>CM042693.1:311499032-313910770 GCA_023614405.1 Avena insularis | reverse complement strand
TTCCTTCCTTTTGAGGGGAAGTACGTCTACGTTTGGAGAGGGGGTGGTTTCAAACCACCAACGCCACGAGAGGCCTCCCTTGTTCTCCGATGAACCTCACCCCAACGGGCTCGATTCACCTTCCACTATATCGGCAACCTTTGAGGTGGAAGCCGGCACCTTTACAACAAGTTTGGGGCACGCATCCACAACTGAATTGGAGCCTCCCAAATACAAGAAAGCTGTCAAGACAAATCAAAGACAAGCTTGTAAGAACCAAATCAAAGTTAGGGTTTCCAATGAAACACTAGAGCTTGGGGGCCCTCAAGTGAATGAGGGGGAAATGAAGATCTATCTTGGTGAAGATGTAAATCAAGGCCTCCTCCTTCGATTCTCCCAAGATGAATGACTTTGGATGGTTGGATAAAGAGATCTTGTAGATTTGGTGGCTCTAATGGGGTTGGTGTTCTTGAGCAGCTCGAGCAACTGGAGAAAGAAGATAAGGGTCCCTTTTTATAGGCAGCCCCCTCCACGAACCGCTTTCTGACCGTTGTAGAAAAGTCAGACCAGAGACTCCGGTGTGTAGACTGGAGACTCCGGTCTACACCGGAGACTTCGGACTAGCCTCCGGACTTCCCTTCTGACTGACCCAGGGCAAACCTGCCCCTGCAACACCGGAGACTCCGGTCTTCCAGCACCGGAGACTCTAGACTGGACAAAGTCTGGAGACTTCGGAGTAAGCTCCGGTGCAGCCTCCAAACCCCTAGTCAGAATGTCCTAGCCAGATCCTGGGAGGCACCACCGGAGACTGAACCGTAAACTCCAGACCACACCGGAGACTCCGGTCTTGGCAGACCGGAGACTCCGTTCTGGAGTTTCCAGAACAGTGGCATATGAATGTGGTCTTTTCCCAAGAGTGTGGGTGATGTTTAACAATGATAATACCTACCCGTGGACAATAACAAACTGTAAAATGATCTACTTGTTGTTAACGAACACCAAAAGTGATTATGACAATAACTGCCCTTTCACTTTTATTCTTCCGTGAACCCACCTTGCCAATAAGAAGTAGTTTCAAAGAAACCATCCATTGATAGAAAGCATGACAAAGCAAGGCAATAACAGACCAGCAACTAGAGTATGAGCTAATTTTTTTGTGTTTTTGATAAGAGAAAGCAAACCAAACCAAACCAAAAAAATTTGGAGTTTTTGATAAAAAAGAGGCAAACAAAAAAAGCAAAAGAAACTAAGCAAAACAAAAACAAAGTGAAGATAATGCTTGTGAAGGACTCCCCTTGTGAATACGTCCTTAGCCCCCCGGCAACGGCGCCAGAAAAAGCCTTGCTGAGTGCGTGAACACTTCGTTGGGAGACCCCAAGCGGAACGTATGATGAGCACAATAGCAAGTTTTCCCTCCGTAAGAAACCAAGGTTATCGAACTAGTAGGAGGAAGGAAACCACTCAAAGGTGTTGCTAGAAACTTGGAAACCTACACAACACAAACTCGAGACTTTGCCCCAAACAACAATGAAGTTGTCCGGTTTGCTGAAAACAAAGGATTAACTATATGGTGTGGAAGGTAATAGTGGTTTGCAGAAAGTAAACTGTAACAGTGGAAGATGTAACAAAGGTAAAGATTGGACCGGGGTCCATAGTTCACTAGACGTGTTCTCCTTAAGATAAACAAACATGGTAGGCTCGGTAAACAAATTACAGCAGGGAAATTGATAGGACTGAGCAAGGAATAACAATGCAATACTAGACATTCATGATCCTATGAGATTCAATTGGGCAATTCAATAAGATATATAGACCGCCATCCAACAACATCTATGACTAGTAATCCACCTTCAGGTAATCATCCGAACCCCCTCCAATATTAAGTTGTAAGCAACGGATAACTGCTTTAAGCAAAGTGTGTAAGGTAAACAATCCACTTGGTACATGAACAAGAGACCATTGTTTTCTCCCTAGTGGCAACAACACATCTACAACCTTAGAGATTTCTGTCACTTACCTTAGATTAAATAGAGGCATGAACCCACTATCGAGCATGAGCCTTCTTTATCTTTAAGAAGTTGCTCAAGCATCTTCTTGACTTTGTTGACCAAGGAAGAGCTCAATCTTGTTTCCAAGTTTTTGAGATCTTCCATGGTCACCGGGGTCGGCTCACTACCACCATCCCCTTCTTTGCTACCCATATTCTCTTAGGCGGTAAAGCCCAAATAAAGAGCCGTGGCTCTGATACCAATTGAAAGGATCGTATGGACACCTAGAGGGGGGTGAATAGGTGCTACTTCAAATTTTATTCTTTTTCAAGTTAGGGTTTGACAAGAAAGGTAAATTCTCTAGAATATGCAACTATGGTGAATTTACCTATATGCCAACCATGCCCAAACTAGCACAACACAAAGCAACAACAAGTAAGTAAAGTGCGGTAAAGGATAGAAGTAACCAAAGGAGTGGACGCGGAGACACAAGGATTTGTTTCGCGTAGTTCCTTCCTTTTGAGGGGAAGTACGTCTATGTTTGGAGAGGGGGTGGTTTCAAACCACCAACGCCACGAGAGGCCTCCCTTGTTCTTCGATGAACCTCACCCCAACAGGCTCGATTCACCTTCCACTATATCAGCAACCTTCGAGGTGGAAGTCGGCACCTTTACAACAAGTTTGGGGCACGCATCCACAACTGAATTGGAGGCTCCCAAATACAAGAAAGCTGTCAAGACAAATCAAAGACAAGCTTGTAAGAACCAAATCAAAGTTAGGGTTTCCAATGAAACACTAGAGCTTGGGGGCCCTCAAGTGAATAAGGGGGAAATGAAGATCTCTCTTGGTGAAGATGTAAATCAAGGCCTCCTCCTTCGATTCTCCAAAGATCAATGACTTTGGATGGTTGGATGAAGAGATCTTGTAGATTTGGTGGCTCTAATGGGGTTGGTGTTCTTGAGCAGCTCGAGCAACTGGAGGAAGAAGATAAGGGTCCCTTTTTATAGGCAGCCCCCTCCACGAACCGTTTTCTGACCGTTGTAGAAAAGTCAGACCGGAGACTCCGGTCTGTAGACCGGAGACTCCGGTCTACACCGGAGACTCCGGCCAATCTCCGGACTAGCCTCCGGATCGCCTTCTCCGATCGACCAGGGCAACCTGCCTGCAGCACCGGAGACTCCGGACTGGACAAAGTCCGGAGACTCCGGAGTAAGCTCCGGTGCAGCCTCCGGACCCCTAGTCAGAATGTCCCAGCCAGATCCTGGGAGGCACCACCGGAGACTGAACCGGAAACTCCGGACCACACCGGAGACTCCGGTCTTGGCAGACCGGAGACTCCGGTCTGGAGTTTCCAGAACAGTGGCATATGAATGTTGTCTTTTCCCAAGAGTGTGGGTGCTATTTAACAATGATAATACCAACCTGTGGACAATAACAAACTGTAAAATGATCTACTTGTTGTTAACAAACACCAAAAGTGATTATGACAATAAATGCCCTTTCAATCTCCCCCTTTTTGGTGTTCGATGACAACAAGTGATTTGCATGGAATAACATATAAATGTGGCTCCCCCTGACTATATGCAGCAAGATGTAAATCATGTAAGAAAGATAATATCAATGATAGAACAATAGCACACATAGATCTCATATGAGTTACAATAGGTGTTGCACACAAGCACATAGTCATAGACACACATAAGAACAGCAGATAACACACATAAAGTTCAAGTTCGAATATCCAAATAAAAGTCAAATAAAGGCAGATAGTCGCAAATCCCAAATCCCATGCAAACCGATGAGAATGTCTTCTCCCCCTTTGGCATCGAAATGCCAAAAAAGGGAAAAGACCTACACTAGCGCCCCAACAACTCAGTAGTCATCGTCATCCTCGTCATCCTCAACATCCTCATCCTCCTCCTGGTCACCATCATCCTAATCATAGTCATCATCTTCGTCTTCAGGGACAGCAGGCCCTTTGCCGTGAGGGCGAGAAGAGGAAGAACCCTGGTATCCAAACCCTGAGGTGACATCATCAAACGTCTTACAGTCCACCAGACTATCTTGTTGGGCATTCCATGCCCCAAATGAGAGGGTATGATCAGACTATGTGGACGGCTGAGCCCCATGATCATCATTGTATTCATCCTCACCTTCCTCGGCCCCCTGTTCCTTGATCTCTTTGAGGAGCTTCTCAATGCGACGGTTGCTTTGATAGGATGCATGCTGCTGCTTGCGTATGTTGACATTCATGCAATAAAGGGTCCTCTCCCAAAAGCTGGCCTTCTTGACCCTCTCATGCACATAGTCACGAGTCATAGAAGGCAAAGGGGCATTGGAGGCATTCTTCCTCCGAAATCTAGGTGGAGAGGGAGCCCTCTCCGTCTCAATCTCCTCATCATCATCATCATCATCCCCATAGCGACGCCTTGGAGCAGGCCCCATGTGCACCTTCTGCTGTAGAGAGACCAGGGTGTGCTCAGTGATGTGTGGTGGTATGCCAAGTGGAGAATCATGCTCCTGAGAGTTGATGAGCCTCATCACCAAGGGTGCATATGGAGGAGATTTCTTGTACAGAATGGAACGGAACATCTCCTCGAAAATGAAGTCCATCACATCAATAGGTGCAGCCTCAGCCTCGGGTCCAGCATTGAAGGTCCGGTGAGTATGGTACATGAGGTTGACAAGCCCACCCCTAATAGCATCATCATTTCTAGCACTGGGAGCAATAGTGTGACGAAAGATCCTCAGCATAAGGTTGTAGAGGGTTTTGAGTCCCTTGGAACCCCCTACAACACCTTCATCATACAGAGCTGCCAGCTTCAACTTGTTCTCACCCAAAGTAGCTGAGTGCATGCGGAGTCCCACAGGAGTGGATAATCCATGGAAGGTCTCAAAGATGACATTGGCAAAGTCATGTAAGGTAGCCGTGCAGCAAGTAGTGCCAGTCATCCATACCATGGTCCTATCAAGATCATACCCAAACACAACTGTGGCATAAAACTGCTGGACAAGGTGCACACTGTAGTCTTCGCGCAGCTCCATCAAGTTGTAGAGACCCAGCTTCTCACAGATCCACAGGGCATCATTGAAGTAAGGGCTCTGGCGCATTTTCTCAACACTCATGAACTTCTGCGGGCAGACAGGTGATCTGGTGAGTACACCATACACATCCTTCATGAATACAAATTGTTCTTTCCTCCAGTAACGAGGGTCCTCACTGGTACGAGGTAGCGCATAGAAATCTGTCTTCCTCAGCACACAGTACTCCTCTTTGGACATTTTGGCTAAGGACTGCAGGTTGTCATACCTGGCCCTCTTGGCACGGTCCTCCTGTTCAGCCCTCTCCTGATCCCTCTTCATGTAAGCTGCATCACGTGCCCGCTGTTTCCGGTTGGACGGAGGCACAATGAACTGACCCTGAGCTTCATCATAGCGAGGATTGGCCCTTTGGGACTTGGCCTTGGTACGACGAGGACGACTAGAACCATCACCTGTGAACATCAGTGAGGGAGATAGCATGGAGATGAGTATATATGTCCCAATGATGCAGTAGAAGAGCTTTGATGCATTTCTGGACTATTTTGATTCACCCAACACCGGAGTCTCCGCACCTTATACCGGAGTCTCCAGCTCAGACCGGAGTCTCCTGTCGTGGGAACCGGAGTCTCTGGCCTGGACCAGAGTCTTCGGACCTAAGTCCGGAATCTCCGGTCAGGAGGCTCGGGTATGAGATGGGGAGATGCTGGTGAGGGTAAATCTAGTAGATCGAGCAATCCAGCAAGGCTAAAGTACTAGAGTGCACGCAAACAAGTGATTCCAATGGACAAATCAACAACAATCCTCAAAAACACATCTAGGGATGAACCCTAGGAGAAAAAGGAGAGGAGAGGTACCAGATCTGTACATGGGATCAATTCCTTTGGTGGGAATGACCCAATGGAGGAGAGGGGAAGGATGGCCGGCGGCACGGCGGATCCCGGGGGCTTCTTGACCTCCGGGGAGGATTTTTGGAGGAGGAGGCGACGGGTTTGGAGGTAGGGGACGGGGTGAAGAATGAGGAAATGTTGTACCAGTTCACCCCGTGCCCCCTTCTTTAAGTGACAGAAACCGTCTAGACCGGAGACTCCGGTGTGTGTACACCGGAGACTCCGGTCCTCCTCGACCAAAAGTTCCAGGAAAGGTGTTTGGGGACATATATGAGAGATAGATGGTCTTTTAAGATAGGGATAGGGCTTGGGTTGAGACATCAAACTGTGAAGAACCAACAAGAGCCATAGAAGTTCGAAAATAATCCGAAAAGCCCCAAGAGACTAAAATCAAGCAAATGAAAACATGAGTAAGTGCCAACCTCTCAAATGAGAGAGGGCGGTGGCCTAGGCCACCATATTTGAGTATACTTGGCTTGGCACCACGAAGATATATCTTGGATCCATTACCAAAACTCATCATTAAGCTCACATATCACTGAATGATATTAAGAGGAATGATTTTGATTGCTTTGGGCATAATGGGGCAAGGGATGGTCCAATCAATTAGGACCGCACTCCCCCTATATCCATGCTTGCACCTAAACCGAATATGAGATGAAACATAGGTGAGAATGCAAGAAAATCAAGTCAAGCTCCTTGAATCTACGACATTTAGTTCATTCCTCAAGTAGCAAAACCTTGCTTCATCAAGTGGCTTCGTGAAGATATCGGCAAGTTGATCTTTGGTTGATACATATGATAAATCAATATCACCTCGAGCAACATGATCTCTAATGAAGTGATGGCGAATCTCAATATGCCTTGTCCTTGTGTGATCCACCGGGTTGTAGGCAATCTTGATGGCACTTTCATTGTCACATAGAAGAGGCACTTTGTCACAATGGACACCGTATTCCTTTAAAGTTTGCCTCATCCATAGCAATTGGGTGCAAGCACTAGCAGCAGCCACATACTCGGCTTCGGCGGTGGAGAGAGATATGCAATTTTGCTTCTTGGAAGACCAACATACCAAGGACCTACCAAGGAATTGGCAAGCCCCGGATGTTGATTTTCTATCATCCTTGTCCCCCGCCCAATCCAAATCCGTGTATCCACAAAGAGCAAATGTTGAGCCTCGAGGATACCAAAGACCATAAAATGGGGTATGAACTAAATATCGAAAGATTCTCTTGACCGCCATTAAATGGCTTTCCTTAGGAGCCGCTTGATACCTTGCACACACACCTACACTCAAAACAATATCGGGTCTAGATGCACAAAGGTAAAGCAAAGAACCAATCATAGACCAGTATACCTTTTGATCCACATCTTTACTATTTGGATTTTGTTCTAGATGAGTCTTTGTAGCCATGGGAGTAGGTGCTCCATTCAAATATTGCATTTTGAATCTCTTGTGCATATCTTGAGTATACTTAGCTTGATTGAAGAATGTCCCTCCTCTAACTTGCTTGATCTCAAAGCCAAGAAATACTCTCAACTCTCCCATCAAAGACATCCGGAACCTACTAGTCATAAGCTTTGAGAATTCATCATTAAAAGCTTTGTTAGATGAGCCAAAGATAATATCATCAACATATATTTGGCATACAAAAAGCTCCCCGTTGACCCTCTTAGTAAAAAGAGTGGGATCGATTTTCCCAACCTCAAAGCCACGGTCAAACAATAACTCTCTAAGGTGCTCATACCACGTGCGTGGGGCTTGCTTGAGCCCATAGAGCGCCTTATCAAGTTTGTAGACATGGTTTGGGAAGTTGGGGTCCTCAAATCCCGGGGGTTGCTTAACATATACCAACTCATTTAATAGACCATAAAGAAATGCACTTTCTACATCCATTTGTTACAACTTAAAGTTATGATGTGTCGCATAAGCAAGAAGGATACGAATGGACTCAAGACGAGCCACAGGTGCATATGTCTCTCCATAGTCAATGCCTTCAATTTGAGAGAACCCTTGTGCAACCAACCTAGCCTTGTTCCTTACTATGATTCCATGCTCATCTTCCTTGTTCTTGAATATCCACTTTGTTCCAATAACATTGCGGCAATCCTTTGGCTTCTCTACTAACTTCCACACTTTGTTTCTCTCAAAGTTGTTGAGTTCTTTGTGCATAGCTTCTAACCAATCCGAATCTTCAAGAGCTTCCCACACTTTCTTTGGTTCAATCATGGAGATGTGTGCTTGGTGTTCACTGAACCTCTTCAATTGTGCTCTTGTGGAAATACCTTTCCTTAGATCACCAACCACATTTTGTAGAGAGTGGTCTCTCAATTCCAACATTCTTTCCTTTCTAGCTTCGCGACGAGCGTGGATCTCTGTGTTGTTTCTTGGAGGACCCTCTTCATCATTTTGATCTTCGTCTTGACCATCATCTTGACCTTGATCATCATTATAATCATCCTCTACATTGGGAGGCAAGGATTGACCTTGGTCATGATCAAGTGCTCTTCTAGCGTCAATTTGAGCTTGTCTCAAAACAGTTTGTATGGATCTTCCTTGACAAATTGACTTGGCACCACTTGACAACCCTTCAAACGGACCAAGCACCCTTTGACTAGAGTTGTCACATTGATCATCATGTTGAGGGTCCACATATTGTCTTTGGCTTGAGTCAATGTACCCTTCGGTGGATGGAGCATGTTGAGGTTGTGAAGATGAGGGATCCACATGAGTGTAGTTCTTCTCGCTCCGCCATAAGGGGTTCCTCAACGGGGCGGATATATCCCACACCCATTCTTCCTATGGCATCCTGAGGCATTTCATCATCTGCATCACAAGCATCAATACGCCCCCTTGGGGACCATCATATTCTTCGAAGGTCACACTACAAGATTCTATGACGGCTCTGGAGAGATTATCATAGATTCTATAAGTGTGAGATTCGTGACCATAGCCAACAAAAATACCCTCTAATGCTTTAGACTCGAATTTAGACAAACGAACACCTTTTATGAGATATAAACACTTACAACCGAACACCCAGAAGTAAGATACGTTGGGCTTGTTACCGGTAAGTATTTCATATGGAGTCTTGTTGATTTCTTTGCGGAGGTAGAGCCGGTTTGAAGCATGGCAAGCGGTGGAGATGGCTTCGGCCCAGAAGTTGTATGGAGATTTAAACTCCGCCAACATGGTCCTAGCCATCTCAATAAGAGTCCGGTTCTTCCTTTCGGCCACACCATTTTGTTGAGGGGTGTATGCAGCGGAATACTGATGTTTAATCCCCTCATCACTAAGGAAATCATTCAAGGTGTAGTTCTTGAACTCGGTGCCGTTGTCACTTCTTATAATCAGCACGGGAACATTGTATTGCCGTTGAACCAAGTTGATGAAGTCGATAAAAGTCTTTTGAGTCTCACTCTTCAACTTGAAGAAATATACCCAAGAGTATCTTGAAAAGTCGTCAACAATCACTAAACAATATTTCTTCCCACCAAGACTTGCATGAGATGGAGGACCAAATAGGTCCACATGGAGAAGTTCCAAGATCTTGGTAGACTTGATTCGGTTGTTAGGCTTGTGAGGAGCGTCATGCATCTTCCCTAGAACACATGCCCTGCAAACACGATCTTTGGCAAAGGAAACATTTTCTTTTAGTCCCACAATATGGCCCTCTTTATGGAGACTTTGCAAAGTTCTCATATTGACGTGGGCTAGTCGGCGATGCCATAGCCAACCCACATCAGCCTTTCCGAATAAGCACATCGGACCTGTAGTGGTTTGCTCCGAAAAGTCCACCACATACAAGTCATGTTCGACGTGCCCAACAAAAGCGACCTTAAGAGACTTGCTCCACAAGAGGACCACAATATCAACATTAATAAAGACGACAAAGCCCATCTTTCCAAGAGCAAGGACTAAAAGTAGGTTGTATCCAAGGGTCTCAACAAGCATGACGTTCACGAGTGTAATGTCGTGAGCAACCACAACCTTGCCGAAACCCATTACCTTAGATTTTGATTTGTCGGCATATGTCACGGTGATTTGATCATCATTTGGCTTTAACTCCTTGACAATAGACGAGCTTCCGGTCATATGACTTGTGCAACCACTATCAAGCACCCACTTTGACCCTCCGGAAGCATAAGTCTACAAAAGAACAAGCTAATTTTTAGGTACCCATTTTTCAATGGGTCCTCTTTTGTTAGCAACAAGGGTCTTGGGAACCCAAATAGACCAAGCAATGTAACCATCATAAGGACCAACATATTGTGCATAAACATCACCATAATAATCATGCATTAGAACATAGTGAGGGTTAGAACTTCCCGAAAAGTCATCATGAGACATAGTTTTACCACTTGTGGTATTACTCTCCACAATGGTCTTGTTGGTCTCTTGTGCGGGCTTGGCCTTCTTCTTATTGTTCTTCTTCTTTGTTTTGGAACCAAAACCAATGACCCTTTATCACCACTACGCCTTTGCTTGCTCAATAGATCATCAATGGACTTGTTGCCTTGTGGAATTGTGGCCTTAGAAAGCTCCCCCTTCAACCTAGCATTCTCTTCAAGAATAGTTGTGCTACTAGATGGGATGAAGTTACTAGGTGAAGGTATATTGGCCAATTGAGTTTGAAGCATTTCATGGGACTTTGTGAGAGACAAGAGTTCACTTTACAAGTCCTTGTGAGCCTTGTTAAGCAAACTAAATTCCTCGGCAAGTTTTTCATGAACCACACCAAACTCAATCTTGTCCTTTTTAGCCCTTTTGTATTTAGCAATAGCATGATCACACTCTTTGATGAGTTTGTTAACAATAATGTCATTGGCCTCATCAAGCCCTTCAAGTTTTAATTCAAGTGACAACCTAGTTTCTTGTTCTTCTTCTAGAGCATTGTTTAAAGCCTCTAGCTCAATCATATGTTCACGCCCAAGTTTACATCTTACATCTAGAAGCTCTTGAGTATGTGAGAGTTAATCTAAGATGTTCCCAAAATGTAGCTTAGCATCACTTTCTAGGTTAGCCATAAACTCATCGAAGGCAATTAATTCCTTTTTAACATCAAGAGACATTTCATCATCAATTTCATCATTATCTAAGTGAGTAGAGCGAGATGATGAGGATACCTCCATTCCTCTTGCCATAAGGAAAGTGACGTTCTTGGTGGAAGTGTTCTCATTTGGAGAATCGAAGAGTGAGAATGTCGGAGTAGAGGTAGTGGCTAGAGCAGCCACACCATGAGAAGTTTCTTCTTCCTCATCTTCATCATCTTCATTGTCGGAGGAGTATTCTTCATGAGTGATCAAGACAATTTCTCCCGACTTCTTGTTGACGGGATTCTTTTTGATGAAAGGTTTCTTGTAAGGTGCCTTGAGAGTCTTCTTCAACACAAGCTTACCACCATGATCTTCTCTCTTCTCATAGGGGCAGCTTGCCACAAAGTGATAGCGGTCACCACAATTGAAGCAAGTTCTCAACCTAGTGGTATTCTCTCTTTTCCCATTTGAATTGCTTCTCCGTTGCATTTCCATCTTGGCCTTGGCGGGGTTCTTACAAAAGTTCTTTGCATAGAAAGCCATATATTGACCATGAGCAATCTTGACTTCATCGGGATGGTCCATGGAGAGTCCTTCATCACTATCATCTTCATCCCGAAGGTCCACAACTTTGGCCTTCAAAGCAACATTTGTTGGAGATATGCCCTAGAGGCAATAATAAATATAGTTATTATTATATCTTTGTGTTTATGATAAATGTTTACATTCATGCTATAATAGTATTAACAAGGAAACATTAATACTTGTGTGATTTGTAAACTAAAATAGAGTCCCTAGTAAAAGCCTCTTTATAATACTAGCTTGTTGGTTAATAAATGATTGTGGTTAGCCTATCATGAACATTGATATGTTATTAACAACAAGATCATATCGTTAGGAGAATGATATGGTGGACATATTCCTATAGATAAGCGTAGCATAAAGATCAAGTCATTGTAATAGTTCAATTGCTATATGCTTTCTGATACATAGTAACCTAATTCCTTCGACCATGAGATCATGCATATCACCTTCACCGGAAGGATGCTTTGATGACATCAAACACCACACCATAACTGGATGGCTATAAAGGTGGCATTGAGTGTTCGGAAAGTATTGGTTGAGACACATGGATCAAGAGTTGGATTTGTCCATCCATATGACGGATAGATATACTCTGGGCCCTCTCGGTGGAATGTCATCCAATTAGCTTGTAAGCATGTGACTGGCTCACAAGGGATCACATATCACGGGAACGAGAAAAGAGTACTTATCGGTAACGAGGTTGAACTAGGTATGCAGAGATACCGACGATCATAACCTCGGATAAGTAAACTATCATGAGACAAAGGGAAATTGGTATCGTATGTAAGTCGTTCATTCGATTGCAAAGTAATCGTAGAAATATGTGGGAGCCATATGAATTTCCAAATTCCTCTATTGGTTATTGTTCGGAGAAGTGTCTCGATCATGTCCGCATAATTCACGAACCGTAGGGAGACACACTTAAGGATTCGACGTTGTTTGAGTAGTTATGGAATGATGAGTAAGAGACCGAATGTTGTTCGGAGTCTCGGATGGGATCCGGGATATCACGGAATGGTCCGGAGAATAAGATTCATATAAGGAAAGTCCTGTTTCAGGGTACATGAATGTTCTAGAAGGTTCCGGAATGTCCGGCACTCCGGAGAGGAAGGGTACATGAATGTGTCATAACAAGTTGGAATGATTGCATCATGTACTAGGTGTCATCGCTGAACAAAATAAAGGGTTAAATCAAATCCTAGTTTGAAAAGTCAAACGCCAATTTGAAAAGTCAAACGGCTATTTTGTGAGGTGGAGGGAGAGTAGGAAACCTACTTGGGAGGAGTTCCCTCCCTCCACCGCCGGCCCACTTGGAGACCGAGTTGGGGAGGGACTCCCCTCCCCTTGGCGCGCCCCCTCCACCTATATAAGGAGGGGCAGGGCTGCCCCTCCAAGACACAACACTACGCCCCTCTAAACCCTAACCCTAGCCGCCTCCCACCATAGCCGCCGCCTAGGGCAAGCCGCCGCCGCCTAGGCAAACCCTAGCCGCCGGCCTTGCTCCTCCTTGGTGCGTCTAAACCCTAGATCGCTGAGGCTCTCTCTCATAGTCCACCATACTCGCTCCGGCTTAAGGCGAAGCCCTACGAGATCTCCCCTCTACTTCCGGTACCACGCCGTTGTGCTGCCGGAATCGCGAGGAGAGTGCTACAACCTCCGCTGCCTGCTGGAACAAGGGAGAGGAAGGTCTTCGTCAGTCGAACGTGTGACCGATCGGAAGCGCTGCGAACGAAGCGGAAGGATCGTCTACGATCTTGAGATCGGCAAAATGCGACTACATCACCCACGAGAATCCGCTCTCGTTAAACACTTTGGAATCTTCGAGGGTGAGTTATTCCATCGACTCGTTGCTACAATCTAGTAGATAGATCTTGGCTTGTTTGTTTGTATGCGGTAGAAATTTTTTGTTTTCCATGCTACGAAACCCTACAACATTGACCACATTGCTCGTACCAAGGGCACGAGCACGGGCATCTTTGGCATTCTTGGCGGCAACCTTGAAAGCGGCCATCTCTTGCATAACTTCATTTGAGGTCATGACATGGTAGTTGTGTCTTCCTTGAAGGCACTTCAAGTCGGTGGGCTCAAAAGGAATGAGTGCACTCACATATTTCCTTTTTATCCATGCATCATCCACATGTGAGGCACCCACATTTCTAAAAGCGGTGGCGGTGGTCTTGAGCCTTCGATACATGTCTTCGTGATCTTCACCTTATTTCATGTAGAAGCCTTAGGCTTCATTGCTTAGAGCATCATATCGGTTCCTCCTCATACTCTCATTTCCAACAAGCAACACAGTGAGAGCATCCCAAGCTTCCTTGGCAATGCTAAAGTGCTCAATGTGTGGATAATCCTTTGTCCCCAAACCTTGTTGAATCATATGCAAAGCAGTGGCATTGAGTTGACTATTGACAACCTCTCTTCTTGTCAAGTTGTTTGGATCCCCAATAAAGAGTCCATGCTCGATGATGTTCCATAGTTCAATGCAAGAGCTGCGCACATGAGTTCTCATTAGTGATTTCCATTGAGCAAAAGTAGCCGACTCTTCAATCTTAGGTGGGTCACCCCTATTGTACACATGAGGGTGTGGGATGGGAGGATCGGGAGAGTACAAAGAATCACGGTGCTCACCCTTCCCCCCATCAAGTTGTGTGGAGGAATTAGCGTTGTCTGGTTTACCCCCCACCATCATACCCTCGGGGGATACTGACGTATTCCCCTTAGGTAAAATGGATGGTTGATCCTCTTGAGGAGATGGGGGTGATGAGCCTTCTTTGTCTTTAAGAAGTTGCTCAAGCATCTTCTTGACTTTGTTGACCAAGGAAGAGCTCAATCTTGTTTCCAAGTTTTTGAGATCTTCCATGGTCACCGGGGTCGACTCACTACCACCATCCCCTTCTTTGCTACCCATATTCTCTTAGGCGGTAAAGCCCAAATAAAGATCCGTGGCTCTGATACCAATTGAAAGGATCGTATGGGCACCTAGAGGGGGGGTGAATAGGTGCTACTTCAAATTTTATTCTTTTTCAAGTTAGGGTTTGACAAGAAAGGTAAATTCTCTAGAATATGCAACTATGGTGAATTTACCTATATGCCAACCATGCCCAAACTAGCACAACACAAAGAAAGAACAAGTAAGTAAAGTGCGGTAAAGCATAGAAGTAACCAAAGGAGTGGACGCGGAGACACAAGGATTTGTTTCCCATAGTTCCTTCCTTTTGAGGGGAAGTACGTCTATGTCTGGAGAGGTGGTGGTTTCAAACCACCAACGCCACGAGAGGCCTCCCTTGTTCTCCGATGAACCTCACCCCAACGGGCTCGATTCACCTTCCACTATATCGGAAACCTTTGAGGTGGAAGCCGGCACCTTTACAACAAGTTTGGGGCACGCATCCACAACTGAATTGGAGGCTCCCAAATACAAGAAAGCTGTCAAGACAAATCAAAGACAAGCTTGTAAGAACCAAATCAAAGTTAGGTTTTCCAATGAAACACTAGAGCTTGGGGGCCCTCAAGTGAATGAGGGGGAAATGAAGATCTATCTTGGTGAAGATGTAAATCAAGGCCTCCTCCTTCGATTCTCCAAAGATCAATGACTTTGGATGGTTGGATAAAGAGATCTTGTAGATTTGGTGGCTCTAATGGGGTTGGTGTTCTTGAGCAGCTCGAGAAACTGGAGAAAGAAGATAAGGGTCCGTTTTTATAGGCAGCCCCCTCCACGAACCGCTTTCTGACCGTTGTAGAAAAGTCAGACCGAAGACTCTGGTGTGTAGACCGGAGACTCCGGTCTACACCGGAGACTCCGGACTAGCCTCCGGACTTCCCTTCTGACTGACCCAGGGCAAACCTGCCCCTGCAACACCGGAGACTCCGGTCTTCCAGCACCGTAGACTCCAGACTGGACAAAGTCTGGAGACTCCGGAGTAAGCTCCGGTGCAGCCTCCGGACCCCTAGTCAGAATGTCCTAGCCAGATATTGGGAGGCACCACCGGATACTGAACCGGAAACTCCGGACCACACCGGAGACTCCGGTCTTGGCAGACCGGAGACTCCGTTCTGGAGTTTCCAGAACAGTGGCATATGAATGTGGTCTTTTCCCAAGAGTGTGGGTGTTGTTTAACAATGATAATACCTACCTGTGGACAATAAACAACTATAAAATGATCTACTTGTTGTTAACGAACACCAAAAGTGATTATGACAATAACTGCTTTTTCACTTTTGTTCTTCCGTGAACCCACCTTGCCAATAAGAACTAGTTTCAAAGAAACCATCCATTGATAGAAAGCATGACAAAGCAAGGCAATAACAGACCAGCAACTAGAGTAGGAGCTAAATTTTTTGTGTTTTTTATAAGAGAAAGCAAACCAAACCAAACCAAAAAATTTGGAGTTTTTGATAAAAAGAGGCAAACAAAAAAAGCAAAAGAAACTAAGCAAAAAACAAAAACAAAGTGAAGAGAATGCTTGTGAAGGACTCCCCTTGTGAATACGCCCAGCCTAGCCCCGGCGCCTTTAAAAAGCCTTTGAAAAGCGTGAACACTTCGGAGATGAAAGCGGAACCAAGATTGATCAAAAGATCTGATCCTCAATTGGAGGCATGATGAACAAGAAGGCTCGGATGATTCTTTTTCCGCGCGAACATTAAGCCTTCGATCTGGATTGTACATATGGTTTCATACATGATCGGTATCGGCTCTTCAGACGGGGTCTTATAGGTAAAGAGGCGAGGTGAGCAGTTGCATACGTCAGACCTCTAGGCGCTGGCCGGGCCCACCATGCCACTCAGGGTGGCCTCAGTGGCTCCCTCTGCCTTTATTTCGGTTCTATGGTAAAATATTGACTTTGCTTTTGTCTCGTCATTAGAATATTGATTTTCTGAAACTTCAAAATAGAACCGGCATCGTATATCTGTTAAAAATTATAAAAACAAAAGTGTAGATAAAGCAAAGTAGATACTAAACAAGCATGGAACATAAAAAAATATAGATACGTTTCTGACGTATCAGAGTTAAGCTTGGGGATGCTTGATACGTCGTAAACGTATCTATAACTTTTGATGTTCCATGCTTGTTTAGTATCTATTTGCTTTTCTTTGTCTACACTTTGAGGTATTTTTATATGTTTTCTGGGACTAACCTATTAACAAGATTCCACAGTGCCAGTTGCCTGTTTTCTTCTATTTTTGGTTCCAGAAAAGGCAGAAAACCAATATTCTCGGAATTGGACGGGACAAAAGACAAAGTTAATATTTTACCGTGGGGAACACGGAGCCGGAAGACGAGATGGAGGAGGGCCTCGAGGAGGACACACCCCTGGCCGCGCGGCCAGGCCTAGCCCGCGCCTAGGGGGAGGTGCAGCCGCCTCGGGCACCCCCTCGGCCTCCTTCTTTGTCTATAAGAAGACCCTGATACCAAAACCCTAAGTACCCGATCAATCTTGCACGAAACAGTCCATAGCCGCCACCACCATCGTCCCTAGATCGGGGGATCTGAAGTTGTTCCCGGCACCCTGCCGAAGGTGAGAGATCATCCCGGAGGCCTTATTCATCACCATGCCAGCCTCCGGCATGATGCGTGAGTAGTTCCACCTTGGACTACGGGTCCATGTAGTAGCTAGATGGTTGTTTCTCCTCCTTTGTGCTACCATGTTTAGATCTTGTGATCTCCATTCATGATCTAGATCATCTATTTGTAATCATACATGTTCTGTTTGCGGGGATCCGATAGATATTGAGATTACTATGTCAGATTGGTTAATGATTCTATCTTATTGATTCTATTATGTATGTGTTGTTTGTGATCTTGCATGCTCTCCGTTTCTAGTAGCTATCTTGGCCAAGTAGATGCTAGTGACTCCAAGAGGGAGTATTTATGCTCGATAGTAGGTTCGTGCCTTTATTTAATCTTGGGAAGTGACAGAAATCTCTAAGGTTGTAGATGTGTTGTTGCTACTAGGGACAAAACAACGATCTCTTGTTCATGGAACAAGTGGATTGTTTACCTTACACACTTTGCTTAGAGAAGTTATCCGTTGCTTGCAACTTAATACTGGAGGGGGTTCAGATGATAAACTGAAGGTGTATTACTAGTCATAGATGCAGTTGGATGGCGGTCTATGTATCTTGTTGTATTACCCAATCAAATCTCATAGGATCATGAATTTTTAGTATTGTATTGGTATGCCTTGCTCTGTCATGTCAATTGCCCCGCTGTAATTTGTTTACCCAGCATGCCATGTTGTTTATCTTAAGGAGAACACCTCTAGTGAACTATGGACCCGGTCCAATCTTTACCATTGATACATCTTCCACTGTGACTCTTTACTTTATGCAAACCACCATTACCTTCCACACCATACAGTTAATCCTTTGTTTTCAGCAAACCGGTGAGATTGACAACCTCACTGTTCGTTGGGTCAAAGTCTTGAGTTTGCGTTGTGCAGGTTTCTAGTAGCTAGCAACACCTTTGAGTCGTTTCCTTCCTCCTACTGTTTCGATAACCTTGGTTTCTTACTGATGGAAAAACTTGCTGTTGTACTCATCATACCTTCCACTTGAAGGAAAAACTTGCCGCATCAATGGCCATGACCTTGGTCTTTCCTCTTTCGGCTTGAAATTTGTGCACATACATGCTAGGCCAATTTTGTGAGGTATTTTTTTCCAAAGTTATCAAAACTCATGTTTACCATTTTTCATGGCAGGTAATACACACAAAAGGACGCCGCATGTAAGTCTTTGTTATTAGGATTTTTATTTATTTTCTTCAATTGATTTCAAAATAGGGTCAACATTGTCAGCACGCAAATTATTAGCAAGAAGATGAATCTTTCAACTTGGAAGTTCTCGTATATTGATTTCGTCGTGGGTACAATACCTTCAAAGGCCCTATGTAAAATCTTAAGAGCAATCTACCATTTACTTATACTTCAAATTAATTTGACCTAGTTTCTATAAATCCACATAAAGCCATTTAAGTGCCACAGTTAGATAGGAAGCATGATCCACTATGTCTAAAACCATTGACTTGTGGCATTGTTAACCATATTATTTCTACTTTTTGCAAAGAAAAACACCGTCATCGATAGGAAAAATTGAATGTATTTTTTCCTAATTTGTTGGAAACTCCTACAAGCCATAATGCTTACTGTGCCAAGATGCACCCATCGACCAAACTAATGTGAGAACTATATCAAATCGTAAAATATAATGTCGATATGGCCTTGACGACCTTAGTCGTTCGGGTTGAAACCCAATATTGTCCATACGCATGGTAGGTCAAAAAGCTTGTATTGTGGCATTTAGATTCAATATTCTTCGGACTTTCTTTACGAAATAAAAACAATCTCATCATCCCTCGGAAAATTGACATAGTTATTTCCTGATAGTTGGAAACTCACACCAACAACATTGTTTGCTAAAAGAAGATGTACCACAGATCTACCTCTGAAATGATATTTAATTCGAGAGCAATCTATCGCGCTTACTAGTAGCTCAAGTTTGACCTAATTTCGTTAAATTGTCAAGATGCAAAATCTTAGCAAGAAGTTGAACCTGTTTTCAAAACTCTTGGTGGTGGTTCATGATATATTAAATGCCCCTCCCCCGATGGTTACCTCAAAAAAATGGCAAAACTTTCAAACCAAACCTACAATTTTCTTGTAGTTTAAATTTGACCTAATTTCAATAAGTTGGCTTAAAGTCATTCAAGGGGGCAGAGTTAGCTAGGACGAAGTTTGAAAACTCATAAAATTAAAGATAGGAATTTTAAGTGAAACATGTTGGTCCACTTAATTTGTCTAGAAGCTTGGCTTGTGGCATTCAGATCCATATTCTTCGAACTTTCTTTACAAAAAGAACAATCTCATCATTACTCGAGAAATTGAGAATGTTATTTCTTGATAGTTGGAAACTCACACCGACGATATTGTTTACTAAAAGAAGATGCACCCATCTACCTCTGAAATTACATTTAATTTAAGAGAAATTAATCTACCACGCTTACTTGTAGCTCAAGTTTGACCTAATTTCTCTGAATCGACAAAGAAGTATGTGAAGTGTGCGAATTTAGCTAGGAAGCTTGAAAATGGAATTATATAAGAAACTGTGGTCCACTTTGTGTGATGATCGGGAGGGTTGCATTTTCTTCTAACTTTGGTAGGCCCCTCGGAGTGAGGTGCTTCAGTTTAACATGGACGGTGGATGTACAAGTTACATCAAAGACCTCGTAAAAAATGTAAATTACATCCAAATCCGTGCATTTAGCACAAGGTCCCTAAAACTAAGCAATGAAGTGTGTTTTGAGGTTTGCGCACACTAGCGTTCATTGTGCTAAAGACATGTGGGTCCTATCTTATGAACAAGTCTGACTAGATACATTGTGGTGCAATCAACTACTAGCTTGGTATTAGCAAGTGGGTCCCATCTTAAACATAGGTTTGGCCAAATACAAAGGTGATGCCCTAAGCTCTAACATTTAGACAGTGTCTATACGAGACGATTCGTGGGATCTACTAAACTAAAGATGCTAACTTTTTCATAGTAGTTTTACATCTTGGTCATACACTACCAAGTGGGGCCCAATATTTTCTTTTCCCTTTAGACACATGTGCCTTGTACTCCCCTCGCCACCATGCTAGACTCGATTTTTTTGGCAAATTCCACCGATCTATTAATAATGATCAACCACGGTATAAAGAGACACAAAAGTAATTTACTCTTACACACTATATTTCCTCAACAATTTGCATGCATAATCTATTCTCGTTCTTCGACTTTCCCCTCTATTTTGAGCTATATTCTTTACATGGAAGAACATTTTGACCTAATTTCATTAAATTTATATAAATTCATTTAAGTGTACCATGCATTGATTACTAAACTAAGATGTACCCATCTACCTCTGAAATGCTATTTCATTCGAGAGCAATCTATCGCGCTTACTGGTAGCTCAAGTTTGATCCAATTTCTTTAAAATGTCAAGATGCAAAATCTTAGCAATAAGTTGAACCTATTTTCAAAACTCCCAGTGGTGGTTTGTGATATATTAAATTATCCCCCGATGGTTACCTCCAAAAAAATCACAAAACTTTCAAAGCAACCTACAGTTTTCCTATAGTTCAAATTTGACCTAATTTCGATAAATCGGCATAAATTCATTCAAGTGGGCAAAGTTAGCAAGGACGAAGTTTGAAAACTCATGAAACTTGGGAATCATAAGTAGTACAACATGTCGGTCCAATACATGTGTATGAAAGCTTGGCTTGTGGCATATTCAGATCCAATATTCTTCGGACTTCCTTATAGAAAGGAACAATATCTCGTCATCACTCGGAAAACTGAGAATGTTCTTTCCTGAAAGTTGGAAACTTACACCGAAGACATTGTTTACTAAAATAAGATGCACCCATCTACCTCCGAAAATACAATTAATTCAAGAGCAATCCATCACGCTTACTCGTACCTCAAGTTATTTGACCTAATTTCGTTAAGTTGTCAAGATGAAAAATCTTAGCAAGAAGTTCAACCTGTTTTCAAAACTCTCGGTGGTGGTTCATGATATATTAAATGAACCCCCGATGGTTACCTCAAAAAATTTCACAACTTTCAAAGCAACCTAAAATTTTCCTGTAGTTCAAGATTGACCTAATTTTAATAAATCGGCATAAAGTCATTCACGTGGGCAGATCTAGCTAGGACAAAGTTCTAAAAAACATAAAACATGGGAATCGTAAGTACAACATGTCGGTCCACTATAAATATTTGAAAGGTCTACACTTATGGCATTTGGATCCATATTATTTAGACTTTCTTCATGGAAAGGAACGATCTCGTCATCACTCGGAAAATCGAGAATGTTATTTCCTGATAGTTGGAAACTCACACCAATGACATTGTTTACTAAAATAAGATGCACCCCATCTATCTTAAAAAAGACAATTAATTGAAGAGCAATCTATCTCGCTTACTCAAACCTCAATTTTCACCTAATTTCGTTAAGTCGTCGAGATGAAAAATCTTAGCAAGAAGTTGAACCCTTTTTGAAAACTCTCGGTGGTGGTTCGTGATATATTAAATGACCCCCCGATGGTTACCTCAAGAAAATTGTAGAACTTTCAAAGGAACCTACAATTTTCATGTAGTTCAAGATTGACCTAATTTAGATAAATCGGCATAAAGTCATCCAAGTGGGCTGAGTTAGATAGGCCGAAGTTTGAAAAATCATTAAACATGGGAATCATAAGTACAACATGTTGATCCACTATAAATATTTGAAAGGTCTGCTTATGGCATTCGGATCCATATTCTTCAGACACTCTTTACAGAAAGGAACGACCTTGTCATCGTCACTACTCATAAAATTAAGAATGTTCTTTCCTAATAGTTGGATACTCACACCGATGGCATTGTTTACTAGAAAGTAGATGCACCCATATACCTTTGAAAATACAACTAGTAATTCAAGATCAATCTATCGCGCTTACTGGTAGCTCGAGTTTGACCTACTAATTTTGTTAAATTGTCAGCATGCAGAATTTTAGCAAGAAGATGAACCTGTTATCAAAACTCTCGGTGGTGGTTTGTGATATATTAAACGCCCCTCCCCCGATGGTTACCTCAAAAAACCCGCAAAACTTTCAAACCAAACCTACAATTTTCTTGTAGTTCAAATTTGACCTAATTTCGATAAGTCGACATGCATCAAGTCATTCAAGCGGGCAGAGTTAGCTAGGAAGAAGTTTGGAAACTCATAAAATTAAACATAGTAATTGTAAGTGAAACATGTTGGTCCACTTAATATGTCCGGAAGCTTGGCTTGTGGCATTCAGATGCATATTCTTCGGACTTTCTTTACGAAAAAGAACAATGTCATCATTACTCGGGAAATTGAGAATGATGTTCTTTCCGGATAGTTGGAAACTCACACCGACGACATTGTTTACTACAAGAAGATGCACCCATCTACCTCTAAAATTACATTTAATTTAAGAGAAATTAATCTACCACGCTTACTTGTAGCTCAAGTTTGACCTAATTTCGCTGAATCACAAAGAAGTAAGTAAAGTGTGCGAATTTAGGTAGGAAACTTGAAAAATGGAATTATATAAGAAATCATGGTCCACTTTGTGTGATGATTGGGAGGGTTGCATTTTCTTCTAAATGTGGTAGCCCCCCTGGAGCGAGGTGCTTCAGTTTAACATGGTCGGTGGAAGTACAAGTTACATCAAGGACCTCATAAAAATGTAAATTACATCCAAGTCCATGCATTTAGCACAAGGTCCCTGAAGCTAAGCAATGAAGTGTGTTTTTGAGGTTTGCACACACTAGCGTTCATTATGCTAAAGATTATCAATAGTATCTTCTAGATCCTAAGAATGGAAAATAAGATCCAACGGTTAGCAATGTTTGGATTTGTATGTATTGATCCAATAGTCCATGTTCAAAGTTATCGGTACACTATATAGTTTTTTTACGAAAAAGATAAGACAAGAAGTACTATCGTGAATGGCCAGTCTTTTGAATAACCCTTCCCTCCCGATGTTTGGGAAGCAAGTGAAAGTTTCGAAACCAAAAAAGTTTGAATCTTTTTGCCGTCGAGGACCAAAGTGGTTTCCTTCCTATGTACTACTCCTCCTTCTCCACACCAACACGGCTGCCGAACACACCAGAGAAATAGAGCCTCCCTCTGAAAATTAAAAACAAAAATAAACAGAGCCGCTGTACCAAGGCACACGTGCGCAGCGCCACGCTATGGACGAGGGAGAGATCAGCTAGGCCGGTGCGCGAGGGGAGAGGGGTGGAGATATGAGAGGCAGTGAAGGAGAGAGAAAACATACTTTTTTGTGCATAGGTCTTGAAATTTACTACAGGTAGAGTGTACACTGTAACTGTAAGGTGGCAGGAGTAACTCGTGTCAGGAACCCATTATAACTTTGCTCTTTGCTGCTTCCCTCTTCCCCTACCTACGTTTTATTCTCTCTGCACTTACAGCGTGTGGACAGAGGTGAGCATATGTCTATTACGAGTGTGGCATCCAATATGTTTTCCATAAGGGAAAAACAGGTAGTCCCGATGGACTTCCATATACATAGTGGAAGCTATCCACGAGCTAAAAACCTTAAGGTTCACCCTTAAGCTTATCATGGGTAGTCCATAAGCATTAAAATATTTATATCTAGTATACATAGGAATCGAAAACAAATTTTAATCACAAGACCGCGAGAGGGTAGCTCTTACATGTGGGTCCTATCTTATGGACAAGTCTGACTAGATACATTGTGGTGCAATCAACTACTAGCTTGGTATTAGGAAGTGGGTCCCATCTTAAACATAAGTTTGGCCAAATACAAAGGTGATGCCCTAAGCTCTACCGTTTAGACAGTGTCTATATGAGATGATTTGTGGGACCTACTAAACTGAGATGCCAAATTTTGCATAGTAGTTTTACATCTTGGTCATACACTGCCAAGTGGGGCCTAGTATTTGCTTTTCCCTTTAGACACATGTGCCTTGTACTCCCCTCACCACCGTGCTAGACTCAATTTTTTTTGCGAAATTCCACCGATCTATTAATAATGATCAACAATGGTATAAAGAGACGTAAAAGTAAGTTGCTCTTACACACCGTATTTCCTCAATAATTTGCATCCATAAATAATCTATTCCCGTTCTTCGACTTTCCCCTCTATTTTGAGCTATATTCTTTACATAGAAGAACATTTTGACATAATTTCGTTAAATCTATATAAAATCATTTAAGTATACCAGGTTAGCTAGTAATCTTGAAAAATCTGTCTAAAAACTTGAGAATTGTAAGAAAACAAGGTCCACTTTGTATGAAAATTTGGGCGATGGCATTTTATTTTAACTCATGCGGGTCCCGTGGGTAGGGGTGGGCAGAAAAACCGAAAACCGAACACGAAAAGACCGGGACCGAAACCGAATAGACCGAGACCGAAAGGACCGATCACCAAATTTTGTTCGGTTAATTTGGTCAATAGTTCTTGGTAACCGAATAGACCGAACTAACCGAATTTTAGGTGAGAGTGGCGTAGTTCCAAAGCCCTAGTTGCTCATAACTATAGATTTATCTTCCTCGACTAAGCCAAATTTAGTATTGTTGAATGTTAGTTTCCGCAAATTAATATGACTATATGAAGTGTATTTTATATTCAAATTACAACTTACATAGTACCAAATGGTTTACCAAATATTATCAAACTTTTGTATTTGATAATATCTACTACACAATTCGGTCATGACCAAAACCGAAACCGAACCCGAATTATCGAGTAACCAAATTTGTCGGTTAGTAAAAATAACAAGTAAATTTTGGTCTTTATTTGTTTGAAGACCGATTTCAAAATTGACCGATATGCAAAGACCGAATTTTCGGTCATGACCGAATGCCCACCCCTACCCGTGGGAGTAGTGAGCTTCATTTAACACGGTCGGTAGAAGTACATGTTGCATCAAGGACCTTACTGACGAGGTTTAATCTCGTCAATGCCCATTGTTATGGACTTGGGTTTTGGAGAAGATGGGGATGCTGGAGATCGTGGAACGGTTAACAGACAAGCAACCAGGGGACACGAGATTTACCCAGGTTCAGGCCCCCGGAGGGAAAACCCTACTCCTGCTTGTCTGCTCTTGATTACGGCGGAACCGAAGGTTACAGGATGCGCAGGTTCGATCTGGCGTGGAGGTGTGTATGCGAAAGTATGGGGGAGATTTAGGACGTGCCCTCCTGGCCTTTATATAGATTTAGGCAGGTCCCGGGCATAGTCCTAGTCGGTTACAAGTTCTAGGGTTTTACCCCTTTGAATTTCCTATCTATGCTAGTCTTGCTCTCCAAGGATCCGAAGGCGTCATGGACCTTGGCCACACGAAAATCTTCATGGGCCAGCATATGTCTGTTGTGGGCCTTCCTTGGGCTGGACCAGGTATGCTGAAGTCACGTACCCGTAGGGTATAACCATGTCAGTAGCCCCCGAGTGATCAGTCGAATCGTAGATTCGGCTGAGGACTCTTCAATCCTTCGGGTGCAACTATGTATCGACAGTATATATGTGTACAGATTGTTTGATACGTGTGCCTGACTCACCCAACGGATCGGGGTCAGTTAACTGTCTTAGGACGAAACAACACTATCTTCGTCAGGTTCGAGTCCCTTAACTCTAACCCGGAACATATGCTGGCGTAATTCGACTCAGGCTGCGGAGGACTTACAGGAGTGGAATTCCAATGATTTTAATTGATGTACCCAACGCGTCCGTCGGGATTTTTCATCACGCCTGTTGGCACGGATTTATACTAGCAGAGCGCAGTCGTGTGCGTTGCCAGGCCATCAGATGATATCTGCAGGTCTTATCTTTGTGTCGCAGACGCAGCATCCGAACATTTGTCACCACGGAGGTGCTTCGGGTGGCCAAGGAGATTGTTGCTCACTCAGCGTTTTGTTGGGGCAGAGTTGCCAAAAAGTTTTTGCGTGCTGATCCGAAAGACCGCAGTCGAAGATTTCATAGGGTGCGCGACCAGCGCTCCCTATGGGAGTAGCCCCCGAGTGTCTGTTCGAGTCGTAGACTTGAGCGGAGACTTTATTCAGGTGTTTTTCAGTGTTAAGTCCGTAGGACACAAAAAAAATTCGGATGCTTAATTCCATCCTCCCTATGGGAGTAGCCCCCGAGTCCGTAGTGGAGTCGTAGACTCGACGTAAGACTCGAAGAAACACTTTGTCTTTATTTGTCTTTCGGGTGCACGGCCAGCGCTCCTGATAGGAGTAGCCCCCGAGTATTTAGTCGAATCGAAGATTCGAGTGAGTACTCTTAGTTGTGGAGCCGAAAAATTGTAGTTGGTGCTAGTATAGCTTTTGATGACATCAGTGCTGATGATCAATGACCTCAAGCGTCTGCTACGCCAGAGATGACTTGACTGGACGAACGTGGGTCCCACTTGCTGACTTTGAATTGACCGGTCACGCGCGTCGTGGAGATAATTATGGCGTCTCCTCGATTTCCGCGCGTAGTGGACGGCGTGGTAACGACGATTCGTTGTGATGCTGACACGTGTATGGTCAGATCTGCCGTTGGCGTTAGGTCTTCTGGATGGATGGCTGCCGTGCGTCGTCTTTGTTGTTATAATCATTGGGGAAATCCACGGTTTGTTTTCACCGCATCAGTTCTTGCTTTCACTGCCTCCTTGTGCTCTAGCGATTCTTGCTGCGTGCGTGGATTTCCTTCCACATTTCCATCTTCCCTTCTGCGCTTTCACCGCCGGTGCCGCCGGAGCACGATGGGGAAGGCGAAGAAGTCATCATCTGCGGTTGGTACCAGCGCCGCCGGAGGGAAGAAAGGCGCCACCACCACTCGTGTCACCGACGGTGGTTGGCGGCGATCAGAGACGCGGGAGAGTGATATTCGCAGGCTTCGCGAGCGGGGCTTGATCCCGCGGGATAGGGAGGCCGTCAGACTCCCCGGCAACGAGGTAATCCCCCGTCCCCCTGCTAGGTATCGGGTTATGTTTCTTGCCTTTGTTATCTGTGGGTTTTCCTTCCCAGTCCACGACTTTCTTCGTGGGCTGCTTTTCCTCTATGGCATCCAACTGCATCATCTTTCGCCCAATTCCCTTCTTCACATTGCTTGTTTCATCACTTTCTGCGAGTGCTGGCTTGGCATCGAGCCGCACTTTGGCCTCTTCTGGAAGCTCTATTCCGTGAAGAGGCAATCTGGTTCGGATGGTGTGTATCCCATTGGGGGTTGCATCATCTCCCTTAGGTCCAATATTCTTTTCTTTTCCTTGTCTATGTCTGAATCTGTCCAGTACTGGCGGAGGCGATGGTTTTACATTCGCGACTCCACAGTGGCTGGGCAGCAATTTGGTCTTGCTCCTTTCGACTCCTCCCATATAATCGAGCCGAAGAGGTCTTGGAAAAACCAGATCTTGGATGGCGAGTTAGCGGAGATAGAGGCCCTTTACCGTCGGGTGGAGGATCTCCAGTTGATTCCTGATACAGAAGTGAACGGTGTGGATATTATCCGCACGTTTCTCGAGCGTCAGGTGCAGCCACTCCAGGCTAGGGCGCACCCGATGTTTTTTATGCTGGTCGCCGTGACCCGACGAGAGTTTCAGCCGAGAAGCTTTCCAAGGGTGATCTCGACAAGGCCCTTCGTACGCTATTGAAGTATAAGGCTGGAGAGGATATCCCGGGGAAGTCATTGACTCCGCCATTTTCTTCGACGATGGCTATTCCACATGTGTAGATTCATGTGCGTAGCGCTTTGCTTTGATTGCGTGTTTGTTATATTTTGTTTTCTAACAAACTTCCGTCTTATTGACAGAGCTTCAAGGTGCCGGGCATGGTACCTCCATTGCCCGAACTGTTTCCGGCTGCACCGGATAATGAAGTGGTGGACTCCATGTCCGAACTTCCTTCAGCGCGATCGCCAGCTGAGGAGGTCAACGAGTCGAGTGAGGACCAGACGCGCAAACGATCACGGAGCTCCAGCGAGGCTTCGGATGCCTCAACTCCTCCGACTCCCAGAGACCCTCTGTGCCTTGAACATCATAGTGACGGGCACGGAGGCTCTTCCTCTCCCATTCCTGCCATTCCTGTGCGGGCTGTAGCGCCACACCCGCCCACGAAGCGGAAGAAGGAAGAAAAGAAGGAAGAGAAAAAGGAGGAGAAGAGAGCCCGAAGGACTCCTCCTGTCTTCGACCTGAGCTCACTGGGCTCGTAAGTTTATTGTTACGCTGGTGTCCTTTTTCCTTGTTGACTTTGTACTTTTGCTAATTGCTTCGTATGCAGGCATTCTTCCCATGACTCCTCTAGTGATGGTGCTCGGGAGATGATGGGGGAGTCGAAGGTTGCATCTCCTCCTCCTCAAACGGTGGCAACATCTGGGGGTGCCGCTCCGAGTCCTCCTCTGCAGGAGGTGCAGGTGCTTGCGCCTCAGAATTTCGACAGTGGGCCTTCGGAGTCGCCATCAGAGCATGTAAGTAACTCTATTTCGTGCCACGGGGGGAGCCCCCGGGTGTCTGAAAAATTTCTTGTCTTCTTCTTTTTTTTTCAAATCTTCGGGGGGGGAGCCCCCGAGTGTCTTCGTGTGCAAGTTTTGCTTTTATTCCTTTGTGTTGGGCGCAGCCCCCGAGTCCTTCTTCTTACTAGTGTTTCTTTTTCTGCAGCCTTTTGTGCAGGAGGCCAAGCGGCTGGTGCAGGAGCGCCTGGTGCTGGAGGCCAACCTTCGGCAGCTTCAAGGTACATGTTTGCCTTTTGGTACTTCTTTTGTTTATTCTAGTCCTGCTGCTGACGTTTGGTTGTTTTGAATGCAGAGGAGCATAATACTTCTCTCCGTGAGGTCAACACTCTCAAGAAGAGCCTTGGTCAATCGGAGAAGAAGACTGAGGCCGCCGTTGGTGCGAAGGAACGCCTCGAGCTGGAGCTGACTAAGGCAGCCGAAGCTAAGGAGCGTCTGCAGCAGGAGGCCGCGGATCGTGAGGAGCAGCTGGCCACTGTTGCGGCTGCACGTGAGAAAGAGGTGGCGGCCAAGCTCATGGCTGCTGCCAAGGCTATCTCGGGTAAGTGCTGTATTTGTACTTGTTTCTTCGTGTTTCCTGTTTTCTTCTGTGCTGCTTTCTTCATGTCTTTGTCCTTTTCTTTTTGTCTCAGATGCTGCAGGCATCGAGTTTGACCGCGGTGCTCTAGAGCACGGGAGTGCTCTAGATGATGCTCGTGGCGGTCAAGATCGCCGCAAAGACCATCGCCGCCTCCCTTGCCAAGGCGAAGGAGGTCCTTGGCCGCTTCTACAGGGAGCTTGTCCCTAAGGGCGCGGCCCTTGATGTTATGGATGCCCTGGCGGAGGCTTTGTCAGCCGAAGCACTTGCGGCGTACAAGCGCAAGCAGAAGGGCATCGGCGCGTCCGTCGGGCGGGCGATGGCGTTGGCGGCTGGAGCGGAGCTGGACTTGCCCCAGATCACCTCCCGGATGCCGACGACCGCAGATGGATCCGAGGTAGCTTTTGCTTCCTACTCTGCTCGCTGCAAGCGATATGGGCCAAAGCTCATTGATTTGCTGTCGGAGTATGCGCTACGGCGGCAGGGGGAGGCCAAGGCTTGGCAGTCCAGCTCCGAGGCAACTCAGGGTGCCGTGTCTTAGGCGTTGTAGGTTTTGGATAGTTTGTAGTCTGCTTTTGCTGTAAATATTTTGAGGAACACCATCCTTGTGCCACGTAGTGGCCTTTATAT
This sequence comes from Avena insularis, assembly GCA_023614405.1. NCBI lineage: Eukaryota > Viridiplantae > Streptophyta > Magnoliopsida > Poales > Poaceae > Avena > Avena insularis. The sequence continues at coordinate 313,881,015 of CM042693.1, read as the reverse complement.
GCTTAATGAATTCTTCTGAGTTGTTCACTACCACCGTCTGAATGCTTGTGTTCTTTTCTTTTCTGCTGTTCTAGGTTCCTTCGGGTGCTGACCCTGTTGACACCTCGCCTGTAGCCAGCTGCGGCCATCTTTGGATGACACTTCTCAACTCGCTTTTCTTCGGGACCGTGTTCGTAGTCTTGAGAGAGAGTTGCTTGTGTTGCGTGGTCATGCTGATGTTTGGAAGTCCCAGGCGGATCGCGGTGCAGCCAGAGAGGAGTACTTGATGGCGGAACTACTTCGGATATCTGAGCAGCTTCAATGTAAGTTGCTCTTTATTTCGAGATGTAGCTCAGTTCTTCAGATGAGCCTGCTGGCCTTGCCTTTTAATTTGTGTCATTGTCGCAGGTGCTAACCTTGCTCCGAAGGAAGAGAAAGAGCGTGTCGCTGTTCGGGTCAATTGCTTGACCCAACAGGACATGGAGGCCGGTGGCTTCTTCTGGATGGATCGTGACCATGCTGTGGCTCTGGCGAAGGTGCAGGATCGTGTGCATCAGGTGTCGCGGGTGCTTCGCCAGGTGCAGACGTTGCTTGCCTCGGTGCTGCACATCATGTTTCCTTTGGATGCTGTGCCGACGAGCCTTGCGGGTCTTCTGTCGAAGTTTCGGAGCGTGAGCAACGTCAAGGAGTTGGTGCGGCAACAACTCGTCGCCGGAGTCAAGGCTGCTTTGTCTCTTGTGAGGCTGCACCGGCCTGATGTAGATTTATCTGTTGTGGCAGCTGGGCCACCTCCTTGACCGGATGGTGATGAGTGGGACATGCGTCCATATTATGCAGCTGTAAGGCAGTATGCCGAATAAGTCGTAGATTTGTTTGAGTAGCGTGCTCAGGTTATTCTTCAGAATAGGTAGTACCTGTAAAGTAGATAGATGTAAAATTTGTATACTTCGACTAGGCATGTTGTGCCCTTTATTGTAAAGGTTTGTTTGTTGTGAGCACGCAGTGCTTTGTTTGAGTACGTGTCCTTTTCGTTTGACTGACGTTGTCAGCTACTCAGGTGTACACGTGTGATCCTCAGTCGATGAAATCGTGAGGTGGGGGGAGCCCCCGAGTGCGTTTGTAGCATGAAGTAAAATTGCAAAATAGTAAATGAGAATTTGGGGCGAGACACTTAGCTTTATTTATATCGTAATGGAGGAAGTACATTGTTCGGCTGAGTAGCCTTGGCTGAAAAGCCTTATGGAAAGTAAAGGGGTAGGTAGCTAGGGTAGAATAAATAAGTGCGTGATGTTCCATAGATTGGAGTATGCGACTCCAGATTCCACGTGCTTGAGGCGATAGGCGCCACCTGGGATGACTTCGGTGATGACGTAGGGTCCTTACCATGGTGACTCGAATTTCTTCGGCCGCGTTTGCTTGAGTCGCAAGACGAGGTCTCCTTCGACGAAGGACCTTGGGCGCAGCCATCGGTTGTGGTAGTTGCGGAGACTCTGCTAGTACACCGCTGATCGAGCTGCTTCTATGTCTCTTGCTTCGTCGAGTGTGTCAACGGTGTATTCGAGTGCAGCCGTAGATTCGGCTTCGTTGTATGCGACGACTCGGGGGGCCTGGTGGCGTACTTCGGCTGGTAGCACGGCCTCAGCTCCGTGCACCATGAAGAACGGCGTGTAGCCGGTGGAGCTGTTTGGCGTAGTTCGTAAGCTCCACAGGATGGATGGTAGCTCTTTCGTCCAGGCTCCAGCCTTCCGTTCGAGTGGGCTCATGAGGCGCTTCTTGATACCAGCGCCGATTAGGCCGTTGGCCTTTTCCACTTGCCTGTTCGTTTGCGGGTGTGCCACTGAGGCGTACGTGATGTTGATCCCAAGGCCTTCGCAGAAGTCTTGGAACTCCTCAGAGATGAAGTTCGATCCATTGTCGGTGATGATGCTGTGTGGTACGCCGAACCTGTAGACGATGGATTCGAAGAACTTGATGGCGGTTTTGCCTTTCTGGTTGGTGACCGGCATGGCCTCGACCCACTTGGTGAACTTGTCGACTGCGACCAAGAGGTAAACGTGTCCCCCTTTCGAGGACTTTGGCAGTTTGCCGATCATGTCGAGGCCCCATTGAGCAAAAGGCCAGGCTATAGGTATGGGTCTGAGCTCGGACCTAGGTGCGTGCGGTTTGTCGGCGAACCGTTGGCACCTGTTACATCTTCAGACTATGTCCTTTGCGTCGGTCATGGCTGTTGGCCAGTAGAATCCGTCTCGTAGAGCTTTGGCGACAAGGGAGCGGTTGCCTGCGTGATGGCCGTAGATGCCCTCGTGGATGTCTTGGAGTATGTCTTTGCCGTCGTCGATGGTGACGCACCGTTGTAGTACCCCGTAATACTGCGCTTGTACAGTTCGCCATTGATGATGGTGAAGGCCTTTGACCGACGAGATATGCGCCGGGCATCTGTCGGTATCGGCGATTCTCCGTTATCGAATCGGAGGTATGGTCGCGTCCAAGTTTCTTCGACTGCCATGACTTGCATCAGGTTGACCATGGCGACCTCGGTGTCCAATTTTTCGGGTCCTTCATGACCTTCGGGTAGCGCAGCCCCCGAGTGCTCTGCTTCTTCGGGTGATCCTTTGGGGAATTTCCGCTTGATTGATGGCACGCAGATCTGTTCGAGGAACACACCTGGTGGTACCTTTGCGCAGGTGGAGCCGATGTTAGCCAGTCTATCGGCTTCTTCGTTGCTTTCTCTTCCCACGTGCCGAAGTTCGCAGCCGTCGAATTCCCCTTCGAGTGCGTTGTAGAGCGCGCGGTACGCGATCATGTTTTCGGCGTGTGCGTCGCACTCGTTCATCGTCTGCTGGACGACGAGGTGGAGTCACCGTAGATGACCAGGCGCGTTGCGCCACAGATTTTTGCCATCCTCATGCCGTGTATGAGGGCTTCGTATTTGGCCTCATTATTAGAAGCTCGGAACTTCATCCGAAGGACGTACTTCATCTTGTCCCCTTGCGGGGAGGTCAGTATGAACCCTGCTCCTGCTCCAGCTTCACGCTTGGAGCCGTCAAAGTGCATCGTCCATGACTGCGACATGTCTGGGGTGTCTGGCAGCTGCAGCTCCATCCAATGTACCAGGAAGTCTAGAAGTACTTGAGATTTGATTGCGAGTCGCTTCTCGTAGACAATGTCCAAGGGTGACAGTTCGATGCCCCACAGGGCCACCCGTCCAGTGGCCTCTGGATTATTCAGGATGCTGTTCAGGGGTGCCTCATTGACGACCATCACCTGGTGCTCCTGGAAATAATGACTCAACCGTCGAGCCGTCATGAACACGCTGTAGGCGAGTTTCTGGTAGTGAGGGTACCTCCGTTTTGTTGGTGTTAGTACCTCGCTGAGGTAGTAAATTGGGCGTTGGACCCCGTGGGTCTTGCCCTCTTCGGGTCGTTCGACCACTAGCACGGTGCTGACCACCTGGTGTGTGGCTGATATGTACAGCAGTAGAGGCTCGCGCTCCTTTGGCGTGACCAAGACGGGCGAGGTGGAGAGAAGCCGCTTGAGGCTTTAGAATGCGTCGTTGGCTTCCGGCGTCCACTCGAATTTATCTGCTTTGCGTAGCAGCAGGTAGAATGGTAGGGCCTTCTCGCCAATGCGGCTGATGAATCTGCTTAGCACCGCTATTCGTCCTGCGAGCTGCTGGACGCCTTTGAGGTTTTTCGGCTTCTCCATCGTCATGATGGCTCTGATTTTCTTCGGGTTCACCTCGATCCCTCGCTGAGAGATGAAGTACCCAAGCAGCTGACCCGATGGGACGCCGAAGGCGCACTTTTCGGGGTTGAGTTTGATCCTGTAGCGATCAAGGTTGTCGAACGTCTCGCGGAGATTGTTGATAAGTGTCCCTGCCTCCTTGGTTTTTATCACTATGTCGTCCACGTAGACTTGGACATTGCGACCGATCTGGTCCTTCAGGCAGGCCTGCATGCATCGCTGGTACGTGGCACCTGCGTTCTTTAGCCCAAAGGGCATTGTGTTGTAACAGAATACTCCGAACGGCGTGATGAACGCCGTTTTCTCCTGATCTTCGACCTTGAGTCGAATCTGGTTATAGCCTGAGTAGGCGTCGAGGAAGGAGAGTTTCTCACAACCTGCAGTCGAATCGATGATCTGATCGATCCAAGGAAGAGGGAAGTGGTCCTTTGGACAATGCTTGTTTAGTGACGTGAAATCCACGCACATTCGCAGGATGTCCGTGTCCTTTTTTGGGACCATCACTGTATTGGCAAGCCACTCGCTTTCCTTGATTTCCCTGATGAAGTCTGCAGCGAGTAGTCTATTGATTTCCTTGCCGATAGCTTCGGCTCGCGGCTCCGATAGTCTCCGGATGGACTGCTTGACTGGCTTGGTGTCTAGAAAGACGTTGAGTGCGTGCTCGGCGAATTCCCTGGGAACTCCTGGCATGTCCGCAGGACACCAGGCAAAGATTTCCCAGCGCTCACGGAGGAATTCGACGAGCGCGCCTTCCTATGCGGGGCTGAGGTCGTTGGCGATCAGGGTCGTCTTGGAGGCATCTGTCGGATGGATCTGCACCTTCTTTGTGTTGACGGTGGAGTCGAAAGACATGTCAGGTGCGTTCTGTCTTGTGACTGGGGGTGCCCCATTGTCCGTCACCTCACGGAGCCTTACGAGCTCGTCTTGCATGCCGAAAGACTGGGAGATTTTGTTGAAATCCCTGTCGCATTGGTTCGATCGGGTGAAGCTTCCGTGGACTGTGATGACGCCCCTTGGTCCTGGCATCTTGAGTAGTAGGTATGCATAGTGTGGGACAGTTAGGAACCTTGCAAATGCTACACGCCCTAGGATGGCGTGCTATTGTGACGGCTAGTCCACCACTTCAAATTCGAGTCGCTCCTGCCGGAAGTTGTCCGGCTTCCCAAAGATGACGTCGAGCCCTATTTTGCCCAGGGGGAATATGCCCTTCCCTGGAACGATGCTATGGAACGTTGTGTCTGAATGTTCCAGGCTGCATTGCAGGATCCGCATTGCCGCTAGAGTGCTTGCGAACATTAGGTTGATGCCGCTGCCACCGTCGATGAAGACGCGACTCATCTCGAAGCCTCCGATCTGCGCCTCCAACACCAGGGCAGCATGACCTGGGCGAGGGATCTGGCAAGGGTGATCCGCGCGAGTGAATGTGATGCAGGACTCCGATCCGCTGAGGTACTCAGGGATTGCAGGCGGAGTTGCCACGGCCAAGTTGATTTGTCGGGTGATCTTCTTCTGCACCCTATTCGTGGGGCGTCCCTTCTGGATCATATTTAGTGCTCCTTTCGGTGGGGGGTATCCGTTCCCAGCGTTGTTCTGTGCTGGTGCGACTGGATGGTTTGGGCCGCCGATAGGCGGCGGTGGAGGAGCTCCGTGTGCTATTTCTCCTTGCGCGGGTGCGTTTCCAAACGCAGGGATTGGGGCTTGTTGCCTCATCTGCACCATGCTTTCGCTGAGTTTCTGGAACTCGCGGTAGTCCTTGAGCATGTGGCTGGCTTTCTTTTTGCCATCCTGTTTATCGATGTAGAAGTGGATGGTGCATGGACCCGAAAGTTTGTCATATGCTGAGGGTCCGTTGTCGCGGTCGCGGCGCTGCCACGACTGTATTGGGCGTCCACTGTCGCGGAAGTTTCCTCCGCAGTATCCTCCGCTGTTGCGGCTGTTGTCGTTGCGGAGGTCGGTGTAGCCGGCCGCGACCATGTCGGGTCCATCACGATCCTCGTAGACGCGCGATCTTCTCTTGCTGCGGCATTCCCGTCTTCGGCCGTAGTCGTCTTCTTCATCTAATTGTGCTCGGTGAATGCAATCTTTGCCGTCTGCCCACCTGTTAGCGATGTCCATGAGGTGGTCGAGTGTTTTGGGCTTGACGCGCCCGAGTTCCTCCTTGAAATCTTGGCGTTTGACGCCGTCCCTGAAGGCGTCGATGGCCCTCTCTTCGGAGATGTATGTTGTGGAGTTCTTGGTGGTAGACCAACATAGTATGTACGAGCGAATAGATTCGCCCGTTTTCTCAGTGTAGGCTCGCAATTATTCGATTGAGGCGGGCCTCTTGCTAGTGCCCTTGAAATTTCGGATGAAGCTGTAAGCGAGCTCCTCCCAGCATCGGATGGATCCTGATGATAGGCTGCTGAGCCAGACCCGCGCCGCGCCTGTCAGCTCCAGCTGAAGGCATTGCATGGCGGTTTCTTTGTTACCGCCGTGCAGCTTGACGGATGACAGATGGTCACTGAGCCAGACTTTTGGATCCTATGTGCCGTTGAACTTCGGAGTATCCGAAGGAAGCTTGAAGTTGCGTGGCATCTGTGTTCGTCGAACAGATCTGCTGAAGCATCGGGCTCCATAGAGTTCTCCTTCATCTTTGTCCATCTCGGATTCAGACGAGCATGCACGTTTGGCTCGCGCTTTGTCGATTTTGCGCTGTGTAAGCGCGTCTCTGGCGTCATAGTCGTGTTTACGGTGACGCGATCTCTTCTTCCTTCGAGGAAGGTCGTGTTCCTCCTCCTCTTCGGATGAAGGGGTGGGGCTCCGGTCGCGCCTGGCCGGAGATTTCTTCTTCGGCTCCGCAGGAGCGTCTTCGTGGAGCGCAGCTCCGACAAGTCCGAGTCTGGTGAGCGCGGACTTGTGCATGGCTCTTTTCGGGTCCCCCTCTAGAGGTGGGTGGGCCGCGAGATACGTAGTGGCTGCCATGATCGCGGATTGCGGTGTCTTCGGGATGATGTTGCCATCAGCATCCATCTCCATGAATGATGTGTGGAGAGTTCGGGTCACATCACGGCGCTCCTTGGGGTCCATGTTCTCCACCCGAGAGCGGTGCTTGTTTCCCTGGTTTCCGTTTGTGCTAGAGCCGGGGGCCATGGCGGAGAGCGCAGCTCGTCGTGCGCTGGACTCGGAGGCTGCTTGCTTGCGTTTGTCGAGCGTTTCCTGCATCTTGACTTGCTTCTTGTGCTCCTCGATGAGGAGGAAGTGGTATGCCATCAGTAGTTCACGTGAGGCATCTGCAGGTAGGACTATGTCGCCTGCTACGGCACGGCGTGCCTGGACCCATCCTTCTTTGCTAAGTTGGATGACGTTGTTTTCCACTGCCGGGTGGGGGACTGCTTCTTCCTCGCCGCTTTCCGCCGTTCGCCCTGCGGGTTGGAGTTCCGGTTGGGCGGCGGGTTAGGTGTTTCCTCGTCGCCCTGGATGACTGCGGCGCATAGATAGCACTCGTAGATTGGTCTGCTGCTGCCGCAGCTTTCGGATCCGGAACCGTAGGTCCCCTCATCCGAAGGTGGATCGCACAGATCGGAGTTACAGCTGCTGCTGTCGTAAAACTCATCTGTTGATGGCGATGTGCGTAGCACAGGGTATGGATCCCACGAGGCGGGCCTGATCGATGGTAGGGGCACCCGCTCAGGAAGGCGGAGGGTGCCAGTCTGACCCACCTGGAAGCAGAAGCTCCCGAATAGGATCTCGAGTCCGTCACCTACGGGCTCGAAATCTTTCATGGTAGCCGGCGAGTGGGCGGTGAAGTCGAAAACGCTGAAGAGGAGGTGATTCTCCGTCGCTGTAGAGTTGTAGATCGATCGGGTCGGAACCGTCACGATCGCACAATCAGCAGCCCTGATTCCCACAGACGGCGCCAATTGACGAGGTTTAATCTCGTCAATGCCCATTGTTATGGACTTGGGTTTTGGAGAAGATGGGGATGCTGGAGATCATGGAACGGTTAACAGACAAGCAACCAGGGGACACGAGATTTACCCAGGTTCAGGCCCCCGGAGGGAAAACCCTACTCCTGCTTGTCTGCTCTTGATTACGGCGGAACCGAAGGTTATAGGGTGCACAGGTTCAATCTGGCGTGGAGGTGTGTATGCGAAAGTATGGGGGAGATTTAGGACGTGCCCTCCTGGCCTTTATATAGATTTAGGCAGGTCCCGGGCATAGTCCTAGTCGGTTACAAGTTCTATGGTTTTACCCCTTTGAATTTCCTATCTATGCTAGTCTTGCTCTCCAAGGATCCGAAGGCGTCATGGACCTTGGCCACACGAAAATCTTCATGGGCCAGCGTATGTCTGCTGTGGGCCTTCCTTGGCCTGGACCAGGTATGCTGAAGTCATGTACCCGTAGGGTATAACCATGTCACTTACAGAAAATGAAAATGACATCCAAGTCTACCACTTGGAAAATCGAGAATGTTTTTTCCTGATAGTCGAAAACTCACACCGATGGCATTGTTTACTAAACGAAGATGTACCCATCTACCTCTGAAATGTTATTTAATTCGAGAGCAATCTATTGCGCTTACTGGTAGATCAAGTTTGACCCAATTTCTTTAAATTGTCAAGATGCAAAATCTTAGGAAGAAGTTGAACCTGCTTTTAGAACTCCCAGTGGTGGTTTGTGATATATTAAAGGGATTTCTATTTTTGTTCCCCTGGTTCGTTAGCTGTACTCACTTTCCCCAGCCGCTTAGTTTTCCCTCACTTTTGTCCAGTTCCTATTATGGAACTCTCACATCGGTCTGAAACTCGCTCTCCATCGGGTCACGTTAGTGGACCCTCGCCTTTACGTGCTGACAAGTGGGGCCGCATTCAGGTGGGTCCCGTAGTGGACCCTCATCGTTACATGCTGACAAGTAGGACCCACCCCCGTTACATGATTATAGGTGGGACCACGTCCAGTCGGGTCCCATAGTAGGACCCCCCATGGTGTGTGGCCGGCTTGTTGAGAACGCGTTTTAGGGGATGTGGTGTGGGACCATGTGGGGCGCGTATGGTAGTTACGTGCACCATGTCGCCTAAATTGGAAGATTTCTTTTTTGTTATTTTTATGATTGGCCTTTTTAAGAGCGCCTTTTTCCCCTTTATGTCGCTAACAGTTGTTATTTTTGCCCAAAAAGGCAGTGAATCTAGAGCAGCTTCTCTCTTTATTCATGGTTCCTTTTGGCCCTCGTATTTTCCCAATCTAGCACCAAATCTAAACAGCACCATAAATATGTAGATGAACAGAGCATATGTAGATAAAGCAGCTAATAAAGGATTATATAGTACGCTACTTAAACCAGGTTCGATAATTAGGCTACTCAGCTGCAGCAGCTTACAAGTTCAACACAGACAACAAAACAAAAGAAGCTGCTTTACAGCAGCAGCAACATCAGCACAGGATCAGTGGCTCCGCATGGCCTCCGCTAGGAGGGCCTCCGCCTCCTCCCTGTGGCGCTTCCTCCACTTCCTGTTGCCCAGTACCTTGACCTTGGGCGCCTTGGGCTTGATCGGGGGCATGCAACCCTCCTCGATGGCCACCTTATGGAGGTTACAAAGGTGAAAACCGAGCGCCTTGTGATGGGCTCTGAAGGCGTTGGCGTTCTTTGATGGGCCTCAGGTCTTCATGTCCTCGGCATGCATCATGAGGGAGTTGAACTCGGTGGTGAAGCTCCTGGAGAAGAAGGGGCACCTGTAGATGTCGCCGTCGAAGAAGCCGTTGAACTAGCCGGACTTCATCTTCCTCAGCACCTGACAAGTTTTGGTGTCCATGGACTCTTCATCATTGGAGACATCGTTGTTATCCACCTATTACAAAAAATAGTAGCGTGCAATAAGGACATGATTGAGATACCGTGATTATTGGGATTGATTACTTGCATAAATTAACCGATTGAGATCCCCTGATTATTCCCCAATCCCCAAATCTCAAACCAAATCGAATACTGAAACCAACACTAGATTGGTGCTAGTACTGATCCCAACTACAGATTAGTGCTAGTACTGATCCCAACTACAGATCGGTGCTAGTACAGATCCCAACTAGGGGTATTCATCGAAATACGAGATCTAACACAAGAGGATTAGCTACTATAAAAATACCTAGCATCCACCGATTGAAAATACGAACAGCTAAGCCCTAATAACACATGATCTAGCATCCAACGATGGGAATTGGGGAAGAACAAAGGAAGGGGAGAAAACCCTAGTTACCTCTGACCATGGGTCGGCTAAGCTGGTGTCGAAGGGGTTCTCTGGCCTGATGTAATCGTTGTCCCCGTAAGGGTCCCAACCTCGCGGGATCTACAGGAGAATAGCGGGGGCCTTTGCGGGGACGGGGGCCTCCTCACCGGCGGCTATGGGAAGCAGGGATGGGGGTCTAGACGGGGATGGCGGTTTTGTTCAATGCCTCGACGGGGGCCAGTACGGGGACGAGGGCCTCCTCGTCGGCCGCCTTGGAGGCGACGATGGCCACCGCGCCATTCTTCTCCATCGCCGGCGTGGTTGGGGTTTTCTTGGGTGTTTGCAGAAGGTGATGGGACAGTGGAGATGGTTGCGTGAGTGAGTGAGCGAGTGAGTGATGAGTGAGAGTGAGGAGGCCTCTATAAAGGTGAAGGGAGGAGACATTTCGTTGCACCACCGTGCACCACGTAACCGCGTGCGCTATTGCACCGTGCTGCACCATACGCGTCACGTTTTCCCCCTCGTGTCTAACCTTGGCCACTTAGTTGTGCTCCTCGAGTGTAGAACTGGCAGTTTGGTTGAGTACTAACACTGCCGTGTGCAATATACTCACTTTTACCCTCCGATGGCTGGTCAACGTAGAGTCAACGAATGGGTTTTAGCTAGCTAATTGAGTCATTTTATGCACAACAAATTCAAAAAGATCAAAACATAGTGGCATCTACCCAGGGAGTCTTATTATCTGACTTGCCACCATAAGAAATGTATATAAATCAAGTTTTAACCTATATCACAACTTCTCAAATCACCTACTATCTATGAAGGTTCATGGCTTTCTACTCAAGCATCTCCCCAAAACATAATTTGTCTGAATGAGGCAATAATTGTCAAACTGATGTATATTTGAATTGCAAAAAGTTTGATGTATGCCAATATGTATTTTATTGTATAAAAGAAGAATTTTCCATTTTTAAATCTCTTTTTGTTTTCTATTTGAACCCCCTTATTAGTTTTTCCCTTGGTTTTAAAGTTCTACTTAGTTTTGCCCTTGGTTTTTAAGTTCTACTCACACATGTGCTCTTCTTGGCTGCTACGCTCTGATTGGTCGAGACAGTTGTCACACGGATCGTACCCACCAACCGTTGATCCTCTGATTGATCCTCTATGATTTAGCGAACAGGATAACCCCCGTATCTGTCGGGGGGCACCCTCTATCCATGCAAAATAACAAGTTTGCCACCGATGCTTTAACTCCATAAACAAATGATTTTGAATATAATTTGAAGGGAAAGTGTTCAAAGGTGTATAATTTTTGCATTATATTTCACTCCATGTCCTAAGTGTGATTTCAAAGAGTTCAAAGGTCTATAATTTTTTCCATATGCAAGTTTATGCATTACATCCCTACATTCTATGAAAATGATAATCTCTCAAGATTTTCTTAGCACATCATTATCACGTACTAAGTGCGATTTCACGGTGTTCAAAGGTTTATAATTTTCGTATATGCAAGTTTAGGGATCACTTTTCACACAATAAAAATGGTAAACACCCTTTTCCTTTACATTAAGAGTTGTATAATTTTTCAATTTGAAAGTGTTCAAGAGTAGTGTCAATTATAAACACTCTTTTATATTAAGAGTTGTATTATTTTTAAATTTGAAAGTGTTCAAGAGTAGTGTCAATTATAAACACTCTTTTACATTAAGAGTTGTATATTTTTTTCAATTTGAAAGTGTTCAAGTGTAGTGTCAATTATAAACACTCTTTTACATTAAGAGTTGTATGATTTTTTCAATTTGAAAGTGTTCAAGAGTTGTGTTAATTATAAACACTCTTTTACATTAAGAGTTGTATCATTTTTTCATTTTGAAAGTGTTCAAGAGTTGTGTCAATTATAAACACTCTTTTACATTAAGAGTTGTATGATTTTTTTAATTTGAAAGTGTTCAAGAGTTGTGTCAATTATAAACACTCTTTTACATTAAGAGTTGTATGATTTTTTTAATTTGAAAGTGTTCAAGAGTTGTGTCAATTATAAACACTCTTTTACATTAAGAGTTGTATAATTGTTTTAAAATTTGATAGTGTTCAAGAGTTGTGTCAATTATAAACACTCTTTTACATTAAGAGTTGTATATGTTTTTAATTTGAAAGTGTTCAAGAGTTGTGTCAATTATAAACACTCTTGTACATTAAGAGTTGTATAATTTTTTAATTTGAAAGTGAATCGCTAGCCGTGCGAGAGTTGTGTCAATTATAGTTTCAGACCGCACGAGAGTTGCATACCCTAATTATAAACGCTCTTGCAAACCAACTGAATCGCCACTGCTCCAGGGGAATTTAAAATAGATTTTAGGGAGATTTTATCTATCTCTAAGAGTTATGGAGGTTGAAACCACCACTGGGAAGTAAAATTCAGAGAGATATTGTTCACAACCACTAATTAGGCCAGCACTGGATCAATCCTATTCAAAAAGCAAGGCAGTTAGTTGAGCACCAGCGATTCGCGTTCAAATACTGCCAATAATCAACCCACAAAAGTGAAACGATGCTTACCCAGATGGAATCCATGCGTTAGATCCATGCGATTCCACCCAATCTTCTCTGTGCTTGACGGGGATGGACGGTGCACCAGCCGGCATTGCATATTGTTCTGTGAAAGGGGTAGATCTAGTAGGGGTGGGAGGAGAGCCGGAGGTGGAGTGGGCTCCACGGCTAGGGGGAGGGGCGGCTCTGGGGCCGAGGACGACATAAGGTAGGAGGGCATGACAGCGGGACAGCAGAGCAGCGGTGTGGGAGCTATTCCATGATCGGGAGGAAGCAAATGCTTTGGGTGAGCGATAATGGCTGGTCTGACATGTCTCCATGCGGCCCCACTCTTCACCACGTATGCAACACCCGTCCCAAACGTGGCCCCACCCTTCACCACGTATGCAGGACCCGTCCCAACGTGACCCCACCGGTCAGGAATGTAACGGTCGAGGCCTCGTAACGTAACGTAACGCTCAACGCCCGACCCGCCCCAATGCGGTCCCACCAGTCAGCATGTAATGATCAAGCGTTTGACCTGACAGCATCCCTCTGTCCGAGCGCCTACGAGGGCTTCTTAACATGGCGAGGGGAAAAGTGAGGAAAAGTTAAGCGGCTGGGGAAAAGTGAGTACAACTAAGGAACCAAGGGCACGAAAATAGAAATCCCTATATTAAATGATCCCCCGATGGTTACCTTCAAAAAAATCACAAAACTTTCAAAGCAACCTATAGTTTTCGTGTAGTTCAAATTTGACCTAATTTTGATAAATTGGCATAAAGTCATTCAAGTGGTCAGAGTTAGCAAGTATGAAGTTTGAAAACTCATGAAACATGGGAATCATAAGTAGTACAACATGTCGGTCCAATACATATGTATGAAAGCTTTGCTTGTGGCATATTCAGATCCAATATTCTTTGGACTTCCTTTATAGAATGGAACAATATCTCGTCATCACTCAGAAAACTGAGAATGTTCTTTCCTAAAAGTTGGAAACTCACACCGACGATATTGTTTACTACAAGAAGATGCACCCATCTACCTCCCAAAAGACAATTAATGAGAAATCATCCATCGCGCTTACTCGTACTTCAAGTTATTTGACCTAATTTCGTTAAGTTGTCAAGATGAAAAATCTTAGCAAGAAGTTCAACCTGTTTTTAAAACTCAAGGTGGTGGTTCGTGATATATTAAATGACCCCTAGATGGTTACCTTAGAAAATCGCGCAACTTTCAAAGCAACCTACAATTTTCCTGTAGTTCAAGATTGACCTAATTTCGGTAAATCAGCATAAAGTCATTCACGTGGTAAGATTTAGGTAGGCCAAAGTTTTAAAAAAACATAAAACATGAGAATCGTCAGCACAACATGTCGGTCCATTATAAATATTTGAAAGGTCTGCTTATGGCATTCGAATCCATATTCTTTAGACTTTCTTCACGGAACGATCTCGTCATCACTCGGAAAACCAAGAATGTTCTTTTCTGAAAGTTGGAAACTAACACCGACGACATTGTTTACTAAAATAAGATGCACCCATCTACCTTCGAAAAGACAATTAATTCAAGAGAAATCTATCGCGCTTACTCGTACCTCTATTTTAACCTAATTTCGTTAATTTGTTAAGATGAAAAATCTTAGAAAGAAGTTGAACCTTTTTTCAAAACTCTCGGTGGTGGTTCGTGACATATTAAATGACCCTCAGATGGTTACCTCAAGAAAATCTCAGAACTTTCAAAGCAACCTACAATTTTTCTATAGTTCAAGATTGACCTAATTTAGATAAATCGACATAAAGTCATTCAAGTGGGCAGAGTTAGCTAGGCCGAAGTTTAAAAAAACATAAACATGGGAACCATAAATACAACATGTCGGTATACTATAAATATTTCAAAGGTCTGCTTCAGGCATTCAGATCCATATTCTTCAGACTTTCTTTACAGAAAGGAACAATCTTGTCATCGTTACTTCTCATAAAATTAAGAATGTTCTTTCCTGATAGTTGGATACTCACACCGATGGCATTGTTTATTAGAAAGTAGATGCACCCATCTACCTTTGAAAAGACAACTAGTAATTCAAGTGCAATCTATCGCTCTTACTAGTAGCTCGAGTTTGACCTAATTTCGTTAAATTGTTAGCATCCAGAATTTTAGCAAGAATAGGAACTTGTTATCAAAACTCTCGGTGGTGGTTTGTGATATATTAAACTCCCCTGCCCCGATGGTTACCTCAAAAAAATCGTGAAACTTTCAAACCAAACCTACAATTTTCTTGTAGTTCAAATTTGACCTAATTTTTATAAGTCGGCATAAAGTCATTCAAGTGGGGTTCTCTAAGGTTCACCTTGTATATTGTGGAGAAAATAAGCATGTCTTTAATCCTAAAGGTGCATCTCAAGCTTGTGGGTTGCCCATAAGGAATATAAAATAATTCTCCCTCTCTACTTTCTTTTGCATGGAGCAATGTGATAAGTTATGTGGGTCCCACCTTGTGGCAATTGTTGACCTTATATATTGTGACATTTTCCATAAGTCATGTGGGTCCTACCTTATAGCAAAAATTCACCTTATACATTATGGATGCTTAAGCTGTCGAAAAGCTCCAAAAGAACTAGGCCTCGTGTGGTTGCTTTTATTAATACAACGGGTTTTTTCCACAAAAATAAAGCGGGGTTCACAAAAAAAATATAGCGGGGCGAAAGTTAGTTTCGAGGAAGCGCTGCATCAACCGCATCGAGAATTCTCCTCCGCATGGACGCTCTCCCTCGACCGAACCGTCCCCGCCGCTCCACCATTGAGCACCACCGCACAGCCTTTCGCTGGTACGTACGTCCCCAACCTCCAGAGATTACGTGCTTTCTGATGGATAGAATACATTTATTTTGGGCATTTCGAAGTAAATAAGCTGGTGGCTTTTGCAGGAAATGCAATCGGCGTCGGTGGATGCTTTTGCAGCGTCGGCTGATGCTTGTAAAGCAGAGGTGGATGCTGAAGCAGCACCAGCGGATACATGTAAAGCGGATGCGAAGGCCGATGCTTGTACTGCATCGGAATCTTGGGCAGTGTTGAGTGATTCTTGGAAAGCGATGGAGGCACAGTCGAGATCCTCATTGGTTGCTCTTGAATCAAATTCGGCTATGTTAGCTGCCGCTGCTAAAGCAATGGCTGCGTGGGATGCTAGGAATGCGTCAGCTCATGGTCGTGCTTCTTCAGCGTCAGCTCGTGGTCGTGCTTCTTCAGCTTCAACGGTTGTGGCTCGTCATTCGTCGGTGGAGCCTACTCCATCTGCTCAGAACTCATCGACCCCTTTGTAAGTTCTGCGTTGGATGTTGTCTCCCTGACTCCCTTCCACTTTTATGTATTCCGCTCCGGGTTTTTTTCAGGAAGCAGTGGATATTGGTTCAAAGTACTAGTACTAGGAACATAAAAGCTATTTAATCACAAACTAGCGATCCGAATGGGATAAAACTTTCACAGGATTCAAACCTAGGCACCTATGATTTACTAAAAAAAATTCAATTTTTTCGAATAGTTTTACTTTGAAGTTTAAAATCTGAGCTACTATCATACCTTGAATCTAGGATGGAAGGTAGTTCTTGGGGCAAGTCACCATGAGACCTGGGTTCACCAAGTCATTGAAGCTGCATCCATTTTTTCTCCCCTTCTTTATGACAAAACGAGAAAATTCAGGTGGGGGCCTTTATGTCCTCTCCGGTGACCTCTAAAAAAATGTTCTCCATTCCCTTTACCATGTTCTGACATGGTGAAGCATTTTGGTGCTTTTGTACTATTCTAGTTGATTCCTTGTGTTGTTTAGGTATTTTGTTGACACAATTTGCTATTTAGGTAGTTTTTTCGGACACGTATACTTTATGAAATTTCGATGATAAATTTTCCTGCCAAATTATATGAGGCATTCTAGTGTTTACATAATTCTTTTTTTAGGGCTGTGCATTGTGACTTTTGTAGTTTACTTGATTCTCGTGATGCACCTGTGCTATTTGCATCATCCTACCAGCTTTAATGGAAGAACATATGCAACAATCAACGACTTGCCAAGCAATGTAGTCGGTCAGATTCTTGTCAGGCTTCCTTCGCACCCATCCTTTGTACTAAGGGCATCAGTCGCCCAAAAACATTGGATGGACTTCATGGGAAGCAATGATTTCAAAAAGCTAACCCTGTCACACAACAAAGGAATGTCGTTACTTGGATATTTCACCAACAGATCCGAGGATGCTCGATTCATAACAAATCATAATCTTGACCAATCCATCTTCAAGAAGATGAACAGCCTATTGGAAGTACATAAAGCCTACAAACCATATGTACTCAGATGTCGCAATGGTAGGGTGCTACTTTATTTTCCGCAAGGGTCTAACGTGATAATGGCCTGGGATACAATCAATGGAAGTGAAACAGTGATACCAGAACCACCAATTTAGTGGAGACGTGAGTATGACAGCGGGACAATTCTCTGTTCAAGAAACCATGGGCAATTGTCTTCACACTGTTGCAGCAATTTCTGGGTTGTTTGGATAGTAACCAATGCTAACCAAGCACTGGTCCAGAGATACTCATCAGAGTTTGTAAAATGAGAGGACAGGATTGAACGTGCTGAGATGCTGGCTAAGACTGATCACATGCCGACAACTCTCATAGGGGACATTTTGTACTGGCCAACAATGAAGTCCAGATATATAATCGCCTTCGACAATGTGACAACAAAACTTTGTTATATTGAGTGCCCACATGAGACACATGATATTTCCAGATGCAATTTTGTCATCGTTAAGGGGCATAATGGAGATGTTGCCCTTGCGGTTATAAGAGATTTCACTCTATGCATGTGGTCAAGTGCAAGATCATCAACAGGTAAATGGGAAGCTTGGGTTCCTCATATAAAGGTTGAGTTGGATACTCTCCTTGGCCTTGAGAAATGATGGGCATCAGATGGGAAAGATTCAATAAGGTTACTCTGCGCATTTGAGGATAGAGAAATGGTGGTTATATGGGCAAAAGAGGGAGTATTCGAATTAGATCTCAGGAGCATGAAGTGTAAGAAGTTCTGATCTCCTAAACGTTGGTGTACTTTACATCCGTACTTAATGACACCTGGTTAGTGCATTCATTCATGTGCAAACCTTGCATCTTTGTACACCTATGATTTTGCTGATCATTTTATTCATTTCCTTTAGCAACTGACATAATTCGATGCTCAATCAAAGAAACGAAAAGGAACTCCTGTCAGCAACTCAGTTGATTCAGACTGTAACATCAAGGAGATGAAAATAACACTCAGATGAACAAGAAAGGCTTGTTTGGGAAAGCATGTGTTAGCCCAGGTTGTGTTATTTGGATCTGCAGTCTGATGTTTGTTTGTTTTGGTAGCTGATGGAACAGTGGCGGCAGTTCTGTTTGTGCTGCAGTCACGGAGCTGCAGGGGCTAGAATGTTAAGAGTTTTCTATTCGTTTTAGGGGCCTATGTGTGTCTGATGAAACATCGTTTCTCACATAAAACCTTGTTTTATGTGATCTACATATACTCATGTAGTTGGTGTTTGTGTTTTGATAGTATGCAATAGTATTTGTTTTGTGATAGGCTTTTTATTTGATTTGAATTAGTACTACCATTTGGTTAGTGCTTTCTGTAGAAGAGTCTGTGCCGACGCCTAAATTATTAGCAGACCTTGTTGCCCCGACTTGGATTCCTGAAATAGAGAGAGAATGGCATATTTTTAAAAATTATTATTTAGACAAACTGCAAATTCAAAATCACAGTCTGCCACCAAAACCTAATGCCTATCATGTTTGAATGGGAGGCATCAGTGGATTGTGACATGCGCGTTAAATTCCTGACCAGATGGCGTACGGTCTACACAACCTTTTTTCTATTAAACCTTGGCTGGCAACCAAATTCAAAATCGTAATCGAGCAGCAAAATAACCCACCTACCCCAAAACATTTCGCGTCTCTTGGTTTCAAACATTTGTAGGAAAAATCTCCCACCCAGGTAGTACCATTTTTATAGTATTACTTGGACACTAGCCAAATTCAAAATTTTAGTCAGGCGGCAAAATTTACTGCATACGCCGTGTTATCCAAGTTTCTATGCAAAGATATGGATATGGATGATCAGTTGATGTGACTCTCTGCCTTGAATTCCTAGACAGATAGTGTACGGTATACTCCATTATTTCTATTAGTAGATAGACGCTAGCCGAATTCAAAATCTCAATCGTGTGGCAAAATCACACACCGACCTTGAAACATTCCGCGCCCCTCTATTTCAAAAAAATTTGGTTTCAAAATTACCATTCTACCTGTTATGCAGATGCCCTATGGGCAATGCTATAGTCCATAGCTTGGGGGCATGATTGTAATTATTTTTCTTTTCACCTCCATTGTCCATAATTCGTGCATAGTTTTTCCCGCCGGCCCTCCCAAAAATCCCAGGCTCCTCACCCACGCCCTCAGCTCCACGCCCACCACGTGCACCGGCCGACGACAATTCCACGACGGCCTGAGCCGCTTGAGCTGCGGTCTTGTGCACCACCGCGGAACCGCTTCACCGACGCCCACCCCACCGGATCTAGTTCATCGGGTCTCTCTACCACTGCACCGGAGTTGCGGTCTCCCTGACCATGCCAATGGCATTGTCGACCGCTCAACCTCTGCTTTCCCACCGCCGAAAGCTACCCAACCGTACCGGAGCCACTACACTGGTGTCCACCGGACGGGATCTAGTTCAACGAGTTCTCTGTCTTCCGCTCCAGACCATCTGCACGGGCATCACTGTTTGCTGCACCGCATCTGCCTCAGCGATGCTCTCGTCCACCATGCTCAAGCCGTTATCGACCGCCCAAGATATGCTTCCGCGACCTCCCAATATATGCTTCTGCGATAGCCCAAGATATGCTTCCCCGCTACCGCAACACCCTGGGTTACCAGGACGTCACCCTCATGGTACCGACGATGCTTAGACGCCTCTCTGACCAAGATAACCAAATCTCCAACCCCTTTTTGTTTTCTTAGCAGTATAGAAGGTTAATGCCTATTGCACTGAACTACATTTTTGTAATCATGCTAGTACACACAATTCACTAGGCATGCATGTTCTTTGTGCTACATACGAGGTCATAGGACACGTTGGTTTGCATTCGCTGCTCTAGAAATTTCAAGTTATGCACATGTTTGTTATTTTGTCAAGCACATGTTCTTAGCTACTCCCTACAATAGTAATTGCCTGCTATTGTGTAGTTCTTGTAAAATGTAAAGTCAGTGGAAAATTTTAGTATGGATGCCTTGTTCCCCATTTATTGAGTCTATCTGGTTCGTCCCGAGCTAAGTTCCTGCTATTATTTCATCCATGACATCGTTCTGCTATCCTGTAGTATCTGTTTAAACTCATTGTACTAGTTCGATTATAATTTTATTTTTTATATCTGGATCTTTAAAAGATGCAATGCTCACTATTTATTTTTTCTTTGCATAGAGCTCAAAAGGGAACACTAAACATGTTGGTTTGCATAGCCTCTTCTACAGGTTCACAAGCGCGATGTCATTGTTTTCTTATCTGGTGTTGGTTTGTCACATCCCAAATTTTAGATTTGGCACTGCATATCATACATGTCATTGCATCATGCGCATCATTGCAAAAAAATTCAGTTTCAAACTTTTTGTCAAAATCCCACTTGCATGCCTTTGTCACATACGCATGCTTGCTTGTTTTCAACCTAGCATCTGCTAGAAAGTTTTAATTTAGTTGTTTGGAAGGCACAGGTGCGTAGGGGGTTCCAGCATGAACCCGTAGCACTTTGAATCGCCTCGATCGAAGCTTCGGTTCAAAAGTTACAGTGGACTGGATTTCTGGTAAAAATCTGGACAGTTTCAGACAGAAGTTTCAATTAAGAAAAACACCTAGGAAAAAGGAAAAGGTTTTGGAAAAAAGGGGAAACTGCGCCGCATCGCGCACCAGCGGCGGCCCATCCGGCCGGCCCAGCCGGATTCTGCTAGCGCCATCAGCATCTTCCCAGGATCGAGTTCTTCTCAAACTCAATGACCGATGCCGTTCTTCACGAGATTCGCATAGAATCCGAACCTACCCCCGCATGGTTGTTGCCCCCTCTTAATCCTTACATCTCCCTCTCCGAAAACCCCCAAAAATCCCCACCTAACACGCCGCCGCCAACACGGGATTCCTCGCCAGAGATTGGACCCGCCGCCGTCATTGCTCACGGTAGAGCTCGTATCCGAGCATCCCGACCCCTATTCACCTCCGTCCGCACCCCCCTCTTCCCCGCATTCGGCAACATCGCCTTGACCCGCTCGTTTCGCCGCAGGTTCACTGGAACAAGCTCCCGAGCTCGCCGGAGCGCCCCGTCGACATCCGCCTCCAGCCGCCTCCTGCTGTCGCTTGAGGAAACAAGGGGAGCAACCCGAGCAACCGTCGTGACCGCTGCCCCCTACTGAACCCCGTCGCACCCTTTCCTGCCGCCGGAGACCACCGGAGGAGCAACCACCATCATCGCCGAGCCGCTGCCGCCGTCGTCGGAGACCCAGGTGAGCGCCGCCAGCCTCAGCCCTCCGATCTAAGATGGACGGTCCAGATGGCCCATGGACCAGCGCTTTGACTGCTGACCAGTCAGCGCCATGCCACGTCAGCGCGGGGAAAAGTCAGCTGACTTTGACTGTTTAATTAAACCGATTTTAAATTTGCAGAAATTAGCAGAAACTTGTAAAATCCATAGAAATTAAACTAATGGGCCAAAAATTGCAAATAAGATACTCATAGATTCAGTTTTTCACATAGAATATTTTTGTACAATTGTTTCATACTTTTGCGTCGAGGTTTTTCCGTGATTAATTAAATAGTTTAATGGACTATTTAAAGTAATAAATTCATAGGGAAAGTTCTACAACTGGAAAAAATTGCAAATGAGGTGTCCCTGGAATCAGTAGAACAAGTAGTTTCTGTTTGTGAATTTAAAAGGTAACCTTACTATACTGGAAGTTGCAGAAACATTTAAAATGCTTTCTAGAATATTTTAATTGTATAAAAAGTTCTCTAACACCTTTTTGAGTGTTTCCAGTTGGTACTAGTTCTAATTTAGGTTGCCTACACAGTAGTTATTTTTCCAAGATTTTAAAAACTAGTTGACAGCAGTGGTTTAATAATTGGACTAGAGCTCCATTATTTGGCCATTTAAAATTGCATGTTTTGTTTTCCATGCTTATAAATTTTTTCCATGCATGCATATAGTAGGTATACTGAACAAAGGTTATAGAATGCTACTAAAGCCTTGTTCAACTTGTCATGCATGCATCTTGCATTTGTTATGTTTGAATATGATTGTTTATGTGTTGCAATTGTGTATCATGTAGATTGTGACGAGTGCAACGCTTTCTTCTGTGAGGACTGTACTCTCGACTCCTACCGTCAAGGCAAGTAGTTGTTATTTTTTATCATGAATTTGTCCTACTATTTTTCCCTTGTGCATTTGTAGTGTATTTTGTAGCTACATGTGTAGGTATTACTATGATATGCTATGTCCTATGTATTGTGGTAGGGAAATCCTTTGTAGTTGAGCTCCCGTATGGTAGATGTGCTTAGCATAGCTGTTGATACAAGGAAGGGATCATGATTTGGTAAAGTAAATGTTTTGTGCTACTAAAACAACATAATGTCAATGAACTACCTGGGCGGAGTGGCAGGATTGGTCATCGGAGTGTGAATAATGATGGAAAATGCTGCCCAGGGTACTAAGAAGGATTAGTTGTCTTTATTCCAGTAGCTTACATGTGCAACCATGTGCCAGTAAGAAATGGATGGCTGGTTGGACTCAGTAAGTCGTGGTGACCCGAACCAAGCGTAGCCAAAGATGTAGTGAATGGTAGGTTGGGACCGGTGCGCAGTGGGGTTTGGGGATCTACTTCCCGAACAATCTCTTCTTGGGATTCTCCCTATCGTCACACAATATGAGTGTGGTGGTACGAGATGGGCTATCCAAGTCACATGGGTAAAGTGTACAAACCCATGCAGGGTGTATGATCTAAGTGCTTAGCCGTGTCCCCGGTTATCGACAAATGAGTTGCTTGATATCGATACTATGACATATTCTCGCTCATCCGTATTTCTTGGTTTCTAAAACTTGATGGGTAAACTTAATGGGTTGTTGTGAATCAAATTGGTTTAACAAAGTAGGACAAAGTGTTTGAAAAATGCAAGCTAGCCACAGCTCCACCAGCCAAATAAGCATGTAGTTGCTAAGTCTATTGTCTCCCTATTTAGTGCTACTTGACATACATTCCATGTGTTGACCCTTCGGGGCTGCTACGTTTTATGTTGCAGGTTATTCCAACTCTGATTGATCAGCTAGGTCGCAGTACTTCACTCTGCACTTGTTCTCTTGTGGGCAATTTGGAGATTGAGGAGTTATTATTTATGTTTGATACTTGAATAAGCTTAAGCTAGCCTTCGATCTAAGCATTATTGTAATAAATATATACTCTGGATCTTCGTTATTTATGATACACGGATATTTTACTTTGTTATTCATCTAAGTTCTATGTAAGCCAATGAACCAATCCAGGGATTGGCAAGTTGCATAGAAGCTACAGTCTTTAGTACTGTAGTGTTACATGGTTCGTCCTAAACAACGACATAACTATCCTCTACTGTGTAGTTCATTCGTGGTCTGCGTTCCTGCTCTACAAGTTCTCGCATGATGCCATATAATTTATGTCTCATTTATTATTAGCTACAAAAGTAACTACATGTCTATTTTGTAGCTCACCGCAAATTCCGAGTCACCCATCGTCTCTTGCATCCACGATATACTAGTACTTTCATATATATTTGTTGAAATGACCTGGCTAGTTTATATTTGCTGAAATTCTAGGAAACACTCTGTTTGATTGCTCAATTCATTTGTAGGCACACTTGTGTAATGCTTGATTGTCTTGTTCTATAAGTCCACAAGTAGTGCCATTATATTTAATATCTAATGGTTCGTCCTAAGCAGCGACATAGCTATCCTCTACTGTGTATATAGTTGATTCATAGTTTGCATTCTTGATGTACAAGTTCTGCATGCCCATTGTGTAGCTCACCGCAAATTCTGGGTCACCCACAGTCTCTTGCATTCCAGCATAAACGACCTCTTCCATATATATTTGTTGAGATGACCTGGCCAGTTTATATTTGCTAAAATTCTAAGAAACACTTTGATTGATTGCTCATTTCATTGTATGCACACTTGTCTAATGCTTGTTTGTCCTATTCTACAGGTTCACAAGAGACGTCGATATATTTCTAATATGGTGCTGGTTCATCCTAAGCAACGACATAACTATCCTCTACTGCATAGTTGATTCATGGTTTGTGTTCCTCCTCTGCAAGTTCTCGCATGATGCCATTATAATTTCTGTCTCGTTTGTTCTTAGCTATGAAAGTAACTGCATGCCCATTGTGTAGCTCACCGCAAATTCTGATTCACCCAACGTCTCTTGCATTTCAGGGTATACTACTTCTTCCATATATATTTGTTGAAATGACCTGGCTAATTTATATTTACTGAAATTCTAGGAAAAATTCTATTCGATTACTCAATTCATTTATAGGCACACTTGTGTAATGCTTTCTTGTCATGTTATATAGGTTCACAAGCAATGCCATTATATTTCATATCTAATGGTTCCTCCTAAGCAAATACATAGCTATCCTCTACTATATATATAGTTCATTCGTAGTTTCTTGATGTACAATTTCTCTTATGATGCCTCTATAATTTCTTTGCGGTTCCTAGCTACGACAGTAACTGCATGCCAATTGTGTAGCTCACCGCAAATTCTGGGTCACCCAACATCTCTTGCATTGCAGGATAAACGATTACTTCCATATATATTTGCTGAAATGACCTGGCCAGTTTATATTTCCTAAAATTCTAAGAAACACTTTGATTGATTGTTAATTTCATTGTATGCATACTTGTCTAATGCTTTCATGTCCTCTTCTACAGGTTCGCAAGAGACGCCATTATATTTCTAATCTGGTGCTGGTTCATCCTAAGCAACGACATAACTATCCTCTATTGTGTAGTTCATTCGTGGTTTGCGTTCCTGCTCTGCAAGTTCTGGCATGATGCCATTATAATTTTTATCTCGTTCAGTCTTAGGTACAAAAGTAACTGCATGCCCATTGTGTAGCTCACCGCAAATTCTATGTCAACCAACGTCTCTTGCATTCCAGGATATACTACCACTTCCATATATATCTGTTGAAATGACCTGGCTAGTTTATATTTGCTGAAATTCTAGGAAACACTCTGTTTGATTACTCATATCATTTGTAGGCACACTTGTGTAATTCTTGTTTGTCCTTTTCTATAGGTTCACAAGCAATGCCATTATATTTCATATTTAATGGTTTTTCCTAAGCAGCGACATAGCTATCCTCTCTATATAGTTCATTCGTGGTATGCATTCTTGCTCTACAAGTTCTCTTATGATGCCATTATAATTTCTATTCGGTTCATAGCTACAAAAGTAACTACATGCCTATTTTGCAGCTCACCGCAAATTCTGGGTCACCCAATGTCTCTTGCATTCCGGGATAAATGACTGCTTCCATATATATTTGTTGAAATGACCTAGCTAGTTTATATTTGCTGAAATTTTAAGAAACACTTTGATTGATCGCTCATTTCATTGTAGGCACACATGTCTAATGCTTGCTTATCCTCTTCTACAGGTTCGCCGGAGACGCTATTATATTTCTAATCTGGTGCTGGTTCATCCTAAGAAACGACATAACTATCCTCTATTGTATAGTTCATTCCTGATTTGTGTTCCTTCTCTGCAAGTTCTCGTATGATGCCATTATAATTTCTATCTGGTTAATTCTTAGGTACGGCAGTAACTGCATGCAATTGTGTATCTCACCGCAAATTCTGAGTCAACCAACGTCTCTTGCTTTCCAGGATATACAACTGCTTCCATATATATTTGTTGAAATAATCTGGCTAGTTTATATTTGCTAAAATTCTAAGAAACACTTTGTTTGACTTCTCATTTCATTGTAGGCATACTTGCCTAATGCTTGCATGTCCTGTTCTACAGGTTCACAAGCGACGCCATTATATTTCATATCTAGTTCTGGTTCGTCCTAAGAAACGACATAATTATCCTCTACTGTATAGTTCATTTGTGGTTTGCATTCCTGCTCTACAAGTTCTTCCGTAATGCCGTTATAATTTCGGTCTTGTTCATTCTTAGCTAGGACAGTAACTGCATGCCATTGTCTGGTTTATTCTTCTATATATATTTGTTGATATGACCTGGCTAGTTTATATTTGCTTAAATTCTAAACAACACACATTATTATATTTATCATTTCATGGTAGGCACACTTTTTTAATGATTGTTTGTTTGACGTGATGGTCAATATATTTGAACCACTAACCAATAGTAAACTCTAGTTCATAGCTCATGTCGTATCAGTTAAATGAGTAGTTTGTCTTTTTTGACGTATTAACTTGTTATTACTTAGTTTCAGACTGCAATTATTGCTATCGCCACCAAAGAGGGGGCTGCAAGATCATGTCTCAAGTTTGTTTTCCAATGTAGATGTAACACTCAAAAGAGAGATGCAGGTGATCAAGAAAACAAATTGAGGACTGCTATCAACTCGATTGTCAACTGAAATGTTGATTTTTATTTCCCTAGAGTTGATAATATGTAATAATTTTAAGTAGTTTGCATTTGATGTAATATCTATACTAATTGTATAGGCCGTGTAAGCATTTAGTTAATGTCGTCCACACATAGCGGTAGGCGGTAACGTACATGCCCTAGCCAGGTTGATTAGGGTACAGTATCGTGCTCTGTATTTGCCCGTCTTGTATTAGGCCGGCGATGAACAGTAAAAATTCTCACACGTTGTATACCTTTTATGATACTGAAATGGGCTCCAGAAATGTAGAAGTTGTAAAAGACTGCAAAAGTAATGGGACCGACCCACATGCAAGATTAGTAACAGTAATGGGCCATAATAGTGGCAGCCGAAATAGTAACAGGCCAAAACCGTAACATGTGGAAACAGCAACAGGCCGAAACCGTAACAAGCCGAAATAGTAAAAGGCTAAAAGAGTAACTGGCCGAAACCATAACAGGCCGAAACCATAACAGGATGGAACAGTACAGGCCAAAACTGTAACACACAAAACAGTAGGGACCAGAACCTTAAATTGCCAAAACAGTAACGTGCCAGAATAGTAGCAAGCCAGAACAATAAAAGGCCGAATTTGCACTAGGCCAGAATAGTAACAGGTCGAGGAACTTACCAGGTTAGACCAGTAACGGACAAGAACATGGCCGAACATTTACGGGCCTGAACAGTAACGGTCCCAAAGTATATGGGCTCATTTCAAACAGTGCGTAGCTATATAGTAATGGGCTAGAAAGGTTATGGTCCAAAGCGGGCTGACCAAACGGGCCATTTCGAATAGTGCAGGGCTAAACACTAACAGGCTCGGGTATTTATTTGTCGTGCAAACGGCCCAAATTCAAACAGTGTATGTAGAAACAGTAACGAGCTAGAAAGTTTACGAGCCGCCCACGGCCGCACTAGTGGGCCCATTTGTAATAGTGTATGGTAAAATAGTAATGGGCCATTGATACATCCAAAACATATCTACTTTCTCGAACACTTTGCTATTGTTTCTTCTCTAAACTTGTGTGATTTGGATACAACTAACACTGACTGACGCTGTTTTCAGCAGAATTACCTTGGTGTCTTGTTTTTTGCAGAAAATCAACTATCAGGAAAAATCCCGGAAAATATGCCAAAAACTATTTTTCACCAGAAGATCCACGGAGCCAGAAGGGAAGACAGAGAGGGGGCCTGGGGGGCCCAGACCCACCCCAGGCGCGGGCCCACCTGACCCCGTGCCTGGAGGGGGTGAGGCCACCCCAGGCAGCTCCTCGGCCTACCTCTATGCCTATAAGTTGCCTTTCGACCTAAAAACCGAGGGGGGGTTCGATAGTTTTCTAGAAAGAGTTCCGCTCCACCGCTACCACCAGAAACCAAGATTCGGATCCAAAAACTGCGTTCTGGCACCCTGCCGGGACAGGGAATTTGGAGAGGATCATCGCCATCGTCATCACCAACGCATCTCCATCAACCACCGATGTTTCCCTCATCCATGAGTGAGTAATCCCCCGCTGTAGGCTTGGGGATGGTAGGGATTGGATGAGTTCTATCATGTAATCGAATAAGATCTGTTAGGGCATAGTGCCTAGTATCTCTATAACTGCTATTTTACTTTGTTGCAACTTGTTGTGCTTAATGCTTGTCACTAGGGCCCGAGTGCCATGATCTCAGATCTGAACTTATTATTGAATCATTATGATAGTATTGTTTGTGATCTTATCTGCAAGTTGTGTACACATATCATTATCCGGATCCAAAGGCCCCAAAGTGAAAATAATTAGGACAACCGGAGGGGATGGATGTGGTGTGAGGATCACATGTGTTCACAGAGTGTTAATGCTTTGCTCCGATGCTCTATTAAAAGGAGCACATTAATTGCCAGTAGTTCCCTAGAGGCCCTGCTTCCACGGGTTGGCTGGACAGAAGATGTTGTGCAAGTTCTCATTGCGAGCACGTATGACTATATTTGGAGCACATGCCTATGATTGTTTAGTAATTGGATGCTTGTTATTATTTATCTGCAATGCCCTAGATCTTGAAGTTACATGTTTAGACTCATCCATGCAACGCCCGTCCATCCATCCCTATGCCTACTGCACTCGAATCCTACTATTACCGTTACTATTACTATTGCTACTGTTTCACTGTTGCTGTGTTGTTGTTGCTTTGTTGTTGCTACTGATAAACTTCTATGAGCAAGAACTATTTCCAGGTGCAGCTGAATTGACAACTCAGTTGTTAAGTCCTGCAAGTATTCTTTGGCTCCCCTTGTGTCAAATCAATAAATTGGGTAATACTACCCACGAAGACTATTGCGATCCCCTATACTTGTGGGTCATCAAGACTATTTTTTGGCGCCGTTGCCGGGGAGCATAGCTTTATTTGTAAGTTCACTTGGATATATTATTGTTCACTGCTACTCCTTTCATCATGGGGAAGTCTCGTGATGGAAAGTTCCCTATTTTACCATCCACTACAAGAAGAGGTACAGCCCTAAACACCTCTATTGCTCTTGATTCACCGTCTGGTATAAGTAAGCTTGTTACACCACCAAATACTCATGCTACACACACTGCTACTGCTGCTGAGTCTGAAACTGCTTTTGATGCTCATGTTGTTACTTCTACTGTGCTTGATGCGAGTGGTTCATTAGGTCCTTTTCTTGATGCTACTATGGCTAGTCTAGGAAATACCAAAACTCCTAGTGAAGACACTGTTACACCTGTTAGCTCACCTGAGGCTAGTGAGAGTTATGATATTAATGATGGTTACATTGAGTTCACTGATGAATTTGTTGAAGATTGCCGAAACACACATGGTAATAGTGCTATTAAGAGTCTCCTTGCTAGACGTACTATTATGCCTAAGTTCTCCTCTGATCCTAAGTTTGCCACCTCTCCCATAGATATTAAAGATGAAGATTATGATTTCTCTCTTGATTTGTCTTATTTAGATATTGTTGAGAAAGAACCTTTTTGTGGGACTGAAAATGAGAGTGTTGTGGCTCATATGAATGAGCTTTCTACTATGAGTACTTTGTTCTCTGATGATTTTAAGATGCACAAGTACTTTGTTGCTAAGATCTTCCCTTTTTCACTAAAAGGAGAAGCTAGGGCTTGGTTTAATAGATTACCTCATGGTTCCATTGATAGCCCCGATTGCTTGATTGCTTCTTTCTTCCATAAATATTTTCCTCCCAGTGCTAGACATGCTGCTTTGTAGAGACTTTTTGATTTTAAACAGGGAGAAGAAGAGAAATTGCCTGAGTCATGGAAAAGGTTCTGTGCCTTGATTCATACACATCCTGGATGTCAATTACCTAAGAATGAGCTTCTTGATCTTTATTATAATGGAATAACTGATGATTCTAGGACATACCTAGATAGCTTTGCTGATTGTGTTTTTAGGAAAAGGACTCCTACAGATGCTGAAGAATTAATGACCAAGATAAGCAAGAATTATGATGATTGGACTTCAACTGAGCTAAATACACCAGTTGTTCCTGAACCAGTTCCAACACCAACAACAAAGAAGAGGGGAGTTATTGCATTAAATGATGAAGTGATGAAGGAAGCTAAGAATTGTCTAAAGGAGAAAGGTATTAGAGCTGAAGATGTGAAGAATCTACCTCCTATAGAAGAATTATGTAAGCCAATTCCCCACTCATCTACTGTTGAGGTACATTCTCTCCAATTTAATGAAGGTGATATACCTTATGGTAAGCCTCCTGATCAATGTTTAGAGGAACTTGACACTTTTATTGTTAAGCAAGGGTATTTTAATAAACAAGTTCAGAATCATTTATTGGAAAACTCTAGAGCTATCCATGAGTTGAAATATATTGTGGAAAGAACTTCTAATGATATTAAAATGCTTTGTAAACACTTTCAAATGTTTCAAACCCAACTTGATCAACTTGCTAAGGTGCAAAAGGAAATGCTAGTTAATGCTTCAGGAAATAAACATGCTTATGGAATTAGAACTAGGAGTGGTGCAGCTACTCAAGATCCTTTATATCCTGAAGGACACCCTAAAAGAATAGAGCAGGATTCCCAACAAGGTGAAGATAGTGGTATTCCTCGTAAGAGAAAGAAAATGAAACATAAGATAGTTGAGGAACCACTTGAACCTGCTGTAGATCCTAATAGTATATCTGTCTCTGATGCTGAAACTGAGAGTGGTAATGATAAAAATGAGTCTCCTGATAAGGAGGAAGGTGAGGAAGAACCTGAGAAGCACACTAATAACACTAGGTACACCAAGGAAGATTGTATTGCTAATAAACATGGTAAAGAGAGAGAACCTTGGATGCAGAAACCTATGCCTTTTCGAGGTAAGAAACACAAGTCAAAGGAGGAGGAACACTACAACAAGTTTTGTGAGTGGATGAAACCTTTATTTCTGCAAATTCCTTTGACTGATGCTATTAAGTTGCCTCCTTATTGAAAGTATATGAAGGATATTGTCTCTAATAAAAGGAAGATTCCTAATGAGGATATTTCTACTCTACTTGCTAATTACTCCTTCAATGGTAAGGTTCCAAAGAAACTTGGTGATCCAGGTATACCAACTATTCCTTGCTCTATTAAGAATAATTATGTTAGAACTGCTTTATGTGATTTGGGAGCTGGAGTTAGTGTTATGCCTTTTTCTCTCTATAAGAGACTCCAACTAGAAAAGTTGATACCAACTGATATTTCTTTGCAAATGGCTGATAAGTCAACTACTATTCCTGTTGGTATATGTGAGGATGTTCCTGTTCAAGTATCTCATAATTGCATGGTTTTAACTGATTTTGTTGTGCTTGAAATGCCTGAAGATGATAATATGTCTATTGTTCTTGGGAGACCTTTTCTTAATACTGCAGGTGCTGTCATCAATTGCAATCAAGGAAAAGTAACATTCAATATTAATGACAAAGAGCACACTGTCTATTTCCCCAAGAAGGTTGTTAGAAGCTATTGCCTGAATTCCATTGAAAATATTGAGAGCATCAAGCTTGGAGAAATATATTGTCCCATTCCACAGGAAAATTTTGAAACTATTATGATTGGGACCATTGCTATCAAGTATGAGGTAACATAATCACCTTGTGGAATACAAAGTTTTGTTTCATAAAAGATTGTTTTGGTAACAAGACTTGATCAACCTTGTTAACAAAAGGATTTTAATGAACAAAATAATGTTTTCACTATGGTTATACTTGATTTCTTTTACTTTTCTCGTTTCCAATCTTTGCTCTTCGTCGTGCCTAACTTAAAGGCGTTAAAGAAAAGTACTTCTTGGGAGATAACCCAATAGTTTTCTTGAGTCTTGGAAGTTATTACTTCTGTAATAACCTCTCCTTATCCTTTTTGTTTGATTTTTGTGCCAAGAATGACCCCTAATGAGAGGGAAGTAAGATTTGGGGAGTTGCTGTCTCAAAACAGATTTCTGTCCTCCACCATAAAGATTCGTGAGGAGTCTCTGTAAGTCGGATTGAGCTGAAAATTTACGAATAAATCAGTATGTTAGCTAACTTTCGTTAGTTCAACACTTATTTTATTTGAGCAACAGAAGATTTTCAAAAAAATCGGTTTCTACCTACTGGTCTGTTTTGACAGATTTCTGCCATTATTTGCATTTGCTTCTTATTGATTCCTTTTTGAGTTCTCTTTTGTGGAATTGAGATTTTTGAAGGATTTGCTACAGTAGCTTGTGTTTTTAGTGAAAAGTTTTGTTGTTCTAAATCTAAGCCTAAGGGTCTATTATCTTTTGAATACACTAATGTTGCTAATGAAGATTGTGTGAAGTTTTGTATGAAGGAAAAATTTCAGGTGTAAGGAAAGAATGATGTAATGAGATGAAGAATGGACAAAAGATCAAGCTTGGGGGGAGCCACCCCGTGTCACCCCAAGAAATATTCAAGAGGTACAAGCGTCAAAGCTTGGGGGTGCCCAAGGCATCCCCTTCTTCATCAATAAAAATCTCAGGTCTTTCTAGACACTTTGTTTTTATTGTTTCATGCACAGTTGTGTTGTTCTTGGAGCATCTTAGTTTTTTTTGGTTTTCTTTTGCTTTGTTTTTTTTGCTTTGTTTTTTTTTTGCTTTGTTTTTTTGCTTTGTTTGATTGCTTTGAAAAAAATCGAAAACACCAAAAATATTTGTTGTTCTTCTTTGGTTTTG
Source organism: Avena insularis (assembly GCA_023614405.1). Lineage (NCBI taxonomy): Eukaryota > Viridiplantae > Streptophyta > Magnoliopsida > Poales > Poaceae > Avena > Avena insularis. The sequence continues at coordinate 313,848,681 of CM042693.1, read as the reverse complement.
TGAGTTCTTTGCAGGGTTCAGCGGTCCTCGGTGGAGTTTGGTTTCATGTTAATTATTCAAGTCACACAAGTGAAGGGCAATAATGAAGATTAAGACAACTCGAGGTATGGTAAGAGGCTGGTAACGAACACTATTTGTTTCATTCTTGTACATATATTCTTTATTGTGAGCATGCTTAGCCTGTTTGTGTACTGTGTATGTCATTATGGATGCTTAGTAGTTCTTGCTTGCTTGTGATTAGCTCCATCTTGCTAATAGTTTGTAGCATGTCATATGAATGTTTGCTTGCATTATTTTATTCATACTTTGGTATGACATTGTGGTATCCTCCTCTGACTGTTCATGTGAATCGACTTGGTACATGCTCATGCATTCATATGTCTAATCAATAGTCAGTAAGCCTCGATGATTTATTTTTCCTCAGAGTTCTTGTATCACTTTCATGCCATAATTAGTCCTGTTTTGTTGCAAACATGATTATGACAGTTATTGCTCTCTCGTTTGTCACTCCCTCTTTATTGCTAGCCTTCACTTGCACTGAGTACGTGCTCTACCTGTGCTTCCAACTCCCCAAAACCAATATTGCCAGTTGTCTCCACCATACCTACCTATCAGCATCATTTGCTACTTCAGTGCATATTTTATATATGCCGTGTTTTCTTCCAAAATAAAATGTTTGTCTATTTTGAGAAAGTTAGTTAGTAAAGCTCTCATGAACTTGATGACACACTTTATTCCTTACGCTTAATAATCCTGAACTATTGTGACTAGTCCATGAAAGTTATATGCTTGCTTATTATATGCTGGGAGTCAGCAGAACCGTGATGTCATGGGGAACGCTTTCAACACCTTTTGGATATCCTATCCAGATGATACTTTGCTCTTTTGTTTATGGAGGTCGACGATGTGAAATAAAAGGGGACGTTGTGAGTTCATGGAGTTTATACATTGTGTTAGAGAAACGCCTGGGCCGCTAGCCTAAGCCATGCCTAATCATGGTGGAAACTTCCAGCATCACCATATTAAGCATCTATGAAGCGTCCTCAATAAAAAGCTATGCATATGGTAAATAAAAAGATTGCTGAGATGCTCATTGTCTGCTTGCCTTGTCATTTTGGTTATGGGAAAGCTCCTGTATCATGTGCAAGGGGTACCCCGTTGGCGGTTCTCAATGATATGCATGTATTTACAATGACAGGAACTTTCAGGTGACCAAAGTTGAGTAGCATGCGGAGCGACCCTCGTACTCAAGGGACTTGGGATTTCCAGTCTGTCAAGCATATGATTCAGAGTGGACCTCACTTTTACCTTAACCACATGAAGATGCCTATGATAGGGGCAATGAGAGCTCAAAGCTAATGAGTACCTTCCTTTCAGCATTGGGAAGCCTTTCAAACCTTCACAAAACCGTTTTCACAACTTTGTTGAGTCACCACTTATTCTATGATCACCTTCTTGAGAGAACAGTTGTCATTTTTGTGTTTGTTCCAAAACTTGGTTAATTATGTCATGACTTTGATGCTTGTATCTCTGATATCTTTACTTCTAGTCTTTACTTGAACTTCATAGGTGCATTGGCATTTATATTGTGCTCTTCAAACAAAGGCAAGCGAGATACCACTCTATCATACCTTACTATGAGCATTACAATGTTGCTTATGTTTATGTCTCATGCTACTTATTATTATTGAGTTGGTTTCTCTTCATAGCTTGCAATGACTATTGAGTAGACTTAGTTGCATACTCCTTATTATGAATTGTCTAAGCATCTACTCCTGTGCTGAGAATATTTACATCATATGAAGCAAAGTGTTCGTAAAAGTTCTTTTATCGCACTCAGTTTTCAACTGAATTGCTTGAGGACAAGCAATAAGCTAAGCTTGGGGGAGTTGATACGTCCAAAATGTATCTACTTTCTCGAACACTTTGTTATTGTTTCTTCTCTAAACTTGTGTGATTTGGATACAACTAACACGGACTAACGCTGTTTTCAGCAGAATTACCTTGGTGTCTTGTTTTTGTGCAGAAAATCAACTATCAGGAAAAATCCCGGAAAATATGCCAAAAACTATTTTTCACCAGAAGATCCACATAGCCAGAAGGGAAGACAGAGAGGGGCCTGGGGGGCCCAAACCCACCCTAGGCGCGGGCCCACCTGACCCCGTGCCTGGAGGGGGTGAGGCCACCCCAGGCAGCTCCTCGGCCTCCCTCTACGCCTATAAGTTGCCTTTCGACCTAAAAACCGAGGGGGGTCGATAGTTTTCCAGAAAGAGTTCTGCTCCGCTGCCGTCACCAGAAACCAAGATTCGGATCCAGAAACTCCGTTCTGGCACCCTGCCGGGACAGAAATTTGGAGAGGATCATCGCCATCTTCATCACCAACACATCTCCATCAACCACCGATGTTTCCCTCATCCATGAGTGAGTAATCCCCTGATGTAGGCTTGGGGATGGTAGGGATTGGATGAGTTCTATCATGTAATCGAATAAGATCTGTTAGGGCATAGTGCCTAGTATCTCTATTAGTGCTATTTGACTTTGTTGCAACTTGTTGTGCTTAATGCTTGTCACTAGGGCCCGAGTGCCATGATCTCGGATCTGAACTTATTATTGAATCATTATGATAGTATTGTTTGTGATCTTATCTGCAAGTTGTGTACACATATCATTGTCCGGATCCAAAGTCCTCAAAGTGACAATAATTGGGACAACCGGAGGGGATGACTGTGGTGTGGGGATCACATGTGTTCATAGAGTGTTAATGCTTTGCTCCGGTGCTCTATTAAAAGGAGCACCTTAATTGCCAGTAGTTCCCTAGAGGCCCCGCTGTCACGGGCTGGCTGGACAGAAGATGTTGTGCAAGTTCTCATTGCGAGCACGTATGACTATATTTGGAGCACATGCCTAGGATTGTTTAGTACTTGGATGCTTGTTATTATTTATCTGCAATGCCCTAGATCTTGAAGTTACATGTTTAGACTCGTCCATGCAACACCCGTCCATCCATCCCTATGCCTACCGCACTCGAATCCTACTGTTACCGTTACTGTTACTATTGCTACTGTTTTATTGTTGTTGTTGTTGTTGCTATTACTACAAACTGTTTCTATTGATAAACTTGTGTGAGCAAGAACTATTTCCAGGTGCAGCTGAATTGACAACTCAGTTGTTAAGGCTTGCAAGTATTCTTTGGCCCCCCCTTGTGTCGAATCAATAAATTGGGTAATACTACCCACGAAGTCTGTTGCTATCCCCTATACTTGTGGGTCATCAGCCATGATCCTGTTGGGATTCCTTAATGGGCCGGCCCACTTAATAATTACGAGGCCTTGGCTGGGCCTGGCTTCTACCACGTGTTTCATTGTTAGTTAACGGTGTTAACTGGCCGTTAACGGCACTTGCCATGTGGCAGTTTGCATGACGCCGATGAAATGTCAACGCTATTGCGAACTGGACGGAATGACTTTTGTGTCTAAAGGTAAAGGAAAGTCGCCATAGTCAAAAAAACTATGGTAGAATCATTTGTGATGGGGCTTCTACCACGATGTTCATCTGTCGTAGAAGGCTTTTCAACCACGAAAAACGGACTTTCAACCACGAAAATTTTCCGTTGTAAAAGGATATTTTTCTTGTAGTGCCATAGAGAGCTATTGATAGAGGTCTTTATAATAACCTCGTCATGTATAATAAACAAACAAATAAATTATACATCATAATATATTTCAAGAGCATACCAAGCTATAAACTTCCCAACACAATGTCAAATGCATTACATATACCATTTCATACCATAGTATCCACGGTCAAAAGTACATCTATAGAATTGTAATCATGTAGGGCTTCTCATACGAATTACTACAATGATAATACATAGAGAATTTTTCTCAAGTAACTACCACAAACTCGTAGTACTAGGGGTGGACTACCCCCCCCCCCTCATGATAGAGATAAACGTGGAGGCGTTGATGAAGGAGGATAGGCGGTCAGAGGATATTTCGGCATTGGTTCCCCTCTAATCTTCCTCCCGTGGAAAACTGCAACCTCTCTGTTAATGCCCTCTGTCTCTCTGCCTCTGCCTGTCATGAAATAAAATATCAGGAGGTATTGTTGGCATGTTGTCAATGCCTTGTTGGGAGACCCCAAGAGCAAGCTGTGAAGAGCACATCAGCAAGTATTCCCTCAGTAAGAAACCGAGGTTATCGAACCAGTAGGAGGAAGGAAACGTCTCAAGGGTGTTGCAAGAAACTTGGAGACCTACACAACACAAACTCAAGACTTTGCCCCAACGAATAGTGAGGTTGTCAATCTCACTGGTTTGCTCTAACAAAGGATTAATTGTATAGTGTGGAAGGTAATGGTGGTTTGCAACAAGTAACAATGGAAGATGTATCAATGGTAAAGATTGGACCGGGGTCCATAGTTCACTAGAGGTGTTCTCCTTAGATAAACAAACATGGCATGCTGGGTAAACAAATTACAGCAGGGCAATTGACAGGATTGAGCAAGGCATAGCAATGCAATACTAGACATCAAGATCCTATGAGATTCGATTGGGCAATACAACAAGATACATAGACCGCCATCCAACTGCATCTATGACTAGAAGTCCACCTTTGGGTTATCATCTGAACCCCCTCCAATATTAAGTTGCAAGCAATAGACAACTACTTTAAACAAAGTGTGTAAGGTAAACAATCCACTTGTTCCATGAACAAGAGACCGTTGTTTTCTCCCTAGTGGCAATAGCACATCTACAACCTTAGAGATTTCTATCACTTCCCTTAGATTAAATAGAGCCATGAACCCACTATCGAGCATAAATACCCCCTCTTGGAGTCACTAGCAACTACTTGGCCAAGGTAGCTACTAACAATGGAGAGCATGCAAGATCACAAACAACACAGACATGATAGAATCAATAAGACAAAACCATTAATCAATGTGACATAGTAATCTCAATATCCATCGGATCCCGCAAACACAACATGCATGATTACAAATAGATGAGATCTTGATCATGAACAGAGCTCACAAGATCTAGACATGAAATCACAAAGGAGGAGATACAACCATCTAGCTACTACATGGACCCGTAGTCCAAGGTGGAACTACTCACGCTTCATACCAGAGGTTGGCATGATGAAGAAGAAGGCCTCCGGGATGATCTCCCCTCCGGCATGGTGTCGGGAAGAGATTCAGATCCCCCGATCTAGGGACGATGGTGGCGGCGGCTACAGACGGTTTCGTGGAATATTGATCGGGTGCTTAGGGTTTAGGCATCGGGGGCTTATTGTAGGAGAAGAGGGAGGCCGAGGGGGTGACCAAGGCGGATGCACCCCCCTAAGAGCGGGGTGGGCCCACCCACGCGGCCAGGGGGTGTGGCCCCCTCGAGGCCCTCCTCTGTCTCGTCTTCTAGCTCCGTGTTCCCCACGGTAAAATATTGACTTTGGCTTTTGTCCCGTCCAATTCCGAGAATATTGATTTTCCGCCTTTCTGGAACCAAAAACAGAAGAAAATAGGCAACTGGCAATGTGGCATCTTGTTAATAGGTTAGTACCAGAAAACATATAAAAACACCTCAAAGTGTAGAAAAATCAAAGCAAAGTAGATACTAAACAAGCATGGAACATCAAAAATTATAGATACGTTTCCGACGTATCAAGCATCCCCAAACTTAACTCCTGCTCGTCCTCGAGTAGGCAAGTGATAAAAGAATAATTTTTGAGGTGACATGCACCATCACAATCTTGATCAAGGTATTGTAAAGCATTGATAACTGGGATCAAAGAACTCTAAACATGAGCATGAAAGATGGAGTTCTAACAATAATACAAAGTAACTATGCATGAAACATGAAAGGCTACAAACAAAGATCATGAATAACATGCATTGAAAAACGTTTGTTTGTTTCACATACAGAAAACATGGCATAGTGGCATCCAGCTTGTCCCTCATGGAGTAGCAAATAGATGCATAGGACACCTTCAAAGTTCATAAGAGTGACTAGATACAAATAGCACAAGAACAAGTAATATCAATAATATGCATCAATCAATAAGTTTTGGGACAATGCACATAGAACTAAGAATGGCAACTATGTTCTCTTAACTGGTGCCTAAAGGTAGAAGGTGGAGACTCAATATAATGGTGGAAGAAAGGCCCTTCATTAAGGTAAGCAGGGATTTCAAGTTTCAAAAATAGCTTCCAAAAATTATGGTCTTGTTAGATTTCAGCCCTCATTGCCCATATCATAAGCATCTTGAAGTGATTAAGGTTAAAGTGAACAAACTATGGAGTATATGCTTGACAAAGTATAAGTTGGCAATCTCATGTCCCTTGAATACGAGGCTCGCTCCTCATTCTACTCAACTTTAGTCACCTGTAAGTTCTTGTCATAGTAAGTACATGTGTATCATAGAGAACCGCCAACGGGGTACCCCTTGCACTTGGTACATGAGCTATCCCATAACCAAAATGATAAGGCAAGCAGACAATGAGCATCTTAGAAATATTCTTATTTACCATGGGAATATGGTGCTTTTTTCTCTCTTTCCTCTTTTTAATGTGTCTCTTTTTTTATAAGAAGAAAGCTTCATAGATGCCATTATGGTGATGCTGCAAGTTTCCACCATGATTATGCATGGCTTAGGCTAGCGGCCCAGGCGTTTCTCTAACACACATACATAACTGTATGGACTTACAATCTCCCCTTTTATTTCACACCGACGACATCCATAGACAAAAGAGAATGATATAAAATTGTGTACAAGGTACAAGTGCAATGTCGAAAGCGTTCCCCGTGACAGCACGGTTCTGCTAATTCCAACGTATAAGTTCAAGCATATATAACATAGATGACACAATGATTCAAGTTTATTAGGGGCAAGAAACATAAAGTGTGTCATCAAGTTTGTGAGAGCTTTAATCACTAACTTTCACATAACAAAATACTTTTTAATTGGAAGATAGATGAAAACAAGAATATACTTGGAATGGTGTAACACATCATGCATAGGAATTTATAGTCGACTCTTTGGAATAACTTGTTTTCTTGGGAGTTGTAAGCTTGAGTAGAGCTTACTCATACAAGTGGAGGCTAGCAAAAGACTGGGAGCAACCAACTAAGAGAGCAATAATGGCCATAATCATGTAGAGCGACAAAACATTACTAATCAAAGCATAGAGTGGTACTACAAGTCAAGGACTAAATTATCATAGAGGCTATGGTGACTAGTTCATAGTCATAACATGGTGTGAGCATGTGCCAAGTCAACCCAAACAAAGCATCAAAGGAGAATACCACAATACTATGCTTTTGCATGCTAAAACAATGCATGATTCCTTTAAGGCACACTAAGCAATCCCAATTGTTTGGAACAAGTCATGCTACAGCAATAATCACTAAGCATAAGGTCAAAACAACACCTAGCATGACATGTTAAAGTCTAAGTCACAGTCAAAGCAAGCTCCTCGTGTCAGGCTGAGATTGGGGTGGGTTCGAGCGGGTCTAACGGGCTGGTTTTATGTTTGGATCTGGATGGTGCGGTTTAAATGGGGTCATCGAGCAAATGGATTGGACTGGTGCGGTTATGCTAATTTTGCGTACTGGTGCGGTTTGGTGTGGTTTCAAACATCAGCTAGCAAAACGGGGTCAACCCGTGGGTTCAACCCATGGTTACACCCCGCATAGCCTCCACTCCAGAACGACCAAGCTAGGAAATAGGATGACCGGACCTGAATACAACGGAACGCCCCAAAGAAACCTCCAATCCCTGGCGGCCCCGTGATCTCTACATGGGTTGTGCAATGGTTTCAAACCGCAGATAGCAAATGGTTTGGTGCGGTTTGGGGGCAACGAGCATATGGGGTGGTGCGGGGTGGTTATCAACGATTAATATTTGGTTTGGTTTGGCGCGGAGGTGAGATGATTTTAATGGTGGGCTGGCGCGGGTCTGGTGTGGATATCTCCCCATTCTCAGCCTGATCCTCGTGTACTATTTCAAGCAAGAACTTTCTACTCCTTTCCAACACCAATCAACGTATTTCAAAAAACACAGCGAGAGCGGGGGTCCAAACTACTTTATTCAAGCAAACTAAGAAAAGCAAACGAAAAACTAAGACGCTTCAAGAATAACACAATAGTGCATGAAACAATAAAAACGTAGTGTCTAGAAAGACCTGAGCTTTTTTATTGATGAAGAAGGGGATGCCTTGGGCATCCCCAAGCTTTGATGCTTGTACCTCTTGGATATTTATTGGGGTGACACCGGGGTGGCATCCCCAAGCTTGATCTTTTGTCCATTCTTCATCTCATTACATCATTCTCTCTCTACACCTAAAATTTTTCCTTTATACAAAACTTCACACAATCTTCATTAGCAACATTAGTGTATTCAAAAGATAATAGACCCTTGGGTTTAGCTTTAGAACAGAAAAACTTCCAGTAAAAACACTAGCTACTATATCAATTCCCTCAAAAAGCTCAATTTCCTAAAAAGGAATCAATAAGAAGCAAATGCAAATAATGGCAGAAATCTATCAAAATAGACCAGCAGGTAAAAACCGATTTTTTTTGAAGACCTTCTGTTTCTCAACTAAAAAAGTGTTGAACTAACGAAAGTTAGATAACATACTGGGGGACATATTCATAAAATATCAGCTCAATCCGACTTACAGAGATTCCTCGCGAATTTTTATGGTGGAGCACAAAAATATGTTTCGGGACAGCAACTCCCCAAATCTTACTTCCCTCTCATTAGAGGTCATTCTTGGCACAAAAAAGCAAACAAAAAGGATAAGAAGAGGTCATTACTGAAGTAATAACTTTCAAGACTCAATAAAACTCTTGGTTTATCTCCCAACAAGTACTTTTCTTTAACGCCTTTAAGTTAGGCACAAGAAGCAAGAATCAAGTGTTTTCAAATGAAGAAGCATTAACATCACCTCTCTTGCTCCTACCTTTCTTACCTTTCTTCTTCTCTTTAGGGAATATATGATTGCTTACTGAAGGAGCAAAATGCATAATACCTTTTCCCACATCTATTATTGCTCCAAGGTGTTTCAGCAGGGATCTTCCGAGTCTAATCTGTCCTTTTCCTACACATTCAATAACAAGATAATCAGTAGACACCATTTTCCCTGAGATTTTTGTAAACACACCTTAAGCTATTCTAATAGGTAATAAAGTTGCATTATTGGTAAGAGATATTTCTTCTCCTCCGTTAGAAAGTCCCCAAAGACTCAAAGACTCATAAATATCTTTAGGCATAAGGCAAATTCAGACATGATATCACATCGAGCATCAAAAGTTGCACTATTTATAGAGACTTTGATTGTAGGAAACCACTTTGAAGGCTCATAATTTATTGGAACATAACCATGGTGCTCTCTAAGTGTGTGATAGCAACTATTCAAAGCAGCATTACTGGACTCAAGAGTGTTCAACCTAGCATAAATGTCTATAAAAGAAGAATCACACTTGCCAGGCATATTATAAATTATAATCAATCTCTTTATAGCATCTAAATCTTCACCCTCAGTACAACAAAAAATATCTTTCTCAGCCACAGCATCCAAAGCATATCTATAACAAAGAGCAATACCGTGGTAGAAACTATTAATAACCAAGCTAAGACACATCTTAGGCTTAGTTTCCCTTTGTAAAGCAGAGATTCTAGATCAAGCTTCTTTGAAACTCTCTCCACTTCTTTGCTTGAAAGTAAAGATCCTTTCCATAGGTGACACAAGGATTGGACCAAAACCAGACATAGCAGCAACTAGAGCAGAAACTAATTTTTTTGTGTTTTTTATAAGAGAAAGCAAACCAAACTAAACTAAATTTTTTGGAGTTTTTGATAAAAAAGAGGCAAACAAAACAAGGCAAAAGAAACTAAGCAAAACAAAAACAAAGTAAAGAGAAAGGTTGTGGATGACTCCCCTTGTGAAGACGTCCTTAGCCTCGCTGGCAACAGCGCCAGAAAAATACTTTTGATGGCGCTTTATTGACGTGGGAGCTTCTTCTTCTTTATTCCCTAGAAACGGCGCCAGAAAAACTTGTTGGCATGTTGTCAACGCCTCATTGGGATACCCCAAGAGCAAGGTGTGAAGAGCACAGCAGCAAGTCTTCCCTCAGTAAGAAACCGAGGTTATCGAACCAGTAGGAGGAAGGAAACGTCTCAAAGGTGTTGCAAGCAACTTGGAGACCTACACAACACAAACTCAAGACTTTGCCCCAACAAACAGTGAGGTTGTCAATCTCAATGGTTTGCTGTAACAAAGGATTAACTGTATGGTGTGGAAGGTAATGGTGGTTTGCAACAAGTAACAGTGGAAGATGTATCAATGGTAAAGATTGCCCGGGGTCCATAGTTCACTAGAGGTGTTCTCCTTAGATAAACAAACATGGCATGATGGGTAAACATATTACAGCAGGGCAATTGATAGGACTAAGCAAGGCAAAACAATGCAATACTAGACATCATGATCCTATGAGATTCGATTGGGCAATACAACAAGATACATAGACCGCCATCCAACTACATCTATGACTAGAAGTACACCTTTGGGTTATCATCCAAACCCCCTCTAGTATTAAGTTGCAAGCAACAAACAACTGCTTTAAGCAAAGTGTGTAAGGTAAACAATCCACTTGTTCCATAAACAAGAGACCGTTGTTTTCTCCCTAGTGGAAACAGCACATCTACAACCTTAGAGATTTCTATCACTTCCCTTAGATTAAATAGAGTCATGAACCCACTATCGAGCATAAATACCCCCTCTTGGAGTCACTAGCAACTACTTGGCCAAGATAGCTACTAACAACGAAGAGCATTCAAGATCACAAACAACACAGACGTGATAGAATCAATAAGACAAAACCATTAATCAATCTGACATGGTAATCTCAATATCCATTGGATCTCCGCAAACACAACATGCATGATTACAAATAGATGAGATCTTGATCATGAACGGAGCTCAAGATCTAGACATGAAAGCACAAAGGAGGAGATACAACCATCTAGCTACTACATGGACCCGTAGTCCAAGGTGGAACTACTCGCGCTTCATACCGGAGGCTGGCATGATGAAGAAGAAGGCCTCCGGGATGATATCCCCTCCGGCAGGGTGCCGGGAAGAGCTTCAGATCCCCCCCGATCTAGGGACGATGATGGCGGCAGCTACATACGGTTTCGTGGAATATTGATTGGGTGCTTAGGGTTTAGGCATAGGGCTTCTTATAGGCGAAGAGGGAGGCCGAGGGGGTGCCCGAGGCGGCTGCACCCCCCAGGCGCGGGGTGCACCCACCCGAGCGGCTAGGGTGTGTGGCCCCCTCGAGGCCCTCCTCCGTCTCGTCTTCTAGCTACGTGTTCCCCACGGTAAAATATTGACTTTGGCTTTTGTCCCGTCCAATTCCGAGAATATTGATTTTCTGCCTTTCTAGAACCAAAAACAGAGGAAAACAGACAACTGGCATTGTTGCATCTTGTTAATAGGTTAGTACCAGAAAACATATAAAAAACACCTCAAAGTATAGACAAAACAAAGCAAAGTAGATACTAAACAAGCATGGAATATTAAAAATTATAGATACGTTTTCGACGTATCAGGTATGTATATGTGGGTTTAGGTAAAAACAAGTCCGCACGCAAAAATATTGAGGTCGATCGCGCACTGGAGGGTAGAGATACCATGTATGGCATGGCTAGGTACTGCCACCTTTTCATGGGCTCTCCTGGTTAGCTGTCGGGCTTTTGGCGGCCCACTTCATCTTATTGGATTTGTCTCTAAAATTCCAAAATGTGCTTTTTGACCTTGCCTTTCTTTGAGTCCCGTAGCCAGCACCAATCCTGATGTGTTAGGGGCCTAATACAAGCCAAAAAAAATGGGCCCCTAAACATAAATAATCCAAGTGCTTCTAAAATTTCAATAGAAATTTAAACATTTAACATAGTTCTCCCTAAACTCTGAATAGAGATATTATATGATTGGAGCTACCTGTGATATTATTGGTGACAAAGTTCAATAGTACTTGATTTCACAAAGCAGCTATATTTGTCAAAGGAAATGACTCCATCTTGCACTCCCTAAATAGTGTTGGGGTTTGTAGCAGAAAACAAAAAAATTCTAACTACACGAACACGATAACCAAGATCTATTCTATGTATACATAAGTAACGGAGAAGGAGATGGTATTCATACCCTTGAAGACCGTGGTACGCCTTACGCAGGTAGGCGTATGTTGATAAAGACAATCAGCTCCTAGTGCCCCAACTGTGGTGCCTCTGAAGTTCTACACATGTTCGGTGTAGGCCCCAATTTATTGGTTTACACTTTATTGTGTAGGAATTGCACAAATACGGAAGAAGACCGCTCATTATGGTGAAATTCGGAGTTTCCTGAAATATGTTCTTGCAGAGCGGTTTTTGAAGATTGCCCAAAAACACCCTAAAAATGGCGTCAAATGTAAAAAGTCAGGCCATGAATTTTTTTTGAAATTTTCTGCTAATGTCGATTGATATAAAATTCGCCCAAAACTCTTTAGATACTTGATGGATTCAACCAAGCCACTACTTTATGGGATCATGAAGGATAGAGGGAGTCCTAGGAAGGTTCTACATGTGCCCAAGAGCCCTTGGATCAATGGGGGCATCCATTGCTTGGCTTAGATTGCATATCCACCACTATATATATTGAGGAAAATCCTACTTTTGGAGGCATCCATACATTGTGACAAAAATCCTCTCTCTTGGAAGCCGCCAATGAGGGGGGGAAATCCTCCATACTAGCACCATCTCCAAGGAATAAGAAGGGGCAAGGGACCTCCACCCCCTAAGGCAGCCACCACCCTAGGAGACCGCCAGCATCGGCGGCGAGCTGCTATGCTGCCACCTCCTTAGCCACGGGAGTCGTGGACGCCATCTTCATCATCTCCATCACCATGGTCCTGCTCTTCTTCATCAATAACTTCATCAAGCCTCTTATCTTTGTAATATATCTCTGTTGTGAGTAGTTTTCCATGTTCCAGAGGGAATATGAAGGATTGGTGTTGATTTCTATATAAGTATGTAATAAGTGTTTGGTCAAGTTTTAATCTCTTATGTGGTCCTATGATGGTAATATGTGAACGTCGACTGCACGTTACTTCACATTTATAGGCTCATGGGGCTTCTCCTTAGTGTAATGAAGAGGGTAGGGAGGACAGAATGACATAAATCGTGTCCTGAGACTTTGAATTTAGTAGGGGGTTCTACATCAGGGACCTTAGAACTTTATATTGTGGCTGAACTTTATGTCTTAATGAATCCTTTGTTTGCACATGAAAATGGCCTTAGAACCAATCATTAGGGCTGCACTTGCACATGTATATGGTTGCACCTATTTTAGGCTTTGTCCAACAAGGGTAAAACTTGACAAGATACTTATCATGTTGTTTTAGAAATCTTTATGCCATGAATTCTATGTAGACCTTAGGAATGTTTGTCTCACATATAAGTATACACTTGAGCTTGTCCTCTTGCCGCATATAGGATTGGATTTCTCTGAAAACAGCTTTTACTTTCTTGTAAGTTTACTTTCTTGAAACTTCTCTTTATTGTACTTTTACTTTCAGTTTGAAACCACTCCAAAGCAACCATCCTATTTTTATTAGTGCATAGATAATTAGAGAGGTGCCACTCTAATTTGAAAGAATAAATACTTATACCTTCTGCTCCTCGTGAGATCGATACTAATACTTACACATCAAAGATTTCAACGACCCCCTACACATGTGGGTATCAGTAACTTACTAAACTAACACATACAATCATCAATTATATCCACCTTTGTACAAACCCCAACCTCCTCCTCATTGTCAAGAAACACCCACTTAACTCTATCATAGGCCTTGTGCATATATAACTTCACCGAACATGCAACTGTGATACTAGCTCTCTTGTTCTTGATAGTATGAATACTTTAGTAAGCCACCAAAACATTGTCAAATCAGATGCCCTGGAACAAAATCACTTTGCATAGGAGATATAACATCAGGAAAGATATCCTTAAGCGGAATTGACAACATTTTAGAAATTATCTGGTAAATGGCATTGCACAAACTAATAGGATGATACCGAGTGATCGGCTCCGGATTATCAACCTTTGGAATAAGAACCATCGTAGTATCATTCCATCCTTCTGGTATTAATCCTACATTCATAGCCTGAAGGATCTCTTGAGTTATATCTTCCCCACATACATATATGCCATATATATGTTTTTGTAAAAGAGTGCATGAAGCCAGACTTTCATCTCTCAAAGCTAAAATCAAATTTTTTTACATCCTCGGGAGATTCATAGGCTGAGTTACTCTAGGCTGAATCTTTTCAAGGACCGCTAGGGCGGTATCCTGTACTTCAGACGTAAAAAGGTTAACAAAGTATTGGAGAATGAGGAGTTTAAGAGATTCGATACCCTCTCCCAAATCATCCTCATCCTTTAAATTGTTATGAGATTCTTCTTCCTCCGAGATAAGTAAATTGATGGAAAAAAGGCATATTTCTATCTCCTTGCTGCAAGACCAAGTTTTCATGTCATGCATGTGTGCAAGCTTAGCGAGGACGCCACCTCTAGACATTGCAGAATATGTGTTGTCCCATGCCTTCTGAGGCACTTCTCTGAACGAGTCCTCTTTCGTCCATTTAACTTCGAACTTCAGAGATGTGTTTTGTTTCAAGGGAACCGCTTGATAATCCGTGTCTAGCAAAATTGGACAGTGGTCTAAGTGCACATTCACCAAGTGTTGCAGTCTAGCACCAGGATAGATAGTTTGCCAAGAACCGGTAGCTAGTGCACTGGCATGGTCCAGTCGCTCTTGTATTCATCCCACTATCACTCCTCTTGTTGAATATTGCTCTTGTGTTATCTCAAAACAAAAACAATATCGCTTCCTTTTCTGTAGGGAAATATTCCTTCTTTGTTAAAACAACTTCACCACAAACTTAACCAAAGCAATGATGCTTATTGCAAGATGAAAGCATCAATTGTTAGAAATATGAGGCACAATTGATCATGCGAAGCCAAACAATCACAACATCAAATCTTGGTGTCAGCCTAGAACTAAGAAAGAAATAGATGTAGCGGCTAAAAGAGGGTATCCCGAGCAATTGCAAGAATGACGATCATTGATATTCCTAGTATAGTAGATGCTATCACACATGCAGTGGAACTGTCTGATCTTAAATGAGATCTTTTATAATTTTATACAAAAGGGGTTATTTGTTGGTTTTGTCCAGTCATTAATAACTTTATTATTTCATATAATAGTCAAAGTTTAAAATAGCCCGCTATTTCATTTAGCGGCAACATTTTTAGCAGCTATAAAATGCTATAGGGGGCTATAGCGGGCTATTCCATTTTAGCCGTTTTTCAAAAAGAGAGAAAAATTTAGTCATATCTTGCCAAAAAAGCGAAAAAACCTATGACACAAATATGATTCGAGCTACAACTCATTCAACTATTCAACACAAATAAGTATTTAACCATTCAACTCACAACATTTTATTGAATCAGATTGAACGGAGATTAAAAAAATAAGAAAAAGAACAATCCATAAAGCATGACCTTTAGAGGCTAAATTGGAGGCTAATTTATGGCTAAATCGGGCTATAGCTGGCTATTAGCGGCTATTCTCCATTTAGCCTATAAACGTTATAGCCGTAGCGGGAGATCTTCCGAAAGGCTATAGCGCGACTATAGCTGAGCTATAGCCGGCTATTTAAAACTTTGATAATAGGAGATAGGAAGGATGTCCATAAGAAGTCTTACTGAAAATCCTTTAGTTGGATAAGAGGCGGATGTAGCCAAATGGATCAAGGAAGTGGACTGCAAGTCCATCATGCATGGTTTCAATTCCTGTCTTTGTCCCATCTCATTATTGCAAATTTCAAAAATGCAATTTTTTTTATATTCCAATTTACTTACGACGACAAAAAAAATCACCAAAGTGATGCATTTCCTCGCAACATTGAGGACGGAAAGGGCGGCCTGCATCCGCTAGTCTAGAAAGTCTTCCCCGATAATAATGGGTAGAAGCTCTGTCATTTATTGAAAATCGGAAATGAAATTTGTCAGGTTAATCTTTAGAAAAATGAGATTAAATGACCTCAAATACAAAACTAACTTTTAACATGATGCATGAAACAAGTAGTGGCCAGGGGTGCTTTGATCATCAAGTGGACCAGCAAGTTATGCGGGCCGGTTCAAATTAAAGAAGACCCAAGTAGCACATATTGCATGAGCAATACACACACACACTCTGAGCATGTGCATATGCAACGCGGTCAATTCAAATGGGACAACATGGTGCATGCGTGTTCAAGGTGCACTACTAGAAGAGAGAAGGGAAGAAGAGGCTGCCTTTAACCAACTTTGTTCTAGGTATGCTGGCCACCATGCGCTGCTGGTTTTAAGCGGGGGAAATTAGGTAGGAACCATCCGGTGCCCCTTCCGTGCAGCCCAAGGGCCAAAGGTGCCTCAGATATTCTCTTCTTGGCTAAGCTTATTGCTGCGGGTGCAACTAGGGTCGGCTCCGTACGTGGCCGACTGCACGGCAAACCAGATCTATCTATCCCTCTCTCCAACTCTGACTTACTTCTGTCACACACACTCGCTCGCTCGCTCACTTTTTTCTGGAAACATTCTCCCACTCGCTTTAGAAAACAGCAATATATGCACCACATAAAGCTAGCTGCATGCCTAGCTATAGGTAGAGAGGTCAAAGTGGAATTCTTACAGATCGATATACATACCCTCCATCGTCAGCTTTCCTAAACGAACCCACTTTTAACTCACTAGCTACCATTTCAACCTTTCATGGCCTCCTGAGGCCACTCCGTCCCTGTTAAGTTCGGTCACTAGTAGCAAGCTAGAATCATCTAGTCGCCACATCGCAGGTCCAGCTTATTGGTTTGATACGTCAAACAATGTTCAAAAAGAAAACGGAATCCACTTATATATGTCCCCCTCCTCCTCCATGTTGAGGTGTAACGCATTGATCCCTGTCATCGACTAACTATAGTACCGTACCCCTTCGGCCTTACCAAGCGGGCATGCATGCATAGCCAAGCATTTATCTAAACATGCATATGCTGCAACTTTTGACAATATCTATAAAACCTTCAGGACATTGAGCCCCTTTCCCCCCACAACCACAATATATATGAGTTGCTCTCGGGAAGATATTTATTTGATTCCCATATATGTCGGACACTTAAATTACCAGTGTTTAAAAATATTGCTTCAAATGAAAAAATCAGTATCAAAGTGTAATGATCATGGATCTATAGTTATAAAGGAGTAACAGAGAAATTTGACTGTGTTGGTAGTCATTTCTGTATTGATAGCCAGATTAGAAATGCTTGACTGGTAGATATTCTACAAGGACCTATATCGTTACATAGATGCATGAAGCAAGGTACAATTTTTCATGCTTACATGTTTTTTTTTCATGCTTACATTGTTAGATGTACTCGTCGATAGATTCTATAAAATCGTTATATATAGATCCCACGAATTCTCCTATACCGGCATAAAAGTTTTATTTTTAAATAATATTTTTGTGCCCGGTCATTGGGGAAGTTTTTGTTTTATTAGGTTGTATCTAATGTTGAGACCTGTCGAAATGCTTTTCCTCAAGCATATTGTGGAGAGATAGTTTTCCAGTTTCTGAATGGCCCCGCAGATATAGATCAGAGAGAGGATTTAGAAGGCATATGATTATGTATGTCTGACAATAATCATAACAGAAGAATGGAATCAATGCGTACCTATGACTCCGTTAATTTGGTTAGAATTATATGCGGCCCTGCTAATGGAGATACCACCACATAGGAGAGTTGAGTGGTCGTGGTTGTAAGTGAATGGCATCTCTATATGTTATGCCAATGGTCCCCAAACGGCTGAATTGGTTCTAATTTCCTCTTCCGTGGTGAAGACACATCATATCGCTCCTTTTTTCCAGCCTATTTAGAGTTCCGGATTGGGTGTACTATAGAGATCTACTACTATTTCTTGATATATATGTATATTGATTTTATATCGATAGGCTGAGTTTCCGTGAAAAATCACTCTTTTCACCATACTGCGTATAAGTATTCAGTTTTTTCAGACTTTTGGATGATTGCCGGGAGATCCAGATTGAATGTACACAAATGATTTCCATTATTTTGGTATATCAATTAAACCACCCGATCCTACCCATCTTTGATTTACCTAGCTATGTAATCCAAGTTAATTTCATGAGTGAACGTTAATTAGTATCTGCGGATACTTTAAGTTAGAATTTCCCTTGGTTTCGAAAGGAACTTCTGTTGCAACTTGAAGGCATCCTCTAGTACATATAGAATTAGGTCCTCCTAACTAAGGTGGATTTTCGATCCTCCAAATCGAGGGCTCCTTTGATTTGTAAAGTGGAATGGCTCTATTTGGTGACATTATGCATTGTCTATTTGATTCGAAGAAACAGGTCAAGGGAAAGAGGGATACCGTTTCCTTTGATCAAGGTTTTAGAGATATGTTTCATCTTTGGTGGCACTAATCATCTATTTGATTCAAAAAATATGGAAGACTCCAAGGTAAAAGGAACATTTTTCTTTGACCTCGGTTTCATAGAATAAAAAGATTCTGCAATTATCATAGTCATTTCGTAGAATTCCAATCCATATGACTAACTCGACAAGGAACTTTATGGATATAGTAACATCTTAATTACTGTGATTTGATTTTGAATGTCCATTCTTACCAGGAGAGTTAGACCAATTTTTCCTATTTCTGTTAAATAAATTCTTAAGTTTGCATGTCTATGTTTTGTGTCATTCTTAGCAGGGGATTGGATAAGTTTACTAGAACACTCTCTCTCTCTCTCTCTCTCTCTCTCTCTCTCTCTCTCTCTCTCTCTCTCTGTGTGTGTGTGTATAGAAATGGAATATTAAGTGAGTCCACACGGGTATAGCGCACCACAATGCTAGATATCGTCGGATTCACATACAGAGTGTTGGACGGCTAGAAACTAAGTGGGTCTCCAAAGGACACATTAAGGAAAAACTATGACTACACCGCACAATGATGGTACCATGCAGCTATAAGACTTGCAGCTCGTAGGCTGGCGAGTATTCGGCTCGGGTGAGTAACGGGGTTCGATCCCATTCAAATCGGGTTTAAATGAACACACGAGAGGCAGTAGTTCAACGCGTCTACTAGGGCATACAAATTCAAAATTGGGGCCATGTAAATTGTGGGGCAACACATCTAGTGGGACCCACGAATTCAAAAAGTGGGGCAGACATTCCCATATACTCCCTCTGATCCATATTACTTATAGTTGAAATAGATATATCTAGCACTAAAACATGTCTAAATATATTTATTTTAGTGACAGAGTAGTAAAAAAAAGCAAAGTTGCGTCCGACAGGTCTTTCCACGCAAATATCTAATCTTGATCTTACCGTACACAGCAATTTAATTTCAGTCCTAGACCCGCGCGGCTAGTAAATGCATGCATGAATGTTGATGTGTCAGGGAGAAATTAGTTTCGCGCGGCGCGTAATATGATTTGGCGCGCAGCGTCTTCCGTACACGGCGTGCCTGCCAGCAGGGACCCTAAAACCAAACTATATATCGGCCTCCCTGATGCCTAGCACTCCATAGTCTGCACGCCCTAGACGAAACGATCATAAGAACGCACGCGCTACTTCTCGTATGACGGTGATTAAAGCGTTCACATGCCTTGACACGGATCTGTTCACCAATCTTTGCGCAACACAGCAACGGTCGGATACTCGTGAGGATCATTACCCATGGTGACCGGATCCACTCTCGTACAAATATATACAGTATAGAAGGATGATGCCGGGTGTAAACTATTTTGCTTGTATCTATCGTCTTAATGTGACATTGAAATTAACAAGAACTCCTTTATAGAAAAACTAAAAACATAGAAAAACTAATTAATTTCCATATTTGACATCACACCGTCATCCATGCATGTGTACCATGTATACGTAGCTAGCAGCAAGTCACATCAACGGCTGACGTCTCCATATATACGAAAAGCGGTGGAGCAACCGGAATGGCCACTGCCACCAAGCACCTACTTTTGCAGCCAGTATACAATGACGATCGCATGCATTTGTATAGGGGTAGCTATAGCTATATAAGCACATGCATACATGTACCACAACCCCAAGCTCTCGCTCCATCTCTGTCGTCTTCTCCCGCTTGCATGCGACCGATCGAATCGCGGCACTTGTGCATTGATCGAGCGAGCATGGGCATCATGGCCGCGACCAACAACGACAAGGTTATTAGCGCCATGGCACCGTCGAAGTTATTTACTCCTAGTCCCAGTACGAGCACGAGCCGGCGCTGGCGTTCGTCCCTGGCGTCGGGCCTTCGCGCGGCGCTGGCATGCACCATCGTCGGCGTCGTGTCCGTGTACGCGCCGTCCGCCCTCCAGCGCCACCTCACCTTCCCGGCCTTCTCCTACGTCGTGACCGTGATGATCGTCTCGGACGCCACCGTGGGCACCGCCCTGCGGGCCGCGGCCAGCGCGGTCCATGCCACCGTGATGGGCGCCGTCCCTTCCGTGGTGGCGCTGTGGCTGGCGCACCGCACGGGGGCCGGGGAGTCGGTGCTGGCCACGTCGGCGCTGGTGGCGCTGAGCACCTTCGCGGTGGCGCTGCCGGAGTCGCCGGGCCCCGTGGCGAAGCGGATCGCGCTGGGGCAGATCATCATCATCTACGTGGCCAAGTTCAGGCGAGGGGAGCACACCAGCCACGAGCTGGTGCTGGTGCACCCGGCCAACGTGGTGCTGTGCACGGCGCTGGGGGTGGCCGCCGCCATGCTGGCCGTGCTGCTGCCTTGCCCGAGGTTCGCCACCAGGGAGGTGGAGGACAAGAGCCGGGCGTACATGGAGACCGCCGCGGAGCGGGTCAGGGTGCTCGTCGACGCGTTCCTCCTCACCGCCAACAACAACAACAACAACGATGACGCGGATGGACAGGAAGCAGGAGAAGCGGCAGCCTGTGGCAGACAGCGGCGATGGTGCATGGCGGCGTGCATGGCACAAGCCCACCGTCTGGCGTCAGCAAGCGCCGCCCTCCTCCGCCGGATAAGCTCCGTCAAGGTACACTAATGAAGCTAGCTTGCTACTATATTAATTAATAATAATTGATCATGCCGCTGGAGAATATAATCTTGATAAACAAAGTAATCGTGCACGCGTATCTAGTTCTCCAAATATATTCTGCTCACGTAAGATGGGAGCTAAGTGTATGCATGACCGAAAGAGCTAGTAGACGCCAAAGGAGACTATAGCACTGGGATGCAGTGCTAGTGCTACTACTGGAGTCCTCGTCGGAAACCATGCATGCAAAACACCCAGCAGAGAGCGTTTGACAGTCCATGGTCACCATAGTCCTTGTATAGTTCCATATCCCGCTTAAAAAAAATTGTTCCATTATATTATCTGCAATATAATATGTCATGTCGTCACGACCAGTACTTGCTACTAGCTAGCTACTCCCTTCGTTTCAAACCTAAAACATTTTCGGATGAATCTACATACTAAAAAAGTCTAGATTCATTTTCTTCATAAACCTAAAACATCTTATATTTTGAAACGGAGGGAGTAGATGTTAATTAAATTGCTGATGATCCATCTATGATTTGCATCATCTATGTACTAGATATGAACTAGATTCTGATGACCGCATGGTTGCATACTGCAGGGAGATTTGCAGTGGGAGCGAGTGCCTGGATTCCTCCGACGGTGGATACCGCAGCCACCGGCGGCAGACCACGGCCGGATCGAGATGCCCATCAAAGGAATGGAGATCGCACTCACCAGCACCACCACCTCCAGCAGACGCAGCAGCAACCCTATGATCTGCAGCAGCAGCTGGCTGGAGCAGATGACAGACCAAATACGCCTGGCCATGCTCACTCGACAACACCACCACAGCACTAGCAGCAGTAGCGCCGAAGATGAACAAATCACCATCGATGTTAACCGCTAGAACGATGGCGACGTTACCGGAGAGGCACGAGGAGCTGTCTCCTTTCCTCTTCCTCTTCTCCATGCATCTCCTCCACCGTGGCACCCTGCACCTGTTCTCCTCCTCTTCGCATCCTGACCAGACGACGACGACGACCGCTACCAGCTGCAAGGTAACGCCAGCAGCAGCCACGGCTCAGGAATCAGACGACGAGGACGACGACTACTTGTCCGAAGAAGAAGTACAAGGCAGCGGATCAGAATCGGAAGGAGACCAGGAACCAAACAAGGCTACCAGCTTAGATCAGACGTCCAAGAAGCAGGGTGAGGAGAAGAAGAGCATCCTGTCTGCGGTACTGAGATGGGGATGGGAACAGGACAAGGTGATGACGGCGGCCAAGTGCGCCGTGTCGCTGGGGCTCGCCGTCCTTCTGGGCCTCCTCTTCAACAACGACCACGGCTTCTGGTCGGGCCTCATCATCGCCACCACCATGACGGCAGGCCGCGACTCCACCTGGGCCGTGGCCATCGCGCGCGCGCACGGCACCGCCATCGGCTCCGTCTACGGAGTCCTGGGCTGCCTCCTCTCGCAGCAGCCCCACCTCATGGAGCTCCGCTTCCTGGCCCTCCTCCCCTGGCTCGTCCTCTCCACCTTCCTCAAGCGCAGCCGTGCGTACGGCCCCGCGGGCGGCATCGCGGCCGCGCTGTCGGGCATCATCATCGTGGGACGTAGGTACGACGAGGCGCCCATGGCCTTCACCATCACCCGGCTTGTGGAGACCTTCATCGGCCTTTCCTGCACCGTCGCGGCGGACCTCGTGTTCCAGCGCAAGGCCAGGCCGACCGCCAGGGCCAGGGCGCAGCTCCACCACTGCATCACCGCGCTGCAAGAGTGTGTCGATGGACTGGCACTGACATCGTCAGCGAAACAGCAGAAGGTGTTGCTGGAGCAGGTGGCCCTGCTGAAGAAGTACGCCGCAGAGGCCGCCGGCGAGCCAAATTTCCTGTGGCTGGCGCCGTTCCCTGCGAGCTGCTACGACAAGGTTCAAGGCAGCCTAAGCAGGATGGCGCAGCTGTTAGGGCTCTACCAGCAGGCACGAGCCATCGTCGTCGACACCACTGGCAGCAGCCAGGTGCTAGGCACCGACATGAAGCGATTCCACAGCCTCCTCTCTGCATCTCTAGAGGCACTGCTGGGGGAGGAAGACGTCGACCTCGAGGACGGCAAAGGGATGTTCTGCCAGGACATGGCGGTGGTCAGGTCCTTCCTTGGCCATGCAAGGGAGACACTATTACAGCAGCAACATGGCGAAGAAGAAGAGCAGTTAGCTGCAGTTTGCTTGGGTTCCATTGGGTTTTGCATGGGAGAGATGATGAAGGAGGCCCAGCAACTAGAGGCTCACATGCTAAACCTCAGCCTCCAACCTAGTCGCTGATGCTGCCTGCCTGTGCCTTACATGTTCATGTAAATCTTACTATGAATGCATTGCATTGTTCAAAGAAGAAAAGAAGAACATACTGATTTACTGTCAACAGGATACACCATATGAAGCAAATCTAACACTTTGATTGCACTTCAAATAATCTCATCTCAGTACATGATCCAATGTTGTCTCAACTGCTACAGCTCAGAGGAACTAGTGGTACAATGGATCGCACCCCCTTGATCACTCGTCTCCCTACCTTACATCACCCACCCAACAACATTACCGTGCCTGCAGCCTGCATTCCTCCCAAAACATGCTCACAGCTCCGTTTCTAGTACATGTCTGCATCTATTTCCTACACAAAGCATACTGGCTACACCAAATGCAGGCACGGGGGTGTCATGACAATTTAGCTGGTCTGCATCGCCTGCGAGTGGTACTTGTCCAAATCAGCGTCCAGGTCATTGGCCGAAACTGGCTCACTGCCATGACCTCCCCTACCTCGTCCACGCCCAACAGCACCACGCCCTCGACCACGCTCGCTAAATCTACCTCCACCCCGAGGCCATCCTCGGCCACGACCACCCCCGCCAAATCCACCTCTGCCCCGAGGCCATCCTCGACCGCTGACATCTCTTACCGGTGCGCTGCAAATTGCCATTTACTGAATTTTGTCACTTGTTCTAAATCTTCGAAATAATTTAGCACAAAAACCCACAATATGATAATGCAATTTGATAGTGTACATGTTGACATTTTTTCTATATAATAGGTCAAACATTGCATAGTTGAACTTTGACCAAACCTAATATGAAACGGAGGGAGGAGCATGTGAATCAATGTGACAAGAACATCTTGGTTCCTTGGCTAGACCAAGAATCGGCGATGCTACGTGTTCTGTGGAGGTAAAAAAATCCTTGCTCACGGGCAAGGAAATGTTTGCCAGAATGTGGCTCTCCATGCAGGGCAACATCTGCTAGCCCTCCCTCTACTAATAATATTGTGATCAACTAAACTAATATCAAACAATATTTTAGGCAGTAATTATATTTCCTAGAAGCAAACAGGTGCACACGCACTCCTTATATGCTTCCAATGGAACAGGACCAAACATGTGTCCTTGGTACTGTTGCTTCTTAAAGCTACCGCTCATGTTGGCTAGTTTCGTTGCTTCACACAGCAAGCTGGGCAAAGAATCCAAACATGCTGAACATCGAGACAATGTAGAGAATTAGCAGTACTACACTATACAATTTCCAGATGATTCTACTAGATATGTGGCAGACAGATGAATTAATGCTAAACTTGAATTTTGAACAGTGAAGACGGACCAATGCCACACAAGGTCAGATTAAGAACATACTAAGTTAGTCACTACTCACTAACTACAGAATACAAACCTCGCTAATGGACCTCTAACAGACAGTAACTCAGCTGCTGCCTAATTGTGAAAATGCTAATCCACCCAAAGGGCAAGGTGTGCTTGCATGGCAATTTTAGCTTGACAGTACTCTTGAGAAGAAAATGTTTGATAGGCCACAGTCTTATGAGTAAAAAAGATTGGTAAATGTGATAGCTGCCACTAACCTTCTGGGCAGAAAATTGAAGTTTCCCAATGCTGGGGTATTCACAGTAAAAATAGCAGGTGCCTGTGCTGGTGCCGCTGTTCCAATGAACTCGATTTTCATAGGCTTGCCATCAAGCTGCACATTGTTGTATCTCTTAAGAGCAGCTAGAGCATCCGATCTTCTTGCGAATACAACCTCTGCAGTTCCCTGGCAGAATGGAGTTACAGCAATGAGGTGATCTGTGAGCACTCGAACAAAGTGAAAGGTGCTGAAAGGAAGATACTGCAACGAAATTAAGAGGTGAAGGGGTTGAAACCTTTGATCTTCCACTCTTATCATAGTTAATGGAGTAACGCTCGACATCACCCACCTCAGAAAAGAGTTCCTGAGAGCAGTAAGAAGCATATTATAGGGTAACTTTAAGAGAATGAGACGATAACTACAGAGAATTCATTGGTAAATCCAAAACCACGGAACTAGATAATTCTGAGTCTTGTCTACCGTGATGGGGCACGGCGGTACAGTTGGGCAGTAAAAGAACAAGATAAATAGTGCAAATTTCGATTCCACAGAGTCGATCAGGATGATGCTGTGGATGACTTACTATGTTATACTACTAATTGTTGAAATTAAGTTAAAGGTATGGTGAATTGGCATTTGGCAACATAAATGAGAGATTTTTGTGGTATCAGATTCAGAACATACAGAAGCTAGTATTTCTAGGGTTGTAGGAGCAGGAGGGTCCAGAGATTTATTACCTTGATGTCCTCGTTGGAGACGTTGTAGTCGAGGTTGGAGATGTAGAGCTTGCCCGATTCGACCACGGACGGCGCCGCCACCATGGGCATCGGCTGGGCCTGGGCAGCAAACGCGAAAGCCGGCGGCGCCTGCGCGTCCCCCACCGCACAAAAAAAAAGCAAGATTAGGAAAATTGAGGAACCCTTGATCGACAGGAGGAGGAGTTCACCATACCTGGTGCCGGAAGTTGTGTTGGTGGTAGGGCGCGGCGGCAGCGCGGGAGGCGGCGCGGGCCTGGAAGCGGCGGCCCGTGGGTGCGGGTCCTCCCGAGGCGGAGGCCGAGCCCGAGGCT
Organism: Avena insularis; assembly: GCA_023614405.1. Lineage (NCBI taxonomy): Eukaryota > Viridiplantae > Streptophyta > Magnoliopsida > Poales > Poaceae > Avena > Avena insularis. The sequence continues at coordinate 313,822,563 of CM042693.1, read as the reverse complement.
GGGTTGCGGCGGCCACGGCGGCTCTGAGACTGAGAGGAGGACTTGTTCTTGGTGATGAGGTCGTCGAGGGACATGTCCAGGGCGTCCGCCATCTCCCCACGCCCTCGAGGTAGATTCGCAGGACTGCGGCGGCGGTGGAGGCGGAGGCAGTGGAGGATGGAGTCGTGGAGAGGGGGACGGCAGCAATAATTGGCAAGAGAAGAAGCACGAGCCCAGCTTCTAGCTGGACCCAGCCACTGCTCGAGCTCGACTGAAATGGGCTTGGGTGGGCCGGGCTTAGCGTAACGACTTTCCGTATCATCATCGTCTTCCTCTCCCCCTTGGTCTTCCACCAGGGAAAGCAAGAGAAGGGATAACTTCACCGAGTTTGCCATTGCCGAGCGCCGACCCCAAACGAGAAGCGAAGCCAGCAAGCAGGCGATTCAACGAGGAAGATGAGGCCCTTCAAGAAGGAATTCACCTTGGGTTAGTACTACTTCCTCCGAGTATAATCTTCGGCTAGTCTCCCTTCGTTCCTTCCAGAGATGTTTTCGTTTTGATTGGGTGATGAATTTGCTGCTTGATGGATGCATGCAGAGGAGAGGGCGAATGAGTCGGCCTCCATGATCGCCAACTATCCCGGCAGGATCCCCGTATGTATCCCCCCATCTACTTCGCCGCTCCTGAACTTTATGTACTTGCTGATTTAGGAATAGGGTTTCTTGCAAAATAGCAACTAGGAATATGGTTCCCTAATATACTAGATTCGCAACCGCCCTCCTCGATTTGTTAATTTCAAAAAATCTCTCTTCGATTGATTGTGAACTTTTATTTGAAGTTGGACCGTGCTAGATCTTGTACATAGTGTGGTCCGCCCCAAATGAGTTTGGCAAGAGAATAAAATGGAAATGTACTTATTACCCAATTAGCTTTTACTTAATGAAGGTTTTCAGCTGCGTATTATTTCAGTGGTGGAGCCAGGAATAGGGTCCCCTCGCATACTTATGAAATACTTGTACCAATTAGCTTTTTGCCTATGAAATTTTGAACAATTCTTTTGGTGTTTTATTTTCTCATCCTAAACCAATATTTTCAGCCTTGGTACCTTTGGCATCATTTGAAATAAATTTTAAGATGTGTGCACCGATAGATGCAGTGGCGCTGAACGATTCATATGGATTAGACAAGTTAAGCATGCTCAAACTAGCTAATCATCCTCAAAATGCCCAATACACGAATAAATCGCCATAGGAAAAGCAACTCCCTAGCAAACAAGTCAATTGTTGTATCAGTAATCACCATACCTTGAAATTGATAAGAATTGCAGCTAGTAGCGTGAGTGACGGGCTTGTGGCCTGGTCTGCGGCCAGCATGGAATGCACCCTTTCCCTGAAGAACCCCCTGAAAAGATTATCTTTGGCCAGACAAAGAGGACAGGCTCATGTCTGGTTGATAACATAATCATTGCTCGATGCAGTACACTGGCGAGCCTGGACATCTTTCCAGGGTTTCCAGGTGCTGGCTCCGTCCCTGCTTGATTTGTTGTTGGTTGTCGCCAGATTTTGTACTTGGGTGAACATACAAGAGCTACTCTTCCAGCTATGCTCTTCAGTAAAAGATGCCACTGTGCTATTGTAGAACTTACAAACTGCAGTTGTAGCTGAACAAACATAAAGCCCCACGGATCTTTGCTACCATAGCTGCGCACTGTGTGTTTGTGCTGTTTCTTTATTTGTGTTCTTGCTGCCAGAAGAGTCTATTTGCATATTGAAATTTGATGTCAGGGTGTATCCTTTGTTGGTTGTCAGGATTTTGGTGATGTTTCTAATAAATTGTAACTTTGTGGTGTTGTATGTTTTCCCTTTGTCTGTGTGATCGCGTCAGTCAGCCTGTTCATGCAAATGTGTTTTCTGACTACTGTATAGACCTTTAATGAGATGAATTCCAAGAACTAATGCAGTTTGCCACCCAAACCATGAGGTCATTCTATCCAGAAGTAGTTTACTGAATCTGACGAGATTTGTGGCTAGATCAGCGACTTCTGTACTTTTCTTTTCCTCTTAATCAAATGTGATATCTGTATATATGAATATATGTGCTTCATTGTTATGCTGATATTTGCTTTTGCAGGTCATCGTTGAAAGATTTTCAAGGAGTAATCTTCCGGAAATGGAGAAGAGGAAGTGAGCATGTCTCCAAACCAGATTTATATGCATAATGTTTATGTTATACTATTTAGAGTAGGAATAAACTAATGGAGCCGATTGTGATTGCAGGTACCTGGTTCCATGTGATATGCCAGTTGGGCAGTTCATTTTTATACTGCGTTCCAGGCTACATCTGGCCCAGGGAACGGCGCTCTTCGTGTTTGTGAACAACACTTTGCCCCAAACAGGTGAGCTCTTAATCCATGTTGGTGTTGCTCACATATCTGTCAAAAGAGGGTTTTTTTTTTCTTTTCTGGACGTTAATTTTGTTAATACTTTTGCAGCTAACCTGATGGGGGCTGTGTATGATTCTTACAAAGACGAGGAAGATGGGTTCCTCTACATGTGCTACAGCAGTGAGAAGACATTTGGGTGACCTATCGATAGATATGGAGTGCAGACACGTTTAGTTCTAGTGCAGTCCATCCAATGTACATATCATGCCCTTGGTGCCTCTTCTGAATGTTTAGTTGATCAGTAGGTAGTAGCCTGCTGATCTGCTAATTTATTTTAGTAGCTATACATGTCTCGTACCTATACTGATGTATCACCAAAATAAACGTGTCTCCTTGTGCATAGATGCTGCCTGCAAAGTCCTGGTCAAGGATGTGGGGGCATATATATGAATAAAGTTATAAGTACTGTTTATTAGATGATGATGCTTGATGATAATCAACGCTTCCTGCTGCTCTGTTTTCATTCCAAGTCCATGTGCGTATTCGTCATTGCTTAGCTAACGAGTTGGCCTCGTCGTTTTATAATGTGTTGTCTCTCTGGTATATGCTGTTGTTCTCAACCGCCATTGATTTTCTTTTTCGAAATTCCACGGATCCGTTACTAATCATCAAATGAACAAATCATTATAAATAGCACCAAAGTAATAGCAATTATAAATAGATCACCTGACAAAGTTTGTCGTAGTAAAACTTATAGTAGACTAGTTGAATGTCCGTGCGTTGCTACGGTTTAAAAACTAATTTAGATGCTACGGTTTGAAAACTAATTTAGATAAATATACCCGCCTCTGTCTGGCTCTCACTTGTGACCCCAAAAAATATATTTCATATTATAACTGCTCTTTGTTTTTTATAATATAATCATGACAGCATGTATACTTTTGCCTTTAAAATATTTTTATTACTCCCGCTGTCTCAAAATACATGTAATAAATTTGTAGATTTAAATGTATATATATATATATTAAATAGTGTCTAAATTTGCGATAAGAAGAAAAGGGTATAACATTTTTATTTTCTAACAGAACAAATGTTTTTAGAGAGAGGTAGCCAGGCATCCCTAAAGGCCCAGCCGGCCACTTACCGGCCCCAGTCAAGCCCACACTAAACCTAAGCACTAACCCGACCCAGCAAGCACCAGCCCCAGTCAAGCCCACACTAAACCTAAGCACTAACCCGACCCAGCAAGCACCAACCCCGTGGCCGGTACACACACACACAGCACAAACTGACACACACACACACACACACACACACACACACACACAAACACACCGCACAAACTGACACACACACACCGCACAAACTGACACACACACACACACACACCGCACAAACTGACACACAAGCACACACGTAACAGACGCACATACACACACAACGCAATCCTCCTGCGTTTTTACAGTCGTCCCATCCTTTTCCGTTACAGATGCAATCACGTCCCGTCGCCACCTGCCCGGTTCTTCCCCAATCATAAGCCCCTCGATCTCGTTCACCCTCTTATCCGCTCGCGTTGTTGCCTGCGCATTGCTCCCTCACTTTCTAGCGCCGTCCGCCGCCAAGCTTCAGGACGAGCTGCCCCCGCACAGTATCACCTCGAGCTCCTCTTCTGTGATCTCCTCCCGTTGATGCCAAGGCCTTCGCCGCCGCACGACCTCCTCGTCCAGGATGCCTCCGTTGGGGTGACGAATGTACGATTGGCGGTTGCTGCCGGGCCGGGGAGGAGGGCGGCCAGACGAGGTCGGGTAGGCCGGGGCAGGGCTCCGGGCCTGGTGGCGGCTGGTCCTTGACGCGAACACGGCAGAGATCGAAGGCGGCGGAGAGAAGCTCGGGAGAAGGAGGCCTCCAAGCGGGTCGAGCTTGGTGGCGGGGCCGGGGATGGTGAGGAAGTGGGCGTCGAGCGGGCCAGCGAGGCGTGTGGCCCTGGCGACGGGTCCGGTCCGTGAATTTCAGGGGTCCTAGGGCAAAACGACGCCAAGGGACCCTTATTTAAAGTGGCAGAGGTTTTCTGAAGTAGGGGGGAGGGGGCAAAGGCCCCCAACTGTAGAAATCACCTTAAGACTATATCATTAATATTTATTATGCTAAACAATTTGTCACATACTCTAGAAAACCTCATAAAGATATATATCTTTAATATTTATGCTAAAAAAATTGCCCCTACTCTAGAAAACACCTTAAAGATATATATATCTATAATATTTATACTTGCATAATGGTACAATTATGTTATTGCATCGTTAGTATCTAGAAATGAATATATTCTAGAAATGAATATATTCGCAACCCTATAAAGGCATGTGACTGTCGGTTTTATTCTGCACACTTGGAGACGCCAGAGAAATCGTGGTATCAAGAAAAATTTAAAGAAATGTTGAAGTAGTTTTTAGGAAATATGAGTCAAAATAGAGCCATGGTAGGCTAGAATTTGAATCACCTATATTTTTTAAGATAATTTTACACTATTAGAACTCAAAAATAGACTAATATAGAAACACAAAAAGTCTTGGGTCGGGGCCCCTACATCATGGGGCCCTGGGCGAGCGCCCATCTGCCCCACCCTATGGGCCGGCCCTGGATCGGGAGGAAGGTGAGGTTGCAGCCGCGGGGGAGAGAAAGAGAACAGGGTGGAGAGGGAACGCGAGCGAGGGAGTCGCGTTGATCGGGTGAAGGTGGGTTCGGTTGTACGTGAGGGAGCGTGGGGTGCGGGCTGCAGCGCTAACGCGTGCGAGAGGAGAGCGAGGGTGACGCGGTGGCATGCCCTTGTACTTTGTTCGAACAGGTAGGGGTAAAATAGTCTTTTCAAGGCAGACGGAAAATTTTTGAGGGGTGACGAATGGTCCCAATCTTTTTAATAGTATAGATAGCCGGCGATAGTCATGCTAAAGCCTCGAAAGACCAGTGCACTAAAACGGCATTCAATGACAACCGTAGATTGAAAAAGACTAACCTGGAAATCACACCAACAAACATGAAAATAGGCTGGATCTTAACAGATCTGTTGGACAAATGATTCCACACGCCCTCATGCGCGGAGTAATAATAGAGCGAAAATGATCTTATTCTTTTTTCGGAGGTAGCCGTTGTCTCACCATTATAAAAAAACACTAAAAACAAACTAAACAAAAGACGGAAACTCTCACTCTAGTGAGAGCCCGTGGTCCGCCACACCTCTAAAGCCCCAAGACCACCAAAGACAAAGCCGACATCGCCTACGAGAGTGACGAGCTACGAGCTCCAATATGGGTTATAGGTGCGCCCTCAATATCGCCTCTTTCCTCGCACGCATAGGTACCGGTTCATGAATAGTGTTCACAACGGTCATTGATGACGTGTTACTTATGCAACAATTAGTAACGAGAAAGATTTGGAGCGAAGGTGTTGGAATATTATGCATAATTTCCATGATTAATTTTAGAATATTAAGCATGACAAAATCAGTTACTGGCTCATGTAACTCGAACATACTAGATGTACTAAACAACAGGATGAACGGAAACAAACAGCAGCTAAACATGTACTTACAGAACATGATGAATAACCAAACAGGAGCATGTAGCACATACCGTTTGGTTGTCGTAGTAGAAACTTTGGGGAAGACTGATTGAAGCAGACGGCGACGAAGACGGTGGTAGGCAGCACCGCCTGACTTAGATGGAAGACAAGACGTGATGGAGAATTCGAGCAGTCGGGCGGAGCGCTTCCCAAAAACCTTATTCGCCCTCTCCCGTACAGGATCACAAGGGCGAGTGGTTTCGGAGACCTGCTCTCTCGTCTGCTGGTGCACGCCGGCAAGCGGGATGGAGTAGACTATGATGACGTCTCGAGTAGAGAGGATGGCAAAACCTAGATTGGTTTTCGGTGGTGTTGTGACGGTAGCCGCGCTGGACTTTATATAGAGCGGCTCAGGAAACCCTAACGGAGGCGAACGTGAGTGCACGTTCCACGATCCGGGAGCGACCCGAATAAGCAAACTGTTTGACATGTCTGTCAAAACCTCACAATTTTTCTGAGCAGCAAAATAAAGCTCGGCTCGGCGAGATTCCCGCAACTCGCAATCCACGGCTCAAGGCCGTGACGAATCTGATCAGCCGGTAGGCGTAGCGTGCAGCCAGCGTCATCGGAGGAGGAGCGCGCGCGTGTATCTCTCTTATTGCCACTCACTTACAAAGTGGTGCAACACTGCACCTTATAAGGTGGTGCAACTCTCCTTCAACTTATCATGTGGGACTAAATTTTAGCTCCCACTCCACTCCCATGTGAGCTGCCACAAACATGGGCCCAAACACATATGGGCTACCACAAATCTGGGCTTTGAGATTTAGGGAAAATCTGAAATACACATGGGTCTAAATGGATTAGCCCATTATTTCTAATAATCCTCCACCAGATCTCAAATGCCCATTTAAAGATTTGCCAATCCTTGCTACTTGTTTATATACCAGTGTTTCAGCAGAGACTGTTAAGTTGAACTTCCGCCTAGAATTTTGAACTACTTCTATCAACAACTTGAATAATGGACGAACCTTGAATTGCAAGTTTGGTGTCAATAGATTTTACTCAAAATAATAACTAGTACCTGACTGCCAGTAGTCTACCCCGCGGGTTGGAGCATATGCGTCATACTCCCTGGTCTCTTCATGAGTTTATTAGAGATCACTCAAGTCTCATAGACGGCGACGTTTATAGTTGAGCTCATATAGATGTGTTCTTTCAGGAATGCCCTGTAGGACGACATCTTTGCTAATTAAAGCCAACAGAAACACATTAAGGCATATTGCCAACATGTCTTACATATTATGTGAGTTATGCATATTCACATAGAGAGGGTTACAAAATACTCTCCTCAGTCCACCCAGCTTGTTCTTCACAGGTCCTAATTCACGGGATCTCCGATCACATAGATTGGATTACCACTAGGTGTGACATCCATGGGTCTCAACCCCATCTCCCTCGATGCACTATCTATCACATTTCGTGATAGTCCCTTTGTAAAGGGATCTGCCAGGTTTTTGTCTGTTTGAATATACGTAACAGTTATTACTCAAGAGTTTCTCAATTTCCTGACAGATTTCAAACGTCTCTTCACGTGTCTTGATGACTTATCCTTAGAATTGTTCACTTTGACAATAACAGTTTGGTTGTCACAATTCAAAAGGATTGCCAGCACAGTTTTCTCAACCACAGGAAAGTTCATCAAGAGCTCACGCAGCCATTCTGACTCAACAGTGGTTGTGTCTAAAGCAGTAAGTTCTGCTTCCATAGTTGACCTTGTCAATATGGTTTTTCTACGAGACCTCCATGACATTGCGCCACCTCCAAGAGTAAACACATACCCGCTCATGGCGTAGAGTTCATCAACATCGGAGATCCAATTCGAATCACTATATCCTTCAAGCACAGCAGGATTCCCTGAATAGTGAATCCCATAGCTCATTATACCACATAGATAACGCATGACCCTTTCAAGTGGATGCCAATTGTAACATCCCAGGATTAGCACCTAGAAATAATGAGGACACAGGGTTGTGCATTGCATTCATGCATAAGAAAATCCGGGGAATTTTCGCGCAAAACTAAAAGAGCTATGAAGGGATCGGGATCTCTCTTGTACTGAAGGAAACTTCGGAGCAAGTGCCATAGATTTCAACATGACCTTTGTAGAATTCTTTGTTTTAGGAAAAATTTGTTCAAACATGTATTTGAATTTCAAATATGAAATTCAAATGAATTTATAACATTCGCAAATAAGAATTGGAAATATTTAATAACTTGAAATAAAATGATTACATAAATAATATAACAAGGATTATTTATTAATATATATATATATACATATAGTATTACATTGATCTTTTACAATAAATGAATAAAAGTAAAGTATCAGGAATTACATTACTGAAAAAAATAAAAGAGCTCTTTATTACAACAAAATAAATATGACATTGTCTTTACAAAAGAATTGTAAAAGAAAAAGGAAATAAGTAAACTTTATTAAATAAGATACAAATCCTTACAAGTTTCAACTAACAAAGATAAAAATGAACTTTATTACATTAATAAAAGAATACAATATTCTTTACAATATTTAAGAATCAAATAAGGTTGTAAAAGAATAAAAAAGAAAACCTAAACTATTTTCCTAATTAGTCTTATGTCTTATGTTCTTCAACTCTCCTTATTCTTCATCCTGCAAAACAAAACAAAACAAAAAAAAAGACAAGGAAGAAACAGAATGGGGACTTGGTTAAATCTTTGCTCTCAGCCTGATAGTGAAATGCACTGTTGAACACATCATTGAGCTTTTAAATTGAAGGGGCAAGTTTCACCAATGTGTGTATCTGATCTTATCATAAAAAGAAGCCTCAGACAAGTTCATCACAGGTTGGTACAGGGGCAAGTTTCACCAAATCCAGATGAAGTGGTAAAAAGGTGAATTGATAGCAAATATCAAGTTTCACTTGATCTGATCCATAAATGACACTAACAGGCACACAACACAGTCACTGCATGCACGCAAACCTTGCTGTCAACACAGGAACACATCAGGGAAGGTACCAACCATAGAAAAGGAACACCAACCGTATCAGTACTGCTACTACTCCCTTTCCACATCCACCCAGTTCTATTCACAGTACATGTTCTTCCCAAGAACACATAAACCACATGAAACCATCTTGCCACCAAATAAGGACACCCATGTTCTTATCTGTCTATCATTACACCACAATGATCCCAACAACCAGCATACATGATAACTTCCATAAACCAGTGGAAGAATATGTGGGAACAGGAGGAGGTGGGAGAGAGGAAGCTTACCAGCAGCAAGAACAGCAGGCCACCAACAACATCAGGAAGACAGAGTAACAAGAAGAGGATCCAGTAGTAACACCACAAGAAAGCTCCAATCTAACCTCACACTCCAGTTTGAGGTTAATCACTTTTCTCTTTTGTTCTCATCTTTGATAAGAAAAAAAGAGTGTTGTGAGAGTAAAGTACTTTTAGATTTGCATACAAGTGGTATGCAAAATCATCACCAAGTATTTGGGAAGCAAAAACATATGTTCTTATCAAACTAGCCAATTAACAGCATATCATGTCACTATGAAGCATACTCCTGGGCACACTCTAATGAGGCACCATAGCAGAGTATCCACAAACAATAGAAGCCATTATAGGGTACAATGATAACCATTAATGTTATCAAGATTAAGTGCCTCAGCCTTTGCATCATTGGCTGGGTCAAGAACTTCCTCCACAAGAATCAACCATAACAACTGATCTTAATTAGGTAAATAACATCCAGGCATTATTCAGCTTCAGACCAGCATCATTAGCTTATTATCTAGTTTTACTAGATAAACAGATACAACAGCTGCTAGGCTACATGGCACATTCCCAGAGGGTAGGTCCTCTGTACCTAGCAGATTCAGGGTTTCTTGAGTACAAGCTCAAGTCTGTTTTCTTAAACCCACAAATCATTTTCCTAAAAGAAAAAACTTAGGAATCATTTATATTGTTACTATCATATTGACAAATCACTCCTCTTGGCCATCCATTTACACTTACTAATATTACCCAAATAATGTTTATCATCTTCCTAGCAATAATTCTAGGAATCATATCTACTCCTTATCTCACTGTCAGATTTGACAGAAAATAAATCATTCTATCAAATGCTTGCTAGAGATCAGTTTAAGAGATCTAGATATATCTAATAGGAAACAAACATTATCAATGAACCATTGGTTCAGCCCATCATGTCAAACATAGCACTTGAATCAGATCATGCATGTACAAGATCTAGTGTTCTACAACAATAGACCAAGGCTAAAGAAAAATCCAAGCAGCTAAACCAAGCATATCTTACACATCTGTTCATATCAAAGGTACATACTGAATTATTTCATCCATTGAGCAACCATAAAAGTGGAAAGGATGTACAAGCTAAAACAAACAATATAACTTACCCAAGATATTATCAGCATCTGATCAGATAGTTAAAATTATCATTAAAACCAGGAAGCCAAGCTTCTGGGATAATTACCTGAAGCAATCTATCATAAAAGAAACATATCAAATAAAAAAAGAATTATTGCATGTAGATTTAATAGAATGATTATTTTCCAATATAAATCATCTAAATGATCATGAGATCACCAGAAAACCACTAACCACTACTTGTGCTCATCAACAATCACTAGCAAAGACTAAACATCCTCTCAGTATCACCAAAGGTGATCCAGAATACCAAATACATATTCATTTGTATAACCTGGGTTGCAGAATATAATATAGAGTTATTATAGAAACATAAAAACTACATTTTTGGTCACTATAAGGAGTGTCAACTTTAATATCAGTAGCAGAATATAATGAGAGATCAAGACTAGCTTTGTAGCACAAGCAAACATCAGTGATGAGAGGTTTTCCAAATATATCTATAAATCATCTAGGCTAAATAACCACCTCCATAATCTTGAGGAAAACCACGTATAACACTCAAATTGAAACATGGATTACTTCCAGTAGCACTATCAAGAGGTGCTGCGAGGATAGAGGGTTGCTATAGGTGAAGTAAGAGCAAAGGAAAAGGGAAATGATCAATTACCATAGACATTGATTCAGGTGATGAAAGTAGCAGAGGGGTCGTCTGTGGCTGATACGGCACGACGGCACAGGGAGCACGGTGGCACTCGACCTGCACCTAGCCGCAACCAGTAGTCCACCAGGGTCGAGGAGCACGCTGCTGAGCTCCAGGAAGCCACGAGTTGGCGGTAGGGCATCACCGAAATCACGCAAAGGAAACATAGCACGAGAAAGAAGATGGGGACGAGCTGTTATAGCCTTAGAGGCAAATCGGACTGGAGGGCCAGGTCATATAGGAGGAGGCAGAGCTCCGGCGACCAGTGGCGGCAACCGGGACATCATACACCATCAATCTGGCAAGACTGGGTGGTCATGCGGCAAGAAGGGAGCGAGGAGGGTGAACCAGGTGTGCGACGTGCGTCGAAGGAAGAAGAGCCAGGCCGGGGTGGGGTTTGACCCGAGCCCAGTTGGGCCAAGTTGGGTCCTGATGGGCTCATTGGTGGGCCTGGTCCAATTCCAAAGGAAAAATAAGAAAATAAAGACATTTATCAAATCCCTAAAATGACCAAACTACCCCTGAACATAATTTATACTCTAGAAAAATATAGAAAAATCCCAAAAATACATATGATATATCAAAATGACCACAAAAATAAAATCTACCTAATAAAAATACAATTTTAATTATTTAAAATAAATATAAAGTAAAATAATTATTAACACTATTAAATCCTAAATGAAATTTTATAAAGTTAAACAAAAACCTTAAAAATAAATAAAAAATCATTTTTGTGTATCATAATAACTCTACTATTTTATAAAAATACTAACTTAGAATTTTACAAATAAAACATAAAGCAAATATTTAAAGACACTTAGTTCTTTGATGAATTTTATAAAAATAAATATAATTCTTAAAAATAAATAAAATTCATTATTAAGGTCTTAAATAAATATATTACACTAATAAAATATTAAATATATTATTAGAAAAGTCTTTAATATTTTAAATAATAAATCCTTATCTAATACCTATTTTGTAAATTCTTTAAGAATAATTATTAAGTAAGAAATAATTATATTTCTTCAGAAATATTAATACCCAAAAAAAATCTAAAACTTAGGAATAATTAAAAAATATTACATCTTAAGTTTACTTACCCTTTTAAAGTGAACTTTAGTCTCAAAGCTTATAAACAACAGGTCTAATACACCACTTATGTTTTTTTATAGTTAACTTTAGTTTACCAAACTTTAAATATAATACTAAATACTTTATTATATGTTTTATAGTTAACTTTGGTCTGTTATAATTAAGTTATAAAGTATCTTAATACCAAACCAACCAAGTTAAAAACCAAGATAGATGAGTCTCAAATACTAATGCTGTCATTATTCAAATAAAGTAATTCTTTCTTACTTACAGACTATAACTAGAAAGAACACCTCATAAGGTTAACTTAAAAGCTTAAATGCTTCTGCTTAGTTGAGTGAGATTTTTTTCAAATGTTATTCTTTTTGCCACTTCAAGCAACAACTCTAGAATAGTTCTTTCAAACCTTAATAATCCAATACATAGACTTCCATCCTAATCACCAAATAGGAACTAATCTAAATCTTAAATTACAATTGCACCCTACTTTTATATCTTGTATATCAAAACCTAAAATTCCTATAGATGCACTTCATGTGAAGTAAAAATTTGAAGATAAACCAACTCTTAAAGGAATCACCTAAGTTCATTTCACTTACAATATTGGGAATTCACTTTGGGGGTTTTACAAAATGCATAGCATTACTTATGCACAACAGCATATTGCTTCTTTAAACATTAGTCCTTACCGGACCAATGTTGCAGATTTCAACTATTGGATTTTATGTCGTCTCGAAGACCGTGAGTGCATAATCTTGCAATCACAAAAGGCAAGTTCACACTTGCTCATGTCCTTTGATTATTTTCTGTGCAATATTTTACAAATCCAGTGTTGTCATAACCTGCATTTGAAAAAGGACAGAAAACACTATTTTCATAATAATGTGATTATAGGTTATTTACCATGAGGTAATAACCTACTGTAAGAGTTCCAGTGGTAAAGGAACATATTATCTAGGACTTAACAACCAATGTCGCTAGTGATTCTTGCGCCGTATATTACGCGTTGACCATGAGATTTGGAATGGGACGAAGAAGTCAGTTGTATCTTTTCCCTCTCACATGGAGCTAGATGTGCGGGTTGTGGCTGTTATCACTCGTAGCATGCATATTATTTATGGTAATTCGTAGAGGATATGCAGCATATGGGTGGGATCCCTCAATGTCCCATGATAGTTCCGGCATCTGAACAGTCTGTACAAACCATTGTCGTAATTCAAAAGGTGGGCATGGTGTACACCAAGGAGACATGCGGGGTCGCGGAGAAGGCGGTGATTGGCTTGGATCTTAGGTTGGGCCTCAAACCAAGGAAGTTTGAACAGGGACATACTCCCGGCCGTGCAACAAAACCTAAGGTCTCTCATGGGTAAAGTGACGCACCTCTGCAGAGTGTAAGAACTGTAACTTGTTACTCCCTGTTCCGGGAAGGAGCTGCGAACACGGCGGGAAAGGAACTCCATGAAAGTTCTGGTAAACCCGTGAAGGCTGACGGACATAGCTTTTCAGAATAAAAGCAACCTTTGAAGAAATGTTTACGAAAACTTGCATGGCCTACGACCTATGGTCTGTGGCTGTAGATATAGTGCATCAAACACTCCTTTTCTAGTGGACTTGCTGAGTACGCTCGTACTCAAAGTATCTTCTTAACCCTTGCTAGGTTCTAAAGCCAGTACAAACGATGGCTACATCAAGCCATGCTCCAGGAATCATCATCAAAAGCTAAAGCTCTTCAATGAAGTCAAGAAAGTCAACATATACATCAGCTCAAATGAAGACGAAGTTGCTGATTAGATAAGAATAGAATCTCTAGCCATAGAACCTATTTCTGTAGTGTATTGCAATAGCAGCAATGCCAGACCATTAGTTAAGATATTAGTCTTAATAGTATTTTGGAGTTGTTTATTCCTGATTTTTCTTTGTAAGAAGTTTCTTTCTCTCTCTTTAACCTAGAGTGTTCTCTGGATCTTGTGTAAAGAGTTGAGTTGTAACCTATAGTCATGTCTTGGACCTGCTGTGTTTCTGTTGTACCACTCTGAGGGATGTAATACTAGTGAACGGTGTTTCATTGGTGTTATGTCAACGACTATAGTGTACTACATCATGCAGTGGTATGCTGGGTCGCCGCAGTTGGTATCGGAGCATATGCTTTGACCTTAGGATTGAAACCCTTTTAGGAAGATCTGTAGGTTGGATAGTGACTATAGGAGCCATCTTATCTAAACCAAATGATCTTATGACTTGTGATGAGTATCCACTTGAGGATAACCTTGTCACACCTAAGTCGCATGCTTAAGTCATTCTTTCTTAGGAGTTATTATTTATCTTTTCTCAAGTATAGTGCTCTTTAGTGTCTTCCGAGGGAGACGTAAACCACCAAGATACTATAGGAAAGCAAATTGGTCACAGTGAATTAGGATCAAGTGTAAGACATCAAATGAAGTAGTTCTAATAGTATAGCTTAACCCTAGAATGTAAGTAAGAGCAGTAAAATCTTAGTATCAGTTGGTAACCAAAGACAACATGATGAATATCATTAGGATAGATGTTGATGTAATGAGTAGTAATCATGTGATATTCACTTGATAATTCTACGTGATGAAGTGAAATTATGTTAGGATTTAACGATGGAGTAATGTGAAACAAAGTCATCATGGTTATATTAGCTCTTGAATCATGATGAACGGGTAAAACATAATAAGATCATGGTGAGATTAGCTTCGAAACCATGATGAGAGTGTAAATATGACAAGAAATTAGTAAATTATACTAAAGTATAAGTAAGAAAATACCATGGTAGAGATATGATAGAAGTTTTAGATGCTAAAAATTTCTAATAATATTTGGTTTAAGTTAGAAAATAGAATCTGATTAGTCATTTGGAGTGGTCATGTGAGGTTAGTTACTAAATAAGAAAGGTTGGTTATTAATTATTTCAAAAAGTGAGACAAAAGGGTTAGTAAAAAAACCAAATTGAGATCACTTGTTTAAAATTATCCTATTGCAATTGAGCAATTTGGGTAAATATTGAGACAAAGTATAGTTTGACCCTATGTGCTAAGTATCACAATGTAAACCTATATGAGGAGGTGTCATATGTTGGAGATATGCCCTAGAGGCAATAATAAATGTAGTTATTATTATATCTTTGTGTTTATGATAAATGTTTACATTCATGCTATAATGGTATTAACAAGGAAACATTAATACTTGTGTGATTTGTAAACTTAATTTGAAGTCCCTAGTAAAGCCTCTATATAATACTAGCTTGTTGGTTAATAGATGATTGTGGTTTCCCTATCATGAACATTGAGATGTTATTAACAACAAGATCATATTGTTAGGAGAATGATATGATGGACATACTCCTATTGATAAGCGTAGCATAAAGATCAAGTCATTTTAATAGTTCAATTGCTATATGCTTTCTGATACATAGTAATCTAATTCCTTCGACCATGAGATCATGCATATCACCTTTACCGGATGGATGCTTTGATGACATCAAACACCACACCGTAACTGGGTGGCTATAAAGGTGGCATTGAGTGTTCGGAAAGTATTGGTTGAAACACATGGATCAAGAGTGGGATTTGTCCATCCATATGACGGATAGATATACTGGGCCTCTCGGTGAAATGTCATCCAATTAGCTTGCAAGCATGTGGACTGGCTCACAAGGGATCACATATCACGGAGCGAAAAGAGTACTTATCGGTACGAGGTTGAACTAGGTATGCGTAGATACCAGCGATCATAACCTCGGATAAGTAAACTATCGTGAGACAAAGGGAAATTGATATCGTATGTAAGTGGTTCATTCGATCGCAAAGTAATCGTAGAAATATGTGGGAGCCATATGAATTTCCAAATTCCTCTATTGGTTATTGTTCGGAGAAGTGTCTCGATCATGTCCGCATAATTCACGAACCGTAGGGTGACACATAAGGATTCGACGTTGTTTGAGTAGTTATGGAATGATGAGAAGGAGACCGAATGTTGTTGAGTCTCGAATGGGATTCGGGATATCACGAGGAGATCCGGAATGGTCCGGAGAATAAGATTCATATAAGGAAAGTCCGTTTGGAGTTGGGGAATGGTTCCGTGTTTTCATCGAATGTTCTAGAAGGTTCCGAATGTCGGCACTCCGGAGGAAGGTACATGAATGTGTTGTATCAAGTTGGTATGATTGCATCATGTACTAAGTGTCATCGCTGAACCAAATAAAGGATTAATTCAAATCCTAGTTTGAAAAGTCAAATAGCTAGTTTGAAAAGTCAAACGGCTAAATTTGGAAAGAGGAAAAGAGGAGGAAGGAAGCCGAGTTGGGAGGAGTTCCTCCTCCAACCGGGCGGCACCCACCCAAGCCGAGTTGGGGAGGACTCCTCTCCCTCCCTTGGCCGGCCCCTCCACCTATATAAGGAGGCAGGGCTCCCTCCTAGAGACACACAAGATCCTCTCCTCCAAACCCTAGCACCAAGCCGCCGCCTCCATAGCCGCCACGCCCTAGGAAAATCGCCGCCTAGCTAAACCCTAGCCGCCGGCTTGCCCCCTCCTTGGTGTGTCTAAACCCTAGAAAACCGAGAGACTCTCTCATACTCCACCATACTCGCTCCGGCTTAAGGCGAAGCCCTGCGAGATCTCCCCTCTACTTCCGGGACCACGCCGTTGTGCTGCCGGAATCGCGAGGAGAGTGCTACAACCTCCGCTGCCTGCTGGAACATGGGAGAGGAAGGTCTTCATCGAAAATGCAGAGCGTGTGACCCATTGCGGGGCTGCTGCCGAACACAATGGCGGAAGGATCCTCTACGCGATCTTGAGATCGGGAAGAGTACGACTACATCACCCACGAGAATCCGCTCTCGTTAAACACTTTGGAATCTTCGAGGGTGAGTTATTCCATTGACTCGTTGCTACAATCTAGTAGATAGATCTTGGCTTGTTTGTTTGTATGCGGTAGAAATTTTTTGTTTTCCATGCTACGAAACCCTACATCATATACTACACAACTAAGCCTGAGTTCTAGAGATATTATACTCAACTACTATATTCTGGGCTTACCATATTGTGTGTTATATGTACCATAGTTGGGTTTATTGGTTTTTCTTGGATTTTTTTGTTGGACTAGATCTGTACATGAAGTTTGACTTGATGTGCAAATGCATGTTGCAACATCCAGTCACTACTTGATGTTATAGACCTAGATAGAGTAAAGGAATTCGTGTAAGGGAGTGACGAATTTCAAAGACCAAAATGAAGACTTACATGAAGAACGAAGCCAAGTGTAAGGATTATCAACTCAATTTGGAGGATGGATCAAGCTTAGATCATTATTAGTCAGCAACAAGAAGTGATGAACTTAAAGTTCAATCAAAATAGGTAATTTTGCTAAGAAGTCAATGGAGTAATTATGCAAGTTCATAGAAGTATCATGAATAAATATAAAGAAGTAGCTTTGAAACCAGGATGGTATTCAAGCTCTAACAATTCAGAAAGAATGTCAGAGGTATATCGGAAACCATAGGGTAATACATATACCCTAGGATGGTTCGCAGCTGGTAAATATCCGTAGCTGGTATTTGATCCACAGTTGGTATCTTGTCCGCAACCGGTGTTGGTTGACATAGTTAACCAGATCTTCTTAGAAGTTGCATAAAGAGCATAAAATTTGGCCTAAGATAAGTAAGACCTAAAGGAGTATAAAACTTAAGTGACCGTCTTTCAAGATGCTTCGTGAAGTCAGACCTATCCAAGCGAAAACGTCCAATAGTAAGTAAGAAAAATAATGCTAAAAGATTTGTTTCGGAGATCCACAATTGTGTGGATGCACCGTACAATCTTTCATAAGACTCTAATTAGGTAAAGGATAAGCTGAATAGAGACTAACATTCTAGTTATAAAGCCAATAAATACTATATAGACAATTTAAAGACTATTAGTAAACCCTAAGGGGGAGAGTAAACAGTAAACGAAAGTATTGTTATCCGAATTCCGAATAAAGGATGGAGAAGGACTAACTTACAATGACATCAATCCTTATTTTCATAAGGTTAAAAGGAAGTCATTCTTATAAAAGTACCGAATATAATAACAAAAGATTGTCTAAAAGACTAATAAGGTAAAACCTCAAAGTAATAATATATAGCACATCCAATTGGACATGTGTAGAGGAACAAGGAAATTCCAATGGATATGGACTAAATAAGTTCAAATCCAATCTTTAGAAGGACTACCATTATAAACCATACCATCACAATCAAAAGTTAGTCTTTTGACTATAGTTATTGTTTAATGGAGTTAAAGTCCTATTTTAGTGAGACTTCCAAGAACTTATATAGTATAATCAGGAGGTTTGATATTCAAGTAAGGGAGTTGTATTAGGATACCTAATAAGGGCAATGAACTAAAGCAGAGACCCCAATTGAAGGATCTTCTAGTAAGGACATAGCCCTAAGGGATTATAGTAAGAGGAACATTAGTACATTATAGACAACAAGTTGGACATTGCCAAGTAGGAGGAGAATTCAAGGAAAAGGTATGGATCTGGGATATTACAATTATTCCCATTTTAGCTTATCATGGAATTGGGAAGTGTCGTGATCAATACAATGGCAATTCCTTGTTCTAAAACATGATAGTATGCGAACTTCGAGGACGAAGTTTATTTTAAGGGGGAGAGTCTGTAACATCCCAGTATTAGCACCTAGAAATAAAGAGGACATAGGGTTGTGCATTGCATTCATGCATAAGAAAATCCGGGGAATTTTCGCGCAAAACTAAAAGATCTATGAAGGGATCGGGATCCCTCTTGTACTGAAGTAAACTTCGGAGCAAGTGCGATAGATTTCGACATGACCTTTGTAGAATTCTTTGTTTCAGGAAAAATTTGTTCAAACATGTATTTGAATTTCAAATATGAAATTCAAATGAATTTATAACATTCGCAAATAAGAATTGGAAATATTTAATAACTTGAAATAAAATGATTACATAAATAATATAACAAGGATTCTTTATTAATATATATATACATATAGTATTACATTGATCTTTTACAATAAATGAATAAAATTAAAGTATCAGGAATTACATTACTGAAATAAATAAAAGAGCTCTTTATTACAACAAAATAAATATGACATTGTCTTTACAAAAGAATTGTAAAATAAAAAGGAAATAAGTAAACTTTATTAAATAAGATACAAATCCTTACAAGTTTCAACTAACAAATAGAAAAATGAACTTTATTACATTAATAAAAGAATACAATATTCTTTACAATATTTAAGAATCAAATAAGGTTGTAAAAGAATAAAAAAGAAAACCTAAACTATTTTCCTAATTAGTCCTATGTCTTCTGTTCTTCAACTCTCCTTATTCTTCATCCTGCAAAACAAAACAAAACAAAAATACAAGGAAGAAATAGAATGTGGACTTGGTTAAATCTTTGCTCTTAGCCTGACAGTGAAATGCACTGTTGAACACATCATTGAGCTTTTAAATTGAAGGGGCAAGTTTCACCAATGTGTGTATCTGATCTTATCATAAAAAGAAGCCTCGGACTAGTGCATCACAGGCTGGTACAGGGGACAGTTTCACCAAAGCTAGATGAAGTGGTAAAAAGGCGAATTGACAACAAATATCAAGTTTCACTTGATCTGATCCACAGATGACACTAACAGGCACACATCACAGTGACTGCATGCAAGCAAACCTTGCTGTCAACACAGGAACACATCAGGGAAGGTACCAACCATAGAAAAGGAACACCAACCGTATCAGTACTGCTACTACTCCCTTTCCACATCCACCCAGTTCTATTCACAGTACATGTTCTTCCCAAGAACACATAAACCATAGGAAAACATCTTGCCACCAAATAAGAACATCCCTGTTCTTATATGTCTATCATTACACCACAATGATCCCAACAACCAGCATACATGATAACTTCCATAAACCAGTGGAAGAATATGTGGGAACAGGAGGAGGTGGGAGAGAGGAAGCTTACCAGCAGCAAGAAAAGCAGGCCACCAACAACATCAGGAGGACAAAGTAACAAGAAGAGGATCCAGTAGTAACACCACAAGAAAGCTCCAATCTAACCTCACACTCCAGTTTGAGGTTAATCACTTTTCTCTTTTGTTCTCATCTTTGATAAGAAAAAAAGAGTGTTGTGAGAGTAAAGTACTTTCAGATTTGCATACAAGTGGTATGCAAAATCATCACCAAGTATTTGGGAAGCAAAAACATATGTTCTTATCAAACTAGCCAATTAACAGCATATCATGTCACTATGAAGCATACTCCTGGGCACACTCTAATGAGGCACCACAGTAGAGTATCCACAAACAATAGAAGCCATTATACGGTACAATGATAACCATTAATGTTATCAAGATTAAGTGCCTCAGCCTTTGCATCATTGGCTGGGTCAAGAACTTCCTCCACAAGAATCAACCATAACAACTGATCTTAATTAGGTAAATAACATCCAGGCATTATTCAGCTTCAGACCAGCATCATTAGCTTATTATCTAGTTTTACTAGATAAACAGATACAACAGCTGCTAGGCTACAGGGCACATTCCCAGAGGGTAGGTCCTCTGTACCTAGCAGATTCAGTGTTTCTTGAGTACAAGCTCAAGTCTGTTTTCTTAAACCCACAAATCATTTTCCTAAAAGAAAAACTTAGGAATCATTTATATTGTTACTATCATATTGACAAAGCACTCCTCTTGGCCATCCATTTACACTTACTAATATTACCCAAATAATGTTTATCATCTTCATAGTAATAATTTCAGGAATCATATCTACTCCTTATCTCACTGTCAGATTTGACAGAAACAAATCATTCTCTAGTCAAATGCTTGCTAGAGATCATTTTAAGAGATCAAGATATATCTAATAGGAAACAAACATTATCAATGAACCATTGGTTCAGCCCATCATGTTAAACATAGCACTTGAATCAGATCATGCATGTACAAGTGTAGGGTTCGCAGCATAGAAAACAAAAATTTTCCTACGATGGGAACTATGTACCAAGATCTATCTACTAGATACAAACAACGGGCGGATGTATATCCGTAGAGAACATACCTTTGAAGACCGAAAAATCTTAACGAGTTCAACTCGTGGTTGATGTAGACGATCCCTTGCAGATCTCAAGATCGAGAGGAAGTCCTAGCGCCGCAAAGCAGTAGCGCATCCATGCTCGCACACACGTACAAGACACCGGGCAACCTCCGCCTCCTCGCTCCAGCGATGCAGCGGAAGCACAACCCTTTCTTGCCGAATAGCCACAGGGAACATGTATCTCGCTAGTCCGAGACCATGGGGAATAAATTCTAGAGGGGGAGACAGATCCTTCACGAGGAGGTGTGAGAGACAAGTGAGGAGGGGGGCTCCTTTTATAGGAGGAGGGGGGGCACCCAAGGGGGTGGCCGCCGGCCATGGGGGCTTCCCCCTCCCCTCCTTCATTCATGTGGGTGGACACTCCACTCACAAAATCGCCCTTCAATTTTCTCCACTCAAAAGTCCACTCAAATTCCCATTAAATTTCCACCAAATATAATGCAAACTCTCATTAAATAAAACTCTTTTATTTTATTCAGAATTTTGTCAATTACTTTAATGACAAACATTCACAAATAACCCCTTGCTAGAATTCCATTTCACATGCATAACCACTTTATGCAATTTCACCCGAAAACCCGTTTCGGTATCTAGTGAAATAAATTCCTGCGCTTGTTTATTCTTTCGGCATGAAACATTTGCTCCAACTGGATGCTAGTGTCCCTTAAGTGTGTCACCCTACGGTTCGCGAATAATGCGGACATGATCGAGACCCTTCTCCGATCAATAATCAGTAGCGGGACCTGGAGATCCATACTGACTCCCACACATTCAACGATGACTTTTCCTGTGATCGTCGGAACCTCTTACGCTTGTATCTTAATCCCTTTGTTTCACGATATATTACATGTCCGAGATTCGATCATCGGTATCTCCATACCTAGTTTGATCTCGTTACTGACATGCACTCTTTTCTCGTTCCCGTGATATAACATTCTAGTGATCAAATCACTTGCTTGCAAGCTAACCAATGTGATATCACCGAGAGGGCCCAGAGCATATCTATCCGTCATCGGGATGAACAAATTCCACTCTTGATCCATGATTCTCAACATAACACTTTAGTAGTTCTGAAGCCATCTTTATAATCACCCAGTTACGAAGTGACGTTTGATGTCAACAAGAAACTCTTCCGGTGTTAGTGATTGGCATGATCTCATGGTCTAAGGATTAGGACTACTTCGTAGTTTGTTTACAACAATATAAACTCAATGACTTTGATCGTAATGCTATACTTCGGATGAATGTTCATCACACCATTACACTAATGTTGTGATCTCGTTATTAACAACATCCAATGTCTATGATCAGGAAACCTTGATCATCTTGTTAATCAACGAACTAGTTTATGAGAGAGGCATAACTAGGAACTTTCTGTTTGTTTATTAAACACACATGTATTAACGTTTCTATATTAATACAATTATAGCATGCAAAGTAAACATCTATCATATACTTGGAATACACATAATAAACATTTTATTATTGCCTCTCAGGGCATATTCCCTCCAGTCTCCCACTTGCACTAGAGACAATAATCTAGTTACATTGTGATGTATCTAACACCCATGGAGTTCTGGTGTAGATCATGTTTTGCTCTAGGGAGAGTTTTAGTCAAAGGATCTGCTACATTGAGATCCGTATGTACTTTACAAATCTTTATATCTCCATCCTTGACATGCTCGCGGATGGAGTGAAACCGGCGCTTAATATGCTTGGAATGCTTGTGAGACCTTGGCTCTTTGGCATTGGCAATGGCACCATTGTTGTCACAATAGATCACCATTGGGTCCAATGCGTTTGCAACCACACCTAGTTCGGATATGAACTCCTTCATCAAAGCGCTTCTGAGCTTACGAGCGACAACATATTCGGCCTCCGTTGTTGATCCATACCACAGGTTGTTTGGAGCTCCTCCAACTAACCGCTCCGCCATTCATGAGAAATACGTATCCGGATTGAGACTTAGAGTCATCTGGATCGGTGTCAAAGCTAGCGTCGACATAACACTTAGCAACGAGCTCTTCTTCACCTCCGTATATAAGAAACATATCCTTAGTTCTTCGCAAGTACTTAAGGATATTCTTGACCGCTTTCCAGTGTTCTGAACCTGGATCCGATTGGTACCTACTAGTCAAACTAATAGCATGTGCCACATCCGGTCTTGTACATAGCATGGCGTACATTATAGAGCCTATGGTGAAGCATAGGGACCTTGTCCATTATCTCTCTTTCTTCCGAAGCGGACTTTGAGTCTTACTCAATGTCGTGCCTTGTCTCATAGGTAAGAACCCCTTCTTACTATTCTCCATTTTAAACTTCTTTAAAATCTTATCAAGGTATGTACTTTGCGATAGCCCTACTAGGCGCCTAGATCTATCTCTATAGATCTTTATGCCTAATATGTATGACGCTTCACCTAGGTCCTTCATTGAAAATTTCTTTGTTTAGATAACTTTTAACACTTTTTAAAAGATCTATATCATTTCCGATCAATAATATGTCATCCACATATAATATCGAAATGCCACATTGCTCCACTCACTTTCTTGTAAATACAAGCTTCTCCATAAGTTTGGACAAATCCAAACTCTTTGATCACCTCATCAAAAGCGGAGATTCCAACTTGATGCTTGCTTCAATCCATAGATGGATCGCTGAAGCTTGCACACCTTGTTAGCATCCTTAGGATCGACAAAACCCTTTGGTTGTATCATATACAACTCTTCCTCAATATTACCATTGAGAAACGCGGTTTTTACATCCATCTGCCATATCTCATAATCGAAATATGCAGCAATTGCTAACATAATCCTAACTGACTTTAGCATCGCTACGGGAGAGAATGTCTCATCGTAGTCAACTCCTTGAATTTGTCGAAACCCCTTTGCGACAAGTCGAGCTTTATAGACGGTTACATTACCATCAGCATCAGTTTTCCTTTTGAAAATCCATTTGTTCTCCACGGCCTTTCGGTCGTGAGGTAAGTCTACCAAGTTCCAAACTTGATTTTCATACATGGATTCCATCTCGGATTTCATGGCTTCTAACCATTTGTTGGAATCCGGGCTCATCATCGCTTCTTCATACGTCGCAGGGTCATCATTTTCATCAACCATGAAATTCATGACAGGATTTCTGTACAGCTCGGGAGCTGCATGCGTCCTGCTTGACCTGCGAGGTTCGGTAGTACTCTCTTTCGGAGTTTCATGATCATTATCATTAGTTCCCTCTTCAACAGGTGGAGCCAACTCCGGAACAACTTCCGGCGCTGCGCTACTCGCCATACTTTGAAGAGAAGGTTTAATAACCTCTTCGAGTTCTACCTTCCGACTACTCACACCTTTCGCGAGAAACTCCTTCTCTAGAAAGGATCCATTCTTGGCAACAAAAACCTTGCCCTCGGATCTGTGATAGAAGGAATACCCAATAGTTTCCTTAGGGTATCCTTTGAAGACGCATTTTTCCGCTTTGGGTTCGAGTTTATCCGGTTGAAGTTTCTTCACATAAACATCGCATCCCCAAACTTTAAGAAATGACAGCTTAGGTTTGTTTCCAAACCACAATTCATACGGTGTCTTTTCAACGGATTTAGATGGTGCCCGATTTAAAGTGAATGCAGCAGTTTCTAGTGCATAACCCCAAAATGACAACGGCAAGTCCGTTAGATACATCATAGATCGAACGATATCTAATAAAGTACGATTACGACGTTCCGACACACCATTTCTCTGTGGTGTTCCGGCAGGTGTGAGTTGTGAAACAATTCCACACTCTTTCATGAGAGTGCTAAACTCGTAACTTAGATACTCACCTCCACGGTCGGACCGTAGAAATTTGATCTTTCTATTACGATGATTTTCCACTTCATTCTGAAATTCCTTGAACTTTTCAAAGGTTTCAGACTTGTGTTTCATCAAGTAGATATAACCGTATCTACTCAAATCATCCGTGAAAGTAACAAAATAACGATATCCACCTCGCGCTGACACACTCATTGGACCACATACATCAGAATGTATGATTTCCAATAAATCTGTCGCCCGTTCCATTGAACCGAAAAACAGCGTTCTAGTTATCTTGCCCATAATACATGGCTCACATGTATCAAATGATTCATAATCAAGTGATTCCAAAAGTCCATCTGAATGGAGCTTCTTCATGCGTTTAACGCCAATATGACCTAGACGGCAGTGCCACATATATGCGGATATATCATCATTTAGTTTAATCCTTTTAGCATCAACATTATGAATATGTGTAACATTATTATCGAGATCTAAAAGAAATAAACCATTCATCATCGGTGCATGACCATAAAAGATTTCATTCATATAAATGGAACAACCATTGTTCTCGGATTTAAACGAATAACCACTTCGCATAAAACACGATCCAGATACAATGTTCATGCTCAGTGCAGGCACCCAATAACAATTATTCAAGTTTATAACTAATCCCGACGGCAAGTGGAGAGGCAGCGTTCCGACGGCGATCACATCAACGCTTGATCCATTACTGACACGCATCTTGACCTCACCCCTTGCTAGCGGTCGCTTGTTCCGCAGCCCCTGATTCGAGTTACAAATATTAGCAACTGAACCGGTATCAAATACCCAGGTGCTACTGCGAGCACTAGTCAAGTACACATCAATAACATGTATATCATATATACCTTTGTTTGCCTTTGGGCTTTCTTGTCGCCAAATACTTGGGGCGATTAATGCTTCGATGGCTGATCCTTACAATAGTAGCACTTTATCGTGAGACTTAGGTCCAACTCGGTTTCTTTTCGGCACCTGACAGGTTTTCCGCCCTTACTTCCCTTCCGTTTTCCTTCTTGTCTTTCTTGAAACCAGTGTTCCTACGATCATCAACACTTGATGTTCCTTTTGATCTCCACTTCTACGCTTTTAAGCATTGTGAAGCTCGGGAGACTTCTTCATGCCTTGCATATTATAGTTCATCACGAAGCTCTTATAGCTAGGTGGCAGCAGAACACGATGGATGCCTAAGTCAATGGGAATCGATATTCCCAAGGACACAAGCTTATCGGCGTAACCCGACATCTTGAGTACATGCTCACTAACGGAGCTGTGCTCTTCCATCATGCAGCTAAAGAACTTTTCTAAAGCGTTGTAGCTCTCTACAGCAGCATGTGTGACTCACCCATTGTATCAAATGCATTGCCAATTTCGAAACGCTTTCAAAGTTCCGGCTCTAGCCCATACAATATGCCGCAATGAACTAAGTTGTGGTCCTCCTGACGAGTCTGATAGACATTCTTCTCCTCGTCAGGGGAATCATCTAAAGGTGGGGGGCCTAACGGATCTTCTAGCACATATTGCTTTTGTGCAGCAGAGAGGAGAATCCTCACATTCATGGCCCATTCGGTAAAGTTGCTACCGTTCGTTGCTAGTTTCTCTTTCTCCATGAACACATTGAAATTAAAAGCAGGTGGTGCCATCTACAACAGAATTTGTAAAGTTTAGACTAAGTGTATGATAGATTGAGTTCAACTAATCCATATTACGAATGAACTCCCACTCAAAAACGACATCCCTCATGCCTTTTTGGTGATTACATGAACCAAATCCACTACACCAAGTCCGATCATCACGTGAGTCGGTGTAGCTTCAAAGGCGAGCATCAAATGGGCATCATATCAACTATATGACTCATGCTTAACCTTTCGGTCCGTGTTCCGAGGCCATGTCTGTACATGCTAGGCTCGCCAAGTTAGAACCTTAGTATTCGCGTGTGTCACTGTTTTACACCCGAAATATGGTCGTGGATCCAAGAACACCCGATCATCACGTGATGTCTTGGAGCGACGAAAACATAATCGGTGCATACTAAAGGAAGAACACATTCTTATCTTGATATTTAAATGAGGGATCATATTATTATGCTAACAAAGCGCTAAACAAGCAATATAAGATGCAATCAAACATCATATGTTTATTAGTGAAATAATATGGTTCCCGCATATGATCTCTATCATGTGCACCGTGGTATGATCACTATCATACCTATATGTGTAAGTCCAAGGTCTATGGAGATTACACGTTATGTATGTTGTAAGAGTATCATCTCATACTTCTACTTACAACATCACCATATCATAACACTAGCCCAGCAACAATCTAAACTAGATGCCTCTAATTTATCCATTGCAAGTTTTACGTGGCTTAGGGCTTTCGAGATAGAACCGTTCTTACCTACGAACATGAACCACAACGAGGATAACCAAATTGTTGACAACTCGCTTGCCAAATAGATATTGACTATAGTAGGAGAGATAGACACCCGGTAGCCACTTATGCAAACTAGTTGCATGTCAAGCGTGGAACAGGTCTCATGTGCGAGGACATGTAAAGTTTGTCCGGCCGCTTCATCCCACTATGCCACCAATATCCAAAATTACAACAAAGGAGCAACAACATGATCATCATCGCCCACATACTCATATGTGTACTACCCGTGTAAAGTATCTACGCATAGATCTGGCTCTGATACCACTGTAGGGTTAGCAGCATAGAAAACAAAATTTTTCCTACGATGGGAACTATGTACCAAGATCTATCTACTAGATACAAACATCGGGCGGATGTATATCCGTAGAGAACATACCTTTGAAGACTGACAAAGGTTAACGAGTTCAACTCGTGGTTGATGTAGACGATCCCTTGCCGATCTCAAGATCGAGAGGAAGTCCTAGCGCCGTAAAGCAGCAGCGCATCCGTGCTCGCACACACGTACAAGACACCGGGCAACCTCCGCCTCCTCTCTCCAGCGATGCAGCGGAAGCACAACCCTTTCTTGCCGAATAGCCACCGGGAACATGTATCTCGCTAGTCCGAGACCATGGGGAATAAATTCTAGAGGGGGAGAGAGATCCTTCACGAGGAGGTGTGAGAGACAAGTGAGGAGGGGGGCTCCTTTTATAGGAGGAGGGGAGGGCACCCAAGGGGGTGGCCGCCGGCCATGGGGGCTGCCCCCTCCCCTCCTTCATTCATGTGGGTGGACACTCCACTCACAAAATGGCCCTTCAATTTTCTCCACTCAAAAGTCCACTCAAATTCCCATTAAATTTCCACCAAATTTAACGCAAACTCTCATTAAATAAAACTCTTTTATTTTATTCAGAATTTTGTCAATTACTTTAATGACAAACATTAAAAAATAACCCCTTGCTAGAATTCCATTTCACATGCATAACCACTTTATGCAATTTCACCCGAAAACCCGTTTCGGTATCTAGTGAAATAAATTCCTGTGCTTGTTTATTCTTTCGGCATGAAACATTTGCTCCAACTGGATGCCAGTGTCCCTTAAGTCTGTCACCCTACGGTTCGCGAATAATGCGGACATGATCGAGACCCTTCTCCGATCAATAATCGATGTGACACGGAGATCCATACTGACTCCCACACATTTAACGATGACTTTTCCTGTGATCGTCAGAACCTTTTACGCTTGTATCTTAATCCCTTTGTTTCATGATATATTACATGTCCGAGATTCGATCATCGGTATCTCCATAGCTAGTTTGATCTCATTACTGACATGCACTCTTTTCTCGTTCCCGTGATATAACATTCTAGTGATCAAATCACTTGCTTGCAAGCTAACCAATGTGATATCACCGAGAGGGCCCAGAGCATATCTATCCGTCATCGGGATGAAAAAATTCCACTCTTGATCCATGATTCTCAACATAACATTTTAGTAGTTCTGAAGCCATCTTTATAATCACCCAGTTACGAAGTGACGTTTGATGTCAACAAGAAACTCTTCCGGTGTTAGTGATTGGCATGATCTCATGGTCTAAGGATTAGGACTACTTCGTAGTTTGTTTACAGCAATATAAACTCAGTGACTTTGATCGTAATGCTATACTTCAGATGAATGTTCATCACACCATTACACTAATGTCGTGATCTCGTTATTAACAACATCCAATGTCTATGATCAGGAAACCTTGATCATCTTGTTAATCAACGAACTAGTTTATGAGAGAGGCATAACTAGGAACTTTCTGTTTGTTTATTAAACACACATGTATTAACGTTTCCGTATTAATACAATTATAGCATGCAAAATAAACATCTATCATATACTTGGAATACACATAATAAACATTTTACTATTGCCTCTCAGGGCATATTCCCTTCAACAAGATCTAGTGTTCTACAACAATAGACCAAGGCTAAAGAAAAATCCAAGCAGCTAAACCAAGCATATCTTACACATCTGTTCATATCAAAGGTACATACTGAATTATTTCATTCATTGAGCAACCATAAAAGTGGAAAGGATGTACAAGCTATAACAAACAATATAACTTACCCAAGATATTATCAGCATCTGATCAGATAGTTAAAATTATCATTAAAACCAGGAAGCTAAGCTTCTGGGATAATTACCTGAAGCAATCTATCATAAAAGAAACATATCAAATAAAAAAAGAATTATTGCATGTAGATTTAATAGAATGATTATTTTCCAATATAAATCATCTAAATGATCATGAGATCACCAGAAAACCACTAACCACTACTTGTGCTCATCAACAATCACTAGCAAAGACTAAACATCCTCTCAGTATCACCAAAGGTGATCCAGACCACCAAATACATATTCATTTGTATAACCTGGGTAGCAGAATATAATATAGAATTATTATAGAAACATAAAAACTACATTTTTGGTCACTATAAGGAGTGTCAACTTTAATATCAATAGAAAAATATAATTAGAGATCAAGACTAGCTTTGTAGCACAAGCAAACATCAGTTGTGAGAGGTTTTCCAAATATATCTATAAATCATCTAGGCTAAATAACCACCTCCATAATCTTGAGGAAAATCACGTATAACACTCAAATTGAAACATGGATTACTTCCAGTAGCACTATCAAGAGGTGCTGCGAGGATAGAGGATTCCAATAGGTGAAGTAAGAGCAAAGGAAAAGGGAAATGATCAATTACTGTAGACATTGATTCAGGTGATGAAAGTAGTAGAGGGGTCGTCGGTGGCTGATACGGCACGACGACACAGGGAGCACGGTGGCACTCGACCTGCACCTAGCCGCAACTAGTAGTCCACCAGTGTCGAGGAGCACGCTGCTGAGCTCCAGGAAGCCACGAGTTGGCGGTAGAGCATCACCGAAATCACGCAAAGGAAACCTAGCACGAGAAAGAAGATGGGGAGAGCCGTTATAGCCTTAGAGGCAAATCGTACTGGAGGGCCAGGTCATATAGGAGGAGGCGGATCTCTGACGACCAGTGGCGGCAACCGGGACATCATACACCGCCGGAATCTAGTGAGCGACGCTGACAGGGTCGCGGGCAAGAAGGGAGCGAGGAGGGTGAACCAGGTGTGCGGCGTGCGTCGAAGGAAGAAGAGCCAGGCCAGGGTGGGGTTTGACCCGAGCCCAGTTGGGCCAAGTTAGGTCCTGATGGGCTCATTGGTGGGCCTGGTCCAGTTCCAAAGGAAAAATAAGAAAATAAAGACATTAATCAAATCCCTAAAATGACCAAACTACCCCTGAACATAATTTATACTCTAGAAAAATATAGAAAAAACCCAAAAATACATATGATATATCAAAATGACCACAAAAATAAAATCTACCTAATAAAAATACAATTTTAAATATTGGAAATAAATATAAAGTAAAATAATTATTAACACTATTAAATCCTAAATGAAATTTTATAAAATTAAACAAAAACCTTAAAGATAAATTAAAAACCATTTTTGTGTATCACAATAACTCTACTATTTTATAAAAATACTAACTTAGAGTTTTACAAATAAAACATAAAGAAAATATTTAAAGACACTTAGTTCTTTGATGAATTTTATAAAAATAAATATAATTCTTAAAAATTAATAAAATTCATTATTAAGGTCTTAAATAAATATATTACACCAATAAAATATTAAATATATTATTAGAAAAATCTTTAATATTTTAAATAATAAATCCTTATCTAATACCTATTTTGTAAATTCTTTAAGAATAATTATTAAGTAAGAAATAATTATATTTCTTCAGAAATATTAATACCCTAAAAAAAATCTAAAACTTAGGAATAATTAAAAAATATTACATCTTAAGTTTAATTACCCTTTTAAAGTTAACTTTAGTCTCAAAGCTTATAAACAACAGGTCTAATACACCACTTATGTTTTTTTATAGTAAACTTTAGTTTACCAAACTTTAAATATAATACTAAATACTTTATTATATGTTTTATAGTTAACTTTGGTCTGTTATAATTAAGTTATAAAGTATCTTAATACCAAACCAACCAAGTTAAAAACCAAGATAGATGAGTCTCAAATACTAATCCTGTCATTATTCAAATAAAGTAATTCTTTCTTACTTACAGACTATAACTAGAAAGAACACCTTATAAGGTTAACTTAAAAGCTTAAATACTTCTGCTTAGTTGAGTAAGATTTTCTTCAAATGTTATTCTTTTTGCCACTTCAAGCAACAACTCTAGAATATTTATTTCAAACCTTAATAATACAATACATAGACTTCCATCCTAATCACCAAATAGGAACTAATCTAAATCTTAAATTACAATTGCACCCTGCTTTTACATCTTGTATATCAAAACCTAAAATTCCTATAGATGCACTTCATGTGAAGTAAAAATTCGAAGATAAACAAACTCTTAAAGGAATCACCTCATTTCATTTCACTTACAATATTGGTAATTCACTTTGGGGTTTTTACAAAATGCATAGCATTACTTATGCACAATAGCATATTGCTTCTTTAAACATTAGTCCTTTCCGGACCAATGATGCAAATTTCAACTATTGGATCTTATGTCGTCTCGAAGACCGTGAGTGCATAATCTTGTAATCACAAAAGGCAAGTTCACACTTGCTCATGTCCTTTGATTATTTTCTGTAAAGTATTTTACAAATCCAGTGTTGTCATAACCTGCATTTGAAAAAGGACAGAAAACACCATTTTCATAATAATGTGATTATAGGTTATTTACCATGAGGTAATAACCTATTGTAAGAGTTCCAGTGGTAAAGGAACATATTATCTAGGACTTAACAACCAATGTCACCAATGATTCTTGCGCCATATATTACGCGTTGACCATGAGATTTGTAATGGGACGAAGAAGTCAGCTGTATCTTTTCCCTCTCGCATGGAGCTGGATGTGCGGGTTGTAGCTGTTATCACTTGTAGCGTGCATATTATTTATGGTAATTCGTAGAGGATATGCAGCATATGGGTGGGAGCCCTCAACGTCCCATGATAGTTCCGACATCTGAATGGTCTGTACAAACCATTGCCGTAATTCAAAAGGTGGGCATGGTGTACACCAAGGAGACATGCGGGGTCGCGAAGAAGGCAGTGCTTGGCTTGGCTCTTAGGTTGGGCCTCAAACCAAGGAAGTTTGAACGGGGACATACTCCCGTCCGTGCAACAAAACCTAAGGTCTCGCATGGGTCAAGTGACACACCTCTGCAGAGTGTAAGAACTGTAACTTGTTACTCCCTGTTCTGGGAAGGAGCTACGAACGCGGTGGGAAAGGAACTCTATGAAAGTTCTGGTAAACCCGTGAAGGCTGACGGATATATCTTTTCAGAATAAAAGCAACCTTTGAAGAAATGTTTACGAAAACTTGCATGGCCTACGACCTATGGTCTGTGGCTGTAGATATAGTGCATCAAACACTCCTTTTCTAGTGGACTTGCTGAGTATGCTCGTACTCAAAGTATCTTCTTAACCCTTGCTAGGTTCTAAAGCCAGTACAAACGATGGCTACATCAAGCCATGCTCCAGGAATCATCATCAAAAGCTAAAGCTCTTCAATGAAGTCAAGAAAGTCAACATATACATCAGCTCAAATGAAGACGAAGTTGCTGATTAGATAAGAATAGAATCTCTAGCCATAGAACCTATTTCTGTAGTGTATTGCAATAGCAGCAATGCCAGACCATTAGTTAAGATATTAGTCTTAATAGTATTATAACTTTGGAGTTGTTTATTCCTGATTTTTCTTTGTAAGAAGTTTCTTTCTCTCTCTTTAACCTAGAGTGTTCTCTGGATCTTGTGTAAAGAGTTGAGTTGTAACCTATAGTCATGTCTTGGACCTGCTGTGTTTCTGTTGTACCACTCTAAGGGATGTAATACTAGTGAACGGTGTTTCATTGGTGTTATGTCAACGACTATAGTGTACTACATCATGCAGTGGTATGCTGGGTCGCCGCACCAATGATCAATACCCGGGTTAAACATGAACCTACTCAACTTGCTCACAGCAAAAGAGATGGTCTTGTAGCGCTTGCTAATTACATGGGAGAACCAACAACTTGTGAATATTTCAGCAGATCTGTTGGTTCCTTCTTATTCTTTCGTAATGTCAAACTGGGATCATAAGGTGTTGGAGAAGTCTTGCCACCATTAAATCCAAATCGGCTCAAGACCTTCTCAACATAATGAGATTGCGTTAAAGTAATCCCATTCTTGTTCTTAATAAGCTTGATGTTCAGAATCACATCAGCCTCTCCCAGATCTTTCATATCAAAACTCTTTGACAGGAAAGACTTGACTTCATTTATCACTTTCATGTTTGTACCAAAGATCAGAATGTCATCCACGTACAAACATAATATAACGCTATCGCCCCCACCATGGCGATAGTAAACGCACATATCAGCCTCATTAATGACAAAGCCAATAGAAAGTAGAGTTCTGTCAAACTTCTCATGCCATTGCTTAGGTGCTTGTTTCAGGCCATATAAAGATTTTAATAACTTACACACCTTTGTCTCTTCACCTTTTACCACAAACCCATCCGGCTGATCCATATAGATCTCCTCTTCAAACTCTCCATTAAGGAAAGCTATCTTCACGTCCATTTGATGAACGAGAAGACCATAAGAGGCATCCAGGGATAGTAGTACTCGAATGGTGGTCAGTCTAGCGACAGGTGAATAGGTGTCAAAGTAATCTTCGCCTTCTTTCTGTGTGTAGCCCTTAGCTACAAGACGCACCTTGTACTTCTCAATAGTACCATCAGGCCTTAGCTTCTTCTTGAATACCCACTTACATCCCACAGGTTTACAACCATAGGGTCATTCTGATAATTCCCAAGTTCCATTAGAAAGAATCGAGTCCAACTCATTTTGGACAGCTTTTTTCCAATCATCTGCATCAGGGGATGCATATTCCTTAGTAATGGATCTGTGAGTATCATCCACAAGGTAAACGATGAAGTCATTACCAAAGGATTTTGCAACCCTCTGTGTCTCTTGCTCCTCGTGAGAGGTTCATCATCATCCTTCTCAAGGAATTCCTCATGTGGTTGCTCGGAATTCTCAATAGATGCACTAGATTCAGGAAGTATTTCAGAAGAAATCCTACCAATGCTATGCATATCTTTCATAGGAAACATATTCTAAAAGAATGTTGCATCACGAGATTCCATTATAGTATCAACATGCATATCAGGTACCTCAAATTTAACCACTAGAAATCTATAGCCTATACTCCGTCGAGCATATCCTAGATAGATACAATCCATTGTCTTGGGTCCGAGCTTGCTTTTCTTGGGGATCGGTATGTTGACCTTCGCCAAACACCCTGATGACCCACAAGTATAGGTGGTGTATTACAGTACTTTTGATAAATAGGAGTGTCGATCCCAACGAGGAGAAGAAGGTGTTGAACAGTGGTATGGAGCAGGAAATCCCTATGAATACTTAGCAAACAGATCTTTAGTGGTTTTCTGATAAGGTAACAAAGAACAAACGCAGCAAGTGTCCCAATCCTTTCTTAGCAAAGGACAAGCCGGTGGAAATACTTATAAAGACCAAACGTTCTCGAGGACAGATGTGAATTCTGTCAAGTGCTTTCGCTTCAAATAGTTGAGTACTCTTCTTTGGTGTTGTAAGTGTTGTGTGGGTGAACGTGTGCTAATGTACCGACCTTACTTGGACTAATACATACTTGTGATTAAACCCCCTGCAAACATCTGTAACTATAGGAAAGTAATTAAGATATAAATCTAACCACAACCTTAAATTCTGAGATCCTTGTGCAAAGGTGTCCTAACGAAGGTTCAGGTTTCTGTCACTCCGGCAACCCCACAATTAGTAGCCAAATACACAATGCATTCCCCTAGGCCCATAAATGGTGAAGTATCATGTAGTCGATGTTCACATGACACCACTAGAAGAATATCACCACAACTTAAATACTAACCATTGAATAATAACTCAACACAAATCCACTAATAACAACATGACTTCTCCCATGTCCTCAAGAACTAGATGAACTATTCACAAGACATCATATGGATCAAGATAAAAGATGATATGATAATGGATAGCAATCTGAACATAAAAAATAATCCAATGGTTCCACTCACAAGCATCAGCTACAATAGTAATTAACACCGGGAAAGTTTCCCCTAAGAACTAAAGCAATATCCAACACAATTGTTACAACGGGATGGAGTGGTGATGATGGTGCTAGTGGATATGATGGTGTGGATGATGATGATCCCGATGAAGCCTAGCTTGATGACGGTGTTGATGGCGACGATCTCTCCTCTTCGGGAAGGAATTCCCCTGGCAGAAATTTGTCTACCGGAGAGATCTTTCTCTCTCGGTGTTTTCTGCCCCGCAGAGGTGACGAAAATATATTTGTGATCGCCCCCTATCCTTAGGGTTCCGTAGGGAAGATATAGGCGAAGGGGCGGAGTCGGGAGCCGGGCAGGTGGGCCACACCTGCCCTAGGCGTGGCCCAGGGTGGGCCCGCGCCTAGGGGGTGTGGGCCCCCTGCGGCATAGTTTAAAAAACCGAACCGGTGAGGCTCTCGGTTTAGGTTTTCACCGGTCAAACCGCTGGTTCAACGGTTCAATGTTTGGTTTTTTAGCTATAAAATAATATATATTTTGTCATAAATGTTTCAATAAAATAGTAAATATCTATAAATCTAAAAAAATATCCTTACAGTACACGGTACAATACTCAATTTCTCACAATACACTTTAGATCACACACACCAAATTTCACTTCAGATCACACACATCAAATTCTTACAGTATAGTTCTCACAGTGTCACACTATAACAAATAACAATACTCAAATTCTCACACACGCCTGACAGTGACAGGCTGGCACACATACACACATAGTCTCAAACTCTCAATTCTCAGTTTCTCACACACACTGACACACGCATACATGCATAGTCTCAAACATCAAAGTTGTAGAAATAAAATAGGCACAATCTCACATACATGCAAGATTTAATCATCTAAATTTTTAAAGCCTGGACTTTCACGTTCATCTTCATGAACAGTATCAGTAGTAGCAGCAACTCAACGGTAATCGAATGTCCAATCTATCACACTCGCACCAACACGTTCTTCATTTTGATGATCATCATCACCTCCATCTCCATCTCCAATATATTCATCACGAGCTCCATCCGTGTGTTCTTCTTCTTCCCCGACTGTTGGGATGTTTTCTTCAAGTTCATCAATCCACTGAGCCTCATCTACACATTTGTATGTGCTAAAAATCAGAACCAATAGACAAAAAATTCTAGAGGACAAGGCTAGAAGAGAAAAATTACCATTCATGGCAATGGCATTGCATATCTCATCATTATTTGGCACCAAACCTTTCCGGTATCTATCAATTTCTTCCACATTTAGTACTTGGGGATCATCTTCTAAAATCCAAGCTTCATCAAACTTGCTAATGTCTTCCAAACAAATTGGGTCATAATTTCTTGTGGATATTAGGGACCTACACACATAAGGACGCAAGTATGCAACTATATATAATAAAAACAACAAATGAACAAGAAAATAAATTAGAAAGTAGATGTAAGCGAGCAAGATAAAGTTACTTTTGTTGTAGCCTTGAGTTTCATTGAACATAAGCAACATCATTCATCACTTGATGCTCAAGTCTATTTCTTTTTGTGGAATGTATGTGCTCAAACAAACTCCAATTTCTTTCACAACCCGAAGCACTACAAGTTTGGCTTAAGACACGAATAGCAAGCTTTTGCAATTATGGAGCACTATAACCATAAGTCAACCACCATTCATCTAGAGCAAAGAAATGATGCATGTAAGTATACCAATATGCTGAAATTACAAGATATAATGATGCATATAAGTATACCAAAAAATAAAGGGACATACCAGGAAGCATTGATTCCCTATCAGCAATGGCAGTAACTCGACCAAAATCCCCTTCCACGCCTCTGAAAATCCTCACCTCAGCTGTCAAAGCTTTGCACAAAGCCGAATCTTTTGATCCATATCTCTCAATAACATCTAAAACCCTAGAAGTAGTGGTATGATATTTTAACATAAGCTCTTCATCATATTGGTTGACTGGGTTAAACCAAAAGCCATCCGCGTGCAAATTTTTGTTTAAGTGCTTATCCCACCTCGCCTCTATAGCATTAAGAATAGGTTGTTGGATTGCTCTCTTCTTTTTTTGAAACCTTTTCTCAATCTCTTCTATTTCACAATGTAGTGCTCCAAATAAGTAACCCATGGCTGGCCTTTCGTCACTATCAACAATTCTTAGCACACGAACTAAAGGCTCCGAGAAATTACAAATGGAAGCACAATCTTTCCAAAATTTTTGGTCCAACACAAGGTCAACAAACTGTCTTGCTTTTAGTTCTTTTGCAAATGAGGCTGATGTCCACTCTTTTGATATAACCATGGTATGAAGAGCATCTTTTTGCTTGTACAGACTTTGCAATGCAACAAAATTAGTAGCAAAGCAAGTTGGTGCTGGACGGAGTATCTCCTGGCCACCGGTGAACTTCCTCATAAGAAATAGTGGGCCACAATGATTGTACAAGTATCTAGTGATTTTAAATGCATGTACTACTGCTTATTGCACCAATTCAAGTTTTCCCAAATCAGACAATATCAAATTCAAACAATGAGCAGCACAAGGAGACCAATAAAGTGAAGGGAACTTAGACTCTAATTTCTTTCTAGCTAGAACCATGTTTGAGGCATTATTTGTCACAAAATGCACTACATTTTATACTCCAACAAAGCGCACAACATCGCTGAATAATTTGAATAGGAAATCACTAGTTTTGGAGCTAGTAGTTGCATCCACAGATTTGAGGAAAATAGTACCTTTTGGAAAGTACACCAAGAAGTTGACAAGAGTTCTTCTCCTTCTATCAGTCCAACCATCAGCCATGATTGAACAGCCACTTTCCTTCCATGCTTTCCGGTAGCCCTCGACAAACTGTTTGGTAGCAAATACTTGGCCCTTTATAACCAGAGGGCCACACATTCTATAGATACTTGGCCCTTTATAACCAGAACCAATTTCATGACCCGGGATCAGGGCTAGACAAATACCAGATCCTCATCTGACATAAGCCTAACCTAAATTCCGAAGCACAGGGAAAGATCGGTAAAATTACAGAACATACAAACCATACATTAATAAGATAAACTCTTAAGAGAGTTACAAACCAGTCATACAAGCCAGGGGTCATAGACCCATCGTTACAACAAACAAAGGAAGCAAACAAGTTGTTCTAAACAACAAACTTAGCAAAGGGCCTAAGAGGCCATAAACAGAAGTAGCAACCCTTCCATAGATCCTAGGCTACTGCCCGGGAACCCCGACTACTCGTCGACTTTGACGTAGAAACCACCTTCAGTTGGAGTAGCTTCATCTGTAGAAAAACATCAAAGAAGCAAGGCTGAGTACAGGGTGTACCCCGCAAGACTTATGGCTAGTGGAGTTATTTTGCATAAAGCCATCTTTTGTTTTCAAAACAAGAGGAAGAAGAAACTCGTCTAGTCAGATCATTTTCAAAAGGGGATAAGGAGACTACAACTCCAGCTCTTCGGTGTCATATTTGGTATCCACCAAGTACCATCATCAACTGAACCTCTCTTCCCGGACTACCCCCTCAAATAACCCTGAGGAGGTATTCCGGATCTCACTTTAGTTGTCAACTTTTAGCATTCGGTTATAGTTCTCTATGATCTTCACGTTCGTTCCCAAGTTGTCCATAACCATGGACACGACTTTTCAAAAAGATTAATAACCCTGCAGGGGTTCACAACTTTACCCATAGTTACCAACTGATTCTTAATGCCAATATATTAGCCCTCTTCCTTGGAAGGCCGGAAGAGAGTGGTTGACCACGACCTTTACCTTGCTTTCGCCGAGACCATGAGTCACACACTAGGGAGATGCCGCCATAACGGGTCAAGTCCCGAAGCCGGTCCCTAATGATGTGTGCGGTGTTCAAGATTACGGATGCCGGGCACCTCTTGTTCCCGACCATGCTTACCTACCTGTTATGAATGCACCTCCTTCACCTCCATTCAAGAACAACCAAGATGCGTATGTCGAATGGAAAGCCTAGAACAGGCGGATCATCAGAATCACCTGTGGGGTTAAATTGGTTCTTCTAATTAAACTTGCCATCAAAGTTGTTTAACAATGTATGATTATAGCTTAGTTAGATTGGTTTCATTTTTCTGAACATTTTGGTATATTATTTGTATTTTTCTAATTTAAAATCAATTAGTTATGAATTTCTCCAATTTTTAATTCATTTTAAATCATTTTTAGAATATTACAAAATAATTTACATTTTGAAATTACTTTAACATTTTCATTAAACAGAAACATTTATGAAAATATTTATTTCACTTACAGGGTGGACCCACCTGTCAGGTATTTTCATTTACAGAAATAATTACAAAATTCATTTATAGAATTGGTAAAAATAAAAGAAAAAGAATATTGCACATGCATGACGTTATGATGACGTCATCCAGGGCAACCTTGCAGATCATCGATCGATCGACTGATCCAGAGCTCGCGGGGCGGCGGGGATTATTGCGCTGGAAGCGGACGAGTGCGGGAAGCCAAAAAGTGGCGATGCCGCTGTGGATTGACCACCAGAGCATGGCCGGCGACGACAAACAACGGCGGCGGCTGCAGATGCATGGTGGCAGCTCGAACCAGAGAGGGAGGGAGATAATGGGGAGGTCTAGGAGGACCGCAAGATCACCACGAACGCGTTGGTGGTGACGGGGAGGCAAGGCGAGGTCGGACGGCGATGAATCGATGGTGACAACAGCGGCGGCCGACGGTGCTTCTTGCTCGATTCTGGCCAGAGGAGGTCGTCCCGGCTCGCGTGCTTCGAGGAGGAGGGTGAGGGCGATGAGGCGAAGCTCCTGGACACCCCGGTTGGGCGAGGGGTGCTCGGAAACAGTGGCGACTGGCGGTTCCCGGTGACTAGGGTTTGGTCCTCGCGCGGGAGAGAGAGGTTAGGGAGGGGGAGAGTGCGTGCTAGGGTTCTCCAGTGGTGTTGGCGAAGTATTTGTAAGTGCTGGCAGGCGGCGGCGTGTATCTTGGCGCATCTCCGGCGACAGACGCCACACGGCGCGACAGCGAGCTGGTTCCTCGTCGGGGATGAAGACGACGACAGCCAGATGGATCGAAGCGGTACCGGCACAGCTTGGGCTGCAGATGGGCCAGGGTTGGGCTACAAGCAGGCCGCAACAAAGGAAGCAGGGGCTGCTGCTGCTGCGCTAGGCACTAGATAGGGAGAGGGAGAGATGGGCTCGGCCCAGTTAGGGTTAGGGAAATTGTTTTTATTTCTAGAAAACCTTTTCTATTTTTGTTTTCTAATTTGTTTTGCATATTTCATTTTGTAAGCTATTTTAAATATTTCCAAAATACAAGAGGATTTGTAAACACTAAGGAACCCTTATGACCATTTGGTCTCCAAATAATTTGAGGTTTTTAAAATTCAAAAGCCATTTGAATTGATTTCAAATAGAGAGAGGGAAGCTATTAGGGTTTTATTTGTTCTTCTTTGGTTAAACCAAAGTGCAAGTATAATGCATGCATGCAATTCTCAAACATGTCTTTATTAATATTACACAAAAGGTGGTATGTTACAGCTCTACCCCACTTACAAGAATCTCAACCCGAGATTCCTAGGTTTTAGAAAAGAAGGCATGGTACTCAGATCGAAGACGATCTTCGCGTTCCCAGGTTGCTTCTAACTCAGAGTGATGATACCATTGAACTTTCAGGAACTTTATGGTTTGGCGACGAGTCTTGCGCTTGGTTTCATCAAGAATACAAACAGGGTATTCTCGGTAAGGGATCATCTTGGAGATCCAAAGTTTCATGGTCCACACCATGAATGGGATCTTTGAAGCAACGCTTGAGTTGAGACACGTGGAAAACATCATGAACCTCTGGAAAAGATGAAGGTAGATCCAATTTGTAGGCAAGCTCACCCCGCTTGGAGAGAATGCGAAAGGGACCAATGTAGCGAGGAGCCAATTTGCCCTTAATACCGAATCGATGGACACCCTTCAGAGGAGTGACCCGGAGATAAACTTGATCACCAACTTCATAATGAACATCAAGATGATGACAATCGTAGTTGGTCTTCTGACGAGATTGTAAGATCCCTCCTTTGTAAAGGAAAGGATCCCTGTGATTGCAATGCTAGTCCCTGGATCAATGCTAGCATCCACATTTTAAGATGAAGTACACAGAAACAAAGGTCATTGAGACAAACATAGTCTTTTACAACTCCATGGCCACATGCCTAGTACAAGAGTTTAAATATGTAATAAGATAAATAAGTCTTCATCTTCATGTGCCACAGGCAAGCATGTTGAGTGTAGACTCATAACCCCTAATCATCATCAGAATAACCTGCAACATCACAAGTTACAGCCATAGTGGGTCAATACATTGGAATAGTATTGGCAAGTGATACCTTAGTAGAATATTGGTAGACTAAAAACTATATGCATTTTGGCTAAGTGTAGCTTAGGCTTGCTTTGCTCAAAATAGGTTTTACTTATTAGTTGAAAACACTAAGTTTTTCTTTGTTAAAATCCTACCCAAGGAACCACCAATAGACATTGGGGAACCTTCACCCTTGTTCAACCACAAGTTTTTTTACTTACAAATTGGGATGAGGAGATTCTTGATAGCTTCCATGTCTTGATGCTCAAGTTGTCCAATACCAGGGACATGGCTAAGTACTTAGATTCTTCCATCTGCAGAGGTTGTGCACTTTACCCACAAGACTTGATTTTCACCAAGACAGGACCTTTCATAAGCCTTCCCTTAGACCAAATGGACGCGTTCCAACCTATCATCCCACTACCACCAACTGTCCAAATGGCTAAGTTATTGCAACCTATGTGATCTAGGCAGAGCCCATATTGCCAAGTGGCTGCACTAGAAGCTTCTTAACATATGGCATCTCAAATCCCTTTATTCCTGGGTGAATTTCCACAAGTGAGATACACAAGGTAAACCATATAAATGGGCCTTGTGTAACCACTCAACATAAACCATTCCTTCCATTCCACCCAGGTGTTTTATTCACTTAGTTGTTTTATTAAGCAAAACACAAGTCCAAAGACTTAGAAATATTTTTACCATAGCATGAATATATAACCACCCTTGGTTGCTACTAGCTAGGCTAAGAATGGCATTGATAAGAATCTTAACTTAGAAATTTCTAGCAATTCTACAACTACTAGGATTTCCCAAGCATAACATATAGACCAAAAATATCCATGCAAGTCTAGCAAAATATTTCTAATGCATAGTTGAAAAACATAGGTATAAAATCATGAAGCACCACTTGCCTTGGTAGTTTGGAGAGTAGCTACAATCCTCACAATCACAATC
This sequence comes from Avena insularis, assembly GCA_023614405.1. Taxonomy (NCBI): domain Eukaryota; kingdom Viridiplantae; phylum Streptophyta; class Magnoliopsida; order Poales; family Poaceae; genus Avena; species Avena insularis. The sequence goes on along the minus strand of CM042693.1, from coordinate 313,779,505 downwards.
ACTATTTTCACCAAAATCTACACATAAAATAATAGCACCAAAATCACATACAAAATAAATACAAGCAAAAATATATGGATGCATGCATAATGCCATGTGATGATTCTCTACACCAAACAAGACAAGTGCACAGTACTGAATCATAAACAAGTTCAAAACTTGCCAAATAAACTTTATTTGAACAATAAAACATTTTTCAAATAATTATTATACCCAATTATGCCTACAAATGTTTCTGCAAAAACAACCATTTTAACAGAAGCAAAACATTAAACACATTGCATTAATGGAAAGGATTTTATCTCCTGATTCCATTGATATAAAATTTGTCAAATTTGAACGTGGAAATCAAAAGTTATGAATTAAACAAGTTTAAACATCTAATAGATCAAATTTCTGATTTTAAATCTAACTCACAGACACGCGGCGGCATCTGATTGGACGATACTGATTCGCACGGATCGGCTAACGTGGACCGCCAGATCTAACTAAAATGCATGGCCAGATCTGATCCATACCCCTTCGTTAAGTGATCTATCCTACCCGTTAGATCTAGATCCAACGGTGAACGATCGACCTACCAAAGTCTAGCGGCGCAGGGCGAAGGTGAGCGGCGGCCCGCTCTGTCTACGGCGGCGTGGTGGCTATAGAGGGGGTTGGGGTCATCGGAGAGGCTCACCAGACTCGCGGAGGTGTGCTGGAGCTCAACGTGGTAGTGGCTTGTCAAGGGGCGCGCGGACACGGTGAGATTCCTCGTCGGAGTAGAGGTAGACGTCGGGCAAGATATGGCATCGTCGGGGGTGAGGTTCTGGTGCGCGCTAAGACAAACCAGCGAGGCTGTTAGATGCGCACAAGCCTGGCGAACAAGTGAGTATTGAAAAGGGAGGAAGGGGTGGTCGAGAACTACCAGGAGGGGTCGCCGGAGTTGCGCCGAGCTTCGGTTGCTCCCAGTGGTGGATGGTGACGACGTTCTGGGATGGTACAGAGGAAAAGGAAGGCATGAGAAGATGCGCAAGGACATGTAGAACATGCTCGCATGAAGCAGAGACAAAGGGGTGGACGATGCTCACCGGAATTGGTCGCCGGAGGTCGTCGGTGCTGCGGTGGTGTGGGCAAGATTACGGGCAGCCTGGTGGCGTGGTGTCTGTGCTGAGTGAGGGGAAATGAGCAGAGAGGGGAGGGGGTGTTATAGCTGGAGCAGGGGCGAGAATCTCGCGAGGAAATGCCGGCAATCAAGACCGCATCAATCGTGGCAGTGATGAGGTAACGGCGGCGTCGGCGGGGTCGTGGGGGTGCGTGGCTAGAGACGATGCTTGCGTGGCGCTTGGGTCCACTAGTCAGTGAGCGCGGGGTAAGTCTGCGCCGCGTGAGAGAGAGAGGGGAAAACCCCGGGTGGGCTTGTGGGCTGCGTTTGCTGATGGGCCAAAAGTCTGGCGTCGGCCTTTTCTTATTTATTTATTCTTTTTCTGTTTGAATTTCCAGGAAACATTTTCAAATGATTTCAAAAGCCATTTGAATTCAAATATTTTTTGGATTTTTGTATAGTGTAACACTCATATTTTTGGGCATAAAAACATGTGGTCTCTCTGTACTAACTTGGTCCCTTTGATTAAACAAAATAAACAGTGTCATAGCACTTGATTTGAATAAGTTTTGAAAATGGTTTTAAACCATATTTGTTTTGTAAAATTTTGGTTTAATCACTAGCATTCAGGCAAAACAATCTGAGAGCAACAAGTCTTGGTTTTAAAACAATTATACTCTCATTTGAGAGTGACATTTGATTAGTGTTTGCTCACATAAAATCATAGCTCTCAAGTTTCTGTTTCTTCCAAATGAGTTCGAATTTGATCCCTAAATGATGTGCATGCATGCATGATATGAAATCTTTGAAAACATGATTTTAGGGATGTTACAGAGATTGAGCAGCCTTCAAACGCTCTCGAATTATGCGAACTTGATCTTTTGCTTCTTGGATCATGTCCGGACCAAAGAATTTTCTTTCGCCGGTTTTTGTCCAGTTCAGCGGTGTTTGACATGTTCTCCCATACAGGAATTGGAAAGGTGCCATGCCCAAACTGGATTGAAAACTGTTGTTATAGGAGAACTCCGCGAAAGGAAGACATTTCTCCCAGTTCTTTCCAAAGGATATGACACACGCTCTGAGCATGTCTTCAAGAATTTGATTCACTCTTTCGGTCTGACCACCGGTTTTAGGATGATAGGCTGTGCTGAAGGAGACATGAGTTCCATTGCTTCTTGGAAACTTTGCCAGAATTTGGAAGCAAACAAACTTCCACGATCAGAGATGATCTTCTTGGGAACACCATGAAGAACAACGATCCGAGAGATGTATAGGTCAGCAATTTGACTAGCACGGATAGTTTCACGAACCGGAAGGAAATGAGCAACTTTGGATAACTGATCAACTATTACGCATATGGCATCATTTCCTACTTGTGTCCTTGGGAGTCCAATAATAAAATCCATACCAATTTCATCCCATTTCCACTCAGGAATTTTCAATGGCTGCAAAAGTCCAACAGGCCTTTGGTGTTCAGCCTTCACACGATGGCAAACATCGCACTCAGCAACAAAGCAAGCGATTTTTGGTTTCATTGCACTCCACCAGAATCTTTGACGGAGTTCTCGATACATCTTGGTACCACCAGGATGAATAGACAGAGGAGATTCCTGAGCTTCTAGTAGGATTAGATCTTTCATTTTCTGACTGTTTGGAACCACTAGCCGGTTACCAAAATAGAGAGTACCTTGATCATTGATGGAGAAACATTTAGCTTCACCACTTGCAACACGTTCTTTGATCTCGGTGATCTCACCTTCTTGTTTTTGAGCTTCCTTGATTTGGTCCTCCAGAGAAGATTTTATTTCAAGGTTAGCAAGGAATCCACAAGGAACTACTTCAAGGTTAAGACGCTTGATTTCCTCGTAGAGAGCGGGTTGGGCTTGTGAAATCATTAGATTATTGCAATAAGACTTCCGACTTAGCGCATCAGCGACGACATTGGCTTTGCTAGGTTGATAGTTGAGACCCAAATCATAATCTTTGATGAGTTCCAACCATCGTCTTTGCCTGAGATTCAGATCTGGTTGGGTAAAGAGGTACTTCAGGCTCTGATGATCCAAGTAAAGTTCGCAACGGTTACCGATGTTATAATGTCTCCATTGCTTAAGAGCATGAACAACAGCAGCGAGTTCGAGATCATGGGTTGGATAATTGTTCTCATGTGGCTTCAACTGCTGAGAGGCATAGGCCACTACATGACCATCTTGCATCAACACACAGCCTAGCCCTTGGAGAGAAGCGTCACAATAGATGACGAAGTCCTTGCTTGTATCCGGAAGGACAAGCACAGGGGCGGTGGTTAGCTTAGTTTTTAGAGCTTGGAAGCTTTCTTCTGCCTTTTCTAACCATTCAAACTTCTTATCTTTCTTAAGAAGATCAGTCATAGGCTTGGCTATCTTGGAGAAGTTCCCGATGAATCGGCGGTAATATCCAGCCATTCCAAGAAAACTTCGGACTTCCTTGACTGAAGCAGGTGACTTCCATTCCAGAATGGTCTGAACCTTATCCGTTATGACAACAACACCATTTGCAGACACAACATGACCAAGGAAGATGAGCTCTTGTAACCAGAACTCACATTTGGAGAATTTGGCGTAGAGGCGATGATCACGAAGTTCAGTCAACACCAAACGTAAATGTTCGGCATGCTCTTATTCGGTCTTAGAGTAGATTAGAATGTCATCAATGTATACCACGACGAACTTGTCAAGATACTCCATGAAGACCGAGTTCATGAGCCTCATAAATGTGGCAGGGGCATTGGTTAACCCAAAGGACATCACTGCATAGTCGTAAAGACCATAACGAGTTGTAAATGCTGTCTTTGGAATATCCTCCTTTCTGATCTTGATTTGATGATACCCTGATCTTAAGTCGATTTTGGAGAAGACAGTGGCACCACTTAATTGATCAAAGAGGTCATTAATCCGGGGAAGTGGGTACTTATTCTTGATTGTCACCGTGTTGAGTGGACGGTAATCAACCACCAATCTTGGAATATTTGTACCCCGCTTCTTGACAAAGATGGTAGGGCAACCCCAAGAGGATGTGCTAGGTTGTATGTATCCTAGACCCTCTAACTCTTCAAGTTGCTTCTTCAACTCAACCAACTCATGAGGGGGCATGCGGTAGGGTCTTTTGGAGATAGGAGCAGTTCCAGGAATTAGCTCTATGACAAACTCCACACTTCGATCGGGTGGCATGCCAGGAAACTCTTCAGAAAAGACATCCGGGAAATCATAGACTACAAGGACATCTTGGACCTCGAGAGTGGATAGGACATCCATGGCATACAACTCCGAGAAAGGTTTAAGGACCGCTGACGGAGACTTTGAACCATCAGTCCAATACTTGACAGTTATGCCAGCCGGATAGGTCACAACAACTGTTATAAGTGCACAGTCAATGATGGCTTGATACTTGGTTAACCAGTCCAGGCCCAGAATGACATCTATGTCAGTTTACTTGAGAGGGAAGTAGGGAACTTCTGATATGCTATATCTATCTCAACCCCATGAGTAACCCAAATCATCTGCCAATGAGACCCAGGAGTTATAATCTCTAGAGGAGAGTCCATAGCTTGAAAGGTGATATCATGCATTTGCGCAAAACCTTGTGATATGAATGTATGCGATGCTCCATAATCAAACAAGACTGTTGCTAGAATTGAGTTGACATGGAGCTTACCCAGAATGACGCGTGGATCTTCCTGAGCTTCCTCAACAGTGACATGGGTCAGACGACCACGTCCAGCACCTTGATATTTATCATTTTTCTTTGCCTGCTGATCATTGCGACCGACATCCCTTTGAGAACACTCCCTTGAGTAGTGACGAGGCTGAACACAGGAGTAGCAGGTAACTCCAGTGTGAGAACCAGCAGGAGAACGAGAATTTACTCCACCAGCATTTGACTGTGGCTGACGAGAAGCATTGCCAGATGACTTGGGTGCATAAGGAGCACGAGGCACATCACTGTATGGAACAAAGACACGACGCTTCTTGTTACCAGAGGAAGAAGCACGAGAATTTCCTTCTTCACGCTTCTGAGAAACTTCCATGTCCTTCCTTCCATGCTCCAAAGTAAGAGCCTGATTGTGCAAGTCCTGGAAAGACTGGAACTTGAAGGGCAACAACTCATAGCGAAGTGCAGGGTTAAGTCCCTTACGGAACAACTCTTGCTTATCTTCATCATTGGTCACATCCCTGGTTGCATAACGAGCCAGACGAGTAAACTCACGCCCATAGGTTTCAATATCCTTGCGCCCCTGAGTTAGATCCAGAAACTCCCTCCTTTTGAGATCCATGATGGGCTTAGGGATATAAGAGGCACGGAATGCTGCAACAAACTCCTCCCAAGTAACAACATGCCCTTAAGCTTGCAGATTCAGAAAACCTTCCCACCAAACACCATCCTCACCTTCCAGTTGATAGGTGGAGAAGTTGACACGGTCAGCGGGACGGCCACGAAGAGCACTGAACTTGCGCTCTATGGTGCGGAGCCAATCATAAGCTTCAAGGGGCTCCTTGGAGTGGGTGAAAATTGGAGGAAAAGAGTGGATGAAATCTCCAAGTGTGACACAGTCGTCAGGTCGACGTTCAGTGTTCTGCCCCACATGCTCCAGAAGGCGTTCATTCCTCAGACGGTTGGTCTCAATGTTGTTGAGAACCTCGGCCATTGTGGGAGGTGGCAGAAGTTCCTGTTCAGAATTGTTGTTTCCTCGATGGCCAACAGAACCACGAGTACTAGACGACATCCTGAGGAGAAAACAAAAACCATGAGAATGGATTCACCAAGAAGGGTACATCAAAGGATGACAAAAACCATATCAAAAGATCATGGTAAAGGTGAACATGTGGATGAGGATTATATCAATGCATTAAGTGTGGAAGTAGAACAAGCATACGAAACATATACGCTACCAACTTAGATACAAACCATGACAATGGAATGCAAGCATGATACGATACCAACAAGTCACAGAAGAATAGAGAGTAGGGTTATAGGCATCCTTAGCAAGGTTGAAAAACAATGCTCAGGTGCACAGATATATCTTGGAAACTCTGAGCCTTGCAACCAAGTACGGAGTACTAGGAAAAACAACCCAAACCCGTATATCCTAAAAGTTTGAAATGATAGACGAGAAGGGAAACCTTTGCAAAACAAACGAGGTAAGATAACTCAACAATAGAACAACCTTGGATAAGGAGTAAAAAGAGTCCTATTCAAAGTTTTGCAAATATTTTTTAGCTTTCAAAAAGTTTTCTCAAACTCCAAACTCAACATCGTCCAACTAGAAGGGTTTCCTACAGGCAGTCCTGCTCTGATACCAAAATCTTTCACGACCCGGGATCAGGGCTAGACATATACCAGATCCTCATCTGACATAACCCTAACCTAAATTCTGAAGCACGCAGGGAAAGATCGGTAACATTACAGAACATACAAACCATACATTAATAAGGTAAACTCTTAAGAGAGTTACAAACCAGTCATACAAGCCAGGGGTCATAGACCCATCGTTACAACAAACAACGGAAGCAAACAAGTTGTTCTAAACCATAAACTTAGCAAAGGGCCTAAGAGGCAATAAACAGAAGTAGTGACCCTTCCATAGATCCTAGGCTGCTGCCCAAGAACCCCGACTACTCGTCGACTTCGACGTAGAAACCACCTTCAGTTGGAGTAGCTTCATCTATATAAAAACATCAACAAAGCAAGGCTGAGTACATGGTGTACCCCACAAGACTTATGGCTAGTGGAGTTATTTTGCATAAAGCCATGTTTTGTTTTCAAAACAAGAGGAAGAAGAAACTCGTCTAGTCAGATCATTTTCAAAAGGGGATAAGAAGACTACAACTACATCTCTTCGGAGTCATCTTTGGTATCCACCAAGTACCATCATCAACTGAACCTCTTTTCCCAGACTACCCCCTCAAAAAACCCCGAGGAGGTATTCCGGATCTCACTTTAGTTGGCAAGTTTTAGCATTCAGTTATAGTTCTCTATGATCTTCACGTCCGTTTCCAAGTTGTCCATAACCGTGGACACGGATTTTCGAAAAGATTAATAACCCTGCAGGGGTGCACAACTTTACCCACACATACCAACCGATTCTTAATGCCAATATATTAGCCCTCTTCCTTGGAAGGCGGGCAGAGAGTGGTTGACCATGACCTTTACCTTGCTTTTGCCGAGACCATGAGTCATGCACTAGGGAGATGCCACCATAACGGGTCAAGTCCCGAAGCCGGTCCCTAATGATGTGTGCGGGGTTCAAGATTATGAATGCCGGGCATCTCTTGTTCCCGGCCACGCTTACCTACCTATTATGAATGCACCTCGTTCACCTCCATTCAAGAACAACCAAGATGTGTATGTTGAATGGAAAGCCCGAACTATGTGACTCATGGAATCTACTAGGCAAGTTAGTTGGTCAAGGGGGTTTCCAGGCCCCCGTGTGGTTGTACGCTCGTCTTGGTTCAAGAGGCAAGAACTTTGGGTCCTAGGGGTGGCAAGTATGGGACTGCAAAAACCACAACCCACATGGCCTTCCATACAAGCCTTAGCATGTTTAGTATTCCTCTCTGATCACATCACCACATCCTACCATACTAGATTCATTCGCATCTCCGGTGCATCACCTGAATGATCAGCGTCGGACCACTAGGCATGGCTAAGCTTGACTAAACTGTGGCACTAGCGATGCTCATAAGCCAAACCCTAGTTATGCTAGGAGCAGTGGATCAGGTATTTAGTTCACAAGGGAAAACATGCATCAGATAGGATTACTCTATCTATTGATAAAAGACCGTTGAACCGAATGCATATGACAAGAATGAAATACTTTGTAATCATAGGAGTCATATGTATGAGTGGGGCTTCGCTTGCCTTGTCCGTTGTTGGCCTGGTACTGTTCTTCAGTAGCGTTGACTTCAGCTTCGGGTTTGGTTCCTATTCGCGAAGAACCAATCACAGGAAAAGAGAAAGCAACATTCAACACATGGCATGTGCAATGCTCATACAATATGGATGATATGTCAAATTGAATAGTGTTGGAAAGAACCCTAGAACATGCTTGCTCATTTTAAAAAGGGTCCGAGAGGTCCAAACCCTAGAACAGGGGGATCATCGGAATCACCTATGGGGTTCAATTGGTTCTTCTAATTAAACTTGCAATCGAAGTTGTTTAACAATGTATGATTATAGATTAGTTAGATAGGTTTCATTTTATGAACATTTTGGTATATTATTTGTATTTTTCTGATTTAAAATGAATTAGTTATGAATTTCTCCAATTTTTAATTCATTTTAAATCATTTTTGGGATATTACAAAATAATTTACATTTTGAAATTACTTTACCATTTTCATTAAACAAAAACATTTCTGAAAATATTTATTTCACTTATAAGGTGGACCCACCTGTCAGGTATTTTCATTTACAGAAATAATTACAAAATTCATTTATAGAATTGATAAAAAGAAAAGGAAAAGAATATTGCACAGGCATGATGTCATGCTGACGTCATCCATGGCAACCTTGCAGATCATCGATCGATCGACTGATCCAGAGTCATGGGCGGAGGAGTAGCCTTTGAAGCGAAAACGAGTGTGGGGAGCCAAAAAGTGGCGGCGCCGCTGTGGATTGACCACCAGAGCGTGGCCGACGATGACAAACAACAGAGGCGGCTGCAGATGCATGGCGGCAGCTTGAACCAGAGAGGGAGGGAGACGATGGGGAGGTCTAGGAGGACCGAAAGCTCACCATGAACGCGTTGGTGGTGACGGGGAGGCAAGGCGAGGTCGGACGACGATGAATCGATGGTGACGACGATGGCGGCCGACGACGCTTCTTGCTCGATCCTGGCCAGAGGAGGTCGTCCTGGCTCACGTGCTTCGAGGAGGAGGATGAGGGCGGCGAGGCGAAGATCCTGGACACCTCGGCTAGGCGAGGGGTGCTCGGAAACGGCGGCGACTGGCGGTTCTCAATGACTAGAGTTTAGTCCTCGCGCGGGAGAGAGAGAGGTTAGGGAGGGGAGAGTGCATGCTAGGGTTCTTCGGAGGTGTCGGCGAAGTATTTGTAAGCGCTGGCAGGCGGCGGCGCGTATCTTGGCGCATCTCCAAATGGCAGATGGCGACGGCGCGCGACAATGAAAGTTCCTCGTCGTCAGCGAAGACGATGACGAGATGGATCGAAGCGATGCACGGCCAGCTTGGGCTGCGACGGCTGGTTGCTATAGCAGGCCATGAAGGAAGCAAGGGCTCTCATTGCTGCGCTGGGCGCTAGATAGGGAGAGGGAGAGATGGGCTTGGCCCAGTTAGGGTTAGGAAAACCTTTTCTATTTCTGTTTTCTGATTTCTTTTGCATATTTCATTTTGTAAGATGTTTCAAATATTTCCAAAATACAAGAGGATTTGTAAAATATCTGTAACACTAAGGAACCCTTATGACCATTTGGGCTCCAAAGAATTTGAGGTTTTCAAAATTCAAAAGCCATTTGAATTGATTTCAAATAGAGAGAGAGGGAAGCTATTAGGGTTTTATTTGTTCTTCTTTGGTTAAACCAAAGTGCAAGTATAATGCATGCATGCAATGCTCAAACATGTCTTTACTAATATTACACAAAAGGTGGTATGTTACAACCAACACTAGCAATTGCATCAATCATTAGCTGATAGTATCTAGAAGTAGTTGCATTGAAAGGAATAGATGCATCAAGAAAGCATTTATTTATGAGTAGATAAGCTCTTTCAAAAGCTTCTTGAGATTGCAGCACACTCTTTATTGTTTGTTGATCACCTGGTTGACCTCTAGATAAAAAGAAGCGGTCAGCTGCACGATTTGTCATGCTTGAGGAAGCAGCACCTTTTCCTTTCTTCGTTCGACAAGCTCGAGTGGCAGCAGCAACCTGTTGAGGAGAAACTTCAATACAATCATCACCTACTATGCCTGCAACGCATCTAATACGTTTTGCATCTTCATCAGCCTTTCGCTTCTTCCCTGCAAAAGTCTCCATGCTTTGCTGCATTTCATATCGAACCTCGGCACTAACTTTTAGGCATTCCTTCACATCACCCATTTCTCCTGCCAAATGAAGCTTTAGTCGATCGATACCTCCACCTTTGAACAACTCATTTCAGTACATGCATCGGATCCACTTCTTCTTCCCATCAACCTCAACTTCCATTTCTAGATAGTGTGCCCATGCTGGATCAGTTTTTGCCCGGGTTCTTGTCTGATGCGACTGCGCTTGCGATGATGCCGAGGTTCCATCAGTCACGGGCGTCTCAGATGAATCCATCTAGCACTAAAAGTCTACAATATACAATACACAACTATCATAAATTAGGAACTCATCAAGTCATTCTTTAATATCTCACTTGGGCATTCCCTAATGCATCCTAATCTATAAAGTCTAAACTCTAAAATCTAACTCATAGCATTTGATTTCAATATTTCACATATTCACATGAGGATGGAGGAGAGAAGGTAAATTGAGCATAGATCATACCTCGTGCACTTGCTGTGTTGTTGGTTGTCCAGGAGATGAAGTAGAACAGTGGCCGGTGGCGGTCAGCGAGCTTGTGCAGTCATGGTGGCAGGCGGCGTGACGGTGGGAGGCGAGAGCCGTGGGAGGCAGGACAGTGGTCTGCGAGAGAGGATGGCCAACAGGGAGCTGTGGAACCAGCCACTACGGGCGGCGGACGGCCGGATTTGGCCTCAGCTCTCAGGCAGCCATGGCGGCGGCGGTTGATGGAATCTGCTTAGTGGCGGTGCGACCGCGTCTTGGACCTGGACTCAATCCTGATGCTGTGCACTGTGGTCGATTGGTGGAAAACCTAGAGAAAAGACCCCTATCTTCAGATTCCATCTTTACCCCTGTATTTTTCAAAGGAAAATAAATCTATAAAGGGGTAACTTTGGAATAGGAATTGAACCGGGCGATTCGGACCAAACCGTCCGGTTCGACAGTTTAGGACAAAATCGGTCGTTTTTTCAGTTTTTCCTGGTTTAGAGGCGGGGACGGTCCACTGCGCTTACCAGACCGGAGAGGCTCTTGGTTCCGGTTTTTTCCGGTCCAACCGGCGGTCCGGTCTGGTTTTTAAACTATGCCTTGCGGCCCTTCTTCGCTCCTCCTTCTGGCTTCCTCAATCTTCTAGAAAAATAATATTTTCCCATATTTTTCTAGTATTTTTCTGATCTTTGCAAAATTGCATAAAAACGCCTTCTTTTCCATCAGAATCCAGACTCCGGCAGTCCATCCTCCAAGAATCATCCAACATGCATAAACAATGGAAAATACATAAGTAATACCTCATAATAAGACACATATCAATGAATAGAGGTAGATTATGATATAGAATGGTGATGCAAATTGGGCGTATCAACTCCCCCAAGCTTAGACCTAATGAATAGAGGTAGATTATGACTAGTCTAGCTTGTCTTGTACTCCAAGGCTTCGAGTACACTGGTGACTCCACCGTAGCCTTCCTTTATCCGGCATGGGCCTCCCTTCTGGATCCATCTAACTGGTCCGCCCAGTAGGCCATGGGCCATGCTACCAACTGTGGGCCACCCGGGTTATCCAGATAAGAGACATGCTATGAGGATACCCATGTAGCATATCCCCAACAATAGCCCCTGAAGAACTCCGAGATCTTGCGTCGTCTTGCCTCTTCACGTTGAATGCTCCGTCTAGATGGATGTCGGCAAATCGTCAAGCAATATCTTGTACTTCTCCCAAAGAACCCTTCAAGGTTTTCTCCGTCTTCAATTTATAAGTCGGAGAAATGCTGAATCTTCCATCATACTCTTCCGTAGCCAGATTGGATCTGTCCATGCCGGAATCTTCTGATGTGATGGTTCATCTGCCTATGATAGCTAGGGTGACGCAGACATAGGTCAGCGACGCCTTGTAACTCACATATGCAGAGATCGCAATCATGTCCGATTTTCCCGCGCGAGCAATACAAACCGTTGGCGGCGACAGTTGGGAGGTGGAGAAATTTCCACGCACGCTCGCGCACACGTCGTCTACGCGGCAACCGTCCGATTAAGATGCACGAATCTTGATGCTAGAGACCATAAATAGTAACTATGGTGGAAATTTTACTTTTCATCTCATTCTCTCTTTGCATCATCTTCTTCCTCCAACAAGCGCCCCCTCGAGCTCTCTGCGCAATTCGCGAAAAAACCCTAGCTCCAATCTCGCCAGTCACCTCCCAACACTCGCAATGGCCAGCAGTGGTCCTACTCCCTCGATGGTGGCATCGAGCGAAGCCGCAGCGAAGCCGGCAAACTCCGTCGTCGTGCCCCCAGAGGGCCTGATCATCCCCGTATCTGCGGTGGTTGAATCCACCGGCGGCGACCACAATTCAGCGGCGCTGGAGCTACTGGAGGAGGACAGTGACTCCCACAAGGGAGACTGGTGCGGTTTGGATATTACGGACTGCAACATCAAGGAGCTGATCGTCGAAGGTTACCTCCCCGCGACGGAGGGGCTCGCCTGGCGGGCGACGCCGACCGGCGAGGTCACACCTTCTCCCCAAGCCGGAGAAAAGGTGTACCTCAAAGCACAATTGGTACACGGCGTCTCCCTGCCCATCTCTAACTTCTTCCTTGCCGTCTTGAACCACTACCGAGTACAGCCCCAAAACCTTTCTCCCAATAGTATTCTAGTGCTCAGCAATTACGCGGCGCTTTGTGAGGGTTACCTAGGGATTAGGCCTAGGCTGGATCTCTTTGTGTATTTCTTCATCGTCAAACGCGAAGCCGGAGCCAGTAAGGATGAACTTAGAAATTGTGGCACCATTAGCTTCAAGATCTGTCCTGGCCGGCGCTTCCCCGACATCGTCGGCCACGAATCCTGCAAGAACTGGCAGCGTACTTACTTCTACGGTCCGGATATCCCTCTGACTAACCGAGAAGTAACGTACCCGGACTTCGTCGATGGAGCCGCCGCCGAAGCCTCAACATGGAGATCCCAGGCCTCCCTTCCCACCGACATCGACGCTTCCCGCGCTATAAGGCGGATAGAGTGGTTCATAGAGACGGGTTTGACTGGCTTGGACCTAGCCATGTGCTGGTTCATCAGGCGAATCCAACCTCTGCAGCACCGCTCGAAGCTGATGCACGAGTATACCAACGACAGAAGGGATAGCCTCCGCATCTCCGTGGACAACTTCTCGAGCGACTCCGTCAAGCTTCGCCTCAAGGACATCGTCAAGGTGAAGGACAAGTGACGTGGCTTCACCATCACCTACGACATGTTCATAGAGAGCAAGTGCCCAAAGGTAACTGCTTATTTTCCGTGTATGATATATACTTCAGTTCTTCCATCTAACCATTGCCATCTCATCTAACACGGTGGTTCTTCACTTAACAGCTTAGCAACATAGATGAGGACAGCATGGCTCCTCAAATCTATGATCCAAAGATGAAGGAAGTCACCGTCGTGTCCAATGACGATGCTCCGGTGGCGCGAAAGTGGAAGAGCTCCACCTCTAATGCTACCGACGGAGGCAAGAAGAATAAGACGGAGGGTGGAGCCTCCAAAAAGACTATCGCCACCCTGGAGGCGGAGAAAAGAAAGATTACTGGGATCCCCTTTGCTAAAGCACCCCCACTTGTGTAAGCTTCTTTCTCCCCGACATTGTCCATTTGTCTGTCTTATTCCTGTACTTATGCATTTTGCACGTTTCAGGAAGAAAGCCACGACCACCTTGAAGAAGACCTCCAAAACATTGGGGGCTTCTATAACCATCAAGGACATGCTGCATTGCGACGCATCTCCCGCCATCGCCCATGTCACTCCTACCGTCAAGCCCTCCTCCGCTCCGACAAGCTCACAAGCTATGGAAGCATCTGGCCCTTCCGCCATGGAAGTGGACTCAGGTGCCTCTACCGAGATCGCTGTTGTCGGCGAGCAGGCGACGCAGGAAAGTGCCACCCACCAAATGGCTGAAGCTCTGGCTAAGGATGCCATCGGTAGCGGTAAGGCAGTGGTGGAAGCTGGTACTTCTGCCAAAGGCGGTGTCCTCGCCCCCCAGAAACCCATAGAGTTCCCGAAGATAGTATATCCGGAACTTACACCGGGTAGCACTGCTCTGGTTCCTCGTGCGGCACCGACATCTCCGACGTGTGGTCTCGAGGAGCTCCTCCGTCAAGCAGAGATCTTGTGAGGAAACAGCGTATCCTTTGGCAAGCTGCTGGCCGAGAGTGCTACCAACCTCAAGATCATTGCACTTGTAAGTTTTATTTTCCTTTTCATCTCATATGAGTATCCCACTGTAGCCCCCAAGGGTTTTGACGGAAAACCATAGGTTTTTGCGTCTAAATTCTCTAAGAGTGACTAAAGTAGAAAACTTCTCACTGTATCCCCCAAGCATATAGGTGGAAGGAATTATTCCGACTAGATGCTTTTAAGAGTAGCATACGCAGTGTTTATAAATTTTAATAATGTAGCCCCCAAGCCTCTAGTTGTAACTGAATTAGTGCCGACTAGATGCTTAAAGAGAAGCTAAGCATATATCCGAGTTAAAAACTTAATACTGTAGCCCCCAAGCGTCTAATCGAAAACTGAATTAGTTTCGACTAGATGCTTAAATAAAGACTAAGCATATTGCTAAGTTAAAACTCTCGCTGTAGCCCCAGAGCGTCTAGGTGGAAATTTTCCGGCTAGATGCTCCAAGTAGACCAAACAACGTTTAACTTTTCTTTTTTTCATAGAACGAGGATGCTCGGAGGGGCATGGCCAACGACAAGTACTAGAAGATGCGCGCAGACTTGGAAGCTGAAAAGGGTAAACTGGCTTCTTAAAGGAACAGATCACTAAGAGCAAGAGTCTGTTTTATTTTTTCGCATTTCGACTTGGTTTTGTGCCCACATTCTCCGAGTACTCACTGTTTACTTTTCTTTCTCCGACTTGTATAATATGTTGCCAAGGCCAAGGATATTGTCGAGCAATCCAAGCATATTCAGCAGCTGGATAGCAGGAAGAAAATCCTTAAGAAGTAGAGGCAGGACATGCTAAAGATGCATGAAGAATCCATGAAAGACCTGCAGGATTCCGCCACCGAGGAGATGAACCGCTTGAAGGAGGAGATCTCGATTTTACGAGATCAGAAGAAAGCTGCTGATGAGCAGAATGAACGCCATCATGAGGCGTACAAGCTCCTCCAACAAAAACGGGACTCCTTGGCGGATACCCTCTAGCAAGCTGAGGCTAGCATCTTTAGTAAGTGATTCTCCGTCTTGGATTTCTGTAGTCTGGATACTCTGAACTTTTGAACTCATGTGCTCCTTTGTCGGAATGTGCAGCTCCTATGGGTTTAACCCGGTCGCCTCCTCCAGCAAAGGAATGCATGGTTCTTGCCGGCAACTTCATCAACACCGCCATCGTGCAAGCCAAAGAGATTGCCAAGCCCCTCCAGATCAATATCATGGCATCAGACTCTATGACGAAGTTCTCGGAGATCCTGCGCCGAGCCCCCCGAGCGTATCACAAGCTGGAAAGCTTCATGTGCACGGGCCGGTGCAAGGATGGCACTATCCATGGTAAAGGCACACTATGAAGATGCCGACATCGACACCGTAACCTCTAGCATTCCCGATGTGGATGACGATGGCAAAGCGATTAACCATGAAGCCATCTTGTCGTCACTCGCGGGTTATGACACCAGAGTCGCCGAGTTAGTTGACGTCAACGTCTTCGTGCCGATGAATACCATCGTTGGCGGCAACCAAAGCTCCTCCGAGTATCTTCATACTGCCGACTTTGAGGGTGATTCTCCAGCTGCCGATGACGCTGCTTCCAAGTTGTCTGCGCCAAAAGAATGAAAAACAATTTGTAATATTTGTTTCCTTTGTGATGCGTATGCGGAAAAAACTATGTACTAACTTAAGGCAGAAAACAATGATGTATGTCCTGCTACTCAAGAATTATTTCCAGCATGTATATATTTTTCAAGCAAGTGCTGGCTTATCCATTACTTTGGTTCTTATGCTTGAATTTTCGTGATTCGGAAGACTCGTTGTCGAAACCATGCGCTTAGGTGATGATGCCCAATGGCACCGTCAATAACCTAAGCACAAAATCGCCGACAATAAGTGCCAAAAGTCACTACTCCAGAATCCACATAAAAAAGACAAAGAACGTGTAGACTAGAAAAGTTAAGCTAACGCCCGTAGGCGGAATTTTCACAAGTGCAATCGCAAAACTTGTGCATAAAGGTTTTATATGATCCAAAAATGAACACTAAAGGAGGTAAAAGACTCAGAAATATGAGTGAACCAGAGAGCTTTATTTCATTGATCATATAAGAGGTACACAATTAGATAAAAAATGCTAAGTGTAAAAAGGACGTAGCTATGCTATGTTCCATGGACGATCAAGCTCCGGGTAGTCATCATCCGGGTCATGTCGCTTACGCTTATGATCCTTGTTGGGTCTATCCTTCAGTTCACGATTGGCAACGAGGTAGTAAGACCCATTGAGTAGCGCCTTGCTTATGATGAACGGTCCTTCCCATGGCGGGGATAATTTGTGTGACTTCTTCTGCCTAAGTCGGAGCACCAAATCCCCCTCTTTAAACGAGCGATGCCGAACGCGGCGACTATGGTAGCTGCGTAGCTTCTGCTGGTAGATGGCGGATCTTTGGCATGCCAAAACACGCTCCTCCTTGAGAAGGTCCACATCTAGGCATCTAGATTCTTCAGCGTCATCCTCGTCGTAAGCGGCAACCCTTGGTGCATCGTGAAGTATGTCGGAAGGTAGGATGGCTTTTGCTCCATATACCATGAAATAAGGGGTGTAGCCGGTGGATCTGTTGGGTGTAGTTCGCAAACTCCACAACACAGATGGCAATTCTTCCGCCCAGGCTCCAGCTGCTCTATGTAGCGGTGCCTCAAGACGTGGTTTTATTCCCTGCAGAATTAATCCATTGGCTCGCTCAACCTGACCATTGGATTGTGGATGTGCCATAGATGCCAGTTCAAGTCAGATGCTTTTCTCCCAACAATAAGCCTCCACTTTTCTAAGTGACAACTTGCTGCCGTTGTCGGTGATAATGCTATGTGGGAGACCAAATCTCACCACTAGATCTCGGACAAACCTGAGGGTAGTTGCGCCATCAAGCTTTCTAATGGGTTTAGCTTCTATCCATTTAGTGAATTTATCAACTGCTACTAGCATATGCGTAAACCCACATGGTGCCGTCTATAACGGTCCCACCATGTCTAGCTCCCAGACTGCAAACGGCCAAGTTATTGGTATTGTTTGCAATTCTTCAGCAGGAACATGTGGTTGTCGAGCATAATACTGCCATCCCATGAATGTCTCAACCAACTTGTCGGTGTCCGCCTTCATGGTCAGCCAGTAGAATCCTTGTCGGAAAGCTTTTGCGACCAACGATCGAGGAGCGGCGTGATGCCCGCAATCTCCGAGATGGATTTCACGTAGGATTTCAATACCTTCCAGCTGGGAAACACACTTAAGGTATACACCAGTAGTGCTCCTTTTGTAGAGCTGTCCATTGATTATGGTATAGCCCTTCGCTCGACGTACTATTTGCCGTCTTTCTACTTTGTCGTCGGGCAAAGTTCCGTGTTCGAGATATTCCATGAACGACTTTGTCCAAGCCGGAGGGATCTTTGCCACCATGGGGACGAAAGAGTCAACTCTATCCGGGTTGTAGATGTCGGCTCCCTTCATAGATGGTGTCCGTAGATGCTCTAGGAAAACTCCTGGCGGAATTCGTTTGCGCCCCGATCCAAGCTTCGATAGCAGATCAGCCGCCTCATTTTGCTTCCTAGGTACATACTTGACTTCGTAGCCCAAGAAGCTCTTGGATATCTCGTCCACTTCGTCTCGATATGCCTCCATCATAGGGTTCCGCGCATTCCAGGTGCCAGCCACCTGCTGGGCAACCAAGTCAGAATCTCCACAGCAAACTATGCGCTTGATGCAAATATCCTTGGCTACGCGTAATCCGTGAATGAGTGCTTCATAGTCTGCCATGTTGTTTGTAGCCTCGAAGTGGATCTGCAGAACGTAGTGTCGCTTGTCGCCAGTTGGTGACTGTAGCAATACACCATCCCCCGAGCCGTTGAGCAGGTTTGATCCATCAAAGTGCATCACCCGGTACTCTGGTTCCGGCAACGGAGTAACATCTGGCATCTCCGTCCAATCTGCAATAAAATCCGCCAAGGCTTGTGACTTGATAGCATCGTGTCGCTTGTAGGTGATCTCGAAGGCGGCAAGTTAAATGCCCCACTTCGTGACCCTTCCTGTAGCGTCGATGTTGTTGATGATGTCGGACAGTGGGGTCTTTCTCACCACTGTGATTGGGTGCTCCTGAAAGTAATGCCTCAGTTTCCGAGAAGCAAGGAATACTCCATAAGCTATCTTCTGGTAGTGCGGGTAATGCTGCTTGGACTCCGTCAAGACCTCGCTTACGTAGTAAACTGGTCGTTGAACTCCGTGCTCATAGCCTGGTTCCTTCCGCTCTACCACGACGATGATGCTGATTACCTAGTTGGTTGCCGCCATGTAAAGTAACATGGGCTCTCCGGGCTTGGGTGCTGCAAGGATGGGCGCTGAGGAAAGAATCTCCTTGAGCTGCTTCAATGCTGCATCTGCTTTGTCCGTCCATGTAAATTTGTCTGCCTTCTTCAACAACTTGTATAGCGGCAGAGCCTTCTCTCCAAGTCGGCTGACGAACCGACTAACTGCTGCAACACAACCTGCTAGTCGTTGAATGTCCTTTAGACATGTCAGACGGTTTATGTTTAAAATGGCCTTGATTTTCTCTGGGTTGACCTCGATTCCACGCAGGGAAACGATGAAGCCCAACAATTTGCCGGATGGGACCCTGAATACGCACTTCTTAGGGTTAAGCATCATGTTGTATTTCCAGAGATTATCAAAGGTTTCTTTTAAGTCGGAGATTAAGTCATTTGACTTTTTAGACATCACCGCTATATCGTCCACGTAGGCGTGAACGTTCCGACCAATTTGATCGTGTAGGCAACATTGCATTGTCCGCTGGTATGTAGCACCTGTGTTTTTCAGCTCAAAGGGCATCGTGACATAGCAAAACGTGCCGTATGGAGTAGTGAACGAAGTGGCCAATTGGTCTGACTTCCTCATCTTGATCTGGTGGTATCCTGAGTATGCATCGAGAAAACACAAAAGTTCCAAGCCAGCCGTCGAGTCAATGACTTGGTCAATGCGAGGCAAAGCAAACGGATCTTTGGGACATTCTTTGTTAAAGTCGGTGTAATCAAAGCACATTCTTAATTCATTGGTTCCCTGTTTGGGGACAAGTACAGGATTGGCCACCCATTGGGTGTGAAGGACTTCCCGGATAAAACTAGCCTTAAGTAATCTAGCTATCTCTTTGCCAATGGCGCGTCTCTTCTCATCTCCAAAGCATCGTAGAGGTTGCTTCACTGGTTTGCATTTTGGATCAATGTTTAAGCTGTGCTCGGCAAGTTCCCTAGGTACACCTTTCATGTCGGTAGGTTGCCAGGCAAAGATGTCCCTATTCTCACGGAGGAACTCGACGAGCACGCTTTCCTATTTGGGATCCAGATTCGTCCCAATGGCGGTGATCTTGGAGACATCGCCTACCACAAGTTCCACCGGATTGGTCTCGATGGCGGCCTTGAATGCTGGAGCGGAGTCGGAGATTTGTTTCTTCGATGCGGGCATCTATGAGTCATCGACCTTTCTCTGGATCTCCTTGAATTCTTCGCTGTAGAGGACAGCTTCCGCATAGGCTGCTCCATTAATCTCGCAGTCCCTAGCCTTGGTAAAGCTTCCGGATACGGTGATGACACCGTTTGGTCCGGGTATCTTGAGTTTGTTGTAGACGAAGCATGGCTTGTCCATGAAGGTGTGGAATATGTCGCGGCCGAAAATGACATGGTACACGCTCTTGAAGGGGACCACCTCAAAGGTCATGCGCTCTTGGCGGTAATTATTAACATCACCAAAAGCTACCTGAAGTGTGATGCACCCAAGGGACCGAGCCTCCCGACCAGGAACTACACCGTGGAAGATGGTGTTGGTCTGCCTTAGGTTTGCCTTCGTCAAGTTCATCTTCTGCAGTGTATATAGGTACAGGATGTTGATGCTGCTTGCACTATCCACCATACATTTGGTGAACTCATTGTCGTCAATTAGGGGGTTGATGACCATGGCGTATTGGTTCTCCGTAGGAATGAGGTCTGGGTGATCCTTCCTGTCCCAAGTGATTGGAACCTCCGACCAGCGCAAGTACTTAGGAACTGGGGGTAGAGTAGCCATCAGGATCCTCATAGAGGTCTTCTGTTGTCGGGCGGAGGGGGTGCCAAGGAAAGTGTGGTAGACTGGCGCCTTCTTTACGAAGGGGTTCTTTGCTTTGTCGTCGCTCTTGGAGGCGTGCTTGGGGTCGACGTCCTCATCCATGTCACTTGAATCCTTGGACTCCTCCTCCTTCTTCTTCCCCTTGCCCTTGCCTCGTGGTCTGTTCTTCCGACTTTGCTTGTAGCCGGACTCCGGGTCTTCCTTGAGGTTGTTGACGAACTTGCAGTGTCGATTGGTGTGAGTGGCTTTACCGTTGACATCGAGGTGTATGAGGCACGACATATCGCGGTACTCCTCGTAGGTTTGGGGAACGTGGTGCGCTGCCGAGGTAGTTTCACTTCCTCGCTGCTGCCCACGACCAGCTCCCCGTCCTCGGCCACGTTGTCGGCCATCGCCTCGTCCTGCAAAGGTCATGGCGACCATGTCGGGAGTTTGATTTTCTTCTGGAGCGGTTTTCCGCTTTGTACTGTTGTTCCTCCGAGCTTGAGTTGGAACGGCCGTTGCCGGCAAGGAGCCGCGAGCATCGTCGTCGGCAGCTGCGAAATCACTGGCCAACTGAATCATCTGATTTAAGTCAAGCTGGTGATTGTCCTGCAAGCGCTTCAGCTTATGTCGAAGCAACGTGCCCCTTTCCAACCCATCGATGAAGGCGGCCATGGTGGTCTGAGCATGCACTCCTGCACCGTAATTTTTCATATCCAGCCAGCGGGAGAGGTATGCACGAGATGTCTCGTCTTTATCTTGCACGCACCGCTGTAGATCGCCAACAGTGCAGGGACATTTGTATGTACCCTCGAAGTTTTTGGTGAACTCTTCTTGCATGTCCAACCAATTGCAGATGGATTTCTCCGGCAAGTCATCAATCCATTGACGGGCCGTGCCCGCCAACATTAAAGGGAGGTACTTGACGGCGACGTTGGGGTTGCCATCGGCAATCTCCACCGCGTTGACATAGTCCTACAACCATGTGGCTGGCTTGGCGGTGCCGTCGTAGGGCTTGATGGTCTTGTCAATCCGGAAGCCTTTGGGGTAAGTTGCGGACCGTATTGCAGGTCCAAAGCAACATGGTCCCAGGTATGGCCCTTCCCGGGCCTCGTGGAACTTATGGATCCGCGAACGTGCGTCGTATGGCTCCGGGTTTTTCTTCTTCTTATCAACAGGGGATGGGCTGCGTGAACGACGCGGGCCTCCTCCGCCATGGTGACTGCTAGGTGGCGACGGAGGCGGAGGTGGCGGTGGGTTATCCTTCTTGCTATTACCCTCCTGCGAGGCCTCACGCCTATCGTGATTGCTTGTCGGACGCGGAGGGTCATGGCGTGACCTGCTCTTATGTCGTTGGTTGCGCTCTCCGTCATGACGGGTCTGCTCCGCGTTGTCGCGGATGACGATGCCGCCCTGCCTTGGCGGGGGCATATCCGTATGATGGTGATCCTTGGGGTCTTCGCGATGTCGGGGAGAGCGGGGCGGTGGCGATGGGAGACAAGGTCGGGCCTTTTCTCCGTGGTTGGAGGATATGGGAATAGCATCCTTCCTGTTGCGCGCATCCCTCCGTCTTCATTCTGATGAACCCGACGTCAAGAGGAGATATGTCCCTTGGCGGCTTGTGCTGGCTAGACCGGCAAAACACTGGGTCAGACTACAGCCTCTGAGAGGTGGCCTTTTCCTGCTGTTTCACCGCCTTGGCCACTAGGTCATAGACCTGTTCCACCGCCTCAGGCGATCGGTCCTGCTCTAGAAGGGTCTTGGCGACGGCGAGGTTAAGGAGGGGAGTGGGCATCACCTGTCTGCCTTCACTGTCAATGTATGGCTTGGCCTGTGCCAGCTTCGTGGGAGCCCATCCTAGGTTTTGCCATACGCCAGGATCATTGATGACGCGAGCCGGAGCTTTCTTGGCCTTCTGCTGTTGCAGCAGAGTCTTGTATTCGGCCTCCATTGCTCTAGCTTTCTCTATGGATTTCTGCGCGTTGACCAGATCTCGATCTAGCTTAGCGCCTTGCTCCGCGATGGCCTGCGCTTCCTCCAGCAACTGCTATCGCTTCTCGTCAAGCTGGGTCACGTTCCGGATATGAGCTACGGTCAGTGGCTCGACAAGGAGGTTGTCGTACATCACTCTATCAGCCGGAGTAACTTGGGCAGCAGCAGACGTAGATGCCGGAGGCGGCAAGTTTGCGGTGTTGTTGTTGCTCGGGCCAGTGCCGAGTTCCTGCGGCTGTTGCACTGGGCTAGGCGGAGGAGGCATGATCTTTGTACGATCATCGTCAGCAGCAATAAGTGGTCCCTTCCCCTTGTCCAGCGCCGTAGGCGGAGATCGTCCGGGTTGGTCTTCATCCATCGCCGTCCCAATGGTGACGAACACCTCTCGAGACGCGACGGTGTTGTTGGCTTGCTCGTCGCGCGTGTATTCCTCCTCCATCTCCTGCATGGCGGAGTCTAGCTCTTCTGGACTGAAATCTATCTCCTCTGAATCTGCACTTATGTCGGCATAAAGCGCGCCAATCACAGAGTCGGAGGGTGCCAGGACTTCCTCCATGACGGGGGGTGGGGAGGTGCAACAGCAGCGACGATGACTGGAGGTGGTGGCGCGGCTGCGACAATGAAGGCCGGAGGCGATGGTGGTGGTTGCTGAGGTGACAGTGCTCCACCAATGAGCGCAAGATCTACTTGAGCTACCCATTCAGCCTCCGCGTAGCTAAAGACGGTGTTCACCATACTTTCGAAAGTGAGATGCCCCGAAGCCTGATGCCATCTTAGAGAATGCCAGAGAAGCGTGCCATGTTCCAGAACTTCCACAAAGTGATACATAGAATCATCATTGGGGTAGTGGGCCAGATCGGCTCGTATACGGAGCCACCTGGAAAGGTAATCGCGGGGGTTTTCGCCCTCTATCTGAACACAACGCGCCAGATCGAAGATGGTAACCACGCCGAAGAACTTGGATCTCTGCTGTCCAGACACACGGGCGAAGTCGGCGGTTTTGCAGTGATCTTCCACCGTTATATCCTTCACAAGGGCGGTTTGGGTGGGCCTTGAATTTTTCCGATCTTTGTCAGCAAATTCCGAAGAGAGATCCGACATTGATCGTTCCGCGAACGTATCCTGCCCGTAGGCGGTCCGTGCGGGCCTTGATGCTCCTCCAACTCCCAGGGAACTAGTGCCCGAGTCGGTTTCGCCGATGAAGAGGTGGATGTCTCCGATAGGAATGATCGAACACCACGTAGGGTTCGTCTTCGCCGGGATCCAGAACTCGTCGGGAAAGACGATTGGAACGTTGCTGGAGAAGAGAATGCGACCGATGGCTATGGTTTCGCCGATTCCCACGAAGATCTTGGTCCTCACCCGCTGAAGAGCCTGAAGCGCCTCTTGCCCCACGGTGGGCGCCAACTGTCATGGTATTGCCGACAGGTACGCCATGGAGGGGTCCTCATAGTGCGTGTTTAGAGACGTGGGGGAAGGCAGACGGTTGACGAGTACGAGGTAACACAGGTTCAGTTGAGATCCCACGTGGCGGAATCCTACTCCTGCTATAAATCACTATAATGGCAATACGCCGAGTTACAGAGATAGGTTCGCTGTGCGAGGTGTATGCTAATCGCTACTCGATTGTCTGAAGTTATCTTGTGTTGTGCCCTAAAGGCTCCCATAGGCCCGACTTATATAGTTGCCAGGCCCTAGGGTTATAGGGAAAAGTCCTAGCCGGACAGGTTACAGAGTCCTACACTGACTATGACTAGTCTAGCTTGTCTTGTACTCCAAGGCTCCGGGTACGCTGGTGACTCCACCGTAGTCTTCCTTTATTCGGCATGGGCCTCCCTTCTGGATCCATCTAACTGGTCCGCCCAGCAGGCCATGGGCTATGCTACCAACTGTGGGCCACCCATGTTATCCGGATAAGAGACATGCTATGAGGATACCCATGTAGCATATCCCCAACACTATTCCAATGAGTGCCCCAAGAAGATTGCCTTAGCCCCCAATGCAAATGCCCTAGCTCAGCAGCAGCGTCGTGTTTAGCCCGGAAGAAGGTTCGCACTAGGGAATTCGCTCAACCGCAATGGCCGTCTTTTTCTCATGCATGCTGAAGAAGCCCAAGAAGCGCTAGATGTCGTGCTGGGTATGTTTTCTGTTAACTCAGTACTTGCAAGAGTGTTGTTTGATTCTAGAGCATCACACTCATTTGTTACTGAAGAATTTGCATGCACTAGTAAGATTCAACCAACCAAATTGAAGCATGTTATGTTTGTTCAAATACCTGGTTAAACCACCAAAGCTAGACAAATTTGCAAAGCCGTCCCAATCCAAATCCATAGCATAGATTTTTATGCTAATCTAATAGTACTCGGAACTAAAGGTTTGGAAGTAGTAGTAGGAATGGATTGGATGTCCAAACTTAAAGGATTAATTGACTGTGCCAAGAAAGCCATAACAATGACCAGTACATCCGGAATATCAGTCGAGCATGTATCTGAAACCTTGCCCCGTCAATTCAAGTGCAACAAGAGTATAGCCCAACCTACTATTGACCAAGTTCGGATAGTCTGTGAATAACCCGATGTATTTCCAGATGTTTTGCCCGGTATGCCCCCAAATCGGGATATCGAGTTTATCATTGAACTAATACCTGGAACCGGACCCATAGCCCAGAGACCATATAGTATGAACCTGTCTAAACTAGTGGAACTGAAGAAGCAACTGGATGCCATGCTAGAAATTGGATTGATTCAACCAAGTGCATCACCTTGGAGATCACCTGTTTTGTTTGTGGACAAGAAAGATGGAGGTAACCGTTTGTGTATGGATTATTGGAAGTTGAACGATGTCACCATCAAGAACAAGTACCCGCTTCCCAAGATAGAAGACCTGTTTGACCATGTTTACTGGTGCCAAAGTGTTTTCTAAGATTGATTTTAGAACTGGTTATCATCAACTCAAGATTCGTGCAGAGGATATTCCAAAGACTGTCTTCACCACCAGATATGGATTATACGAGTATACTGTCATGTCTTTTGGATTAACCAGTGACCCCGCTTATTTCATGAAACTCATGAATAAGATTTTTATGGACTTCCTGGATAAGTCTGTCGTTGTTTTCATCAATGACATTCTGATTTATTCCAAATCAGAAGAAGACATGAGCTACACCTAAGGACCATCCTTGGAACCCTTAGAGAGCATCAGTTGTATGCCAAGTTTAGCAAATGTGAATTCTGGTTACGGGAGGTAGGATTTCTCGGACACATTGTATCAGTCGGAGGAATTGCCGTTGACCCTGCGAAGGTGAAAGATGTTGAAGATTGGCAAGCCCCGACCACTCAAACCCAAGTTCGTGCATTTCTCGGATTAGCGGGATACTACCGCAAGTTTGTAGAAGGGTTCTCGAGTATTGCCAGACCCATGACCCAATTGCTGAAGAAGGACAAGAAGTTTGAATGGACTGATAAATGCAAAGTGAATTTTCAGAAACTCAAGAGGAGATTGATTTCAGCCACAATCTTGATCATGCTGGATATCACAAAGCCCTTTGATGTGTATTGTGACGCATCCAAGATCGGTCTCGGATGTGTGCTAATGCAAGAAGGCAAAGTTATATCTTATCTATCCTGACAACTGAAGCAACATGAACATAATTATCCAACCCATGACCTTGAACTCACAGCCGTAGTTCTAGCCCTGAAGACATGGAGGCATTACCTCATGGGAAACCGTTGTGAGATTTATTCGGATCACAAGAGCCTGGAGTATATATTCACTCAGAAGGAGATGAATATGAGGCAGAGAAGATGGATTGAGCTAATCAAGTACTATGATCTGGACATTCACTATCACCCTGGTAAAGCCAATATGGTAGCAGATGCCCTTAGCAGATTGCCGTGCCGCTTGAACTCCATGATTTTGAAGGAGCAACCAAGTTTGCACAAAGAGATGGAAGATTTCCAAATGGAATTAGTCAGTGAAGGATTTTTCGCTAGCATAGAACTTCAACCCACTTTGATCAGTCAGATCAAGGATGCACAGAAAGGAAATGCTAGTATCGACGGAATCAAACGTCGCATTGGTACAGGCAAAGTACCCAGGTTCACCGAAGACGAAGAAGGAATTGTGTGGTACAAAGGACGCCTTTGTGTACCGGTAGATTCAGAGTTGAAAGAAGTTATTCTGAAGGAAGCCCATGATACTGTTTATTCTATCCACCCCGGAGGAACAAAGATGTATCAGGATTTGAAGGAGCAATTTTGGTGGCATAAGATGAAGAGAGAAATCGGAAGCTATATCGCCAAGTGTGATATATGTCAGAGAGTCAAGGCAGGACATCAAAGACCCGCAGGACTGTTGCAACCATTATAGATACCGGAATGGAAATGGGATTTAGTTGGAATGGACTTTATCACCAGATTGCCTACTTCGAGTAGGGGAAATGACTCTATCTGGGTCATAGTTGACAGATTGTCCAAGGTAGCCCATTTCTTACCAGTCAAGACCACATACCAGAGTTCGAAGCTAGCAGAATTATACATCGCTAGAATCATCAGTTTGCATGGAGTCCCCAAGAACATAGTATCAGATCGAGGAACCTAGTTTACCTCGAGATTCTGGAAGAAAGTCCAAGAAGGTTTAGGAACCCGACTTGATTTCAGCACATCGTATCACCCTCAGACCGATGGAAAAACAGAGCGAGTAAATCAAATACTCGAAGATATGTTGAGAGCATGTGTGCTAGAGTATGGATCTAAATGGGAAGACTGTCTGCCGTTCGCAGAATTTTCTTACAACAACAGTTATCAAGCTAGTCTGGAAATGGCCCCATTTGAATTCATGTATGGAAGGAAGTGCCGCACCCCTTTGAATTGGTCGGAAGTAGGAGAGAGTCAGATTTTCAGACCCGACATCCAATGAGAAGCAGAAGGGAAAGTTCACAAGATTCATGAGCACCTTAAGACCGCCTAGTCAAGACAGAAGAGTTACGCCGACAAGACACGTCGAGACCTCGCTTTCAATATCGGAGATTTTGTGTATCTCAAAGTGTCGCCTTTGAAAGGAATGCAGCGTTTCCAGCTCAAAGTAAAGTTAGCCCCCAGATATATCGGACCTTTCAAGATTCTGAACCGTCGAGGAGAAGTATCATATCAATTGGAACTGCCAGAGGAGATGTTAGCCGTGCACAATGTGTTCCATATATCGTTACTTTGCAAATGACTTGAAGTTTCATAGAAGACTGAAGTGTTCAAGAACATTGATCATCGGACCATACAGAACAACAATGACCTGACGTATCCCGAAGTACCCATCCGTATTTTGGAAGAAGATTTCAGAACCACCATAACCCGAAGCATCAAGTTTCTCAAGATTCAGTGGAGCAACCACACCGAAGAAGAAGCTACCTGGGAGCGAGAAGATCACATCAGGACGGAATTTCCCGATCTCTTTAAATCCTAGGTAATCTTTTTCCTCTTTTTCAAATCTCGGGATGAGATTTCGTTTAAGGAGGGAAGGTTTGTAACATCCCAAAAATATGAAACAATTATCATCAAACTCAAATCACTAAAATTAGGGTTAACAAAAACTTTGATTAATTAAAATCATATGAATGCATGTGTGTATGTGATGATTTGATAAATGCATGAGTGGAATTGTGTAATTAACCTAAATAGCAAGAAATGGTTTAAATATGAAATTAACATCATCTAAAACAATTCCATCCAGAAAAAAATCAAGAGAAAATCAAAAACAAATCAAATAAAGTAAATGGTCATTTTTGCCAATCTTGCTCACTAGGTCACTTTGGGTGTTTCTAGTCCAAGATTTCAAGCAGAAACTTTTCCAATTCTTTTCACCCCTTGCAAGACCAAGTAAAAGTGAATCAAAGCCCATCTTTCAAACTTGCAGAAACATTTGGCAACCTCATTCAAATCACAAGTGAAAATTGAATCTTTATCATATGTGAAGATCACACATTTTCAAAACCCAACCAAACCAGTGCCCCTTGACTAATCCAACTAACCAGATACTCCCTAGTATGTGCCTAGCAAACCCACCAAGTTTGAATCCAAAATTCAAAGTTGAATTTCTTTCGGCCATTTTCTCAAACACCTTGCTGGCATCAAACAAACAAACAACAAACACTATAGTGAGCAGTAATTTTGGCCAACCTTGTTCCCTCTCTAGCTCACTCTATACTCTCAGTAGATGAACTAGCCCAATTAACAAGCCTTAGCACCACTGTGAGCTTGGCATAGCCATTAATGGTGACCATGCCGAGCCCATTTGCCAACCCCAATGTGGACAGCAAGCTACACGCCTCTCTAGCCTTGCCAACCTTGTCTCACAGACGCAGCACCGTCCACCGCCACTCCATGTCCCAGCCCCGAGCAAAGCCAACCCCTGGACCACCCGCCAAGCCCGCGCCCAGTTTCTCTACGGCCATGCCGAGAGCGCGCCAGAGCGCCCCGCTCGACATGCTTGCACAGACTACGTGCCGTGTCAACACCCGGATTTTTAATCACAGATGCCTGTTATGTCATACATCGCAATCCCATGATTACCATTTTTGCGAGACATAACAGATTTGGATATCACAGTACATCATCCATTACAAACCATACATAAGGTCTTACACAAATAAGGATCTCATGATCCAGTTCTTAATACAATTCAAGCAGCGGAATAACATAATAGTAATGATAGCGCAGGCGAAGCTCCATCTTCAGGATCACAGGCAATGCTGACAATGGGAGATGATCCTAGTTGTCGTAACCTTCCTGCGGTCCGTCATCCTGATACTCCTCTTCATAGTCTGGCCACAGGAATAGCCAGGGACAAAGCCATGAGTACTCTTTAAGTACTCGCAAACTAATACTAACAAGTTAAGGGGGTTTTTGTAGTAGGATACTAAGCTCTAGGGTTGTTTTGGAAAAATCCAGATTTACCTCTACTAAGTTCAGAAGCAAAGAAAACTAGTTGACAGGTTTATAATACCTAAGTGGGAACTTGAATTTCATATCACAACTCTGTTGTGGTCAAGTCAAAGTCACAAATCATTTCATAAGTCATTTTGAAAACATCTGACGATAGAACAGTATGGCCACTCCAACTGTCCATAACCGCGGACGCGGCTATTCGAATAGGTTGACACTCTGCAGAGATTGTACACTTTCACCACAACATTCGATACATCCGTCAAGAACAATCCTGAATTTACCATACTCAGTATGCGGATAATCAATCCTAACCTTTCAATTACACGCCCTAGTATAGGCATCTCTCCTATGAGTTTGGCCTCCCAACCATGATCAACTGTCATCTTGGGTACTACACAGGTGGACAATCTTCACAAGGTAGCCTTAGCTCAGACCTTGGCCGCGAGGGAACCCATACTAAGGTAAATAAATTTCCAGTCAAGCCCTACCCAAATTTCGGGTATTGTGGTTATACGGTAAAATTGGAATGGTATCGCATCCAGACAACCATCAGTTTTATAAAGGGCTAAGGCTCATGCCTCAGCATTTTCATCATGAAAATCATCTGGTGTTCGGAAACACATGTCAAAACATTTCAGTAGAATGACTCGTCATTCTAAGGTTTTCATAACCATTTTCACCAAGTATTCCCATCTAAAGTTGATCAAGTTTTATGCTTAGCACTAGCATCTACAAGTGGGGGTAAATACTAAAGGTGGATCATAATTATGTGGGGATTATCTAAGTTCAATCTCATGCCTTAGGATGACATCAAGATTATCTAACTTAGGCCAAATTTTATGCTCTTTATGCTACCTTCCAATATCCTTCCAATATCTACAAGTCACTATGTAAACTCTAAGAGAAAGCTTTGATAAAGAAAATAAAGTATAAAGCTTGCAAGTAAAACTAGGATTGGGTATCAAGTGGGTGTAAGCTTGCTAAGTTAATTGCTTGCTCATTCAACTAGTAGTATTAGGCTTGCATAGTTATCAGTATAAGCTTGCTAAGTTGCAAGTGTTAGCTTGCCTTGTGCAGATCAGTGGTTGAAGTTCTCCTCGGCTTCTTCCTCATGGTATCCTCCTTCCTTCTCGTATCCTTGGTCGATACTAGCGTCTATAAATAAATACGAGGTACACAATCACCAAACAATACTTAACTATTTCTAATCATCACACAAAGGTTCACACTAGATGATCTATCATCATCACTATCATTACAAGATTAAAGTACTTGTCTTATTTATTTTATTTTTAGAAAAGTAATTTCTACTCATTGAAAAACTACTTAAGATTTAATATTCTCCAACTCAAACATGGGATCATGTTGACACATGTCATCACCACATATTTCAGTACATGGGAATGTGATTTAAAGTGGTGTCACAATTTAATAAGGTTTAACCTTTTTATTTTAATTAAATAAAGTGACTAGAAATGCCTATGTGGCATTCTTTTATTACTTGAATATTATTTCTGTAAGTAAACCTATATATTTTTATATATTCTGAAAGGTATAGTTAAATGTGATTTTTGAGAATTGGAATCAACTCAAAAGATCTTATGGTTGAATTTTGAAAAATGTTTGAATGCAGAAAAGCTTCTGCCTTGTTATTTTTACCATGGTTGATCTATAAATCCAAATGGTTTGAATCCAATGGTCTTGGACTAAGCATTTTAGTACCTTTCTAACAAAATTGGTTTCATGCATTTTGGTTCAGTGAATCGAGCTGGGTTGATTTTGAATCTCGGTACAGAACTAGGTTTGAAATTAAATGAATAAAGCTTAATTTGAATTGTTGGGTCGCGTGGGAGTTTTCACTGGGCCGGCCCACTACACACAGCGCGTACGCGGGATGGTTAAGTGGCTGTCCCCATGTGTCAGTGAGACAGGGAGGGACGAAGCGGTACGGGGCAACATGGACTGTGGGATCTAGTTCTAATCTAACGGCTCTGGTTCATCGTCCACGTCGGGCAGCGCCGATGAGACAGAACCCTAGTGCGGCATGTGGGGGTCGTGGGAGGCTCATCGGGGCTCAGGCGAGGGTCGGCGACGGGGGCGAATGATGAAGTCGACAACGGCGGTTCTCCTGGTACTGATAGCTTCTCCTAGGGAAGCTCCAATCGACGGCTCCCTTCTTCTCCATCAGCGGCGGGCTCCGGTGAAATTCCGGCGATGCGCTGCTCGCCTTGCTCCGAGAGTGAGATGGGCTGGTTCTGAGTGAGAGGGGAGTGAACTGGTGTGAAGAAAACGAGTGGTGGAGGCCTCTATTTATAGTGGCTGAAGGGGACCGACGGGCGCGGGCTAAGCTCGTCGTGGTCGACGGCACAGAGGGCTACTGGCATGGGCGATGGTAGGGGGCGGTGTTGTGCTCCCTAGCGAAGCTCAACGAGGTGGTGGCGAGGCGTGGGGCGGTGCTGATCGGTCGAAACGCGTCGATGCTCTGGGCGGGTCCGACGGGAATTTTAATGGCGAACAACGCGTGTTGTCTACGCGGCGGTGAACGGGCATGTATGCGGGGTTGCTGGGATGATGGTGTTCACGCACGCACACGGCGAGGGCGACGCGCGGTCTGTGGGTGCTGGTCGTGGGTGGCGTACTGGCGCACTCTCGGCTCGCACGTAGAGAGGTTTGGCATGGTCGTGTCGTGTGGTCCAGGGGCTAGCATTGCTCGGGGCTGGGACAGAGAGTGGCGGTGGACGGTGGAGTGCCTACTAGACATGCTGGCTAGGCTTAGTGCTGCTCCTAGCTTGCTGTCAATAATGGGGTGGCAAGGTGAGGCTCGGCCTGCTTGACATTGATGGCATGGTCTGGTTTACAGTGAGCTAGATGGGTTAAACAAGTTAGATGATCTACTGAGGGTGTAGTGTGAGATAGATAGGGAACAAGTTAGGCCCAAATTTCTGCACACTATAGTGTTTGATGTTTGGTTGATTTGTATCTGCAAGGTGTTTGATGAACTGGCCGCAAGAACTTTAAATTTGAATTTTGGATTCAAACTTGGTGGGTTTGCTAGTCACATGCTAGGGAGTATCTGGTTGGTTGGATTAGTCAAGGGGCACTGGTTTGCTTGGGTTTTGAAAATGGGTGATCTTCACATATGATAAAGATTCAATTTTTAATTGTCATTTGAATAAGGTTGCCAAATGTTTCTGCAAGTTTGAAAGGTGGGCTTTGACTCACTTTTACTTGGTCTAGCAAGGGGTGAAAAGATTTGGAAAATTTTCTGTTTTAAATCTTGAACTAGAAACACTCAAAGTGACCTAGTGAGCAAGATTGGCAAAAATGACCATTTGCTTTATTTGATTTGTTTTTGGTTTTCTCTTGATTTATTTCTGCATGGAAATGTTTTATATGATGTTATTTTCCTATTTAAACCATTTCTTGCTATTTAGGTTAATCACACAAGTTTATTCATGCATTTATCAAATCATCTCATTCACACATGCATTCATATGATTTTAATTAATCAAAGTTTTTGTTAACCCTAATTTTAGTGATTAGAGTTTGATGATCCTTGTTTTATATTTTTGGGATGTTACAAACCTTCCCCCTTAAAAGAAAACTCGTCCCGAGATTTGAAAAAGGAAGAAAAAGATTATCTAGGATTTAAAGAGATCGGGAAACTCCGTCCTGATGTGATCTTCGTGCTCCCAGGTAGCTTCTTCTTCAGTGTGGTTTCTCCACTGAATCTTGAGAAACTTGATGCTTCGGGTTCTGGTGGTTCTGAAAGTTTCTTCCAAAATATGGATGGGTACTTCAGGATAGGTCAGGTCATCGTTGATCTCTATGGTTCGGTGATCAATGTTCTTGAAAACTTCGGTCTTCTTCGGAACTTCAAGGCATTTGCGAAGTAACGATATATGGAACACATTGTGCACTGCTGACATCTCCTCTGGCAGTTCCAATTGATATGATACTTCTCCTGGACGATTTAGAATCTTGAGGGGTCCGATATATCTGGGAGCTAACTTTCCTTTGAGATGGAAACATTGCATTCCTTTCACGGGCGACACCTTAAGGTACACGAAATCTCCGATATTGAAAGCGAGGTCTCGACATCTCTTGTCGGCGTAACTCTTCTGTCTTGACTGGGGGTCTTGAGGTGCTCACGAATCTTGTGAACTTTCTCTTTTGCTTCTCATAGGATATCGGGTCCGAAAATCTGACTCTCTCCTACTTCCGACCAATTCAAAGGGGTGCGACACTTCCTTCCATACATGAACTCAAATGGGGCCATTTGCAGACTAGCTTGGTAACTGTTGTTGTATGAAAATTCTGCGAAAGGCAGACAGTCTTCCCATTTAGATCCATACTCTAGCACACATGCTCTCAACATATCTTTGTGTATTTGATTTACTCGCTCTGTTCGTCCATCGGTCTGAGGGTGATACGCAGTGCTGAAATCTAGTCGGGTTCCTAAACCTTCTTGGACTTTCTTCCAGAATCTCGAGGTAAACCGAGTTCCTCGATCCGATACAATGTTCTTGGGGACTCCGTGCAAACTGATGATTCTAGAAATGTATAATTCTGCTAGCTTCGAACTCTGGTATGTGGTCTTGACTGGTAAGAAATGGGCTACTTTGGACAATCTATCAACTATGACCCAGATAGAGTCATTTCCCCTACTAGAAGTAGGCAATCCGGTGATAAAGTCCATTCCAACTGAATCCCATTTTCATTCCGGAATCTGTAATGGTTGCAACAGTCCTACGGGTCTTTGATGTCCCGCCTAGACTCTCTGACATATATCACACTTGGCGATATAGATTCCGATTTCTCTCTTCATCTTATGCCACCAAAATTGTTCCTTCAAATCCTGATACATCTTCGTTCCTCCGGGGTGGATAGAATAAAGGGTATCATGGGCCTCTTTCAAAATAACTTCTTTCAACTCCGAATCTGCTGGTACACAAAGGCGTCCTTTGTACCACAGAACTCCTTCTTTTTCTTCGGTGAATCCGAGTACTTTTCCTGTATCGATACGACATTTGATTCCATCAATACTAGAATTCCCTTTCTGCGCCTCCTTGATCTGACTGATCAAAGTGGGTTGAAGTTCTATGCTAGCCAAAAATCCTTCACTCACTAATTCCATTCTGAAATCTTCCATCTCTTTGTGCAAACTTGGTTGCTCCTTCAAAATCATGGAGTTCAAGCGGCACGGCAATCTGCTAAGGGCATCTGCTACCACATTGGCTTTACCGGGGTGATAGTGAATGTCCATATCATAATCCTTGATTAGCTCAATCCATCTTCTCTGTCTCATATTCAGCTCCTTCTGAGTGAATATATACTTCAGGCTCTTGTGATCCGAATAAATCTCACAACGGTTTCCCATCAGGTAATGCCTCCATGTCTTCAGGGCTAGAACTACGGCTGCTAGTTCAAGGTCATGGGTTGGATAATTTTGTTAGCTTCAGTTGTCGGGATAGATAAGATATAACTTTGCCTTCTTGCATTAGCACACATCCGAGACCGATCTTGGATGCGTCACAATACACATCAAAGGGCTTCGTGATATCCGGCATGATCAAGATTGGGGCTGAAATCAATCTCCTCTTGAGTTCTTGAAAACTCGCTTCACATTTGTCCGTCCATTCAAACTTCTTGTCCTTCTTCAACAATAGGGTCATGGGTCTGGCAATACTCGAGAATCCTTCTACGAACTTGCGGTAGTATCCCGCTAATCCGAGAAATGCATGAACTTGGGTTTGAGTGGTTGGGGCCTGCCAATCTTCGACATCCTTCACCTTCACAGGGTCCACGGCAATTCCTCCGGCTGACACAATATGTCCGAGGAATCCTACCTCCTGTAACCAGAATTCATATTTGCTAAACTTGGCATATAGTTGATGCTCTCTAAGGGTTCCAAGAATGGTCCTTAGGTGTAGCTCATGTTCTTCTTCTGATTTGGAATAAATCAGAATGTCATCGATGAAAACAACGACAAACTTATCCAGGAAGTCCATAAAAATCTTATTCATGAGGTTCATGAAATAAGCGGGGGCATTGGTTAATCCAAAAGACATGACCTTATACTCATATAATCCATATCGGGTGGTAAAGGCAGTCTTTGGAATATCCTCTGCGTGAATCTTGAGTTGATGATAACCAGTTCTAAGATTAATCTTAGAAAACACTCTGGCACCAGTCAACTGGTCAAACAAATCTTCTATCTTCGGCAACGGGTACTTGTTCTTGATGGTGACATCATTCAACTTCCAATAATCCGTACACAAATGGTTACCTCCATCTTTCTTGTCCACAAACAGCACAGGTGATCTCCAAGGTGACGCACTTGGTTGAATCACTCCAATTTCCAGCATGGCATCTAGTTGCTTCTTCAGTTCCGCTAGTTCAGACGGGTTCATACTCTATGTTCTATGGGCTATGGGTCCGGTTCCAGGTATTAGTTCAATGATAAACTCGATATCCCAATCTGGGGGCATACCGGGCAAAACATCTGGAAATACATCGGGGTATTCACAGACTATCCGAACTTGGTCAATGGTAGGCTAGGCTATACTCTTGTTGCACTTGAATTGACGGGGCAAGGTTTAAGATACATGCTCTACTGATATTCCGGTTGTATTGGTCATGGTTATGGCTTTCTTGGCACAGTCAATTAATCATTTGTGTTTGGACATCCAATCCATTCCTAGTACTACTTCCAAACCTTTAGTTCCGAGTACTATTAGATTAGCATAAAAATCTATGCCATTGATTCGAATAGGGACGGCTTTGCAAATTTTCCTAGCTTTGGTGGTTGAACCAGGTATTTGAACAATCATAACATGCTTCAATTTGGTGGGTTGAATCTTACTAGTGCATGCAAATTCTTCAGTGATAAAAGAGTGTGATGCTCCAAAATCAAACAACACTCTTGCAAGTACTGAGTTAATAGAAAACATACCCAGCACGACATTTGGCGCTTCCTGGGCTTCTTCAGCATGCATGAGAAAGAGACGGCCGTTGCGGTTGAGCAAGTTCCCTGGGGCAAACCTTCTCCCGGGCTGAACACGACGCTGCTACTGAGCTGGGGCATTTGCATTGGGGGCTATGGCAATCTTCTTGGGGAACTCATTGGAATAGTGACCCTTGGTTCCACATTCATAACAAGTCACTTGCGACTTGTCCTTCGCTACAACAGGCACATCATTGCTTCCTGTCCTTGGGGCAGTGTTGGTATTGGTGGCGGCATTGTTGTTGTTGAACTTGGGTGTTGCACGGTTGAAATTGCTAGACTTGCCAGGGTTGTTGTGGTTTCCTCCGGGCCTTGGGTTTCCACGGTTGGGATAGGTAGGACGGTTCATCGGGGTTCTGTTGTTTCTTGGGGCAAATTCTGGAGATGGGTTGGGGCGATACTTTGGTGTATGGTGGGTTCCTGGTTGATGCATCATGCGGCACTTGCGGTTCTCATTGGCTTGGTTGGTATTTCCTTCCATCTGAATGGCAGAGTCAACTAAGCCTTCAATATCAGCAAAGGGGATATTGACTAACACCGTCTGCATCTCATCATACAGACCATTCAAGAATCTCTCTTTCTTCTTGGCTTCAGTGTCGATCTCATCCGGTGCATACCAAGGTAATGACAAGAATTTGTCACGGTATTCCACTACGGTCATCCTTCCTTGCTTCAGTTCTCTGAATTCATCTCTCATCCTCTTGATCAAACCCGGTGGCACATGGGTTCTGCTGAACTTGACCTTGAATTCATCCCAAGTCATCATCTGACCTCCGGTCATTGCACCAACGATGTTCCACCATGCTCTTGCATCTCCAGCCAGATAGTGGGTGGCGAACAGAACCTTTTCGTTAGCTTCCACTCCTGTGACTTCCAGATTATTCTCCATGGTTTGCAGCCAATCATCTGCATCTAGGGGCTCTTCTGACTTAGTGAAAACAGGGGGATTGGTGTTCTGGAAATTCTTGAGCTTAGATCCATGGTTGTCCTGATTTACATGGCCTTGATTGTTGTTGGCCATCTGAGCTATCTGTTGAAGGGTGGCTAGGTTGGCTTGACGTTCGACTCTTTCAGCTTCGCGGTCAGAAATCAACATTTGCAAGAGTTGCAACATTGGGTCCGAGGCTGAGTTTCTTCCTCCGCGAGGCATCTGAAGATTGAGATAGATCATGAGAAAAGAGGGAAATTTCTAAGGTTCAGGGTTTTGAACAGTTTTTAAAGTTTGACTCGGATTTTTCTGGCAACTTGCTTTTCATTCATTCATAGCACACGATACAAACACACACCACAACAAAGAAAAACAGATGGTTTTAGGAACCAATCTGGAAGCTATGATACAGTGGGACCGAATACAACTCACTAACGCTAGTGCTCAAGTGCTACTACTCCTTGGAGTCAGTGTCCTCATTATCCTCATCATCATCATCATCATCATCGATGAAGGCGAAATCATCCTCATCGGTGAAGTCCATGGCCTGATCCTATAGAAAGTCATCATCATCGCTGAGATAGGAGTAGGGGTCTCCACGAAGGTCTTTCCCTGCATTCTTCCTCTCCTCCAACTGCATGTCTCTCTCATGGATGGTCTCCTCCAAATCCGTGATCCGGTGGCGAAGACGGGCAATGATGCGCTCCTTCTTGTCGAGCTGACAGCGATGAGACTTGCGATCCTTCACTAGCATGGCGATGGTCTGATCCTTCTTCTTGGCGATGGCGTACTTGTGGTTCGCGTAGGAACGGGCATTGTCCAACTCCTTCTGATGGTCGTACATCATGAAGCTAAGATGGTCCAATTGACTCTTTAGCTCGTGGTGATATGGGGCCTCCAGTGGCTGTCCCATAACATCGCGCCTTGGGTAGAACTCAAAACGTGTACCCTTGATTTGATTGATACTCTGACCACACAGAAGGGCAAGAGCTTCCTGCATTTCCCTGGCCAGTCCATCGAGCCAGTTGTTTTCTATTAAGGTGAACTGAATTCCCTCTACAGTGGGAGGTTCAATCTTTCCTCGGAGACTTGCAACAACTAGCCACTACAGATCTTCTCCTTCCTAATCATTGAGCTAAGCTCCGAAGAATTCGGGGTGCGGACGCTCCAGCAACTCCGACAGCTGGTCCAAGTCACGCTCAACGATGAGGTCTCCTCCATTCCCCAACTGATAAAACTTTCTGTACTTCACGTCCATCTATAAGAATATAGGATGAGTAAGTTAGTAGAGTGATCAAGTGTGTCAAATTTTATGTACTTTGCAAGAATTTTTGAGGAACATGAATTTTCATGAAAGAATCCAAGTCATAAGAAGGGGAATAAGTTTTTGTAAATACTCACTTCTTATGGTTTTGAAACTAAAATTTTGATTCAAACATACATTCTAACTAGGGTCTCCTATGGTCAGGATGGCTCTGATACTAACTTGTCAACACCCGGATTTTTAATCATAGATGCCTGTTATGCCGTACATCGCAATCCCAGGATTATCATTTTTGCGAGACATAACAGATTTGGATATCACAGTACATCATCCATTGCAAACCATACATAAGGTCTTACACAAATAAGGATCTCATGATCCAGTTCTTAATACAATTCAAGCAACGGAATAACGTAATAGTAACGATAGCGTAGGCGAAGCTCCATCTTGTGGTCACGAGCAATCTTGCGATGGGAGATGATCCTAGTTGTCGTAACCTTCCTGCGGTCCGTCATCCTAATACTCCTCTTCATAGTCTGGCCACGGGAATGGCCAGGGACAAAGCCATGAGTACTCTTTAAGTACTCGCAAACTAATACTAACAAGTTAAGGGGGTTTTGTAGTAGGATACTAAGCTCTAGGGTTGTTTTGCAAAAAGCCAGATTTACCTCTACTAAGTTCAGAAGCAAAGAAAACTAGTTGACAGGTTTATAATACCTAAGTGGGAACTTGAATTTCATATCACAACTCTGTTGTGGTCAAGTCAAAGTCACAAATCATTTCATAAGTCATTTTGAAAACATCTGACGATAGAACAGTATGGCCACTCCAACTGTCCATAACCGCAGACGCGGCTATTCGAATAGTTTGACACTCTGTAGAGATTATACACTTCCACCACAACATTCAATATATCCGTCACAAACAATCCTGAATTCACCATACTCAGTATGCGGATAATCAATCCTAACCTTTCAATTACACGCCCTAGTATAGGCACCTCTCCTGTGAGTTTGGCCTCCCAACCATGACCAACTATCATCTTGGGTACTGCATACGTGGACAATCTTCACAAGGTAGCCTCAGCTCAGACCTTGGCCGCAAGGGAAGCCATACTAAGGTATATAAATTTCCAGTCAAGCCCTACCCAAATTTTGGGTATTGTGGTTGTACGGTAAAATTGGAATGGTATCGCATCCAGACAACCATCAGTTTTATAAAGGGCTAAGGCTCATGCCTCAACATTTTCATCATCAAAATCATCTGGTGTTCGGAAACACATGTCAAAACATTTCAGTAGAATGACTCATCATTCTAAGGTTTTCATAACCATTTTCACCAAGTATTCCCATCTAAAGTTGATCAAGTTTTATGCTTAGCACTAGCATCTACAAGTGGGGGTAAATACTAAAGGTGGATCATAATTATGTGGGGATTATCTAAGTTCAATCTCATGCCTTAGGATGACATCAAGATTATCTAACTTAGGCCAAATTTTATGCTCTTTATGCTACCTTCCAATATCCTTCCAATATCTAGAAGTCACTATGTAAATTCTAAAAGAAAGCTTTGATAAAGAAAATAAAGTATAAAGCTTGCAAGTAAAACTAGGATTGGGTATCAAGTGGGTGTAAGCTTGCTAAGTTAATAGCTTGCTCATTCAACTAGTAGTATTAGGCTTGCATAGTTATCAGTATAAGCTTGCTAAGTTACAAGTGTTAGCTTGCCTTGTGCAGAGCAGTGGTTGAAGTTCTCCTTGGCTTCTTCCTCGTAGTATCCTCCTTCCTCCTCGTATCCTTGGTCGATACTAGCGTCTATAAATAAATACGAGGTACACAATCACCAAACAATACTTAACTATTTCTAATCATCACACAAATCATCATCACTATCATTACAAGATTAAAGCACTTGTCTTATTTATTTTATTTTTAGAAAAGTAATTTCTACTCACTGAAAAACTACTTAAGATTTAATATTCTCCAACTCAAACATGGGATCATGTTGACACATGTCATCACCACATATTTCAGTACATGGGAATGTGATTTAAAGTGGTGTCACAATTTAATAAGGTTTAACCTTTTTATTTTAATTAAATAAAGTGACTAGAAATGCCTATGTGGCATTCTTTTATTACTTGAACATTATTTCTGTAAGTAAACCTATATATTTTTATATATTCTGAAAGGTATAGTTAAATGTGATTTTTGAGAATTGGAATCAACTCAAAATCTCTTATGGTTGAATTTTGAAAAATGTTTGAATGCAGAAAAGCTTCTGTCTTGTTATTTTTACCATGGTTGATGTACAAATCCAAATGGTTTGAATCCAACGGGCTTGGATTAAGCATTTCAGTACCTTTCTAACAAAACTGGTTTCATACATTTTGGTTCAGTGAATCGAGCTGGGTTGATTTTTGAATCTAGGTACAGAACTGGGTTTGGAATTAAATGAATAAAGCTTAATTTGAATTGTTGGGTCGCACTGGAGTTTTCACTGGGCCGGCCCACTACACACAGCGCGTACGCGGGATGGTTAAGTGGTTGTGCCCACGCGTCAGTGAGACGGGGAGGGGCAAAGCGGTACGGGGCAACGTGGATCGTGGGATCTAGTTCTAATCTAACGGGTCTGGTTCATCGTCCACGTCCAGGCGCCGGTGAGGATGAACCCTAAGCGCCGGTGGTGGGGGTGGGAGGCTCACGGGGCTCGGTTCTCCTTCTTCTCCAATGGCGGGCTCCGGTGAAATTCCGGTGATGTGCTGCTCGCCTTGCTCCGGGAATGAGGTGGGGTGGTTCTGAGTGAGAGGGGATTGAATTGGTGTGAAGAAAACGAGCGGTGGAGGCCTCTATTTATAGTGGCTGAAGGGGACCGACGGGAACGGGCTGAGCTTATCATGGTCGACGGCACATAGGGCTACTGGCATGGGCAACGGTAGGGCGCGGTGCTGTTCTCCCTGGCGAAGCTCAACGGCGTGGTGGCGAGGCATGGGGCGGCGTTGATCGGTCGGAAAGCATCGATGCTCTGGGTGGGTCCGACGGGAATTTTAATGGCGCACAGCGCGTGTGATCTGCGCGGCAGTGAACGGGCATGTCTGCGGGGTTGCTGGGATGATGGTGTTCACGCACGCACACGGTGAGGGCGGCGCGCGGTCTGTGGGTGCTGGTCGTGGGTGGCGCACTGGCGCTCTCTCGGCTCGCACGCAGAGAGGTTTGGCATGGTCATGTCATGTGGTCCAGGTGCTGGCATTGCTCGGAGCTGGGACAGAGAGTGGCGATGGACGGTGGAGTGCCTGCTAGACATGATGGCTAGGCTTAGTGTTGCTCCTAGCTTTCTGTCGACAATGGGGTGGCAAGGTGAGGCTCGGCTTGCTTGCCATTGATGGCATGGTCTGGTTTACAGTGAGCTAGATGGGTTAAACAAGTTAGATGATCTACTGAGGGTGTAGTGTGAGCTAGATAGAGAACAAGTTAGGCCCAAATTACTGCACACTATAGTGTTTGATGTTTGGTTGATTTGTATCTGCAAGGTGTTTGATGAAATGGCCGCAAGAACTAATTTGAATTTTGAATTCAAACTTGGTGGGTTTGCTAGACACATGCTAGGTAGTATCTGGTTGGTTGGATAATCAAGGGGCACTGGTTTGGTTGGGTTTTGAAAATGGGTGATCTTCACATATGATAAAGATTCAATTTTCAATTGTCATTTGAATGAGGTTGCCAAATGTTTCTGCAAGTTTGAAAGGTGGGCTTTGATTCACTTTTACTTGTTCTAGCAAGGGGTGAAAAGATTTGGAAAAGTTTCTGTTTGAAATCTTGAACTAGAAACACTCAAAGTGACCTAGTGAGCAAGATTGGCAAAAATGACCATTTGCTTTATTTGATTTGTTTTTGGTTTTCTCTTGATTTGTTTCTGCATGGAAATGTTTTATATGATGTTATTTTCCTCTTTAAACCATTTCTTGCTATTTGGGTTAATCATACAAGTTCATTCATGCATTTATCAAATCATCTCATTCCCACATGCATTCATATGATTTTAATTAATCAAAGTTTTTGTTAACCCTAATTTTAGTGATTAGAGTTTGATGATCCTTGTTTTATATTTTTGGGATATTACACGCCTCCCTCGCCGTTTGCATACATGATCACCACCGTCCCAGCAACCCTGCACACATGCATGTTCACCGTCGCGCGGACCATGCACGCTGTACGCCATTAAAATCGCCGTCGGACCTGCCCAGAGCGTCGACGTGTTCCGACCGATCAGCATCGCAACACGCCTCACCACCATGCCGTTGAGCTTCGCCAGGGAGCACAGCACTGCCCCCATCGTCTCCCATGCCATTAGCCCTCTGTGCCGTCGACCACGACGAGCTCAGCCCGCAACCTTCGGTCCCCTTGTCGAACTATAAAAGGAGACCTCCCCTTCACACAAGTTCACTCCCCACCTCTCACTGATACCCCCCACTCACTCCCAGAGCAAGGCGAGCACCAGGTGGCGGGAATTTCACGAGAGTTCGCCGCTGTAGAAGAGGAGAGGCGCCGTCGATTTGAGCCGCCCCAGGAGAAGTTGTCGGTACCAGGAGGATCGCCGTCGTCGACTTCGTCGTTCGCCCCCATCGCCGACCATCGCCGGAGCCCCGGTGAGCCTCCCACGACCCCTACTGGCCGTGCTAGGGTTCGTGCTCGTCGTGTCCTGTTCAGGCATGGACGATGAACTCGAGCCGTTCGATTAGAGTTAGATCCCACGGTCCACATCGCCCCATACCGCTTTGCCACTTGTTGTCTCACTGACGAGTGGGGTCGCTCACTTAACCAGCCCGCATACGCGCTGTTTGTAGTGTGCCGGCCCAGTTAAACCTCCCACGCGACCCAACAATTCAAAATTTAGTTTTATTCATTTAACTTCAAACCCAGTTCTGTACCTAGAGTCAAAAATCAACCCAGCTCGACTCACTGAACCAAAATGCATGAAACCAATTTTGTTAAAAAGGTACTGGAATACTTAATCCAAGCCCGTAGGATTCAAACCATTTAGATTTGTAGATCACCCATGGTAAAAATAACAAGGCAAAAGCTTTTCTGTATTCAAACATTTTTCAAAATTCAACAATAAGAGCTTTTGAGTTGATTCCAACTCTCAAAAATCACATTTAACCCTTTCAGAATATATAAAAATATATAGGTTTACTTACAGAAATAATGTTCAAGTAATAAAAGAATGCCACCTAGGCATTTCTAGTCACTTTAATTAAATAAAATAAAAAGGTTAAACCTTATTAAATTGTGACACCACTTTAAATCACATTCCCATGTACTGAAATATGAGGTGATGACATGTGTCAACATGATCCCATGTTTGAGTTGGAGAATATTAAATCTTAAGTAGTTTTTCAATGAGTAGAAATTACTTTTCTAAAATAGAATAAATGGAAAAGTGCTTTAATATTGTAATGTTAGTGATGATGCTAGATCATCTAGTATGAACCTTTGGGTGATCATTAGAAATAGTTAAGTATTGTTTGGTGATTATGTTCCTCATATTTATTTATAGACGCTAGTACCGACCAAGGATACAAGGAGGAAGGAGGATACTACGAGGAAGAAGCCGAGGAGAACTTCAACCACTGCTATGCACAAGGCAAGCTAACACTTGCAAGATACCCTACTTATGCAAGCTACTACTTGCTTGTTACTAGGCCAACTATATGCCTTAAGCATATGTGATTATACCCAATTGACACACCATCCTAGTTTTACTTGCAAGCTTATTACTCTATGTCTTTAGCAAGCTTTCTCTTAGATTTTACTTAGTGACTTATAGATTCTAGGAAGATAACTGAAGGTAGCATAAAGAGCATAAAATTTGGCCTAAGATAGATAATCTTGATGTCATCCTAAGGCATTAGATTGAACTTAGCTAATCCCCACTTATTTATGACCCACCATTTGTATTTACCCCACTTGTAGATGCTAGTGCTAAGCATAAAACTTGATCAACTTTAGATGGGAATACTTGGTGAAAATGGTTATGAAAACCTTAGAATGATGAGTCATTCTATTGAAATGTTTTGACATGTGTTTCCGAACACCAGATGATTTTGATGATAAAAATGTTAAGGCATGAGCCTTAGCCCTTTATAAAACTGATGGTTGTATGGATGCGATACCATTCCAATTTTACCGTACAACCAGAATACCCGAAATTTGGGTAGGGCTTGACTGG
Organism: Avena insularis; assembly: GCA_023614405.1. Classification (NCBI taxonomy): domain Eukaryota; kingdom Viridiplantae; phylum Streptophyta; class Magnoliopsida; order Poales; family Poaceae; genus Avena; species Avena insularis. The sequence goes on along the minus strand of CM042693.1, from coordinate 313,734,729 downwards.
AAATTTATATACCTTAGTATGGGTTCCCTCGCGGCCAAGGTCTTAGCTGGGGCTACCTTGTGAAGATTGTCCACCTGTGCAGTACCCAAGATGACAGTTGGTCATGGTTGGGAGGCCAAACTCACAGGAGATGTGCATATACTAGGGCGTATAATTGAAAGGTTAGGATTGATTATCCGCATACTAGGTATAGTGAATTCAGGATTTGTTCCTGATGGATGTATAGAATGTTGTGGTGTAAGTGTACAATCTCTGCAGAGTGTCAAACTATTCGAATAGCCGTGTCCGCGGTTATGGAAAGTTGAAGTGGCCATATTGTTCTATCGTCAGAAGTTTTCAAAATGACTTATGAAATGATTTATGAATTTGACTTAACCACAACAGAGTTATGATATGAAATTCAAGTTCCCGCACTATAAGGAATCTGTTGATACATGGCCCTCCATTTTCGTCACTGAATCGTCATTGTTGATAGATTATGACGATCTTATGACGAAAAATGGATCGTCAAAAACTGAGCGTCAGTAATTGCACGCAATGACGTTTTTTGTAATATCATCATAATCCTCTATGACGATATTGGATCGTCATAGAGATTATATCGTCACTCACAGTTTGGCCACACCACTTCAGATCCTACGTGGCAAATCCTATGTGGCAAAATTGTGACGAAATTGGATCGTCGTAGGTTGAAATCAGTCCGGTCCAATTCGGTGGTCTATATGGGCCGAGACAATAATTCCAGCCTTTTATTTCCTAGGCCTTGGCTTTTTTGGGTTTATTTCTCGTATGGGCCTTGACATTCTTAGGACCAATTTCCCAAATTGTTTCATCAACATAATTTGGGCCCAAGCCTTTTTAAGCCCATATACATTTAGTTCTGTCCATATTTTATCAATTTTAATTATAATTTTGGTTGCATCTATTGGGCTAGGCCATAGCCTTTTCAGTCCAATAACGCATGGGCCATGGCACAATGAATACTCGAATGACAGCCCAAAAAAATTCTAGCCTTTTTCTCCAGGTATGAACTACAAGCGAATATATATGAATTTGAATAACCAGAATATACACAGCATTTAGAACTTATCAGCAAATAGTAAATTCACAATTTCATAGCCAAGATTACAATTCGGTAACAGTATCAATATTACAGTTGCACAGCCAAGATTACAACTGCACAACCAAACAGCCAAGATTACAATTGCACAGCCAAGATTACACTACATTAACTTGTCAGCAAACAGCCCCAAAAGCACCATCTGCTACACAACCACAGAACACACAAAGTTCGAACAATATCACCTCTCACTATGTGCACATCCAGGATCTCCTCTTGCTAAAACGGTGCTACCATCCTCAACTCTACTAGCTCCTGTAAAGAATAGGAAATTATGGTAACGACTGTCAATTCAGAATGAAAGCAATATATTCTAACAATTACACAGAATAGCAAGAAACAAAATGAACAGAAATCTACAAGCTGCTAAGAGTGTGATCCTAGAGCACAAGGAAATGGATAACAATAGCAACCGCAAGGAGAAATTACTATAAGAAACATATTATTTTGCGGAACATGAACATAAGCATGTATGAAAGACATGCATTCACCCTTAAGTGAATTAGTTCACCCAAGATAAACAAGCAGTATAGATATGCCAAGTCACAGAAATTGCCTAAGGAACTATCTAATATAGTGAACATGCCTAAGGAAATATCTCTTGCAACCATATGAACCCATACTATGTGTCAAGGCAAAACTAAATTCATGGTGAATAAATTCGAGCCAACAAAGTTTGTAAAAAGAATACACAAATGCAGCGCTACCAATCATATAACTAAACAATGATCTGACCTGAACAAAAAATTAGAAAGTGTAGGTGCAACTGCCAGCAACGGTGAGGTCACACTGCAATCCATAGCACGGGGATCAACATCATAAGAAATACTCACATACAGTACCATTGAACACGAATCTCAGCTAAAACTGGCAACACGGATCCTCCAGAACCTAGAGATCTAGTACTATCTTAAATAACCAACCACTGGCTTAGCTAAAGAGAGGTTAGTAGACAGGACATGAGTACTCACGCAGATCCCTGGTGGTGGTCGTCGAGGGAGATGGCAGGCGCTCGGAAACAGGATTGATGCGGGTGAGCGCGACCTTTCTAGCACATCACCATGAAGATGGTGGTGATCCTAGGGCGCCACAATTTTCTTATCCCATCCACACCTTCTGTGATCAATTGAGTTACTCAGTCAATATCAAGATATATGGTTGCTAGAACTACTACTTTCTGCCAAAATAAAATTTTATTTCTTGGAATCAAAATAATTCCATTTTCTCGGAAACAGAAAGTCGTACCAACTACAATCATGTTCAGTAGAGAACAAACATGTATTATAAGATCACTGGACACATGTTATTACTAATATTTATCCCTGCAACATACATCTCTGGTAATTTTATTAGCACCAACAAATGCCTTGGTTCATAACTCATAAGAATTTACAAAATAACAAGCCCACCTACTGCTATGTATTGTATAAATATAATGAATATCATACACAACTAATACCATTAGCACTACTTAGCACAAAATCGTGTAATAAGAGGAAGAAAATTTAGGAAAATAACAATAGAGTTGGATACAACAAAGCTAGACAAAATTGTTTTGGCAATATATAATAAGCCATTTCCCAATGATGAAATAAAGAAGAAAATCTGATATTAACTCCCCTGATCATTTGATGCCAAAGGGCCACTCTTCTACTTTAGTTCCTGCACAAAACTAGTTCCAGTTGGATTATTGTTGACAGCAAACAACTACATTATCTTTCAAAGAAAACAAGTGTCATTTTGCTTATACATTAGAATCACTTAGACAGAATGTCGAGGAACAGACTATATATTCCTATATCTCAAGTAAACTGCACTACATTGATCACAAATAAAAAAATATTGCACAAGATTCTATGTTATTTATTGTTTTCAAGTTGCAAAAAAGAGAGAGATTTTATTGGAACAGACATGTACCTACTAAATAGGTTAGTGAACCATGTCAACACTTCATGAACACAACTTCCATCTTAGTTCTATAGACATAACACACAATTTGCATCTAGTCTCACAACCATGGTAACATCTGTTGGATTTAATTTTCAAAGTGGTGAGGCAATTATTTCTATTTATGAGTATTCATCATTAGAACTCCAGAGGCACAATTATGCTACATCATTGCAAATACAATATCTACCACAGCATCCAAGCCCACCTAATTCAACTGCATATATAATGGTTGGTGCATTATCTTAAAACTAGGCAGATAGCACGATCATGAAATTCTGAAGATCTATGACAAAGGTTCGGAAAAACAACTTGTCAGACTTGGTAGAAGACGATACCTTCAGTGAGGACCTGCAGGTCGTGGGAGTCAGACTGGAAGTCGAGGCTAAAGATCTCGATATTGACCCACACGGACAACTGGAAGTCGACAGCGTCGCTGATGGTGCCGGCGGTGAGGTAGGGCGCCTCTGGCGTGAGCGCCATCAGCGGCGCCCTCTACACGCTCTTGCTGGACACATCTCCGGAGATCGCCACACCAGATCTGGGTGCCTCGCTCGCTGCCCCACCGCGCAATCATCGGAGGAACATAGGCGTTGCATGGCCATCGCTGACCTCCACCATCACGTGCATTGCCTTGGTCGTCGCCGCCTGTAGCTAGCTAGGCCATCTGTGGAGGATCTCTGCCGCCTACCCTGCCTTGGCTCGCTCTTCCCCTACCCTAGGTTCGCTCTGCTGCTACGGGAACCGGGGAAGGGGGTGCACGGGCAGTGGAGAGCAACCTGGGGGCTCGCTGGAGCCCGTCGAGATCTGCCAATAGAAGGGGATCGGAAGAAGACACCAACTAGGGGCACACACGTGCTTGCTCGTGCGAGAGGACAAGGCTGCAAGATGGGACGGCGAGCTAGCAGGCGGCGCGATGGGAAGGTGAGGAGCGAGGAGATTAGGGTTGTGGTGAGGTGCGGCTGTCGAACGAGAGAGAGGAAGAAGTGGTGGCGGCTGGCAGGGTCTGTGGAGAGAATCAATGGGATTAGGGTTTGCGGGTGGTGTGATCATGATATCACGAAATTACCCCTGTTCATTTATGTGGTGATGTCTATGGGAAATCTAGGGCATTTCTGTCATTTAACATACAAAGACAGGGAGACGAGGAGGCATCGGATGAAATTCCGTGCGTTGTATTGAGGTCATATAGGCAGCTGAGATTAGCTTCGGTGGGTTAATCCGTGGGTAATCTGATTCTCTATTCTGATTGGTTGTCACTATTTTTTTATTTCCTGAGAGCCAAAAAGCGGGGCGTTTTATGAAGCAACCACCAAATGCAAGTTTCAAAATGGCACCACCCCATTTTTCAAAAATACTAGACCAAATTACATGAACAATATCCCAAATAGGGTATCTCAAACATTTTCGTCCACCCCTGGCAAAAAAGACAAATTCCTGCCGAATCGGTAGGAAGTGGGTCTGGTTTGAACTACAGGTACATGATATAAAGCTCATGATTTTTGGCAAAAATAATTTTTAGACTCACAATATTCTATTTCTTCAGAGATCCAATGCAATTTTAGCGAGTCTCATCCCCTAGCTAAGAACCTTCATGACCGCCGTTTTGACCATAGTTTGAAACTGGCATAAAAATTCAAAAATGGTCCGATCAACGCAAATCCTTCGCGTGGTGTCTTATTATGTGATATAGTTGCAATAAAAAATACTAAACTTGGTAAATTGAGTATGTCTCAAAAAAACCTTCACAAAATGACCTATCATGTTCGAGGTTTCATGGCTTTCGGGTCAAATGACCAATGTTATGGCTATAATCAGGGCATAGTTTGTGATAATTCACCCGTATCATGCACACATGTGCATCATGGGATGGCGAACAATGTTGCAGGAGGAAGTTTTCCATTTGGTCGCACGGAAAATCCATTTTCCATTTTTCAAGCGCAAAAAATGGGGCGTTTTGTGAACCAACCACCAAATGAAAGTTGCACGATGCTACCGTCCCATTTTTCAAAAATAATAGGACACCTTACATTGACAAATGTCTAAACCGGGGTATCTCAAACATTTCCGTCCACCCCTGGCAAAAAATACAAATTCCTACCGAATCGGTAGGAAGTGGGTCCGGTTTGAAATACAGGTACATGATATAAAGCTCATGATTTTTGGCAAAAAATCATTTTTAGACTCACAATATGCTATTTCTTTAGAGATCCAATGCAAGTTTAGCGAGGCTCATCCCCTAGCTAAGAACCTTCATGACCGCCATTTTGACCATAGTTTGAAACAGGCATAAAAATTCAAAAACGGTCCGATCAACGCAAATCCTTCGCGTGGTGTCTTATTATGTGACATAGTTGCAAGAAAAAATACCAAACTTGGTAAATTGAGTATGTCTCAAAAAAACCTTCACAAAATGACCTATCATGTTCGAGGTTTCATGGCTTTCGGATCAAATGACCAATGTTATGGCTAGAATCAGGGCATAGTTTGTGATTATTCGCCTGTATAGTGCACACATGTGCATCATGGGATGGCGAACAATGTTGCAGGAGGAAGTCTTCCATTTGGTCATACGGAAAATTCATTTTCCATTTTTTGAGCGCAAAAAAGGGGGCGCTTTGTGAAGCAACCACCAAATGAAAGTTGCACGATGCTACCATCCCATTTTTCAAAAATAATAGGACACCTTACATTGACAAATGTCCCAACCGGGGTATCTCAAACATTTCCGCCCACCCCTGGCAAAATAGACAAATTCCTGCCGAATCGGTAGGAAGTGGGTCCGGTTTGAACTACAGGTACATGATATAAAGCTCATGATTTTTGGCAAAAATAATTTTTAGACTCACAATATGCTATTTATTTAGAGATCCAATGCAAGTTTAGCGAGTCTGATCCCCTAGCTAAGAACCTTCATGACCGCCGTTTTGACCATAGTTTGAAACGGGCATAAAAAATTCAAAAACGGTCCGAGCAACGCAAATCCTTTGTGTGGTGTCTTATTAGGTGACATAGTTGCAAGGAAAAATACCAAACTTGATATTTTGCAAGTGTCTCGAAAAACCCTTCTCAGAAATGACCTAACATGTTCGAGGTGTCATGGCTTTCGGGTCAAATAACCAATGATATGGTCAGAATTGTGGCATATTTTGTGATAATTCACCCGTATCGTGCACCCATGTGCATCATGGGATGGCAAACAATGTTGCAGGAGGAAGTTTTCTATTTGGTCACACGGAAAATCTATTTTCCATTTTTCGAGCGCAAAAAACGCGGTGTTTTGTGAAGCAACCACCAAATGAAAGTTGCACGATGCTACCATCCCATTTTTCAAAAATAATAGGACACCTTACATTGACAAATGTCCCAACCAGGGTATCTCAAACATTTCCGTCCATTCCTGGCAAAAAAGACAAATTCCTGCCAAATCAGTAGGAATGGGTCCGGTTTGAACTACAAGTACATGATATAAAGCTCATGATTTTTGGCAAAAATCATTTTTATACTCACAATATACTATTTCTTCAGAGATCCAATGCAAGTTTAGCGAGGCTCATCCCCTAGCTAAGAACCTTCATGACCGCCGTTTTGACCATATTTTGAAACAGGCATAAAAAATTCAAAAATGGTCCGATCGACGCAAATCCTTCGCGTGGTGTCTTATTATGTGACATAGTTGCAAGGAAAAATATCAAACTTGGTATTTTGCAAGTGTCTAAAAAAAACCCTTCTCAGAAATGACCTAACATGTTCGAGGTTTCATGGCTTTCGGGCCAAACGACCAATGATATGACCAGAATCATGGCATAGTTTGTGATAATGTGTCCATATTACGCACCCATATGTATCGTGGGATGGCAAACAATATTGCAGGATCGTCGCACACAAAACTCATTTTTCATTTTCCGAGCGTAAAAAATGGGTCGTTTTATAAAGCAACCACCAAATGAAAGTTTCCAAATGCTACCATCCCATTTTTCAAAAACAATAGGCCAACTTATATGGACAAATGTCCCAACCGGGACATCTCAAACCTTTCCGTACACCCCTGGCGAAAAAGACAAATTCCTGCCGAATCGGCAGGAAGTGGGTCCGATTTGATCTACAAGTACATGATCCGATGCCCATTATTTTTTGAAAAAATTAGTTTTATACTCACAATATAATGTTTCTTCAGAGATCCACCGAAACTTTTTAATAAGACTCAATCCCTATACGAGAACAATCACTCCCTAGTTTCAAACTCATATTTTGAATTATAGCATTGTCCCTACTATGGACTAATGTTGGATTAGTAAATCCACTATTTTAATTAATCAAAGTATTGCTAATTAATATCCTAAGATGTTCTACTGAATTTTATAAAAATTTATAAACAAAAATCAATTATTTTGACTTATTATAAAAAAGTTACAAAAAAATTAAGAAAACAAAAAAACTGAATGGGTGGATCTGGCAGGGCCCTAATCTTCCACTTCCCACCAAGGCCCATTGTGGCTAATTCCCTTCCCACCGAGCCCATCGTGGTCGAGTCCCTTCCCACCGAGGCCCATTGCCGTAGAGGACTCAGCCCAGCGCAATGTTTGAATAGATATAAGGGTGTGTTGTAGTAGTATAACAAGAAAGAATGGTTGGCGTGGTGGTAATGTGCGCCCGGATGGTTTGGAGGTCTGGGGTTCGAATCCCCGCCCCAATTCTTTTTTCCTAGTAGATTCGAGCAGCGCCACATAGGCATGTGGGAATCTAGCCACGTAGGTCTAGGAATTATGCAACATTTAAGTAATTTAAAAGATTTGGAATTTTAATTATCCATAAAAATGTAATCTTCATTATTTTTTGATCAATTTACATATATAAAACATTTTATTTTAACTTACCAATAAAAAGATATGAATTATGCCATATAAAAGATTTTTCTAGAATTTTAAAGCAAAATAGATAAAAACATAAACTTTTCTCACCTAGAGAGAGTGAGCCAGAGAGAATGACGTGTGGGCCTTGGGACGCTGATTGGACACCGGCGTGGTTGGATGTTTTTTACATGTGGGAATCTAGCATGGCTCAATGGCATGTGGGCAGACTTCAGAAAAGTTTAAAGAAAAAAATGAAATAAGAGGAGAATAGGAGGACATAGTCCATTTAGGCCTAGGCCCAATAGACGGGGCTAACTTTATTAAGGTCGCGTTCATTTCAATAAGAACGAGCTTGTGTCTAGTGGTTGGTGCTCGCCGAGGAGTTGGGGAGGTCGCGAGTTCGATTCCTCTATAGCGTGTATTTTTATGAAATTTTCACAAAGGAGGTGGGGCATATTTGTCAGGTCGCACGTGGGGCTAGCCTATCAGTTTGCTGGTGGGGCCACTCGTCAGGTTGCACGTGGGGCATGTCTGTCAGGTCGCCAGTGGGGCCTGACTGTCAGGTTGATGTGGTGGTCAGTAGTGGGTGACGAGGTTTGATCTCATCAATGCCCATTGTTATGGACTTGGATTTTGGAGAAGATGGGGATGTTGGAGATCGTGGAACGGTTAGCAAACAAGCAACACGGGGACACAAGGTTTACCCAGGTTCAGGCCCCCGGAGGGAAAACCCTACTCCTGCTTGTCTGCTCTTTGATTACGGCGGAACCGAAGGTTACAGGGTGCGCAGATGCAATCTGGCGTGGAGGTGTGTATGCGGAAGTATGAGTCGAGAGATCTAGGCCATGCCCTCCTGGCCTTTATATAGACTTACGCAGGTCCCGGGCATAGTCCTAGTCGGTTACAGGTTTTAGGGTTTTACCCCTTTGAATTTCCTATCTACTCTAGTCTTGTTCTCCAAGGATCCGAAGGCGTCATGGGCCTGGGCCATCCGAAAGTCTTCATGGGCCGGCGTACATCTGCCGTGGGCCTTCCTTGGGCTGGACCAGGTATGCGGAGATCACATACCCGCAGGGTATAACCATGTCAGTAGCCCCCGAGTGATCAGTCGAATCGCAGATTCGGCTGAGGACTCTTTAATCCTTCGGGTGCAACTATGTATTAACAATATGCGTGTAGGGATTGTTGATGCGTGTGCACGACTCACGACCCACGAGGTCGATTAAGCGTCTTAGGACAAAACAACACGATCTTCCTCAGGTTCGAGTCCCCCAACTCGAAACTGGAACATATGCTGGCGTAATTCGACTCAGGCCGTGGAGGACTTACATGAGTGGAATTCCAGTGGATTTAATGGATGTACCCAACGCGTCCATCGGGATTTTCATCGCGCTTGTTAGCACATGTTTTTACTAGCAGAGCGCAGTTGTGTGCGTTGCCAGGCCATCAGATGATATCTGTAGGTCTTATCTTTGTGTCGCAGACACAGCATCCGAATTTTTGTGTCACCGCGGAGGTGTTTCGGGTGGCCAAGGAGATCGTTGCTCACTCAGCGTTTTGTTGGGGCAGAGTTGCCGAAAAGTTTTTGCGTGCTGATCCGAAAGATCACAGTCGAAGCTTTCATAGGGTGCGCGACCAGTGCTCCCTATGGGAGTAGCCCCCGAGTGTCTGTTCGAGTCGTAGACTCGAGCGGAGAGTTTAGTTCAAACATTGTTCAGTTGTTAAGTCCGTAGGACTCAAAAAAATTTGGATGATTAAATCCATCCTCCCTATGGGAGTAGCCCCCGAGTCCGTAGTGGAGTTGTAGACTTGACGTAGGACTCGAAGAAATAGTTCGTTGTTATTCATCTTTCGGGTGCACGGCCAGCGCTCCTAATAGGAGTAGCCCCCGAGTATTTAGTCGAATCCTAGATTCGAATGAGTACTACTTAGCTTTGAAGCCGAAGAAATTGTAGTTGTTGCTAGTATAGCTTTTGATGACATCAGTGCTGACGATCAATGACCTCAAGCGTCTGCTGCGCCAGAGATGACTTGACTGGACGAACGTGGGTCCCCCTTGCTGACCTTGAATTGACCGGTCATGCGCGGCGTGGAGATAATTACAGCGTCTCCTCGATTCCCGCGCGTAGTGGACGGCGTGGTAACGACAGTTCGTTGTGATGCTGACACGTGTATGGCCAGATCTACCGTTGGCGTTAGGTCTTCTGGATGGACGGCTGCCGTGCATCGTCCTCGTCGTTATAATCATTGGGGAAAGCTGTAGTTTGTTTTCACCGCATCAGTTCTTGTTTTCACTGACTCCTTGTGCTCCAGCAATTCTTGCTGCGAACTGGAATTTCCTTCCACATTTCCATCTTCCCTTCTGCGCTCTCACCTTGGCGCGCCAGAGCGCCGATGGGGAAATCGAAGAAGTCATCATCTGCGGTTGGTACCAGCACCGCCAGAGGAAAGAAAGGCGCCACCGCTACCCGTGTCACCGACGGTGGTTGGCGGCGATCAGAGACGCGGGAGAGTGATCTCCGCAAGCTTCGCGAGCGGGGCTTGATCCCAAAGGATAGGGAGGCTAGGGACTCCCTCGGCAACGAGTAATCCCCCGTCCCCCCGCTGGGTATCGTGTTATGTTTCTCGCCTTCGTTATGCGTGGGTTTTCCTTTCCAGTCCACAACTTCCTCCGTGGACTGCTCTTTCTCTATGGCATCCAGCTGCATCATCTTTCGCCCAATTCTCTTCTTCACATTGCTTGTTTCATTACTTTCTGCGAGTGCTGGCTCGGCATTGAGCCGCATTTTGGCCTCTTCCGGAAACTTTATTCCGTGAAGAGGCAGTCTGGTTCGGATGGTGTTTACCCCATTGGGGGTTGCATCATCTCCCTCAGTCCCAATCTGCTTTTCTTTTCCTTTTCCATGTCCGAATCTGTCCAGTACTGGCGGAGGTGATGGTTTTATATCCGCGACTCCGTAGTGCCTGGGCAAGATTTTGGTCTTGTTCCTTTTGACCCCTCCCAAAAGATTGAGCCGAAAAGGTCTTGGAAAAACAAGATCTTGGATGGCGAGGAGGCGGAGATAGAGGCCCTTTACCGTCGGGTGGAGGATCTCCAGCTGATTCCGGAGAAGGAAGTGAACGGCGTGGATATCATCCGCACGTTTCTCGAGCGTCGGGTGCAGCCTCTCCAGGCAAGGGCGCACCCGATGTTTCTTTATTCTGGGCGTCGTGATCCGACGAGGGTTTCGGCTGAGAAAATCTCCGAGGGGCATCTTGACAGGGCCCTTCGCTCGCTGCTGAAGTTCAAGGCCGGAGAGAAAATCCCAGGGAAGTCGCTGACTCCGCCGTTTTCTTCGACGTTGGCTGTTCCACAGGTGTAGATTCGTGCGCGTGGCGCTTTTTGTCAACTACGTATTTATTTTCCTTTGTTTGCTGACAAAGTCCCTTCTTGTTTGCAGAGCTTCAAGGTGCCGGGCATGGTACCTCCATTGCCCGAATTATTTCCGGATGCGCCGGATAATGACGTGGTGGATTTCGTGTCCAAACTGCCTTCGGCATGATCGCCAGCTGAAGAGGCCAGCGAGTCGAGCGAGGACCACACGCGCAAACGATCGCGGAGCTCCAGCGAGTCTTCGGATGCTTCGACTCCTCCGACTCCCAGAAACCCTCTGTGCCTTGAGCGTCACAGTGATGGGCATGGAGGCTCTTCCTCTCCTTTTCTTGCCATTCCTGTGCGGGCTGTAGCGCCGCACCCGCCAGCAAAGCGGAAGAAGGAAGAAAAGAATGAAGAGAAAAAGGAGGAGAAGAAGGGGAGAAGAGAGCCCGAAGGACTCCTCCTGTCTTCGACCTGAGCTCACTAGACTCGTAAGTTTCTTGTTATACTGCTGTCCTTTTTCTTGTTGACTTTGTACTTGTGCTAATTGTTTCGTATGCAGGCATTCTTCCCACGACTCCTCCAGCGATGGTGCTCGAGAGATGATGGGGGAGTCGAAGGTTGCGTCTCCTCCTCCTCAGATGGTGGCAACATCGGGGGGCGCCACTCCGAATCCTCCTCTGCAGGAGGTGCAGGTGGTTGCGCCTCAGAATTTCGCCAGCGGGCCTTCGGAGTCGCCATCAGAGCATGTAAGTACCTCTGTTTCGCGCCACGGGGGGAGCCCCCGGGCGTCTGAAAAATTTCTTGTCTTGTTCTTTTTTCGAATCTTCGGGGGGAGCCCCCGAGTGTCTTCGTGTGCGAATTTTGCTTTTATTCCTTTGTGTTGGGCACAGCCGCCAAGTCCTTTTCCTTACTGGTATTTCTTTTTCTGCAGCCTTTTGTGCAGGAGGCCAAGCGGCTGGTGCAGGAGCGCCTGGTGTTAGAGGCTAACCTCCGATAGCTTCAAGGTACCTGTGTGCTTTTGGTGCTTCTTTCCTTTTATTCATGTCCTGCTTTCTGACATTTGCTTGTTTTGAATGCAGAGGAGCATAATACTTCTCTCCGTGAGGTCGACGCTCTCAAGAAGAGCCTTGGTCAATCGGAGAAGAAGGTCGAGGCCGCCGTTGGTGCGAAGGAACGCCTCGAGCTGGAGCTGATCAAGGCAGCCGAGGCTAAGGAGCGCCTGCAGAAGGAGGCCACGGACATGAGGAGCAACTGGCCACTATGCATCAGCGTGAAAGAGAGGTGGCAGGCAAGCTCATGGCTGCTGCCAAGGCTATTTCGGGTGAGTGTTGTATTTGTGCTCCTTTTTTTTCTTGTCTTATTCTGTGTTACTTTCTTCATTCCTTTTCTTTTGTCTCAGATGCCGCAGGCATCGAGTTTGACCGTGGCGCTCTAGAGCACGGGAGTGCTCTAGATGATGCTACTACAGCGGTCGAAGATCGCTGCAGCACCGTCGTCAACTCCCTTGCCAAGGCGAAGGAGGTCCTTGGACGCTTCTACAAGGAGCTTGCTCCCAAGGGCGCGGCCCTTGATGATGTTGATGCCCTGGCGGAGGCCTTGTCACCGGGCGCTGCGCTGCATAAGCGCAAGCAGAAGGGCATCGGCGCGTCCGTCGGGCTGGCGATGGCCTTGGCGGCTGGAGCGGAGCTGGATCTTCCCCAGATCACCTCCCGGATGCCGACGACCGTAGATGGATCCGAGGTAGCCTTTGCTACCTATTCTGCTTGTTGTAAGCGATATGGGCCAAAGCTCATTGATCTGCTGTCCGAGTATGTGCTGCGGCAACAGGGGGAAGCCAAGGCGAGGCAGTCCGGCTCTGAGGCTACTCAGGGTGCCGCATCATAGGCACTGTAGCAGTAGGATAGTTTGTAGTCTTCTTTTGCTTGTAATTATGTTGCGGAACAAAATCCTTGTGCCACGTAGTGGCCTTTATATGCTTAATGAGTTTTTCTGAGTTGTGCTCTCTTTCGTCTGAATGTTTATGTTCTTTCCTTCACTGCTGCTCTAGGTTCCTTCGGGTGCTGATCCCGTAGACACCTCGCCTGCAACGCAGCCGCGGCCATCTTTGGATGATTCCTCGCAGCTTGCTTTTCTTCGAGACCGTGTTCGTAGTCTTGAGAAGGAGTTGCGTGGGGTGCGTGGTCACGCTGATGATTGGAAGTCCAAGGCAGATCGTGGTGCAGCCAGAGAGGAGTAATTGATGGCGGAACTGCTTCGGCTGTCTGAGCAGCTTCAATGTGAGTTGTTTTTTGTTTCGAGTTGTAGCTCAGTTTTTCGGATGCGCATGTTGGCTTTGCGTCTTATTTTGTGCGAGTATCGCAGGTGCTAACCTTGCTCCGAGGGAGGAGAAGGAGCATGTCGCTGTTCGGGTCAATTGCTTGACTCAACAGGACATGGAAGCTGGCGGCTTCTTCTGGATGGATCGTGATCGTGCCATGGCTCTGGCGACGGTGCAGGACCGTGTGCACCAGGTTTCGCGAGTGCTTCGTCAGGTGCAGATGTCGCTTGCATCGGTGTTGCATGTCATGTTTTCATTGGATGCCGTGCCCACAAGCCTTGCGGGTCTTTTGTCGAAGTTTCGGGGCGTCAATAATGTCAAGGAGCTGGTGCGGCAACAGCTCGTCGCAGGAGTGAAGGCTGCTTTGTCCCTTGTGAGGTTGCACCGGCCTGATGTAGATTCGTCTGTTGTGGCGGCTGGGCCACCTCCTCGTCCGGATGGTGATGAGTGGGACATGCATCCACATTATGCGGTTGTAAGGCAGTATGCCGAACAGATCGTAGATTTGTTGAGCAGCGTGCGCAAGTTATTCTTCAAAATAGGTAGTACCTGTAAAAGAGATAGATGTAAAATTTGTATATTTCGGCTGGGCGTGTTGTGCCCTTTGTTATAAAGGTTTGTTTGTTGTGAGCACGCAGTGCTTTGTTTGAGTACGTGTCCTTTTTGTTTGCCTGACGTTGTCAGCTACTCAGGTGTACACGTTTGATCCTCAGTCGATGGAATCGTGAGGTGGGGGGAACCCCCGAGTGCATTTGTAGCATAAAGTAAAGTTGCAAATAGCTTAACAAAAATTTTGGGGCGAGACACTTAGCTTTATTTATATCGAAATGGAGGAAGTACATTGTTCGGCTGAATAGCCTTGGCTGAAAAGCCTTATTGAAAGTAAAGGGGTAGATAGCTAGGGGTAGAATCCCTCGCAAGTGCGCGATGTTCCATGGGTTGGAGTATGCGACTCCAGACTCCACGTGCTTGAGGCGATAGGCGCCACCTGGGATGACTTCGGTGATGACGTAGGGTCCTTCCCATGGTGACTCGAATTTCTTCGGTCGCTCTTGCTTGAGTCGCAAGACGAGGTCTCCTTCGACGAAGGACCTTGGTTTGCGCAATGCTGGTTTAGTTGCGGAGACTCATGGTACACTGATCGAAGCTCGCTATGTCTCTTGCTTCGTCGAGTGTGTCGACGGCGTCTTCGAGTGCAGCCGTGGATTCGGCTTCGCTGTAAGCGACGACCCGGGTGGCCTGGTGGCGTACTTCGGCTGGTAGCATGGCCTCGGCTCCGTGCACCATGAAGAACGGCGTGTAGCCGGTGGAGCTGTTTGGCGTAGTCTGTAAGCTCCATAGTACGGATGGTAGCTCTTTCGTCCAGGCTCCAGCTTTCCGTTTGAGTGGACTCATGAGGCGCTTCTTGATACCAGCGCCGATTAGGCCGTTGGCCTTTTCCACTTGCCCGTTCGTTTGCGGGTGTGCCACTGAGGCGTACGTGATGTTGATTCTGAGGCCTTCGCAGAAGTCCTGGAACTCCTTGGAGATAAAGTTCGATCCATTGTCGGTGATGATGCTGTGCGGTACGCCGAACCTATAGACAATGGACTCGAAGAACTTGACGGCAGTTTTGCCCTTTTGGTTGGTGACCGGCATGGCCTCGACCCACTTGGTGAATTTGTCGACTGCGACCAGGAGGTAAACGTGTCTCCCTTTCGAGGACTTTGGCAGTTTGCCGATCATGTCGAGGCCCCATTGAGCAAAGGGCCAGGATATAGGTATGGGTCTGAGCTCTGACCCGGGTGCGTGCGGTTTGTCGGCGAACCGTTGGCACCCGTTGCATCTTTGGACGATGTCCTTTGCGTCGCTCATGGCCGTTGGCCAGTAGAATCCGGCTCGTAGAGCTTTGGCGACAAGGGAGCGGCTGCCTGCGTGATGGCCGCAGATGCCCTCGTGGATGTCTTGGAGGATGGCTTTCCCGTCACCGATGGTGACGCACCTTTGTAGTACACCTGTAATACTGCGCTTGTACAGCTCGCCATTGATGATGGTGAAGGATTTTGACCGACGAGATATGCGCCGGGCATCTGTCGGGTTGTCAGGCAGTTCTCCGTTTATCAAGAACTGGAGGTACGGTCGTGTCCAAGTTTCTTCGACTGCCATGACCTGCATCAGGTTGACCATGGCGACCTATGTGTCCAGTTTCTCGGGTCCTTCATGTCCTTCGGGCAGCGTAGCCCCCGAGTGTTCTGCTTCTTCGGGTGATCCCTTGGGGAATTTCTGCTTGATGGATGGCACGCAGATCTGTTCGAGGAACACACCCGGTGGCACCTTTGCGTAGGTGGAGCCGATGTTGGTGAGTCTATCGGCTTCCTCGTTGCTTTCTCTTCTGACGTGCCAAAGCTCGCAGCCGTCAAATTCTCCTTCGAGTGTGTTGTAGAGCGCGTGGTACGCGATCATGTTTTCGGCGTGTGCGTCGCACTCGTTCATCGTCTGCTGGACGACGAGGTTGGAGTCACCGTAGATGACCAGGCGCGTTGCGCCGCAGATCTTTGCCATCCTCATGCCGTGGATGAGGGCTTCAGATTCGCCTCGTTGTTGGAGGCTCGAATTTCATCCGAAGGACGATTTCATCCGTCGCCTCATGGAGGTCGATGACCCCGACTCCTGCTCTAGCTTCGCGCTTGGGGCCGTCGAAGTGCATTGTCCATGACTGCGACATGTCTAGGGTGTTTGGCAGCTGCAACTCCATCCAATGTACGAGGAAGTCCGGGAGGACTTGAGATTTGATTGCGAGTCGCTTCTCGTAGATGATGTCCAGGGGTGACAGCTCGATGCCCCACAGGGCCACGTGTCCTGTGGCTTCTGGGTTATTCAGGATGCTGTTCAGGGGTGCCTCGTTGACGACCATCACTTGGTGCTCCTAGAAGTAATGGCTCAGCCGTCGAGCCGTCATGAACACGCTGTAGGCGAGCTTCTGGTAGTGAGGGTACCTTTGCTTGGTTGGTGTCAGTACCTCGCTGAGGTAGTAGATTGGGCGCTGGACCCCGTGGGTCTTGCCTTCTTCGGGTCGTTCAACCACTAGTACGGTGCTGACCACCTGGTTTGTGGCTGCTATGTACAGCAGCAGAGGCTCGCACTCCTTTGGCGTGACCAAGACGGGCAAGGTGGAGAGAAGCCGCTTGAGGCTTTCGAATGCATCGTTGGCTTCGGGCGTCCACTCGAATTTATCTGCTTTGCGTAGCAGCTGGTAGAATGGCAGGGCCTTCTCTCCCATGCGGCTAATGAATCTGCTTAACGCCGCTATTCGTCCTACGAGCTGTTGGACGCCTTTGAGGTTTTTCGGCTTCTCCATCGCCATGATGGCTCTGATTTTCTTCGGGTTCGCCTCGATCCCTCGCTGAGAGATGAAGTACCCCAGCAGCTGACCCGATGGGACGCCGAAGGCGCACTTTTCAGGGTTGAGCTTGATCCTGTAGCGATCAAGGTTGTCGAACGTCTCGCGGAGATCGTCGATAAGTGTCCTTGCCTCCCTGGTTTTTATGACTATGTCGTCAACATAGACTTGAACGTTGCGACCGATCTGGTCCTTGAGGTAGGCCTGCATGCATCGCTGGTACATGGCACATGCGTTCTTTAGCCTGAAGGGCATTGTGTTGTAGCAGAATACTCCGAACGGTGTGATAAATGTCGTTTTCTCCTGATCTTCGACCTTGAGTCGAATCTGGTTATAGCCTGAGTAGGCGTCAAGGAAGGAGAGTTTCTCGCAACCTGCAGTCGAATCGATGATCTAATCGATCCGAGGAAGAGGGAAGTGGTCCTTTGGGCAATGCTAGTTTAGTGACGTGAAATCCACGCACATCCGCAGGATGTCCGTGTCCTTCTTTGGGACCATCACTGTATTTGCAAGCCACTCGCTTTACTTGATTTCCCTGATGAAGTCTGCAGCGAGTAGTCTATTGATTTCCTTGCCGATAGCTCCGGCTCGTGGTTCGGACAGTCTCCGGATGGACTGCTTGACGGGCTTGGTGTCTGGAAAGACGTTGAGTGCGTGCTCGGCGAATTCCCTGGGAACTCCTGGCATGTCCGCAGGACACCAGGCGAAGATTTCCCAGCGCTCACGGAGGAATTCGACGAGCACGCCTTCCTATGCGGGGCTGAGGTCGTTGGCGATCAGCGCCGTCTTGGAGGCATCCGTCGGATGGACCTGCACCTTCTTTGTGTTGACGGTGGAGTCGAAAGACATGTCGGGCGCGTTTTGTCGTGCGACTGGGGGTGCCCCATTGTCTGTCACTTCGCAGAGTCTTAGGAGCTCCTCCTGCATGCCGAATGACTGGGAGATTCTGTTGAAATCCCTGTCGCATTGGTCCGATCGGGTGAAGCTCCCGTGGATTGTGATGACGCCCTTCGGCCCTGGCATCTTGAGTAGTAGGTATGCATAGTGTGGGACAGCCAGGAACCTTGCGAATGCTACACCCTCAAGGATGGCGTGGTACTGTGATGGCCAGTCCACCACTTCAAATTCGAGTCGCTCCAGCTGGAAGTTGTCCGGCTTGCCGAAGATGACGTCGAGCCATATTTTGCCCAGGGGGAATATGCCCTTCCCTGGAACGATGTCGTGGAACGTTGTGTCTGACTGTTCCAGGCTGCACTGCGGGATCCGCATTGCTGCTAGTGTGCTTGCGAACATCAGGTTGATGCCGCTGTTGCCGTCCATGAAGACGCGACTCATCTCGAAACCTCTGATCTACGCCTCCAGCACCAGGGCAACATGACATGGGCGAGGGATCTGGCAAGGGTGATCCGAACGAGTGAACGTGATGCAGGACTCCGATCCGCTGAGGTACTCAAGGATGGAGGGTGGAGTTGCCACGACCAGGTTGATTTGTCGGGTGATTTTCTTCTGCACCCTATTCGTGGGGCGCCCCTTCTGGATCATCAGTGCTCCTTTCGGCGGGGGATACCCGTTCCCAGCGTTGTTCTGTGCTGGTGCGACTGGTTGGTTCAGGCCTCCAATGGGTGGCGGTGGAGGAGCTCCATGCGCTATTTCACCTGGTGCGGGTGCGTTTCCGAACGCAGGGATTGCGGCTTGCTGCCTCATCTGCACCATGCTTTCGTAGAGCTTCTGGAACTCGCGGCAGTCCATGAGCATGTGGCTCGCCTTCTTTTTGCCATCCTGCTTGTCGATGTAGAAGTGGATGGTGCATGGACCCTAAAGCTTTTCGTATGCTCAGGGTCCGTTATCGCGGTCGCGGCGTTGCCACGACTGTGCTGGGCGCCCCCCATCGCGGAAGTTTCCTCCGCGGTATCCTCCGCTGTTGCGGTTGGTGTCGTTGCGGCGATTGGTGTAGCCAGCCGCGACCATGTCGGGTCCGTCGCGATCGTCGTAGACGCGCGATCTTCTCTTGTTACGGCGCTCTCGCCGTCGACCGTAGTCGTCTTCTTCTTCCGATTGTGCTCGGTGAATAGAATCTTCTCCGTCAGCCCACCTGTTGGCGATGTCCATGAGGTGGTCGAGTGTTTTGGGCTTGACGCGCCCAAGTTCCTCCTTGAAGTCTTGGCGCTTGACGCCGTCCCTGAAGGCGTCGATGGCCCTCTCTTCGGAGATGTGAGCTGTGGAGTTCTTTGTGTTGGACCAGCATAGTATATACGAGCGAATGGATTCGCCCGTTCGTTGAGTGCAGGCTCGTAACTCTTCGATTGAGGCGGGCCTCTTGCTGGTGCCTTTGAAGTTTCGGATGAAGCTGTAAGCTAGCTCATCCCAGCTTCGGATGGACCCTGAGGATAGGTCCGAGCGATCCGGACGCTCGCTCACCGCGATTGAAGGCATTGCATGGCAGTCTCCTTGTTTCCACCGTGCAGTTTGACAGATGATAAGTGGTCGCTAAGCCAAGCTTTTGGGTCCTGAGTGTCGTCGAACTTCGGAGTATCCGAAGGAAGCTTGAAGTTGCACGGCATCCTTGTCCGCCAGACGGATCTGCTGAAGCATCGGGCTCCGCAGAGTTCTCCTTCGTCTTCGTCCATCTCGGATTCAGACGAGCATGTGCGCTTGGCACGCGCTTTGTCGATTTTGCGTTGTGTGAGCGCATCTCTGGCGTCGTAGTCACGGTCGCGGCGGCGCGAACTCTTCTTCCTTCGAGGAAGGTCATGTTCCTCTTCTTCGGATGAAGGGGTGGGGCTGCGATCAAACCTGACCGGAGCCTTCTTCTTCGGCTCCGTGGGAGCTTCCTGGTGGAGCGCAGCTCCGACGAGTCCGAGTCCGGTGAGTGCGGACTTGTGCATGGCTCTCTTCGGGTCCCCCTCCGGAGGTGGGTGGGCCGCGAGGTACGCAGTGGCTGCCATGATCGCAGCCTGCGGCGTTTTCGGGATGACGTTGCCATCGGCGTCCATCTCCATGAAGGATGTGTGGAGAGTTCACGTCAACTCGTGGCATTCTCGGGGATCCATGTTCTCCATCCGAGAGCGGTGCTTGTTGCCTGGGTTGGCGTTCGAGCTAGAGCCAATGCCCATGGCGGAGAGCGCGGCTCGTCGCGCGCTGGACTCTAAGGCTGCTTGCTTGCGTTTGTCAAGCACCTCCTGCATCTTGACCTGCTTCTTGTGCTCCTCGATCAGGAGCAGGTGGTAGGCCATCAGCATATCCCGCGAGGCGTCTGCAGGCAGTACTATGTTGCCTGCCATGGCTTCGCGGACCTGGGTCCATCCTTCTTTGCTAAGGCGGTTGACATGGCCACCGTTGTTTTCCCCTTCGGGTAGGGGGGACTGGCTTCTTCTGTTCCCGCCATTTCGTTCTGGCGGGTTAGGCGGCGGGTTAGGCGTTTGCTGATCCACGTCGCTTTGGATGACTGCGGCGCATTGGTAGCGCTCGCAGATTGGTCCGCTGCTGCTGCAGCTTTCAGATCCGGAACCATAGGTCCCTGCATCCGATGGTGGATCGCACAGATCGGACTTGCAGCTGCTGCTGTCGTAGGAATCATCTGTTGATGATGTTGTGCGTAGCACGGGGTGTGGGGTCCATGAAGCGGGCCTGATTGATGGTAGGGGCACCCGCTCAGGGAGGCGGAGGGTGCCGCTTTGCCCACCCGGAAGCGAAGCTCCGAACAGGATTTTGAGTCCGTCGCCACGGGCTCAAGTCCTTCATGGTGGCATGAGTGGGCGGTGAAGTCAGCCCAAGAGGAGGTGACTCTCCGTTCTGCAGAGTTGTAGATCGATCGGGTTGGGACGTCCACGATCGCACAATCAGCGCCCATTCCCCAGACGGCGCCAATTGACGAGGTTTGATCTCATCAATGCCCATTGTTATGGACTTGGGTTTTGGAGAAGATGGGGATGCTGGAGATCGTGGAACGGTTAGCAAACAAGCAACACGGGGACACAAGGTTTACCTGAGTTCGAGCCGGAGGGAAAATCCTACTCCTACTTGTCTGCTCTTTGATTACGGCGGAACCGAAGGTTACAGGGTGCGCAGATGCAATCTGGCGTGGAGGTGTGTATGCGGAAGTATGAGTCGAGAGATCTAGGCCGTGCCCTCCTGGCCTTTATATAGACTTAGGCAGGTCTCGGACATAGTCCTAGTCGGTTACAGGTTCTAGGGTTTTACCCCTTTGAATTTCCTATCTACTCTAGTCTTTTTCTCCAAGGATCCGAAGGCGTCATGGGCCTAGGCCACCCGAAAGTCTTCATGGGCCTGCGTACATCTGCCGTGGGCCTTCCTTGGGCTGGACCAGATATGCTGAGATCACGTACCCGCAGGGTATAACCATGTCAGTGGGTCCATCTAGTTAGCTTGGTTATGGCAAAATATTAATAAATATTAACACGTGGACAAACCACGTATGAAAAAATGATACGTAGACATGACACATAAGTCCAATTGCTGATGTGGATGACTAGTCATATAAATAAATCCGAATGTACAAACTACGACGATTTAAATTGGTCATAATAGGTTACAAGTAAGATCCTAAACCGTATTGCGCAGGTTATGACGATTTCATCTGATGAAATTATGATGATTTAGACACAAAACGTCGTAATGATACGTGGTTTTGACATCTCCAAACGGCCTATGACCATCTTGTGCGAAATCGTCATACATCTATGACGATTTCATTTCGCGCCACTACAAGAACGTCACAAGTGAACACATTTCTTGTAGTGCCACTTAGGTGTTATAAAACTTTCAACTAGCTTTCTTTGCTTAAATCTGGCTTTTTGCAAAACAACCCTAGAGCTTAGTATATCCTATTCAAAACCACTTCACTTGTTAGTATCAGTTTACGAGTACTTAAAGAGTACTCATGGCTTTGTCCCTGGCTATTCCCGTGGCCAGACTATGAAGAGGAATATCAGGATGACGGACCGCGGGAAGGTTACGACAACTAGGATCATCTCCCATCGTCAGCATTGCTTGTGACCATGAAGATGGAGCTTCGTCTACGCTATCATTATCTTTACGTTATTCCGCTGCTTGAATTGTATTAAGAACTGGATCATGGGATCCTTATTTGTGTAAGACCTTATATATGGTTTGTAATGGATAATGTACTGTGATATCCAAATCTGTTATGTCTCGTAAAAATAGTAATCCTGGGATTGCGATGTATGGCATAGCATGCATCTGTGATTAAAAATCCGGGTGTTGACATCACTCATTTACAAAGTGGTGCAACACTCCATCTTATAAGGTGGTGCAACTCTCCTTCAACTTCCCATGTGGACTAAACTTTAGCTCCCACTCCACTCCCATGTAAGCTGCCACAAACAAGAGCCCAAACACATATGGGCTGCCACAAATCTGAACTTTAAGATTTAGGAAAAATCTGAAATACACATAGACCTAAATGGATTAGCCCATTATTTTTAATAAAACACCATACATACGGATCTGACGACCTTGGGGTGAGCGACGTGCTTGCGTGCAAAGGCTAGAAAAGTCTGATAGCAACACACTGCATGCTAAAACAAGCATTAATAAAGTGATAAATGGATTGAATGAATAAAAGATAATCCCTCTATTTTGTACTATTACTACTTCATATATAAGATTTGGGAGCGTCTAGATCTCAAACGCCTAATTTTTAGTTATGTCTAAGTCGTTGATGTCATCCTATTATTTTGTGTTAATTCTCAGTTGCAACCAACCTAGTTGTAACTGATAAATTTTGGACCAATTATTAGTTGCAACTCATTAAATTCTCAGTTACAACCTAGTTGCAACTCATATTTAACTCATACATTGCATGAATCGCGAGGTATATTCAATGGTGAAAGAGACGACTGAGACCTAACCAAAAGTCAGGCGCCTGATTTTTAGCAAAACCGATAAGATTTAGTTAAACTTTAAGCCAACCATGCATAAAATATAAATTAAGTAAATATTATTAGAGGAGTAATACTATGTACTTTCATATTGTCTATATTTGGTGTTATATATGTTAATATTTCATTATGGTGTGTCTAATTCTCAGTCACTAAGCATTAGCTTAATTCTTAGTCAAGTGTGTCCTTGTAACTAGAAATATCTCGGTGACAATCTCACTTGCAATTAAAAAAACTTAGTTACAACCACACTTGTCATCCTGGCTGCGAGGGAAACAATACGTCATCAGCCCAATATAATGTTCACAACCAGGGGCAATTCTACCGGAAAGGCTTCGTATGGCTCGACCCTACACTCTAATTTTGAGAAAACTATTGAATATATATACTCCAGTCGTTTAGCCATGGACCGGAGCTTCTCTGCTCGTCGTTTCTTGAGTTCTCGACAGAAAGGATCAGAAAGCAAACGAACCATTTTGGTGGAGTTGGCTTTCCCACCTCGGCCTTGTGCTGCGTTAAGTTTGGCCCATTAGCTGCCTTGCCCAAGAGATACATGAACGTAGTGGTACAAACGCCAACCAAATTTGATTGCACTTTTGCCATATGGCACGGTGCCGCGGCGTAGGCTGTAGAGACAAGCAAACTGGTGATATGACGAGCTTGCGAACAGCCGGGATCAGGGCCTCAAGGATCCTCTTGTTGATTATCATTCAGTTGTAGCATATAGGCTATGTATATTTCATTCAAATCGGCCAGCGTCAGATTAGGTAATCGACTAGTCAATTAAAACTTGTTTGTAAGGAAACCACGAATTATTCATTGATGTTGTATTTTTTTTTTGTCAGTAGACCTGTAAATGAAGAAAGACCATATGGATTTAACTAAATGTGTCTCATATCATCATGCTAGTCACTTGATACTTGACCCGTATTTTTATTGTTGAGTCTAGTTGTGTTTTATTTTAGCAACTTAGAAAGGTACATACCTCGTTGAGTTTTTTTATTTTAGTTGTTGGTTTTATATTGTCATGCATTGATAAAAGAATTCTAAGGTCCACAAGACCATATTGCTTTGTTTAAGTCATTTTAGTTAAGTGATATGTTATCTTGAGCCTACCCTGCAATTTCGTTCTAGATTCGCAACTGTTCACAACGATCACTGATGACGTGCCCGTCGTGGGCTGCGGACAGGACCAAGAGTGTCGCGCATGTCCATTTGTCATCCTGTCTGTTGAGGCAATGAAGAGCCACTAACGGGCACCATGGCCACTGGGAACGCCGTAGCTGCTGCTGCGAGGTGGGGTGGAGCAAGGGTCAAGGTCAACATGCATGTCGTACGTGGTGCCAGTGTACCGGGCAGATCCCTGCTACTGCTAGCTCCTAGAGGAGTGATAATGTCGTGCAGAGGGTATCAAGATTATTTTCGAAGTACAAAGATACAACGAGGATCCTATGTGTTTACCGATTATCTCTTGGGGAGAGTCGTTGTGTTTATGTGTCAAAAAAGAAAAGGAAAAGATTGGTGGGTCGCTCGATACAAATGTGGCCAGCCTTGCCTTCTCTGATTATATAGTGCCATAGTGGTACAAGTTATAATACACGTACGTCCTCTCTCTGTTTCAAAATATAATAAATTTTCGGTCCGTGAAACGAATACGTCTAGATATTTTCAGTGTGTTGATTCCGAGTAAATTTATATACTAAAAGGCGTCTAGATATATTGGTTTCGCAAAAACTAAAACATCTTATATTATAAAATGGAGAAAGTACAATGCGTGACACCGTATTCTATTAAATTAATGCTTTGATTATATTAAATTACCGGAACATTCGGATCAAGTGACTTCACAGTGCAAGTCAGGAAAACACCGAGGCAAGTGAAGTTTTAGGCACTTTATTGCACCAGCCCTCATTCGCTAGATGATGTGCAACTTCGTCCACCTCGCATCAACAAGTCACCAAAGCTTTTCAAGTCAGGATTTTATTTCGCCTATCGGCGGACCGTAAAAGGATTGATCATGTCCCTCTTTCGTCAACTTTGCCACCACCTCGATGTTGTCCATTTCCAAGGTAACTCTCGCCTAGCTATTTCCTCGAGAAACAGAAAGCTATCAATCTCTGCTCTCTGCTCGTGTGGGTGGGGGGATGGCTCGCTCCGACGACGAAGCTTCAATCATGGTTACACAAAACCACACACCTCCACTTAGACCCGATGCGCCATGATAAGCAACATCTGCATTCGCTTTGCACACCATCCTTGATTCGGAGGAAACCAATGCGCTCATGCGGTCTAGTAGCTGTAGCAACCATTAGTCTGTGTAGGTTTTGCCACTCTTCTACCCAAAAAATAGTTCTCATAGCTAGCCACCACATCGCCCTTCCTCTCCCATGTGGTTTTCGTCCCTCGCGAAATGAAGGATGATCGGCAGTGGACTCCCTGTTAATGCGGTGGAGAAGAAGGACCTGATTGTTTTTCTATTTTACTAAAATTTTGGACTATGTTGTAATGTTAGCTTCTTTCACGGTAATGTTTATACTCCATGGTTGATAAAGGTAATGCAGCACTAGGCCCTTGTAGACCTTTCCCGTGTTAAAGAAAACACAAAAGAGGTATATGCGGTGGTAATACACATCAGGCGGCGCCACATGGCACATGCGGCGAGCGAATGTCAAATATACTGTTAGAAATAGGCAACTTGTATTTCTCAGGGGACCAAAGGTCACAATATATAATACAGGTACAGGTGTGAATATGCAGAAAACCCCCTAACATATGGAGAAACTATAATACAAATATATACATCTAACACCCTCCCTCAAACTCATGATGGATCCACAACACTGAGTTTGGAGAGTAAGAAATCATGTTGTGCTCTGGTCTGTGTCTTCGTGAAGAAATCCGCCAACTGTAAATCTGAAGGCACATACTGAAGAGCAACAACCTGAGCACGTGTATAGAAAGCATCAACACCAATATGCTTGGTAAGCTCATGCTTGACCGGATCACGTGCAACACTAGTAGCACCTGTACTGTCAGACAAAACTAGAGTGGGTGTGGTAATAGAGACCCCAAAATCCGCAAGTAACCACTGTAACCAGGTCACCTCAGCAGTCAACAAGGCCATAGCACGCAACTCAGCCTCAACACTCGAACGAGAAATTGGTGTTTGTTTCTTCGTCTTCCAAGCAATGAGTGAACCACCAAGAAACACACAGTAAGCAGAAAGTGAACGACGATCCGAAGGATCACTCGCCCACGTAGCGTCCGAATAGCACTGGAGCTGGAGGGAGCTGGAACGAGGAAAGAAAAGGCGACGAGTGATCGTACCACGAAGATAATAAAGAACACAGAGAAGATGACTATAGTGAACAGTGGTAGGAGCAGAAACAAACTGACTTAGAATATGAACAGGATAAGAGATGTCAGGACGAGTGACAGCAAGATAAACAAGACTCCCAACAAGATGACGATAACGCGTCGGATCAGAAAGAGGAGCACCATCAGTAGGTTGAAGCTTAACATTAAGCTCCATAGGGGTCTCAACAGTGCGCTCATCCCCAAGAGCAGCACGAGCAAGAAGATCCTAAATATACTTTTCCTGAGAGATGTAAAAACCATCAGAAGTGGAGGAAACCTCAATCCCAAGAAAGTATCGAAGAGGACCAAAATCAGTCATAAGAAACTAATCACGAAGACGAGCCTTAACAAAGGCGATATACTCAGAATCATCACCAGTAATGATCATATCATCAACATAGAGAAGAAGAAGAGTGCGGCCACGAGGAGAAGTGTGAACAAACAGCGCTGGATCATGAGCACTAGGAGAGAAACCAGCAGCAGTCACTACAGAAGCAAAGCGCTCAAACCAGGCACGAGGGGCCTGCTTGAGGCCATAAAGAGGACGTCGAAGACGACAAACCATCCCCTCGGGAACAGAATACCCAGGAGGAGGCTGCATATAAACCTCCTCGCTCAACTCACCATTGAGAAAAGCGTTCTGAACATCAAGCTGAGACACAGACCAGTGACGAACAGAAGCAACAACAAGAAGAGTACGCATAGTGGTCATATGAGCCACAGGAGCAAAGGTCTCATCATAGTCACGACCATGCTCCTGCTGAAAACCACGAGCCACAAGACGCGCTTTATAGCGCTCAAGAGATCCATCAGAGCGGGTCTTAATCTTATAGACCCACTTACATATGATAGGACGAACACCGGAAGGGGGAGAAAGAAGATCCCATGTGCCAGTACGCTCAAGCGCAGCAATCTCCTCAGCCATGGCCAGCTGCCATTCAGGATGATGCTCAGCATCCCGATAAGAAGTCGACTCGGAGGCAACAGAAAGACCATACTGACTAGGAGAGTAACAGTGAGGGGCACAATGCTGACGAACAGGACGAGTAGAGGGAAGCTCGTCAGAGGAAGACGACTCAGGAGACGACGATGCAGAAGAAGGAATAGCAGAGGAAGACTCCAGAGAACGAGGAGAACGAGGAGAACTAGATGGAGTAGAGGAGGTCCGTGTAGAAGGAGATACATCAGGGGGAGGAGATCCTGAAGAAGACACAATAGGAGTAGAATGAGGTGTGTCAGGAAAGAGAAGAAAAGAGATATCTTCCACCGGGTAGGTACCAGCGGTGGGACGAGGATAGAAAGGACGCGTCTCATCAAAAGTAACATCACGAGAGATACGCATCCGACAACCAACGGGGTCCCAACAGCGATAACCCTTATGCTCATCACTGTAGCCAAGAAAAACACACTCAACAGACTGAGCAGTCAGTTTGGTGCGTTCGCGAGGAACAAGGAGAACATAGCAAACACAACCAAACAAGCGAAGCATGGAGTAGTCTAGAGACTGTCCAGATAGGCGCTCAAGTGGGATGCCACCCTGCAGAGCGGCAGAAGGCTGAATATTGATGAGGTAAGCCGACGTAGCGACAGCCTCAGCCCAGAAATGCGGCAGAACAGAAGAAGCAATCATCATGGAACGAGTGGTCTCAAGAAGATGGCGATGCTTACGCCAAAGAACGCCATTCGGGCATGTCGCGCAGACAGAGAACTGAGCAAGGGTGCCCTGCTCAGCAAGAACGCCTCGCAACATCTGGGAGATATACTCACCAGCAGAATCAGCACGAAACACACGAATGGGGGTAGAATATTGAGTCCTGAAGGGTCACGGCTGCGAGGGCCAGCTCCAACCAGGGCCTATGTGCGATGGTCCTGGACAACACAAGAATCAGCATCAAGAATGACGCGACAACCAGAGTAAGTAAGCTGGCTAGCAGAGAACAGATTCATCTTAAGAAGAGGGACATGAGAAATATCAGGAACAAAAAAAGAAGAAGTAGAAAGGGTGCCCCGACTAGAAACAGGAAGAGAGGTACCATCAGCCGTGAAAACACGGACAGGGGAAGGGAGAGAACGAAGAGCGGACAGAAAAGAAGACTCAGAGATCATATGAAAGGAAGCTCCAGAATCCAGATACCACGGGGACGTACCTGACTATGTAGAAGGTGGTAGTCGCGCAGTGTCGGAAGAATCAGTCACAGAACCAGCAGTGCCCGTCGAAGAAGAGCCTGTAGAAGCAAGCAGACCGCAAGGACTCCTGATAATGTCCTGATCAGAGAGAGCAACTGCTGAAGATCCGGAAGAAGCCGACTGCCCACGAGCACTGCTCTTTGGCGTAAGCTGGTACCGTGTATAACAGGTGGCCCATGTGTGGCCATCCTCATTGCAATAAGAGCGGATTTAAGAGAACCACGGCGACCATGACCACGAGCCTGCTGATGCTGACTCTGACCCTAAGGCTGCTGGTGCTGACTCGGAATCTGAGACTGCTGGTGCTGACTCGGACCCTGACCTGGAGGAGTGGGTAGTATCGGCGGCGACATAGAGGACCACGGCTGAGTCGAAGGAGCAGATTGAAGGGTTTCGCGGCATAGTAAATCAAAATTTTCTACGGATGCGAACAGAGGGAAAGCCAAGATCTAATCTAGGATATGCAAACAACGAGAGAGATTGGATTAGATCTTCATACCCTTGAAGATTCGACATGAACGTTGGCATTAACGTGGGTGATGTAGTCGTACTCGCTTCTCCTCCTCGCGATCCGATCCGATCTAGCACCACAAGTGGCGATGCCTCCGTGAGATGCACACGTGCAGCACCTCGACGTCTCCTCCTTCCTCGGTCCAGCAAGTATGGTGGAGAGATGGGTTGGATCTACAACGCGACGGCACGGTGCAATTGGTGGAGAATTTCTGCAGCAGGGCTTCGCCTACAAGCAGTCGGGAGGGAGAGAGGAGGGCAGCAGGGCGGCTAGGGTTGGAGGGGAAGGTGTGTAGGGTGGTGCGCCCCCAGCCCTCTTTATATAGAGGGGTGGGGCGGCAACCCTAGCCCCTCCCCCAAGCCAAGGCCGGCGGCCAAAGGAGGAGGAGTGGGGGGCAAGGAAACCCCCCCCCTTCTAGAAGCCCTATCTAGGGTTTTACCCTAGCTGGCCGGTTGGGCCCCATGGGGCCTTGTGCCCCTGGCCCAATACGTCCAGGGCACTCCCTCATAGGCCCATGCCCCCTCCCGGAAGGTGGGGCCACGTTGGTCCCCTTCTGGAAGGTTCTAGAAGCTTCAGGTACAATACCGATTAACCCGGAACAATTTCGAACTCCAAAAACTGCACTGCCTTATATGAATCTTATTCTCCGGACCATTCCGGAACCTCTCGTGATGTCTCGGATCCCATCCGAGACTCCGAACAAAAACTCATAAACCAATTATCCAATCTATCCTAGCGTCGAGACACGTTAAGTGTGACCTCGGGTTCGAGAATATGCAGACATGATCTTCTATGAATAATCAACAGCGGGGTCTAGAAACCCATATTGACTCCCACACATTCATCGATGATCATATCGGATGAACCACGATGCCAGGATTCAATCAATCCCATATATATATTCCCTTCGTCTCGCGATATTTTACTTGCCCGAGATTCGATCATCGGTACCGTCATACCTAGTTCAATCTCGTTCACAGCAAGTACTTTACTCGTTCCGTAATCCGATATCACTTTGTGATTAACTCCTTAACCACATGCTTGCAAGCGGTGTTGATATCGATTACCGAGTGGGCCCGAAGTATATCTCTCTGAACTTGGGAGGGACAAATCCCATCTCGATACATACAACCCAACAGATACTTTCCGATCACCTGAGAGACACCTTTATGATCACCCTCTCATAGGATGACGTTTGATGACCTCAAAGCTTTCTTCCGATACCAGGGAGTTATATTATCTCATGGTCTAAGGAATACAATATTTGACATAAGAAAAGCTTCACAAAGACGAACACGATGACACGATCTAATTGCTTCGCTTAGTTTGGGTCTGTCCACCATATCATTCTCCCAATGATATGATCTCATTATTAATTGACAACTCATGTCCATGGTTAGGAAACCTTAACCATCATTAATCAATGAGCTAGTCCATAGAGGCGTACTAGGGACACGGTGTTGTTCACAAACCACACAAGTATTAAAGTTTCCGCTTAATACAATTCTAGCATGGAATATAAACATTATCATGAACAAGAATTATAATAATAAAATCTTTATTATTGCCTCTAGGGCATAACTCCAACAGTCTCCCACTTGCACTAGAGTCAATAATCTAGTTTACATCTGGCAACAATCTCACACCCATGGCACTGAGGTGCTGATCATGTTTTACACGTGGAAGAGGTTTAGTCAATGGATCTGCGACATTCCGATATGTATGTACTTTGCTGATCTTCAGTTCTCCATCTGCTATATAATCTCGGATTATATGAAACTTGCGGTTGATATGCTTGGTCTTTGGATGATATCTTGGTTCCTTAGCGAGTGCTATGGCGCCAGTGTTGTCACACAATATCTCCAGTGGGTCCAATGCACTTGGAACCACGCCAAGCTCGATGATGAAGTTTCGATCCAAACTCCTTCACTTGGCGCTCTGCGGCAGCCATGTATTCGCTTCTCATCAGATCCCGCGATCACGCTTTGCTTGCAGCTTCTCCAGCTCACAGCTCCTCCATTCAAAATATACACGTATCCTGTCTGAGATTTAGAATCATCCTTGTCGGTGTCAAAACTAGCGTCGACGTAACCTTTTACGACGAGCTGTTCATCACCCCCATAGACTAAGAACATTTCTTTAGTCCTATTTAGGTACTTTAGGATGTTCTTCACGGCTGTCGATGTTCCACTCGGATCACTTTGATATCTGCGTCAAACTAAGAGCATTGGACACATCCGTCTAGTACACACATGGCATACATGATAGAACCTATGGCCGAGGCATAAGGCACTTTGCTCATAGCTTCCCTATCATTTACCGAATGGACACCGAGCCTTGCTCAATATCTTACACGACAACATAGGCATTGAACCTTTCTTTGCCTTATCCATTCTGAACCTTTTCGAACTTTGTGCAGGTATGTACTCTGGCTTAAAGCTATCAGGCGTCTTTGTCTATCTCTATAGATCTTGATGCTCAATATATAAGCAACTTCACCTAGGTCTTTCATTGAAAAACACTTGTTCAAATAACTCTTCACATCGTTAAGCATGTTGATGTCATTTCCAATAATCAATATGTCATCCACATATAGTACCAGAAACGTCACCGAGCTCCCACTCACTTTCTTGTAGATGCAAGCTTCGTAGCAATTTGGAACAAATCCAAAGCTCTTGATCACTTGATTGTGGCATCCCGCAAAACCACTACTAGAAAATCGCGTTGATTTTTGTGCATTGCATCATCATGACGCATGCTCATATCATCATGCCACATTGCATTTGAGCATCGTCATCATCTTGCATTTGCTCGCATAAAACTATTTGCAGAAAAACCTAATTTGTTTTCTAAACGCCTGTCTTTATTCAAGCAAAACCCGGGTCTCCGGATTATTTTGTTTTATGCGCTATCGGTTCAAAAAAGTCTGTTTGAAATAAATAAAACTTTTAATTATTTTTAGTGGGAATGTCGAGCAGGATTCGACCAGTCGACCACCCCGTATTAAATCGGTCCACCCTAAACCCCTTTTACACCTGCACCTAGTCTACCCACCCAACCAGCCATCACCCCCTCCTATCGTGAGACGCCACCTCACCCTCTTCCTTCCCTCCAGCCAACCCTCAAGCGCCACGTCACCCCAGCCACCTCTCTCACCCCACCAACCCACTTGACTGTCCCACCTCCCACCACACAGCCACCCCACAGCCGACCCCACCCCTCGTG
Organism: Avena insularis; assembly: GCA_023614405.1. Lineage (NCBI taxonomy): Eukaryota > Viridiplantae > Streptophyta > Magnoliopsida > Poales > Poaceae > Avena > Avena insularis. The sequence continues at coordinate 313,702,554 of CM042693.1, read as the reverse complement.
CTCCACCCCTGGGCCCACCCCACCAACCGCCTCTCCTCTCTTCCTCAATCCGCACCCCGCCTGAAGCTCCTCCGCCATGGCGCCTGCGCCTTGCTTGGCGCCCTCCCGGCCTCTCCTCACCGCCGCCTTCCCTCCCCGCATCTCCCTACCTCCTGCCCCGCGTCTCACACTCCGCTCCAAGCTCTCATGAGGCCTCCTCGTCAACCTCCGGCCGCCTCCTCCTCTGCCGCAGCCTGCTCCCGCCGTCGGCAGCCGTCCTCGCCTGACCTCCGTCCACCGTCGCCTCTGCCTTGTCTTCGGGCCTGCATCTCCCTTGTCGGCCTCACCCCTCACTGCGCCCGTCTGCGAGCCCTCCTGGCAGCGGCCCCGCCCGCCTCCATCTCGTGGTTCCGCCACCGACCCACCTAGCGGACCCACCGCCCGATCTCCTCCTCCCCCTCATTGCGCTTGCCGGCCACCTCGTCCATGACGCCTCCGTCTCCGTACCTCTGCTCTCCGACCAAGGGCGGAGCTCCTGGCCATCAGCGTCGGCCCTTGCACGCAGCGTGTCCGTTCCTTCCGCGTGGCTACCTGCATGCGACGACCGCGCTGGTGCTCCGTGGCGGCCCCTGTTCTCCATCAAGGATCCGCTCGAAGCTCTGTTTAATCTGGATGTTCAGTCCCTGACGGCCTTCTGTTGGTTCTGTTAGTAAAGAACTGAGGTGGTGGGGATGTATGTGTCGAGTCGATGATGTGTTGGTTGACTCCCTCTGATTGAGGTGACAAGATCGACAAGTGACACCAAGATCTCCTCCCGGATCCGAAGAGCCCCGAACCCCTCGGAACGCCAAGATCTCCGCATGTACCCCGAAGACCCGAACCTGAAATCATCGCCACAGATCGACAAGGATTTCTACATGGAACGACAAGTACTTCGTCATGGACCCGATTGAAGCAAACCCGAAGACGGTAGATGCGACAAGTACTTCTGCCCGGGTCTGATGCCCGAGAACCCGGACGCCCAGGTCGACGACACGGATACGCCAAGTACTTCCTCGAGGACGCCAAGTTCTTCACCCCGAATGCCAAGACCGATTCGATGGCGCGGACCCGACAAGGCCTTCGCAACGACAAGATCGGCACCGACCAGGGCGGATCCGATGTGCCCCGACGCCAACCAAGTTCTTCTCGGATACGCCAAGATCTACCTCCGTTATCCGAGAACGATCCCGCCGAGGCCGAACCCCAGATCCGGACCCTGAGACCGACCCCGAACCCCGGAACCCCAAGCTCGCCGAACCCGAATGTGTGAACCTTTTCCCGAGCCCCTAATTTATAAATGCTAAATATAAAACCTGTTGCATAATAATCATTCATCTCGCATGCATATTTGTGTGGTTTGGGGGGCTTATGCCAATTCACCTCTAATTAAATATGGGGCCCATATGCGGGCAAACTCTAGTCTCATATCGGCCTCATTTAAACTTGTGTAGCGAACCGGTGTGATCTTTTGCCATGTTATAACAACAGTTAAATTGCGGGGTATCTAAACAACGTGAACCATCTAATTAATTGTCGGGACCCCGGTTAAAACAATATGATCTAATTGCATCGCTCTTGCCATGTCATGCATCATACCTACATCATGCCCGATCTTACGCGTTGTATTAAGTAGAGCATTTTGGTGCCCGATCTTACCGTTGCTATTAAGTAGAGCATTCGGTGTTTTCTTCTAGTGTTTTGCTTCTTCATGACTAGGGCGATGAGTTTGATTGATGTCGACCCGATCTTGATCTTGAACCTTCCTTGACCTTCTTTTCGCATCTCCCCCCCTTTCTACCTATCTTACTTTTATAGTATTTATTCCCTCTGTTGATCTTTGCTATCTGTGTTGCGATGCTCTAGTTTTTCGTGCGTAATATCCCTTGCAGCCATATATAGCCTTGGACACATCCTATTAGCATTGTTTGGTAGATAGTTGGACCCGCGCGTCGTAGTCGCTTGCTCAAGTGTTTTTGCGTGTCGTCAAGTACCACAGTTGTTGGAGAAGTGCCGCATGTTCGATGTTGGAGATGATCATGGCTTTACTTTTCGTTCACGTAATTCTTGTTTAACAACTAAAATTGAAGTAAGTAAGCGGAGGCATCGTGGGTGATAGATAACATTTGGTTTCCGACCGCCCACTTGTGTCCCGTGGGACCCGAGTTCTTGACACCTGTTAAGATCGAGCGCTAACCACGGTGGGGAGATATGGGCCCCATTGATTATTACCTGATTTCAAAGTATTGTACTGGGGGCCACAAACTAGTTTGAGGTTTTATTTACTATCCTGTACTTATGCCATGCTTTACTGCTTTATTTAAATTGTGCGATGGATAGCACCTTTGTCTTTGTTAGGAAGCGGAGTGTTTTCGCGGTATCGACGGTCCAGTTTGGGATCTCTGTCGTTCTGACCAGCGCAAACCACGAGTCCGTCTCGAGACCGGCCGACTTCGTTCTTGGGTGTACTTAGTGGGGTGGCCCCGTGCTTGCTTTGGGTGCAGGAACGTCATGACTTAGGCCCCGACATACCGATGGGTGTATGTTAACGATCGGCAAAAGGGTCAAGTGCTTGTGGATACTTTGGTGCACCCTGCAGGTTAAATCTTTTCGAGAAGCCGTGTCGCATGGTTATGGACGACTTGGAGCATGATGCTTGATCATAGACAACTATAACTAAAGTTTATTGTTATAAATTGACTTGTATCCGATATGACTAGTAATCAGCTTCACCACGGAATGGCTAAATAAAAGTGCCCACAACTTTGGGTTTTGGGTTATCTCATGCTATTTGTATCGACTAGTAAGTGTTGCAACTTCTAGCGGAATGGTTAACTAAAACGGCCATTGCTTATTTTATCGTAATGATTATCTACACGACTAGTAATTGCTGCAACGATCCGAATAAATAAAAGCGCCAACCGTGTGAGTTCCTCGGTGACTTCCTCGTTTGGTCTCGAGGGAATACCAGATGGGATTGTTTGGTGTTAGAATCAGGTTGGTTCGAATAGGTCTTTCTTACCTCTCTCGATAGTCGCCATTGTATCGAGTCTCTATAGGTTGTTTAGAGCATGTTGCCTGCCGCTTGATCACCATACCTATGTGGCGAGGACGCCGAATTCTAGCCTCGCTGCATGTCTTGGCCTCGATCTTGGACGCTCCTCTTTTCCTTTGCCCTTTGTCGGCACCTTTTGTTTAAGCAGGTTTTGAGATCGGCGTCGTTAGCGGGTTACCCTTCCGGCTTGGCTGGGCAGGTTATGGGCGCCATTGGTTATTCTTCAGGGCTCTTAGCCCCATTTGCATCTTGTCCGTAGTCGGACGCGCCATCATTTTCAAGGTGATTTGGATCTTTGTATAATATATCTGTATTCTTGACTCCTGGAGTCGTGTTGTATATATCTGTTCTGTGGGCCCCATCGAGGACTGTTGTGTAATGTTATTACTTCGTTTTCCACCCGCACGAAAGTGCCTGGTGGGCACCTTTGAATCGTTTCTATGCGGGTTTGGCGGTTTCCGCTAAAACCTGCATAGGGCCGATTCTAAGGGTGTTACAGAGTGGTATCAGAGCTCAGCAGTTGCGATACCCCACAAGTCCAGCCTGTAGGATAACCTAGCTAACGGCCGAAGTAGAGTGTCAAAACTAATTTTGCAAAATCGGTTGGATAGATCTGGTTAGGTCTGATTTTACTCCTCACCCCTCTGCTATTCTCCTCTTACCTCTGCGTGTTTTGAATCTACTCTCTTACCTCTTCTTCGAGTCCAGGATTTCTCGTGGTTGGGTTCCGTCGTACCTTCAGGGTTTCGCTTCCTTCTTTGATAACGGTGTTCTACCATACGGTGTCCATGCTGCCCGAGGAATCCTTCGTCTGTGGTACCATTCTTTGTTCCTTGTTTGTGCCTTCCGGTGTTTTCCGACGCGACGACATCATCTACGCCAGATCCGATGCAGAGTCTGCATCATTCCTTGTTCTGCACCTCGATTGTCGAGATCTTCAGTCTGAATCCTGAGAGTTGGTTGCATAATTCTCTTATTCGTGTGCAGAGTAATGGTTTGAGTGCGGGATGGAGTCGCGACCATACCACTACTCTTATCATTTGCTTTGTATATTGAATGGTGGATCGATGCAATTTTACTCCGTCCACGGAAGCTAGAGGTGGCTTTATTTGTGGATACCTCTACCTTCGCCTTTGTTCCGGAGTGTTCTCGGCGATCACGGACAACGACCCTTTGTTGGTGGTGTCGCCATTTTCAAAACGAAAGCATCCTTGTTAGTGGTGTCGCGAGGATCTACGATGCGAGAAGATTCAGATCGCCGACCTTCCTTCGGTACCATGAGGCGGATCTCGAGGGAGATCCATTGTTAGTGGTGTCGAATTGTGGCATCCATAAAACCACTACTAGAAAATCGCGTTGATTTTGTGCATTGCATCATCATGACGCATGCTCATATCATCATGCCACATTGCATTTGAGCATCGTCATCATCTTGCATTTGCTCGCATAAAACTATTTGCAGAAAAACCTAATTTGTTTTCTAAACGCCCCGTCTTTATTCAAACGCAAAACCCGGGTCTCCGGATTATTTTGTTTTGTCTGCTATCGGTTCGCAAAAGTCTGTTTGAAATAAATAAAACTTTTAATTATTTTAGTGGGCGGTCGAGCGGGCGATTCGACCCATCGACCACCCTATTAAATCGGTCCACCTAAACCCCTTTTACACCTGGACCTAGTCTACCCACCCAACCAGCCACATCACCCTCCTATCGTGAGACGCCACCTCACCCTCTTCCTTCCCTCCACCAAACCCTCAAGCCCACGTCACCCCAGCCACCTCTCTCACCCACCAACCCCAGCCTGTCCCCACCTCCCACCACACAAGCCACCCCCGGCACCGACCCCACCTGCCTCGTGCTCCACCCCGCGGGCCCACCCCCACCAACCGCGCCTCTCCTCTCTTCCTCAATCCGCACCCCGCCCTCGCCCGAGCTCCTCCGCCCGCGGCGCCTCGCCCGCCGCCGGCGCGCCCTCCCGGCCTCTCCTCACCGCCGCCTTCCCTCCCCGCATCTCCCTACCTCCTCTGCCCCGCGTCTCTCCCTCCGCTCCAAGCTCTCCGCGAGGCCCTCCTCGTCAACCTCCGGCCGCCCCTCCTCCTCTGCTTCGCCCGCGGCAAGCCCGCCGTCGGCCGCGGCCGTCCTCCGCCGGCCTCCCGTCCACCGTCGCCTCTGCCTTGTCTCCGTCGGGCCCTGCATCTCCGCCGCGTCGGCCTCACCCCCCTGCAGCGCCCCGTCTGCGAGCCCTCCTCGGCCGCGGCCCCGCCGGCCGCCTCCATCCTGCCGTGGTTCCGCCGCCACCGACCCACCTAGCGGACCCACCCACGCCCGATCTCCTCCTCCCGCCCTCGCTGCGCCCGGCCTTGACCTCGTCCCGCGACGCCTCCGTCTCCGTACCCTCTGCTCCGACCAAGGGCGGAGCTCCCTGGAGCCATCGGCGTCGGCCCTTGCCTGAAGCGCGTGTCCGTTCCCTTCCGGCGTGGCTACCTGCATGCGACGACCGCGCCGGTGCTCCGTGGCGGCCCCTGTTCTCCATCAAGGATCCGCTCGAAGCTCTGTTTAATCTGGATGTTCAGTCCCTGACGGCCTTCTGTTGGTTCTGTTAGTAAAGAACTGAGGTGGTGGGGATGTATGTGTCGAGTCGATGATGTGTTGGTTGACTCCCTCTGATTGAGGTGACAAGATCGACAAGTGACACCAAGATCTCCTCCCGGATCCGAAGAGCCCCGAACCCCTCGGAACGCCAAGATCTCCGCATGTACCCCGAAGACCCGAACCTGAAATCATCGCCACAGATCGACAAGGATTTCTACATGGAACGACAAGTACTTCGTCATGGACCCGATTGAAGCAAACCCGAAGACGGTAGATGCGACAAGTACTTACGCCGGTCGATGCCGAGAACCGGACGCCCAGGTCGACGACACGGATACGCCAAGTACTTCCTCGAGGACGCCAAGTTCTTCACCCCGAATGCCAAGACCGATTCGATGGCGCGGACCCGACAAGGCCTTCGCAACGACAAGATCGGCACCGACCAGGGCAGATCCGATGTGCCCCGACGCCAACCAAGTTCTTCTCGGATACGCCAAGATCTACCTCCGTTATCCGAGAACGATCCCGCCGAGGCCGAACCCCAGATCCGGACCCTGAGACCGACCCCGAACCCCGGAACCCCAAGCTCGCCGAACCCGAATGTGTGAACCTTTTCCCGAGCCCCTAATTTATAAATGCTAAATATAAAACCTGTTGCATAATAATCATTCATCTCGCATGCATATTTGTGTGGTTTGGGGGGCTTATGCCAATTCACCTCTAATTAAATATGGGGCCCATATGCGGGCAAACTCTAGTCTCATATCGGCCTCATTTAAACTTGTGTAGCGAACCGGTGTGATCTTTTGCCATGTTATAACAACAGTTAAATTGCGGGGTATCTAAACAACGTGAACCACCTAATTAATTGTCGGGACCCCGGTTCCGCTTAATATGATCTAATTGCATCGCACCTTGCCATGTCATGCATCATACCTACATCATGCCCGATCTTCTGCCGTTGTATTAAGTAGAGCATTCGGTGTTTTCTTCTAGTGTTTTGCTTCTTCGCGGACTAGGCCGATGAGTTGATGCGAGTGTCGACCCGATCTTCGGTTGAACCTTCGACCCTGTTTTCAGGCGAGCATCTCCCCCTTTCTACCTATCTTACTTTTATAGTATTTATTCCCTCCTGTTGATCTTTGCTATCTGTGTTGCGATGCTCTAGTTTTTCGTACCCGTAATATCCCTTGCAGCCATATATAGCCTTGGACACATCCTATTAACTGTTGTTTGGTAGATAGTTGGACCCGCGCGTCGTAGTCGCTTGCTCAAGTGTTTTTGCGTGTCGTCAAGTACCACAGTTGTTGGAGAAGTGCCGCATGTTCGATGTTGGAGATGATCATGGCTTTACTTTTCGTTCACGTAATTACTGTTTAACAACTAAAATTGAAGTAAGTAAGCAGAGGCATCGGTGGGTGATAGATAACATTTGGTTTCCGATCACCACTTGTGTCCCGTGGGACCCGAGTTCTTGACACTGTTAGAGATCGAGCGCTAACCACAGGTGGGGAGATATGGGCCCCCCATTGATTATTACCTGATTTCAAAGTATTGTACTGGGGGCCACAAACTAGTTTGAGGTTTTATTTACTATCCTGTACTTATGCCATGCTTTACTGCTTTATTTAAATTGTGCGATGGATAGCACCTTTGTCTTTGTTTAGGAAGCGGAGTGTTTTTCGGTATCGACGGTCCAGTTTGGGATCTGCTGCGTTTACAGACCATGGCGCAAACCCCGAGTCCGTCTCGGAGACCGGCCGACTTCGTTATGGTGTACTTAGTGGGGTGGCCCCGTGCTTGCTTTGGGTGCAGGAACGTCATGACTTAGGCCCGACATACCGATGGGTGTATGTTAACCGATCGGCAAAAGGGTCAAGTGCTTGTGGATACTTTGGTGCACCCTGGTTAAATCTTTTCGAGAAGCCGTGTCCGCGGTTATGGACGACTTGGAGCACAGTGCTTGATCATAGACAACTATAACTAAAGTTTATTGTTATAAATTGACTTGTATCCGATATGACTAGTAATCAGCTTCACCACAACGGAATGGCTAAATAAAAGTGCCCACAACTGCTGGGTTTTGGGTTATCTCATGCTATTTGTATCTGACTAGTAAGTGTTGCAACTACAACGGAATGGTTAACTAAAACGCTTGCTTATTTTATCGTAATGATTATCTACACGACTAGTAATTGCTGCAACGATCCTTTGAATAAATAAAGCGCCAACGTGTGAGTTCCTCGGTCGACTTCCTCGTTTGGTCTCGAGGGGGAATACCAGGATGGGATTGTTTGGTGTTAGAATCAGGTTGGTTCCGAATAGGTCTTTCTTACCTCTCTCTGATAGTCGCCAGTTGTATCGAGTCTCTATAGGTTGTTTAGAGCATGTTGCCGCTGCCGCTTCAGTCCACCATACCTATGTAGGCGAGGACCGCCGAATTCTAGCCTCGCTGTCTTGGCCTCGATCGACGCTCCTCTTTTCCTTTGCCCTTTGTCGGCACCCTTTTGTTTAAGCAGGTTTTGAGATCGGCGTCGTTAGCGGGGTTACCCTTCCGGGCTTTGGGCAGGAGTTATGGACGCCATTGGTTATTCTTGAGGCTCTTAGCCCCATTTGCATCTTGTCCATAGTCGGACGCGCCATCATTTTCAAGGTGATTTGGATCTTTGTATAATATATCTCAGATTCTTGACTCGGAGTCGTGTTGTATATATCTCGCATGGGCCCCATCGAGGACTGTTGTGTAATGTTATTACTTCGTTTTCCACCCGCACGAAAGTGCCTGGTGGGCACCTTTGAATCGTTTCTATGCGGGTTTGGCGGTTTCCGCTAAAACCTGCATAGGGCCGATTCTAAGGGTGTTACATTGATCAAAACGAAGGTTCCAACTCCGAGATGCTTGCTTCAGTCCATAAATAGAACGCTGAAGTTTGCATACTTTATCAGCATCCTTAGGATCGACAAAACCTTCGGGTTGCATCATATACAACTCTTCATCAATGTTTCCATTGAGGAACGCAGTCTTGACATCCATCTGCCATATTTCATAATCATGAAACGCAACAATTGCTAATAAAATCCGAATGGACTTAAACATCGCTACGGGAGAGAAATTTTCATCGTAGTCAACACCTTGAACTTGTCAAAAACCTTTCGCGACAAGCCGTGCTTTATAGACGGTAACATTACCAACCACGTCCGTTTTCTTCTTGAAGATCCATTTGCACTCAACGGCCTTTCGGTCGCTAGGAGGGTCCACCAAAGTCCATACTTGGTTTTCGCTCATGGATCCCAATTCGGATTTCATGGCTTCTAGCCATTTCTTAGAGTATGGGCTCATCATCGCTTCCTCATAGTTCATAGGTTCACTGTCTTCTACTAACAAGACAGTCAAGACAGGGTTGCCGTACCACTCAGGAGGGGCACGCGACCTTGTCGACCATGACATTCGATGCAGCATCGTCCGAAGCTTCATGATCCTTGTCATTAGCTTCCTCTATTGTTGGTGCAGGTGGCACTAGAACAATTTCAGGTGCTGCGCTACTCTCCAATTCAAGAGAAGGTTCAATAACCTCGTCTAGCTCTACTTTCCTCCCACTCACTTCTTTCGAGAGAAACTCCTTCTCAAGAAAGGAACCGTTCTTTGCGACAAACACTTTGCCCTCGGTTCTGTGATAGAAGGTATACCCAATAGTTTCATTAGGGTATCCTATGAAGACGCATTTCTCCGCTTTGGGTTCGAGCTTGTCCGGCATCAACTTCTTGACGTAAGCTTCGCATCCCCAAACTTTAAGAAACGACAACTTAGGTTTAGCACCAAACCACAGTTCATACGGTGTCGTCTCAACGGATTTAGATGGTGCCCTATTTAAAGTGAATGCAGCGGTTTCTAATGCATAACCCCAAAATGATAACGGCAAATCAGTAAGAGACATCATTGATCGGACCATATCTAATAAAGTTTGATTCCGGCGTTCAGACACACCATTGCGCTGTGGTGTTCCGGGTGGCGTGAGTTGCGAAACGATTCCGCTTGCTTTAAGATGCGTGAGAAAATCATAACTCAAATACTCGCCCCCACGATCGGATCGTAGAAACTTGATCTTTCTGTTACGATGGTTCTCCACTTCATTCTGAAATTCCTTGAACTTTTCAAATGTTTCAGATTTATGTTTCATTAAATAGATATACCCATATCTACTTAAGTCATCGATAAAAGTGAGAAAATAGCGATATCCACCGCGCGTCGAAACACTCATCGGTCCGCATACATCGGTATGTATGATTTCCAACAAGTCCGTTGCTCGCTCCATCATACCGGAGAACGGTGTTTTGATCATCTTGCCCATGAGGCATGGTTCGCATGTGTCAAATGATTCAAAATCAAGAGACTCCAAAAGTCCATCAGAATGGACTTTTCTTCATGCGCTTTACACCAATATGACCTGAGCAGCGATTGCCACAAATAAGTAGTATTATCACTATCTACTTTGCATCTCTTAGCCTCAATGTTATGGATGTGTGTTTCATCCCTTTCGAGATTTAGAAGAAATAAACCATTCACAAGAGGTGCATGACCATAAAAGATGTTACTCATATAAATAGAACAACCATTATTCTCCGATTTAAATGAATAACCGTCTTGCAATAAACACGATCCGAAATAATGTTCATGCTCAACGCAGGCACATAATAACATTTATTAAGGTTTAAAACTAATCCGAAGGTAAAACTAAGGAGAGCGTGCGACGTCCATCACATCAACTCTTGATCCGTTGCCAGCGCGCATTGTCACCTCATCCCTCTTAAGCCGCCATCTATTCCGTAGCTCTGTTTGAGTTACAAATATTAGCAACGAACCGATTCAAATACCGGGCACTACAACGAGGGCTAGTAAGGAAAACATCAATAACATGTATATCAAATATACCTTTGATGGTGCCACCTTCTTGTCCGCTAAGTACTTGGACGATTCTTCGATGACCCTTGTCCTTGCAATAGAAGCACTCGATGTCGGCTTAGGACCGGACTTGAGCTTCTTCTCGGCGAGGCAGCAACTTGCCGCCTCCTTTCTTGAAGGGATTCTTTGCACCCTTACCTTTCTTAAAGGAGGGCTTGTTGACCATCAACACATGATTATCCTTCTTGATGTCCACCTCCGCAGCCTTCAGCTGTGCGAAGAGCGCGGTGATCGTCGATGGAACCAATCTGATTATGAGTCACTACAAAACTTTTGTAGCTAGGAGGGAGTGATTGCGAACCTGTCAATCTTGAGCTCCTCTGGAATCTTGATCCGCTTGCTCAAGGCGTTGAGTGTAGCCCGACATCTTAATGGTGTGCTCACTAACGGAACTCCCTTCCTCCATCTTGCGCTTAAAGAACTTCTCGGAGATCTCATATCTCTCGAATGGGCTGAGTCTGAAACATGGTTTTCAGCTCCTCGAGAATCTCAAAGGGCCCGGGATAGTATTCAAAACGATTTTGAAGGTCCAATTCCATAGCAAACAACATGGTGCTCTTAATCACACCATAATCATCTTTGCGCGACTCATAGACAACTTTCTCATCAGCCGGCGCAGTTGCAGCAGGGGAGTCACCTAACGCTTTCTCAAGGACATAGTCCTTTTGACCGCCAGAGAGAATGATTCTCAAATTGCGGAACCAGTTGGTGAAGTTAGACCCATTGTTCTTAAGCTTTTCTTTCTCAGCAAAAACGTTGAAGTTGAAGTTGGACTTAGCCATTTGATCTACAATATTTGAAAGTACAAATTAGACTATGTTCATGATAACTAGTTCAACTTTTAATCAAATTACTAGATGAACTCCCACTAAATTCAACATCCCTCTAGTTGTTTAGTGAACACGATCCAAAATCACCACACCTAATCCGATCTTCACGAGAAGAGATGTGGTTTCAATGGTGGACAACGAAGTGTCGATCATATCATTCATATGACTCATGCTTAACCTTTCGGTTCATGTGTTCCGAGGCCATGTCTGCACATGCTAGGCTCGTCAAGTTAGACCCAAGTATTTCCGCGTGTGCAAAACTGGCTTGCACCCGTTGTATGTGAGCGTAGAGTCTATAGCACCCGATCATCACGTGATGCTTGGACACGACGAACTTTTGCAACGGTGCATACATGGGGAGAACACAGTTTTATCTTGATCTTTAAGTGAGGAATCATCTTATAATGCTAACGTCACGATCTAAGCATAATAAGATACATAAAAGGATAAACATCACATGCATATAACTTTATGTGACATGGTATAGCCAATCTTCGCGCAATGATCTCCATCTTGTGCGTTAAACATGATCTCCATCACTCCACCATGATTGCCTCCACCACGAATAGTAACTACAACTATTGCTAACTACTTAGCGATAAAGTGAAACTATTACATGGCGTATAAGAAGTTGACACACAGGTCATACACAATTATAAAGACAACCATATGGCTCCTGTCGGTTGTGTACTCATCGACATGCAAGTCGTGAAACATTACAAAACATGATCATCACATACATTATACACATCACATCTTGGGCCATACCATATCACAGAAAACACTCCCTGCAAAAACAAGTTAGACGCCTCTACTTTGTTGTTGCACGTTTTACGTGGCTTATGGGAGTAGATGCTAAGAACGATTCTTACCTACGGAAAGCAATAACAGTGATATTATGGTTGCCAAACTCCGGTGTAGATCCCATGACAACTATAGTGAGAAAGCGACATCCACCGGCCGCATGTGTGGAACAAGCCACCGCGTCAAGTGCGGAGCGGTCTCGCATGACGGCGTCGCGTAAGGTTGGCCTGGACCGCTTCAATCTCACTATCCGCGTCATAAGAAGAACACAAACAAGAGGCTTGCAACCAAAACATCAACGCGCAACAACCATGTTGCGTTCTACTTGAATCACATCTACGCATAGATCTAGCTCGATACCCTTTGAAGGGTTTGGCATAGTAAATCAAAATTTTCTACGGATGCGAGCAGAGGAAAGCCAAGATCTAATCTAGGAGATGCAAACAATGAGAGATTGGATTAGATCTTCATACCCTTGAAGATTCGCGCAATGAGCGTTACGTCGGGCGTGGGTGATGTAGTCGTACTCGCTTCTCCTCCTCGCGATCCGATCCGATCTAGCACCACAAGTGGCGATGCCTCCGTGAGATGCACACGTGCAGCACCTCGATGTCTCCTCCTTCCTCGGTCCAGCAAGTATGGTGGAGAGATGGGTTGGATCAACAACGCGACGGCGCGGTGCAATTGGTGGAGAATTTCTGCAGCAGGGATTCGCCTACAAGCAGTCGGGAGGGAGAGAGGAGGGCAGCAAAGCGGCTAGGGTTGGAGGGGAAGGTGTGTAGGGTGGTGCGCCCCCAGCCCTCTTTATATAGAGGGGTGGGGCGGCAACCCTAGCCCCTCCCCCAAGCCAAGGCCGGCGGCCAAAGGAGGAGGAGTGGGGGGCAAGGAAACCCCCCCCTTCTAGAAGCCCTATCTCGGGTTTTACCCTAGCTGGCCGGTTGGGCCCTATGGGGCCTTGTGCCCCTGGCCCAATGCAGCCAGGGAACTCCCTCATAGGCCGATGCCCCCTCCCGGAAGGTGGGGCCACGTTGGTCCCCTTCGGAAGGTTCTAGAAGCTTCCGGTACAATACCGATTAACCCGGAACAATTCTGAACTCCAAAAACTGCACTGCCTTATATGAATCTTATTCTCCGGACCATTCCGGAACCTCTCGTGTCCGGATCCCATCCGAGACTCGAACAAAAACTCATAAACCAATTATCCAATCTATCCTAGCATCGAGACACGTTAAGTGTGTGACCTGCGGGTTCGAGAATATCGTACATGATCTTCTATCAATAATCAACGGTGGGTGCAGAAACCCATATTGACTCCACACATTCATCGATGATCATATCGGATGAACCACGATGCCAGGATTCAATCAATCCCATATATATATTCCCTTCGTCTCGCGATATTTTACTTGCCCGAGATTCGATCGTCGGTATCGTCATACCTAGTTCAATCTCATTCACAGCAAGTACTTTACTCGTTCCGTAATCCGATATCACTTTGTGATTAACTCCTTAACCACATGCTTGCAAGCGGTGTTGATATCGATTACCGAGTGGGCCCGAAGTATATCTCTCCGACTTGGGAGGGACAAATCCCATCTCGATACATACAACCCAACAGATACTTTCCGATCACCTGAGAGACACCTTTATGATCACCCTCTCATAGGATGACGTTTGATGACCTCAAAGCTTTCTTCCGATACCAGGGAGTTGTATTATCTCATGGTCTAAGGAATACAATATTTGATATAAGAAAAGCTTCGCAAAGACGAACACGATGACACGATCTAATTGCTTCGCTTAGTTTGGGTCTGTCCACCATATCATTCTCCCAATGATATGATCTCATTATTAATTGACAACTCATGTCCATGGTTAGGAAACCTTAACCATCATTAATCAATGAGCTAGTCCATAGAGGCGTACTAGGGACACGGTGTTGTTCACAAACCACACAAGTATTAAAGTTTTCGCTTAATACAATTCTAGCATGGAATATAAACATTATCATGAACAAGAATTATAATAATAACATCTTTATTATTGCCTCTAGGGAATAATTCCAACACAGATGGCATAGGAGGACCACGAGTAGCAAGCACATACGGAACCGCAAGAAGACCAGCACCACGAAGACGGGTCTCCTCAGCCGAAGCCCAGACAACACCTCAGAGAGCGGAACACGACCACGAGCATTCAGCTGAGCACGCCGGGGCTCAAACTCTGGCGAGAGAAACTCATAGATGCGGTGAAACTCCAAATCCGGCGCACAATCTGGCAGACGAGCATGTGCCACAAAGCAATGATGACAGAGAGAATCAAGCTAACGCCAGATAGCAGCACTCTGAGTATAGAACTCATCAATAGTGGAATCACCCTGCTGAAGAGCATGCTCCTGGCGAACCACAGACAGGTAAAGAGCATCCCCAGACGGCTGATAGCACTGACGAAGATGTGCCCACTGAGCGGCAACGGTAGGAAGACTCATGAACTCAGCAGCATACTGGGGCAGAACACTGGAGGTGAGAACAACAGCGGCACGAGCATCCTCATTGACCCACTGAGTGTAGGCAGTCAGAGCGTGGCGATAGGACTCGAGATCAGCAGAGTACTGCTTGAACTTCAGTTCATAAGCAGCAACAGCACTATCATCAGCACTCTGAGCAGCATCATTGACCTCCTGAGAAGCATCAGCGCCAAGAACAATCGGCGTCGGCGGAAGAGGGGCCACAGGAGCAGGGGGGCACGGCGGACAGGGGACCTCGCCGGACATCACACCCCAAAGACGGAGACCGTGCATGTGAACGCGCATGAAGGCAACGAAATCAGGATAATTCGCGCCATCGAAAATCACCGGGCAGCGAGGAATCGCAACATAGCCTGATGCAGAAGACATATCTCTCTCAATTTTTTTAGTCAACTGTCAGATCCGATCGGAAACCGACGGGCGTCTGTCAGACGGCCGGTAGACGGGGCGGGGGCGAGCTGTAGACGGGCAGTCGAGGCCGGGCCGGGCGGACGACCGACGGGAAGCAGCAGGCAGCAGGGCGTCGCGTGGACGCGCGTGCAAGCCAGCAGAGAAGGCAGAGCAGGGGGCGCGCGTGTGGACGCGCGTGGAAGCTTGGTCCAGGCAGCAGGGGCACACGTTGACGCGCGTCCAGGAAAGCAGCGGAGAATCGATCCAGGTACTAGAGGCCTCGGTCGTCGCACGTGGAGGAGCAGGTGTCCCGCGCGTGGAGGAGCAGGTGGAGGCCTTGCGTGCGTGGAGGAGCAGGCGTGTCCCGCGCCCGCGTGTGGAGGAGCAAGCGTGTCGGGCGGTGTCGGGCGGTGTGTCGGGGACGGGACCGACGGGACCGCACGGGAGCAGAGTACCAGGGAGACGGGGCCGCACGGGATCCGACGGGAGCAGAGTACCAAAGTCACAGATCTCGATGTGAACCAATTTGGAGAGGGCAGGAGCGACGACGGGTCGCCCGACGGGAGTTGGAGAAGAATTCCGATCTGAAACCAGATCAATCCAGATCTCAAACGGGCAGGCGGCGACCGGCGGCGACGACAGGGACGGTGGCGGCCGACGAAGTTGCGAGAAAGAAGACGGAGCTAACGTGGCTCTGATACCATGTTAGGAGTAGGCAACTTGTATTCCTCAGGGAGCTAAAGGCCACAATATATAATACAGGTACATGTGTGAATATGCAGGAAAGCCCCTAACATATGGAAAAACTACAATACAAATATATACATCTAACATATACATGGACATAAACATCGAGATAACACTATGGAACGTAGCCGCCGGTCGTCGTCAAGTTCTACAAAATATATTGTGGGATGCTGCGGTGGAGTTGGACGTCATGCGCATGGGGGCTGCTAATGTGCATCGAAGAATACGACGGAGAATAAGGTCGCGTGAGAGTCAAGTTCTACAAGCATATACGTACTGTACTGGGATCATGTGGTGAAGCTGATTGCCATATGCGTGGGATGCTAATATGCGTGGTGGCTTTTGTAATCGTTTTTGTGCCCACCCCGTATAATTCTGGCGGGAGGGGGCTGAGCGCAGTTTGGACCGTCTAGCAGGTCCCGTATTCGGGCCGGCCCATATCGACGGAATACGGGGCCCATCAAAACCCTATCGCCGCCCCTACAAATACATGGCATAGGTGTGAGTGGGGGTCGAATCCCTCACTCGCAACCCTAGCTTCGCCGTGCGCCGTCGCCTCCCTGCACACGCTCCGACGAGAAATTCCACGCCGCACGCCGCACATTAGCATCGCCGCTCGCCATGTCCACACGCCACAGCAGTACCGCGTCGCCCGCTCCGGATCAAAGCGCTCCCGCTCGCCGGACACGCTCGAGGAGGCGTGGCGGCGCCACTGCAAGCTGTTCGCCGCCGGGAGTCGGCATGCGGCGTGCAGGTACGCCGGCGCCCTCTACGTGCCGCCGAAGCTCCGCGAGTTCGTGGCGGGCGGGCGCTACTACAAGGCCAATCCGTCGCTCAAGCCAATGAGCGGCGTCGACTTCGACAAATGGCGCGCGGATTGGGAGCAGCACCGCCGGGCGAAGGCAGCATGGGAGGCGAGCACCAGCGGTGGAGGAGTGCCGCGAGCCGACGAGGAGTAAGAGGAGACGGAGGAGGGGAATACCCCCTCTTCTTGCAGGCAGTGGCCGCGTCCCTGAAGGATGAAGCCGACAAGGAGAGGGCGGAGGCAGACGAGAAGGCGCAGGCCATCGCTGCCGTGAAGGAGATGGAGGCGCGGGAGGCGGAAGAGAATGTGACAGTCGTCATCCTCGACGACTAGATCGCTTCGTAGAAGTCGCGATCCATTAGGATCGTGCAATTTTGTAAAAATCCATATGTATGATCTACCTATGAACTGATGAACTATCAAAGAAATTTACTGGGGTTTGCAATTTTCAAATATACAGGGTGAAATACGTGGTCTGCTAGACGGAATGGTTCTTGCGTGAACTTTTTTTGATACAGGGCTCTCTACTCGCGTTTTACAGGGCAGAAAAATAGAGGACCTATTAGACATGCTCTAAAGAGAGATGCTAATGCAAACACTCATCTCTATATATGTCACTATATGTGCTATGCAAGATAGTGAATGGATTTTATGCCAGGTTTCCATTGCAGGTAGCGTGATTGTAACCCTCAAGGTCAATCAATAATAATTATAATTATATATAGCTACCCAATTCGCGCCAAACAAAAGGCAAAGATAAAACCAGTAGAGGTGGAGACACGTGAAAGATGGAGGAGTGCCCATCATCGTTCATTGTTTAATTTAAATTTTGCTTAGCGTTGACCTGAATGGATTATATTATACTCTCTCCGTATCAAAATAATTGTCTCAGATTAGTTGTCTCTAGTAGTCGTTGTGTGCTCTGCTAGGCAAGCTAGCAGCCTTTGCCATTTGGGGTAGTATTTAACTGGAGAAGTTAGGCCATCGATCGATGAAGTCGACGGCATTATTAAGGAATGTTCAGCAATCAGGTCCTCATTCATCAACTATTAATGCAGCAAGAGAAGGAAAGAGGCGAGGAAATTACGCTAGGTAGGAGGAGGTGATGAGCAAGGTGGACATGGAGATGGGCGAGGCAGCAGAGCAAGAAGAGATAGCCGATCACGAGTCAGAAGAAGGAGGCGGCCTCAGCCGCGAGCAGGCTGCAGCTGTCGTCGTCGTCGTTGAGGGAGGCGCTCTCCTCCTCCTCGTCCCTGTCCAGGCTGTCCGTGTCCCTGTCCCTGAGAGAGCAGCAGCACGACGAGGAAGGCGAGCTGAAATGGGCGGCCATCGAGCGGCTGCCCACCTTGGACAGGCTGCACACCTCGCTCCCTCTCTACGCCAAGGCCAATGCCGGCGACGGCGCCCACCTGCTGGAGCTGGAGCCGGTGGACGTGCGGAGCCTGGGCGCGGCGGACCGGCGGGAGCTGGTGCACAGCCTCATCGCCGACATCCACAAGGACAACCTCCGCCTGCTCCGGTACCAGCGCCGCCGCATGGACAGGGTGGGCGTGCGCCAGCCCACGGTGGAGGTGCGGTGGCGGAACGTGCGCGTCGAGGCGGACTGCCAGGTCGTCCACGGCAAGCCGCTCCCCACGCTCCTCAACTCCGCACTCTCCACGCTCTCCGTAATTTCCTTTACCTGTCCTGCCCCACTCTTCTAGTACTAGTATGTCTGTACTGCCACTCGCCACCCCTTCGCTCAAAATGCCATTGCTGCTGATATCTGCAGCTGCTCACCACCATGCTGGGCTTCAAACCTAACCAAGAAAGGATCCAAATCCTCAAAGATGTCACCGGCATCCTCAAACCTTCCAGGTACACATATCCATGTAGTACCATTATCATCTGCCATTATTCCTTATGGCAATCATCAGTACGCGATATCAATCTGTATGTACATGCAGGATGACCCTACTCCTTGGACCCCCGGGCTGCGGCAAAACCTCCCTCTTGCTAGCACTTGCTGGAAAGCTCAACAAAAATCTCAAGGTATCCCCGTCCTCCATCTTCTGAACATGAAAAGAAAACAGAGAAAATGCTGCGTGTTTCACTACTTTCCTCCACTCATACGCATTTGTATGTGCATTAGGTGACAGGAGAAATTGACTACAATGGAGTCAAGCTGCAAGATTTTGTGCCGGAGAAGACAGCAGCTTACATTGGTCAGTATGATCTTCATGTCCCTGAGATGACTGTCAGGGAGACGCTCGACTTCTCTGCAAGATTCCAGGGCGTTGGCAGCAGAGCAGGTAACTAAGCCCCAAAGTAGTAAGGGCCTTGGTTTCAGGAAAATATTTCTTGCCCATTCTCACTACTAAACCAAGTGCTCTGCTCTAAATTTATGTACAAAACAGAAATCATGAAGGAAGTTATTAGAAGGGAGAAGGAGGCCGGAATCACCCCTGACCCCGACATGGATACCTACATGAAGGTAAATGCTAACCTTTTCTTGGTACTACAATATTCTAACATTTCTGAGTGTGTGGATTAGAATCCTTTTCTCTTAACAGATTTTTTTCAGGAACACGCTGAGGGTGCACGCCTTTTTTTTATAGATACGGGAAAAGCCAAATACAAATGTCCACAACAATTACACAAGACCCTGGGGGCTATTTGAACACAATTTTTCTCTTTAACATATAGAAACAAAACTGGAAAAACCATCCTGTTTACTGAAATAAAGAAACAATATAATGTGTAGACAGCCCAATTCATTTCAGCTGCAACACTTACAATTAGTATACACCTTTTTATAGGCAATTTCTGTGGAAGGTTTGGAAAGAAGCATGCAAACAGACTACATTATGAAGGTAAATATTTGTTCAAAGAAGAATTCTCTGGTAATTAATGTCCAAAGAAGAATTCTCTGGATCTGGCATATAATCTTTTCCTGTGTCTGTGTGTAATCCCTTTCTTGCCTCACAGATCATGGGACTTGACATATGCGCTGATGTACTGGTGGGAGATGCCATGAGAAGAGGTATTTCAGGCGGCGAGAAGAAAAGGCTAACCACAGGTTTGTAAATATTAAGTAACCGTTGAATTCATTAATTAAAATTACTTAACTGAAACCAAGTGCTATCTTGGTGTCTTGTGCACTGGTGTGGAGTCGAGCCCACCTGGGTTCGAGTCTCATCCGTAGCGCTAATTCGCTGGAGAGTCTCGGACTAAACGGGTGATTATCCGTAGCAGTAATTCGCTGGAGAGTCTCGGACTAAACGGGTCATTATCCGTAGCGGTAATTCGCTGGAGAGTCTCACCTACCTAACAGACGTTTTCTTAAAATTGCTTAACTACATATTGGAAGGTACTAATGTTTTCATTTTTCCCTCAACCCTTTGGCATGACTAAGCTGACACCAGGGAAATGTAACCCATAAATTTCCATTGTGATGAAAGCACGCAAGCCATCCTGATGTTTAAATCAACTTAGCATGATTCTATCCAATTCTTTTAGAATATATAACTAGTAAAGTGCATATCTACTATTCCAATTTATGTAATCCCAAGCTCAATTTTGGTATATAAATAAATTTGATGGCTTATTTTTTTTTCACTTGTGAAAAATGTCTTACAATCAGGAGAGATGATAGTAGGACCCTCAAAGGCACTCTTCATGGATGAAATATCAACAGGGCTGGACAGTTCTACCACCTTCCAAATTGTTACTTGCCTCCAACAGCTAGCTCATATATCAGAGTCCACCATACTGGTCTCACTTCTTCAGCCAGCACCAGAGACTTATGACCTTTTTGATGATATTATCTTGATGGCTGAAGGACAAATCGTATACCATGGCTCTAAGAGCTGTATCATGAGTTTCTTTGAATCATGTGGATTTAAGTGCCCCAAAAGAAAAGGGTGCGCTGACTTTCTTCAAGAGGTATTTACTAAAATACTAAGTTTTACATGGAATGACTGATTTGAATTTCTTTTGTCAAAATAAACATCAATTCTTGTGAAATTGAGTGGGATCTTTCTACCTGTACAGTCAGGCAGAATGGCGATCTGGCATATTGAATTTGTTCGCCATATGCATATCATTTGGTGAATATGTAACAACTCAACTGGGTATTTTATGTTTCTAGAGCAGTGCCAATTACTTTTCTCTTGTAGAGATATGTTTTTGAGTTTCGTCATTTGTGCAAAAAAAAGAGTTACACCCATAATATTGATGTACATTCAATAAAACTTGTTTATATGAAGTAATTGGGTATAGAATATGGTAACCGGATTTTGTCTTGCCTATTAATACTCTTCCTTACCATTGTAAATTACTAAACTCTTCTATAGGTGTTGTCAAAGAAAGATCAACATCAATACTGGAGCTCTGAAGAAAGATATAATTTTGTTACAGTTGACCAATTCCGTGCTAAGTTCGAAGCATCTCAAAGTGGTCAGAATCTTGCCGAGGAGCTTTCAAAGCCATGTGACGAATCAAAAGGACACAAGAATGCCCTGTCCTTCAGTATCTACTCATTATCCAAGTGGGATCTCCTCAAGGCATGTTTTGCACAGGAGCTCCTTCTTATGAAAAGGAATGCCTCCTTCCATATAGCGAAAGCTGTTCAGGTAACCAAGTAGAAACTGTCGGTTGGAGCATTTCCATGCTTGTTTACTTACACCATTACCTGTACTAAAGCGCCGCAGCTACAGTGTTTTTTGATTAAAATACTTACAGTTTTCATTATAAAAATCGATTCCACTTACAACTATGCGATGTTTCACTTTTCTCAACATGACCGCCATAATTAGCATACTACATATTTCACTGCAGCTTGGACTACTTGCTATTATTACCGGGACAGTATTTCTTCGCACACGTATGGGTGTTGACAGAGTCCATGCTAACTATTACTTGGGTTCAATCTTTTATGCTCTCCTGCTTCTGATGGTGAATGGATTTCCTGAGCTGGCCATGGCACTTGGCAGACTCCCGGTCTTTTACAAACAGCGAGACGACTACTTCTATCCTGCATGGGCTCACGCAATACCATCTTTTATCCTAAAGATTCCAGTCTCTTTAGTTGAGTCAGTAGCTTGGACATCAATATCCTACTACCTGATTGGCTATACTCCAGAAGCATCCAGGTAAAACTACAATTATATTTTTTTACTGCAATTGAGAGGGAGGCACGTACCTAGGATTTTTCATTGAAAAAAGTTGAGATCCAGGGGGGTGGAGAAAAAAGATTAGGGAGAGAGAAAGAAATTCAAATTACATAAACCGAAGACAGGATAAAAGTAGGAGAGACTAGCTCTCTCTTCCATCAAACCATGATTGGACGGCGCTTCTCTCTCATTTCTTGGATCCGAAACCACAGCTTCACCAGATATATGCGTTGGTTGGCAGCCAGCCACTTCCACAGGCACTTCGACGTCGCCAAAAACTTTCCTGTTCCTGGATAACCAAACACCCCAATAAGCTGCTATGCTCACCAGATCCCACGCCATTATTTTGCCGGCATCACATCCCTGTATGGAAGATGTCTTCCAGATCTGGTGAAGGAACCACCGACTCAATTATAGCAATATTGTCTGTTGTCATTCCGGACTTATCACCATTACCAGAAAGTCATTCAGAGTATAATCACCTGAGTTTAAATATATATATCCCTGCAAAACAAAAGAGTACAAAAGTAAGACATTGCTTGTACTGGTTTTGGGTGATCTGGTAGTCAAAAATAAATTCCTTTGTCCAGCACTTTATTTACTTCTCTTTTGGAATTTCTTTCCACAATTTTTTTTTCAAATGCAATACTTTGTGTTAACATGCACAATTCTTGTGTTTAGATTTTTCAGTCAGTTCCTCGTCCTCTTCCTCATCCACACTGTATCATTGTCAATGTTTCGATGTGTCGCCTCATACTCTCAAACAATGGTGGCTGGTTCGGTCTTTGGTACATTGGCATTTCTACTCCTCCTTCTGTTTGGGGGCTTCGTAATTCCTCGCCGTAAGACATTCCCTTATTTTCATATTGCTAGCAAGAGATGATTGATAATTTCTTGCAAAAGTATGTTGTACTCGACTATGAAACAAGCATCACTAACGTTTTCACTTCCTTACTGTTACAGCATCTCTTCCTAATTGGCTAAAATGGGGATTTTGGCTCTCTCCATTGTCATATGCTGAGATAGGCTTAACTGGAAATGAGTTTTTAGCACCAAGATGGTTAGAGGTACACTCCAGCATACCAACTCTGAACTAATTGTAAAACTGGTGCAAACTCAAATGATACTAAAGGTTCTATGTTGACAGATCATGGTTTCTGGTGTAACAGTTGGAAGGAGGATACTGATGGATCGAGGGCTAGACTTCTCCAGCTACTTCTACTGGATCTCAGTTGGAGCAATGATTGGGTTTATTTTACTGTTCAATGCCGCCTTTGCTATTGGCTTGACTATTAAAAACCGTAAGTGCGCGTGGATGAAACTTCATTTTAGCTAAACAACTTAAATACTTGTAATATCAATCAATCATATGCTGGAGAAAAAATAATGTTGGAGGTGGAGCAAAAATAGTTCCGTTCAGAAGAACATTCTGTTTGCCCTGGTTAGACCTGCCATCTGTTCTAAACTCATGTGGTCTCTCAGCTCCAGGAACTTCTCAAGCTATTATCTCTCGCAATAAGCCTAGCATGTTTGACGGAAGAGACCAAGATATGTCCAAGGAGACCGAAAATGGGATGCCCAAGTTACAAGCAGAAACTGCTTTGACACCTAATAGGACTGGTTAGTCAAATTATACACGACGCAACTAAACACACAACTCATGATGTCAATGGAATAATTAAGATTTGACTAATCAGTAACTGAATCTTGTGCAGGGAGGATGGTATTGCCTTTCACACCCCTTACAATATCATTCCAGGATGTCAACTACTACGTAGACACCCCTGTGGTAATTCTCATGTAGCTTGAATATCTATGAACACATGAGAGGAGAGCTTACCAAAGGATGATCAGTAATAAGTAAGTATTCCATCCTTGCAGGAAATGAGGGAGCATGGTTACATGGAAAGGAAACTACAACTTCTCCACAGTATCACAGGAGCATTCCAGCCAGGTGTTCTCTCGGCACTCATGGGGGTTACTGGAGCTGGAAAAACGACACTCTTGGATGTTCTTGCTGGAAGGAAAACAGGCGGTGTTATTGAAGGGGATATAAGAATAGGAGGTTATCCTAAAATTCAGCAAGCTTTTGCTAAGATATCAGGCTACTGTGAACAAACTGATGTTCATTCCCCCCAAATCACAGTGGGCGAGTCAGTAGCATATTCAGCATGGTTGCGGCTTCCAGCAGAAATTGAATCAAAAACAAGAAATGTGAGCTAGATGTTACCGTAACAAAAATAAAAACTACTTATATGCAAATCTATATGAAAGAATAAGCATACTATACAGGGGTTGTATACTTGTATCGTGGGTGCTTAGAACAGTTGAGATGAAAGTGTGAGCTCACCGTATATCTTTTCATCGCAGGAATTTGTCAATGAAGTTCTTGAAACAATTGAGCTGGAAGAAATTAGAGATTCTTTGGTTGGAGTACCAGGGGTAAATGGACTATCAACAGAGCAGCGGAAACGGCTCACTATTGCAGTCGAGCTCGTGTCTAACCCTTCAATTATATTCATGGATGAGCCAACATCAGGCTTGGATGCAAGGGCAGCTGCTATTGTCATGCGTGCAGTGAAGAACGTTGCAGACACAGGTCGAGCAGTTGTGTGCACCATTCACCAACCAAGTATCGAGATATTTGAGGCATTTGATGAGGTAACTACTTTATATATATACCCTTCTCCACCAAGATATCAGTTTATTATGATGGTTTTCAAGCGTAAAAAATCCAATGTATGTTCATCATAAATATAGTATTATAAGGTGATTATATTGGAGAAAGATATCAAAAATCAGTTTTTATCAAATCGTACATGAAGTAAACAAGTGCTACAACTCCGGCCTGAATTTACTATGAAGCATTTATTTGCCTGACACTTAATGTTTGGACCTAGAATAATTGGAATTAGCCAGGTCCTAACATTACTTATCAAACAGGGAATAAATTGCATGCTGCCTCAAATAGAACTAGCAACACCTTATCTACCAGAACTGAAAGTTATCAAACCATATTATTATTAACTGGCTACTTAAATAACCCTAAACTAAGTCCCGTGCAGAGTTTAAACCAAGGGTTCAAGAAGGTAGCAGTGAAATCACTGACTTTTGTGAAAGAGTGACACATGATCTCTGTTGTATTATTCAAATGAGCTTACATGTTCGTTCATGAGGTAGAAATTCCAAGATTAATTGGAGAAAATAGGAAAAAATCTGGTACTCTTATCTTGGTAGGGTTTAAACGATAACAATGATGATTAATAAATGTAGTATATGAGAACAGCTCCATACATTTTCCAAATATAGTTTTTTTAAAGGAGAGTTTCCTCTTCGATTTCTATTTATAGAAAGGGTATTGCTACAAAGTGTTTGCTACAAGAACCAACAGAAAATAAAAGGAGTTCTCGAAAGAAAGAAGTCCAGATGAGCAATGTTTGGTATCGCTGCTGTCTCCATCAGTTGATCAGCCTTGCTCTGGTTCATGTGCAGCTGCAGATTCTCTGCTTCCAACCTTCCCAGCAGCAACTACATGCCCGGCACCTTTCCAGCAGCAAACCATTCAACCAAGAACATATTGGGATCTAGCAACATGTACAACTGCATATTAAACAAAACCATGCCAAAAAGTTCTTCACTAACATGGTCTTGTCAGTCTCTATAATAGAACAACATGTACATCATGATCCTGTTAGTCTCTGTAATAGCACAACATCAGTAGCTACACACCATGTCAAAAAGTTTAGGAAAAACACCACGACCAATTTTAATACTAGGAACGAGATCATGATTCAATCTTCTAGAAATATTAATAATTTAGACATAATAAATGTGACCGACCATGACCACCACAGAGAATGTATTGCCGATCAGTAGTCTTTTGGTTTTGCAACTTAGTTCGATGGAACATCAGTAGCATTGGATGCAATCGGCTGATTCAGTCCTACACCTACGAGTGAAAGACATTGGATGTAGGCATGCAGCACAACATTGGATAAGGTACAGAACAATTTACCATGAGAAAAACATTCGATGCAGCACAGCAGCAGTTAGATTCAGTCCTACACGTCTGAGTGACATCAGTATCGACCTAATTTATTCTGTCAATCGGCTGGAGCGAGCTGCTGCAACAGTTCTGTGGCGGGCACTCCGGCGACGGCCAACAGGGCACGCAGAGGGGTGCCCTCCGTCCGAAACCTGATACATAGGGGCTGTTGCCCGTGCGGCCACCGGGAAAGGTGGCGGCTAGGCTGTCGCTGCTCCACTCTCGGAGGTGGGGAGCCCTGGAACTGAGGCGGCGGCCTCGCGCGGAGAGGGCGGCGTCGACCTGCGGCGGGTGTCGGCCTTCGGTGTTGCAGGCTGTGCTCCTCGGCTGCGGGGGTGGCGAGGTGGCGGCGGGCGGAGGTGCGGTGCAGAGGTCGCGCTGATGGACCTCCAGTGCCAGATCTAAAGGTGCTTCCCCTAACGCTGCCCTTCTCGTTTCACCACGCCGGCCCTGGATTCGTTTCGGTGGTTGGTAGATGGCCGGAGGCGGGGCTCTGGAGTCTGGACCAGGGGAAACTCTTGGCCACCGGCGGCGGCCACGACGTCGACGCTGAGCGCCGTTCTCCCTTCTTGAAGGCGACATCGAGGTATTTTCCCCCTCCCTGACCTTCCTGTCGGTGAACACCCAAAAGCTTCGGCTTGGGCAGCGGTGGCGTTCCGACGTCATACCCTCCATGGAGGCGCCGCCTTGAGATAGTGGGTTTGGTAGACGAGCTCGGCGGTGGATGATAGGTAGCTGGTAGCGGTTGCTCTGTCTTAGGTGTTGTGGTGATGTTGCTGGCCATGTGTTGTGCCCTGTTCCCCGGAGGTGTCTGCTCACCGGCGGGTCGACGCCTTCGAGCCTGGGCGAGAGGGGAAGTGCTCCCCTCTCTGGTAGCAGATTTTTCCCGGTCGTCGGCCGTGTTCCTTAGTCAGCCTTGTACCGGCACATTTTCTTCACCGCATCTTCGTTGGCGTCTCTTCCTGGCAGCTTGTGTCTTCTGCGTTGTGGTTGGTGCTGTGGGCGGCGGTGATGTTTGTGGGTGGCTGTGTGGTGAGGAGTGCTTGGAGTCCTCCCCTTGGCATCATGATTGGCGATGTCCAGGCGTGCTCAGGGTGAGCTACTCCACCTCCTGACGGGTGTGGCGCCCTTCGATCCGGGGCAAGAAAGCAGGGTGCTTTCTCCGGAGGTGGAAATGGATGGCATTGTGACATGGCTTGGCCTCCTGACGATGGCGTGTTCCTCGGTGGCGTTCCTTCAACGACTTCGCTTCTTCAGTTCTTCTTAGGTCGGTTCGCAAGACTGGACAAGGGCCTTATGCTCAAGCTGTTCTTCATTTTTTTTTTACTTTTTGTGTTTGTTGTATTCGTTGCATGTAAGCTGTTTTTCAGCACTTGTAAAACTTGAACGTTTGGGGCTTTATTAATTTAAAGCTGGGCTCTTGGAGCCTGTAATCTAAAAAAAGGACTAAAGAAGCTAAAGAGAGCAACTATCCCAGCACATCTCAGAACACAAACTTTATATAAACAAAAAATTCAAATGTAGGTATTGAAGTTCTGTAACAAAAGAAACTGCCTTTAACTATACGTGTGCGTATTTTCAATGTATAACTGTCCAATCGTGTGGCCGTGTGGTCATCCAGGGAAACAAAAAAAAAAGCTAGTTCCATATAATTTAATGTGCATTATTGACCATAAACTCTTTAAGCAAAACAAGTTCATATAGAAGTGAAGTACCATATTCACTGATTAGCTTCATATATGTAGTTGATGCTGATGAAAAGGGGTGGAGAGTTGATCTATGCTGGGCCACTTGGACATCTTTCGTGTGAGGTCATACGCTATTTCCAGGTATTTTTTTCTCTTCTGAAATCAGTAGTACTAACTCTTCCTTACACAAAAGTTCTAAGTAAATGCACATGTGATTTCTATTGTCCATTTATATGTGATATAAGTCAGTTTAAACCTACTGTTTGCGATGAACATAACTAGTATATATAGGCTTATGACCTCATGGAAATACAAGTTGCATATTTATTCACACGGTATCAGAGCCCTAGGTTTTTTCCAACGCACGGGCAACTCGTGCTCCCGATCGTTTCTGGTCTCCCATGCCATTGGTTGGTCGATGGATTTGTGCTGCTCCTGACTGGATTTCGTAGCCCTGACATGTATTGAATCATGCTGCTCTTGATTGGATTGCGCTTCTCCGGATTGTCCATGCCCCCGCCCCCACAGGCCGCATTCACTACCCCATCTTTAGCAGTGGCATCATCGTCTGTGTCATATTTGTGTCTCTCATCTACTTTAGTTCGTCGTGGCCTTCTTGCTCTGTCTCCGAAACGTTCCATTGGATTGTCAGGGTTGTAGGTTAGGTAGAAGATTCAGTTACCTTATCGCCATAGTGAGTCTATGTGTCAACGTTCCTTGATCTTGTTCATTATGATGTTTGGAGCCTGACCCCCATTGTTTCGGGAGGGGTTCATCGCTACTATATTATTTTTATAGATAATTTTATTGCTTCACTTGTGTACATTTATGTGTTCATGCAGTGAAATCTTATCTATCTATAAACGATTTGACGACATGATTCATACCCAATTATCCACTCCTATCCGCGTATTTTGAGTAGAATCTATCGGTGAATGCACATATTTCTTACTGAGTGGGGGTACACTTGCTCAGTTCTCTCGCCCTGGTGCTCATGCTCAGAATGATGTTGTTGAGTGCAAGTCTGAACGTGCCTTGGCAGCCTACAAGAACTCGCCTAAGGTGTGTGGCTTCGCAGCAACCAACGGTTGCGTAGCAACCATGGCAGTGGAACGAGAGCGTGTGAAGATCATAGGCGGGTCTGCTAGCAGTGGCAACCGTTGCCAGATGCAAATTTCCTGGGATGTGACTTTTGTTGAGTCTGATTTTCCTAACGCCCTCATCTACCCATGGGCATGTTCGACTTATCATTTGCATGATCCACATTTATAGGATGAACTAAAACCTGCAACACTAGCAATAATATTTAGTTCTGCCAGTGTCTTGTCATAAATAATCTAAAACCCTTTTAGGGGTCCTAGATGTACTTTCATGAATCATGATGGCTTCTTCATCTCCCAAGAGAAGTGCATCCATGATCTTCTTTTTCGTGCAACTCTTATGGATGAGCGTACTGGTGAGGCTCCAGTGGAGCTCAGTGTCCACCTCTGAGCTTATGATGGGAGCCTCTTTGATCTCACTCGCTATCGTCATCTTGTTGGGAGTCTATCTAGTTATCGCTCATCATGATATCTCGTAGTCATTTCACACTCGGAGTCAGTTTGTCTCTACTCCCATTCAGGTTCACCACGGTCACCTCCTTTGGGTTCAATGGTACCTTCGTGGAACTACCTCCTGTCATCTCTTCTACGCTTGTTATAGCTACGGGCATATTCATTGCTACTTGGGCTAGTGATCGGATCATCAGTCGCTTTCTACTTTTTGTGGTTCTCTCATTGTCCAGAAGGCGAAGAAACAAACTACAGTTTCCCGTTCGGAGTGCAAAGGCTTCCAGGTCTTAGTTCATTACAGCTACAGGCATATTCATATGCTACTTGGGTTAGCGCTCTTTCGAATCGACGGTCTTTTTCTATTTACACCATTTTTTTGTGCTTCTCTCATTGTCTGGAGGACGAAGAGACATACTAAATTTTCCTGTTTTAGTGCAAATGCTAAATTGCGAGCTATGGCTCTTTTGCTAGCAGGGCTGAATTGGCTATGGTGTTTGCTTGGGGATAATGGTGTTTCTGTCACTACACCGACTCCTCTTTGTTAGACAATGTAGG
Source organism: Avena insularis (assembly GCA_023614405.1). NCBI lineage: Eukaryota > Viridiplantae > Streptophyta > Magnoliopsida > Poales > Poaceae > Avena > Avena insularis. The sequence goes on along the minus strand of CM042693.1, from coordinate 313,672,836 downwards.
TGTTGTTAGTATTGTGCGTGACCCTATGAAGCATGAGCACACCAAGCACATTGTGTGTCGATGCTTCCTCCATGCACTCACCTGTGTGAGATCATGTTGTTGCTCTAGACTATGTGCCTTCTGAGTTACATTAGCAAATTTCTTCACAAAGGCCTAACCTAGAGGCTAGAGCACAACAGTTTTTACGTCTCCAGACTATGTCTTGTTGATCCACCACGAGTTTGAGGAGGGTTGTTAGAGTTGTATATACTTTCCATGTATTATCCCATTGCATAATGGGTTTTCTGCATATTTACCACACATGTATGTGCATATATCGGCCCTTATGGAAATATAAATTCATATTTTCTCACAACATAAACTGGTGAAATAATTTTCTGTGATTTTCTAGGCAATACATGGGGTACCAAGGATCGAGGACAACTACAACCCATCAACGTGGATGCTAGAAGTTACTTCTACATCTATGGAAGTTCAACTGGGAGTAGATTTTGCACGGATATACAGAGAATCAGCAATGTGCAAGTAAGTTTCGAAGAACCAGCTCACTTAGCTCTAGTGCCTTAACAATCTTAACTATATGACTACATAGTGAACTATGAAAGGCGTGTAAAACAGATTGTAATGCTTCGAACCTTCCACAATTCTTGAGAAAAACAAAAAAAAACAGGCACGTGTCTCTCAAAAACTCAGTTTTGATCAGAATCAAACATAAGCATGGGTCACCATACCATACTTAACAAAGCTCTCATTTAGTCTTTAATTTAAGCTTATAATAATATTCGTGCTAACCAGTATGTAAATTTGGTGATCAAAGGGACAAGGACATGCTGGTAAAACGCTTGAGCATACCAGCTCCAGGTACGAGCGATCTCCATTTTCCAACACAGTTTCCACAGAAGTTTCGGGAGCAATTCAAAGCATGCCTCTGGAAGCAGAGTTTATCGTATTGGAGAACCCCTTCCTACAACCTGGTGCGAATGGTGTTCATAACAGTCATATCCATTTTCTTTGGTGTATTATACTGGCAGCAAGGCAACATCAACCACATGTGTGTAAGCTGTCTCTTAATTCTATATCTTTACTGGTGCATCAATTGGCAGCATATGATTGAAGTGTCTTGTTTTGTTTGAGGGTAGAAACGACCAGCAAGGTCTGTTCACCATATTGGGGTGCATGTATGGAACCACTCTGTTTGCCGGCATCAACAACTGCCAATCGGTGATGCCATTCGTCTCCATTGAGCGCTCCGTCGTGTACAGGGAGAGGTTTGCGGGGATGTACTCTCCTTGGGCCTACTCCTTTGCGCAGGTCCTATTAATCACATGGAGATTACTAGTTTCAGACAAATTATATTACACTTATGTGCAGACACTGACTAATCTTTTTGCGAGATAGGTTGCCATGGAGATACCTTATGTGCTGGTACAGGCAGTGCTGTTCATGTTGATAGCATACCCGATGATAGGGTACGCATGGACAGCAACGAAGTTCTTTTGGTTCATGTACACCGTGGTGTGCACGCTGCTGTACTTCCTCTACCTTGGAATGATGCTGGTGTCGCTCACCCCCAGCATCGAAGTCGCAACCATACTTTCATCCAGTTTCTACACCCTGCAAAACCTCCTGTCTGGCTTCATTGTGCCTGCGCCAGTAAGTCAAGCCATCTAACTCTAGCATATATACCATCAACTTTTTGGACCAAGAGGATGGTGCTTAAAAGGATTTCATAAACATATGGCAGCAAATACCAAGATGGTGGATATGGCTCTACTACATCTCCCCATTGTCGTGGATGCTCAATGTCTTCTTCACCACACAATTTGGGGACGACAACGAGAGGATGATCAACGTATTTGGAGATACCAAATCCGTTGCAGCGTTCACGAAGGACTACTTCGGTTATCGCCATGACCTGCTGCCACTATCAGCCATAGCTCTCGCGGCATTCCCCATCCTCTTTGCTATCCTCTTCGCTTACAACATCTCAAAGCTCAATTTCCAAAGGCGATAGACACAGAGATATTTAAAGTACTTAGTAGCACGCTATAGAATAGATATTACAGGCAAGTGCATCCCTGTGTACTAAAATTTAAAAGCATGTGTCTGCTTGCCAAGTGCCAACACGAAAAGGTCAGTGTACTTTTGCGTAACAGTGCAACAGAATTACCGTAGCGGCTAGCTACTGGATAGTTTTTGGGAAGCTGTGTGATATTGTTGTTAATAGAGGCTCTTAGGCATTTTCTTCGAGTCTTGCCTCAGTAGTTATTATTGTAAATCCCTAATGCAAGTCTTGCTGATGAAAAAATGCAATCTTTAAAGTTTTCAGCTGCAGAATATAATTGGTATCAGCTGCTCAACAGAGCTTTTTTATTAGATCTATTAGCACCAGAAATTCTGAGATTACATCCATCCAAGATGTGATGTAAACCAGTTATTTTTTTAGAGAATTGGTATCAGCAGCTACACGAAGATATATGGGTAAATGTATGCATGGCTTACTTCTGTATATGTATGGCTCAAACTAAGCCACACATGTACAGCTTGGAGCCCAACTCTACAGGCGATGTGCACGATGGCTATGAAAATTGTGGAAATAGACAGGCCTTGAAGGTGCACGACAATAGGTCCTTTATTTGCATTGATTCTTCTCTCAGGTAATTGTTGAGATACCATTTCTGCTTCTCCAAGTAGCAGTTCATGGATACGGCGTCCTGTTTCTTGTTCCTCCTCCTCGCGCTTGTCGTCGTCCGGTCCGGCATGCCCCTCGCCGTCCTCATCCCGCGCCTCCCCCTATTTTGTCCTGGAGCGTGAGGTGAAGGAGGAGTTTGCCACGCTGGCGTGGCATTGTGATCGGTGAGCCGCGGCGGCAACATACCCAGTAGCTATTGATTTTTCATGGATCTAGGAGTTCACCTGCAGTTTATAAGTATAACTAGAAGTAAACATATTAAATTGTGATATCTTAGAAGTACAGATCGCAGTCTAATGTGTCTGCATCATTCAGGAAATGAACAAGAAATATCATGTTGGTCTACTCAAGCAATTGAGGTAATGAAACTTCAACATTTTTTCTGGCGAATTCCCAATGTTGCATTTAGTTTTACACTTCCACTACAAGACCCATTAGCATGGATGCTAAGAGCAACTCCAAACGCCGCGCGTGGAAAATAACCACCGATTTAGCGCGGGGGCGACTTTGCTTCTATAGCAGGCATTGCATACTTGCGCGCGCTAAAAAAAATTCCACGTGGCATTTTGCGCTCCGGGCGCAGCAAATTTGTTGCACGCGCGCTATCTCTCGGCAACGCATGCGAAGACCAACTGCCGCTAAAATATCACCCACGCCCACGATGTCCTCATTTCTTTCTCACCATTCAGCCGGCGCCGCTGCTTCGATTCGCCGCCAGAGGCTCTTCTCTATGCGCAGTAGCTGCGGATCCGCTGCCGCCGCGCCTCCCAGCACCTTCCTCGAGCTCTCCGCTGTGGGAATCGAAGCGAGCTGCCCGCGCGGCGCTTCTTTTTTGCACTGCCGCTCCTCGGCCATCTTGGAGCTGCCGCGGCGCCGTGCTGCCCTCGACGACCGCCATGTCCTCATCAAGCCGGGATGCTACTTGACGCACGCTACGTGCTTGGCACAATGTCCGCAGCAAGGTATGTTTCTCCACCGCCGGCCGCGCCATATTTTAGTTTCGGCAGACGAAGTGAGTGTATTTTTTGCTTGTAGAGGATCTCGTATGATTCATCTGACGATGAACTAGAGCTTGAGGAAGAGGAGAACATATCGATGCTATTAGCTTGGCGAGCGACGAAAGAACTGAAGCACGGTGGCTCGGTTTTTGGTAGGCGCAAGTTGTAGAGGAAAGGATCGAAGGGCACGAGAGGTTGATGCGGATGTATTTCAACGACAATGCCACCTTTTCGGAGGAGTATTTTCGTCAGCATTTTAGGATGAACATCGGTTTGTTCAGGCGTATTTGCAAAGAGGTGACCAAGTATGATCGGTTCTTTGAGCGAAGGAGGAATGCTTGCGGAGAGTTTGGGCATAGCACCTACCAGAAGGTGACCGCCGCCTTGCATATGATGGCATACGGTATACTGGCGGATCTTGTTGATGACCACTTGGTAATGAGTGAGAGTCAAGCCATTGAGTGTGTCAAGCGCTTTGCCGTCGCGATTGTGCGTGTGTTTGGCACCGTCTACTTGCGATCCCCCAATGTCAAAGATATGGCTAGGCTTTTGGAGGAGAACAAAGGCTCGGGGGTTCCCTGGAATGCTTGGCTCTATTGATTGTATGCATTGGAGTTGGAAGAATTGTCCCGCGGTATGGCATGGACAATTCAAAGTTCACAAGAAGGATTGCACTATCATCCTTGAAGCCGTGGCAGATTATGAGACTTGTATTTGGCATGCATTTTTTTGGAATGCCCCGGTCCTACAATGACATCAATGTTCTTCAACCGTCTCCTCTTATGTCAAGGATTGCATTGCGTGAAGGTCCACAAGTGGAGTCTGAAGCAAATGGCCACACATACAACTATAGCTATTATCTTGCCGATGGCATCTATCCAAGGTGGCAAACTTTTGTGAAGCTGGTTCACAAACCCAAAGGTAAGAAAGAAAAAGATTTCTACGCCGCACAAGCGACGTCTAGGAAAGATGTGGAGAGAGCCTTCGGGATTTTGCAAGCCCAGTTTACTATTGTCAGAGGACCGGCTAGATTTTGGGACCAAGAATGTCTTTGGTACATCATGACAGTTTGTGTCATCATGCATAACATGATAATAGAGGATGATTGTGGAAAAGATATAGATCGCATCCACCACTATGATTTGATAGGGATTCCCGTGCAAGTGCATAGCAGAGAGCACATGGTGGCGTGTTTCATTTCCTCATATCATGCCATTCGCGATAATGAGATCCATGATAATCTTCAAAAAGATCTAATTGAGGAGTGGTGGAAATGGTTTGGGGCACAATGTTGAGACCTTCTTTTATTTGTTGTTTGTTGTATTGTTAAAACAATTTGTTGTAGTGTTGATTAAAAACTTGTTGTATTTGTTGGTGGACAATTCCTATATTTGTTGTATTATTCATGTACCATTTGGTTGTGTTGTAATAATAACTGGAATTTTTGTATTGAATTTATTTGGGTTTGTTTGATCTTCTTGATCCTATAGTTCACTGTGAAACGCCTCATGGCGACTCCGGCGGTCAGGCCCCTAGGTGTCCCAACCCCCTAACCCTCCCGAGCCGCCCTCTCTTGAGCCTCCCCCAGGCGATTTTGGCGGCTCAGGGGGGCCTCCACTCCATCCTCTCCTAAGAACCCCCTGATGGCTATGAAATATATCCATCCACTTCCACATTTAAACTAGATATTATTCATACTTTTGATGAAATATCTCTCTAAATCCTGCCACTAATGCCTAATGATCAAAGGGTTATGCAATCATGTATTTCCATTTTTCCCTGCGCAGGTAATGACATTTGATGATGGGAATCACAACATTAAAGTCAAAGATACGAGATTTCCAACAACCCAAAGAAACTAGGGGTTGTGAAGAGGAAACAAAAGGTTTAACGACCAACTATACGGCGGAAAAAATATCCCGTCCATATAGTTCTGGCGTATAGTTTCCACCGATAGCGCTAGGTAAAACAGAACAACTTTCGTGAAGGGACCCCTATAGAAAGAGACCTCTCGTGATGGGAGAAGAGAAGATAAGAGGAGGAGAACCAGAAAAGACAACACCGAAGATCCGCCGGAGGATTAGATCTAGATCAAATATCACAACCCTTCTCGACCACCATAGCCACAGTCCACCACTTGTAATAGTAGATCTCATCTTCAATTGGCGACATTGTAAGACTACTACTATCAATCTCATGATTTCCAATACAAATTTTATGATTGTTGATCTCATCTCTATGTGTGAGTAATTCTCCTTGGGCTAAGGGCTTCAGCCTAGCCATGTAGTTTGTCCATGTTATTTATCATAGATGGAATCGTGTATTAGTTTGTATGATAGGATGATTATTGTATCCTCTCTTGCCTCAATCTAAGAACTTGTCATGTACCCAAGACCCCAAGGATTGATCCAGGTATAGGGAGTATGAGTAATGACTAATCTGCAGGATGAGAACCCCAGTGACAGAAAGGATAGTACGACTGTATGTGAGGGATTTACTTGGGATTAACAGTGACGTCACAACGCATATCATTAGATCTCTTTCTTCTATGGATGAGAATAATAGTATTGGAATTATTCCCTAGAGGCAATAATAAAGATGTTATTGTTATACTTCTTGTTCATGATAAAGTTTATATTCCATGCTAGAATTGTATTAAGCGGAAACTTTGATACTTGTGTGGTTTATGAACAACACCGTGTCCCTAATACGCCTCTATGGACTAGCTCATTGATTAATGATGGTTAAGGTTTCCTAACCATAGACATGAGTTGTCGATTAATAATGAGATCATGTCATTAGGAGAATGATATGGTGGATAGACCCAAATCAAGCAGAGCAATTAGATCGTGTCATCGTGTTCATCTTTGCGAAGCTTTTTCTTATGTCAAATATTGTATTCCTTAGACCATGAGATAATGCAACTCCCTGGTATCGGAAGAAAGCTTTGAGGTCATCAAACGTCATCCTATGAGAGGGTGATCATAAAGGTGTCTCTCAGGTGATCGGAAAGTACTTGTTGGGTTGTATGTATCGAGATGGGATTTGTCCCTCCCAAGTCGGAGAGATATACTTCGGGCCCACTCGGTAATCAATATCAACACCGCTTGCAAGCACGTGGTTAAGGAGTTAATCACAAAGTGATATCGGATTACGGAACGAGTAAAGTACTTGCTGTGAACGAGATTGAACTAGGTATGCTGATACTAATGATCGAATCTCGGGCAAGTAAAATATCGCGTGACGAAGGGAATATAAATATGGGATTAATTGAATCTTGGCATCGTGGTTCATCCGATATGATCATCGATGAATATGTGGGAGTCAATATGGGTTTCCAAATCCCGTTGTTCATTATTGATAGAAGATCATGTCTGCATATTCTCGAACCCGTAGGGTCACACACTTAATGTGCCTCGACGCTAGGATAGAATGGATAATTGGTTTATGAGTTTTTGTTCGGAGTATCTTATGAGATCCCGTACATCATGAGAGGTTCCAGAATGGTCCGGAGAATAAGATTCATATAAAGGAAAGCAGTTTTTGGATTTCGGAATTGTTTTGGAATGTTCGGTATTGTACCAGAAGGTTCTAGAAGCTTCCGGAGTGGGACCAACATGGCCCCACTTGTCGGAGGGGGGGGGCGTGGTCCTACGAGGGAGTGCCCTGGCCGCATTGGTCCAGGGGCACAAGGCCCCATAGGCCCAGCCGGCCAAAACCATAGGGGACCTTCTAGAAGGGAGGGGGAAGACTTGCCCCCCACTCACCCTTGGGGCCGCCGCCCTAGGGCTTGGAGGAGGGGGCAAAGGGGCCGGCCAGCCCCCTATATAAGGTGGGCAGGGGGCGCACCCTCCCCTCACCCTAAAACCCTAGCCGCCAGCTACTGCCCTCCACCTCTCTCTCTCCCGACTGCGCGTAGGCGAAGCCCTGCTGTAGAAACTCTCCACCATAGCACCACGCCGTCGTGCTGCAGATCCAATCTATCTCTCCACCCCACTTGCTGGACCAAGGAAGGAGGAGACGTCGTGACACCGTACGTGTGCATCTCTCGGAGGCGCCGCCACTTGCGGCGTTGGATCGGATCGGATCGCGAGGAGGAGAAGGCTAGTTCGACTACATCACCCACGTTCTATTGAACGTTTCTGCTGTGCGATTTCTTCAAGGGCATGAAGATCTCATCTATCCCTCTTGTTGATTGCATCTCCTAGATTAGATCTTGGCTTTTCCGTTCGCATCCGTAGAATTTTTTTGATTTACTATGCCGCGAAACCTTTCAGTGGTATCAGAGCTAGATCTATGCGTAGATGTGTTTCACGAGTAGAACGCAACATGCTTGTTGCAGGCGTTGATGTTTTCTGTTGCAAGCCTATTGTTGTGTACTATAGTTGTCATGGGATTTACACCGGATGTTGGCAACCATAATATCACCGTTGTGGATTTCCGTAGGTAAGAATCGTTCTTAGTTTGTTACTCCCATAAGCCACATAAAACATGCAACAACAAAGTAGAGGCGTCTAACTTGTTTTTGCAGGGAGTGTTTCTGTGATATGGTATGGCCCAAGATATTATGTGTATGTTGTATGCAATGATCATGTTTTGTAATATTTCGCGACTTGCATGTCTATGAGTACACAACCGGCAGGAGCCATATGGTTGTCTTTATAATTGTGTATGACCTGTCTGTCAACTTCTTATACACCATGTAACAGCTTTACTTTATCGCTAAGTAGTTAGAAATAGTTGTAGTTGCTATTCGTGGTGGAGGCAATCATGGTGGAGTGATGGAGATCATGCTGGCATGCACAAGATGGAGATCATTGCGTAGAGATTGGCTATACCATGTCACATAAAATTATATGCATGTGATGTTTATCCTTTTATGTATCTTATTATGCTTAGATCGCGACCGTAGCATCATAAGATGATTCCTCACTTAAAGATCAAGATAAAATTGTGTTCTCCCCATGTATGCATCGTTGCGAAAGTTCGTCGTGTTCAAGCATCTCGTGATGATCGGGTGCTATAAACTCTACGTTCACATACAACGGGTGCAAGCCAGTTTTTGCACACGTGGAAATACTTGGGTTTGACTTGACGAGCCTAGCATGTACAGACATGGCCTCGGAATACACGAACCAAAAGGTTAAGCATGAGTCATATGAATGATATGATCGACACTTTATTGTCCACCATTGAAACCACATATCTTCTCGTGAAGATCGAATTAGGTGTGGTGAAATTGGATCGTGTTCACTAAACAACTTGAGGGATGTTGAATTTAGTGGGAGTTCATCTAGTAATTTGATTAAGTTGAACTAGTTATCATGAACATAGTCTAAATTGTACTTGCAAATTTTGTAGATCAAATGGTTATGTCCAACTTCAACTTCAACGTTTTTGCTGAGAAAGAAAAGCTTAAGAAGAATGGGTCTAACTTCACCACTGGTTCCACAATCTGAGAATCATTCTTGCTGGCGGACAAAAGGACTATGTCCTTGAGAAAGTGCTAGGCGACGCCCCTGCTATAGATGCACCGGCTGATGAAAAAGTTGTTTATCAGTTGCGCAAAGATGATTATGGTGTGATTAAGAGCACCATGTTGTTTGCTATGGAATCGGACCTTCAAAATCGTTTTGAGGAGTTCGCCAGGCCCTTTGAGATTCTTGAGGAACTGAAAACCATGTTTCAGACTCAGGCCCGTTCTGAGAGATATGAGATCTCTGAGAAATTCTTTAACTACAAGATGGAGGAAGGGAGTTCCGTTAGTGAGCACACCATTAAGATGTCGGGCTACACTCAACGTCTTGAGCAACTGGACTGCAAGATTCCAGAAGAGCTCAAGATTGACAGAGTTCTGCAATCACTCCCTCCTAGCTACAAAGGTTTTGTAGTTACTCATAATCAGATTGGTTCCACTGATACGATCACTGAGCGCTTCCCTAAGCTGAAGGCTGCGGAGGTGGACATCAAGAAAGATAATCATGTGTTGATGGTCAACAAGCCCCCCAGCTTTAAGAAAGGTAAGGGTGCAAAGAAGTCCTTCAAGAAAGGCAGCGGCAAGCGTGTTGCCCCTGCTGAGAAGAAGCTCAAGTCTGGACCTAAGCCGGACACTGAGTGCTTCTATTGTAAGGACAAGGGTCACTGGAAACGCAACTGTCCGAAGTACTTAGCGGACAAGAAGGCTGGCACCATTAAAGGTATATTTGATATACATGTTATTGATGTTTACCTTACTAGCGCTCGTTGTAGTGCCTGGGTATTTGATACTGGTTCAGTTGCTAATATTTGTAACTCGAAACAAGAGCTACGGAATAGACGGCGGCTAGCAAGGGATGAGGTGACGATGCGCGTTGGCAACGGATCAAGAGTTGATGTGATGGCCGTCGGCACGCTCTCCTTAGTTTTACCTTCGGGATTAGTTTTAAACCTTAATAAATGTTATTATGTTCCTGCGTTGAGCATGAACATCATATCTGGATCGTGTTTATTGCAAGACGGTTATTCATTTAAATCGTAGAATAATGGTTGTTCTATTTATATGAGTAACATCTTTTATGGCCATGCACCTGCTATGAATGGTTTATTTCTTCTGAATCTCGAAAGCAATGAAACACACATCCATAACATTGAGGCTAAGAGATGCAAAGTAGATAGTGATAATTCAACTTACTTGTGGCACTGTCGTCTAGGTCATATTGGTGTAAAACGCATGAAGAAACTCCATTCTGATGGACTTTTGGAGTCTCTTGATTTTGAATCATTTGACACGTGCGAGCCATGCCTCATGGGCAAGATGATCAAAACCCCGTTCTCCGGAATGATGGAGCGAGCAACGAACTTGTTGGAAATCATACATACCGATGTATGCGGACCAATGAGTGTTTCGATGCGTGGTGGATATCGCTATTTTCTCACTTTTACTGATGACTTAAGTAGATATGGGTATATCTATTTAATGAAACATAAATCTGAAATGTTTGAAAAGTTCAAGGAATTTCAGAACGAAGTGGAAAACCATCGTAACAGGAAAATTAAATTTCTACGATCCGATCGTGGAGGTGAATATTTGAGTTATGATTTTCTCACGCATCTTAAAGCAAGCGGAATCGTTTCGCAACTCACGCCACCCGGAACACCACAGCGCAATGGTGTGTCTAAATGCCAGAATCAAACTCTATTAGATATGGTGCGATCGATGATGTCTCTTACAGATTTGCCGTTATCATTTTGGGGTTATGCATTAGAAACTGCTGCATTCACTTTAAATAGGGCACCATCTAAATCCGTTGAGACGACACCGTATGAACTGTGGTTTGGTGCTAAACCTAAGTTATCGTTTCTTAAAGTTTGGGGATGCGAAGCTTACGTCAAGAAGTTGATACCGTAAAAGCTCGAACCCAAAGCGGAGAAATGCGTCTTCATAGGATACCCTAAGGAAACGATTGGGTATACCTTCTATCACAGATCCGAAGGCAAAGTGTTTGTCGCAAAGAACGGATCCTTTCTTGAGAAGGAGTTTCTCTCAAAAGAAGTGAGTGGGAGGAAGGTAGAGCTAGACGAGGTTATTGAACCTTCTCTCGAGTTGGAGAGTAGCGCAGCACCTGAAATTGTTCCAGTGCCATCTGCACCAACAAGAGAGGAAGCTAATGATGAGGATCATGAAACTTCGGACGATGCTACTGCTGAACGTCGTAGGTCGACAAGGTCACGTGCCCCTCCTGAGTGGTACGACAACCCTGTCTTAACTGTCTTGTTAGTAGACAACAGTGAACCTGCGAACTATGAGGAAGCAATGATGAGCCCAGACTCTGAGAAATGGCTAGAGGCCATGAAATCCGAATTGGGATCCATGAGCGAAAACCAAGTATGGACTTTGGTGGACCCTCCTAGCGGCCGTAAGGCCGCTGAGTGCAAATGGATTTTCAAGAACAAAACGGACGCGGATGGTAATGTTACTGTCTATAAAGCTCTACTTGTCGTGAAAGGTTTTCGACGAGTTCAAGGTGTTGACTACAATGAGAATTTCTCTCCCGTAGCGACGTTTAAGTTCATTCAGATCTTATTAGCAATTGCTGCGTTTCATGATTATGAAATATGGCAGATGGATGTCAAGACTGCGTTCCTCAATGGCAACATTGATGAAGAGTTGTATATGATGCAGCCCGAAGGTTTTGTCGATCCTAAGGATGCTGATAAGGCGTGCAAACTTCAGTGTTCCATTTATGGACTGAAGCAAGCATCTCGGAGTTAGAACCTTCGTTTTGATCAAGTGATCAAGAGCTTTGGATTTGTTCCAAATTGCTACGAAGCTTGTATCTACAAGAAAGTGAGTGGGAGCTCAGTGGCATTTCTAGTACTATATGTGGATGACATATTGATTATTGGAAATGACATTGGTATGCTTAACGATGTGAAGAGTTATTTGAATAAATGTTTTTCAATGAAAGACCTAGGAGAAGATGCTTATATATTAGGCATCAAAATCTATAGAGATAGACAAAGACGCCTAATAGCTTTAAGCCAAAGTACATACCTAGACAAAGTTCTAAAAAGGTTCAGAATGGATAAGGCAAAGAAAGGTTCAGTGCCCATGTTGTCAGGTAAGATATTGAGCAAGGCTCAGTGTTCAGCTACGGTAAACGATAGAGAAACCATGAGCAAAGTGCCATATGCCTCGACCATAGGTTCTATCATGTATGACATGTTGTGTACTAGACCGGATGTGTCCAATGCTCTTAGTTTGACGAGCAGATACCAAAGTGATCCAGGAGTGGAACACTGGACAGCCATAAAGAACATCCTAAAGTATTTAAATAGGACTAAATAAATGTTCTTGGTCTATGGAGGTGATGAGCAGCTCGTCGTAAAAGGTTACGTCGATGCTAGTTTCGACACCGACCCGGATGATTCTAAATCCCAGACAGGATACATTTATATTTTGAATGGAGGAGCTATGAGATGGAGAAGCTGCAAGCAAAGCATGATCGCAGGATCTACAGTAGAATCGGAATACATGGCTGCTGCAGAAGCGTCAAGTGAAGGAGTTTGGATCAGGAACTTAATCACTGAGCTTGGTGTGGTTCCAAGTGCCTTGGACCCACTGGAGATATTGTGTGACAACACTGGCGCCATAGCACTGGCTAAGGAACCAAGATATCATCCAAAGAACAAGCACATCAACCGCCGGTTTCATATAATTCGAGATTATATAACAGATGGATATCTGAAGATTAGCAAAGTACATACGGATCTGAATGTCGCAGATCCGTTGACTAAACCTCTTCCACGATCAAAACATGATCAGCACCTTAATGCCATGGGTTTTAGATTATTGCCAGATGTAAACTAGATTATTGACTCTAGTGCAAGTGGGAGACTACTGGAATTATGCCCTAGAGGCAATAATAAAGATGTTATTGTTATAATTCTTGTTCATGATAAAGTTTATATTCCATGCTAGAATTGTATTAAGCGGAAACTTTGATACTTGTGTGGTTTATGAACAACACCGTGTCCCTAGTACGCCTCTATGGACTAGCTCATTGATTAATGATGGTTAAGGTTTCCGAACCATAGACATGAGTTGTCGATTAATAATGAGATCATGTCATTAGGAGAATGATATGGTGGACAGACCCAAATCAAGTAGAGCAATTAGATCGTGTCATCGTGTTCATCTTTGCGAAGCTTTTTCTTATGTCAAATATTGTATTCCTTAGACCATGAGATAATGCAACTCCCTGGTATCGGAAGAAAGCTTTGAGGTCATCAAACCTCATCCTATGAGAGGGTGATCATAAAGGTGTCTCTCAGGTGATCGGAAAGTACTTGTTGGGTTGTATGTATCGAGATGGGATTTGTCCCTCCCATGTCGGAGAGATATCTTCGGGCCCACTCGGTAATCGATATCAACACCGCTTGCAAGCACGTGGTTAAGGAGTTAATCAAAAAATGATATTGGATTACAGAACGAGTAAAGTACTTGCTGTGAACGAAATTGAACTAGGTATGCTGATACTAACGATCGAATCTCGGGCAAGTAAAATATCGCGTGATGAAGGGAATATAAATATGGGATTAATTGAATCCTGGCATCGTGGTTCATCCGATATGATCATCGATGAATATGTGGGAGTCAATATGGCTTTCCAGATCCCGCTGTTGATTATTGATAGAAGATCATGTCTGCATATTCTCGAACCCGTAGGGTCACACACTTAACGTGCCTCGACGCTAGGATAGAATGGGTAATTGGTTTATGAGTTTTTGTTCGGAGTCTCGGATGAGATCCAGGACATCACGAGAGGTTCCGCAATGGTCTGTAGAATAAGATTCATATAAAGGAAAGCAGTTTTTGGATTTCGGAATTGTTTCGGAATGTTCGGTATTGTACCGGAAGGTTCTAGAAGCTTCTAGAGTGGGACCAACGTGGCCCCACTTGTCGGAGGGGGGCGTGGGCCTACGAGGGAGTGCCCTGGCCACATTGGGCCAGGGGCACAAGGCCCCATAGGCCCAGCCAGACAAAACCCTAGGGGAAACCCTAGGGGACCTTCTAGAAGAGATGGGGAAGACTTGCCCCCACTCCACCCTTGGGGCCACCGCCCTAGGGCTTGGAGGAGGGGGCAAGGGGGCCGGCCAGCCCCCTATATAAGGTAGGCAGGGGGCGCACCCTCCCCTCACCCTAAAACCCTAGCCGCCATCTGCTGCCCTCCACCTCTCTCTCTCCCGACTGCGCGTAGGCGAAGCCCTGCTGCAGAAACTCTCCACCATAGCACCACGCCGTTGTGCTACAGATCCAATCTATCTCTCCACCCCACTTGCTGGACCAAGGAAGGAGGATACGTCGCGACACCGTACGTGTGCATCTCTCGGAGGCGCCGCCACTAGCGGCGTTGGATCGGATCGGATCGCGAGGAGGAGAAGGCTAGTTCGACTACATCACCCACGTTCTGTTGAACGTTTCCGCTGTGCGATTTCTTCAAGGGTATGAAGATCTCATCTATCCCTCTCGTTGATTGCATCTCCTATATTAGATCTTGGCTTTCCCATTCGCATCCGTAGAATTTGTGAAACCCTTCAAATAGGCTATTGTTATAAGCGGTTGCGGAGGCAATTGCAGTTATGGATGCACTGCCCACATATAATTATCTTGCTCTAATGATTACATGTTGTACTTTATTATTATCTTTTATTCCCATCAGATGTTTTGCACAGCTACAGGTGAAACCGAATGCCCCAGGCCCTCTCTCCATCATTGACAACAACAAAAGATCGCAAACTCTTGGTCAGGTAAAACACTAAAAGAATTCTAAAACTCCCGAAGGTTCGTTAAAGTAACTTCACCACGCTTTCTGCTTCCCGAGGATTCGATAACCAAGGTCTACTAGGAAAAAAGAGCTATACTACGTCCATAATCCGGATCGAAGGTATCAACCCTTTTTCTGGCGCCGTTGCCGGGGAAGCAATAGCTACCCTGGTAAGGTTATTAGGAACCTTGCTAGTTTTAATTCTTGTTTTTAATTTTGTTAGTTTGCTTTCAATCTTTATTTGAAAAACCAAAAAATTAGTTATTCTTTAAATTCTTGTTTTTACAATCATAAGTTTTTGTTTAAGAAAACCCCAAAACATGGGAAATATGGCTGAAAAGAAACTTGGGGAGTTTGCAAGTCCAAACAATGATTATTTGTGTACTCCTATTACTCAGCCAGCAATTACTGCCGAGGACTATGAAATTAAGCCCCACTATTTAAGTTTGGTTCAACAGAATCAATTTGGAGGCTCTGTTGTTGAGGAAGAAGGTATGCACTTGAATACTTTCACTGAAATATGTGATATGATGCGCATTAATGATGTTGACCCTGACGCGTTCAAGTTGCGCTTATTTACTTTCTCTCTTAGAGGAAGAGCAAAAGAATGTTTGCTATCTTTGCCTAGAAATACTATTGCATCATGGGTGGAATGTACTTATTTATTTATGACTTAAATTTTCCCACCTGCAAAGACTATGCAACTAAGATCTCATATTACTGGTTTTAGACAGGAAGAGTGTGAGCCACTAGCGCTTGCATGGGAGAGAATGAAAGAATGCATGAGAAACTGTCCTAGCCATGGGATGGAAGATTGGTTAATTATCCATTTATTTTATAATGCTCTTAACCCTGTGTCTAATTCTTTGCTTGATACTGCAGCTAGATGAACATTTATGGGCAAACAAATTGACGAAGCAAAGCAGCTGCTAGACAATATGCAAGACAACCATTCCCAGTGGCATGTGGAAAGATCAAACACAAAGAAGGTGAACTCTGTCACATCGCAGGAAAATGAAGAACTCACTGCTAAGCTGGATGAGCTCATATTAGCCATCAAGGGTAAGGAAACCTAGGTAAGAGCTATCCTAGAATCAAATATTGAAGAAATAGACTTTATAGCTGTTAATGATTATAACCCTGCTTGGAAGAAGAACTATAATCCAAATTTCCAAAAACATTATTCTAGTCCTGAAGGTAACTCTAATAATAATATTGGATCAAGTAATGGTAGTCTCCAAGAAACAATTAAGTCCTTTATGGACTCGCAAACTAACAAAACAATATCATTGGTAAGATAACATGGAACCATGATAATATGCTTGGAAAATTGTCTAACCAAGCTGTGAGTTTGAGGAATGATTTGCAGGCCCTCCAAGAAAGAACAAGGATTGTTGAGGCATAGCTAGGTAAGATAACCGAGAGTCAAACTCTCATTCTAGCTAAATTTGCAGGTAAAGCTAAGCCCAATCCGGTTGAAGACCTCAAGATGATAAGAATCCAAAGGGAGGAGCCCGAAGAACTTGACTATAGCAATGCCCCTTCACCAAATTACACGGTTGAAGATCTTGTGAAAAGGATCAATATCAAGATTCCCATAAGTGAAGGAAATGAGGAAGCTATGTATCAACGTTTCATTAATCAGGTAGCAATAAAGGTACGTGAGACTGAGGATGAATATAAGATTTTTTTGAAAAACTACCTGTTAAGCTTGATGATATTTTTGAGCCTACTATTAAAATTAAGATTGGGACTAATGAGATAGCTGCACTTTGTGATTTAGGTGCAAGTGTTTCAACAATTCCAAAAAGTCATTTTGATAAGTTAAATCTTGGCTCTTTTGAAATCACTAAGTTAAAATTACTTTTAGCAGATTCTATCTACAAAAAGGCTATAGGAATTAAAGAGAATACTTTAGTATACGTTAAAGGATGTCCCCTGCTCTTATTGATTTTATTGTTGTTGACATGCCTGAAGATGCTACTGCTCCTATCATATTAGGTCGTCTGTTCTTAAGAACTATTAAGGCTTTAATTAATCTACATGAAGAGAAGTGAAGCTTCAATTGCCTTGGATCCTTTTGTTGTTCATTTTCCTAGAAAGAAGAAAGCCAAACATGATAAGAAGGAGGCCATTACTTGGAAGGCCAACTATTTTAGAGTGGGTGTTCCACTCATTTGGCCTAAGTGAGCAACATCATGGTCAAGCTATTGACCATAAAAGAGCACTTCATGGGAGGCAACCCTTATGAAATAAAGGTTCCAGAATTTTTTTAAGTTTTAGTTTAAGTTTCATGTTGAATAAAGAGTGCTAGAAAACTCTAGTTAAGGAGGAGAAGTTTGGTTGTACTGAAATACCTGTCTTATACATGCTGTTGTTGGTTGAAAATTTACACTGTCATTTTTCTGTCAAAACATGGTGTTTCGCTAAGTTTCAGGTTAAGAAAGAATTCTCGAAGAAACACGTAAATTTTGGCGACTTCAGAAGGTTTAATGACCAACTATACGGCGGGAATAAAAATTCCAGTCGTATAGTTGTTTCGACATCACCCCTTCAGTTTTCAAAAGATATCGTAGGTTTAATGACCAACTATAAGGCGGGAATAAAAATTTCGGCCATATAGTTTTAGCCGTATAGATACCAATGCCTTCGCTAAAATTCTTTTCCTGGGTACAGTAAGTTTAACGACCAACTATATGGCAGGAACAAAAATCCTGGCCGTATAGTTCCGGCCTTATAGTTTGCGCCGCAAGGAGGAAACCCTAAGAAACCCTAAATTTTTAACGTCAGACCAACTATACGGTGGTAATAAATGTTCCGTCCGTATAGTTTTGGTAGTATAGTTTGTGCGACCACAAAACTCAACGGAAAGGTACCCCTAACACCAAAATTTCAATACTTTTCCTCTCTTGTACCTCCAAACTCTCTCAACACCTCAAGAGATCTTTATCTTTACTCAAATTCGTTCGATTTCCTCACACACAAGTGGTCTATGGTATGTTTCTCCTCCGATCCTCCAATTACTTTTTGCAAATTCATCTCCGATCTATTGTCATTATCAATCTAGGATGAGACCTATTTCGAACTAATTGCCATGTTTCTCTTGCCTAGATTATTATTTTGAGGACATTCTTTAGTGTGCTATGATGAGGAATATGTTATGCTTATTAGTCTTGGATCAAAAAGTTTTAGTTTTTGCTTTTCTTATTAGTTTAGATGATGAACACAAGGAGCCAATCGCGTGCTCGTGTCGCCGTGAGTTCTTATCGGGCTACCGCTGCAGATCAAGAACGCATGGGGATACGATTTAGGGATGAGCTCCAACGTGATCGCTTCAATAGGATCAAGAACCGAGAAGTGAAGACAACCAAGTGGGCTTATCCCATTATATTAAATCAACTCGGTATTTCTAATGACTTCAATTTACTTTGCAATAGAGTTGTCCAACAAAACTTTGTATTCCAAGATGCGCCTCTTATCGCCGGTTAACTCTTGTATTTTTAAGTTCTTTGAAAAGCACCATTAAAACATGGCACGGAGAGGATATGATTTCTTTCTGACTTATGAACAACAATTATACATTATCACTTGATGAATGGTGCAATTATTTTAATTAACCAAACAATGATGTTAATGTTTTACGCGCATCTTTTGCTGACATGAGCCCTTCCCCGGATTATTATTATTATAATAGAATGAGTTTCACTTCTAGAGTCAACAAGGGTAATAATATTAAACATCCTGCTATTCGATATTTGTTCTATGTTATTGCTAACACCTTGCAGGCATGGAATGAGTTTACAAGACTCAATAAGGAGGACATCTTGGTCCTCACAAAAGCTGCTTTCAACAACAATAACTTGTCACTCAACTTGGGCACAATTCTTGTGTGCTACTTGGAGCACCAATCCTCCCAAAGCCAAGGGACAATCACATGTGGAGGCGTCATCACCGCGCTTGCCATTTCCTTGGGCATCGACCTAGGTGAGTTGCAACCATTGCTAGGTGAGCGACGTGTTGCTTTCTCTACTTTAAAAGCTTGTGGAATGCTCACTAGGAGAGGTGATAGTTATTACTTGCATATTGTTGGAGCTGGGCGTCTCTACCCCGCTCCTTTGCCTAATGGTCTTTTCTCTATCTAGGAAGGATGTTTGCTATATGATTTGCAGTTCGAACAACACCAACCTGAGGAGGAGATTCCGGATGAGGATGAAGACCAGGAAGAGGAGCAAGAAGTTCCGGATCAAGAGGAGCAACCACCAAACCGGTTTGCTACATATCAAGATTTCTAAGAACTTGGAGGAACTGTGGAGGGGATGCATAATCTCGCTCTGAACCTCCGAGAAACCACTAGTAATTTATCAACTCAATTTGCGAACTAGAGCCACAACTTTTTCCTGCCACCACAATGATTTGAAGGGCTTGAAAAATCCTAAGCTTGGGGAAGTCTCCCCATTATCTTTATTTGGCATTTTTTAATATTTTGAGGAATGCGTTTAGTTTGAGTTTATAAGAACCCGTGTTGGTTTTCCCAACACTTTATATTTAGTCATGTTTATTTGTTTTCGAGATTTTCTAGCCGAGCTTTCTCGCCAATTTTCTATTCTTTAATTCCCTCTCTTAAAAACAACAAAAAGATTTTTCCATTTATTTTCTATTCTCCTCATGGTTCTCGCATATTTGCAAGAGAGTGATCAACTTCGAGTTTCCAAGAAACGAATAAAAGGGGAAGATAGAAGTGGAACCAATCATGAGAGGTATGCCTTATGACTCCCCACTTTTGAAGTTTGAGAAACCCATGCTAGTTAGTAGTAAATGTTAAGATATTATATCGGTGGAGGGAGTCTTTATATTGGAGTAAAATTTTGTTTGCATGGGTATCTAGTTGAGTATGTTTTGTTCTAGCTCTTGTAGTTAACCAAGTCTTGCCTAAAAATTTGCTAAACAATTATAATAAGAAAAAGTCTCACAATTGAAGGCTTGAGTGTTGTAGTGTTTAGTCTTGAAAGCTTATTCCTAGAGACACTCAACATCATGAAAATAATGATTGACTTGATAGCTCTCTTTAAAAGGATTTTTTCAATAGAATTAATGTTTAGCGGTTTTTGTGAGCATTCCAAAGTTTGACTTGTGAATCATAAGAATGATATAGCTTTATGCGTTTCAAACTTCATGGGGTTCCAACAACTCCGCTAGCCTACGAACAATCTTCATGGGGGAAACTCCTAGATTTCGGCTATGAGTTGGTTAAACATATGTAGCGGCAATGCTATAATGGGTAAGATTCTTGGCATCCTCGTGTAGCTATTTTCATGATGAAATCACTCCTCTGGCTGATATGATTAATCGTTATGCAAAAGGAACAAAAACCTTGGAAATGCCATGAGTGTCCATCACAGCCCGATGAACTAATTAATTTTTTTGGCATGCTCTCAATTACTTAAGAACTGAAATTCTTGAAGGACAATGAATAGAAAAGTAGTGCTTGAAAAGTCTTGACTTATTGATGTGGGGGAATTGAGATACTCTAGTGTATATGCTTTTCATGACAAACTCTCACATTCTCAATTTTACATGATTATACTTTATTGTTCAAAGGCAAGCTTATGAGTTGATTACATGACGTGGAATAGAGTTTACTCATTTGAATCATCCATGCTAACAATAATCTTGCTGCTCTATACGTATTCATTAAAACCTGTATGATATGCTTGCCATTACTCTGTCTATGCTAAGTTTTTCATTTAATAAAGTGGCGGAAACATGAGACTACCTATCATGAGTAAGATCATCATCTTGTTATTTCAGTTTAAATGCCGAGTTGCTTTTTGATTTTGGTTTTCTTGCTCGAGGACAGTCAAGTTTAAGCTTGGGGGGGTTGATGGCTGTGAAATATATCCATCCACGTCCACATTTAAACTACATATTATTCATTCTTTTGATGAAATATCTCTCTAAATCCTACCACTAATGCCTAATGATCAAAGGGGTATGCAATCCTGTCTTTCCATTTTTCCCTGCGCAGGTAATGACGTTTGATGATGGAAATCACAATATTAAAGTCAAAGATACGAGATTTCCAACAACCCAAAGAAACCAGGGGTCGTGAAGAGGAAACAAAAGTTTTAACGACCAACTATACGACGGGAATAAAATTCTGGTCGTATAGTTTCCATCGACAGTGCTAGGTCAAACAGAACAACTTTCATGAAGGGACCCCTATATAAAGATACCCCTCGTGACAGGAGAAGAGAAGAGAAGAGGAGGAGAACTATAAAACACAACACCGAAGAGCCGCCAGAGGAATAGATCTAGATCCAATCTCACAATCCTTCTCCACCACCATAGCCATAGTCCACCACTTATAATAGTAGATATCATCTCCAATTGGCGACATTGTAAGACTATTACTATCAATCTCATGATTTCCAATACAATGTTTATGATTGTTGATCTTATCTCTATGTGTGAGTAATTCTCCTTGGGCTAAGGGCTTCGGCTTAGCCATGTAGTTGGTGCATGTTATTTATCATAGATGGGATCGTATATTAGTTTGTATGACATGATGGTTATTGCATCCTCTCTTTCCTCAATCTAAGGACTTTTTAGGTACCCAAGACCCGAAGGATTGATCTAGGTATAGGGAGTGTGAGTAATGACTGATCTGCAGGTTGGGAACCCCAGTGACATAAGGGATAGTACGATTGTATGCGAGGGATTTACTTGGGATTAACGTTGACATCACTATGTATATCATTATTTATCGTTCTTCTATGGATGAGACTAGTAGGTTATTTATATAAGAGGTTGTGGAGGAAATAGAAACTACGGATGCACTGCCCACATATAATTATCTTGCTCTAATAATTACATGCATACTTTTTTTTCCATCAGATATTTTGCACAACTACTGGTGAAATCGAAAGTCCCATGCCCTCTCTCTCCATCATCAACAACAACAAAATATCGCAAACTCTTTGTCCAGTAAAACACAAAAAGAATTCTAAAACTCCCAAAGCTCCATTAAAGTAACCTTACTATGATTTCTGCTTCCCGAGGATTTGATAACCTAGGTCTACTAGGAAAAAAGCTATACTACATCCATAATCCGAATCGAAGGTATCACCCACCCACATGAGTTCACACTCACACATGTCCACTCGAGGACTACGAACGGTCCCGTGTATATAAACCCGCTTGGCCTTCTTATTCCACGAGCTCATGTCATTTCCCCCAATCTGTCTAGTCATAAAACCCCAATCTGCACCTTCCACGTGCGCCGAAACTCCTTCGCTTGCACCGTCGCCATCCTCTTAGCTGCACCATGAAGCATACGTGTGGAGACGAGCCAGAGGTGAAGCCAGTTGGAGGCGTAGCATCACATGGGTCGGTCGTCGCCGAGAAGTTGGAGACGGATCCAGGCATGCACCCCTCTCATCGCCGAGCAGGCGAGGCTTCGGGCTTCATGCAGCCAGCAGTCTCCATCGCCTCGAGCAGCAGGTGGCTAACAACGTCGTGGTGCCAGCGGCAGATCGGGGGGAGGGGTAGGCATCGGCAGGTGGAGGAACCGGTAGGTGCTCTACATCAACGACCCCATCCTCCACCAAGAACTCCTTGATGCAGTTGCGGAGAAAGACGAGTTCGAGGAGGAGGTCTCCGATGAGGAGTCATAGGTACTACTTCGCTAGCTTCTCTAGTCGCAGCTACGTAGGATTTGATAAATCGTCTATAGATTTTTTTGCTCTTGATGTAGGGAATATATATATGGTTTGAATGGTCGATTATTTTGAAGATTTGATTAGATCTGCTCATCTGCCATCTAGTAAATTTACATTTACTTGGCTTGTTGTTGTTCATACATGGCTTGTGCTGTAAATTTAATCAATCTGTAACATTTGATTTTAGGGGTTCTAGGAATTGCTAGCCCAGTGTTGATTTCGGTACACAACAAGCATATAACATTACATTTCTATTACTTACTGAGGCCAATGATTCAATTTTGCACCAAAAGAGTGCAAGGGGAAGACACATATATATATGATGTCAGATTTTTTTAGGGATGGTGTTAGTGAATCTGAGGCAATGTACAATAATATAAGTTGTGCAATTGGAACTTCGTTTCGCTAACACCATCTCTAAAAAATTATGAGGCCCCAAATTTATTCTACACATATGAACTATCATCTTTGAACTATTTCTGCATTCATTATTAGGCCGATGATTGAAATTTTCCCCATAGTTTGAAGGGGCTAGGTGACACACATTTTGTTGGTGTCGGTTTTTAGGGACGGGTGAGTGAACCTGAGGCAATGTACAAAAATACAATATAGGTTGTGTTGATACTTTGGTTCACTCACGCCGTCTCTGAAGAAACTTCTATATGAGGCCCCTAGATTGATTTTACATTCATATGAACTATGATCTTTAAATTGTTATTGCATGCATTCATAGTGTATAAGAATTACATTTTAATTTCTCACTGAGGCCGATGATTGAAATTTGCCCCAAAATATTGCATCGGTGGTGACACACTTTGTTGGTGTCCGTTTTTTAGGGATGGGTAAGTGAACTTGAGGAAATATACACAAACAATATAGGTTGTGTTGTTGGTACTTTGGTTCACTTACTCCATCTTCGAAAAAAGTTATGAGCCCCCCCCGATTTATTCTACATTCCTATGAACTATATGATGTTTGAATTTTTATTGCATGCATTCATAGTGTATAATAAGAATTATATTTCATTTTCTCACTAAGGCTGATGATTGAAATTTTCCCCAAAAGATTGCAGGGTGACACACATTTGTTGGTGTCATTTTTTAGGGATGGGTTGATGAACCTGAGGCAGCTACACAAACAATATAGGTTGTGATGTTGGTACTTTAGTTCCCCAACTCCATCTCTTAAAAAATTATGAGGCCCTTGATTTATTCTCATATGAACTATATGATCTTTGAATTGTTTCTGATATATATCTTATTGTGGCCAATGATTAAAATTTGCCCTAAAAGAGAGGCACACATTGGTGTTAGATTTTTTCAAGGATGAGTTAGCGAACCCGGGGCAATGTACAAGAACAATAGGTTGTGCAATGGGTGCTTGGTTCGCCAACTCCATCTCTGAAAAAATTATGAGCCCCCTGATTTATTCTCATATGAATTATATGATCTTTGAACTGTTTCTGCTATATATATATATCTTATTGTGGCCAATGATTGAAATTTGCCCCAAAAGAGAGGCAGTACACATTAGTGTCAGATTTTTAAGGGATGAGTTAGGGAACCCGGGGCAATGTACAAGAACAATAGGTTGTGCAATGGGTACTTGGTTCGCTTACGCAATCTTTGAAGAAACTTATGAGGTCGCAGACTTAGTTCTACATATACTTCTGATCCAATAAATTTAATATTATCTTAAATATGTATGAGTTCTAAGTTATGTTCTTAAAAATCTAGAGGAGGATTCTGATGACGTGGACTCAAGCAAGTACTCTAGGGACAACAAGAACCTCTACGTGCTGAGGAAGTTGCGGCGTGGGGAGATACCTTTCCATCATAGGGGGGCTGTTTTGTCCATTCTGTGCCAGAGTCATCAACTCGGACATCAACAGCTTGATCCAGCATGCGGTGGACGTTGGCAAAGACCAAGGCCGGTGGCACCAGGCGAAGACCTTGGCACGGCACACAGCCTACGACAAATTCCTTCAGGAATATGTCAAGACTGGCCTGTTTCCCTTGTAGTATAGACTACGCATGCTCCTCCTCCCGCTTCCCCTGCTAAGGCGTCTCCCTGCTACTGTCCCTGCTTATTTTGTATAAGTTAATTATTAACTGGTTGCATGTAAGCCACTCTGGTGATGGTTGTTAAACTATTAGCTCGTCTATATATATATATATATATATTAATATACTCCTTTGTATATGGAGTTACTTTATATATGGAGTTCCTTAAAATTAACTAGTGATGCTCATGAACACTACCAAATATTTCTAGTGCACACTACCAAACATTCATGAATTAGTCAAATTCAAAACAGGTGCACCTTATTGCTCTGCAGCAAGAGCATGCACCTCATTTGCTGTATGAAGCTCATTTGCTCTTAGGACTCTAGCAAGCATGTGTAGACACCTTCACCTTAGGACTACACCATATATTTTCTTAAGATTAACAAAATCTGGAGTTTTGAATATATCCGGATGTTCGAATATTCACTCAACGAGATTTCCTTCAAAGAGTACATAAAACAAGTTATATTGATGAAACATTCATAATTAAGTAACCAAACAGTCTCACTTAATTATTAAACATTTGAACTAGTCAAATTCATATCACTTGCACCTTCTTGCTCCGCAGCAAGTCGCATGAACACTAGTCATCGTGCCTTTCAGGGTAAAGATCCAAGGCAAATTATTTTCTTCAATTTATGAACCTCATTTAGTCTTAGGAGACTCAATTTCACTCTAGCAAGCATGTATAAACACCTTTCTTTGACTTTAAATTATGAACAATTCTCAAATTTTAGGATAATCAAAATGTGGATTTCTGAATATATCCGGAGTTCCGAATATTAGCTTTTTAAAATTACTAGTCGTCTTAGGCAGGGAAGTTCTTGGCAAAAAATTATGAAATATTCGAAGAACAGATGTTCTTAGAGACGTTTTACACTTGCAGTCGTCTAAGGCTAGTTCTTGGCGCCAAATATCTGAAAATATTTGGACAAACATTTCAGATTTGTGCCACTTTTGTTCTTCTTCGCCTGCCCAGACCACTGTCCACTGCCGTCGGTCCCCTGCATCTCCACCACCGCCGCCTCCGGTCCCCTGCCTCTCCACCACCGCCGCCTCCGGTCCTGCAGTGTGGACACTCTCCCTCGCCTCCGAGGACCCCCTTTATCGTCTAAGTAGGTATGCGTGAAAACCAAACCCCAAAAACTCTAAATTGGTAGCTTCGATTGAGGAATTTTGCCATGGAATTTTACATTTTGCTTTTCGAATTTAAGGTTCAAGGTTACCAAGATGCAAAGACCCGGTGAAGCAGTCGGGAAAGCCTCCCCCAGCCGGCATGCATCTGTTCCAACTCTTTTCCCCTTGTATAAATCTCAAAATCCGCAATTGTCACTTCTAGCAATAGAGATTTAGTTGTCACTTCATTGGGCTCTCTATATCTATTTTAATTGTCACTTCATTGGTATATCCGTATCCATTTTAATTGTCACTTCATTGGTATATCCGTATCTATTTTAATTGTCACTTCATTAGTCTGCTTGCATCTTGATTGTATTAAGATGCTCTCTGTATGCATCTAGCGACGACAGTTTTCGATTTTCCTTTGGTGGTTTTTATTTCTAGTCATTAGATAAAGAGCCCACCGATAGGAATGAGTTTAGAAGTATAAAAATAACATCAAAATTGTAGTCATATGTTTTTTATGTGTTTAGACAGTAGACATTGAATTTTTGTTGCATCAGGTCCTCAACACATTAGGAACCTGCAACGAAGATGCAATATCGCTATCTAGAGACGACAGTTTTCGCTTTTCCTTTGGTGGTTTTTATTTCCAGTCATTAGATGAAGAGCCCACCGAGAGGAATGAGTTTATAAGTATCAAAAGAACATCAAAATTATAGTCATATGTTTTGAATGTGTTTATACGGTAGACATTGATTTGTTGTTGCATCAGGGCCTCAACACAAGGGCACTTGTTTTGATAAGCAGAGGCTTTTTGGAAACGACATATATCTGAAAGAAGTTCATGTAGAGTTCCTCTTAGACTGGTGTGAACCCGAATTTCCACCAGAAATCAAGTACTACATCTACATGCTGCCATATTCATCTGTCATGAAAAAGAAGTGCAAGCTAGTAAGATGATATATTCTTGATAATGTTATCAACAACAAGCTACCCTATGTTATTTAAATACTTTTAGTAATCACAAGCATGCTAATTCTTCAATTCTTTGTACTTTCCTAGACATTTGGAGCTGAGTTCACAAGAAAATACCTATAGAATCTCCTTGATGAACCTATTGATGTCCATGTTTGGAAAATGAAGAGCAAAAAGCCAAATATGGTTAGGATGAATATGGGAGCTAGGTCAAATGCAATCTTGACGACTGGATGGGAGAAGGTTGTGAGAAGCTTCAACCTAAAGAAGGATAGCATTTTCCTCTTTTGCTTTGATGAAAAATATAATGGAGAGGTACATATTCTGGTTCAGCAACTTTCATGGGATGACCCATTATAAATGCAATGCTAGTTTCTTAGAGAGTACTAATTATGATAGTTGATTGATTTATGTAATGCACTTTGTATGTACTGCCATAATGTGTAATGGATAATTTTTTATGGATTATTTCCACAACTATATATATCTGGCTAATGTTTACCGTGATCGAGCTACTATATATATATGTACTTGAGTTAATCTGTCTATCTGGCTGTTGAATCATGATTACATGTCATGTCAGCTATGATCGAGTTCGAATTAGCATTGCTAATATTTAAAATGGTTTACACACACTAGAGATGGTAAATCTAAAAATACGCTTCAAGGCACACTAGTTATGGAGACGTTCTTTGTTAGAATCCAACTCAGGTCGCCTCACTATTGGAGACGGTCCCTAGTACAGGCCGTCTGAGGTTGAGAAGTTCTTGTAAGCGGTCAAAAATATTGGACATCTCTAGCTCGTATATTTTAGAGGCGTTTTCCTTTTTCCACCATCTGAGGTCATGTATCTTAGAGCCACAAAGAAAAACCGGCTCAGGTGGTGTGTTTTTAGAAGCTATGCGCTTGAGCCGGAATGAGAAACTGTCTGAGGCCTATGGTAAATTGACGTCTCTAAGTAGTGAGTTTGTACTAGTGCGTAAAACCGATGTTAATTAAGTTGATTAGAGGTTGATCGTTTGAGTGAACAACTTAAAAACTTTATTTTTCCTCACAAAATAAACAGTAAATTAGATTGATCGCTTGATCCATCTCTCGTCGGTTCTTCTCCACCGAACCCGATGCCCTCCTCTGGATATAAATCCCGTCCCCATTAGATCCACCACCACCGACGGGTACCGACCCCCTGTGAGCACATTCCTCCAACCACCAGAGCCTCCGCCGCCACGCGCGCCTTCCCACTGCACGCCTGCGAGAGCCTCCTTTCACGCCACCGCTCACTGACAGAACCGCGGTTGTTATCCATATGCTCTCCAAGCATGAAGATTCACACTCCTTTTATGCGTTCGTTTAGCATGAAGCAATCATTAACTTCGTTTGAGCACACCCCTTTTACATATCTGTGATGAGCTCGATCAATCCAGGATGATCCTGTTGTATGAAGTCCTAGAGACAAGCGATAACATTGGGCAGTGATGGTTGTGAAATATAGCCATCCACGTCCGCATTTAAACTAGATAGTATTCATATTTTTTAGGAAATATCTTTCTAAATCCTGCCCCTAATACCTAATGATTAAAGATGTATGCAATCCTATCTTTCTATTTTTTCCTGCGTAGATAATGACGTTTGATGATGGGAATCACAACATTAAAGTTAAAGATACGAGATTTCCAAAACTCAAAGAAACCTAGAGTCGTGAAGTGTAGGCAGTTCCTTTAATGACCAAGTATACATCGGGAATTCCGGCCATATAGTTCCGGCCATATATTTGGCACCGACATCGCCAGGTCAAACAGAACAACATTCATGAAGGGAACCCTATATAAAGAGGCCTCGGGCGACGAGAAAATGCACCTTGACCTCTTCGCCTCGACTTTTTCTTTCGCCTTTCTGCCACCAGAAGCCACCACACCGGAGGGATAGATCCAGATCTAATCTCCAAACCCTTATCCACCACCATATCCATATTCCACCACTTGTAATAGTAGATGTCATCTCCGATTGGCGACATTGTAAGACTATTATTATCAATCTCATGATTTCAATTACAATGTTTATGATTGTTGATTTCATCTCTATGTGTGAGTAATTCTCCTTGGGCCAAGGGCTTCGGCTTAGCCATGTAGCTTTTGTGCATGTTATTTATCATAGATAGGATCATGTATTAGTTTGTATGACATGATAATTATTGTACCCTATCTTGCCTCAATCTAAGTACTTGTCAGGTACCCAAGACCCTAAGGATTGATCCAGGTATAGGGAGTGTGAGTAATGACTGATCTGTAGGTTGGGAACCCCAGTGACAGAAGGGGTAGTATGGCTGTATGTGAGGGATTTACTTGGGATTAACGGTGACATCACTATGCATATCATTAGTTCTCTTTCTTCTATGGATGAGACTAGTAGGTTATTGCTATAAGCGGTTGCGGAGGCAATAGCAATTATGGATGCACTGCTAATGAGTGCATATTTGCATCATGTTTTACATTATTATTTTGCATTGTAGATGTAGGATTTTGGTATTTCACGGTGTTCACACGCACTTTTTATGTTTATTTTTGCAAGGATCAGATTAGATGATGGATCCAATGAACAAAATTCTTGGAGAAGTTGTACTGGAGAGAAAAGGAGCCAAAAACTACGTAAATCGCTTATTTGGGAAATATTAATAATACAAGAAGAAAACCCGAAGCGAGAAACGGAGGCAGAAGAGTTGACGACCAACTATACGGGCCGCTGCCGTATAGTTGCCATCGTATAGTTGGCGCCGCCTCCGCCTTCTCATATAGTTTCACCCCATGCAACTGGTTTGGAGAGACGACATATAGAACACCTAGAAATCACCGAAACCTAACCTCCGCAAGGCATCTAGAGGGGGAACTTGCCCTAGGGATCCATCTTCACCCTACACAGATCTGGGAGGCCAAGGCATCGATCTCCATCTTCATCAACCGCTGCATCTTCATCACCACCATCATCTCCATCCATCCCATCTAGATCTTGTTGTAATTTTTGCACTAGTTATGGATTTATACAAGTCCTATTCATGGATGATCGTTTCCATTACCATTACCATGATGCTGTTTGCCTCCATGTCTGAGTAGATCATTAGTTCTTGGGGAGATGGAGAAACCCTAGCATGAGATTGAAATAAGATAAAGTTTATTATGATACTCATCGCTGTGACCATGTGTTACATTGTCTATATCTTGATGTTGGGAGAAGTTGACCTCTCCAATATTTGCCTCTTGTGGGGACTTTATGTAGGGAACTACTTGTTGGTAGACGAAGGGATGTTAGCACTTACAGTGACTATAAAGCTATTGGCACCCCTTACGTATCAACTTGGGAATCGAGGAAACTCACAAAACACTATCCATGCCATGGGATACGTCCTGTGGGATTATGTCCCTTAATAGCGCGGTAATTCAATTGATGTTGATTGCTGCCTGCTGTGGTTATGAGGATGATTTGAGCAGTGGTTGCTGCCTCTTTGCCCAAATATGGAGTTCCTCCCACACATACATAGTTGAGAATGTTCATGATAATCTTTACCTTAGCCGCTAATCCCTAAGCGCTTTTTCCCACTGAATTTTCAAATCTCTTTTACATACACGATACTTATTTTCTGTATTCAGTTTTATTTACTTTACTCATTGTTCTCTTACCAAAAACCCAAAACACCTTTTTACACATTACTCGCATTTTATATTGTCACTTAGAACTTTATTTAGCATTTCTATTTTCAGTATTTATTTCAAGAATTCTTAGAGTTAAGACTCCTTCTCCCTGTGGGATTGATATCTTTATTTCGAAACTAGCTACATTCGATCAGTGCACTTGCAGTCATCAAGCTGTTTTCTGGCGTCGTTGCCGGGGAGCTAAGCGCTGTAGGTCTTTTAGTTTTTGCTTATTTACTTTTGTTTTGTTAAGTTTTGTTTTGAGTTACAGGTTTCCACCAACATGATGGAGTTTGAGCATATGACTAGTGCTAACCCAATCAACCGTTTTGGGAAGCCCTATGACATTTATAAAAGGGACAACTCCAACAAGAAGACAATGGGGTTTGAATAAATCCTCTACTACTTGGTATTTTACACAAGAAGCAATTTACTGGAGATGAAGAAGATCCTGATTCATATGAGCATATTGCATGTTTCAAAGATATATGTGGCACACTCCAATTAACTGGGATATACCGCCGATGAGGTAAGGGCTAAACTTTTTAGTCAAACTTTGACAAGTACAGCTCTCTCATGGTATAGATCTCTACCCTCAGAAGCCACTACTACTTGGGATGATTTAGCTTGCGAATTCCTATCTAAATATTACCCATTATCAAAATCTTTTGAAATCAAGAGTCTTATAATGACTTCGAGGAACCATCCCAATGAAGGACTAGTAAGAGCTTATATAAGATTTAAAGATTTACTTAGACAATGTCCTCATCATGATTTTCCTGAATGGTATTTACTGCATATCTTTTATGGCGGTTTAATTTAACCTAATAAAATTGAACTAGACTGTTGCGCGAGAGGAGCTTTTATGGATTTACCTATAACTAAATCTTGGGCTTTACTTAATAGAATTCACGATCATAGAGTTTCATGGAATTTTGGTCTAGGAAGTGAAGGAGGCACAGAAATAGATCATGAATGTATTCACGACTATAATAAAAAAGGCCATGTTAATGAATTATCTAAAGAGCTTTATTTAGATTTAGATCTTGTGTTGCAAGTTGTTAAAGCATTTACATAACACATCAAAGCTCCAAAAGAGGGTTCAGTCAAGTTTGATCCACCACCTGAACCTGAGAATAAAAGAGAAGTTAAAGCAACATTGGCCTCCCTAGAACCAATATATGAGATACCTCTTCCTAACACTGCACAAAAGCATATTTTGGAATATGAACAGGTCAAGGCAGTACATGAGGAGAAAGAAGATGAAAGTTTGCCAATAACTGAAGAACATCTAGATGAAACCAAAGATGAAGAGGTAACCAAGGAAGCAATCATGGCTATGTATGCACATTCTAACATAGTTGAACTTGATGAAGAGACTTCCATATTGGTTGAAGGTAAAATTAAGGTAAACAATGGCCTATTCTTCCCTACATATTTAAAGAAACCTCACATTATGGTTTATGTGATCTTGGCACCGAAGTTAATGTTATATCCTATGAATTTTATTTAGAAATAAAAGAAGAGATAGCACCGGCTACAATAGAAAATACTGATATGACAATCATGTTAGCCAATAAAAATCTTAGAATTCCAATGGGAGTAGTTGAAGATGCAATTATCACAATTAACAATAAAAAATTCCTTATTGATTTTGTAGTTGTTGATATGCCAATTGACACTCTTTTCCCAATTATATTTGGAAGAAACTTTTTGAGTGATATAGGTGCCAAAGTTGATTTCAAAAAGGAGATTGTATCCCTTAAGCTTGGGAAAGCGGAAAAAGAATTCCATTTTTCCAAATTTAAAGACAAACCTCTATTCATAAAAGAAGAAGATAAGGAGAAAACTATTGAAGAAATGGCAGATCTCTTCTTAAATAATCAAGATGAAGGAATAAATGAAGACCCAAATTGTGGAGAAATAATTATGGAGGATAGAACTCTAGAAGAATTAGAAAATGAATTTTATTCATTTCCCAAATGAAGAACCTCCAACCGATGAAGATTTTGAAGAGCTAGAAAAGAGAGGGGATGAATAATTACCAACCCCAGAATTAAAAACTCTACCAGATAATCTTAAGTATAGATTCTTAGATGATACTAATAAGTTCCCTGTTATTATTAGTGCTAAAATTTCAGGGGAATAAGAACTTATGAAGGTACTAAAGGATCACCGCAAGGCCTTTGGGTACTCAATGAAATACTTGAAGGGTATTAGTCCCATGATAGCCTCCCATTGGATATTCATGGAGGAAGGTGCTAAACCAGTTGCGGAATTTAACATAAGACTAAAGCCTGAAATGAAGGAAGTGGTAAGGAAAGAAATAGTACGCCTACTTGATGTAGGTATAATCTATCCTGTAAAAGAAAGTGAATGGGTAAGTCATATTCATTGTGTTCCTAAGAAAGGCGGCTTTACTGTTGTTCCTAATGAAAATAATGAATTGATACATACTAGAACTATTGCTGGACATAGGATGTGCATAGATTTCAGAAAATTGCATAAGGAGACTAGGAAAGATCACTATCCTTTACCATTCATAGATCAAACCTTAGAGAGGTTAGCAAACCACACTCATTTTTGCTACTTGGACGGATACTCTAGTTTTTCCCAAATAGATGTTCATCCTGATGACCAACTTAAAACAAATTTTATTAGTCCTTATAGTTTACATGCTTACTGACGCATGCCTTTTGGGTTATGTAATGCTCCAGCTACTTTTCAAAGATGCATGACTGCTATATTTGCAGATTTTATAGAACTGATAATTGAAGTATTTATGGATGATTTTTCTGTCTATGGAACTTCGTTTACTAGTTGCTTGGAAAATCTCAATTGAATTATGCTGTGTTGCGAAGAAACGAATCTTGTTCTAAACCGGGAGAAGTATCATTTTATGGTCAAAGAAGGCATAGTCCTTGGACATAAAGTATCAGGTAAGGGTATTGAAGTAGATAGGGATAAAGTTGAAGCAATATAAAGAATGCCACAACCAAGGGACATAAAAGGTATAAGAAGTTTTCTTGGTCATGTAGGATTTTATAGAAGGTTCATTAGAAATTTTTCTAGAATTTCTAAACCTTTGACTAATCTGTTGCAAAAGGGAGTAAGATTTAATTTTAATGATAAATTTCTTATTGCCTTTGATAAACTTAAATATGCTTTATCTCGTGCTCCCATCATTAAACCACCCATATGGGATATGCCTTTTTATTTAATATGTGAGGCTAGTGATGATGCCGTAGGAGTAACTCTAGGAAAACACATAGGTCGAAGATTTAATATTATACATCATGCTAGTAGAACTCTCAATAGTGCTCAAAAGAATTATCCTAAGGAAGAAAGATAACTCTTTGCTGTATTTTTCTCTTGTGATAAGTTTTGTTCTTATATTGTTGATGCAAAAGTAAGAGTTCATGTGTATCATGATGGTTTAAAAGAACTCCTCGAGAGGAAGTTTCATAATCCAAGACTGGTCCGTTGGATCCTTTTACTTCAAGAATTTGAGTTGCAGATTATGCAGAGACATGAAGCAAAGGTAGTAGATGCATCATCTATATTTACCCAACAAGACATCGATCTTATTGAGAGGAGCTTTAGTCTTGATGATTTTTGTTTCCAAGAATTATTATATGAACTAAGGTCAAATCCTCCCAAGAAGAAGAAGCCCTTGTTGTTGGAGGATCTTGTCACCGTCGACTAAATTGAAGGGAATATGCCCGAGAGGCAATAATAAAGTGGTTATTATCATATTCCTTGTTTATGATAAATGTTTATTTTACATGCTATAATTGTATTAATACGGAAACGTTAATACATGTGTGTTTAATAAACAAAAGGTAGTTCCTAGTTATGCCTCTCTTATAA
This sequence comes from Avena insularis, assembly GCA_023614405.1. NCBI lineage: Eukaryota > Viridiplantae > Streptophyta > Magnoliopsida > Poales > Poaceae > Avena > Avena insularis. The sequence continues at coordinate 313,638,406 of CM042693.1, read as the reverse complement.
ACTAGCTCGTTGATTAAACAAGATGATCATAGGTTTCCTGATCATGGACATTGGATGTTGTTAATAACGAGGTCACAATATTAGTGTAATGGTGTGATGAACATTCATCCAAAGTATAGCATTACGATCAAAGTCATTGAGTTTATATTGCTATAACAACTTACGAAGTGATCCTAATCCTTAGACCATGAGATCATGCCAATCACTAACACCGGAAGAGTTTCTCGATGACATCAAACATCACACCGTAACTGGGTGATTATAAAGATGGCTTCAGAACTACTAAAGTGTTATGTTGAGACCCATGGATCGAGAGTGGAATTTGTTCATCCCGATGACGGATAGATATGCTCTGGGCCCTCTCGGTGAAATCACATTGATTAGCTTGCAAGCAATTGATTTGATCACTAGAATGTTATATCACGGGAACCAGAAAAGAGTGTATGTCGGTAACGAGATCAAACTAGGTATGGAGATACCGATGATCGAATCTCAGACATGTAATATATCGTGAAACAAAGGGATTAAGATACTAGCGTAAAAGGTTCACACGATCACAGAAGTCATCGTTGAATGTGTGAAGTCGATCTGGATCTCCAGGTCCCGCTGCTGATTATTGATCGGAGAGGGGTCTCGATCATGTCTGCATTATTAGCAAACCGTAGGGTGACACACTTAAGGGATACCGACACCATTCGGAGCAAATGATATGCTAGAGAAAGAAAAAGGAAAGCGCAGGAATTTATTTCACTAGACACCGAAACTGTTTCGGTTGAAATTGCTGAAACTGGTTCTGCATGTGAAATTGAAATGTTGTAAGGGGTTTTATGTGAATGTTTGTTAATTAAAGTAATTAACAAAATTCTGAATAAATAAATAAAAGAGTTTTATTTAAATGACAGCTTGCATTAAATTTGGTGGAAATTTAATGCATGTGAGTGGATTTTTGAGTGGAGGCTTTTTAATGGGAGTGGAGGCTTTTCATTTTGAGTGGGAGCTCCACCCACATGAATGTGGAAGAGGTGGGGGCAGCCCCATGGCTGGGCACCATGCCCCTTGGGTGCCCCCCTCTCCCCTATAAAAGGCCCCCCTCTCCTCCTCTCAAAGCACACCTCCTCGCGAAGGATCTCTCTCCCCCCTTTAGAATTTCCCCATGGTCTCGGTTCAGCGAGATACATGTTCCCGGTGGCTTTTTCTGGAAGGATTTGTTGCTTCCGCTGCTTCGCTGGAGCGAGGGCGTGGAGGTTGTCGGGGTACCCGTACGTGTGTGCGATCACGGATGCACCACTGCTTTGAGGTGCTGGACTTGATCGTGCTGGACCGGCTGGACCAGATGGACTTCATCACGATCTTGAGATTGGCAAGCGTTTGTCTACATCATCCACGATTACAACCTCGTTAACACTATTCGGTCTTCGAGGGTATGTATTCTATGGATGTATATCCACCTGTTGCTTGTGTCTAGTAGATAGATCTTGGTACTTAGTTGTTCCCATCGTAGGAAAATTTTTGTTTTCTATGTTGCGAACCCCTACAGTGGTATCAGAGCCGGATCTATGCGTAGATACTTTGCACGGGTAGTACACATATGAGTATGTGGGCGATGATGATCATTTTATTACTTCTTAGTTGTACTTTGGATATTGGTGGCATAGTGCGATGAAGCGGCCCAGACAAACTTTACATGTCCTCGCACATGAGACCTGTTCCACGCTTGACATGCAACTAGTTTTGCATAAGTGGCTAGCGGGTGTCTGTCTCTCCTACTATAGTCAATATCTAATTTGCAACGAGTTGTCAACAATTTGGTTATCCTCGTTGTGGTTCATGTTCGTAGGTAAGAACGGTTCTATCTTCGAAAGCCCTAAACCACGTAAAACTTGCAATGGATAAATTAGAGGCGTCTAGTTTAGATTGTTGCTGGGCTAGTGTTATGATATGGTGATGTTGTAAGTAGAAGTATAAGATGATACTCTTACAACACACATAGCGTGTAAGTTCCATAGACCTTGGCCTTACACATAAAGGTATGATAGAGATCATACCACGGTGCACATGATGGAGATCATATGCGGGAACCATATCATTTCACTTATAAACATGTGATGTTTGATTGCATCTTATATTGCTTGTTTGGCGTTTTATTAGCATAATAAGATGATCCCTCATTTAGATATCAAGATAATAATGTGTTCTTCCTTAAGTATGCACCGACAATGTTTCGTCGCTTCAAGACATCACGTGATGATCGGGTGTACTTGAATCCATGAGCATATCTCGGGTGTAAGACAGTTACACACGCGAATACTAAGGTTCTTACTTGGCGAGCCTAGCATGTACAGACATGGCCTCGGAACACGGACCGAAAGGTTAAGCATGAGTCATATGTTTTGATATGATGACCATATGGATGCTCGCCTTTGAAGCTACGCCGACTCACGTGATGATCGGACTTGGTGTAGTGGATTTGGTTCATGTAATCACCAAAAAGACACGAGGGATGTCGTTTTTGAGTGGGAGTTCATTTCTAATTTAGATTAGTAGAACTCAATTTATCATAAATTAAATCAAAGTGAATTTGCATAATTTGCTGTAGTCATTGGCATTCGTTCACCATCTTATGCATAGTTGTAATTGAGATAATAGAACTATAGAATTCTGGATATATACTTTACGAACTCGTATCGTATTGTGTTGAGTGTCAATCTAAAGTTTAAAGTCCTATTGCAAACTTTCAGCAAACTCTATTTACTCCATGAAATTTAATAGTTGGTATTAAATCGAGAGTAACAGTTCCAGTGTTAGTATCTTAAGTATCATGTTTGCCTCCATGATTCTTGATTTAAACATCAAGTTTATCTAGGAGCTGAAAGAATTGTTTCAGAAACCATCATGTGTGGCAGATATAACGATATCTGAAACAATGTTTTGGTTGCAGTATGATAGAGTATAATATATGTTCTCATATTGGATGAGAATTTATGAAGGTTGGAGATGCTAGACATCCTAATCATCCAAAAGGGTTTTGGAAAGTAATGTTATACTCAGGATTCACCTTTATAAGCTATAGTAGCTTGATCATGAAAGTCGTCATGATAAGGATGAATAGAAGATGTATGTAAAGTGTTTACTATACTAAAAGATTACTAAAGAATGGATTTTAAAAGAATACCGATCATTTTGATGATGGTGATCTACTTCAAAGTGCAAGCCCAAAGGTATTATTATTTGAATATACACGCTTTGTACTATGTGTCATGTATATGGCGCCACTTTTGATGTTGATAGATTCTTTTAAAAAGGAAAAGGAAATGCTGAAACAGAATCTATAAAATATATTTGGCAGAAAAGAAAATATTGGAAATATCCAATTTAGGTATATAGATGATATACAGGTTATGGTTGTATTCTTTGCTTGTTAAACAATGTGGTTCTTGGGTATTGGATACCGAATTGGTTGGTATGAAATTTCATACGGAACGACGCAATTCATGAACCACAATGGCCTATGTAACTAGCAAGAGAATATGTGATGATGTTCATCGAAAACAAACAAACTGTTGTTTGTATTTCTCGTTGACATCGAAGCTTGACTTCAAGATTTGTTTTAATAATTGTTATTTAAATCAGGTATTATGAGAACAAAGGTTGTTCAAATAATTACCATATTCCATATTAGATGGATGATTTACAAATCTAGTTGGAGAGATCACATCCATAAAACCTAATGCTAAAATATCACAAGACAAATGATTGAAAGATCACTTACAAAGTGACATTGCCGTTTAAATTATATTGGAAAGAAAACATGAAGAATCTCCATATTCATGGATTTTTGGAGTCTTTGATTTGATCAAGTGACGCTTGTGAGACTTTCCTCGGGATAATTAAAAACTTCGTTCAAAGGCCAAAGAAGAATGAATGACTAAAATATTGGAATTTATACATATCGATGTATGTAGTCTATTATTTATAGTCGTAAACGATGGGTTTCAACTTCATATACTTTCTCCAGAAATTTGAGTGAATGTTCACTTAATGAGAATGAAGTATGAAATATTTGAAAACGTTCAAAGAATTTCAAGATGAAGTGAAAATCAGTGTAACAAGAAAATGAATTATGATTTTATCATAAAGGGATTTATTTGGGTTGCAAGTTTAGCAAAACACCTAGATTTACATATCCCGAAACACCATAGGAATATGGAGTGTTTGAGATTTGTAATGAAACCTTGTTTGACATGGTTGGATCAAAGGTGTTATTTATAAAACTGCCATTATGTTTTAAAAAGATTAAAGCTTTAGAGACTACCTGTAATATCCCAAAAATACCAAACTTAGATCATCAAATTCTAATCATCAAGATTAGGGTTAACAAAAACTTTTCTAACTAAACCCATGAATGCATGCATATGTGTATGCATAATTTTTGAATTTCTTTAAAACCACTTTGTTTGTGTGATCCATTGCTTGTAAAATGTTTCTTAGATGAAATAAACATCATCTAAAACATTTCCCACACTTTTCCTAAAGACAAGTAAATCAAAACAAATATATTAAGTGAATGGTCATTTTGGCCAATTTAACTCCCATGCCTACTTTGGCTGTCTCAAACTTTCAGAACCTAACAAAAAAAATTCTGGATCTTTGCACCCCTTGAATGTACTCATAACAAGGTATCAAGTCCCACCTTGTGATAATCCAGAAACTTTCAAATGCCTAGTTTAAATGACATTTCAAAATTGAATCTTCTTCATATGGGAAGATCCCACTTTTTCAAAACCCACTTAAACAAGCTCAACTTTCAAAACCCAAGCATCTGCAGACTCACCAGCACCAATCTAGCAAACCCACCAAAAATCATTTCAAAATTCAAAACTTGATTTCATGCGGCCATTTCATCAAACAGGTTGCAGACACAAATCAAACAAAACAACAAACACTATAGTGTGCAGTGATTCTTGCCTAACTTGTTCTCTAGTTAGCTCACACACAACTCAGTAGATCATCTAGAAAGATTAGCCCAACACTAGCACCCCTGTGAGCTTGCCATTGCCATTAATGGTGAACAGCCGAGCACACCCATGTCACCCCATTGTGGACAGCAAGCTAGAAGCAGCAGCAAGCCTAGCCAGCATGTGCAGAGGCAGCCACCATCACCGCCACTCACTGTCCCAGCCGCAAGCGTTGCCAAGCCATGGACCACGCGCACAAGCCGCGCCCAGACCATGCCGAGCGTGCGCAAGAGCACCACCCTCGACCATCACCTACAGACCGCACGCCGCCCTCGCCGCGTGCACACACGATCACCGCCGACCCAGGAGACCGCCAGACATCCCTGTTTGCCGCCCCGTGCCATACAGCCACCGCCCGCCGTCAAAGTCGCCGCCTCTGCCGCGCAGAGCACCGGCCGTTCTAGACCAAACCACACCGCCCCATGCCTCGCGACAATGTTGTTGAGCATCGCCAGGAGACACAACACCGTCCCCTACCCGTGCCCATGCCTTTAGCCACCTGTAACGTCGTCCCCGACGAGGTCACCGTGCGCCCCGACGGTCCCCTCGCTCGACTATAAATAGAGGCCACCCCCGCACGAATTCATCACACCATCTCACTCCCCTCTCCTCACTGACCGTGCCACACCATTACCAGAGCAAGGCGAGCACCACCTTGCCAGAATTTTACTGGAGCCTGCCGCTGCCGGAGAAGAAAGGAGCCAGCGATTGGAGCCGCCCCAGGAGCTGCCGCGACCACCCCTGAGTTCGCCGTCGTCGACTTCGTCGTTCGCCCGCCTCGCCGACCCTCGCCAGTACCCCGGTGAGCCCCCAGTGACCCTCACTGGCCGCGCTAGGTTTCGTTCTCGCCGGAGTTGTCTCGCGTCGACGATGACTCCCAACCGTTGGATTAGAACTAGATCGAGCGATCCACGTTGCCCCATACCGCTTCGCCCAGCCCCGTGTCACTGACGAGTGGGGACACTCACTTACGCAGCCCGCGGGAGCACTGCGCTTAGCAGGCCGGCCCGTTAGATTTTCCCGCGCAGCCCAGTTATTCAAATTAAACCTTTTTCTATTTCTTTTCAAACACACTTCAGCACCCAACTTCAAAAATCAACCCAGATCGATTCATTGCATCAAATTGGATGAAACCAATTTTTTTGGAAAGGTCCGTGAATGCTGAATCCAAGCCCGTTGGATTCAAGTCATTTGGATCTGTAGATCACCCATAGTAAAAATAACAAGGCAGAAGCTTTTCTGCATTCAAACATTTTTCAATTTTAAACCATAATAGCTTTTGAGTTGATTCCAACTCTCAAAAATCACATTTAACCATACCTTTCAAAATATATAAAAATATATAGGTTTACTTGCAGAAATATTGCTCAAGTAATAAAAGAATGCTCCATAAGCATTTCTAGCTACTTTAATTAATTAAAATAAAAGGGTAAAACCTTATTAAATTGTGACACCACTTTAAATCACATTCCCATGGACTACAATATGTGGTGATGACATGTGTCAACATGATCCCATGTTTAGTTTGGAGAATATTAAATCTTAAGTAGTTTTTCAATGAGTAGAAATTACTTTTCTAAAAATAAAAAGTTTTAAACCAAGCCTTAACCTTGAAAGGTTAGAGATGATGTTAGATCATCTATAAGACCCTTGTGTGTAATGATTGCAAGTAGTTAAGTATTGTTTGGTGATTGTGTACATCGTATTTATTCATAGACGCTAGTACCGACCATGGATACGAGGAGGAAGAAGGATACTACGAAGAGGAAGCCGAGGAGAACTTCAACCACTGCTCTGCACAAGGCAAGCTGATACTATGCCAATGCAAGCTTATACTGATATTGATGCAAGCTAACCCTTGCAAGACACCTTACTGATGCCACAAACCCATACTTGTGTTATGACTACTATATGCCTTAAGCATATGTGATCATACCCACTGGATACCCCAAATCCTAGTTTTATGTGCAAGCCTCTTACTTTATTTCTTTATCAAAGCTTACTTAGAGTCTACTCAAGAGTTTGGTAGATACTAGACAGTTGTGCTGAAGGTTGCATAAAGAGCATAAAATTTGGCCTAAGATAGAAACCTTGATCTCAGCGTAAGACATGAGTTTGAACTTAGTTAAAACCCCACTAGTTTACCACCCCTCATCAGTGCTTACCCCCACCTGTAGATGCTAGTGCTAAAAACTTGATCAACTTTAGGTGGGAATACTTGGTGGAAAAATGGTTACGAAAACCTTGGAATGATGGATCATTCTATTGAAATGTTTTGGACATGTGTTTCCAAACACTTGATGATTTTGGTGATGAAAATGTTGAGGCATGAGCCTTAGCCCTTTATAAAACTGATGGTTGTCTGGATGCGATACCATTCCAATTTTATCGTACAACCACAATACCCGAAGATTGGGTAGGGCTTGACTGGAAACTTATATACCTTAGTATTAGTTCCCTCACGGCCAAGGTCTGAGCTGAGGCTACCTTGTGAAGATTGTCCACCTGTGCAGTACCCAAGATGACAGTGAGTCATGGTTGGGAGGCCAAACTCACAGGAGAGGTGCTTATACTAGGGCGTGTACTTCAAAGGTTAGGATTGATTATCCGCATACTGAGTATGGCGAATTCAGGATTTGTTCCTGACGGATGTATCGAATGTTGTGGTGAAAGTGTACAATCTCTGGAGAGTGTCAAACTATTGAATAATGCGTCATGATTATGGACAGTTGGAGTGGCCATACTGTTCCCCCGTCATACTTTTCAAAATGACTTGTGAAATGAATTGAGACTTTGACTTGACCACAACAGAGTTGTGACCTGAATTACAAGATCCCACTTAGGAGTTATAAAATTGTGACTAGCTTTGGAACTAAGTAGAGATAAACCTGGCTTTTGCAAAACAACCTTAGAGCCTAGTGTCCTATTATCCAAAAAACCCCTTACCTGTTAGTATTAGTTTGAGAGTACTTAAAGAGTACTCATGGCTTTGTCCCTGGCTATTCCCATGGCCAGACTATGAAGAGGAGTACCTGGAGGATGAACCCCAGGAAGGTTACGACAACTAGGATCATCTCCCATCGTCAGCATTGCCTGTGAACCCGAAGATGGAGCTTCGCCTACGCTACCGTTATTATTACGTATTGCGCTGCTTGAAGTTGTATTAAGAACTGGATCATGAGATCCCTATTTGTGTAAGAACTTATGTATCGTTTGTAATGGATGAAGTACTATGGTATCCAATTCTGTTATGTCTCGCAAAAATGGTAATCCTGGGATTGCGATGTATGGCATAACAGGCATCTAGGATTGAAAAATCCGGGTGTTGACAAGTTGGTATCAGAGCCATCCTGACCATAGGAGACCCTAGTTAGACTGGACGTCGAACCACAAACTTAGTTTCAAAACCAAAGAAAACAAATATTTACAAAAACCTATTCTCATTCTTATCTCTTTGATTCTTTCATAAAAATTCATGTTCCTCAAAAACTCTTGCAAAATACATAAAATTTTGACACACTTGATCACTCTGGTAATATACTCATCCTCTATTTTTATAGATGGACGTGAAGTACAGCAAGTTTTATCAGTTGGGGAATGGCGGAGACCTTATCTTTGAGAGGGATCTGGATCAGCTTTCGAACTTGGGCGTCCACACCCCGAGTTCTTCGGAGCTCAACTCAATGATCAAGGAGGAGAAGATCTGCAGTGGCTAATTGTTGCAAGTCTCCGAGGAAAGATTGAACCTCCCACTACGGAAGGAATTCAGTTTACCTTAAGGGAAAACAACTGGCTCGATGGACTGGCCAGAGCAATGCAGGAATCTCTCTCCCTTCTGTGTGGGCAGAGCATCAATCAGATCAAGGGAACCCGCTTTGAGTTTTTCCCAAGGCGTGATGCAGATGGACAACCACTCGAAGCACCATACCACCCCGAGCTGAAGACTCAATTGGACCACCTTAGCTTCATGATGTATGATCGTCAGCAGGAGTTGGACAACTGCCGTGACTATTGCAACCACAAGTCTGCCATCATCAAGACGAAGGATCAGACCATAGCCATGCTAGCAAAGGATCGTAAGTCTCGTCGCCGTCAACTCTACAAGAAGGAGCGCATTATTGCCCGTCTTCGCCACCGCATCTCATCTCTGGAGGAGACCATCCACGAGAGAGACATGCAGTTGGAGGAAAGGGAGAATGCAGGAGAGGATCTTCGTGGAGACCCTTACTCTTATCTCGGCGATGACGATGATTTTCTGGAGGATCAGGCCATGGACTTCTTCACCGATGAGGATGATTTCGCCTTCATCGATGATAATGAAGATGATAAAGCCACAGACTCCGAGGAGTACTAGCACTGAGCACTAGCGTAGTGAGTAGTAGTCGGTCCCACTGTATTGTAGATTTTAGAATGGTTCTTAAAACCATCTGTTTTTCCTTGTTGTGGTGTGTAATGTACTATGTGCTATGAATGAATGAAAAAGCAAGTTGCTAGAAAAATCTGAGTCAAACCCTTAAAAACTTTTCAAAGACCCAAACCTTAGAAAAATTCCCTCTTTTCTCACGAATTATCTAAATCTTCAGATGCCACGTGGAGGAAGTGGTTCAGTCCCGGACCCGATGTTGCAGATTCTGCAAATGTTGACCACTGACCGCGAAGCTGAAAGAGCGGAACGTCAAGCCAACCTAGCCACTCTGCAACAGATAGCCTAGCTAGCCCACAACAACCAAGGCCACGGAAATCAGGACAACCATGGATCTAAGCTCAAAAATTTCCAGAATACCAACCCACCCGTTTTCACCAAGTCAGAAGAATCCCTAGATGCCGATGATTGGCTGCAAACCATGGAAAACAACCTAGAAGTCGCAGGAGTCGAAGCCAACGAGAAAGTCCTGTTCACCACCCATTATGTAGCCGGAGATGCCAAGGCATGGTGGAACAGTGTTCGTGCCATGACCGGAGGCCAACTGATGACCTGGGAGGAATTCAAGGTCAAGTTTAGCAGAACCCATGTGCCACCAGGTTTGATCAAGAGAATGAGAGACGAGTTCAGAGAGTTGAAGCAAGGGAGGATGACTGTAGTGGAATACCATGACAAATTTTTGTCATTAGCTAGGTATGCCCCGGACGAGATAGACACCGAAGCCAAGAAGAAAGAAAGATTCCTGAATGGTCTGCATGACGAGATGTAGACGGTGTTAGTCAATATCCCCTTTGCTGACATTGAAGCCCTTGTCGATTCAGCCATCCAGATGGAAGGAAAGATCAACCAAGCCAATGAAAACCGCAAGCGTCGTATGATGCAGCAACCAGGAACCCATCAGACCCCAAAGTATCGCCCCAACCCATCTCCAGGATTTGCCCCAAGAACCAACAGACCCCCTATGACCCGTCCAACCTATCCCAACCGTGGAAACCCTAGAACCGGAGGAAATCACAACAACCCCGGCAACTCTAGCAATTTCACCCGTGCCCCACCCAAGTTCAACACCAACAATGCTACCGCCAATCCCAACACTGCCCCGAGGACTGGAAGCAATGTTGTTCCTGTCACGGCCAAGGACAAGTCACAAGTGACCTTTATGACTGTGGAAATAAAGGCCACTATTCCAACGAGTGTCCCAACAAGAAGAATGCTATAGCACCCAATACCAACGTCCCAGCCCAGCAGCAGCGTCGTGTCCAGCCAGGGAGAAGATTTGCCCCAGGAAATTCACTCAACCGCAATGGCCGTCTTTTTCTCATGCATGCTGAAGAAGCTCAGGAAGCGCCAAACGTCGTGCTGGGTATGTTTTCTGTTAATTCAGTACTTGCAAGAGTGTTGTTTGATTCTGGTGCATCGCATTCATTTGTCACCGAAGAATTTGCCTGCACTAGTAAAATTCAACCAACCAAATTGAAGCATGTGATGATTGTACAAATTCCCGGATCAACCACCAAGGCTAGGCAAATTTGCAAAGCCGTCCCTATCCGAATCCATGGCATAGATTTTTATGCTAATCTAATAGTACTCGGAACTAAAGGTTTGGAAGTAGTACTAGGAATGGATTGGATGTCCAAACATAAGGGATTGATTGACTATGCCAAGAAAGCCATCACCATGACCCGATTCACCGAATATCAGTTGAGCATATATAAAACCTTACCTCGCCAATTCAAGTGTAACAAGAGTCTAGCCCAACCTACCATTGACCAAGTCCGGATAGTCCGTGAATACCCGATGTATTTCGGATGTTTTGCCCGGTATGCCCCCAGATCGGGATATCGAGTTTATCATTGAACTAATCCCCGGAACAGGACCCATAGCCCAGAGACCCTATAGTATGAACCCATCGGAGTTAGAAGAACTGAAGAAGCAATTGGATTCTATGCTCGAAATTGGACTAATTCAACCAAGTGCGTCACCATGGAGATCACCTGTCTTGTTTGTGGACAAGAAAGATGGAGGTAACCGTCTGTGTACAGATTATCGGAAGTTGAATGATGTCACCATCAAGAACAAGTACCCCTTGCCCAAGATAGAAGATTTGTTTGACCAGTTGACCGGTGCCCAGGTGTTTTCTAAGATTGATCTTAGAACTGGCTATCATCAACTCAAGATTCGTGCAGAGGATATTCCAAAAGGCGCCTTTACCACCGGATATGGATTATGCAGTATACAGTCATGTCTTTTGGATTAACCAATGCCCCCGCTTATTTCATGAATCTCATGAATAAGATTTTTATGGACTTCCTGGATAAGTTTGTCGTTGTTTTCATCGATGACATTCTGATTTATTCCAAATCAGAAGAAGAACATGAGCTACACCTAAGGACCATTCTTGGAACCCTTAGAGAGCATCAGTTGTATGCAAAGTTTAGCAAATGTGAATTCTGGTTACAGGAGGTAGGATTCCTCGGTCACATTGTATCAGCCGGAGGAATTGCCGTTGACCCCGCCAAAGTGAAAGATGTAGAAGATTGGCAAGCCCCAACCACTCAAACCCAAGTTCGTGCTTTTCTCAGATTAGCGGGATATTACCGCAAATTCGTAGAAGGATTCTCGAGTATCGCCCGACCCATGACCCAATTGCTGAAGAAGGACAAGAAGTTTGAATGGACCGACAAATGTGAAGCGAGTTTTCAAGAACTCAAGAGGAGATTAATCTCAGCCCCAATCTTGATCATGCCGGATATCACGAAGCCCTTCGATGTGTATTGTGACGCGTCCAAGATTGGTCTCGGATGTGTGCTAATGCAAGAAGGCAAAGTTATATCTTATCTATCTCGACAATTGAAGCAACATGAGCAAAACTACCCAACCCATGACCTCGAACTCGCAGCTGTAGTTCTAGCCCTGAAGACATGGAGACATTACCTGATGGGAAATCGTTGTGAGATTTATTCGGATCACAAGAGCCTAAAGTATATATTCACTCAGAAGGAGCTAAATATGAGGCAGAGAAGATGGATTGAGCTAATCAAGGATTCCGACCTAGACATTCACTATCACCCTGGTAAAGCCAACGTGGTAGCCGATGCCCTTAGCAGATTGTCGTGCCGCTTGAACTCCATGATTTTGAAGGAGCAATCAAGTCTGCACAAGGAGATGGAAGATTTTCGAATGGAATTAGTAAGTGAAGGATTTTTGGCTAGCATAGAACTTCAGCCCACTTTGATCAGTCAGATTAAAGAAGCGCAGAAGGGAAATGCTAGTATCGACGGAATCAAGCGTCGTATCGGTACAGGCAAAGTACCCGGATTCACCGAGGACGAAGAAGGAGTTTTGTGGTACAAAGGACGCCTTTGTGTACCAGCAGATTCGGAGTTGAAAGAAGTTATCTTGAAAGAGGCTCATGATACTCTTTATTCTATCCATCCCGGAGGAACTAAGATGTATCAAGATTTGAAAGAGCAATTTTGGTGGCATAAGATGAAGAGAGAAATCGGAAGCTATATCGCCAAGTGTGATATATGCCAGCGAGTCAAGGCAGGACATCAAAGACCCGCTGGATTGTTGCAACCTTTGCAAATTCCGGAATGGAAATGGGATTCTGTAGGAATGGACTTTATCACTGGACTACCTACTTCTAGTAGAGGAAATGACTCTATCTGGGTCATAGTGGACAGATTGTCCAAATTCGCCCATTTCTTGCCCGTTAAAACCACCTATCAGAGTTCGAAGCTAGCCGAGTTGTACATCGCTAGAATCGTTAGTTTGCATGGAGTCCCCAAGAACATAGTATCGGATCGAGGAACTCAGTTTACCTCGAGATTCTGGAAGAAAGTCCAAGAAGGTTTAGGAACCCGCCTAGATTTCAGTACCGCGTATCACCCTCAGACCGATGGACAAACGGAGCGAGTAAACCAAATACTCGAAGATATGCTTAGAGCATGTGTGCTAGAATATGGATCCAAATGGGAAGACTGTCTGCCTTTTGCAGAATTTTCTTACAACAATAGTTACCAAGCTAGTTTGCAAATGGCCCCATTTGAATTCATGTACGGAAGAAAGTGTCGCACCCCTTTGAACTGGTCGGAAGTAGGAGAGAGTCAGATATTCGGACCCGACATCCTACGAGAAGCAGAAGAGAAGGTTCACCAGATTCGTGAGCACCTCAAGACCGCCCAATCCCGACAGAAGAGTTATGCCGACAAGAGACGTCGAGACCTCGCCTTCAACATCGGAGATTTTGTTTATCTGAAAGTGTCGCCATTGAAGGGAATGCAGCGTTTCCAACTCAAGGGAAAGTTAGCCCCCAGATATATCGGACCTTTCAAAATATTGAACCGTCGAGGAGAAGTATCTTATCAACTGGAACTACCTGAAGAGATGTCATCTGTGCACAATGTGTTCCATATCTCATTACTTCGCAAATGTCTCGAAGTCCCCGAGAAGACCGAAGTGTTCAAGAATATCGATCACCGGACCATAGAGATCAACGATGAACTGACCTATCCTGAAGTGCCCATCCGCATTTTGGAAGAAGCTTTTCGAACTACCCGAACCCGAAGCATCAAGTTTCTCAAGATTTAGTGGAGCAACCACACAGAAGAGGAAGCTACCTGGGAGCGCGAAGATCACATCAGGACGGAGTTTCCCGATCTCTTCAAATCCTAGGTAATCTTTTCCTCCTTTTTCAAATCTCGGGACGAGATTTTGTTTAAGGGGGGAAGGTTTGTAACATCCCAAAAATACCAAACTTAGATCATCAAATTCTAATCATCAAGATTAGGGTTAACAAAAACTTTTCTAACTAAACCCATGAATGCATGCATATGTGTATGCATAATTTTTGAATTTCTTTAAAACCACTTTGTTTGTGTGATCCATTGCTTGTAAATGTTTCTTAGATGAAATAAACATCATCTAAAACATTTCCCACACTTTTCCTAAAGACAAGTAAATCAAAACAAATATATTAAGTGAATGGTCATTTTGGCCAATTTAACTCCCATGCCTACTTTGGCTGTCTCAAACTTTCAGAACCTAACAGAAACTTTTCTGGATCTTTGCACCCCTTGAATGTACTCATAACAAGGTATCAAGGCCCACCTTGTGATCATCCAGAAACTTTCAAATGCCTAGTTTAAATGACATTTCAAAATTGAATCTTCTTCATATGGGAAGATCCCACTTTTTCAAAACCCACTTAAACAAGCTCAACTTTCAAAACCCAAGCATCTGCAGACTCACCAGCACCAATCTAGCAAACCCACAAAAAATCATTTCAAAATTCAAAACTTGATTTCATGCGGCCATTTCATCAAACAGGTTGCAGACACAAATCAAACAAAACAACAAACACTATAGTGTGCAGTGATTCTTGCCTAACTTGTTCCCTAGTTAGCTCACACACAACTCAGTAGATCATCTAGAAAGATTAGCCCAACACTAGCACCCCTGTGAGCTTGCCATTGCCATTAATGGTGAACAGCCAAGCACACCCTTGTCACCCCATTGTGGACAGCAAGCTAGAAGCAGCAGCAAGCCTAGCCAGCATGTCTGGGAGGCAGCCCACCGTCCACCGCCACTCACTGTCCCAGCCGCAAGCGTTGCCAAGCCATGGACCACGCGCACAAGCCGCGCCCAGACCATGCCGAGCGTGCGCCAGAGCGCCACCCTCGACCATCACCCACAGACCGCGCGCCGCCCTCGCCGCGTGCACACACGATCACCACCGACCCAGGAGACCGCCAGACATCCCTGTTTGCCGCCCCGTGCCATACAGCCACCGCCCGCCGTCGAAGTCGCCGCCTCTTCCGCGCAGAGCACCGGCGGTTCCAGACGAAACCACACCGCCCCATGCCTCGCGACAATGTCGTTGAGCATCGCCAGGAGACACAGCACCGTCCCCTACCCGTGCCCATGCCTTTAGCCGCTGTCACGCCGCCTGACGAGGTCACGTCGCCGACGGTCCCCTCGCTCGACTATAAATAGAGGCCACCCCCGCACGAATTCATCACACCATCTCACTCCCCTCTCCTCACTGACCGTGCCACACCATTACCAGAGCAAGTAGAGCACCACCTCGCCAGAATTTTACTGGAGCCTGCCGCTGCCGGAGAAGAAAGGAGCCAGCGATTGGAGCCGCCCCAGGAGCTGCCGCGACCACCCCTGAGTTCGCCGTCGTCGACTTCGTCATTCGCCCGCCTCGCCGACCCTCGCCAGTACCCCGGTGAGCCCCCAGTGACCCTCACTGGCCGCGCTAGGTTTCGTTCTTGCCGGAGTTGTCTCGCGTCGACGATGACTCCCAGCCGTTGGATTAGAACTAGATCGAACGATCCACGTTGCCCCATACCGCTTCGCCCAGCCCCGTGTCACTGACGAGTGGGGACACTCACTTACGCAGCCCGCGGGAGCACTGCGCTTAGCAGGCCGGCCCGTTAGATTTTCCCGCGCAGCCTAGTTATTCAAATTAAATCTTTTTCTATTTCTTTTCAAACACACTTCAGCACCCAACTTCAAAAATCAACCCAGATCGATTCAGTGCATCAAATAGGATGAAACCAATTTTGTTGGAAAGGTATATGAATGCTGAATCCAAGCCCATTGGATTCAAGTCATTTGGATCTGTAGATCACCCATAGTAAAAATAACAAGGCAGAAGCTTTTCTGCATTCAAACATTTTTCAATTTTAAACCATAATAGCTTTTGAGTTGATTCCAACTCTAAAAAATCACATTTAACCATACCTTTCAAATTATATAAAAATATATAGGTTTACTTGCAGAAATATTGCTCAAGTAATAAAAGAATGCTCCATAAGCATTTCTAGCCACTTTAATTAATTAAAATAAAAGGGTAAAACCTTATTAAATTGTGACACCACTTTAAATCACATTCCCATGGACTACAATATGTGGTGATGACATGTGTCAACATGATCCCATGTTTAGTTTGGAGAATATTAAATCTTAAGTAGTTTTTCAATGAGTAGAAATTACTTTTCTAAAAATAAAAAGTTTTAAACCAAGCCTTAACGTTGAAAGGTTAGAGATGATGTTAGATCATCTATAAGACCCTTGTGTGTGATGATTGCAAGTAGTTAAGTATTGTTTGGTGATTGTGTACCTCGTATTTATTCATAGACGCTAGTACCGACCAAGGATACGAGGAGGAAGGAGGATACTATGAAGAGGAAGTCGAGGAGAACTTCAACCACTGCTCTGCACAAGGCAAGCTGATACTATGCCAATGCAAGCTTATACTGATATTGATGCAAGCTAACCCTTGCAAGACACCTTACTGATGCCACAAACCCATACTTGTGTTATGACTACTATATGCCTTAAGCATATGTGATCATACCCACTGGATACCCCAAATCCTAGTTTTATGTGCAAGCCTCTTACTTTATTTCTTTATCAAAGCTTACTTAGAGTCCACTCAAGAGTTTGGTAGATACTAGACAGTTGTGCTGAAGGTTGCATAAAGAGCATAAAATTTGGCCTAAGATAGAAACCTTGATCTCAGCGTAAGACATGAGTTTGAACTTAGTTAAAACCCCACTAGTTTACCACCCCTCATCAGTGCTTACCCCCCACCTGTAGATGCTAGTGCTAAAAACTTGATCAACTTTAGGTGGGAATACTTTGTGGGAAAATGGTTACGAAAACCTTGGAATGATGGATCATTCTATTGAAATGTTTTGGACATGTGTTTCCAAACACTTGATGATTTTGGTGATGAAAATGTTGAGGCATGAGCCTTAGCCCTTTATAAAACTGATGGTTGTCTGGATGCGATACCATTCCAATTTTATCGTACAACTACAATACCCGAAGATTGGGTAGGGCTTGACTGGAAACTTATATACCTTAGTATTAGTTCCCTCACGGCCAAGGTCTGAGCTGAGGCTACCTTGTGAAGATTGTCCACATGCAAGTACCCAAGATGACAGTGAGTCATGGTTGGGAGGCCAAACTCACAGGAGAGGTGCTTATACTAGGGCGTGTAATTGAAAGGTTAGGATTGATTATCCGCATACTGAGTATGGCGAATTCAGGATTTGTTCCTGATGGATGCATCGAATGTTGTGGTGAAAGTGTACAATCTCTGCAGAGTGTCAAACTATTCGAATAGCCGCGTCCGTGGTTATGGACAGTTGGAGTGGCCATACGGTTCCGCCGTCATACTTTTCAAAATGACTTGTGAAATGAATTGAGACTTTGACTTGACCACAACAGAGTTGTGACCTGAATTACAAGATCCCACTTAGGAGTTATAAAATTGTGACTAGCTTTGGAACTAAGTAGAGATAAACCTGGCTTTTGCAAAACAACCTTAGAGCCTAGTGTCCTATTATCCAAAAAAACCCTTACCTGTTAGTATTAGTTTGTGAGTACTTAAAGAGTACTCATGGCTTTGTCCCTGGCTATTCCCATGGCCAGACTATGAAGAGGAGTACCTGGAGGATGAACCCCGGGAAGGTTACGACAACTAGGATCATCTCCCATCGTCAGCATTGCCTGTGACCTCGAAGATGGAGCTTCGCCTACGCTACCGTTATTATTACGTATTCCGCTGCTTGAAGTTGTATTAAGAACTGGATCATGAGATCCCTATTTGTGTAAGAACTTATGTATCGTTTGTAATGGATGAAGTACTATGGTATCCAATTCTGTTATGTCTCACAAAAATGGTAATCCTGGGATTGCGATGTATGGCATAACAGGCATCTAGGATTGAAAAATCCGGGTGTTGACACTACCGCTTTTACACTGAAAAGAGCTCCATCTTGATCCGTTGAAATGATACCATGGAAGTTATGGTTTGGGGTAAAACCCAAGTTGTCATTTCTTAAATTTTGGTATGCTAAACATAAGTAAGATGTTTACAACCAAAGTCGGATGAGCATGTCTTTGTAGGTTATTTTGAATAAAAATTGGTTATTCCTCCATAACATCAAGGACAAAAGGGTTTGTCGCTTGAAATGTGAAGTTTCTTGAAAAAGGAATTTTTCGGAAAAGTTAAGTGGGAGGACAATAAAACTTTGATAAGGTTAACGAACCTTAGCTATATGTGCTGAGTTGCGCATCGCCAGAAATTGTTCCGAAGGATGCCATAATGCTCATAGCTTATGTGCCTCAAAGGTTGTGGTCACGGAGATCTAAGTTCTTATTGAACCAAGTGGGTCGGTTAAACAATCAAATGCTAAGATTTGAGAGTAAATCATTATTGTCTGACAATGATGATGAACCAACTACATACACAGAAGCGATGATGGGCCCTGACTCCGTCAAATGGCTTGAAGCCATAAAATCCGTGATAGTTCCATACACGAGAAATCAAGTTTTGAACATGGAAGACCCTCCGGAAAGGTGTAAAAACCTATCAGTCGTATTTGGATCTATAAAGAAACAGACATGGATGTTTCACATCTATGAAATAGTCGACATGTCGTAAAGTATTTTATGACAATGTTCAAAGAGTTGAATATGACAAGATTTGATCTTTCATAGCGATATTTAGTCTGAACGGATTAAAGTAGCAACCACTACATATAATTTGGTATATGGTAGATGAATAAACAAAACAAGGTTCTTCTAATAGAATGGTTACCTAGGACGTGTACATGACACGGTCCAAAGGGTTTTGTTAAATTCAAAGGATGCTAAAAGGGCATGCAAACTTCAATGGTTGAAGTAAGCATCGCGGAGTTGGAATCTTCACCGTGATGAAAAGGAGTTTTCATCAGGAGACGATGAAGATGCTTGCATTTGCAAGAAATTAAGTGGGAGCGCTGAGACATATTTCTAATACATTATGTGGAGGACATCTTGTTGATTAGAAATGATGTATTTTTTATTGACAAAGGTTAAGAATTTCATTTCGATGAAAGACTTAGGCAAAACCCGAATATTTATCATGAAAGTCTATAGTGGATAGACCGTGACGCTAATATGGTTATGCCAAACGTACATATATGAGATATTGAAGGAGTTCAATATAGAAACAACAAGAAACGGTTCTTGTCGCATGGAAAGGAATTGAATCAAGATTCAAGTGTATTGACACTTGATAAGTGAAACAAGATTCAAGTGCTTTGACACTTGATGAGTGAAATCACGAGAATGTTTTGATCAATCATACCATGATATGTACACATTCAGATATGTCCTATGCTCTAAGTGTTACGAGCATATACCAGAATGAATCATAAAATGATCATTGGACTATAGTAAGGATATTCTTATGATATTTTGGAAGAACTAAGAATATAGTTGTGTAGAGGTGACAAACAATTACAAATAGTTCATTGTAAAGCGTTACATTGATACTAGTTTTGTCGCAAGATACAAATTAAGTTTATCTCAATTTAAACTATGGGTGGCACAATGTAATGGAAAGGAGATTCCATGATGGATTTGTAAGTGTTCCAAAGTTAAGACATTGTGACGAATACTACAACAAAAGGCTAAGTATATGACTGCTATAGTAGCGGCAAAGGAGGGAATTTGTGTCAAGTAGTTTGTTATCAAACTAAGGTGTGGTTCGCAATGGGATAACACTAAAGATATATTGTGTGGTATCGACGTGTTTAACCCCATGGAACTAAAGGTCTCACCAAAAGACCAAATTTATACAATGCCATCTCATTAGAGAATGAGTGATGCGTGGAGACGCAAAGACATGCAAATACACACGGACCTGAAAGCATCAGATCCGTAGATTATGTTAACCACTTGTAGTTGCGTATATGGAACACCAGAAAGCCATAGGTGTTCAATACGCAAAGTTTTCAAACTAGATTATTGTCTCTAGTGCAAGTGGGAGACTGAAGGGAATATGCCCGAGAGGCAATAATAAAGTGGTTATTATCGTATTCCTTGTTTATGATAAATGTTTATTTTACATGCTATAATTGTATTAATACGGAAACGTTAATACATGTGTGTTTAATAAACAAAAGGTAGTTCCTAGTTATGCCTCTCTTATAAACTAGCTCGTTGATTAAACAAGATGATCATAGGTTTCCTAATCATGGACATTGGATGTTGTTAATAACGAGGTCACAACATTAGTGTAATGGTGTGATGAACATTCATCCGAAGTATAGCATTACGATCAAAGTCATTGAGTTTATATTGCTATAACAACTTACGAAGTGATCCTAATCCTTAGACCATGAGATCATGTCAATCACTAACACCGGAAGAGTTTCTCGATGACATCAAACGTCACACCGTAACTGGGTGATTATAAAGATGGCTTTAGAACTACTAAAGTGTTATGTTGAGACCCATGGATCGAGAGTGGAATTTGTTCATCCCGATGACGGATAGATATGCTCTGGGTCCTCTCGGTGATATCACATTGATTAGCTTGCAAGCAAGTGATTTGATCACTAGAATGTTATATCACGGGAACGAGAAAAGAGTGCATGTCGGTAACGAGATCAAACTAGGTATGGAGATACCGATGATCGAATCTCAGACATGTAATATATCGTGAAACAAAGGGATTAAGATACTAGCGTAAAAGGTTCACACGATCACAGAAGTCATCGTTGAATGTGTGGAGTCGATGCATCTCTAGGTCCCGCTGCTGATTATTGATCGGAGAGGGGTCTCGATCATGTCTGCATTATTCGCGAACCGTAGGGTGACACACTTAAGGGATACCGACACCATTCGGAGCAAATGATATGCCAGAGAAAGAAAAAGGAAGCGCAGGAATTTATTTCACTAGACACCGAAACTGTTTCGGTTGAAATTGCTGAAACTGGTTCTGCATGTGAAATTGAAATGTTGTAAGGGGTTTTATGTGAATGTTTGTTAATTAAAGTAATTAACAAAATTCTGAATAAATAAATAAAAGAGTTTTATTTAAATGAGAGCTTGCATTAAATTTGGTGGAAATTTAATGCATGTGAGTGGATTTTTGAGTGGAGGCTTTTTAATGGGAGTGGAGGCTTTTCATTTTGAGTGGGAGCTCCACCCACATGAATGTGGAAGAGGTGGGGGCAGCCCCATGGCTGGGCGCCATGCCCCTTGGGTGCCCCTCTCCCTATAAAGGCCCCCTCTCCTCCTCTCAAAGCACACCTCCTCGCGAAGGATCTCTCTCCCCCTTTAGAATTTCCCCATGGTCTCGGATCAGCGAGATACATGTTCCCGGTGGCTTTTTCTGGAAGGATTTGTTGCTTCCGCTGCTTCGCTGGAGCGAGGGCGTGGAGGTTGTCGGGGTACCCGTACGTGTGTGCGATCACGGATGCACCACTGCTTTGAGGTGCTGGACTTGATCGTGCTGGACCGGCTGGACCAGATGGACTTCATCACGATCTTGAGATCGGCAAACGTTCGTCTACATTATCCACGATTACAACCTCGTTAACGCTATACGGTCTTCGAGGGTATGTATTCTATGGATGTATATCCACCCGTTGCTTGTGTCTAGTAGATAGATCTTGGTAATTAGTTGTTCCCATCATAGGAATTTTTTTGTTTTCTATGTTGCGAACCCTTACATAAATAAACGGTAAGTGGAAGGTAAGTTTCTAACTTTATTAAGTGCCTTGTTTTCACAGTTTCTACTATTAAATTTTTTGCCTTTGAATTCCTCTTATTTTTATAAAGTTTTTGAGGGGTTTCTACAACTATACCGCCGGAGAAAATCTCCTGCCGTATAGTTGGTCGTCAAACATTCTGTATCCTTTTACAAAAGAATTTTCGAGGTGCGGTATCTATACGGCCGCAACTATACGGCCGGAGAAAACTCTCCAGCCATATAGTTGGTCATCAAGCTTCTGTATCCCTCAACCAGTTTTTGTTCTTATTCAATCATGTTAAAAAAACTCTTTGTTGGTTCCTAGTCGGTCATCTAACCGGCCTGGGCTCGAGATATTTGGAATTATCTTCCCGGAACCAACTATACGGCCGCAACTATATGGGCCTCGACCGTATAGTTGGTCGTTACGGCACAGGACTCCTCAAAATCCGCGATTTCTTTTTCTAGTCGGTTTGGATTGTTTTCTTGGACAACAATTTAGTGTTTCTCACGAGTTTTACCGACCTTTGACCCCTCTTATATACTGCCCTTGTGTCTCTCTCTAATCACAAATCACCAGGAACAAATCTACCTCTTGTTCATACATGGAGGCACAACATAGGGCCGCCAAGATCCAAGAGGCCAAGGGAAGAGTTCCTATGGAGATCGGAAGCAATATTGAGCAAGTCAAGGAGATCAAGATCACTCCCTTGGAGTTCTTCAACGATGACAAAGAGCACCAGAAGAGGGAGTTGAAGGCCCTCGAGTTGAAGATTGAAGAAATAAACAAGGAAGCACCAGGGACGCCTAGGCATCTCCGGTGGCTTCGAGTTTATCTTGAAAAACTTGATGAAGATATCAAGCAAACCACTAAAGCGGGTTTCACTATGAGTATCAAGGCGATAAAACCCTCCAAAACAACAATGAGATCATTAAAGAGCAAGTGAAATTGATGGAGAAGAATAATCTTCTCTACAAGTTGCGCATTAAGGAACTGGAGGCCATCAGTCAATCCCTCCGTCTCAGGATAACCCATGAGGAGAAGATACCATGTGCCATGGCGCCATAGTGACCTTCAAATAAAGCATGGGATCAAATAATCGCAAGGGATTATTTGAACCCGCCTGGCTTGATTCCAAGCTTGGGGAGATCCTTAAGACCTTGTAATCTATTTTACAAGCTTTTATTTCTATTCTAGTTTTGCATTAGTTCGAGATCTTAAATAAAGTTTGCATCATTAGATTACCTTCAGGAGTAGTTGATCCCTCCTATGAAATCCTGAGTTTATTATAATATATGGAGCATTATTGAGTTTGAGTTTGTCCTATTGGATATATGAATGACTTGATCATTATTTTACTTTCAGTTGATGATAGCAATAGAAGTCTTCCACATCACTGGTATTAATGGAACATATAAAGATAGTTTGATCAATATGTTGTAGGTCAATGGTTTGATTTACAAAAAGGATAAATTATCTAATTAATTAAGATGAAAAAGAAAAACCTTGAACAAAGGAGAAAATATAAGTGCTATCAAAAAGAGTGAGAACAAGTTTGAGGTGGAATACCCTAGTTATAAAGATGCTTCATATATATTTGGAATTTGATAATTGAGATTGTTAAACTTTGAAATTCCTACATGAAGTGGAATATATGGCTTGATCGTCTGCACAACACTTAAACAAAAGTGTGAGCACAAATATATATAGAAAAAGAAAGATGAAGAAAAAGAGCGAATGTGCAAAGAGCAAATAGGCATATACCACTATATTGTAGTAAGACAAAGAGATATTTGGGATTTTGAATCCCAAGTGAATATGTTAATCCTAAAAACACTTGGGACTACCTCACTAACTCATTCGGTTGAACCGAATACTTTTACATCATGTTGAGAATAATCTTTTGTGAACTATTAATTACTAAGGTGTGGACGCCTGCTAATATTATTCGGATGGTTCGAGTAAGGTACAGATTCATGAACTCATTTATATCTATCCTTTATGATAAAAATATGCTGCAACTGCCTCATTTATTTTATCGACTCAGCTTCATGAATATGAGGATCACATCCATTAAGCTAAACTTGCTCGGGACGAGCAAGAGTCTAAACTTGGGGAAGTTGATGAGTGCATATTTGCATCATGTTTTACATTATTATTTTGCATTGTAGATGTAGGAATTTGGTATTTTATGGTGTTTGCATGCACTTTTTATGTTTATTTTCACCAGGATCAGATCATATGATGGATACAATGGACACAATTCTTGGAGCAGTTCTACTAGAGAGAAAAGGAGCCAAAAACTACGTAAATCGCTTATTTGGGAAATATTAATAATAACAGAAGAAAATCTAAAGCGAGAAATATAGGCAGAAGATTTGACGACCAACTATACAGGCCGATGCCGTATAGTTGGCGTCGCCTCCGCCTCCTCAAATAGTTTCACCCCGTGCAACTGGTTCGGAGAGACAACATACAAAATACCCAGAAATCGCCAAAACCTAACCTCCGGAAGACATCCGGAGGGGGAACATTCCCTAGGGATCCATCTTCTCCCTACGCAGATCTAGGAGGCCAAGGCATCGATCTCCATCTTCATCAACTGCTGCATCTTCATCACCACCATCATCTCCATCCATACCATCTAGATCTTGTTGTAATTCTTGCATTAGTTGTGGATTTATACAAGTACTATCCATCGATGATCATTTCCATTACCATTACCATGATGTTGTTTGCCTCCATGTCTGAGTATATCATTAGTTCTTGGGGAGTTGGAGAAATACTAGCATGAGATTGAAATAAGATAAAGTTTATTATGATATTCATCGATGTGACCATGTGTTACATTGTCTACATCTTGATGTTGGGAGAAGTCGACCTCTCCAATATTTGCCTCTTGAGGGGACTTGATATAGGGAACTACTTGTTGGTAGATGGAGGGATGTTAGCACTTACAGTGACTATAAACCTATTGGAACCCCTTATGTATCAACTTGGGAATCGAGGAAACTCATAAAACACTATCCATGCCATGAGATACGTCATGCGGGATTATGTCCCTTAATAACATGGTAATTCAATTGATGTTGATTGCTGTATGCTATGGTTATGAGGATGATTTGAGCAGTGGTTGCCGCCTCTTTGTCCAAATACAGAGTTCCTCCCACACATACATAGTTTAGAATGTTCATGATAATAATCTTTACCTTAGCCCTTTATAATGCTAGTGGCGTATCCGCTAATCCCTGAGAACGCTTTTTCCCACTGAAGTTTCAAATCTCTTTTACATACGCGATACTTATTTTATGTATTCAGTTTTATTAACTTTAGTCATTGTTCTCTTATACCAAAACCCCCAAAACACCTTTTTACACATTACTCGCATTTTATATTGTCCCTTAGAACTTTATATAGTATTTCTATTTTCAGTATTTATTTTAAGAATTCTTAGACTTCAGACTCCTACTCCCTGTGGGATCGATGTCTTTATTTCGAAACTAGCTACATCTGATCTGTGAACTTGCAGTCATCACCCGCCCACATATAATTATCTTGCTCTAAAAATTACATGCATACTTTATTATTATCTTTTATTCCCATCAGATGTTTTGTACAGCTACTGGTGAAACCGAAATCCCCAGGCCCTCTCTCTCCATCATCAACAATAACAAAAGATCGCAAACTCTTGGTCCGGTAAAACACAAAAAGAATTCTAAAACTCCTGAAGGTCCGTTGATGTAACCTTACCACGCATTCTGCTTCCCGAGGATTCGATAATCTATGTCTACTAGGGAAAAAGAGCTATACTACATTCGTAATCCGGATAGAAGGTATCAACTCTTTTTCTGGCGCTGTTGCCGGGGAAGCAATAGCTACCCTGGTGAGGTTAGTAGGAACCTTGCTAGTTTTAATTCTCGTTTTTAATTTTGTTAGTTTGCTTTCAGTCTTTATTTGAAAAACCAAAAAAATTAGTTAGTCTTTTAATTCTTGTTTTTACTATTATAAGTTTTTATTTAAGAAAATCCAAACACATAGGAAATATGATTGAAAAGAGGCTTGGGGAGTTTGCAAATCCCAATAATAATTATTTACGTACTCCTATTACATAGCCAACAATTACTGCTGAAGATTATGAAATTAAGCCTCATTATTTAAGTTTGGTTCAACAGAATCAGTTTGGAGGCTCTGCTATTGAGGATGCAGGTATGCACTTGAATACTTCCACTAAAATATGTGATATGATGCGCATTAAAGATGTTGACCCCGATACGGTCAAGTTGCGCTTATTTCCTTTCTCTCTTAGAGGAAGAGCAAAAGAATAGTTGCTATCTTTGCCTAGAAATACTATTGCATCATGGGTGCAATGTACTTCTTTATTTAAGACTAAATTCTTTCCACCTACAAAGACTATGCAACTAAGATCTAATATTACTAGTTTTAGACAGGAAGAGCGCGAGCCACTAGCGCTTGCATGGGAGAGAATGAAAGAATGTATGAGAAACTGTCCTAGCCGGGATGGAAGATTGGATAATTCGCCATTTATTTTATAATGCTCTTAACCCTGTATCTATGTCTATGCTTGATACTGCAGCTGGAGGAACATTTATGGGTAAACAGATTACTGAAGCAAAGCAGCTGCTAGACAATATGCAAGACAACCATGCCCAATGGCATGTGGAAAGATCAAACACAAAGAAGGTGAACTCCGTCACACCTCAAGAAAATGAAGAACTCAA
Organism: Avena insularis; assembly: GCA_023614405.1. Taxonomy (NCBI): domain Eukaryota; kingdom Viridiplantae; phylum Streptophyta; class Magnoliopsida; order Poales; family Poaceae; genus Avena; species Avena insularis. Next base: position 313,611,681 of record CM042693.1, on the reverse strand, counting down.
TGCCAAGTTGGATGAGCTTATATTATTCGTTAAAGGTAAGGAAACCCACTAAGAGATACCCTAGAACCAAATATTGAAGAAATAGACTTCATAGCTCGTAATGATTATAACCCTGCATGGAAGAAGAATTATAATCCAAATTTTCAGAAACACTATTCTAGTCCTGCAGGTAACTCTAATAATAATATGGCATCAAGTAATGGTAGTCTCCAAGAAACTCTTAAGTCTTTTATGGATTCAAAAAATAATATCCTTGCTAAAATAACGGAGAACTATGATGCTATGCTTGGTAAATTATCTAACCAAGTTGTATGTTTGAGGAATGATTTGCAGGCCCTCCAGAAAAGAACAAGGATTGTTGAGGCACAGCTAGGTAAGATAATCGAGAGTCAAACTCTCATTCTAGCTAAATTTTGAGGTAAAGCAGAGCCCAATCCAGTTGAAGACCTGAAGATGATAAGAACCCAAAGGGAGGAGCCCGAAGAACCTGACTATAGCAATGCTCCTTCACCAAATTACACCGTTGAAGATCCTATAAAAAGGATCAATATCAAGATTCCAGTAAGTGAAGGAAATGAGGAAGCCATGTACCAACACTTCGTTAATCAGGTAGCAATAGGTACGTGAGCTTGAGGAAAAATATAAGAAAATTTCTGAAAAACTACCTGTTAATCTTGATGATATATTTGATCCTACTATTAAGATTAAAATTCGGACTAATGAGATAGAAGCACTTTGTGATTCAGGTGCAAGTGTTTCAGCAATTCCAAAAAGTCTTTTTAATAAGTTAAACCTTGGCTCTTTTGAAATCACCGAGTTAAAATTACATCTAGCAGATTCTACCTACAAACAAGCAGTAGGCACTAAAGAGAATACTTTAGTATATATTAAAGGTTTTCATGCTCTTACTGATTTTGTTATTGTTGAAATGCCTGAAGATGCTACTATTCCTATCATATTAGGCCGTCCATTCTTAAGAACTATTAAGGCTTTGATTAATCTACATGAAGGGAACGTGAAGCTTCAATTGCCTTCACGAGATCCTTTTGTTATTCATTTTACGAGGAAGAAGAAAGCCAAGCATGTTGATACGGAAGCCATCACTTTGAAGGCCAACTATTTTGGAGTAGGTGTTCCACTCATCTGGCCTAAGTGAGCAACATCAAGGTAAAACTATTGACCATAAAAGAGCGCTGCATGGTAGGCAACCCATGTGAAATAAAGGTTTGAGTAAAGTTTTGAAGTTTTAGTTTAAGTTTCATATTGAATAAAGAGTGCTAGAAAACTCCAGTTGAGAAGGAGAGATTCGGTGGTACTAAAATTCCTGTTTTATACATGCTATTGTTTGTCGACAATTGAGACTGTCATTTTTCTGTCAAAACATGGTGTTTCTCTAAGTTTCAGGTTAATAAAGATTTCTTGAAGAAATAGAAATTTTTGATGACTATAGTACCTTTAACGACCAACTATACGGCGGGAATAAAAATTCCAGCCGTATAGTTCCGTCCGTATAGATATTTATGCCATTGACAAATTTTCTTCTTTGGATACAGAAGGTTTAACGACCAACTATACAGTGGGGATAAAAATCCCGGTCGTATAGTTCCGACGTATAGATATCGCCGCCTGAGAAAAATCCTAAGAAACCCTAAATTTTACCGTCAGACCAACGATACAGCGGGAACAAAATATTTCGGTCGTATAGTTGTGACCGTATAGTTGCTTCTGACCACATAAACGGACGAGAAGGTACCCCAAACACCAAAACATCAATACTTTTTCTCTCTTCTACCTCCAAACTCTCTCAAAACCTCAAGGGATCTTCATCTCTACTCAGTTTCATTCGATTCCCTCGTGCACAATGTATGTTTCTCCTCCGATCCTCCAATTACTTTTTGCAAATTCATCTCTGATCTATTGTTATTATCAATCTAGGGTGAGACTTATTTAGAACTAATTGCCATGTTTCTCTTGCCTAGATTATTATTATGAGGAGATTCTTTAGTGTGCTATGATGAGGAATATGTTATGCTTATTACTGTTGGATCAAAAAGTTTTATTTTTATTTTTATCTTTCTTATTATTTTTAGAAGATGAACACAAGGAGCCAAACGCGTGCTCATGCCGCTCCTAGTTCTTCTCAGGCTACTGCTGCATCTCAGACCGCATGGGGATACAGTTCAGGAATGAGCTCCAACATGATCGCTTCAACAATATGAAGAACCAAGAAGTGAAGTTAACCAAGTGGGCTTGTCCCGCTATATTGAACCAACTAGGTAGTTCTAATGACTTCAATTTACTTTGCAACAGGGTCGGCCTGCAAGACTTTGTATTTCATGATGTGCCTACTTATCGCCGGTTAACTCTTGAATTCTTAAGTTATTTGACAAGCATCGTTAAAACATGGCATGAAGAGGACACGATTTCTTTCTGACTTATGAACAAGAATTATACGTTAAAACTTGATGAAAGGTGCAATTGTCTAGGTTTACCAAATAATGATGTTAATGCCTTGTGTGCATCTTATGCCGACCTGGACCCTTCCCCAGAACACTATTACAATAGAATGAGTTTCACTTCTAGAGTCAACAAGGGGAAGAATATTCAGCATCCTACTATTCGCTATTTGTTCTATGTTATTGCTAACACCTTGCAGGCATGAAATGAGTTTACAAGACTCAATGATAATGACATATTAGTCCTTGTAAAAGATGCTCTCAACAACATCTTGTCACTCAACTTGGGCGCAATTCTTGTGTGCTATTTGGAGCACCAGTCCTCCCAAAGCCAAGGACCCCTCAAGGGTGGAGGCGTCATCACTGTGCTTGCCATTGCCCTAGGCATCGACCTAGGTGAGTTGCAACCATTGCTAGGTGAGTGACATGTTGGTTTCTCTACTTTAAAATCTTGTGGAATGCTCACTAGGAGAGGTGGTATTTATTATTTGCATATTGTAGGAGCTGGGTGTCTCTACCCCGCTGAAAGGACTATGTTTTCCCTTACTTTTTTGGTGATGATGACAATCCCACTGGTGATCTAACCGTGTGCTTGAGTTTCAGGTTAATTTCTTTTGATGGTTTTTATGAAGTGTGTGGATGCTCTCTTTGGGATCTCGTGAAGATGGCGGTCTTTTGTTTTTCTATTTATCTCATTTTATTGCTTTAGATCGCCGTACTATTAAGAGGGGGTCCACCTTGGAAGGCTGTGGGGAATCATCTTTCTCTTGCACAAACCATATATGCACTGCCAAAACCATCCTACTCATCTGAGAGAGAGAGCGAGGTTCTGATCAGTTGGCGCATTTTTTGTATGATAGGAACTTCCGGCCAGGCGCCGGAAGTTCCGCTCAGGGCTCTCTGTGGGGTGGATCTGGAACTAAGTTCCGGTCCAACTTTTGATGGAAATTCCGGCCAGCTCCCAGAACTTCCTATTTTGATATGTTCTATTTGGCAGAACTTCCACCGGAAGTTGCACCAGAAGTTCTGGTCATGAATTTCCGTCGCTTCTTCCACTGAGACCCTGAGCGGAACTTCTGCCCCAGGCGCTGGAACTTCCAGTCAGACAATGTTTTTGACCCAGTTGTTCTGCTCCTTGTTCCACTCCAAGTTTCGCTCAGGTTCAATACACTTCTGTTTGGAAGTGTTCTATTTGACAGAACTTGGGCCGGAACTTGCATCGGAAGTTTCACCGGAACTTCCGGTCGTTCTGACCGGAACTTCTGGTCAGGCTTTTGGAGCATGCGTCAACGGCCTGATTACTGTTGGTGCTACGCTGGGCAGAACTTTCGGCCGCTCGCCGGAACTTCCGGCGAGGTCGCGAACTGTCCAACGGTTCAATTTGGAGGGAGCCTATTTAAGGCGCCCTGCATCTTGCTCCTACCTAACTCTTCAATTTTCTCTCTCCTCCATTAATACTAGAGCTTCACCTCACTAGATCTCTCTCCTGATACGTCAGAAACGTATTTATAATTTTGAATGCTCCATGCTTGTTTAGTATCTACTTTTATTTGCTTTGTCTACACTTTGAGGTGTTTTTATATCTTTTCTGGAACTAACCTATTAACAAGTTGCCACAGTGCCAGTTGCCTGTTTTCTTCTGTTTTTGGTTCTAGAAAGGCAGAAAATCAATATTCTCGGAATTAGACGGGACAAAAGCCAAAGTCAATATTTTACCGTGGGGGGCACGAAGCCAGAAGACGATATGGAGAGGCAAACCAGGGCGGCCGCACCCCCCTAGGCGTGGGTGGGCCCACCCCGCGTCTGGGTAGGGTGTGGGCCCCCTGGCCGCCTCCCAGCCTCGCCTCTTCGCCTATAAGAAGCCCCCGATGCAGAAACCCTAGGCACCCAATCAAAACTCCACGAAACCTTCTGTAGCCGCCGCCACCGTCGTCCCTAGATCGGGGGATCTGAAGTTCTTCCCGGCACCCTGCCGGAGGGGAGATCATCCCGGAGGCTTTCTCTCCGGTATGATGCGTGAGTAGTTCCAGCTTGGACTATGGGTCCATGTAGTAGCTAGATGGTTGTATCTCCTCCTTGTGCTTTCATGTATAGATCTTGTGAGATCCGTTCATGATTAAGATCTAATCTATTTGTAATCATGCATGTTTTGTTTGCGGGGATCCGATGGATATTGAGATTACTATGTCAGATTGATAATGGTTTTGTCTTTATGATTCTATCATGTCTGTGTTGTTTGTGATCTTGCATGCTCTCCGTTGTTAGTAGCTATCTTGGCCGAGTAGTTGCTAGTGACTCCAAGAGGAGGTATTTATGCTCGATAGTGGGTTCATGCCTCTAGTTTTCAAGGGAAGTGACAGAAATATCTTTGGTTGTAGATGTGTTGTTTCTACTAGGGAGAAAACAATGGTCTCTTGTTCATGGAACGAGTGGATTGTTTACCTTATACACTTTGCTTAAAGCAATTGTTTGTTTCTTGCAATTTAATACTGGAGGGGGTTCGGATGATAACCTGAAGGTGGACTTCTAGTCATAGATGCAGTTGGATGGCAGTCTATGTATATTGTTGTATTGCTCAATCAAATCTCATAGGATCTTTTTGTCTGGTATTGCATTGTTATGTCTTGCTCAGTTCCTGTCAATTGCCCTGCTGTAATTTGTTTACCCTTCATGCCATGTTGTTTATCTAAGGAGAGCACCTCTAGTGAACTATGGACCCCTGTCCAATCTTTACCATTGATACATCTTCCACTGTTACCTGTTTACTTGGTGCAAACCATTACCTTCCACACCATATGTTTAATCCTTTGTTACAGCAAACCGGTGATCTTGGCAACCTCACTGATTCGATGGGGCAAAGTCTTGAGTCTGTGTTGTGCAGGTTTCCGCATTGCTTGCAACACCTGTGTGACGTTTCCTTCCTCCTACTAGTTCGATAACCTCGGTTTCTTACTGAGGAAAAACTTGCTGCTGTGCTGCTTCACACCTTACTCTTGGGGTTCCCAACAGGCTCCACGTCAGCCATCAAGTTCTCTAGCGCTGTAGCCGGGGAACAAAGAAGAAGAAGCTCCCATGTCAACAAAGCGCCATCATAAGTTCTCTGGCGCCGTTGCCGGGGAGGCTAAGGACGTCTTCATAAGGGGAGTCCTTCACTTCCTTTCTCTTTACCTTTTTTATTTTGCTTGTTTTCTTTTGCTTGGTTTTGTTTGCCTCTTTTCAAAAACTCCAAAAAAAATTAGTTTAGTTTGGTTTGCTTTCTTTATTCAAAAACACACAAAAAATTAGTCCCTGCTCTAGTTGTTGGTCTGTTATTGCCTTGCTTTGCGATGCTTTCTTTCAATGGATGGTTTCTTTGAAACTAGTTCTTATTGGCAAGGTGGGTTCACGGAAGAACAAAAGTATTATTATAAGGAACACCTTTTTCACAAAAAGGGAAACACTTATGGGAACAAATTGATAAGTTAAATACTATTGCTAGAGACATGTGTTGTACTTATAATGTTACTTATTGCTTTGATAAAGCTTGTTGTTGTAGGAGGTATAAACACCTACCCTTTCAATGTGAGTATAATGATAATGTTACCATATCCTCCTATGTTAAAGGAAATTATGTCTTTTATGACGTGGAACAAATTGAAGAACTTATTGCCTTCAAGGGTGCATTTGAACCTGCCATTTTGCTTGAAAATACTGATGATGCACCTTATAAATATGAGGTCTTTGAGATACTTAAATTTTTCTTTGATAATTACAAGGAAGAAAATGGCTATATTCTTGAATAATTTAATAGGTGCTTTTCACAAATGGAAGAGACTAATGCCTTGCAGGAGCCTATGGAAGAAGAAATTGTTGAAATTGGAAGCTCATTAGATGAAAAAGAGGAGGAGAGTGATGAACAAAAGGAGGAAGAATGGATCCTCTAATGATAGTAACTCTTTATCCCTTACATTATTTGATTGTCCCCCATGCTTACCAAAGGAGGATGAATGTTATGTTCCTATGGATCCTTTTGAAATATCTACTTTGGGTAAAACCTGTAAAGGTTGTAATCCCACTATTTTTGAGCATGATAGAAATTATGTGTTTGTAGATCATGAAAAGCCTGCTTTATGTGATAGTTATATTGTTGAGTTTATTCATGAGGATACTGAAAATTATTATGAGAGAGGAAAATATGGTTGTAGAAGTTCTCATGGTACTGAAACACCTCTCTATGTGCTGAAAGTTTTGAAGTTACTCTTGTTCCATCTTCCTATGTCTGTCACTTGGTTCTTTGTGAATTTATTTGCATACAAGATTCCTATGCATAGGATTGATGCTCTCTTTTACTCCAATTCATATTTCTTATGAGAGCATCTTTTCAAATTATCATGCCTAACTTAAAGGCGTTAAATAAAAGTACTTGTTGGGAGATAACCCAAGAGTTTCCTTGAGACTTAGAAGTTATTACTTATGTAATAACCTCTCCTTATCCTTTTTGTTTGATTTTTGTGTCAAGAATGACCTCTAATGAGAGGGAAGTAAGATTTGGGGAGTTGCTGTCCCGAAACAGATTTCTGTCCTCCACCAAAAAAATTCGTGAGGAGGCTCTGTAACTCGGATTGAGCTCAAAATTTACGAATAAATCCCCCAGTATGTTGGATAACTTTAGTTAGTTCAATATTTTTTTATTTGAGCAACAGAAGATGTTTGAAAAATAGGTTTCTACCTGCTGTTCTGTTTTGACAGATTTCTGTCATTATTTGCATTTGCTTCTTATTGATTCTTTTTTGAGTTCTCTTTTGAGGAATTGAGATTTTTGAAGGATTTTCCATAGTATATTGTGTTTTTAGTGAAAAGTCTTGCTGTTCCAAATCTTTGCCAAAACACTAGTAGAAAAAGAGGCTTCAGTTTGATTTAGAGTCTGACACTAGTCCCGATTTATTACCGGCCGGGACTAGTATGATCACTAGTCCCTATTCGTACCGTTTTTAGAGGCCAGGAGACCGAGAAAACTCTAGTCCCGGGTCATTTCAGACCTTTAGTCCCGGGTCGTGATACAGTCCGAGACTAAAGATGTGCAGGCGCAGGCAACACCCTTTAGTCCCAGGCCATGATACAGCCCGGGACTAAAGGGGTGACCCTTTAGTCCCGGGTCGTGATACGGCCCTAGACAAAAGGGGTGTGACGCGGGCAACTTAAAATTGCTATAACTTTTGCGTACGATATCGAAAAAAAATGTACAACCTATCAAAATGTGTGGAAATTTTTTTTGAGTTTGATTTTAACAGCCTTATTTGGATTCCTCACATTTTTAGATTTTTAAAATTATAAATAATGGATTCCTCACATTTTTTTGATTCTTTTACATTTTTAAAATTTGAAAAGGGAAAAAAGTTATTTAATTTTTTTATTATTTAGCAAGTTTTTATTCCATATTTTGATTCCTCACATTTTTCTGATAATAATGAATATATTATTTGTCGAATTTTGATTTACAGATTTAAAGATATTATTTATACCATATTAAATGAATAATGGCAAAAAATGAATAAAATATTATTTTATTTAGTTTTTTACTTTCATTATATTAAAATATTATTATTACTTGTTTATTGTTGTTTACTAAAATAGTTGTTTGTAGTTTCAATAAATAAAGATGTATGGCATATTGATATGGGCTAATAGGATTGATATAATAGTGTTGACAACAAGCTATAAAAGGGCTTCGCGCAAGGACATCCGGATGGAACAGAGAAGTTAAGCAGGCTGAGGGTGGAGTAGTGCTAGGATGGGTGACCGAATGGGAAGTTTGACCACAAGTGTATTTTGACCTAAGATTAAATATACTTAGTGCTAAAAATATTCCAAGTGAGATGATTACGAGTCAAACAATTCAAAAGTTAAGAAAAAATTCGAAAAAAATAAAAAAAATCTTTAGTCCAGGGCCGTATTACGACCCAGGACTAAAGGTCCTTCACCCCCTGCAGCAAAAAACGCCCATACGGTGGCCCTCTAGTCCCGGGTTGTAACAAACCGGGACTAGAAATAGGGGCCTTTAGTCCCGATTTCGCAGTCCCGGGTGCAAAACCGGGACTAAAGGCCCTTGTAAACCGGGAATATAAGCCCTTTTTCCACTAGTGAAAGGTCTATTATCTTTTGAATACACATGTTGCTAATAAAGATTGTGTAAAGTTTTGTATGAAGGAAACTAATCAGGCGTAGAGACAGAATGATGTAATGAGATGAATAATAGACAAAATCTCAAGCTTGGGGATGCCACCCCGGTGTCACTCCAAGAAATATCCAAGAGGTACAAGCGTCAAAGCTTGCAGATGCCCAAGGCATCCCCTTCATCAATAAAAAGCTTAGGTCTGTCTAGACACTTCATTTTTATTGTTTTATGCACAAGTTGTGTTGTTCTTGGAGCGTATTAGTTTTCGTTTGGTTTGCATAGTTTGTTTAGTTTGCTTGAATAAAGTAGTTTGGACCCCCGTTCTCGCTGTGTTGTTTCAAATAAGTTGCTTGGTGTTGGAAAGGAGTAGGAAGTTCCTGCTTGAAAGTGCAAGATGAGCCTGCATTGAATGTGACTTAGACTTTAGCATGACATGCTAGGTGTTGTTTTGACCTTATGCTTAGTGATTATTTCTGTAGCATGTCTTGTTCCAAACAATTGGATTTCTTAGTGTGCCTTGAAAAAATTATGCATTGTTTTAACATACAAAAGCATAGTATTGTGGTATTCTCCTTTGATGCTTTGTTTGGGTTGACTTGGCACATGCTCACACCATGTTATGACTATGACGAGTCACCATAGCCTCTATGATCATTTAGTCCTTGAATTGTAGTACCACTCTATGCTTTGATTAGTAATGTTTTGTTGCTCTGCATGATTATGGCCATTATTACTCTCTTAGTTGGTTGCTCCCAGTCTTTTGCTAGCCTCCACTTGTACGAGTAAGCTCTACTCATGCTTCCAACTCCCAAGAAACCAAGTTATTCCAAAGTGTCCAATATAAAATCCTATGCATGGTGTGTTACACCATTCCAAGTATATTCTTGTTTTCATCTACCTTCTAGTTAAAAAGTCTCTTTGTTATGTGAAAACTTAGTGATTAAAGCTCCCACAAACTTGATGGCACACTTTATATTGTTTGCCCCTAATAAACTTGAACCATTGTGTCATCTATGTTGTATATGCTTGCACTTATACGTTAGAATTAGCAGAACCGTGCTGTCACGTGGAACGTTTTCAACATTGCACTTGTACTTTGTACTCAGTTGATATCACGCTTTTTTGTCTATGGATGTCACCGGTGTGAAATAAAGAGGGAACTTATAAGTCCATGCAGTATGTATTTTGTGTTAGAGAAATGCCTGGGCCGCTAGCCTAAGCCAGGCCTAATCATGGTGGAAACTTGCAGCATCACCATAGTGAGCTATCAATGAAGCATCCTCAATAAAAAGCTATGCATATAGTAAATAAAAAGATTGCTGAGATGCTCATTGTCTGCTTGCCTTGTCATTTTGGTTATGGGATAGCTCTATACCATGTGCAAGGTGTACCCCATTAGCGGTTCTCTATGATACATGTGTACTTACAATGATAAGAACTTACAGGTGACTGAAGTTGAGTAGCATGAGGTGTGGCCCTCGTATTCAAGGTACTTGAGATTGCCAACTTATACTTTGTCAAGCATATACTCCATCTTTGCTCACTTAAACCTTAATCACTTCAAGATGCTTATGATAGGGGCAATGAGGGCTGAAATCTAACAAGTACCATAATTTTTGGAAGCTCTTTTTGAAACTTGAAATCCCTGCTTCCCTTTGTGAAGGGCCTTTCTTCCACCATTATTTGATTCTCCACCTTCTACCTTTAGGCTCCATTAAGAGAGCATAGTTGTCATTTTGTGTGCAGTGTCCCAAAACTTATTGATTGATGCATATTGTGATATTACTTGTTCTTGTGATACTTGTTTCTAGTCACCCTTGTGAACTTTGAAGGTATCCTATGCATCTATTTGCTACTCTATGAGGGACAAGCTGAATGCCACTATGCCATGTTTTATGTTTTGAAACAAACAAACGTTTTTCAATGCATGTTATTCATGATCTTTGTTTGTAGCCTTTCACGTTTCATGCATAGTTACTATGTCCTATTGTTAGAACTCCATCTTTCATGCACATGTTTAGAGTTCTTTGATCCCATCTTTCAATGTTTGCAAATGGTTTGATCTTGGTTTTGATGGTGCTTGTCACCTCAAAAATTATTCTTTTTATCACTTACCTACTCGAGGACGAGCAGGAGTTAAGCTTGGGGATGCTTGATATGTCGGAAACGTATCTATAAGTTTTGATGTTCCATGCTTGTTTAGTATCTACTTTTCTTTGATTTGTCTACACTTTGAGGTGTTTTTATATCTTCTCTGGAACTAACCTATTAACAAGTTGCCATAGTGCCAGTTGCCTGTTTTTTCTGTTTTTTGGTTCCAGAAAGGCAGAAAATCAATATTCTCGGAATTGGACGGGATAAAAGCCAAAGTCAATATTTTACCGTGGGGGACACAAATCCAGAAGACGAGACGGAGAGGCGAACCAGGGCGGCCGCACCCTCCCTAGGCGCGGGTGGGACCACCCCGCGCCTGGGTAGGGTGTGGGCCCCCTGGCTGCCTCCCAGCATCGCTTCTTCGCCTATAAGAAGCCCCCGATGCAGAAACCCTAGGTGCCCGATCAAAACTCCACGGAACCTTCTGTAGCCGCCACCACCATCGTCCCTAGATCGCCGGAGGGGAGATCATCCCGGAGGCCTTAACTCCGGTATGATGCGTGAGTAGTTCCACCTTGGACTATGGGTCCATGTAGTAGCTAGATGGTTGTATCTCCTCCTTGTGCTTTCATGTATAGATCTTGTGATCTCCGTTCATGATCAAGATCTAATCTATTTGTAATCATGCATGTTATGTTTGCGGGGATCCGATGGATATTGAGATTACTATGTCAGATTAATTAATGGTTTTGTCTTTATGATTCTATCATGTCTATGTTGTTTGTGATCTTGCATGCTCTCCATTGTTAGTTGCTAACTTGTCCGAGTAGTTGCTAGTGACTCCAAGAGGGGGTATTTATGCTCGATAGTGGGTTCATGCCTCTAGTTTCCATGGGAAGTGACCGAAATCTCTTCGGTTGTAGATGTGTTGTTGCTACTAGGGAGAAAACAACGGTCTCTTGTTCATGGAACAAGTGGATTGTTTACCTTACACACTTTGCTTAAAGCAGTTGTATGTTTCTTGCAACTTAATACTGGAGGGGGTTCGGATGATAACCTAAAGGTGGACTTCTAGTCATAGATGCAGTTGGATGGCGGTCTATGTATATTGTTGTAATGCCCAATCGAATCTCATAGGATCTTTTTGTCTGGTATTGCATTGTTATGCCTTGCTCAGTTCCTGTCAATTGCCCTGCTGTAATTTGTTTACCCTTCATGCCATGTTGTTTATCTAAGGAGAGCACCTATAGTGAACTATGGACCCCGGTCCAATCATTACCATTGATACATCTTCCATTGTTACCTGTTTACTTGCTACAAACCATTACCTTCCACACCATATGTTTAATCCTTTGTTACAGCAAACCGGTGAGCTTGACAACCTCACTGATTCGTTGGGGCAAAGTCTTGAGTCTGTGTTGTGCAGGTTTCCGCGTTGCTTGCAACACCTGTGTGACGTTTCCTTCCTCCTACTAGTTCGATAACCTCGGTTTCTTACTGAGGGAAAACTTGCTGCTGTGCTGCTTCACACCTTACTCTTGGGGTTCCCAACAGGCTCCACGTCAGCCATCATCTCCCTAGCCACTAAATCACTTGATCTTTTGAAAGGTGAGGGAGGTGACCTAGATCTACACTTCCACCAAAGAATATTTGATTCCGGCCACCTATCCTTTGTGGATCTTGTTGCTCTTGGGTTTCTTGGAACCCTGGATGGTGTAGGGCATCCTCGGATCTAAGGGCATGTGTTTGTAAAGCTCCGTGGTGTCATTGAGGGCCTCCAATTGAGTTGTGGAGCTTCCCCCTCAACCTTGTTGTAAAGGTTTCGGTTGGCGCCTTCAAGGTCACCGGTTAGTGGATTGTGAGGCCTCCTTTGTGGGGGAGCTCACCGGAGAAGAAGGTGAGGCCTTTGTAGCGCTCGGGTGACCTTGTGTGGCCCCGACACCTCTCCAACATAGACATAGCTCCCTTGGGAGTGAACTACGGGAATTACATCTCCGTGTCCCTGCTCCGGTTATCTCGTTCCCTACCTTTACTACTTGCTCTTTACCTCTCTTGTGTTCATTGTTAGTTCTCTAGCATATAGGTTGTTCACCTAGTTGCATATCTAGAGAACTTACCTTCTTGCTTAGCTTAAAATTTAGTAACAAATTAAAAATTGGTAGTCGCCTATTCACCCCTCTAGTCGATTCAAAGTCGGTACTTTCACCTGCTCCTTTGCCTAATGGTATCTTTTCTATCGAGGAGGTATGTTTGCTATATGATGTGCAGGTTGAACAACATCAACCCGAGGAGGAGATTCCTGATGAGGATGAGGACCAAGAAGATGAGCAAGAAGTTCCTTATCAAGAGGAGCAGCCACTAAACTAGTTCACTACATATCAAGACTTCCAAGAACTTGGAGGTACTATGGAGGGGATGCATAATCTTTCCCTGAACCTCCGAGAAACAATAAGTAACCTATCAACTCAATTTTCAAACTGGAGTTACAAATTTTTCCCGCCACCTTAGTGATTTGAAGGGCTTGCAAAAGCCTAAGCTTGGGGAAGTTTCCTCATTATTTTATTTTGGCGTTGGTTTGCTTAATTTTATTTCGAGGTTATGGTTTTAATTTGAGTTTATAAGCACTCATGTTGGTTTCCCCAACACTTTATCTTTAGTTATTTTATTTTCGAGATTTTCAAGCTGAGCTTTGCCGCCAATTCTCTATTCTTCAATTCCCTCTCTCAAAAACAACAAAAAGATTTTTCCATTTATCTTTATTTTATCTCTTTCTTTTCTTTTCTCCTCGAGGTTCTCACGTATTTGTAGGAAGAGTGATCGACTTCGATTTTCCAAGAAACAAATCAAAAGGGAAGAGAGAAGTGGAACCAAAAATGAGAGGTATGTCTTATGACTCCCCACTTTTGAAGTTTGAGAAAACCCATGCTAGTAAATGTTAAGATATTATATTGGTGGATTGAGTCTTTATATTGGAGTAAATTTTTTTTGCATGGGAATTTAGTTGAGTATGTTTTGTTCCAGCTCTTGTAGTTAACCAAGTCTTGCATAAAAATTGCTAAACAAATGAAATAATAAAAAGCCTCATAATTGAAGGCTTGGGTGTTGTAGTGTTTAGTCTTGAAAGCTTATTCCTAGAGACACTCAACACCACCAAAAATGATGATTGACTTGATAGCTCTCTTTGAAAGGATTTGTTCAATTGAATTAATGTTTAGCGGTTTTTGTGAGCATGCCAAAGTTTGATGTGTGAATCATAAGAATGATATAGCTTTATGTGTGTCAAACTTCATGGGATGCCAATAACTCCGCTAGCCTACGAGCGATCTTCATTGAGGAAACTCCCAGATTTCGTCTATGAGTTGGTTAAACATATGTAGAAGCAATGCTATAATGGGTAAGATTCTTGGCACTCTCGGGTAACTGTGTTCATGATGGAATCACTCCTGTAGCTGATATGAGTAATCATGATGCAAAGGAACAAAAACCTAAGTGATTACACGAGTGTCCATCACAGCCTGACGAACTAATGATTTTTTTTGGCATGCTCTCAGTTACTTAAGAACTGAAATTCTTGAAGGACAATGAATAGAAAAGTAGTGCTTGAAATGTCTTGATTTATTGATGTGGGAGAATTGAGACACTTTAGTGTATATTCTTTTCATGGCAAATTCTCACACTCTCAATTTTACATGATTATACTTTATTATTCAAAGGCAAGCTTATGAGTTGACTACATGACATGGAATAAAGTTTACTCATTTGAATCATCCATGCTAACATTAATCTTGCTGCGCTATAAGGATTCATGAAACCCATATGATATGCTTGCCATCACTCTATCTATGCTAAAGTTTTTCAGATTTATAAAGTAGAGGAAATATGAGACTACCAATCATGAGTAAGATCATCATCTCGTTATTTCAGTTTAAATGCTACGTTTCTTTTAGGTTTTGGTTTTCTTGCTCGAGGACGATCAAGTTTAAGCTTGGGGAGGTTGATGGTTGTGAAATATAGACATCCACGTCCGCATTTAAACTAGATATTATTCATATTTTTGAGGAAATAACTCTCTAAATCCTGCCACTAATGCCAAATGATCAAAGGGGTATGCAATCCTGTCTTTCTATTTTCCCTACGCAGATAATGACGTTTTATGATGGGAATCACAACATTAAAGTCAAAGATACGAGATTTCCAACAACTCAAAGAAACCTGGAGTCATGAAGTGGAGGCTGTGCCTTTAACGACCAACTATACAGCGGGAATTTTATTCCAGCCGTATAGTTCTGGCCATATAGTTGGCACTAACATCGCCAGGTCAAACAGAACAACTTTTATGAAGGGACCCCTATATAAAGAGGCCTCGGGCGATGAGAAAACCCGCCTCGACCTCTTTGCCTCGACTTTTTCTTCCGCCTTTCTGCCACCAGAAGCCACCACACCGGAGGGATATATCTAGATCTAATCTCTAAACCCTTCTCAACCACCAAGGATTGTATGACATGATGATTATTGTACCCTCTCTTGCCTCAATCTAAGGACTTGTGAGGTACCCAAGACCCCAAGAATTGATCCAGGTATAGGGAGTGTGATTAATGACTGATCTGCGGGTTGGGAACCCAGTGACAGAAGGGGTGGTACAGCTGTATGTGAGGGATTTACTTGGGATTAACGGTGATATCACTATGCATATCATTAGTTCTCTTTCTTCTATAGATTAGACTAGTAGGTTATTGCTATAAGAGGTTGCAGAGGCAATAGAAATTATGGATGCACTACCCACATATAATTATCTTGCTCTAACAATTACATGCATACTTTATTATTATCTTTTATTCCCATCAGATGTTTTGCACAACTACTGGTGAAACTAAAAGCCCCAGGCCCTCTCTCTCTCCATCATGATCAACAACAAAAGATCGCAAACTCTTGGTCCGGTAAAACACAAAAAGAATTTTAAAACCCCCGAAGGTCCGTTGAAGTAACCTTCTTATGCTTTCTGCTTCTCGAGGATTCAATAACCTAGGTCTACTAGGGAAAAAGAGTTATACTACATCCGTAATCCGAATCAAAGGTATCATGCAGCTATTTACAAAGTTTAGGATCTACCTGAGACAGGAATTAAGAGAACTGCAGGTTACTCTAAGACCAAAATAGAAGCAACTCGCACTAAGTTTATGTGGTTTGCATTTATGTTGAGCTAAGATTAAATTGGTTTAATTAGACCTGTTATTTCAAGAGATTATGCCTAGATCGGAAGCGGCCGGATCTCCAAGGCCTGCAGGTGATCTGTGTAGTCAACAACTATGGAGGTGCTATATGGCCATGAACTTGTGGTTTTCCTAACAACGCTCATGCTAGGCAGTGTAAATGTTCAATTATTTCGTCAACTTCATGTGGTATAGTCTATACTCTCTGTTGGCTAACTGAACAAAGTTCAGTGATAGTTTAGAAACTCTTTGATAATGATTCCTAGGTAATTTTAATTATGGGAGATAATTTTACTAAGTTGGTAATGATTTGTAGGAATGACTGTTGATTGATTTCATATTGTCAACTTGATAGTATAGTTTGAAAATTTCTTGAATCAAATTAGGAAAACGAATCCTATGACTTGATAGGAATTTGCAAATGGCTCTTGTTGTTAGTAGATCTATAGATGTGGTGCCTCTCAGTGAGAGTGTGCACAATGTTGTGGATATACCAAATGGGTATACGTACGGCATAGTCTCATACCGGCAAGTCCGGGTAGCCCACAGTTGATAGTTAGGCCTATGGCATAACCGGGCGGCCTAGTTGATGATGGACAAGACGGAGGTCCAGTAGGGATAAAGGAAGGCGACGTGCCACCGCCTTAGATGGAAGCCGGAGCCTTGGAGGACACGAAGACTAGTTAGTAGTCTAGGACTCTGTAACTGTATCCGGCTGGGACTCTCCTTGTAACCCTAGGTCCTGGCGTTCTTATAAGGCGGCATATGAGAGCCTTTAGGGCATAGAACATCAAGTGCATAGCACTACCCGCACACAGCGAACCCCCCAATCCTGTAACTCGGTATATTGCCATTATAGTGATTTATAGCAGGAGTAGGATCTCGCCACCGTCGTAAGATCTGAACCTGGGTAAACTATGTCAAGCCGATCCGGACGCTCTCCGTCTCCCCCCACGTCTCTAAACTCGCCGTTGGGATACCCCTATGGCGTACGTGTCGACAAAACCACGACAGTTGACGCCAACCGTGGGGCAAGAGGCGCTTATAGCACGGATCCGGGCAGGATCCACCACCGTCTTTAACAACGGCTACATACATCATCTTTGAAGGTGTCGAAATCTTCATAAGCAAAACGATGATTGCCATGCTTGGTTTTTCCTCGCCGACAAGCTGATGGAGCCGACGGCCTTCTATGTCTACTTCAACTACGCGTGTGGAGATCATCACGGTCACCCACGCGTGCAACGTGTCGCGGGACACGGCGCCAGGCGGAATACTACGCGGAAGGTTAGAACTCTGCAGACGAGTTTTTCCGACTCAGGTGGCCGCAGGACGGTGTTCGTGTGATTCGGTCTAGACCTCTGGTCACAATCCATCGAGATCTGTTCCTTGCCGCGCTTCACCGAGATCGTCAGGAATTCCCGATTGGCTGTCGTTTTTGCTTCCCGTGGTAGCTAGTTCAACGCAACCTCCGATTTAATTTTGATGAGCCGGATTGGTTGTTTCTGCTAGCCACGCATGGATTTGGTCGTCGAGGCGGCCGCTAGACGCAGCCGGGCCTGCGATCAGAACCATGAGGCGCTTGTGGCAGCTCATGCAAACCGTACGCGCAAAGAAGTTCTAGTACGACAAGGAATCAAAAGCAAATCGTTCACCGGATCAATTCCCAAGAAGAAGAAAAGTACGATCTAGAGAGCTGCCAGGAACAGAGTACTGGACGAGCTCCTAGTATTTTCTATCTTGGTAGGAGAAAATAATTCACGTGAGATCAAAGCGTCTCCACAGTCCACATGAATGTCCGGCTAGGGAAGCCATGTTTCCGGTCAGAAAGAAATTAAAGCCGTGTCGATGTGCATCTGTTTTTTTGGTCTCGATTTGTGAAAGTTTAAAGACGGATGCGCGTTGGTTTTTGCCCGCTGCCACTACACTTTGTTTTCACAGTGGCTGGTTTCGTCCCGGACGTTGCTCGTGCGACTGCTCCAAACTCCATCATGGATGGTTTCGTCGTCGTTGCAGAAATTCTACGATATCACCATAGACAGCCCGCAGCTGAGTTTGTCTTTGACACGAACAACACCGAATTCGCTCAAAAGCTAAGTACCTATTTATATTTATTATTTTAATTATTTATGATCATCAGATTAAGAGTGGTTCACTCATATTACGAGTCTTTTACCGTTTTCATTTTGGTCATACCTTTTCCACGATTTGCTTTGCGCTCGTGAGTATAACTTTTTACTGGCTTGCCATTTTAAGCCCAGTACCATGCAAAAAACACGCCTTCAGGCGTTAGCTTAAGTTTTCTGGACACACGTTTTCTGTTGTTTTTATGTGGATTCGGGAGTAATGACTTTTCGATACTCAAAGCCGGCGTTTTGGCCTTGGGTTCTGGACGGTGCCATTAGGCATCATCACCTAAGGACATGGTTCTGTGCTGCGAGTCTTCCGTCTCACGAAAGGTCAAGCATAAAAACCAGAATAATGAATAAGCCAGCATTTGCTTAAATAAAATTTTACATAAACTGTTCGAATTAGTTGAGTTTTTTCCTCCTAAACAGTTTTATGTTGTTCAACTGCTGCATTGTTTCAGCTTTAAAGCATTTGTTTAAAGGTCATGTTTGTTCTGCCTTACATTTGTTTGCTGGACACAATTAAAGGAATAATTTAATACATTTGTATTTTCATGTTTATGTTTCAGGTACACGACGCTTGGATATTGCCGCGTTCCTTGGATTAAGGTGTTTTAAGCCGGATTTTCACTAGGCTTGACACCTCGGGGGGCTGCAATTGCAATTGTTGACCAAGACTTGAGCCGCCTTTAAGGATGTCGGATCGATGCTCGGGGGCTTGACATCTCTAATTTAAGAGCTTTGTCCCGCCTTGCGTCCAAGCCGGAACAACCTCGGGGGCTATAGTACGATGATCTCCAAGATATATGGTTAGTTCTCTTTGAGCATCAAGCCGAAAATTTCATGTGAATTCCACCTTGACGCTCGGGGGCTACACCGATGCTGAATTTTTGTGAAGTTTTCTCTAGAGCATCAAGCCGAAATAATTCTGACTTGACGCTCGGGGGCTACACTATTTGCATTTTTGCTGAAGCTACTCTGAGAGCACCAAGACGATTTTCCTTTGAAACTCCGACTGGCGCTCGGGGGCTACAATTGTTTGATGTACAATTATGCATGTTCTTTTGAGCATCAAGCCGCCTTCGACGAAGCCGACTCAATTCTCGGGGGGCTACATATGGTTATGTCAACACAACTTTTAAAGACGGTGAAGAATCCAGCTAGCGAAACTTGGGGGCTTGACATCAACTTTGCCTTCACGGAAGTTTCCTGGGTTTCACGGCTCGATGGCCTGAATGTCCATAACTTGAGAGGCTCTAAGACCATTATTCGGCAAGCTCTTATGTCTGTGACTTTGCTGGCTCTAAGTCGGCAATTTGGCAGCCTTTAAGACCGTGGCCCGGTAGCCATGATTTTTTCCGGCTTTCATACCGTCCCACATGGATGATTATATTGAAGCATTCCTAGAGCTTGGCAGAATCACTAACGATTCGTTAGAGTTCTCCGCCTTGGATTCGTTCGCAAAAGCATACAAGAAACTCTCTGGCTAGGCTTAGTCGGATGAGAATATGATATGGGAGTTCTTCAAGATTCTTCGCGAAGCATGCCTACAAATTAAAGACGACGTGATACTTACGCTCAAAGCTAGACGGAGGAACACGAGGATCTTGAAGAACTCCGGGGGCTACTGTTGTGGATATACCTACGGCATAGTCTCATACCGGCAAGCCCGGGTGGCCTATAGTTGGTGGTTAGGCCTATGACATAACCGGGTGGCCTAGTTGCTGATGGACAAGACGGAGGTCCAGTAGGGATAAAGGAAGGCGACATGCCACCGCCTTAGATGGAAGCCGGAGCCTTGGAGGACACGAAGACTAGTTAGTGTTAGTCTAGGACTCTGTAACCGTATCCGACTGGGACTCTCCTTGTAACCCTAGGTCATGGCGTCCTTATAAGCCGGCCTATGGGAGCCTTTAGGGCATAAAACATTAAGTGCATAGCACTACCCGCACACAGCGAACCCCCCAATCCTGTAACTCGGCGTATTGCCATTATAGTGATTTATAGCAGGAGTAGGATCTCGCCATCGTCGTGATATCTGAACCTGGGTAAACTGTGTCAAGCCGACCCGAACGCTCTCTGTCTTTCCCCACGTCTCTAAACTCGCCTTTGGGATACCCCTATGGCGTACGTGTGGACAAAACCACGACACACAACGGTAGTTTTAAAATAGCATGATCTGATGTTTTTTGCTTTGCTTCTAAGATTTCCCTATTGCATATGATGCAAAAGGGTGAGGCTTTACTTTTTCTTAACATATATTGTGCTTGCCTTTTGCTAGCTCTAGGATGAAATTAGTGTGTCACTTCTACACTGATCTAAGATCCCTCTTTCCCTCCAATCCTGTAACATCCCAAATTTCATCAAATGCAAAGTCATGTTATTGCATTCAATTCATCGTGGCATATTGATCTTGCACAAAAAATTTCAAAACAAAACCCTAAATAAAACCACATTAAAACCCCTCTTATATATATGAGGCATGGTTTTATTCTTATTTCAAAGACCCAAAATGTTTTTGAGTGGTTAGGTGTGTTTGGCACACTTTTTGACACTATGATCACAGTACAAAAACTTGGTGAAAGTTTGAATTCAAAAATATTTGAAATAGCTTTTCAAATTCATTCTAGAAATCAAAACAGAATTGGAAAAAGACAAAGAGAAAATAAATAAATTAGGCGCACCCATTTTGGCCTAGCACCCACCCGCGGCCCATCTATCCCACTGGGCCACCCCACACCCCCTGCCCTCTTTTCTCATGCACCCGCACCGCACCCCTCTCGCTGCCAGCTCGGGCCCATGCCACGTCGACACCATCATCTTCAATCCCGCACCCGCAGACCATGCCGCCGACCGTTTCTTCCCTGAATCAACTCCGAATCAATTCAATTGATTTTGGCAGTAAACCTCGCCCCCGATGCCCACTACTTAATCCCCTCCCTCTCCCGCATATTTCCCTTCAAACCCGATCGCCCGAGCGCCCCCAGGCTACCAGTTGTCGAGCTCACACCGCCGCGGCATCGCACGTCTCCGGCGAGCTTTTCCAGTGAGCTTCATCCACCCCTCTCTCTCGGGTTGCTACTGTCTTGATTGCCATCCTCGCGTGCATCTAATGCTGCCTTCCGTTTGCCCTTTTTGCTTCGTAGCACCATCACCGTCGACCACAGTACGCACCCGATGATGACCACGACTCTGACGAGGAATTCTCGAAGACCCCCTGCGCCCCGTCTCCACTTTGTCGACCATCATATTCACCGCGACTCTGCGCTCCAGTATTCACCCGCACCTCCCGCTCTTACCCCCTAGCGCCCCCAGTGCGTCGCCGGCAGAGCGGTCGCCGCCGCAGCTCACCATCAGCGCCACCCGGCTATGGTCGCTTCATCCAGATCCGTTAGATCTAGATCCCACGCCGCAGATTAGATCACTTAAGTGAACCGGTACCGAGCAATCCTGGCCGCGTGTTGTCACTTAAATCCTATGGCCCGCGAACGCGATCGGGCGGAAGCGGTGCCAGCGAATCAGACGCTGCCACGTGTCTGTGATTTTGATTTAAAATCTGATTTTAGATCTATTAGATGTTTAAACTTGTAAATTTAATAACTTTTGATCTGTTTGTCCAAAATTTACAAATTATATATCAATGGATTCAGAAAATTGATCCCTACACATCTATGGCATTGGTTTGGCCATTTGCTTCTGTAAAATTAGGATTTTATACAGAAACATTTGTAGGCTTATTTTGGCTATATAAAATGTTTAAAAAATTGTTTTAGAGTAAATTTTGATTTATTTGGACTTTAGAAAGTTTACTTTGTGTTCAGTACTGTTTAGTTTGACTTGTTTAGTGTAGAAAATCATTCCATTGAATTTGCATGCGTTCTTATATATTTTTGTTTGTATATTGAATGTGAATTTGGTGTTATTATTTTATGTGTAGATTTTGGTGATTGTGATGGTGAGGATTGTTCTTATTCCCCCAACTACAAAGGCAAGTGATGCTTCATATTTTGTCCTACTATTTTATCTATGCCTTAGTAATATTTTGAGTAAGATTTGCATGGTTAATTTTCTAAGTATATGCTATGCTTGGGAAATCCTATAGATATTGTCTTAGTAGTTTTCCCTAATATAAGAAACTTGCTATACTAGTATGCTTAGCCTAGATAGTAGAAAACAAGGGTTGAATATTAATACTATGATGTTATGCAATAAAATAACATGTGAATGAATCACCTGGGTGGAATGGAAAGATTGGTTTGTGTTGAGTGGTTACACAAGGCCCATGTCTATGGTTTACCTTGTGTATCACACTTGTGGATGGCCACTCATGAATAAAGGGATTTGAGATATTTAGTGTTGAGAATCTTCTAGTGCAACCCATGGCATATGGGCTCTGCCTTGATCGTAGGGTTGATAGGATGGACAGTTGGTGGTGAGGTTGATAGGATGGAACGCGTCCATGGTGGTATAAGGGAATGCTTCTGAAAAGTCTCGTCTCGATGCATGTCGAGTCTTATGGGGAAAGTGCACCACCTCTCGAGAGGGTAAAACCTAAGTACTTAGCCATGTCCTCGATAACGGACAATTTAAGCATCAAAGACACTGAAGTGATCAAGGATCTCCTCATCCCAATTTCTCTAAATTAAAACTTGTGGTTGAACAAGGGTAAAGGTTCACCAATGTCTATTGGTGGTTCCTTGGGTGCTTTTGTCAAACAAAACTTAGTGTTTTCAACTAATAAGAAAAACCTTATTTTGAGCAAAGCCAGCCTGAACTACACTTAGCCAAATTCATATAGTTATTAGATGTTTCTATACTACAATGGTATCACTTGCCAATACAATTCCAAATGTATTGACCCTCTATGGTTTTAACTTTTTATGTTGCAGGTTACTCTGATGGAGACTAGGGTTATGAGTCTACACTCAACATGTTTGCCTGTGGAACATGAAGATGAAGACTTCTATTTATTTACTTTATGTTATGAACTCTATGTATTAGCCTTGGGCTAATGAGTTGTAAAGACTATGTTATCTCTAGAATGATGATGTAATAATGACCTTTGTATTTGTGTACTTCATCTTAAACTGTGGATGCTAGCAATTTGATCCAAGGACTAGCATTGCAATCATAGGGGCCTTTACCTTAATTGGTGGGGTCTTACAAATCTTTACCTTAATTGGTGGGGTCTTACAAATCCCTTTCCTAAAATGGAATGATAAGAGCAGACACTACTAAGGATCTAGGTTGTCAACCTAATGTTTAAAGAGTTGACTAATGTATGGTGGTGATGTTGTGCTTTCTCTTGATTATCGAGATCCCCTTGACTTCCTCAAACTTGTATCCACATCGTGGTCGCGCACGGGGTCCGGCTTGACGACTGGGAAGACGCGATGTAGTGAAGAATTTGAGTTAGAGCCAGCAAAAATATAAGCTCGTCTCGAGGATCACACCACGTGTCGTGTCATGTCATGTCGAGACGAGAGAGTGTCATCGGAGAGGAGCACATGTAGCACTTATCTTCTCACTCGCTTAGAAAGTGGTGAGACATTCCTATGATCGTGGGAGGTTTTTCTGTGAACGATGCCTTGGGGTTGGCTCAGTTTCTTGTTTATATATGGCAATACACCCAAGATTACAGGAGAGATTACAATCGAGATAGAGGGAAGAGATATGATCGATATGATCTATCAGATTATATCCAAAACTATTACAATGCTTTAAACCACTTCTATCTCTATCTCTATCTCTATCTCTCTATCTAATCCTACCGTGTACAATGCGTATAACACGATCTCTAACACCTCTCCTCAATCATAGCCTTTCTGAGGTTGAGATTGTTCTTGAATTCTTCAAATTGCCGAGTCAATAAAGCCTTTGTGAAGCCATCTGCCACCTGATCACTAGAGGGAATGAATCTAATATCTAGTTGTTTATTTTCTAATCTTTATCGTACAAAATGGAAATCTATTTCTATGTGCTTGGTTCTAGCATGAAAAATAGGATTTGAAGAAAGGTAAGTTGCACCCATGTTATCACACCATAGAGATTTCCTTTCTTTGGACTCCAAGTTCTCCTAGAAGAGACTCTATCCAAATGACTTCAACAGTAGCATTAGCTAGAGATTTGTATTCTGCCTCTGTGCTTGATTTGGATACTATTGCCTGTTTTATAGCACTCCAAGAAATTAAGTTAGGGCCAAAATATACTGCAAAACCTCTTGTTGATATCCTGTCATCTACACATCCTGCCCAATTAGCATATGAGAAGGCACTTAGTAAGGTAGAAGGTGATCTCTTGAAGGTTAGACCAATTTTTATTGTGCCGCTTACATGTCTCAATATTATTTTTACGACCGTCTAGTGTATAGTAGTGGGAGCATGAAGAAACTAGCATATTTTGTTGACAGAGAAAGCAATATCTGGTCATGTAAGTGTTAGATACTGGAGTGCTCCAACAATACTCTTATACCTTGTACTATCTTATGGTCCTAGAGGTTCTCCCTCTGTGATCGACAGGATTTCTGATGCTAACACTGGAGTT
The DNA here is from genome assembly GCA_023614405.1 of Avena insularis. NCBI lineage: Eukaryota > Viridiplantae > Streptophyta > Magnoliopsida > Poales > Poaceae > Avena > Avena insularis. The sequence goes on along the minus strand of CM042693.1, from coordinate 313,587,095 downwards.
GATAATTCCTTGCACTTATTCACTCCAACTCTGTTAAGAAAATCTAGAGAATATTTCACTTGGGTTAATAAAATTCCTTGATTAAGATGGTTTACCTCAATGCCTAAGTAAATGTGTAAGTTGCCAAGATCCTTTAGAGCAAATGATGAACTGTGATCTTGCAGGAGTGATGTAATGGCCTTGTGTAATACCGTGGACACTACGCTCTAAGCAACAAGCCAGGATGAACCCAAAGTGCATAAAGTGTCCTACCGAGGAGGCCCAAGGGCCACCCACGTGTAGGGCATGGTACTAGCCAACCACCCTATCGCCTTTGCAAAAACATCATATCAAGTGCGAGCGGCGTAGTCGACAGGCATGCGAACAAAACATACACAAGAGTGTGTGTCAGCGGCATACAATAGTACATCAGAGACAAACCATCTAAAAGAAATAGAAATATTCAACGCCATACAACAATATCTAGCATATAGGTTGTTCACCTAGTTGCATATCTAGAGAACTTACCTTCTTTCTTACCCTAAAATTAACTAACAAATTAAAAAAATTGGTAGTCGCCTATTCACCCCCTGTAACACCCTCAGAATCGGCCCTATGCAAGTTTTAGCGAATCCTGCCAAACCCGCATAGAAACGATTCAAAGGTGCCCACCAGGCACTTTCGTGCGGGTGGAAAACGAAGTAATATCATTACACAATAGTCCACGATGGAACCCACAGAACAGATACATACAACATCGACTCAAAGAGTCAAGAATACAGATATACAATACAAAGATCCAAATCACCTTCAAAATGATACAGCGTCCGAGTACAGACAAGATGCAAATTGAGCTAAGAGCCCTGAAGAATAACCAATGGCATCCATAACCCTGCCCAGGCCAAGCCGGAAGGTAACCCCGCTAACGACGTCGATCTCAAAACCTGCTTAAACAAAAGGGGTACCGACAAAGGGCAAAGGAAAAAGAGAGCGGTCAGTACTGAGGCCAGTACACGGCGAGACTAGAATTCAGCGGTCCTCGCCTACATAGGTTTGGTGGACTGAAGCGGCAGCGCAGCAGGCGCTAAACAACCTATAGAGACTCAATACAGCTGGCGGCTATCAGATAGGGATAATAAATACCTATTCGAATCCAACCTGAAACTATCATCAAGCATACCCATCCTGGTATTTCCCCCTCGAGACCAAACGAGGAAGTCAACCGAGGAACTCACACAGTTGGCAGTTTTATTCATTTCGTTATAGTTGCTGCAATTACTAGTCAGATATAGATAGCATGAGACATCCTTCTATAATAAGCAGTGGGCAGTTTTAGTTAACCATTTCGTTGTAGTTGTAGTACTTACTAGTCAGATACATATAACATGAGATACCCCAAAACCCAGCAGTTGTTGGTACTTTTATTAGCCATTCCGTTGTAGTTGCAATACTTACTAGTCAGATACAATGGTAACAGGTGACAACTCAAACCAGCAATTGTTGGCACTTTTATTTAGTCATTCCATTATAGTGAAGCTGATTACTAGTCATTATAAAGTCAAATTTATAACACTACTGTAGTTATAGTTATCTATGATCGAGATACTGTGCTCCAAGTCGTCCATAACCGCGGACACGGCTTTCAGAAAGTTTTACCCTGCAGGGGGGCACAAATAGCAACACACGCACGATCAACCTCGGAAAAACCAAATAAAACCCAACGAGGCATCACGATAAAGAAATCGCAAGATTCATATAATATTTCAGGGGGCCACCCCACCAAGCTACCCCTTCTGAAGTTGGCGGCTCAGACGGACCCGGAGGTTTGTATGACGGTTGTAACGACCGAGAACCCAAAATGTGGACTGGGCTTGTCGATACATCATAAAACGTGCACGGGTTCCAAAATAATGAAGCGCTCCACGCGCAATCATAAATAAAGCAGTAAAGCATGGCATAAGTACAGAATAGTAATAAAGCCCCAAACTACTTTGTGGCCCCAAGAAATAAGATATGACTCCAGCTCATGCTAAGGGGATTCATGGGCCCACATGCGGATAGTGCGAATATTCAAAGAACAGGTATCAAGTACTCGGGGTCCTACGGGACACAAGTGGACGGTTAAAAACCAAATAACATCTATTGCCCACCTGTGCCTCTGCATTATTTACCTACTTCAATTTTAGTTATTAAACTGTAATTAAAGTTATAATCATCTCCAACATAAAGCATATGGCAGTCTTCCAACAACTGTGGTGCTTGACGACACGCAACAACACTTGAGCAAGCGACTACGACATGCAAGTCCAACTATCTACCAAACAACAGGTAATAGGATGTGTCCAAGGCAATTTAATGGCTGCAAGGGATATCACGGGTACGAAAACTAGAGCATCGCATCACAGATAGCAATAGATCAACAGGAGTAAATAAAGACTATAAAAGTAAGATAGGTAGAAAGGGGGAGAATGCTCGCCTAGAAAACATTGTCGAAGATTTATCCGAAGATCAGGTCGAAGCTCACAACATCTCATCGTCCTATCCGGAAAGAAGCAAAACACTAAAAAGGATCAAGCGATGCAACAATTACAACTAATACAGAAGAATCGGCATGATCATGTTATGATGCATGACATGGAGCGTTAATGATGCAAACTATGTCGAAAATATATTAGAGGCATAGCACATATAGCATTCGTGAGGCATTATCAATAAGAAACAATTAGTTTTCAATTTTATTTATCATGTTTTTCTTGCATAAACAATACTGATTTTAAAACTGCTCTCAATGCATGATGCAAATGATAACATGGATATCATGATTGGAGAGGTCTCGTCGTGCTGATCGATTTGGACATATCATTTGCCGAATTCGAAGTTACGGATTTAAAGTTATGCAATAATTAAAAAGAGACATTTATTAACATTTAATATTTCGAAATTTTTAAATTGCTCAAATGATATTGTGAATAGCATAATCAGATTCCTCATATTTTTCTGATTCAAAAACATATATTATTCGTATTATTTGGAAATATAAATTTAAAATATTATTTAAATGCAATATGATTCAAATATGGTCAAATGTCAAAGGTTTGACTAAATACGGTGAATTCCGGTCAAATTTGAAAATATGGATGGACTCAAATTTGAAATTGATTCATATTTCATTTTGTAAATTTTCCCAAATTCCAAACAGTTTAAAATGTATGAATGATTTGATTTAATTGCATTTTCTGGAAATTTATTTAAACTGAAAAAGACTGCAGGATTTTTGGTACACAGAGGCTATCTACACACAACCAATTACAGGTGGGGGCGGCGGGCACGGGTCCACACTAGCACGCCAAAAATGAGACAGTTGACACGTGGTCAGATGGAGGACCGCGGGCTGGAGCACCAGAAAATTGGAGGGTCTTTTTACAAAACCATCCAGTACAGACGGAGTGACCGGAAGATCAAATCTGAATCCCATTTCGCGAAACAGGCTAGCTGAAGCCAAAGATTGGATGAAGATGGCAAGAAATATATTGATAATTTCCCATCGACACAAAAATAAAAGTTGGAGAGGGATCAAGGATGTACACTTTTCATGTGCAAAGATTTTCAATCGGAGGCCTGTACGCGCCGGTAAATGTCGAGATTCAGAGAAGCAGCATCGATACAGAACCCGAAACAAGATTGCAGACGAAAAAGTTCTAGCTTCAGAGGACGATGGCGATCGATCTACCGAGAATTAGAAGATGATGCCAAAACAAAAGATGGAGGGGAAAGTCCGGTCTACAACTTTCATCATTGGGATACCGCCCGTAGAGGACTGTAGGGCGCGGAATTCGTCGACGAACAGAGGGGAAGAGCTGATGTTGCTACTGTCTTCTTCGGAGTGAGGCACGCGCATACTGCAACATACAATGACAGCGAGTGCAGCGCACGCCATAAGCGAGCTAGCGAGAGGGGGAGAGTCCTCACCTCGCACACGTGGCTGGCCGGCGGAGAGGAGTAGACGGCGAGGGAGACGGAGACGACCGGAAAAAGCAGCAGCAGGCGGCGGTGACCATGGCGGACACGACGGCGGCGAGCGGCTTCCGACGAGCTCCTGGTACTACCCCGCGGCCTGGGCGTCAAAGAGGAAGCAGAGGGAGCCCCTGGTGCTCTGGATCATATGGGGAGCTTCAGACCGACGAGGCAAAGAGATAGATGGGACTAGGGTTTGGGTTCGGCATGGGGAAGGCCATGGCTGTTCCTGGGGGGTGGAAGGAGGAGGAAGGGAACGACCACTACGCATACCAGGACTGGGTCAAGATCTGAGGTTTAGTGGTGGAGATAAGATAGAGGAGGGAGCACATGGGCATGGTTAAATCTTGCAAAAAGCTAGAGGATGGGGCACTCGGGTGGATGGTGATCCCTCTCACCTTTTCTTGCTCAAAGGGTAAAAATAGAGGGGGATCAGGAAAGGGACAGGTCGGGGTGGTGGTTGGGCGTGGCATCAAGACAAGGCCAACGAGAGAGGCTTGGGTTAGAGGAGTTTGGTTAGAAGGCTAGGGTTAGGTTGGTAGATGATTAGGAAAAAGAGGTGGGGGTAGATTAGATAGATGGCCATGCAAGAGGGAAAAGGATCCATATCATGTATATATCAGCTTCATTTGAAAATACCAAAAGAATACAATGCTCACATGTATATAAGTATGGTTGGATGTTAGATAGATGGTATCAAAAGAAATATGATGTAGTCAAGTAAGTTGGTGGAAGGATTTCAAGAGAGATGCCCGCAACTCAAATTGGGCATGAAACATTTTATCAATAAGAAAATACAATATATCAAGAGACAAATACAAGCAATACAATATAAATGCATATGGATTAAGAACCAAATGAAAAGGGTTTTATATGATTCTCAAATGCAAGGTGGCATGGTGACATGAGCATGATATGGTGATGATGCATTAAATGATATCTAAGAAATATCAATATATAGACTAGGCAAGTAGCATTACAATTGTTAGACAATTGGGATGCTACAACTCTCCCCCACTAAACAAGAATCTCGCCCCGAGATTCCTAGGAAAGAAATCCTCACGATCCCATGTAGCACCTTCAAGGGGATGGTGCGGCGACTGCGCCTTGCCAAACTTGTCGAGAGAACACTCCGGCGAACAAAGGACGAAGGTAAAGGTCTCGATAGATAAAGCCACCTCTAACTTCGACAGAAGGAGAGAAAAGATGCATTCTAATCCACTTCAATGTACAAGAGAAAATAGTATGAGTAGTCGGCATGGGGGCCAATCCATCACGCACCCAAATTATTACTCTGCACATGAAGTAGAAAATCATGCAACCCATTCTCGGAATTCAGACTGAAGATCTCCACAAACAACGTTTAGAAACAAAGGAATGATGCGGACTCTTTATGAGATCTAACATAGATGATGATGTCGTCGGACTGGAACACCGGAAGATACAAAGAAAAATTTTAGTGAATTTTCGGTCCACTGAAAAGGTACAACAGATGGAAGATCAATCAGATAGCATGAAGACTGGATGTAGAAGCACCGTTACAAGAGGAGGAAGCGAAACCCGGAAGGTACGACGGAAACCCAACCACGAGAATTCCTGGACTCGAAGAAAAGATAAGGGGGTATATTCACATGTTGAGGTAAGAGGAGAATAGCAGAGGGATAAGGAGTAAAAGCAGACCTAATCAGATCTATCCAACCGATTTTTCAAAATAGTTTTTAACACTCTACAACGGCCGTTAGCGAGGTTATCCTACAGGCTGGACCAATGGGGTATCGTAACTGCTGAGCTCTGATACCACTCTGTAACACCCTCAGAATCGGCCCTATGCAAGTTTTAGCGAATCCTGCCAAACCCGCATAGAAACGATTCAAAGATGCCCACCAGGCACTTTCGTGCGGGTGGAAAACGAAGTAATATCATTACACAATAGTCCACGATGGAACCCACAGAACAGATATATACAACATCGACTCAAAGAGTCAAGAATACAGATATACAATACAAAGATCCAAATCACCTTCAAAACGATACAGCGTCCGAGTACGGACAAGATGCAAATTGAGCTAAGAGCCCTGAAGAATAACCAATGGCGTCCATAACCCTGCCCAGGCCAAGCCGGAAGGTAACCCCGCTAACGACGTCGATCTCAAAACCTGCTTAAACAAAAGGGGTACCGACAAAGGGCAAAGGAAAAAGAGAGTGGTCAGTACTGAGGCCAGTACACGGCGAGACTAGAATTCGGCGATCCTCACCTACATAGGGTTGGTGGACTGAAGCGGCAGCGCAGCAGGCGCTAAACAACCTATAGAGACTCAATACAGCTGGCGGCTATCAGATAGGGATAATAAATACCTATTCGAATCCAACCTGAAACTATCATCAAGCATACCCATCCTGGTATTTCCCCCTCGAGACCAAACGAGGAAGTCAACCGAGGAACTCACACAGTTGGCAGTTTTATTCATTTCGTTATAGTTGCTGCAATTACTAGTCAGATATAGATAGCATGAGGCATCCTGATATAATAAGCAGTGGGCAGTTTTAGTTAACCATTTCGTTGTAGTTGTAGTACTTACTAGTCAGATACATATAACATGAGATACCCCAAAACCCAGCAGTTGTTGGTACTTTTATTAGCCATTCCGTTGTAGTTGCAATACTTGCTAGTCAGATACAATGGTAACAGGTGACAACTCAAACCAGCAATTGTTGGCACTTTTATTTAGTCATTCCATTATAGTGAAGCTGATTACTAGTCATTATAAAGTCAAATTTATAACACTACTGTAGTTATAGTTGTCTATGATCGAGATACTGTGCTCCAAGTCGTCCATAACCGTGGACACGGCTTTCAGAAAGTTTTACCCTGCAGGGGGGCACAAATAGCAACGCACGCACGATCAACCTCGGAAAAACCAAATAAAACCCAACGAGGCATCACGACAAAGAAATCGCAAGATTCATATAATATTTCAGGGGGCCACCCCACCAAGCTACCGCACTGAAGTTGGCGGCTCGAGACGGACCCAGAGGTTTGTGACGACGGTACGTAAACGATCGGGAACCCAAAAATGTGACTGGGCTTGTCGATACAGCAACGTGTACGGGGTTTCAAAAAGCTGAGCGCTCCACGCGCAATCATAAATAAAGCAGTAAAGCATGGCATAAGTACAGGATAGTAATAAAGCCCCAAACTACTTTGTGGCCCCAAGAAATAAGATATGACTCCAGCTCATGCTAAGGGGATTCATGGGCCCACATGCGGATAGTGCGAATAATCAAAGAACAGGTATCAAGTACTCGGGGTCCTACGGGACACAAGTGGATGGTTAAAAACCAAATAACATCTATTGTCCACCTGTGCCTCTACATTATTTACCTACTTCAATTTTAGTTATTAAACTGTAATTAAAGTTATAATCATCTCCAACATAAAGCATATGGCAGTCTTCCAACAACTGTGGTGCTTGACGACACGCAACAACACTTGAGCAAGCGACTACGACACGCAAGTCCAACTATCTACCAAACAACAGGTAATAGGATGTGTCCAAGGCAATTTAATGGCTGCAAGGGATATCACGGGTACGAAAACTAGAGCATCGCATCACAGATAGCAATAGATCAATAGGAGGAAATAAAGACTATAAAAGTAAGATAGGTAGAAAGGGGGAGAATGCTCGCCTGGAAAACATTGTCGAAGATTTATCCGAAGATCAGGTCGAAGCTCACAACATCTCATCGTCCTATCCGGGAAGAAGCAAAACACTAAAAAGGAACAAGCGATGCAACAATTACAACTAATGCAGAAGAATCGGCATGATCATGTTATGATGCATGACATGGAGCGTTAATGATGCAAACTATGTCGAAAATATATTAGAGGCATAGCACATATAGCATTCGTGAGGCATTATCAATAAGAAACAATTAGTTTTCAATTTTATTTATCATGTTTTTCTTGCATAAACAATACTGATTTTAAAACTGCTCTTAATGCATGACACAAATGATAACATGGATATCATGATTGGAGAGGTCTCGTCGCGCTGATCGATTTGTACATATCATTTGCCGAATTCGAAGTTACGGATTTAAAGTTATGCAATAATTAAGAAGAGACATTTATTAACATTTAATATTTCGAAATTTTTAAATTGCTCAAATGATATTGTGAATAGCATAATCAGATTCCTCATATTTTTCTGATTCAAAAACATATATTATTCGTATTATTTGGAAATATAAATTTAAAACATTATTTAAATGCAATATGATTCAAATATGGTCAAATGTCAAAGGTTTGACTAAATACGGTGAATTCCGGTCAAATTTGAAAATATGGATGGACTCAAATTTGAAATTGATTCATATTTCATTTTGTAAATTTTCCCAAATTCCAAACAGTTTAAAATGTATGAATGATTTGATTTAATTGCATTTTCTGGAAATTTATTTAAACTGAAAAAGACTGCAGGATTTTTGGTACACAGAGGCTATCTACACACAACCAATTACAAGTGGGGGCGGCGGGCACGGGTCCACACTAGCACGCCAGAAATGAGACAGTTGACACGTGGTCAGATGGAGGACCGCGGGCTAGAGCACCAGAAAATTGGAGGGTCTTTTTACAAAACCATCCAATACAGACGGAGTGACCGGAAGATCAAATCTGAATCCCGTTTCGCGAAACAGGCTAGCTGAAGCCAAAGATTGGATGAAGATGGCGAGAAATATATTGATAAGTTCCCATCAACACAAAAATAAAAGTTGGAGAGCGATCAAGGATGTACACTTTTCATGTGCAAAGATTTTCAATCGGAGGCCTGTACGCGCCGGTAAATGTCGAGATTCAGAGAAGCAGCATCGATACAGAACCCGAAACAAGATTGCAGAAGAAAAAGTTCTAGCTTCAGAGGACGATGGCGATCGATCTACCGAGAATTAGAAGATGATGCCAAAACAAAAGATGGAGGGGAAAGTCCGGTCTACAACTTTCATCATTGGGATACCGCCCGTAGAGGACTCAGAGGCGGAATTATTCGTCGGCCGACAGAGGGAAGAGCTGATGTTGCTACTGTCTTCTTCGGAGTGAGGCACGCATATCTGCAGTGACGGACGAGTGCAGCGCCGCCATACAGCCAATGAGAGACGCGAGCATCGGCGAGCTAGCGAGCAGGGAAAGGCAAAGCAGGGAGAGGAGAAGGGGAGAGTCCTCACCTCGCACACGTGGCTGGCCGGCGGAGAGGAGTAGACGGCGAGGGAGACGGAGACGACCGGAAAAAGCAGCAGCAGGCGGCGGTGACCATGGCGGACACGACGGCGGCGAGCGGCTTCCGACGAGCTCCTGGTACTACCCCGCGGCCTGGGCGTCGAAGAGGAAGCAGAGGGAGCCCCTGGTGCTCCTGGATCGCCTTGGGGAGCTTCAGACCGACGAGGCAAAGATATAGATGGGACTAGGGTTTGGGTTCGGCATGGGGAAGGCCATGGCTGTTCCTGGGGGGTGGAAGGAGGAGGAAGGGAACGACCACTACGCATACCAGGACTGGGTCAAGATCTAAGGTTTAGTGGTGGAGATAAGATAGAGGAGGGAGCACATGGGCATGGTTAAAGCTTGCAAAAAGCTAGAGGATGGGGCACTCGGGTGGATGGTGATCCCTCTCACCTTTTCTTGCTCAAAGGGTAAAAATAGAGGGGGATCAGGAAAGGGACAGGTCGGGGTGGTGGTTGGGCGTGGCATCAAGACAAGGCCAACGAGAGAGGCTTGGGTTAGAGGAGTTTGGTTAGAAGGCTAGGGTTAGGTTGGTAGATGATTAGGAAAAAGAGGTGGGGGTAGATTAGATAGATGGCCATGCAAGAGGGAAAAGGATCCATATCATGTATATATCAGCTTCATTTGAAAATACCAAAAGAATACAATGCTCACATGTATATAAGTATGGTTGGATGTTAGATAGATGGTATCAAAAGAAATATGATGTAGTCAAGTAAGTTGGTGGAAGGTTTTCAAGAGAGATGCCCGCAATTCAAATTGGGCATGAAACATTTTATCAATAAGAAAATACAATATATCAAGAGACAAATACAAGCAATACAACCAAATGAAAAGGGTTTTATATGATTCTCAAATGCAAGGTGGCATGGTGACATGAGCATGATATGGTGATGATGGATTAAATGATATTTAAGAAATATCAATATATAGACTAGGCAAGTAGCATTACAATTGTTAGACAATTGGGATGCTACACCCCCCCTCTAGTCGATTCAAAGTCGGTACTTTCAATTGGTATCAAAGCCAAGGCTCTTATTTCGGGCTTTACCGCCTAAGAGACGATGGCCGACGAGGGGGTAGTGAAAATGAAAAATCCAAGAACTTGTCCACCATGGATGACCTCAAGCAATTGGAGACGTCCATGATGTCCAAGTTTGAGGAAATGATGACTATTTTGCAGTCTCTCAAGCCTAACTGTGGCACCCCAGATTTACGGTCCGAGATAACCCATTATGCAAACCACCAGAATCCCATGATCAGTGACTCGTGGAGCATAATCGACATAGTATCAAAGTACACATCCATTACAGTACCGAAACAATAAGTCTTACAAAGGGGCCACTTGGGCACAAATAGATAGTAGCAGTGGAAACACTAAACATGGAAGGCCCAAGTCATGCCATAGCCCATAGGGTGCCTGACTCGGAATAACGCCCTAGTTCACGAAGTCGCTGTCGTAACCTTCGATATTCCCATCTTCCTGCTCATAATCTGGCCAAGTAAATAGCTAGGGACAAAGCCGGTGAGTATGTTGAATGTACTCGCAAACCACCTTAAAGTAGTAATAATGGATATGCAATTTAGCTGGGGTAGGATGGCTCCAAAAGAGTTTCTTTTGTACATTAATTTCTTCTAGATATAGCATGTCTCTGTATCCTTGTTGAAAACTTTTTGTACACCATTTTTGGAAACCTTTTTGAAAAGTTTTAGGAAATCTCTAGGATTGGGTCACCCATTTGTTTCACCTTCCGGTCATCTCATGACCAAAATCTCTTCCTCCATTTTCCCGGCTATCCCATGGCCAAAATATTTCAAACTATTTCTTTTCCGAAGTCCATTTTGAAAACAAAACCAGCACCGCTCTACATCAATCTTCCCAACTGTCCATGACCGTGGACACGGCCATTCGAGCCTCCCCAAGGTTTTCTCATAAAACATTTTTGTAAACCTTTTTTCAGGGTCTTCCCATCCTACACTTTTTCTTAGGCTAAAACGGGGTCTCCAAGGGGTAATGGTGTTAACCACCATCTACCATACTAAGGGCAGGTAGGTATCATAAAGAGGGTTGTATCTAATGGTACTAAGGGGTAATGTTTTGGAGGAGCCAAACATTTCCCACATAAAACATAATATAGTGAAACAATGCAATTTTCATAAAATAGTAGATAAAACATGCATAGATAAAATAATAGGACAAGGTGTATGAGCAAGAAGGTGGCTTGCCTTCGTTGGCAACTTGTCCCTGATCTCCCTCTTCAAGATACTCCCAATCACCTTCCTCGTACCCTTCCTCGTTCGTATCTCTCGTTGCAAAAGAGAATAAACGAATCAAGCAATACACCATACATCAACCAAGGAGCAAACAAATCAAACAGTACAGAGCAAGTACCCAACTAGGACATCCAAAACACATATTTGTAGTTACTGAAATGAGCAAGCTAAAGTCATTGGAATCAACAAGTTTGGACACTCCTAAAAATAATGGTGAAATTAATAGTGAGCCCTAACCTAATATGAAAAACAATGCTTCACCACTGTCCTGCAAGGAAACAGGGATAAAAAATTATATTGCTGGGTAGGTAACAGAAATACTAAGACAACCCAATTGGATTCATGATTTTAGCTTATAAGGTTGATTTATAAAAAAATTAATACTGCAGACAAGACTATAATCACTCAATTAATTCCCAGACCAGAAGTATTCATACTAAAAATATGATCTATTGGGGTTAGGTAGGTATAGATGGTGTTCAACTCCTGGAGTTGGAATTACTCAAAAAGGAGCTCTACAGAAGCTTCTATGCAAGAAGCTTCTGTTCCAAACTTACAAAATTTACTCCAGGTGCTGAACAGCTCCAAATGATGTGATTCCAATTATTTTGGCAAGCTACTGGTGGGAGGTGGTGGGGATTTTCAGAGGCTAACCCTCAGAGTTTGAATCAAGTCAAACCGAGGTTTTATTTATTTTTGGCAGATTTAAAACTGTAGCACAAATTTCTATAGTTTAAACAAGAGGAAAAAGAGAAAAGGGTTGGGTGGATCTGGGGCCTGGCGGAGGCCTGCGCAGCAGCTAGGCCGGACCACTGTCGCGACACCGTGCGCGGGAGCTAGGGATTCAAATCCTCGGTGGGGGCCCCGCGCGTTAGCGACTGCGGGCTGGCGAAGGGGTATCCAGCGCCGTGGGTCGTCAGATCTAAACAGATTCGACGACCTCGGGCCTGTCTGTAGGGGTTCGTAGCATGGAAAACAAAAGAATTCTACCGCATGCAAACAAACAAGCCAAGATCTATCTACTAGATTGTAGCAACGAGTCGATAGAGGAACTCACCCTCGAAGATTCCAAAGCGGTTAACGAGAGCAGATTCTCGTGGGTGATGTAGTCGTACACTTGCCGATCTCAAGATCGCGTAGACGATCCTTCCGGCGCTGCGTTCCGGCAGTGCTTCCGCAGTCGGTCACACATTCGGTACTCGATGAAGACCTTCCTCTCCCTTGTTCCAGCAGGCAGCGGAGGTTGTAGCACTCTCCTCGCGATTCCAAAGACGGCGTGGTGCTCAAGTAGAGGGAGATCTCCTGAGGCTTCGCCTTAAGCCGTAGCGAGTATGGGGGAGTATGAGAGAGGCCTTGGTGATCTAGGGTTTACAGGGCACCAAGGGGAGGGCTTGGCCGGCGGCTAGGGTTTGGGGAAACCCCAACTCGCCGAGTTGGAGGTGCCCTAGGCGGCGGCACAAGGAGGTGGTGGCGCCGGCGACTTGAGGCTAGGGTTTTTAGGTGTGAGGGTAGGAGCAGTCCTACCCCTCCTTATATAGGTGGAGGGTGGCGGCTTGGTAGGAGGGAGTCCTCCTCCAACTCGCCCTCCTTGGCCGGCGGGTGGAGGGAGTGGGACTTCCTCCCCAAGTAGGTTTCCTACTCTCCCTCCACCAAGCAAACTTGGCGTTTGACTTTTCAAATTGGCGTTTGACTTTCAAACATGGATTTGATTTCTCTCTCCATATTGTCCAGCCAAGTGACCTAGTACATGATGCAACCATTCCACATTGTCATGACACATTCATGTACCCTTCCCCTCCGGAGTGCCGGACCTTCCGGACCCTTCTAGAACATTCTTGGTGAAAACACCGGAATCATTCCCCAACTCCGAAACAGGACTTTCCTTATATGAATCTTATTCTCCGAACCATTCCGGATCTCCTTGTGATATCCCGGGTCCCATCCGAGACTCCGAACAACATTCAGTCTCTTACTCATCATTCCATAACTACTCAACAACATCGAATCCTTAAGTGTGTCTCCCTACGGTTCGTGAATCATGCGGACATGATCGAGACACTTCTCCGATCAATAACCAATAGAGGAATCTGGAAATTCATATGGCGCCCACATATTTCTATAGTTACTTTGCGATCGAATGAACCACTTACATACGATACCAATTTCCCTTTGTCTCACGATAGTTTACTTATCCGAGGTTTTGATCGTCGGTATCTCCGCATACCTAGTTCAACCTCGTTACCGATAAGTACTTTTTTGTCGTTCCCGTGGTATGTGATACCTTGTGAGCCAGACACATGCTTGCAAGATAATTGGATGAAATTCCACTGAGAGGGCCCAGAGTATATCTATCCGTCATATGGATGGACAAATCCCATTCTTGATCCATGTGTCTCAGCCCATACTTTCCGAACACTCAATGCCAACTTTATAGCCACCCAGTTACGGTGTGGTGTTTGATGTCATCAAAGCATCCTTCCGGTGATGGTGATTAGCATGATCTCATGGTCGAAGGAATTAGGTTACTATGTATCAGAAAGCTTATAGCAATTGAACTATTAAAATGACTTGATCTTTATGCTACGCTTATCTATAGGAGTATGTCCATCATACCATTCTACTAATAATATGATCTTGTTGTTAACAACATCTCAATGTTCATGATCAGGAAACCATGATCATATATTAACCATCAAGCTAGTATTATAAAGAGGCTTTACTAGGGACTCTAATTTAGTTTACAAATCACACAAGTATTAATGTTTCCGGTTAATACTGTTATAGCATGAATGTAAACATTTATCATAAACACAAAGATATAATAATAACTACATTTATTATTGCCTCTAGGGCATATCTCCAACACTGTCTTCCTCGCGAGGGTGGCGTCACCGGTGACGAACCCTAGCGGCTACGGGGGATGTTCGATGAGGCTCACCTAGGGGCGTAGCAGCGTCGGGGATGGCGTGGTTCGATGCGGACGTCGATGCCGGTTCTAACGAGGGGCGACAACATCAGCTTGGGCACCAGGGACGAGCTCGCGGCGTCGGCGTCCTCGGTTCTTCTCCGGTGCAACTCCCAGGGTTCCTGATAGGGAGTGGAAATGAGGTCGGTGGGTGCGGTTAGGCTCCTGCATGCATGCATAGATGAATGGGAGAGAAGGGCAGAGGCCGTGACTTCATCAACCTTCACCTTCCCACGGTCGGTACCGCGGTGGTGCGATGGGCGGAGTGGGAGGTAGGAGCCGAGCAAGCTCGGATCCTCCCAGGGGTGGAGTAGGAGTGGGTTGGGGTGGAAATGGGGTGGAGAGCGAGAGCGGTAGGTGGCACTGGGGTTTTATGCCGAGGAGGAGCGGCTTATGGTGCACCGCGTGTAGGGGTCGTCGGTGGCAAGGATGGGGAGTGTGGGTGGACCAGGAGAGGGAAGGAGTGTGTCACTGGGAGCAGGGTGAGGGCCGTGGAGAAGTGTGTACCGGTGCACAGCCTTGGGATGGTGTGGGCTGTCCCAGTTGCGCAATTGCCTGTTAGCTACTCGACGCCAGGTCTTGTCGTGGTCGGGCTAGGAGTGGGCTAGGGGGTGATAGGTTTGGAATTTGGGGTAGCGGAGAGAGTAGGGGCGGTGTCCTCTGCGCACGCGCGGTGTTTATGCACCGTAGAGCTGAGGGACACGGGGGCGCTCGTTGTGACCACGGTGACGTGGCCGGCGAGGGTTGGGGGTAGAGGGGTCTCCAGGTGAGCGAGGGAGGAAGGGGTGGGCGGTGCCTAGGGAAGACACGAGCTGCGTGGGCCCAGGGACAAGACATCGCAGTGGCTAGTGGGGCTAGAGGGTGTCATGGCAAGATCTTGACAAGACACTCCCTCTCTTTCTCGGGTGATCATGGGTGGTCAGGGTGGTCGGAAGGGGTGCATTGCCATGCTGGATATATGACAGGCGCAGGCATGCGTTGCAACGATGTTTGGATAGTAGGGGAGGGTGTAGGGTGATCTAGGGTGGCACACGCTCGGGGTCGACTTTGTTTGATGCCCTTGTCGAGCACAAGCCACCGATGGCAGGGGTAGGGGCATGGGGGTGTAGAGGGAGGTGGGGTGAGTGAGTCTAGGCCCTAGTTGGCTCCTAGATCATCTCCAAGAGCTTGCAAGGATCAGTTAAAGTGGGTAGGAATTAAGATGGCCATTTGATAAAGTTGCCACATGTGCTCATAGCATCAACATGGAGTTGGATCAAGGTTGGGGTTTAAACCATGTGTCTTGTAGGCTTGTTTGTGGTCATGGCAAGTTAGGGAGGCATTAGGTTCTTAGGGCCTAAGGGTTTTGGTGCTTGATCAATCAAGGTGATTCCTCTCTGATTTTTCCTAATGCACTCCTTAGAGTGGTGCTAGGGTTTAATCAGAACCAATTGTAAATGCAAGAGCCACTAGGTCACATTAGAATGGCAAGCTCAAGTTTTCAGCTAGTCAAACTAAGGATCATACAAACTAAGGAAATAACAGATAGTGGCCCAATTAACCTAAAAAGTTTTATTTCCCCCTAAACTTTGGAGTTCCAATATAGGAAATCAGGATAGAGAAGTTGGGATGTTACAGACCTTCCCCCTTTAAAGAAATCTCGTCCCGAGATTTGCAAGTTGAGGAGTGAAGAGGTTGGGGTATTCCTTCCGGAGGTAATATTCGCGCTCCCAGGTGGCCTCATCTTCAGAGTGGTTGCTCTATTGAACCTTGTAGAGGGGTATGGTACGACGCCTGGTCAAACGATTTTCCTTCTCTAGGATCTTGACAGGGACTTCTCTGTAGGTCAGGTCTTGATTGAGATCAATTGCCTTGAAATCGACCTTTTTGAAAGCTTCCGGCTTATCGGGCACATGAATGCACTTCCGAAGTTGGGACACGTGAAAAATGTCATGGAAGTCAGATAGTTCGGCTGGCAGCTCAAGTTGGTATGATACTCGACCCCATTGGGCTAGGATCTTGAAAGGCCCAATGTAATGGGGAGCAAGTTTTCCTTTCTCATGGAAACGCTGCATCCCTTGAGGGGAGAGACACGAAGGTACGCGAATTCTCCTTTGTTGAAGGTCACCTCCCGACGCTTGGTATCGGGTAACTCTTCTGGTGAGATTGAGCGGCCTTCAAACGGTCACGGGCTAGCTAGACTTGTTCTTCGGTGGCCTTGATTACATCTGGACCAAAGATTTGGGTTTCTCCGGTTTCATCCCAGTTGAGGGGTGTTCAGCACTTTCTCTCGTAGAGGAACTGGAATGGGGCCATCTTCAGACTAGCTTGGTAGCTGTTGTTATAAGAGAATTCGGCGAATGGTAAACAATCCTCCCACTTGGTTTCGTAGGCCAGAACACACGAATGAAGCATATCTTCCATGCCTTGATTAACTCTTTCAGTCTGTCCTCCTGTGGAGGGATGGTAGGCAGTGCTGAAAGATAGGTGGGTACCTAGGGCTTCATGCAACTTCTTCCATAAACACGAGGTGAACTAGGGACCACGGTCAAACACTATTTCCTTGGGTATGCCGTGGAGGCTAACAATTCTGGAGATATATAGTTCTGCCAACTTCTTTCCATTATAAGAGGTCTTCACGGGAAGGAAATGGGATACTTTTGACAGGTAGTCGACGATCACCCAGATGGAGTCGTGTCCTCTGCTGGAGGTGGGTAGTCCGGTGATGAAATCCATTCCTACCTTCTCCCACTTCCATTCTGGGATCTTCATGGGTTGGAGTAATCCTGCGGGGCGTTGATGTTCGCTCTTAACCCTTTGACAGATACCGCACTTGGCTACAAATATGGCGATTTCTCTTTTCATTCCATGCCACCAGTATTGCTCCTTCAGATCTTGGTACATCTTGGTACTCCCTGGGTGTATGGAGTAAAGAGTCTCATGAGCTTCTTTCATGATGGTCTGCTTCAGGTCATGCCTGTTGGGTATGCAGATGCGTCCTTTATACCATAGGACGTCGTGGTCATCAATCTTGAATCTAGGAACATTTTCCCTCTCCATACGCCACTTGATTCCTTCTATGTTGGGGTGACCTTTATGGGCGTCCTTTATTTGGTCCAGCAGAGTTGGTTTTAACTCAAGGTGAGCCAGGAACCCGGGACTGACTAGTTCTAGCCCAAACCTTTCGAATTCCTGCACTAACTCAGGTTGGTCTTGTTTAATCATGGCATTCAGGGAACAGGGTTCCCGGCTGAGGGCATCGGCCACCACATTGGCCTTTCCAGGGTCGTAGTGGATACCTAAATCATAATCCTCGATCATTTCGATCCATCTTTGCTGCCTCATGTTCATCTCCTTCTGTGTGAAGATATACTTCATACTCTTATGGTCTGACAGCGATTGCCCATCAGGTAGTGGCGCCATGTTTTTAGGGCGTGCACAACGGCAGCCAATTCTAGATCATGGGTGGGGTAATTCATCTTGTGAGGCTTCAATTGACGATATAGGTAGGCAATGACCTTGCCTTCCTGCATCAATACGCTTCCAAGTTCTAACTTGGAGGCGTCACAGTAGACTTCAAAGTTTTTGGATATATCTAGCATGGTCAGGATAGGGGCGGAGACTAATTTCTTTTTGAGTTCTTGGAAACTCTCTTCTCACTTGTCTGTCCATTCAAATTTCTTGTCCTTCTTAAGCAACTAGGTCATGGGCCTTGCAATGCTGGAGAATCCCTCAACGAATTTGCGGTGATATCCCGCTAGACCCAAAAAACTTCGGATCTCCAAAGGGTTGGTGGGGGCCTTCCATTCTAGTACTGATTGTATCTTGGCAGGATCGACGGAGACTCCTCCGGCTGACAAAACATGGCCAAGGAATCCCACTTCCTTTAACCAAAATTCACATTTACTGAACTTGGCATAGAGTTGGTGTTCCCTGAGGGTTCCTAGTACTAGTCTCAGATGTTCCTCATGATCGACTTCCGATTTGGAATAGATCAAGATATCATCGATGAATACCACCACGAACTTGTCCAGGTAGGGCATGAATACCTTGTTCATGAGATTCATGAAATAGGCGGGTGCGTTGGTTAGTCCAAAGGACATGACTGTGTATTCATACAAGCCATATCTGGTGGTAAAAGCTGTTTTAGGAATATAAGATTCTTGGATTTTGAGCTGATGGTATCCGGTGCGGAGGTCTATCTTGGAGAACACTTGTGCTCCATTTAACTTATTGAACAGATTGTCGATCATGGGCAGAGGGTATTTATTTTTGATGGTGACCTCATTAAGCTTGCGGTAATCTGTGACCAGCCGGGTGGTCCCGTCCCGTTTGTCCACAAACAGAACTGGCGATCCCCACGGGGAGGCGCTTGGCTGGATATGGCCTTTACGTTCCATGGCATCCAGCTGTTTCTTCAGCTCTACCAATTCCTTAGGATTCATACGATAGGGCCTCTGGGCTATAGGGGCCATTCCGGGGATTAATTCGATGATGAACTCGATATACCTATCAAGGGGCATACCGGGCAACTCATCAGGGAAAACATCCGGATACTCACAAACTATCGGTACTTGATCTAGGGTGGGTCCAACAATACTTTTTTGGCAGTAGAACCGGGATGAGGGGGTTGTCGCTTGGTACTGGACAGGATCTCCTTCCATACTCCTTAGGGAGTTGATCTTTCTAGCGCAATCTATTACGCCCTGATAGCGGGACATCCAATCCATCCCGAGAATTACGAATAGACCTTGGGCTCCCAAAACTATCAGATCAGCCTTAAAGGTTCTACCATGTATTACTATTGGGATTTCTCGGCAGACGGTTTGTGTTTTGGCCGTCGAGCCTGGGATCTGTACTAGCATAGGCCTATCCATCCAACTAGATATCATACCGCTTTTCTTAGCGAATGGTTGTGTAACAAAGGAGTGTGATGCTCCTGAATCAATGAGTACTGTAGTGGGGACGGAGTTGACAAGGAACGTACCCAGAACGATGTCAGGGGATGCCTGGGCTTCCTCCGCGCTGCTGTGATTCAGGTGTCCCTTAGCTGGTCCCTTAGGAGCAACGCCCTTTGCTGGCACTCCTCTGGCCTTCATGGGGGCCGCATTAGGTCACGATGCATCTTTATTCTTTGGGCAATCACGGGAGTAGTGTCCCACTTCTCCACAGGTGAAGCATCAAGATGTGTTGGGGCGAAAATTAGGGTTGGCAGGTCTTGTAGGAGCAGGTCTTGGGTTTCCGCCTCCGGGGCGGGGATTGTTGTAGTTACGGTTGGGATTGTTGGGACATGGAGCATATGTCATAATCCTCTGAGGTGGGGGTGCAGGGTAGGATGGGGGCATGCTACGGGACCTGATTCCACTGGACCCTCCTTGCTGCATCATCCAGCGCTTGCGGTTTTCGATCATCCCCTTACACTTGCTCTCAACCATGATAGCAGCATCCACCAGGGCATCAAGTTCCTAAAACCTCTGTGCTACTAGGTGACACTGCAGCTCATCATGAAGTCCATTCAGGAAAGTATCCACCTTTTTCTCTTCAGTGTTGGTGTCTTCCGGGGCATACCTTGCCAAGTCAGTGTATGTAGAGGTCCCAACCTGATAAGGTAGAGATCCCTGTGTTTACAATGCTAGTCCCTGGATCAATAGCTAGCATCCACAGTTTAAGATGTAATATCAAGAAACAAAGGTCTTAATACAACTTTATAACAAGGAATAAAATAATTCATTACATCTTACATAGCTCATTTGGCTATGTCATTACAATGCAGCAAAAATAACTATATAACATGGAGTCCTTCATCTTCAAAATTCCACAGGCAATCATGTTGGTTGTAGACTTGTAATCCTATTCAACACACTTCACTAACATCAAACAAACCTGCAACATAATAATTTACAACCACAAGGGCCAATACATTGGAATTGTATTGGCAAGTGATACTATGGTAGAATAGTGGTATCTAACATCTATATGCATTTGTCTAAGTGGAGCTCAGGCTTGCTTTGCTCAAAATAAGGTTTTCCTTATAAGTTGAAAACACTAAGTATTTGTTTGTCAAAATCACCCAAGGCATCTACCAATAAAAATGGTGATCCTTTACCCTTGTTCAACCACAAGCTTTTAACTTAGAAATTGGGATGAGGAGATCTTTGATAGCTTCCATGTCTTGATGCTAAAATTGTCCATAGCCGGGGACACGGCTCAGTACTTAGATTTTACTCTCTCGAGAGGTGGTGCACTTTCCCCACAAGACTCGACATGCATCGAGACAAGATCTTTCAAAAGCCTTCCCTTAGACCAAAATGGACGCGCTCCAAACCTATCACCCCCTACCACCAAATGTCCATCTGGCTAAGTTATTGCAACCTATATGATCTAGTCAGATCCCATAATTCCATGTGGCTGCACTTGAATCTTCTCAACATTTGACATCTCAAATCTCTTTGTTCCTGGGTGGCTTTCCACAAGTGTGATACCAAGTTTTCCCCAGTATACTGGACTTGTGATACACAAGTTTTCCCCAATATACTGTACTTGTGTAACCACTCAACACAAACCTTTCATTCCATTCCACCCAGGTGATTCATTCATATAGTTGTTTTATTAAACAAAATACAAGTCATAGACTTAGAAATATCTCATAGCATGAATATAATCCACCCTTGTTTTCTACTAGCTAGGCTAAGCATAATAGTAGCAAGACTATTAACTTAGGGAAAATTCTACTAAGGCATCATCTACTAGGATTTCCCATGGCATAGCATACTTAGTAAAAATTCCATGCAAGTGCTACTTAGAAATATCACTAATGCATGGTCAAAATATTAGGACAAAATGTATGAAGCACCACTTTCCTTTTTGGTAGAGAATATAGATTCACTCCTTGATCTTCCAATTGTCACACTCTTCAAAGTTCACTACAATTCAATGAAGGCACAAATTCAATCTAGCATTCAAGCAATTCACCACATAAAATAAAGAAAACAAAAAAATGCATGCAAGCATGCAAAATATTGTTTTATTGTAAAAGTGGTTTCTAATAGGCTATAAACATTTTAAACACATATTGGTCATTTATAAAAGTGGTAAAACCATTTAAAATCAAGTTAGTGAAAATGGCCATTTAAATCATTTTTATTTTGCTAGAGATGATTTAAATCAAAGTGATAATTTCTAGTGTTTGCCAATATTTTTAAACACAAAATGTTAGTGTTTATGGTCAAAGTTCTTAAATCAAATCCATTTTCAAAAGGTTTCACTCAAAACCATTTTTAAATCAAAGCAACATTTTATTTTTACTAGAAATGCCTTTAATCAAAGTAATAATTTTCTTGGGTTAATCAAATACATTTTTAAATCCAAAACTTGGTTTTTAGGGTCAGAGAGTTTAAATCCAACCATTTTTAAAAGGTTTTACTCAAAAATTATTTTTAAAACATAATCAACAATTTTTGTTTTGCTAGAAATTCTTTTATTCAAGGAATAATTCCTTAGTGTCACAAAATATACTTTTAAATCCAAAAGTTGGTTTTTATGGTCAGTAGGTTCAAAACAAACCATCTACAAAAGATTTTACCCTAAAAACATTTTTAGAATAAATTTTATAATCAAAATAGGACTAAACATGTTTCTGCCAAAATAACCAATTTTCCAGAAGAAAAACACTAAAGTAAGGGCATGGTTCCAAATTATTCTTTTTCATGATTCCAATGATATAAAATTTGTAAAATTTGGACGTGTATATCTAAAGTTATGAATTTTACAAAATCTAATGTCTAATAGAAATGTTTCTGTTTTTAAAACAAAGCACAAGCCACGTGTCTGAACCTCATTGGGAGATACCGCTTTGCTAGGATCGACTGATGCAGTGCGTTGGATTAAAAGGGCACCATGCAGTTCTGATCTAATCATACCGATTCACTTAAGTGGTTCTATCCTGTCCACAAGATCAAGATCTAACGGTTCACAGCTTCCTGACCATGGACTAGCGGCGCTGGCGCAAAGGCGAGCGGTGGTGCGCTCTGCTCGTGGTGGTTCCGGCGAAACAAGAAGCAAGTGAGGAAAAGGGATGGCTCACCGTGTTCGCAGGAGAGTGGAGAAGCTCAACGTGGTCGTTGCAGTGATAGGGGCGTACAGTGCTACTAGCGATTGCTCGCCGTAGTTGTCGTCGGTGTCGGGCGCTTTTGTTCGTCGTTGTTGGCGAGGTTACGGGTCGCGCCAAGGTAAGAAAAAGGGTGTGTCAGATGCGCGCGAGAGAGGATGTTGGAGAGGTAGCAACCAGAGAGGAGGGGGTGGTCTGGTGTCACCGTGGGGGGTCGCCGGAGTGGAAGCAGTAGGCGGCGGCGTTCAGTCGAAGACGAAGGCGAGTATCTGGGGCTTGCGCGGGCGAGTGGGAGGTACTGGGAGATGCGTAGGGAGATGGGGAGAAAGCTAGTGGGTACTGGGAGCGGAGAGGTGGCCGGAGTTGCCAGAATTTGGCCGGAGTAGCTCGTCGGGGCAGTGGTGGTTTCGGCTTGAATTGGAACAGCCTGGAGGCGGAGAGGAGCTGGCGACTGAGGGGAAAGAAGGAGGGGACATGGGCGCTTATGAGGGCAGGGTCACTGGTGAGGATTACTCCCGCATTGACACAAATTTACGCAAGACATTCATCGTAGGAAACGACAGCGGTGTTTAGGGAAGAACTGGTCGCGGGGTTAGCGAGTAGAGACGATGATGACGGGGCCGAGTGGGGTCGCGGAGTCAGTGAGAGAGGAGGGTAGGCGCGCGAGTAAGAGAACATTTCATGCGGGGAGAGCTGGGTTGCCGGGTGGGTTGTGCTTGTTGGGCCTGTTAGTTGGTCTGTGTTAGTTTGGGCTGGTCCTTTTCTATATTTTTTGAGGGTTGGTCCTTTTCTATATTGTTTTTCTTTCTGATTCTTTTTCCTTTTTCTTTTCTGATTTTTCTATTTTGAATTCAAACCTCATTTGAATTTAGATTTCTTTTCAAATCTTTTTCTAAACTTTCAGTAGGGTTTTAATACTATTGAAAATGTCCATTTTAGAATAATTATTTTTATTATTTTATGGTTTATTATTTATTAAAATAAACACTTGTCTTTATTTAAATAAGATTTTAAATATGTTTTTCAATCCATATTATTTTATTCAAATGATTTAAACATCTGTTTTGAATTTAAATGTTCATCAAACCTTTTTAGTAGGTTTTATTTATTCATTAGAGTGTTTAAATAATTCACTTTGAATTATTTCCAATATTTTAATATGATTTAATATCTATTTAAATTGGGCATTGACTTTATTTTAAATAAAATCAAATATGGTTTTAATCCCATATAAATTTTATTCAAATAATTCTTCTATTCTATTTAAGTTAATTAAATAACTTTTATTCCACTTGGCAAATTCCAATTTATTATTTTCTCATGATTTGTTTAATAATTTACCTTAGGGATTTTGTCTTAATTCAAATAGAATTGAATTTGGTTAAAGTCCATATAATTTTATTTGATTATTATTTATCCCTTTTTTATTTGGATTATATTTATTCCATTTTCTGATGGATTTATTTCAAGGTTTAAATTGTTTCCAAGTAAATTTCTTGGGATTTATTATTTATTTAGTTTAGGCAATTTCTCTTTATTTAAATAAAATTGAATATGGTTCAAGGCCCATATAGTTTTATTTAAATTTTATTTTATTATTCAATAAACTTTTATTTGTTTATGGTCTTGACCAAGATTTAATTTGGCTTTTAAATATTACTTATTTATTTATTTCTTTCTTTCTTTCTTTGTCTTATAAAATCCATATCTTTTTATTTTTAGTTCCAAAATTGGTGATTCCAATTGTATAATTTTATTTAATAGTTGTTTATCCTTTTAAATCCTTTTAGGATTATTCTACTCACAATTTGGTATGGATTTTAGCTAGGAGCTTTTATTATCTTTGGAAATTATTTCCTTTTATCTTATTGAATTCATAAGTTTTTATCCATGGTTCCAAATTGAATGAAACCAATTTCTATGGTTTTATAATATTTTTGTTTATCATTTTGACCATTTATGAATGTTTGTTGCTAAATTTTTATATGGATCAAATCCATAGTCTTAGAGAGATCTTGGAAATGATTTTCTTCCATTAGGGTTTTAGGTTTTTGGTTTATTTTCCCAAGTGTTTAAATTTCAAGATACATTCATTGATGAATGCATTTCACTTGATTGAAATTTGTTGGATTCCCTTTTATTCAAATTTTGTTCAAGATGGGTTTTGATGTTTCCATTTAGAAGCAAAAAGTTTCTTTTCACCCTAAATTTCAATAATTATTTCTTTTGTTTATTTATTTTTCACATTTCAAAATTTAGAAAATTTTGGGATGTGACAGTGTATTTCTCCAGATATTGGACAACGGTCATTCCTCCTTGCTTTAGAGCTCGGAACTGATCTCTCATCATCTTGATAAGACCTGGAGGAATGTGGCACTTGCGGAACCTTTCCTTGAAATTCTCCCAAGTGATTTCCTGACGGCCGATAGAATTTCCTTAACGCTTATCCACCATTCCCTGGCCTGTCCTGCGAGGAATGGGTGGCCAGAAGTACTTTCTCTTCATTTCCCACTCGGGCTACCTCCAGATTGTTCTCGATTGTGCAGAGCCAATCACCGGCGTCCAAGGGGTTAGTGCACTTGGTGAACACCGGTGGATTGGTGCCTTGGAAGTCTTTAAGACGGGCTCGTGGTTCTCCATTCCCGCCTTCGTCTTCATTGTCATGGGAATTGCCTGCTGCTGCTTGGACAAGTTGCTGAAGTGCGGCGAGGTTCGCTTGGCACTCGGTGTTGGCAGCTTGGCGATCCTCCATGAACATGCGAAGGAGTTGAGCCATCGTTGGCTCGGGTGGAGGGGGTGGCGGACCACGGGGACGCACCATCCTGAAGGTGGGAGGATAGATGAGGTTGAGGATATGGTGGTTCTCAAAGGAGATTCTATTAACAAGAAGGGGCATCAAGGCACCATACATACATAAATAGATGTAGAAGAGATTCCAATCATTACATAGAAACAAAGTCAACCAAATCGCCACTCAAAAGGGGAATACGGCGATAGTCTCACGTGCTCTCAGCGTCGACGCAGAATCTTCTCCTCGTGGTGACGTGCAGTGGTATCCTCCTCGATGATCACCTCATCATCCTCTGCGGGCTCGAAGATGAGCTCCTCCGATTTCCTCCTCCTCTATCTGGTCGTCATCCTCGGGGTCGCTCTGTGGTTCCATGTCAAAGTCCTCCTTATGGGCAGCATCATTTCTGGTCTCATCTAGCAAGTCGTTGTTGTCTTTGCGGAGATCGGTGCACTCCTCCTCCAGCTCCTCTATCTTGGCTTCCATTGTCACAAGCAGCTCCTTCTGATCCTTCATCTTCTTCATGAGGCGCTTGTTCCTAGAAACCGTAGCCTTCTTCTCCAGTAGGGCTAGGGCACGCCCAGCCTTCGCCTCCTATAGGCTCTCCTTCGTGGCGAGCAACTGGGTAGCCTTGAGATCTACATCCATTCGGACCCTGTCCAAATGCGTCTGCGTCTTCTTGCGGTGGTGCCTGGAGCACATACCCCTCCTCATGACGCCTCCCAAAGAAGCGAAAACGCATCTCCTCTAGCTGCTGGCGATGGTGGTAGGCCAGACACGACAGGGCTTCCTGGGCTACCCTGAGTATGCCATCTCCCCACTCTTTCTCAATCACATTGACTTCAAAGTCCTCGGAGAGCGGGGGTACTACTCCTCCCTTCACCGTGCACTCCACGTGCCAAGAGAGCTCCCCATCAATAAGAGTGGGGATGTGGGCACCCTTGATCTCTGGTGTAGGGCATCCAACCAAACGAGCCAACTCTCCCAGCTCGGCCTCAAACAACTGGAGGGGTAGCTCTAGTCCCACCTGACGGAACTTGGTGAACACAATAGCCATCTACAAAATTTTAGAGGAGTTGGGGTTAGTGTAAGGTGTGCAAAATTTTAGTAATTACAATGTAAGTTTGATGTAAGTAGTTTTTAAAAATAGAGTAGGGAAGACATAAGCATTATTTTTGCAAATACTCATGTTCTTCGTTTGATTGATGAAAATAGTTTTAGGTCCCCGACTAATGTCCAACCTATCTAGGGGCTCCTACAGTCAGGATGGCTCTGATACCAAGTCTCTGGCACCTCGGATTTACGGGCCGGGATAACCCATTATGAAAACCACCACGATCCCATGATCAGTGACTCGTGGAGCATAATCGACATAGATTCAAAGTACACATCCAATACAGTACCGAAACAATAAGTCTTACATAGATAGTCTTACAAAGGGGCCACTTGGGCAAAAATAGATAGTAGAAGCGGAAACACTAAACATGGAAGGCCCGAGTCATGCCATAGCCCATAGGGTGCCTGACTCGGAATAACGCCCTAGTTCGCGAAGTCTCCGTCGTAACCTTCAATATTCCCATCTTCCTGCTCATAATCTGGCCAAGTAAATAGCCAGGGACAAAGACGGTGAGTACGTTGAATGTACTCGAAAACCACCTTAAAGTAGTAATAACTGATATGCAATTTAGCTGGGGTAGGATGACTCCAAAAGAGTTTCTTTTGTAAATTAATTTCTCTTGTAGATATAGCATGTCTCTATATCCTTGTTGAATACTTTTTGTAAAACATTTTTGGAAACCTTTTTGAAAAGTTTTAGGAAATCTCAAGGATTGGGTCACCCATTTGTTTCACCTTCCGGTCATCTCATGACCAAAATATCTTCCTCCATTTTCCCAGCCATCCCATGGCCAAAACATTTCAAACCATTTCTTTTCCAAAGTCCTTTTTGAAAACAAAACCAGCACCGCTCTACAACAACCTTCCCAACCGTCCATGACCGTGTACACAGCTATTCGAATAGATTTACACTCCGCAGAGGTTGTACACTTTACCCACACCATTCGATTACCCGTCCCTGATCTACACTGATCGTGGGTCGAGTAACCAGTCAAGACCTTCCGAATGCCCTCTCCGATACAAGTGCCTATCCTATGAGGTTAATCCCCTCAAAACTGGGACGCCCTATATAGTTCACAAGCCAACCGGAGCGCGTTTTGCACCCTGCAGGGTGGGTGCTTTCAATGAGGGGCTCATAGTATCGTCTGGCCGCCATTTAGACGGTATTTACCTTTCCCAGACCGATGTTTCACATGGGCCTTTACAGGGGAAAGCCCAGCCTCCGGGAATTTGTTCTCCCTCGTAGTAGTTTGAGACACCTATACCGGATTGGAAAAACTTCCATCCCAGCCCCGTCCCATTCCAGAGCAATGTGGTTGCACGGGTTAATTGTTCTAGCAAAACTGCAAAGAACCGGGTGTGTTTTCGTAAACATTTTTCCTCCATCATTTGTCCGACCATTTTGTAAACCAAAACCTTTCTGCTTTTTCAACATCGCTTGGTAGGCCAAGCCACCCCAAGGTTTTCTCATAAAACAGTTTTGTAAACCATTTTTCCGGGGTCTTCCCATCCTACACTTTTGCTTAGGCTAAAAACGGGGTCTCCAAGGGGTTATGGTGTTAAACACCATCTACCATACTAAGGGCAGGTAGGTATCATAAAGAGGGTTGTATCTAATGGTACTAAGGGGTAATGTTTTGGAGGACCCAAACATTTCCCACATAAAACATAATATAGTGAAACAATGTAATTTTCATAAATGAGTAGATAAAACATGCATAGATAAAATAATAGGACAAGGTGTATGAGGAAGAAGGTGGCTTGCCTTCGTTGGAAACTTGTCCCTGATCTCCCTCTTCAAGATACTCCCAATCACCTTCCTCGTACCCTTCCTCGTTCGTATCTATCGTCGCAAAAGAGAATAAACGAATCAAGCAATACACCATACATCAAACAAGGAGCAAAAAAATCAAACAGTACAGAGCAAGTACCCAACTGGGCCAGCCAAAACACATATTTGTAGTTACTGAAATGAGCAAGCCAAAGTCTTTGGAATCAACTAGTTTGGACACTCCTAAAAATAATGGTGAAATTAATAGTGAGCCCTAACCTAATATGCAAAACAGTTCTTCACCACTGTCCTGCAAGGAAACAGGGATCAAAAATTATATTGCTGGGTAGGTAACAGAAATACTAAGACAACCCAATTGGATTCATGATTTTAGCTTATAAGGTTGATTTATAACAATTTGAATATTGCAGACAAGACTATAATCACTCTATTAATTCCCAGCACAGAAGTATTCATACTAAAAATATGATCTATTGGGGTTAGGTAGGTATAGATGGTTTTCAACTCCTAGAGTTGGAATTACTCAAAAAGGAGCTCTACAGAAGCTTCTAGAATTTTTGCAAGAATCTTCTGTTCCAAACTTACAAAATTTACTCCAGGTGCTTAACAACTCCAAATTATGTGATTCCAATTTTAGTGGATAGGTAGGTTAAAAAGGAAGGCCTGGGCATTGGTTTCATATTTTTCTGACTTGTAGAGAAATTACTAAAATTAAAACAGTCAAAACTACCAAGTCTTATGCCAAAATTTATTATGGAAACTACAACCATTATTTTGGCAAGCTACTGGTGGGAGGTGGTGGGGATTTTCAGAGGCTAACCCTCAGACTTTGAATCAGGTCAAACTGAGGCTTTATTTATTTTTGGCAGATTTAAAACTGCAGCACAAATTTCTGTAGTTTAAACAAGAGGAAAAACAGAAAAGGGCTGGGTGGATCTGGGGGCCTGGAGTCCTCAGGCAGAGCTGGGTTGGCTTGCCAAGCACTCTGCTGTGAGCTAGGGATTCAAATCCCTGGTGGGGACCCCGCGCGTCAGCGACTGCGGGCTGCCGAAGCGGTATCCAGCGCCATGGGTCATCAGATCTAAACAGATTCAACGACCTCGGGCCTGTCTTCCTCACAAGGGTGGCGTCGCTGGTGACGAACCCTAGCGGCTACTGGGAATGTTCGGGGAGGCTCACCTAGGGGCGTAGCAGCTTCGTGGATGGCGTGGTTCGATGCGGATGGCGATGCCGGTTCTAACAAGGGGCGACAACAGCAACTTGGGCTCCAGGGACGTCAAGGACGAGCTCTCGGCATCAGTATCCTTGGTTCTTCTCCGGCGCAGCTCCCAGGGTTCCTGAGAGGGAGGGGAAACGAGGTCGGAGGGTGCGGTTAGGATCCTGCATGCATGCATAGACGAATGGGAGAGAAGGAGAGAGGCTGTGGCTTCATCAACCTTCACCTTCCCACGGTCGGCACCGCGGTAGTGCGACGGGCGGAGTGGGAGGTAGGAGCTAAGCAAGCTCGGGTCCTCCCAGGGGTGGAGTGGGAGTCGGTTTGGGTGGAAATGAGGTGGAGAGCGAGAGCGGTAGGTGGCGCTAGGGTTTTATGCCGAGGAGGAGCGGCTCACGGTGCACCGCGTGCAGGGGCCGTTAGTGGCGAGGTTGGGGAGTGTGGGTGGACCAGGAGAGGGAGGGAGTGTGTCACTGGGAGCAGGGTGAGGGCCGTGGAGCAGTGTGGATCGGCGCACGGCCTCGTGACGGTGCGGGTTGTCCTAACAGCGCCCTTGCCCATCAGGTGCTCGACGCCAGGTCTTGTCGTGGTCGGGCTAGGAGTGGGCTAGGGGGTGCTAGGTTTGGACTTGGGGGTAGTGGAGAGAGTAGGGGGCGGTGTCCTCTACGCGCGCACGCCATGTTTCTGCACCGCAGAGCTGAGGGACACGGGGGCGTTCGTCGTTGCCACGGTGACGTGGCCGACGAGGGTTGGGGGTAGAGGGGTCTCCTGGTGAGCGAGGGAGGAAGGGGTGGGAGGTGCCTGGGGAAGACGCGAGCTGCACAGGCCCAGGTACAAGACGTCGCAGTGGCTAGTGGGGCTGGAGGGTGTCATGGCAAGATCTTGCCAATCTGCCGCCCGGCCACTCCCTCTCTCTTTCTCGGGTGATCAAGGGTGGTCAGGGTGGCGGGAAGGGGTGCATTGCCATGCTGGATACGTGACAGGCGTAGGCGTGCGTTGCAGCGATGTTTGGAGAGTGGGGGAGGGTGTAGGGTGATCTAGGGTGGCACACACTCGGGGT
Source organism: Avena insularis (assembly GCA_023614405.1). NCBI lineage: Eukaryota > Viridiplantae > Streptophyta > Magnoliopsida > Poales > Poaceae > Avena > Avena insularis. Next base: position 313,556,533 of record CM042693.1, on the reverse strand, counting down.
CGAATTTGTTCGATGCCCTTGTCGAGCAAAAGCCACCAATGGTAGGGGCAGGGGCATGGGGGTGTAGAGATAGGTGGGGTGAGTGAGTCCAGGCCCTAGTTGCCTCCTAGATCATCTCCAAGAGCTTGCAAGGATCAGTTAAAGTGGGTAGGAATTAAGGTGGCCATTTGATGAAGTTACCACATGTGCTCATAGCATCAACATGGAATTGGAGCAAGGTTGGGGTTTAAACCATGTGTCTTGTAGGCTTGTTTATGGTCATGGCAAGTTAGGGAGGCATAGGGTTTTTAGGGCCTAAGGGTTTTGGGGCTTGATCAATCAAGGTGATTCCTCTCTGATTTTTCCTAATGCACTCCTTAGAGTGGTGCTAGGGTTTAATCAGAACCAATTGTAATGCAAGAGCCACTAGGTCACATTAGAATGGCAAGCTCAAGTTTTCAGCTAGTCAAACTAAGGATCATACAAACTAGGGAAATAACAGACAGTGTCCCAATTAACCTAAAAGTTTTATTTTCCCCTAAACTTTGGAGTTCCAATATAGGAAATCAGGATAGAGAATTTGGGATGTTACACTAACCCCATGGTTGCTCTTGCCACACCCCAAACCACCGAGCTTCCTCCCACCGTTCCCGTGACCGCCCCCGGGGTGAATCCTGCAGCCGTCACCACTCACTTGGGACTTGGGTTTGTTGCTCAAACATCTACCAAGGTTCCAAGCGAGAACACCGAGGAGCCCGAACACTCAACTTCCAAAGAGGAAAGTGGAGGAAAGGACTACTCGGTGGTGCCCCCACCGCCAAAGTACACTCCGGATCCACCCATTCCCATGCCACACATCATTCCTCAAGGAGCACCACCATTGCTAGATACTTCAAATTTCGCCAATTGGCAATATCTAATGCGCTCACATATTTCCAGCTCTTCTATTGAGTTAATGAGGATTGTGGAGGATGGGTTCTCTCCATATGACCCAAAGAAGTTGACTCGAGGTGAAGTGGTGGACAAGCAACTCAATGCCACGGCTTTGGGCATGATTCAAAAGGCCTTGAGTCCCAAGGACTTTGCTCACATTCTCCAATTCAACACCGCCAAGGAAGCTGTCACATCCCAAAATTTTCCAAATTTTGACATGTGAAAAATAAATAAACAAATTAAACAATTGTTGAAATTTAGGGTGAAAAGAAACTTTGGATTCCAATTGGAAACATCAAAACCTATTTTGAACAAATAAAATCCTAAAGGGATTCAAAAAGATAAACAAATAATAAATAAAGTTATAATAGTTGGAATCACCATTTTTGGATCTTTAAATAAAAGATGTGGTTTTTATAAAAAAAGTGGAAATAATAAATAAGGACTATTATAAAGAGCCAAATTAAATCTTGGCCAAGCAATGGAAATAAAATATTTTTTGTTTAATAAAAAGAGTAAAGGATTATATAAATAGAATCATGAGGATTTATTAATATCCAATTTTATTTAAGTAAAGGCTTTTTCCATTTTAAATAAACATTAAAACTTATTAAAGTATTTTAAATAAAAATTCCAAGAGTTTTAGTTTTCAAATAAAACCTACTAAAAAGGTTTTGGGAAAAATTTAGAATTCAAATAGTGTTCTAAAACATATTTGAAACCTATTTGAAATAAAGACTAATGTCTATTTATTTATTTTTAATAAATAATAAACCCTAAAATTAATTATTCTATATTTGATTTTAGATTATGTTAATAAACAGAATTAAAATGAACACAAAGTTTGGTGGAAGTTTGAATTCAAATGGAGTTTGAATTGTTTGAATGAAAATAAAAAAATAAATTCAAAATAGAAAAAGGAAAAGCACTCGGTATAAAAAATCAAACCCAGCCCAGCAGGCCCAGCAGCTAGCCCATTTTCCCCTCCTCGCAGCGAAACGTTTTTCCACTCAGAATCTCACACGCGAAGTCACTGACTAGTAGGCCCCTCCTCCCTCTCCTCACGTGACGGACCCCACGACTGCTTCGTTTCCCACCAGCGACCAGTTAAATTGCCGTTCCTAGGAGATTAACCCCGGCGTTGAATTCGTTTAAATGTCAGCGTTAATCTCTCCAGTAACCACTCTCTCTTAAACGCCTCTCTCCCCTCTTCCATTCCCCCCAAGCAACGCCTCCTCTCTGCCTCCAGGCTACGCGAATTGCGAACTCGAGCACCACTGCCCCGACGAGCTTCTCCGGCCGATTCCGGCGCCATCCGACCACCCCACGCCTCCCAGAGCATACGAGCATGCTTCCCCACTTCTTGTGCATCTTCCAGCACCAACCCCACATCCGCGCGAGCACCGTAGACTCGACAACCTCGACATCTGAGCGCCGCTGTGTTTGCCATTGCTCCGGCAAGCCTCCCTGGTAAGCACAAACCCCCCAGTACTTCTCGATGATGCTCCCATGACTCCCGGCACCGTACACATCTAACCGCATGCTCTGTTTGCCTTAGCGTGCCCTCAAACCCCGCCTCCAACGATAACCAGACGAACCCGACGCCGTCTCTAGCTCCGGTGAGCAATTCCTCGGGAACCAGAGCGCCCCTCGACGAATTAAGGCCACCTTGAGCTTCACCGCAACCACGCGAGCACGGTGAGCATACTCACTCCCTCCCTCGCTTCCTGAATCATCGCCAACGCCACCGTCTGAGCGTGCGCCGCCGTCAGCCGCCGCCAGCGCCGCCAGTCCATGGTCAGATGCGATGTGTCCATTGGATCTTGATCTAGTGGCCCAGATTAGATCTAATCGAAAGGGTACGTGTCCATTTGTGCCGTGCGTTTTAAGTGAGATCCTACGACCAGTGTTGATCGATCCGCACGAACCGTTACCGACCAATAGTATTGAGCCACGTGGCTAGAGTCTGTTTAAAATAGAAAATTTTGTTCTAATAGATATGCAAACTTGCAAAATTCATAACTTTTAATCTACACGTCCAAATTTTGCAAATTTTATATCAATGGAATCAGCAGAACAAGTACTTTGCAACCATGCACTTTGTTTAATGTTTTGCTTCTAGAATATTGGTTGAATTTGCAGAAAATTGTGTAGGCATAATTTGAATATAAAAATTGTTCTAGAAATATTTTTAAGGTGGAATCTTTGCTAAATGGTTTGTTTTGAACCTACTGACCATAGTGACCAACTTATGGATTTAAAAATGTATTTTGAGAAGCTAAAGAACAAATCTTTGAATAAAAACATTTCTAGTCAAATAAAAATATTGTTTATGTGTTAAAAATACCTTTTGAGTAAAATCTTGGGAAAATGATTTGAGTTAAACTATCTGACCCTAAACAACAAATTTTGAGATTTTAAAAAATATATTTGATGAACCCTATAAAATTATTACTTTGCAAAAGGCATTTTTAACAACATAAAATATCACTTTGGTATAAAATTAGTTTATGGGGTGAAACCTTTTGCAAATGGTTTTACCACTTTTGTAAATGACCAATATGAGCCTTAAAATGGTTAGAGCCTAATAGAAACCACTTTTCTAAATAAAACCATCTTTTGCATGCTTGCATGCATTGCCATGTTTTTGATATTTTATGTGGTGAAATTGTTTGAATGCTAGTTGAATATGTGTTTGCTTGATTGAATTGTAGTGAAGTTAGAAGAGTGTGATATTTTCAAGATCAAGAAGTGAACCAACATTCTCTACTAAAAAGGCAAGTGACACTATCATCCATGTCCTACTATTTTCATTACACTTAGTGGGTTTTTGTAGCATGCATGATAGGACTTCTATATTTATATGCTATGCTATATCCTATTAGGATATCCTTATATCTTCCTTAGTGAAAACAATGTAGTTGTATTATACTTAGCCATGCTATAAATTTGGGATGGGATACATGATATTATTACATGAAGTGTTGGAAAAATATATGTTTTATGTAATAAAACAAGTACCCAATGAACCACCTGGGTGGAAAGAGGATACTCAAGTTTTGGACAAGGTGGCAACAAAAGGAACCATGTTTATATGGCTATCTTTTTGTATGTGCACTAGAAGAAAACCACCCAGGGACTTAGAGATTGAACATGTTTCTCGTACAGTGGCTTCCGTGTACAGCCACATGCTAAATGGGCTCTGTCTTAGTCAACTACGTAGTGGAAGACCCATTCATTTGCATCTTCAGGTTAACTAGAATTGTGTAGGGAAATAAATCCCTACATTGGTGCCTGGTTGACAAGCTAGCATTGTGTATTGGGAGGACTTCTATGGAAAGACTTTGTTACATTCTCGATCTGCCGGTACTCCATTTGGTGAGTACTTATCCAGTGGCCACTGGTGGCGTCAAGACGAGATTGTGTCATGTGGGTAAAGTGTAAAACTTCTGCAGAAGATCAAAATTCTAAGTACTTAGCCGTGTCCCCGGTTACAGACAACTTTGAGCAACTAAGGCCTGAAGCTATGGAAGATCTCGACATTCCAATTTCTCAAAGTAAAACTTGATGGTGACAACAAGGGATTAGAAGCACTTGGAGTTTTCCAAGGAGTTCACAAAGATTTGTCAAAAGATCAAAACTATTTTTGAAAAGATAGGGTAAAACTATATTGCTTTCTACAAATGAGCCTAAACCCTACTTAGCCAAATATGCATGTAATGATAGGATCCACTTACTTCTACATAATAGTGAAACTTGCCAATACAATTCAAATGTATTGACCCTTGTGGCTGCAACTTATTATGTTGCAGGTTTGTTTGATGTTAGTGAAGTGTGTTGAATAGGATTACAAGTCTACAACCAACATGATTGCCTGTGGCACTTTGAATATGAAGGACCCCATGCTATATAGATATTCTGCTGCTTTGTAATGTGATAGCCAAATGAGCTATGTAAGATGTAATGAATTATTTTATTCCTGGTTATAAAGATGTATTATGACCTTTGTTTCTTGAATATTACATCTTAACTGTGGATGCTAGCTATTGATCCAGGGACTAGCATTGTAAACACAGGGATCTCTACCTTATTAAAGGTTGGGACCTCTACAGAAGCATGGGATCAGCTCGCCGAGCTATTTGTTGGGAATGCAAGCATTCAAATCTCCAAGTTTGATGAAGTCAACAACGAGTGCGATGGTTTTGCTATGCAATATGATGAGACTCCTGAAGACATGTATAGGCGGCTCAAGGTCCTTTGTTGCACTATGAGGGATCTTGGTGCCACCTATGTTGATGACAAGTTCATGAAGAGGAAGTTCATTCAAGCTCTCCTTCCTTTTGAAGAACAAAAGATCAACTCCATTAAGGGAAGAACCAACTTTCACCTAATGACCTCCCAAGAAGTCTTGAGTGAAGTGATTGCCATGACCATTGCCAAGGAGAATGCGGAGTCTTCCCGTTATAGGGCTATTGGATCAACAAAAGTGAATCTTGCATTGAAGGTCGAGGCTATTGAAGTTGATGATGATACATCAAGTGAGTGGTCTCAAGAGGACCTCAAGTGTGCCTTCAACAAACATCTTGCTCTCGCTTCAAGAGCCTTTTGGAACAAGTCCGGCATCAAGTCAAGGTCAAGGGACAACCCAAGATTCAACTCATCCAACAGGTTTCCCAAGGCAAGGTCATGCTACAATTGCAATGACAAGAGTCACTTTGTGGCCAAGTGTCCCTTTGAGAATCGTGAAGACAATGGTGGTCGTCTCATTTGCAAGATCAAGTCAAGGCCTCCTCATCCTTTGAACAAGAACTACGCCGTCAAGAATGTCGCCAACAAGGAAAGAGCTATAGTGGTCCATGAAGAATACCTTTCGGGCACGGATGAAGATGATGATGATGAAGTCCAAGGCGGAGAGATTGTGGGAGTTGCTGCTATTGCCACTACCTCTACTCCACGATAGTCCCTCTTCGACTCACCAAATGAGAACATCATCTCCTCCAACCAAAAGTGTCTCATGGCCAAGGCCACCGAGGTAACATCTAAACCCACTCCTCAACCCATCTCTAGTGAGCCTTCTTCTCTTGATCTTGTAGGTCTAGAGATAAAGAAAGAGATGATAGACATGTGTGAGTTTATTGCTACCTTGGATAAAGAAACTAAAACTTGATTTGATTCCTTGCTTGCACAACTTGACAATTCTAGGGATGCTTTAGATGAAAAGGAAGAACTGCTTGACTTGTTAAGTAAAAATCAAAGAGATGCCGCTGATGAAATTGCTTCTCTCACTCAAAGTCTTGAGGATGAACAAAATATGAGAATTAATCTTGAGGAAAATGTGTCTAAACTTGTAGATGACCATAACAACACCATGTGCTCTCTCACTAAAGAACGTGATCATGCTCTAGCTTTGGTTAAGGTGCTTAACAAATAGAAAGTTGAGTTTGGTGTTGGTTATGATAGGACTCGAGAAGATCTTGAGAAACTCAAATAGGACCACAAAACCTTGGAGAGCAAATTCTCAAGTCTTTTCGAAGCCCATGAACAACTTCAAACTCAACTAATGTGTGAACATGCTAAGTCTTCCGCTGTGCAAATTATAGACTTGTCTAGCACTTCTAACCCTTGTTGCAAGCATGAGCATCTCATTGAGGAGAACAAGGCGTTGAAGGATCAACTTGCCAAGACAAAGAAGAAGAATAAGAACAAGAACAAGAACAAGAAAAAGAACAAGGGCATGGGCATGGCTCAAGGACCTTCTAATGGTCCAACCATCTTGCAAAGTGACAACTTTGCCAGAAAGAACAATCCCTCTTATATTCTCTGCAAGTCCTATGATGGTCATGTATATGCTAGATGTGTTGGAACTTATTACACGCATGATTATCATTGGGCCATTTGGGTGCCAAAGACTCTTGTTACTAACAAAAGGGGACCCATTGCAAAATGGGTACCTAAAACCAAAGCTTGATTTTCTTGTAGGACTATGCTTCCGGTGGAGCAAAATGGGTGCTTGATAGTGGCGCCACAAGTCATATGACCGGAAGCAAGTCTATCATGACGGAGACAAGGCCATATATTTCCAACACCATGGTCTCCTATGATGATAAAACAAGTTCTCAGGTATTGGGTTTTGGCAAAGTGGTGGTAACCCTGGATGTATCCTTGGTTGACGTCATGCTTGTCAAAACCCTTGGTTACAATTTACTTTCAGTTTGTGCTCTTGACATTATGGGTCTCTCTTCTTTCTTCAATGAGCATTTCGTGGTCCTCATGTGGAGCAAGTCTCTCAAGGTGGCTTTTGTAGGGTATATAGAGCATGACTTGTATGTGGTGGACTTTTCAAGTACGATCACTCCTCATGCTCTATGTCTCTATGCTAAATCCGACAAGGGTTGGTTGTGGCATCACCGCCTAGCCCATGTTAACATGAGAACTTTGCAAAGACTTCACTCCGAGGGCCACATCCTTGGTCTTAACGATGCTTATTTTGCCAAAGAACGTGTTTGTAGGGCTTGTATTGAAGGGAAGATGCATGTAACTCCTCACAAATCTCTCAATCAAATCACCACGGAAAGATGCTTGGAGCTCTTGCACATGGACCTCTTTGAGCCTCCTTCTCATGATGGTCTTGGAGGCAAGAAGTATTGTTTGGTTATTGTGGATGATTTCTCAAGATACACTTGGGTGTTCTTCTTCAAATACAAGAGTGAGACTCAACAAACCATCATCGACTTTGGCAATGAAGTTCAACGGAAACACAATGCAACCATTCTCTCCATTCGAAGTGACAATGGCACCGAGTTCAAGAACTATACCTTGGATGAGTTTGTTAGTGATGAAGGCATCAAGCATCAATACTCCACTCCTTATACCCCTCAACAAAATGGTTTTGCCGAAAGGAAGAATCGCACTTTGATGGATGCGGCTTGGTCCATGCTAGCTGAATTCAAGTCTCCATACAACTTTTGGGCCGAGGCCATCTCCACCTCTTGTCATGCAACCAACCGGATCTACCTTCGCAAGAAAAAGAACAAGACCCCTTATGAGCTGCTCACCGGGAAAAAGCCCAATGTTAGCTACTTTCAAGTGTTTGGTTGCAAGTGCTATGTTCTCAAGAAAGTAGTTCATTTGTCCAAGTTTGTATCCAAGGCACAAGAAGGGGTTTTTGTTGGATACTCAAATCAGTCCCATGCTTATAGAGTCTACAACAAAGCCAATGGAAGAGTTGAAGAGACAAGCAATGTGAAGTTTGATGAAGACGATGAGTCCATTGTTAGGCAAGACAGTGTTCGTGATCCAAGTGATGAAATTCCTCCTAAGGCCATAAGAAGAATGGGTGTGGGTTTCCACCTCCACATTGAGGATCCCCTTGTGGCCGAAGGAGAAGGACCAAGCTCTACTCAAGTGGAGCCCTCACTCTCTCAAGATCATCTTGACCCTCAAGGACCCACTATTTTGGCACAAGCTCCCTCAAGATCTTCTGAAGCTCCTCATTCTCATGACTCTCCGAGCCCCAAATTTCAAGATCTTCATCAACAACATCTACCTCCCCAAGATGGGGATCCTTCTCAAGACATATACCAAGGTCAAACTCGTCAATAACAAGGGCAAGCTAATGTTTATCAAGGCTCTACTCCAAATGATGACTCTCCCATGGTGGAGATTGATGAAGATGATCTTCGTGTTCGTGCTTATAGTCAAGGCGGGGACTCAAATGGTGGCAATGACCAAGTGGTTGCTCAAGAATCTCGTATTGAAGCTCAAGCCCATCGTCAAGCCTATCATCTCGTCAAGCTCATTCGAGATGGCCATATCCTTGATAATGTTTATGGATATTTCAATAGAGGTTCCACTACTAGGAGGCAATTATCCTCTTTTAGCTCTCACAATGATTTTATCTCTCATGTGGAACCACAAAAAGTCTTCGAGGCTATTGATGATGATGATTGGCTCGACGCTATGAATGAAGAACTTCACAACTTCAAGAGGAACAAAGTATGGACCTTGGTTGAGCGGCCCAAAGATTGTCAAAACGTCATCGGAACCAAGTGGGTTTTCAAGTACAAGTGTTATGCGAATGGGATAGTCATGCGCAACAAGGCAAGTTTAGTTGCCCAAGGATACTCACAAATTGAGGGCATCGACTACGATGAGACTTATTCCCCCGTTGCTCGCCATGAATCCATTCATATGCTTCTTGCTTTTGCTACCATCATAACTTCAAGTTGCATCAAATGGATGTTAAAAGTGCATTCCTTAATGGTCATTTGAAAGAGTTGGTATACGTCAAGCAACCTCCAGGCTTTGAGGATCCATTTTTCCCGAACCTTGTCTACAAGCTCAATAAGGCACTCTATGGTATCAAACAAGCCCCACGTGCGTGGTATGATTGCCTTAGAGAGATCTTGTTAGACCGTGGCTTCGGAGTGGGCCTTATTGATCCCACTCTTTTTACTAAGAAAGTCGGAGGCCACATGTTCGTATGCCAAATATATGTTGATGACATTATCTTTGGGTCTATTAACAAAGCTTTTAATGAGGATTTTGCCAATCTCATGACCGGTCGCTTCGAGATGTCCATGATGGGAGAGTTCAAGTTCTTCCTTGGATTTGAAGTCAAGCAATTGAGGAAGGGGACTTTCATCAACAAAGCCAAATACATTCAGGACATGCTCAAGAAGTTCAAGTTTGACCAAGTCAAAGGTGCTAAGACTCCCATGCCAACTAAGGTTAATCTTGATCTCGATCCTTAGGGTATGGATGTGGATCAAAAACTTTATCGCTCTATGATTGGTTCTTGATCTATCTTTGTGCATCCTGACCGGATATTATGTTGAGTGTGGGTATGTGTGCAAGATTCCAAGCCGCACCAAAAGAAAGCCACATGGTGGCGGTCAAGAGAATCTTTCGATATTTGGTTCATACCCCAAACTTTGGGTTGTGGTACCCCAAGGGAGCCAGCTTTGATTTCATTGGATGCATGAACTCAGATTGGGCTGGTGACAAAGTGGGTATGAAGTTAACCTCCGGAGCTTGTCAATTTCTTGGAAGATCCTTGGTTTGTTGGTCCTCGAAGAAGCAAAACTGTGTGTCTATGTCCACTTCTGAAGCTGAGTACATCTCCGCTGCAAGTTGTTGTGCTCAATTGCTATGGATGAAGCAAACCTTGAAGGATCTTGGACTTTCTTTTGACAAGGTGCCTCTTCTTTGTGACAATGAGAGTGCCATTGCCATTGCTCACAACCCCGTGCAACGCAACCGGACTAAGCACATTGAGATTCATCATCATTTTATTCAGGACCATGTTGCAAGAGGAGACATTTCTTTGGAGTATGTTCCCACCAAGGCAAATCTTGTTGATCTTTTCACGAAGCCTCTTGACGAAGCAAGGTTCCGAGAGTTAAGTCATGATCTAAATATCATAGATTCGAGCAATGTGGCTTAAGTACCTTGCACACCTACCCATGTCTCAATGTGTATCGTTGTTTGGATGTAGGAATGGATTTAGGGGGAGTGTAGTTCGTCTTATGGACGAAGAACACTATCACTATTATGTGCACATTAAAGTTTTCATACTCTATAGTCTCTAAAGGAGACCATTTGAGCTTCATCATGAGTGTTGGTAATGAACCCAAGATATATATTCGCGGTGTCAAGCCATTTTGTAACATCCCTAAAATCATGTTTTCAAAGTTTGCATATCATCCATGCATTCATAATCATTTTAGGATCATTTTAAAAGTCATTACAAAAACAGAAGCATTTGAATGCTTATTATTTTATGTAAGCAAAGCATTGACCCAAATGCTACTCTCTAATATGAGATTGTTTGTTTTAAACCAAATGTATTTGATCCTATGGTTGATTGATGTATTCAAAAGGCTTGGACAAAAAATTCAAAACAAAATATGACTTTGAAACCATTTTTTTATCTTTATTAAAACTTTGGTAAAGGCACTGTTTTCTTTTAAAACTCCAAAGGACCAAAGCAAGTTTGGTGAAATGGCATGGTTTTATACTTAAAAATGTGCAAGTTTCACTTTATAAAAATACAGAAAGAGTTTAAATTCAAACACATTTGAAATAATTTGAAAATGTTTCCTGGAAATTCAAACAGAAAAAGAAAAAAAATAAAGAAATAGAAATGGGCTGGCGCTGGCAATTGAGCCCACAAACAGAAGCAGCCCACTAACTAGCCCACCCGGGATTTCCCTCTCTTCCTGTTTTAATCACCGCACCGCGCTACCCAACCAGTCGCTGACTAGTGGCCCCATCGCCACGTCGTCATCGTCCTCCCAGTCAATCGATGAACACGTTCTGCGTTCCTCCTCTTCACTGCCTCGATCAATTGCATTGATTCACCATGAGATTTTCGCCCCTGCTCTGGCTATTTAATCCCCACATCACCGCGGTCCTTTCCCCCCAAACACCCACACCCAGTCGCCCCTAGGTTGCTCGTATTTGAGCTCACTCCGCCGCTGTAGAGATGAACTCCGGTGGTGAATTCCGGTGAGCACACTTTGCTCCTTGCCTTTTGATCTTTCCAGAATGATCTCTGAAACCTTGCGCATCGTTTAACCCAAATGGTGCATGCTAGGACCATCCAGAGCCTCGCCAGCGTCAACACCAGAACGCCACCGACGACCGCGTCCACTCCGGCGAGTCCTCCCCATAAGCCCCGACCGCCCCCTTCTCTCTCTTTGATGCTCACGTGTTCACCAGACTTGTGCGCGTCTAATGACACCATCCTTTTTGGTAGGCGCGACCTATATCTTCGCGAACAACGACGAGCGACCGTAACCAACGGCTGTAGGTTCTCCGGCGAGCAATAGCGGTCGAGTCCGTGTGCCCCTGCCCCTCCCGCGGGGACCTTGAGCACCGCGATGACCCTACAAGCTCGGTGAGCCCCTTGATTCCCTTCCTTGCTTCCTAGAACCACCAGGACATTATCGGCAGCAACGCCGCCGCTAGCAACCAGCTGCGCCGCTGGTTTTAGGTTAGAGAGATTTGATCCACTGGATCTAGATCCAGTGGTTTAGATTAGAAGCCAGGCCGAAGAGGTACGAGCAGATCAGAGTCGCAGGTTTTAATTAAGATCTAACGGTGCGCGATCATGATCCAGGCTTGACGTACCGTCAATCGAGCAGACTGCCGTGTCCTGTGTTAGATTTAAAAATAGAATTTAGATCTATTAGACATTCAAACTTGCAAAATTCATAACTTTTGATCGACACGTTCAAATTTTGTAAATTTTATATCATTGGAATCAGGAGAAAGAATTCTATCCATTTATGCAATGTGTTTAATGTTTTGCTTCTCTAAAATCGATTATTTTGGCAGAGACATTTATAGGCTTAGTTTGAATATAGAAATTGTTTGAAAAATGAATTAAAGTCTAAATAAAGTTCATTTAGTATGTTTTTGCCTTGTTTATGATACAGTACCAAATACTTGTCTTGTTTGACTTAGAAAAATCATCACATGGCATTTGCATGCATTCATATATTTTTGTTTGTCTATTTTGATATGTGAATTTTGTGCTATCATTTTATGTGTAGATTTTGGTGCTAGTGGTGATTGTGATTGTGAAGATTGTTGTTACTACTCCCCCAACTACCAAGGCAAGTGGTGCTTCATATAATTTTGTCCCAATATTTTACCTATGCATTAGAAATATTTTGTATAGGTCTTGCATGAATATTTTGCTAAGTATCTATATGCTATGCTTGGGAAATCCTAGTAGTTGTAGAAATGATAGAATTTCTTTTAAGTTAAGAAAATTGTTATTGCCATGCTTAGCCTAGCTAATAGCAACCAAGGGTAGAATATATTCATGGTATGAGAAATATTTCTAAGTATTTGACTTATGTTTTGCTTAATAAAACAACTAAGTGAATGAAACACCTGGGTGGAATGGAAATAATGGTTTGTGGTGAGTGGTTACACAAGGCCCATTTCTATGGTTTACCTTGTGTATCTCACTTGTGGAAAGCCACCCAGGAACAAAGGGATTTGAGATGCCAAATGTTAAGAAGCTTCTAGTGCAGCCACATGGCATTATGGGCTCTGCCTGGATCATATAGGTTGCAATAACTTAGCCATTTGGACAGTTGGTGGTAGTGGGATGATAGGTTGGAACGCGTCCATTTGGTCTAAGGGAAGGCTTCTGAAGGGTCCTTTCTTGGTGAAAATCAAGTCTTGTGGGGAAAGTGCACAACCTCTGCAGATGGAAGAATCTAAGTACTTAGACATGTCCCTGGTATTGGACAATTTGAGCATCAAGGCATGGAAGCTATCAAGAATATCCTCATCCCAATTTTCTAAGTTAAAACTTGTGGTTGAACAAGGGTGAAGGTTCACCAATTTCTATTGGTGGTTCCTTGGGAAAGTTTTGTCAAAGGAAAACTTAGTGTTTTCAACTAATAGGTAAAACCTATTTTGAGCAAAGCAAGCCTAAGCTACACTTATCCAAATTCATGTAGTAACTAGATGCTAATATTTTACTAAGGTATCACTTGCCAATACTATTCCAATGTATTGACCCACTGTGGCTGTAACTTGTGATGTTGCAGGTTACACTGATGATGATTAGGGGTTATGAGTCTACACTCAACATGCTTGCCTGTGGCACATGAAGATGAAGACTTTATTTATATTGTTATGAATAAACTCTTGTATTAGGCCTATGGCCATGAGTTGTAAAAGACTATGTTATCTCTGGAATGACGATGTAATAATGACCTTTGTTTCTATGTACTTCATCTTAAACTGTGGATGCTAGCATTTGATCCAGGGACTAGCATTGCAATCACAGGGATCCTTACCTTTATAAGGGAGGGATCTTACAGATGGTATCAGAGCACTGTGTTACCTGTAGGATTATGACCCTAGGATTGGATTAGAAACCACTAAGAATTTTTTTTCAACAATTTCCACACTTGTCTTTTTCTTCTCGTAAACTCTTCTAATCTTCTTTCTAGTTGTAGATGAACTCCATCAACGAAGCCGTGAGGAAGGGACCACTCATGACTATGACCTTGGAGTGTGAGACAGAATTTCCCAAGGCTCTCAAAGACCTCATGGTTGCCATGGGAATACATGGTGCAGCTGTGTACAAAGGTTTCCCTATGATGGATGAAGGAGAGGAGTATTGGTGGGTGCAACTTCACTTGTATAAAAACAAGGAAGACAACCACAAGGAATCAGTATTCTGCATGGTCACCAACTCAGTAATGCACACCACATTCTTTGACTCTGCAAGAGATGCAGCTTGGAAGGCCATCAAGGAGCTTGGTGATAGACTCAAGTGCAGAATGCTTAACACCCAAAATGACCTTAGGGAAGAAAAGAAGCATACCCAAGAGTTGGAGACTACCAACCAATAACTCAGGGAAGACATCATAGACTTGATTTGGGAATCTTGTGAACAAGATAGACAGATGGCTACTAAGGATGCTTTGATAGACATTTTGTCTAGTGAGTGAGAGTTGTAATGTACTTCGTTAGTTGGACCACCACACTTATCGTTTCATTTCCAAAAAAAATTTTTTTGTCTAAGTTATGTTGAACCTTGGATGCTTGTAATGGATTTATGTATGCCATGACTTGTGTGTTTGATTGCCAAAGATATGCGTGTGATGCCTTGTCTTGTGATTTATCTCTATTGATGTTGATCCTAAATTTTCTTTATCTTATAAAATAGATTCCTAATGTTACTATCAGCACGGCTGAAGAGTTCAAGGGAACTCGTTTTGGCACTCGACTTATTGAGATCACTAGTGTGCTCAATCTTCCGCTCCCTAGCATCATGATGCTTCCCCTCACCAAGTTTGAGAGGAAGGACCTTTGGGGCTTCAAAGTTACTCAGCCAGGACGCCAGACTGAGCCAGCCACGGAGGCTATCACTTTCAAGCTAATGCATGACGACAAGGAGAGAGGCTTAGAGGTAGTCATGCAGGATTTACTTGGGCGTATGCTAGGGAGGCACTCCAGAGAGCTTAGAGGTACTCACTTTCACGCCTTCGGAAGACGCGACGAGGATGGTGAGGCTATTGAGTTCGAGGATGCTGCTAGAGAGGCAGAGCGATTAAATGCTGTACCTTCAGGACCTAGAGGTTCTTCTTAGGCACCTAGATACTGATAGGACCAACGTCATGCTTAGCAATGACGAGCTCTAGGTGCAGCTTCGTGAGAAGGACAAGCTCTTCGCGGAGCAAGACGAGATAGTAAAGGAAATGGAGGCCAAGTTTGAGAGCCAGGACAGAAAGTTCAAGAGCCAAGAGAAAAGAGTCCATGACAGGAAAGAGGATTCGAGAGATGAATGCAGAATTAGAGGCCAAGGACTTCGAGCTCAAGCATCAGCAGGGTGTGATTGAGAGACTTCGATCACAGAAGAGGGCTCTTAAAGCCAAGGTAGAGGCCTTGACTACCAATGTCGAGGAATACAAGACCGCAATGGAGAATGCAGGTCTTACACTTGTTGATGAGGAGGTTGATGCAGAGGAGTAGTGATGACTACTCATTTATCTTTCATTTACCATGCTTATGATTATTGAGTCGCAATGACCATCCAACATGTGGATGGCTTGCTATGGTGTGTTTGTTTCTTCAAACTTGTTGTTTTTGTCGTTGAACCTTATGTTTATTTTGATGCTTGTTTGGTGATTATCTATGTAATGTATGGTGCATGTTAAGCATATATGGGTATCTCATTATTATCCTTATTGAAAACCACAGATGCCTCCTCGACGTGCCAACCCCAACCCGAACAACAACAATGTCACCCCCGAGATGCAACAGCTGATGACAGCACAGGCACAACTGATGCAAAGGATGACCACTTTCATGCAGAATCAGAATAACAACAATAATAATAATAACAACAACAATCAGAACAATCAACCAGGATTTGACATGCTCACCAGATTTCTAAGACTGAGGCCTGCAAAGTTCTTAGGAACCACTGATCCCATGGTGGCCAATGATTGGCTACGCTCGGTGAACAAGTATTTGGTAACTGTCGGCTGTACCGACGAGGAGAAAGTCAGGTTTGCAGCACACCTGTTGGAAGGACCAACAGCTACTTGGTGGGATAACTTCCAGATCACCACTCCCATTGAGGATGTGACATGGGCTATCTTTGAAGATGGTTTCCGTACAGCTTACATCTCATCCGGAGTGATGAGTTTGAAGAAGAAGGAGTTCCATAACTTGAAGCAGCGCCATCGTAGCGTGGATGAATATATTGAGGAGTTCAACAATCTGGCGCGTTATGCACCGGATGAAGTTGATACCGATGCCAAGAGGAAAGAGAAGTTCCTCAAAGGACTGAACGATGAACTGAATCTGCAGTTATCTGTGGCCTATGTCCCCACCTACCAGTCCCTTTGTGACAAGGCTACCATCTTGGAGAACAAGATGAAATAGGTTGAAAGCAGAAAGAGGAATCACAACTCTGACAAGCACAACTCGGGATCGTCTCACAAGCGTTCCCATTATGATGATAGTGGGAGTTCCAGATCCCACAAGCATGGAAAGTACAACAGCCACCACAACCACAACTGCCATCATGACAACAAGAATCACCGTAGTCATGATAATGACAAGTACAAGAACCACAAGGGTGGATACAAGAGCCACCGCAATATAAGTGGAAGTGCTAGTGGAAGCCAGCCTGTCAAGAAGGATCTCAGTCAAGTTGAATGCTTCAAGTGTAAGAAGATGGGGCATTATGCAAATGAGTGCCTAGAAAAGAAGGTTGAAGGTGCCAATAAGCCCAACCCTTTCTAGAAGGGACAGGTGATCCCCATCAATGTGGAAGAGATCTATGAGGAACCTGATGCTATGGCTGGTAAGTTCAAACTCAATTTTGTTCCAGCACTTGTTCTTTTTTATACTGGCGCATCGCATCCATTCATTCATATCAAGAGCATTTGTTGAAAGAAATGAACTTCCAGTTGAAACTATTGGGTGTCCTATAAAAGTAAGTTCTCCTGGTGGAGAAATGATAGTGAACTCAGGATGTCATGACCTAGTCATAGAGTTTGGGAAGTATAAGTTTCTCGTTAATCTGATAATCCTAAATTCCCAAGGATTGGATGTCATTTTGGGAATGGACTGGATGACTAAGTACAAGGGATTGCTAGATTGTGCCAATCATACTATCACACTCACAACCCTAGAAAATAAAAGGATTAGATTCAAGACTAACTTTGAATCAAGAGGGAGTAAGCTAAATTCTCTTAAGGGGGTTAGCATTGACAATGTGCCAATTGTGAGATAATATCCGGATGTGTTTCCGGAAGAATTACAGGGAATGCCACTAGATAGACATGTGGAATTTCTGATTGACTTGCTGCCAGGATCAGGACCAATAGCAAAGAGACCTTACAAGATGTCAGTTGATGACTTGAAAGAACTCAAGAAAGAACTTGGAGAATAGTTGCAGAAAGGATTCATTCAACCAAGTTCTTCATCTTGGGGAGCACCAGTCTTGTTTGTGGAAAAGAAAGATAGAAGTCAAAGGTTATGCATAGATTACCGTTCACTCAATGAGGTGACTATCAAGAACAAATACCCTTTGCCTAGAATCAATGAATTGTTTGATCAGCTAGAAGGAGCTTGTGTGTTCTCAAAGATTGATCTCCGGTCAGGTTATTTTCAGCTTAAGATAAGGGAACAAGACATACCTAAGACAGCTTTCACCACTAGGTATGGATTGTATGAGTATACAGTGATGCCATTTGGTTTGACCAATGCACCAGCTTACTTCATGAATATGATGAATAAGGTGTTCATGGAGTTCCTTGACAAGTTTTTGTCGTTTTTATCGATGACATTTTGATCTACTCCTAGAGCAAAGAAGAGCATGAAGGACATTTTCGTTTGATACTTGAGAAGCTTAGAGAGCATAAGTTGTATGCCAAATTCAGCAAGTGTGAGTTCTGGTTGAATGAAGTTGGATTTCTTGGACACGTTGTGTCAGGAGATGGTGTAGCAGTTGATCCCGCAAAAGTGTCAGCTATAACTGAATGGGAATCTCCTAAGTCAGTGAAGGAAGTTCGTAGTTTCCTTGGCTTAGCAGGATATTACAGAAGATTCATTGAGAATTTCTCCAAGGTAGCTAAGCCAATGACGGAGTTACTAAATAAAGACAAGAAATTTGCTTGGACAGAAGGATGTGAACTCAGTTTCCAAGAGTTAAAGAAGAGACTAGTGACAGCACCAGTCCTATGTCTGCCAGATTTGGCGAAAGATTTCCAAGTGTACTGTGATGCATCTCATCATGGATTAGGTGCAGTTCTAATGCAAGAAGGGAAATTTGTGGCTTATGCCTCAAGACAACTCAAAACCCATGAGGTAAATTACCCTACTCATGATTTGGAGTTAGCCTCTGTTGTCCATGCACTTAAAACATGGAGACATTATCTTTTGGGAAAGCGATGTGAAGTGTTCACAGATCATAAAAGTTTGAAGTATATCTTCACTCAGAAAGAAACCAACATGAGACAAAGAAGATGGCTAGAACTCATCAAGGACTATGACTTGAGTTTGCAATACCACCCCGGTAAAGCAAATTTTGTAGCAGATGCTCTAAGCCGTAAGGTATTTGTGATTGGACTTACTAAGAGAGAGTTGCCAGATGATCTGTGTGCCCAATTCAGAGACCTCAGGTTAGAGATTGTGTCTGAGGGACATCTCATGTCATTGGATGTTCAACCCACTTTGTTGGACAAAATCAAGGAAGCCCAAAAGACGGACAAGGAAATTGAAGAGATTAAAGAAAATATTAGCAAGGGAAAAGCCAAAGGATTCCATGAAGACGAACAAGGTACTTTATGGTATGGAAAATGTATCTGCGTTCCACAAGATCCGGAGCTTCAGAAATTGATTTTACAGGAAGCACACAACACACCATATTACATTCATCCGGGTAACACCAAAATGTACATGGATATGAAGGAAAGATTTTGGTGGAATAATCTGAAGAAGGACATCACCGAACATATTGCTATGTGTGATGTATGTAGTAGAGTGAAAGCGAAACATCAAAAACCAGCAGGATTGTTACAGCCACTACCTATTCCTGATTGGAAGTGGGACAAGATTGGCATGGATTTCATCACCGGATTGCCAAGGACCAGGTCATGATATGATTCTATTTGGGTAGTAGTGGATCGCCTCACTAAAGTGGCTCATTTCATACCCGCGAAGACAACCTATACAAGTGCTAAGTTAGCGAAGATCTATATGAATAGGATTGTATGTCTGCATGGAGTACCCAAGAGTATTATGTCTGATAGGGAACTCAATTCACTTCTCATTTTTGGAGGCAACTACATGAGTCATTGGGAACGAGATTGGAATTTAGCACTGCTTTTCATCCTCAGACTGATGGACAGACAGAAAGTACCAACCAGATTCTAGAAGATATGTTGAGGGCATGTGCCCTAGACTACGGAGCTAGTTGGGATGAAAGTCTGCCTTATGCAGAATTCGCTTACAATAACAGCTATCAAGCCAGTATTGAGATGGCACCATTTGAGTTTCTCTATGGGAGAAAGTGTACTACCCCATTGCTATGGAATGGTGTGGGAGAAATAAATTTGTTCGGATGAGAACTAATCAAAGAGGCTGAAGAGAAAGTCAAGCTAGTAAAGGACAGATTGAAGATAGCACAGTCCCGACAAAAGAGCTACGTAGATCCTAAGCATGGAGAAGTCACCTATGAGGTGGGTGATAGAGCTTATCTTAGAGTGTCACCACTTCGTGGAGTAAAGAGATTTGGAGTCAAAGGAAAATTGGCCCCAAGATATGTTGGACCATTCAAGATTATGAGTCATAAAGGAAAAGTGGCTTATGAAATTGAATTGCCAGAATCATTGTCTGTAGTTCACAGTGTGTTTCATGTGAGTCAGCTAAAGAAATGCCATCCAGAGATGGAAGAGACTTCTTTGAAGGATACTATACCTTTGGAGGAGGTCCAATTGGAAAGTGATCTCACTTATGACGAAAAACCCATCAAGATTCTTGAGACTGCAGAAAGAGTTACTCGGACTAAGACTATCAAATTTTGCAAAGTTCAATGGAACCATCATTCCGAAGAATAAGCAACATGGGAAAGAGAAGATGATCTTCGGAAAGACCACCCTCACCTATTTGCTAGCCGATCCGAATCTCGAGGGCGAGATTCACCTTAAGGGGGTAAGATTTGTAACATCCCTAAAATCATGTTTTCAAAGTTTGCATATCATCCATGCATTCATAATCATTTTAGGATCATTTTCAAAGTCATTAGAAAAACAGAAGCATTTGAATGCTTATTATTTTATGTAAGCAAAGCATTGACCCAAATTCTACT
Source organism: Avena insularis (assembly GCA_023614405.1). NCBI lineage: Eukaryota > Viridiplantae > Streptophyta > Magnoliopsida > Poales > Poaceae > Avena > Avena insularis. The sequence goes on along the minus strand of CM042693.1, from coordinate 313,536,261 downwards.
CTCTAATATGAGATTGTTTGTTTTAAACCAAATGTATTTCATCCTATGGTTGATTGATGTATTCAAAAAGCTTGGACAAAAATTTCAAAACAAAATATGACTTTGAAACCATTTTTTATCTTTATTAAAACTTTGGTAAAGGCAATGTTTTCTTTTAAAACTCCAAAGGACCAAAGCAAGTTTGGTGAAACAGCATGGTTTGATACTTAAAAATGTGCAAGTTTCACTTTATAAAAATACAGAAAGAGTTTAAATTCAAACACATTTGAAATCATTTGAAAATGTTTCCTGGAAATTCAAACAGAAAAAGAAAAAAAATAAAGAAATAGAAATGGGCTGGCGCTGGCAATTGAGCCCACAAACAGAAGCAGCCCACTAACCAGCCCACCCGGGATTTCCCTCTCTTCATGTTTTACTCACCGCACCCGCGCTACCCAACCAGTCGCTGACTAGTGGCCCCATCGCCACGTCGTCATCGTCCTCCCCAGAATCCACGCGATGAACACGTCGTCGCCGGCCGTTTCCTCCTCTTCACTGCCTCGATTAATTGCATTGATTCACCGCGAGATTTTCGCCCCTGCTCTGGCTATTTAATCCCCGCCTCACCGCGGTCCTTTCCCCCAAACACCCACACCCAGTCGCCCCCAGGCTGCTCGTATTTGAGCTCACTCCTCTGCTGTACAGACGAACTTCGGCGGTGAATTCCGGTGAGCACACTTCGCCCCTTGCCTTTTGATCTTGCCAGAATGATCTCCGCAACCTTGCGCATCATTTAACCCCAATGGTGCATGCTAGTACCATCTAGAGCCTCGCCAGCGTCAACACCAGAATGCCACCGACGACCTTGTCCACTCCGGTGAGTTCTCCCCATAAGCCCCGACCGCCCCTTCTCTCTCTTTGATGCTCACGTGTTCGCCAGACTTTTGCGCGTCTAATGACACCATCCTTTTTGCTAGGCGCGACCTATATCTTCGCCAACGACGATGAGCGACCGTAACTGACGGCTGTAGGTTCTCCGGCGAGCAATAGCGGTCGAGTCCGTGCGCCCCTGCCCCTCCCGTGAACACCTTGAGCACCGCGATGACCCTACGAGCTTGGTGAGCCCCTCGATTCCCTTCCTTGCTTCCTAGAACCGTCGGGACGTTGTCGGCAGCAACGCCGCTGCCGCCAGCAACCAGCTGCGCCGCCGGTTTTAGGTCAGAGAGTTTTGATCCACTGGATCTAGATCCAGTGGTTTAGATTAGAAGCCAGACCGAAGAGGTACAGGCAGATCAGAGACGCAGGTTTTAATTAAGATCTAACGGTGCGCGATCGTGATCCATTGCGAAGCGGTACCGTCAATCGAACTGCTTGGCGTCACATATTAGATTTAAAAACAGAATTTAGATCTATTAGACATTCAAACTTGCAAAATTCATAACTTTTGATCCACACGTTCAAATTTTGTAAATTTTATATCATTGGAATCGGGAGAAATAATTCTATCCATTTATGCAATGTGTTTATTTTGGCAGAGACATTTATAGGCTTAGTTTGAATATAGAAATTGTTTGAAAAATGATTTAAAGACTAAATAAAGTTCATTTAGTGTGTTTTTGCCTTGTTTATGATACAGTACTAAATACTTGTCTTGTTTGACTTAGAAAAATCATCACATGGCATTTGCATGCATTCATATATTTTTTTTGTCTATTTTGATATGTGAATTTGGTGCTATCATTTTATGTGTAGATTTTGGTGCTAGTGGTGATTGTGATTGTGAAGATTGTTGTTACTAATCCCCCAACTACCAAGGCAAGTGGTTCTTCATATAATTTTGTCCCAATATTTTACCTATGCATTAGAAATATTTTGTATAGGTCTTGCATGAATATTTTGCTAAGTATCTATATGCTATGCTTGGGAAATCCTAGTAGTTGTAGAAATGATAGAATTTCTTTTAAGTTAAGATACTTGTTATTGCCATGCTTAGCCTAGCTAATAGCAACCAAGGGTGGAATATATTCATGGAATGAGAAATATTTCTAAGTCTTTGACTTATGTTTTGCTTAATAAAACAACTAAGTGAATGAAACACCTGGGTGGAATGGAAAGAATGGTTTGTGTTGAGTGGTTACACAAGGCCCATTTCTATGGTTTACCTTGTGTATCTCACTTGTGGAAATCCACCCAGGAACAAAGGGATTTGAGATGCCAAATGTTAAGAAGCTTCTAGTGCACCCACATGGCATTCTGGGCTCTGCCTGGATCATATAGGTTGCAATAACTTAGCCATTTGGACAGTTGGTGGTAGTGGGATGATAGGTTGGAACGCGTCCATTTGGTCTAAGGGAAGGCTTCTGAAGGGTCCTGTCTTGGTGAAAATCAAGTCTTGTGGGGAAAGTGCACAACCTCTGCAGATGGAAGAATCTAAGTACTTAGCCATGTTCCTGGTATTGGACAATTTGAGCATCAAGGCATGGAAGCTATCAAGAATCTCCTCATCCCAATTTTCTAAGTTAAAACTTGTGGTTGAACAAGGGTGAAGGTTCACCAATTTCTATTGGTGGTTCCTTGGGAAAGTTTTGTCAAAGGAAAACTTAGTGTTTTCAACTAATAGGTAAAACCTATTTTGAGCAAAGCAAGCCTAAGCTACACTTATCCAAATTCATGTAGTAACTAGATGCTAATATTTTACTAAGGTATCACTTGCCAATACTATTCCAATGTATTGACCCACTGTGGCTGTAACTTGTGATGTTGCAGGTTACACTGATGATGATTAGGGGTTATGAGTCTACACTCAACATGCTTGCCTGTGGCACATGAAGATGAAGACTTTATTTATATTGTTATGAATAAACTCTTGTATTAGGCCTATGGCCATGAGTTGTAAAAGACTATGTTATCTCTAGAATGACGATGTAATAATGACCTTTGTTTCTATGTACTTCATCTTAAACTGTGGATGCTAGCATTTGATCCAAGGACTAGCATTGCAATCATAGGGATCCTTAACTTTATAAGGGAGGGATCTTACACATTTACTCTTATATAAGGTGGCCTCGGACACCGACCCTTTTGTGTTTCTCATTTGGTTTTCTTTGTGTTTTTGTTCTTGGTTGTTCTTGCCTTTTCTTGGTATCTTTTCTTGTTTTGGTTCTTCACAGTTTGAGCTCTCTATCCCAAGCCTTTCCTTTCCTCAATCCCTTTCTATTCCCTACACAAGTTATCCTTTGTTGTCTTCCTGTCCTAAGAAAGTGTTTCTGGCGTCACCGGAACTTCCGTCCAGATGCCGAAAGTACCGGCCAACACGTAGTTTTTCGGAACTTCTTGCTGACCTGGCTACTTCCGCCTCACTCGGAACTTCTGGTTCACTGGAACTTCCGGTGAGGCTCTTTGTCCTATATAAAGTGGGGCCTAGGAAAAAACGAATCTTCTTCCAGTTTTCCCCAAGACCCACTTCTTATTTGGAGCAGCCGCTGGCGACGCCTACTCCACGGAGGTGCTCCGGCCCCTCCGTCTCCGGCCACACTTTCTCAGATCTACCCCGTGGGAACCTTCCCCACCTGAATCTCCCGCCATGGACTCCAGTATTTGCCCTCAACTCCCTCCATTAATGGATATCTTGCACTCTCCATTGCTTGAGTTAGGGCTCCCCTTGTCTAGGCTAGTTCTTTGGCTAGAACTTGTTGGGAGGTCTTCGTAGGCCTAGGGAACCTTGCTAGGGTAGATTGGTCCAATACATTTGTGTGAATCCGTATTTGTGCAAGTTAGATCTAAGATCCTTGGTTCTTCCTATTGAACCTCCCTGTTCGTGGCCTCACCGGAACTTCCGGTGAGTCACGACCGGAACTTCCGGTGGTGCATTTTCACCGGAAGTTTTGACAGTTCAGCGGAAGTTTCGGTGCACAGTATATGACTCACTGACTGTATTTTTCCAATCTCTCTTTGTTTCTCTTTTCGAACTTGTGCACTTACCCCACCTTCCCTCCCTATTCTTTTGCTTTCTTCTCAGGGCAAGGTGGTTCCCGTAGAGGCAAGCGCACCCGTCGTCCTTCACCGGTCCTCCTCCCGAGATTGATGAAGAAGATCATGAGGTTGTGCGTCCTTCTACCCAGACTGCCTGTCAGAGGACTGCTGCTGCTCACTGTGCTGCTGCCGCTGAAGGGAAGCGGCCCGTTCTTGCCTCTCAAAAGGTCACTGCTACTGGGCCTGATAACTCCAACAGCAAGATCTCCAAGTGGCCTCAGAAGTCCTATTCTGTGTTTCAGCATGTGGATCCTTATCTTTTTCTGCGGGATCGTGTTTGCTTGGACCCTCTCTTTCACAACTGTCGCTAAGAGTAGATTTTTGCTAAGATCTATGCCACCAAGACCAAGTTCGTTGTTGCTCCTCAGAAGTACATCAATGTGGCTCATATGGAAGACAATCTTGAGTACTTTGGCGAAGCTCTAGATATTTGCAGGAAGTTTGGGTTGATTCCTATCATGGAGCACTGTCAGAACTATGATGAGGCCGCTATTGCTCAGTTCTACACCACTCTTCACATGGAGACGAATCCTACCGATGGCACCTTGAAGTGGATGACTAATGGTGTGCATCTTTCTGCCACATGGTCTGAGTTTGGTGCGTTCCTTGGCTATCCCATCTTGCCTGGTAAGGGGGCAAATGGATGGCGTGTTCATGGCACCCAAGCTTCTGCTCCTGAGGTCTTGGAGCCTCTCTATATTGAAGGTTGGGGTACTTATGGTTATGTGAACTATCTCCAGCCAGTCTATGACATCATGCGTAGAGTCTTCTTGAACACCATCTCTCCAAAGGCCGGCAACTTTAATCAGTTTCATGCTTATCAAGTTGACCTTATGTTTTAGACTTACCGTTGCCGCAACTCTGACACGAAGCTGGATGTTATGCACTTCATCTACAATGAGATCTGGCAAGCCACTATTGACAAGGGCTCCTGCCCCTATGCTCCATACATTCTGACTCTCATCAATTCCAAGTGTCTTGAAGCAACTAGTTCCCTCTACCCTCAGGACAGCATCACTATTCATGAGGAGAAGAAGCTGTGTGTGAGTAAGCACAAGAAGCCTAGGACCCAAGAAGAGAAGGAAGAAGCTATTTGGAAGGCTAGTGCTGGTGGTCCTCTCTTCTGCACATGGTGGCTCTAGTGCTGGTGGTCCTTCTCTTGAGAGGTAGCCGTCTTGGGCCAAGAAACTGCTAGGGAAGGTGAAGAAGACGTTTTGCTTTTTGCAGAATCGTGAGTATCAGGCTTATGTTGATCAGCGGCACAGTGCTCGGCGTCAGAAGGCTATTATGACAACACTTAGTCTTCCTTGCTCTCTAGAGACTAGCTCCTTCACGACGCCCAGGGATGAGTGGATTCGCGACAATTGTCAGTGGTCTGAGGATGAGTCTGAGGAGGAAGTCACCGGTCCCCCGCCTGTGTGGAATAATGCCTCTTGGGACCCCGAGCCTTCTCCTCCGCTTGTTCATGGTTGGGGAGATTAGAGTGGTCTTTTCTCCCTTTTTGGTGTCTTGATGCCAAAGGGGGAGAAAGATGTCTATTAGGTTGCTCATGGGATTTGCATGGGCTAAGTCACGAGTTTGTTTTTATCTTTGATCTTTTATTGCTCGTGAACTCTCTAGTTTATGTGTGTGCTTGTGGACTTATTTGTGCTATTTGTATGAGATTATGAGGTATGTTATGCATGGTGTATGGTATGCGTGTTGTTCGCTTATGGCCGTTTGTATATGGTGGTGGAACATTCACAGTCTTCATTGATATTTTTTCATCTATTGTCTCCACCACATTTGTTTGGTGCAACGGTATGTTCTCTATCTTGTTCCCTTGCACATGTGCTTTTTTACAATAGAAAGGGGGAGCCTCCTTATATGTATGCTAGTCTTGTCCTTAGAGCTTTATCTCTACCTTGCACACATATAGGGGGAGCTTGTTCCATCCACTGCAAAACTGCTTCTTCTTATGCAAATCTTTGGGATTGTCATCGAACACCAAAAAGGGGGAGATTGAAAGGACTATGTTTTCCCTTGATATTTTGGTGATGATGACAATCCCACTTGTGATCTAACCATGTGCTTGAGTTTCAGGTTAATTGCTTTTGGTGGTTTTTATGAAGTGTGTGGATGCTCTCTTTGGGATCTCATGAAGATGGCGGTCTTTTGTTTTTCAATTTCTCTCATTTTATTGCTTTAGATCGTCGTACTATTAAGAGGGGTTCCACCTTGGAAAGCTATGGGGAATCATCTTTCTCTTGCACAAACCATATATGCACTACCACATCCATCCTACTCATCTCAGAGAGAGCGAGGTTCTAATCAGCTGGTGCATTTTTTGTCTGATCGGAACTTTCGGCCAGGCGCCGGAAGTTCCACTCAAGGATCTCTGTGGGGTGGATCTGGAACTAAGTTCTGGTCCAACTTCCAATGGAAGTTCCGGCCAGCTCTCAGAACTTTCTGTTTTGATATGTTCTATTTGGCAGAACTTCCACCGGAAGTTGCATCGGAAGTTCCGGTCAGGAATTTCCGCCGCTTCTTCCACTGAGACCCTGAGCGGGACTTCCGCCCAGGTGCCTAAACTTCCGGTCAGACAATGTTTGCGACCCAGTTGTTCTGCCCCTTGTTCCGCTCCAAGTTCTGCTCAGGTTCAGTACACTTTTGTTTCGAAGTGTTCTATTTAACGGAACTTGGGCCGGAACTTGCATCGGAAGTTTCCCCGGAACTTCCGGTCATTCTGACCGGAACTTTCGGCCAGGCTTTTGGAGTGTGCGTCAACGGCCTGATTACCGTTGGTGCTACACTGGGCGGAACTTCCGGACGCTCGCCGGAACTTCCGGCGAGGTCACAAACTGTCCAACGGTTCAGTTTGCAGGGAGCCTATTTAAGGCGCCCTCCTTCTTCCTCCTACCTAACTCTTCAATTTTCTCTCTCCTCCATTAATACTAGAGCTTCACCTCACTAGATCTCTCTCCCTAGCCACTCAAATCACATTAATTCCCTCTCTCAAAAACAACAAAAAGATTTTTCCATTTATCTTTATTTTAACTCTTTCTTTTCTTTTCTTTTCTCCTCGAGGTTCTCACGTATTTGCAGAAAGAGTGATCGACTTTGATTTTCCAAGAAACAAATCAAAAGGGAAGAGAGAAGTGGAACCAAACATGAGAGGTATGTCTTATGACTTCCCACTTTTGAAGTTCAAGAAAACCCATGCTAGTTAGTAGTAAATGTTAAGATATTATATTGGTCGATTGAGTCTTTATATTGGAGTAAAATTTTGTTTGCATGGGTATTTAGTTGAGTATGTTTTGTTCCATCTCTTGTAGTTAACCAAGTCTTGCATAAAAAATTGCTAAACAAATGAAATAAGAAAAAGTCTCATAATTGAAACCTTGGGTGTTGTAGTGTTTAGTCTTGAAAGCTTACTCCTAGAGACACTCAACACCACAGAAAATGATGATTGACTTGATAGCTCTCTTTGAAAGGATTTGTTCAATTTAATTAATGTTTAGCGGTTTTTGTGAGCATGCCAAAGTTTGACATGTGAATCATAAGAATGATATAGCTTTATGTGTGTCAAACTTCATGGGATGCCAATAACTCCGCTAGCCTACGAGCGATCTTCATGGAGGAAACTCCTAGATTTCGGCTATGAGTTGATTAAACATATGTAGAAGCAATGCTATAATGGGTAAGATTCTTGGCACTCCCGTGTAGTTGTGTTCATGACGGAGTCACTCCTCTGGCTGATATGAGTAATCATTATGCAAAGGAACAAAAACCTTAGTGATGCCACGAGTGTCCATCACAGCCTGACGAACTAATGATATTTTTGGCATGCTCTCAATCACTTAAGAACTGAAATTCTTGAAGGACAATGAATAGAAAAGTAGTGCTTGAAAAGTCTTGATTTATTGATGTGGGAGAATTGAGACACTTTAGTGTATATTCTTTTCATGACAAATTCTCACACTCTCAATTTTACATGATTATACTTCATTGTTCAAAGGCAAGCTTATGAGTTGACTACATGACATGTAATAAAGTCTACTCATTTGAATCATCCATGCTAACAATAATATTGTTGCGCTATAAGGATTCATGAAACCCATATGATATGCTTGCCAGTACTCTATCTATGCTAAAATTTTTCAGATTTATAAAGTGGATGAAACATGAGACTACCAATCATGAGTAAGATCATCATCTTGTTATTTCAGTTTAAATGCTAAGTTCCTTTTTGGTTTTGGTTTTCTTCCTCGAGGACAATCAAGTTTAATCTTGGGGAGGTTGATGGCTGTGAAATATAGCCATCCACGTCCGCATTTAAACTAGATATTTGTTCATAATTTTTGAGGAAATATCTCTCTAAATCCTGCCACTAATGCCTAATGATCAAAGGGGTATGCAATCCTGTCTTTCTATTTTTCCCTGCGCAGATAATGACGTTTGATGATGGGAATCACAACATTAAAGTCAAAGATACGAGATTTCCAACAACTCAAAGAAACCTGGAGTCGTGAAGTGGAGGCAGTGCCTTTAACGACCAACTATACAACGGGAATTTTATTCCAGCCGTATAGTTCTGGCCGTATAGTTGGCACTGACATCGCCAAGTCAAACAGAACAACTTTCATGAAGAGACCCCTGTAGGGGTTCGTATCATGGAAAACAAAAAATTTCTACCGCATACAAACCAACAAGCCAAGATCTATCTACTAGATTGTAGCAACGAGTTGATAAAATAACTCACCCTCGAAGATTCCAAAGTGTTTAACGAGAGCGGATTCTCGTGGGTGATGTAGTCGTACTCTTCCCGATCTCAAAATCGTGTAGGATCCTTCCGGCGCTGCGTTCCGGCAGCGCTTCCGCAGTCGGTCACACGTTTGGTACTCAACGAAGACCTTCCTCTCCCTTGTTCCAGCAGGCAGCGGAGGTTGTAGCACTCTCCTCATTCCGCGGCCGACAGGTGTACAGGAAGTAGAGGGAGATCTCATGAGCTTCCTTAGCCGAGGGCGAGAGTATGGTGGATTAAGAGAGAGCCTCGGTGATCTAGGGTTTAGACACACCAAGTAGAAGGATCTAGGCCGGCGGCTAGGGCAACTAGAAGCCCCAACTCGGCGGCTTGGGAGAAACCCTAGGGCAGCGGCAGCTATGGTGGGCGGCGGCTAGGGTTAGGGTTTAGAGGGGCAAGGTGTGTGCTTGGAGGGGCAGCCATGCCCCTCCTTATATAGGTGGAGGGGGCGCGCCAAGGGGAGGGGAGTCCCTCCCCAACTCGGCTTCCAAGGCCGGCGGTGGAGGGAGAGGGACTTCCTCCCCAAGTAGGTTTCCTACTCTCCCTCCACCAAACAAAATAGTCGTTTGACTTTTCAAATTGGCGTTTGACTTTTCAAACTAGGATTTGATTTAACCCTTTATTTTCTTCAGCGATGACACCTAGTACATGATGCAACCATTCCAACTTGTTATGAAACATTCATGTAACCTTCCCCTCCGGAGTGCCGGACATTCCGGAACCTTCTAGAACATTCCCGATGAAAACACCGGAACCATTCTCCAACCCCGAAATAGGACTTTCTTATATGAATCTTATTCTCTGGACCATTCCGGATCTCCTCGTGATATCCCGGATCCCATCCGAGACTCCGGACAACATTCGGTCTCTTACTCATCATTCCATAACTACTCAACAATGTCGAATCCTTAAGTGTGTCTCCCTACGGTTCGTGAATTATGCGGACATGATCGAGACACTTCTCCGAACAATAACCAATAGAGGAATCTGGAAATTCATATGGCTCCCACATATTTCTACGATTACTTTGCGATCGAATGAACCACTTACATACGATACCAATTTCCCTTTGTCTCACGATAGTTTACTTATCCGAGGTTTTGATCGTCGGTAGCTCTGCATACCTAGTTCAACCTCAATTCTTGATAAGGACTCTTTTCTCGTTCGTGATATGTGATCCCTTGTGAGCCAGTCACATGCTTGCAAGCTAATTGGATGACATTCCACCGAGAGGGCCTAGAGTATATCTATCCGTCATATGGATGGACAAATCCCACTCTTGATCCATGTGTCTCAACCAATACTTTTCGAACACTCAATGCCACCTTTATAGCCACCCGATTCACGTGTGGTGTTTGATGTCATCAAAGCATCCTTCCGGTGATGGTGATATGCATGATCTCATGGTCTAAGGAATTAGGTTACTATGTATCAGAAAGCATATAGAAATTGAACTATTAAAATGACTTGATCTTTATGCTACGCTTATCTATAGGAGTATGTCCATCATACCATTCTCCTAACGATATGATCTTGTTGTTAATAACATCTCAATGTTCATGATAGGGAAACCACAATCATTTATTAACCAACAAGCTAGTATTATGAAGAGGCTTTACTAGGGACTTCAATTTAAGTTTACAAATCACACAAGTATTAATGTTTCCTTGTTAATACTATTATAGCCTGAATGTCAACATTTATCATAAACACAAAGATATAATAATAACTATATTTATTATTGCCTCTAGGGCATATCTCCAACAACCCCTATATAAAGAGGCCTCGGGATATTATAAAACCCGCCTTGACCTCTTCGCCTCGACTTTTTCTTCCACCTTTCTGTCACCAGAAGCCACCACACCAGAGGGATAAATCTAGATCTAATCTCCAAACCCTTCTCCACCACCATAGCCATATTCCACCACTTGTAATAGTAGATCTTATCTCCGATTGGCGACATTGTAAGACTATTATTATCAATCTCATGATTTCCGTTACAATGTTTATGATTGTTGATTTCATCTCTATGTGTGAGTAATTCTCCTTGGGCTAAGGGCTTCTGTCTAGCCATGTAGCTTTTGTGCATGTTATTTATCATAGATGGGATCATGTATTATCTTGTATGGCATGATGATTATTGTACCCTATCTTGCCTCAATCTAAGGACTTGTCAGGTACCCAAGACCCCAAGGATTGATCCAGTTATAGGGAGTGTGAGTAATGACTGATCCGTGGGTTGGGAACCCAGTGACAGAAGGGGTAGTACAGCTGTATGTGAGGGATTTACTTGGGATTAACGGTGACATCACTATGCATATCATTAGTTCTCTTTCTTCTATGGATGAGACTATTAGATTATTGCTATAAGAGGTTACAGAGGCAATAGAAATTATGTATGGACTTCCCACATATAATTATCTTGCTCTAACAATTACATGCATACTTTATTATTACCATTTATTCCCATAAGATGTTTTGCACAGCTACTGGTGAAACTGAAAGCCCTAGGCCCTCTCTCCATCATCATCAACAACAAAAGATCGCAAACTCTTGGTCCGGTAAAAAACAAAAAGAATTCTAAAACCCCCGAAGGTCCTTCTATGCTTTCTGCTTCTAGAGGATTCGATCACCTAGGTCTACTAGGGAAAAGGAGCTATACTACATCCGTAATCCGAATCGAAGGTATCAGGCAGCTATCTACAAAGATTCAGATCTACCTGAGATAGGAATGAAGAGAACTGCAGGTTCCTCTAAGACCAAAATAGAAGCAACTCGCACTAAGTTTATGTGGTTTGCATTTATGTTGAGCTAAGATTAAATTGGTTTAATTAGAGACTTCTTATTTCAAAATATTATGCCTAGATCGAAAGCGTCCGGATCTCCAAGGCCTGCAGGTGATTTGTGTAGTCAACAACTATGTAGGTGCTATCTTGCCATGAACTTGTTGTTTTCCTAACAAAGCTCATGCTCGACAGTGTAAATGTTCAGTTATTTCCTCAACTTCATGTGGTATAGTCTATACTCTTTGTTGGCTAACTGAACAAAGTTCAGTGATAGTTTAGAAACTCTTTGATAATGATTCCTAGGTAATTTTAATTATGGGAGATGATTTTACTAAGTTGGTAATGATTTGTAGGAATGATTGTTGATTGATTTCATATTGTCAACTTGATAGTATAGTTTGAAAAATTTCTTGAATCAAATTAGGAAAACGAATCCTATGACTTGATAGGCATTTACAAATGGCTCTTGTTGTTAGTAGATCTACAGATGTGGTGCCTCTCAGTGAGAGTGTGCACAACGGTAGTTTTAAAACAGCATGATCTGATGCCTTTTGCTTTGCTGCTAAGATTTCCCTATTGCCTATGATGCAAAAGGGTGAGGCTTTAATTTTTGTTAACAGATATTGTGCTTGCCTTTTGCTAGCTCTAGGATGAAATTGGTGTATCACTTCTACACTAATCTAAGATCCCTCTCTCCCTCCAATCCTTTTCCTCAAATGGAATGATAAGAATAGATACTACTAAGGATCTAGGTTGTCAACCTAATGTTTAAAGAGTTAACTAATGTATGGTGGTGATGTTGTGCTTTCTCTTGATTATCTAGATCCCCTTGACTTCCTCAAACCTGCATCCACATCGTAGTCGCGCACGAGGTCTGGCTTGACGACTGCGAAGACGCGATGTAGTGAAAAATTTGAGTCAGAGCTAGCAAAAATATAAGCTCATCTCGAGGATCACACCACGTGTCGTGTCATGTCATGTCGAGATGGGCAAGCGCCATCGGAGATGAGAGCATGTAGCACTTCTCTTCTCACTCGCTTAGAAAGTGGTGAGACATTCCTATGATCGTGGGAGGTTTTTGTGTGAACGATGCCTTGGGCTCGGCTCGGTTTCGTGTTTTTATACGGAAATATGCCCTAGATTATAGGAGAGGTTACAATCGGGATAGAGGGAAGAGATATGATCTATCTGATCTATCAGATTATATCCAAAATTGTTACAATGCTTTAAACCACTTCTATCTCTATCTCTATCTCTTTATCTAATCCTACCGTGTACAATGTGTATAACACGATCGCTACACCCCTCCTCAATCATAGCCTTTCTGAGGTTGAGATTGTTCTTGAATTCTTCAAATTTTCGAGTCGGTAAAGCCTTTGTGAAGCCATCTGCTACCTGATCACTAAAGGGAATGAATCTAATATCTAGTTGTTTATTTGCTACTCTTTCTCTTACAAAATGGAAATCTATTTCTATGTGCTTGGTTCTAGCATGAAAAATAGGATTTGTAGAAAGGTAAGTTGCACCCAGGTTGTCACACCATAGAGATTTCCTTTCTTTGGACTCCAAGTTCTCCTAGAAGAGATTCTATCCAAATGACTTCAACAGTAGCATTAGCTAGAGATTTATATTCTGCCTCTGTGCTTGATCTGGACACTATTGCCTGTTTTATAGCACTCCAAGAAATTAAGTTAGGGCCAAAATATACTACAAAACCTCCGATTGATCTCCTGTCATCTACACATCCTGCCCAATTAGCATGTGAGAAGTCACTTACTAAGGTAGAAGGTGATCTCTTGAAGGTTAGACCAAATTTTACTGTGTCGCTTACATATCTCAATATTCTTTTTATGATTGTCCAGTGTATAGTAGTGGGAGCATGAAGAAACTAGCATATCTTGTTGACAAAGAAAGCAATATTTGGTCATGTAAGTGTTAGATACTGGATTGCTCCAACAATACTCGTATACCTTGTACTATCTTCTGGTCCTAGAGGTTCTCCCTCTGTGATCGACAGGATTTCTGATGCTAACACTGGAGTTGATAATTCCTTGCACTTCTTCACTCTAACTCTTTTATGAAAATCTAGAGCATATTTCACTTGGGTTAATTAAATGCCTTGATTAAGCTGCTTTACCTCAATGCCTAAGAAAATGTGTAAGTTGCCAAGATCCTTTAGAGCAAATGATGAACTGAGATCTTGCATCAGTGATGTAATGGCCTTGTGTAATATCGCAGACACTACGCTCTAAGAAACAAGCCAGGATGAACCCAATATGCATAAGGTGTCCTACCGAGGAGGCCCAAGGGCCACCCACGTGTAGGCCCCGTCTAAGCGGAGTAGGGCACGGTACTGGGCAACCACCCTATCCCCTTTGCAAAAAGATCATATCAAGTGTGAGCGGCGTAGTCGATAGGCATGCGAACAAAACATACACAAGAGTGTTTGTCAGCTACATACAATAGTACATCAGAGACAAACCATCTACAAGAAATAGAAATATTCAACGCCATACGGCAAGATCTAAATATCATAGATAGAGATAATATTTTAGGATATATCCCCATACATCACACATCATAGTATCATGCGGAAGTGGAAAACAAGATCCGGGTACGGATAAGAAGCAAATTGGCATAAGATGCCCTGAAAATAAGCACATCCCGCCCACAGATCTCATGGATCTCCATTTCTGGAATCTTTACACCTGACGATCGTTGCCACCATCATCAGTCTCTTCTACCTAGTAACCTTTCTTAGAATATACCTGTCCATCTGAACAATATTTATGGTCTGAGACCTTAGGGGGCTTCAATAAGTCTTTATGCATCTAAAGGGGACAACCTGAGGGTGACACAATTGTAGCAAAAATAGAGCCTAGCAGTTCTATGGAGACACGCAACACCATCCACCTAACCAAAGATAGACGGAAATTTGTTAATTAAACAACATTTAATTAGCCAATATATATATATATATCAACATAAATAAACATCACTCGCCCTCCTTCTCGTTCCTGAATGAGAAGGCAGAAGAACATCCCATCTGTTGGCGGTTTATTAATCATTCCATGAATATTGCACTATTACTAGTCAAGTTTTAGTCATATTAAAGCGGTACTTTAGTTATACTTGTCTATGATCGAGAAACTGTGCTCCAAGTCGTCCATAACCGCGGACATGGCTTTCGGAAAGGTTTACCCTATAGGGGTTCACAAATAGCAACACAAGCACGATCAACCTCGGAAAAACCAAATGAAAACTCAACGAGGCATCACGACAAAGCATTCGCAAGACTCATAAATGATTTTAGGGGGCCACCCCACTAAGCTACCCGCTACAAAGTCAGTCGACCCCGCGATGGACCCAAGGTGTGTAGCAATGGCTATAAATGAATGGGAACCCTAAAATATGATTGGGCTTGTCGATACAGCGAAAATTTGGAACGGGGTTCCTAAACAGTATAGTAGTAAACGCTCCTAGAGCAACAATAGTAAATAAAGCAGTAAAGCATGGCATAAGTACAGGATAGTAGTAAAGCCCCAAACTAGTTTGTGGCCCCAAAAAATTAAGTGTGAATCAAGCTAAGACTAAGGCGATTCATGGTCCCACATATGGATACTGCGATTGTCAAGGAACATGAATCAATTACTCGGGTCCTATGGGACACAAGTGATCAGATAAAAACTAGATCTCAAATATTTCCCACCGGTGCCTCTTTCTTTAGTTATCCCATTACTACTCAATTTAGCTGTTTAGATACCTCATTATAAAAAGACACTAAAAAACCTACACATAAAATTCTATGACTCGCATGACTCAAACAACTCATGTAGTAATGGCTCATAGGATTTGGGGAGCAATCTTTGGTGGGGTTTAAAAGTAAAGGCTATGCAGTACTTGGGATTAAAATTTAATTCGTGACGCGATTCATGATGCAAGAATAAGACAGATGCAATAGGTACTATATAGTGCAAGCATGGGGAATTGCTTGCCTGTCAGTTCAGTTGCAGAATAGGTGGGATTCGGGTAATACTCCTGAGGATCCTGATAGTTCCCTTGCTCAGCGTCTATCTAGATAGTTCCCTTGCTCGGCACCAAAATGAATACATTGCAAAATTATATAAATCATATGAAACAAGCAAACAAGGTATGCCATGATGAAATTATGCACAATTTACATGGTATAACATAGCATGGCATGGGTAAGGTGCGGGGTACAAGAATAAAGCATTTTATTACTTGTTTAGTCATGTTTTACTTGCATAAACCTTGCTTGTCTGTTAATATTTATATGATGCATGCTTCAATTCATATCATGGAATGCATAGTTAGAACGGGCTCGTCGTGTTGATTATTTTAGATATATCATTTGTCAAAATTTGGAGTTATGGAATTAAAGTTGTGCACTTATTAAGAAACGACATTTAATTAGTATTTAACAATTCAAAAACATTATTTGCCCAGAATATATTTTAAATAGCATATTCATATTCCTCATGTTTTTATGATTCAAAAACATATATTATTCATATTATTTGGAATTAAAAAAAATTAAACAATATTTAAATCAATTTATATTAAATGTGGTGAAATGTTATTAGTTTGAATTAGCTTTGAAAAGATTTGAATTTACAATTGAATTATTATGCAGAAATAAAACACAATTCATATTAAACTTGTATTCAAATTCGAACATATTTGAAAGTTATTAATAGATTGGTATTTACACATATTACTAAAGTATTTGTATTTAAAGTTTGAATTTCTTATGGACTTTTCTCACGCAGAGGGAAGCTACCCACAAAGAATGACATGCGGGGCCACACGCACGCACGGCTGGCGAGTGGATGACACGTGTGTGAGCCAGGGACCACGGGTTCATTTACACAGAAGCTGGGTACCTTTTTGCAAGATGTTGGATGGTGGAAGTGGTGAGGCTGACAGGTGGTCCTACGAGGTGGACACCGGGTTGAGAAAAGAAAAAGGCATGGGGCTAACTAGGAAAAGGTCAGACACTAATGTTTCTCTTCCTCGAGTGTTTCTGACGAAACTGAATGAAACCATGCGACAGCAAAACAAAGCCGTTGGGCAGGCTCGATCTATCGACCTGGGGCAAGGATGGCGGTGGCGAACCACTGTGTTGGATGCTAGTGTTGGTTAGGTAGGGTTTTTGGGGCAGGATATGATGCGGGGTATCGACTTCATCTCCCTCAAGCACGGCAGAGACATGGTTCAGCACAGTCGCGTTGTACGGTGCAGCCATGTGGCTCCCAGCAGCTAGCAAGGGGTCTAGCTGGTGTGGCGCGATGAGGCGACCTCGACAGCAACAATGGGAGACAACGAGGAAACTCACAGCGATGGCATGCAAGCGTGAAAGTAACATGCAGAGGCGCAGGCAGGGCGTTCAATAGAATGAACCCGCTACCTAGGAAGCAAAGCGAAGCAAGGGCATGTCTAGCAGGAAGAGGGGCTCACCGCGGGTTGATTTGTGTAGATGATCGGGTTTGGGGAGAGGGCGATCAAGAATAGGGCTTATGCTCTGGGATCTAGGGTATCCTCGAGCACCTGTGGATTCTTCTTGTCCAGGCCTTCTCCTCCTCTTATCCATGTATAAGCGGGCTCCTAGAGCGGCAACGTTTCTTCCTCGACAACCCGTGATCCTCTCCTCTTCCTTCTCTCGCCAGAATAGAAGGAAGCTAAGGGCAGCGGCTATGGTGGATAGGTGGCTTAGCAGGGGACAGGAGAGGAAAGGAGGGGGTTTGGGCAGCGCCCAGGTGTTGTGGATCAGTAGAGAGGGGTGGGGGACGGTGTGTAGATAAGGACAAGGGAGGGGGAAGGCTCGGGATAGGGTTTGCAAAAAGAAACCATGGTTACTTTTGCCTCTTCCTTCTCTCTCTTGGTGGACGGTCAGGGAACTAACCAGGGTTAGAGGGGGGTGGTGACCAGGGAGCTTCTTTATCAGCAAGGGAGAGACCAGGGTGGGGGTTTAGCTAGAGAGGGAAAATTAGGAACATGGCACATGGGCATGTGCACATGGATCGGGTTAGGGTTAGGAGAGGGGGTTAGATGGGTAGTGATCAGGTGAGAGGGAGAGGGAATGGTGGCAAGGTGGTGGTGTGGTTTGAATCAAACAAACCACTAGGGGGCCTCGGGTTAGGTAGGGTTTAAGTTTAGAGGAAGATAGCTAGATTAGATAGAGAGGATAAAAGTTAGGTTTTTTATATGAATTTGATTTGTTTGGTTTGGTTTGATTTTAAATCAAGCTCAAATAAAGAATATCGAAGAAGAACAAGATGAAGGCAAACCATCTAATGGATAGGTAGAAGGAGTATTGCTTGTAAGCTTGCTTGGAATGTTTCATTTGTTTGAATTCAAAACAAAACAAATCCATCTCAAACTCAAAGAATACAAAGAAGGAAGGAATGATGGGGCTTGCATGGGACATGCATATGGAATAAATGCTCACTTTATAATTATAAAAACAATTATGGTTTCATGTGGTCACCTATTGATACGTCGTACACGTATCTATAATTTTTTATGTTCCATGCTTGTTTTGTATCATTTGTCTTATGCCTTGTCTACACTTTGAGGTGTTTTATATGTTTTTCTGGAATAACCTATTAACAAGATGCCACAATGGCAGTTGCCTATTTTCTTCTGTTTTTGGTTCCAGAAAAGGCAGAAAATCAATATTCTCGGAATTGGACGGGACAAAAGCCAAAGTCATTATTTTTCCCAGAGCAACACGGAACCACGAAGCGGAGTTGGAGTAGGGCACCAGGGTGGTCGCACCCCCCAGGCGCGGGCAAGTCCTGGTGGCGCCTACAGGGGGTGTGGTCCCCCTGGACCTCTACCGACCTTGCCTCCTACACCTATAAGAATCCCCTGGGGAGAAAACCCTAAATCATCCAGAAGAAATCCATGAAAACCTCCATAGAGACGCCGCCACCGAAGGGGATATTTGGGGGATAGAAAGTCTCTATTCCTGCACCCTGCCGGGACGGGGAAGTGCCCCCGGAGCCATCTCCATCAATCTCCATCGACATCTTCATCACCATTGCTGATTCCCATGATGAGGAGGGAGTAGTTCTTCCTCGAGGCTAAGGGCTCTACCAGTATCTATGTGTTCATATCTCTCTCTCTATGTGTGATCATATTGTGATCATGAGCTTTGTAATCAAGTAGATCTACCATTCTACTCAAGTTCTTCATTAGATCTCTGCTCTCCCCATGTGTGTGAAAGTGACAGCATGCACGCCATGGTGGCACTTAGGCTAGAGTCTACATAAATACTCATCGTGCTTTAATAGATCTATGTTTTTTCCCACGTGTGTAACAGTGACAGCGTGCACACCGTTTGTGGCACTTAAGCTAGATTATATATATATATTTGTTATGAGTTATATTTTGAGTTGGTTGTCTCTTGGAAATTGTGGTGTTTGTTGGAACCGTCTAGCGCTCAAGGTGACAGTGTGGGTTTATCTAGATGGGGAAGGTGGACTTTGAGGAGTGCTGTTATAGCCCTACCATGGATTAGAGTGTCCAACCAGAGAGTAGTTAAGAGTAGTATCATGAAGAGAATATATTTATATGAGAGAGTGTTCACTAGTGAAATTATGATCCCTAGGCCTTGTTTCTAAACATTGAAACACCGTTTGCATCTAGATCTGTTGCATGTTTGCTTGCTTCTATCCTTTTTCCTTTAGTCTTTACCTCACCATCAAGCTATTTTCTGGCACCCACGCACTTTACCCCACGTCAACAACAAGTCAGAAGCTATTTTCTGCCACCATTACCACTTGTATTTCACTATCTCTTCGCCGAACTAGTGCACCTATACACCTGACAAGTGTATTAGGTGTGTTGGGGACACAATAGACTTCTTCTATCTTGATTGCAGGGTTTCTTGAGAGGGATACCTTTTACCACTTCCTCTCTAAGTTCGATAAACCCTGGGTAATCCACTTAAGGGAAACTTGCTGCTGTTCTACAAACCTCTGCACTTAGAGGCCCAACAACTGTCTACAAGAATAGAAGTGTGTAGAAATCAACTATTCATGCATGCACTCATTGATTTAAATTTTGGATCAACAAAAGAATGTATCTTGCTATCATATGAGAATAACCAACATATGCACATGTATGAATCCAAATGGCGAAATAGTGTGTATTTCCCACTAGATCAACTTTTGTCCAAATTAGCATCATGCAAGAGAATATAGTGAATAAAACCATATGGAAGCTTACAATAGGGAATTCTACCCACATGGCATGCAAAGGTGACCATGAGGCTCTACATACTTAATATTGTGAAAACAATAGAGACATATATGGAAACCTGTAGATTTAGAAGTGGATCCATCTTATTACATATGAGCTAGACAAATGCCAAAATAAATGCAAGTGATCATATATGGTTTGGATGGTGGAGTTATAAGGTGGTGACATGAAAGGTGGTGGAGTCAAGAAAAGATATGCCCACAACTCATCTTGGGCATGCAACAATTTATCAAGAAGAAAATACAATATATCAAGAGGCAAATACAAATGATACAATATATAATGCATATGGGATAAGAACCAACTAGAGGTGTTTTATATGATGCTCAAATACAAGATAGCATGGTCACATGAGCATGATATAATGATGATGAAATAAATGACAAGTAGGAAGTAGCATTTTGTTATTATTCATGTAGCATTACAGATGTTAAACAGATGGGATGCTAAACCTTATTGGAGCAGCTAGTAACAATAATATCATCAACATATACTAGCACATAAATTATGATGAGGTGTGATTCCATAGACCCCCTACTCTGAAAAGTTGTAAATGTCCAAAAGGGTAGAATTTCCCCCGTGCGTATTAGAGGAGGGAGCGTGAGGGTAGCCCACCAACGGGTCCAAAAGAACTCACCCTAAACCACGTACACGGTGTTGCATTGTTAGCGCACACGTGCAAGTGTTGTATTCGAGTTGGACACTTATGTTTCCATGTCACATGCACAAAATACCCGATAAATGACACGCTTCGGGACCATACGGTCTTTGGTGGGCATTACATACATGGTCTCAATTTTATGAATCCTGATCCTACCCCCACGTGCGAAGAGGTACCAGTCGATCCAAGCCATCGAGCTAATTTGTCTCCTTATTTTCATTCCTCTGGGGGTCTATTGAATCAGAAGCCAATTATGATACCTGACTTGTTGTATATGAATAAAGATGTATCTGCCTTGGATGCCAAAAAACCAAGCTCTTATAATTTTGAGCTTAACTTAGGGTGTGTTTGGTAGGTCGGTCCAACCCAGAAAAGCTGACCTCAACCCAATTTTAGGTGTTTGTTAGCCCGGTTTTACTCCCTCAGCACTGCCCACCTCATACAGAAACGCCCCCTCAGCCCTCCCCGGTTGTGAAGCTGAAAACGAGATTCGCATGTGGGTAGGGCTGAGCTCGCCCGAAAAATCCACCCCGCACCCCGCGAGTCGACCGAATCCAACAGGGGTCAACAAACCCCATACCCATTCCCCCCCCCGAACCAAACCTCACGCCCCGCACGACGGGAACCTCCAGCCCTGCGCCCCCCTGATGAGGGCCACCACCGCCTCCTCCAAGACGAGGGCTGCCGCCGCCTCTTCGATGAGCACCGCCGCCGCCAGGCCCGCCACGCCCAGCCTGCGTCCCGCCAGGCCTGCCAGGTCCACGACCAGCCGCCTCCTCGCGCCGCATCCCCTGCGTGAATCGCCTCCCTATGCTACGCTGCGACCCAGCGACACCATGGCTCCCAGCGCCCAGCGCCATGGATGGCCGCGACTCAGTGCCGCAACGGCTCCCAGCGCCGCCACGGATCCCAGCGCCCAGCGCCATGGATGGCTGCGACCCAGCCTAGCGACCTCGCGCCTCCTGCCAGGCCCGCCATGGCCAGAGCTCGCCGATGCTCCCTGGACGGAGCTCGCCGGCGCCCGCCAGGATAGCCATGGCCAGCCCCGCATCTCCGCCGGAGCTCGCCGGCGTATGGACCCGATTTATTTTTATTTGTGTATATAGGGACCTAATTGATTTTTATTTGTGTATACAGGGACCCGATTGCATTTTGTTTGTGTATTCAGGGGGTTTTGTGTATATTTTAGACCTCTTTGGTCTATCTCAATGCATACAGTCCACCAAACAACGGATGAATACAGAATTTCTCAACAGACACGTGCTACCAAAAACATGTTGAAGTCAGCTTGGCTCAACAAAGATATTGATTCTGAAGTGGCCCGGGCTACCAAACACACCCTTAGCAAACCATACTCTTAGTGCTTATTTGAGCCCATACATCGACTTGTCCAGTTTGTACATATAAGAGGGTGCCCGTGGGTCCTCATAACCAGGTGGCTGCTTCATCTATACCTCTTCTTCCAGAACGCCAAGAAGAAACATTCTTCACATCTAGTTGCCTCAAGATCCAACCTTGTGAAACTGAAATAGCTCGAACAAGTATGATAGTAGCAGCTTTTACAACAGGACTAAAAGTATCCCCATAATATATATCATATCTTTGTTTAAATACTTTTGCTACTAATATAGCTTCGTATCTATCAATAGTCCCATCATATTTTCTTTTAATTTTATAAACCCATTTACAATCTATGAGATTTCTACCATGTTGATGTGGTACTAGATGCCATGTTTTATTTTGCATTAGTGCCTTATACTCATCATCCATGGAATTTTTCCACTTTGCATCTTGTAAAGCTACTTGCAGATTTGCAGGTTCATTAGTTGCACAAGATAAGCCGTAGCGAACTGTACCATCGGTATATGTTTTAGGTTTTGAGTTACCAGTTTTTGAACGTGTCACACAGACACTTGGCGCAGGTTGAGACACATGTAGTGAGGATGCAGAGGATCCTGGAGCTTTCGTATGGCGCACGGGATCTGACTCCGATCCTGCGTTGGTGTTGTCATTTGCGTGTCGTTGCTGCGCGCATGCGAATTCCGCGCTGGAGCTGTCATCCGTGCATCATTTCTAAGCGCATGTGTCCCATGCCCCGAGGTGGAGGAGTGTGACGTGTTGTCACACGCACCGCTCGGACTAGAGCAGGTCGACATCACGAGCCCGGGAGACATCTTGCCCCACGTGCCAGAGTGGGTCGACGTCGTAGGCCCCGATGACGCATCTTCACGGGATTGGTTACTGATACGTCCAAAACGTATATGCTTTCCTGAACACTTTTTCTATTGTTTCTCCTCTATTTTGTGTGATTTGAATACAACTAACATGGACTGACACTGTTTTTTTGGCAGAATTACTTTGGTGTCTCGTTTTTGTGCATAAAATCAACTTTCAGGAAAAATCCCGAAAAATATCGCAAAACTCCTAGTTTACCAGAAGGCTCACAGAGCCAGAAGACGAGACGGAGGAGGGCCACGAGGGCCCCACACCCCTGGCCGCGTGGGCCAGGCCAGGTCACGCCTGGGAGTGGTGAGGCCACCTCGGGCACCCCCTCGGTCTCCCCCTTCAGCAACATAAATCCTTCTGACCTAAAAACAGAGGGGGTTCGACATTTTTCCAGATAGAGTTTCGCTGCGTCGCCACCACCAGAAACCGCGATTCGGAACCAGAAACTCCGTTCTGGCACCCTGCCGGAACAGGGAATTGGAGGAGATCATCGCCATCATCATCACCGATGCCTCTCCATCAACCATCCATGTGTACCCCATCCATGAGTGAGTAATCCCCCGATGTAGGCTATGGGGTGGTAGGGATTGGATGAGATCTATCATGTAATCAAATAAGATAGTTAGGGCATGGTGCCTAGTATCTTTGTTATTGCTTTTTGACATTGTTGCAACTTGGTACGCTTAATCCTTGTCACTAAGGCACGAGTGCCATGATATCAGATCTAAACGTGTTATTGATTCATGATGATAGTATTTTTTGTGATTCTATCTGCTAGTTGTTTACACATATCATTGTCCGGAACCAAAGGCCCTGAAGTGATAGAAATTGGGACAACCGGAGGGGATGGCTGTGATGTGAGGATCACGTGTGTTCACAGAGTGTTAATGCTTTGCTCTGGTACTCTATTAAAAGGAGTACCTTAATTGCCAGTAGATTACCTTGGGACCCCGCTACAACAGGCTGGCAGGACAAAAGATGTTGTGCAAGTTCTCATTGTGAGCACGTATGACTATATATGGAACACATGTCTATGATTGTGTAACATCCCAAAATTCATGAATTATAAAATCATGCATTGCATTCATGTATTCATAGCATTCTTGACTTGCACAAAAAATTTCAAATCAAAACTCCAAATAAAACCAATTCAATGCCTATTATTCATATATCATCAAGGCATGGTTTTATTTTAATTTCAAAGGATCAAAGTGTAGTTGATTAAACAGTAGTGTTTTACACATATTTGAGTGCAAGGTTCACACCACAAAAATCCAGAAAATATTTGAATTCAAAACAAGTTTGAAAAAGGTTTGAAAACCATTCTTGAAAAATCAAATAGAAAAAGAAAAGGCAAAAAGAAAAACATAAAACCAGCGCTGCGCTTTGAGCCCAGCTCCAGAACAGGCCCAAAATCCCACCCGGGTTGTTTCCCACTCCCCCTCTCTCTCACGCGCGCTCACTCTACCCCGCAGACACTGCCAGTGGCCCCACGCCAACTCAGCTTCTTCTTCCCCAAATCCCACGCCTAGACCCCGTCGCCGCTGCCGTTCACTGCCGTTGATTTTGCAGCTTAATTGCCATTGATACGACGAGTAATTCTCGCGCCTGCCTCTGCCTACTTAATCCCCACACCACCACGGCCATTTCCCCTCAACTCCCCTCACCAGAATGCCACCAAGCTGCGCGCAATCAAGCTCGAAACTCCGCTGCCCGAGCATCTCCGGCAAGTTATTCCGGTGAGCTCCGTCCACCCCGCCCCCTCTCGTTCATGTTATCATGATGCCCTTGATCTTGCTCTCCTTCTCATACACTTTTTTTGTCCGCTCGTGTTCCAGAGCATCGGCTTCATCAAATCCCGTGAGCACCCGACGCCGCCCTCGTCTCCGGCGAGCAATTCTGGTACGGTGTGACCGTCCCTTGGCCTTTGAATCAAACGATCTTGTTCGCTTGAACCTTGCGCACGTACTGATGCCTCTGTTTTGTGCTAGGGTGACCCTGATCGTTGCCTACGTCGCCGTCCGCACGAGCCTGACGTTGTCCGCAACTCCGACGAGCCCCAGCGACCGCAGCCGCCCGCCCCCGTCCAAGCCGAAGCCACCTTGAGCTTCCCCGCGACCTTACAACGCTGGTAAAACACTGGACAACCCTAGCCCCCTATGGAATCGCCGGAGAACCATCACCAGTAGCACCGCCGCCGCCAGTGACCATTGGCGACGCCATTCTTTGGTCAAAGCGACCAGCACCGTTAGATCTAGATATAGTGGATCATATTAGATCACTTAACGAATCGTTATCAGTCAATCTGGCCCGTGCGATTTCATTTAAATCCTACAGCTCTAGTTGATCGATCCAACTGAACCGGTATGGGCCAATCAGATGTGTCCACGTGTCTGAGAATAAGATTTAAAATCTGTTTTTGAATCTATTAGGAATTTAAACTTGTAAAATTCATATCTTTTGTTCTGTTTATCCAAAAAATGCAAACAATATATCAGTGGATTCAGAAAATTAAATACTACATTACTGTGGGCTTAAATTTGTATTTTGTTTCTAGAAAAATAGAATTTTATGAAGAACACTTTGTAGGCCTATTTTGACTATATAAAATGTTTATAAAATGATTTTAAAGCAAATTTAAGTTTGTTTAGACTTTATATAGATGGCTTTGTGTTCAATACTGTTTGATTTGACTTGTTTAGTATAGAAAAGTCGTTTCATTGCATTTGCATGCATTCATAATATTTTTGCTTGAATATTGGAATGTGAATTTGGTGCTATTATTTTATGTGTAGTTTTGGTGCTAGTGGAGATTGTGAGTGTGAGGATTGTTGCTACTCGAACAACTACTACCAAGGAAAGTGGTGCTTCATGATATTGTCCTATTATTTTGACTATGCACTAGTGATATGCTGAATAGGGCTTGCATGGAATTTTTGCTGAAGTAAATATATGCTATGCCTTGGGAAATCATAGTAATTATAGTCTTAGTAGATTTTTCTCTAAGTTAAGATACTTGTTATGTTATCATGCTTAGCGTAGCTAGTAGAAAACAAGGGTGGATTGTAATCATGCTATGGAAATTTTGCTAAGTCTTGTGACTTGTGTTTTGACTAATAAAACAACTAAGTGAATGAACCACCTGGGTGGAATGGTATGATGGTTTATGTTGAGTGGTTACACAAGGCCCATGTCTATGGTTTACCTTGTGTATCTCACTTGTGGAAAGCCGCCCAGGAACAAAGGGATTTGAGATAATTAGTGTTTAGAAGCTTCAAGTGCAACCACATGGCATATGGGCCCTGCCTTGATCATATAGGTTGAAATAACTTAGCCAGATAGACAGTTGGTGGTAGGGTGATAGGATGGAATGCGTACATGGTGGTCTAAGGGAAGGCTTCTGAAAGGTCTCGTCTCGATGCATGTTGAGTCTTGTGGGGAAAGTGCACCTAAGTACTTAGTCGTGTCCCCGGAACGGACAATTTCAGCATCAAAACATTGAAGCTATCAAGGATCTCCTCATCCCAATTTCTATGTTAAAACTTGTGGTTAAATAAGGGTTAAAGGTTCACCAATGTCTATTGGTGGTTCCTTGGGAGTTTTTCACAAACAAAAACTTAGTGATTTCAACTGATAGGAAAAACCTATTTTGAGCAAAGCAAGCCTAAACTACACTTAGCAAAATTCATATATATATTAGATACTACTATTCTACTATGGTATCACTTGTCAATACAATTCCAAATGTATTGACCCACTATGGCTGTAACTTATGATGTTGCAGGTTATTCTGATGAGGATTAGGGTTATGAGTCTACACTCAACATGCTTGCTTGTGGCACATGAAGATGAAGACTTTATTTTATTTACTTATGTTATGAACTCTTGTAGTAGCCTTTGGCTATTGAGTTGTAAAATACTATGTTATCTCTGGAATGACGATGTAATAACGACCTTTGTATCTGTGTACTTCATCTTAAACTGTGGATGCTATCATTTGATCCAGGGACTAGCATTGCAATCACAGGGACCTTTTCCTTATAAAAGTGGGGTCTTACAGATGGTATCAGAGCACTGTGTTGCCTGTAGGATTATGACCTAGGTTGGATTAGACTAAGTAAACCACTAAGGAAAAATGCAACTCTTTGCAAAATCCACACTTGTCTTTTTATTCTTGTAAACCTTTTCTAATCTTCTCTCTCATCTCAATTTGTAGATGGCCTCCATCAACGAAGCCGTCAAGAAGGGACCACTCATGACCATGCCTTTAGAATGTGAGACGGAGTTTCTCAAAGCACTCAAAACCCTTATGGTTAGCTTGGGGATACATGGTGAGGCCGTGTACAAGGGATTCCCAGTGATGGATGAAGTAGAAGAATATTGGTGGGTGCAACTTCACTTGTACAAAAACAAGGGAAACAACCACAAGGAGTCGGGATTCTATATGGGTACCAACTCAGAAATGTACACAACATTCTTTGACTCTGCAAGAAATGCAGCTTGGAATGCTATCAAGGAGCTTGGTGAAAGACTCAAGTATAGAATGCTCAACACCCAAAATGACCTTAAGGAAGAGAACAAGTATACCAAAGACTTAGAGACCGCCATAAAACATCTAAGGGAGGATATCATAGACTTAGCATATGAGTGAGAATTTTAACGTACTCCGCTAGTTGGACCACCACACTTGTCGTTTTCTCACAAAAATTTGTCTAAGATATGTTGAAACCTTAGTGTTTGTGGTAGACTTTGTATGCCATGACTTGTATGTTTTATGGATGATTGTATGCTTTTGCTATCTTTTACTGTCTTGTTTTTTCTAACTTGTGTTGTTCTAATATTTCTCTATCTTATACATTAGATGCCTAGCTTTGTGATCAGCACTGCCGAGGAGTTCAATGGAACTCGTTTTGGTTCGTGTATCATACAGTTCACTAGTGTGCTGAACCTTCCACTTCCTAGTATCAAGGCACTTCAGCTCACCAAGTTTGAGAGGAAGGATCTTTGGGGCTTTAGAGTCACATAGCCAGGACGCTAGATTGAGCCACTCACGGAGGAGATTTCCTTCAAGCTGATGCACGATGACAAGGAGAAAGTACTAGATATAGTCATGCAGGAGCTACTCGGACGCCTCTGCGGACACCACGCCACCAAGCTCAAAGGCCTTTACTTCCACCTGTTCGGGAGACGTGATGAGGAGGGAGAGGCATTGGTGCATGAGGGCGCTGCTAGAGAGACGATAGAGCCAGTTTGTCTATACCTTCAGGACCTAGAGGGCCTTATTAGACACCTCGACACAGATAGGACCAACGTCATGCTTAGTAATGACTAGCTCCAGGTTCAGTTGAGGTAGAAGGACAAGCTCTTCGCGGAGCAAGACGAGATCGTCAAGGAGATGGAGGCCAGATTCGAGAGCCAGGACAAGAAGTTCAAGAATCAGGAGGAGAGAGTTTAGGACAGAAACAAGAAGATCAAGGACATGAGGGCCGAGATAGAGGCCAAGGACTTCGAGTTAGAGACTCTGCAAGGAGTGATAGAGAGGCTTCGCTCGCAGAAGATAGCTCTTCGCGCGAAGATTGAGGCCTTGACCACCAGCGTGGAGGAGTACAAGTCAGCTATGGAGACAGCCGGACTTACTCTTGTGGGCGTGGAGGTCGACATGGAGGAGTAGTTGACTATTCGGATACCTATTTATCTATCATCCTTTGATTTATTGAGTCGCAATTATCATCCAACATGTGGATGGCTTGCTATTATGATTATTTTCCAAAACTTGTTGTTTACGATTGTTTAAACCCTTTGTTATCTTGTGTTGTTTATTGTGTTTGTTGCTATGTGATGTATTGTGAATGGAATCTATGGGTTATATCTCATTCCTTATCCTTATTGAAACCACAGATGCCTCCCCGTCGTGCCAATCCCAACCCAACCAACAATAACAATAACGTCAATCCCGAGATGCAGCAGTTGATGACAGCTCAAACTCAACTAATGCAGATGATGACCCAGCTCATGGCCAATCAAAACCAGAATCAGAACAACAACAACAACAACAACAACAACAACAACAACAACAACAACAACAACAACAACAACAACAACAACAACAACAACAACAACAACAACAACAACAACAACAACAACAACATTTGACATGCTTACAAGATTTTTGAGGTTGAGGCCAGCCAAGTTCTCGGGAACAACTGATCCAATGGTAGCCAATGACTGGTTATGTTCCGTGAACAAAGACCTAGTCACTGTTGGCTGCACCGATGAAGAAAAGGTCAGGTTCGCAGCACATTTGCTTAAAGGACCAGCAGCAACCTGATGGGATAACTTTCAGATCACCACTTCCCTTGAGGATGTGACTTGGGATATTTTTGAGGATGGATTCCGTACAGCTCACATATCATCCAGAGTGATGAATTTGAACAAGAAGGGAGTTCCACAATCTAAAACAGCGTCACTGCAGTGTGGCTGAATACATTGAGGAATTCAAAAATCTGGCGCGCTATGCACCGGATGAGGTTGATACTGATGCCAGGAGGAAGGAGAAGTTCCTCGAAGGATTGAATGATGAATTGAACCTGCAACTATCAGTTGCCTATGTCCCAACATATCAATCACTTTGTGACAAGGCCACCATCTTGGAAAACAAGATGAAACAGGTTGAGGGCAGGAAGAGGAAGCATAACTTTTATAAGCATAGCTCGGGATCGTCTCACAAGCGTTCCCATAATGATGATAGTGGAGGTTCTGGATTCCACAAGCATGGGAAGTATAACAGCCACCACAACCAAAATCGTCACCATGACAACAAGCATCATCGCAGTCATGACCATGACAAGTATAAGAACCACAAGAGTGGACACAAGAGCCACCACAGTGGAAATGGTAATGGGAGTCAGCCTGTAAAAAGAGACATCAGTCAGTTTGAGTGCTTCAAATGCATGGGACGCGGCTAGAGAGCCTCCGGGGCTGGTTAGTACGAAGGAGCCCTCACCCAAAAATAGAAAGTGTCCGGTTAGTACAAGGAGGGTTCACCCAAAAATAGAAACTATACCACACGGGCCTGCATGTGCATTTAATTTCATGGAAAACAAAATTTAAAAGGCATAACTCTTAAACCGTATGTCCGAATTGCATTTCGTTTTCACCGTTGGGTCTCTCATGACGAGATCTTTAAAACTAGATCTCATTTATATATGTTTCGACAAACTTGTTTTTTGAAAAACAACTTAGTGTCGTGACAATACAACTTCCTACAAAAATTTGCTTACAACACTTTAATGTATAGTTTGTAGTCAATTGTTTTCGAGATACTCACTTAGCAATAAGAGTTAGCAAATTCATATTACCAAGCCCACAACTTTGATCTATTAGTTGTTTATCATATATTTTAGTATCGTCGTTAACTAGATTTCTGAGGTAGACAACTTAGGTTGTGTTTGGGACAACTCCCCACCACCTATTCACGGGTGGGGCAGCTGAAGTTGTCCCAAACACCCAAAATTCACGTTTTACGTCTAGTGAAGCTAGACCAGTTCATAGTACAATTTGCTTCACCAGATTCACTCCACGACCAGCGACCCATAGTAATCGTGACGTCGCTACCGCCGCGCTGTGATGGAATATTGAGGCGGCCTCCATCCTGACGTTGTCGGTAGCAACAACTCGAGCATGCGACCACCAGAGGGAGAACGAGGAGACCGGCGCTACAGAATGGGTCACGGGACAACCGAGCTCCATGGCGTCAAAACACAACTTACCCGATATATGAAGTAATAATTTAATATTGATGAATACAATTTATCTTCTTCAGCATGCAACTTCGTTTGTTTTAGATACAACCTAGTTGTTAAATGGGTGCAACTTAGTAATAATGGGCATGCAACTTCATGAATAAGATGTACATGTTTTGACAAACTTTATTTTTTAAAAGCAACTTAGTGTCAGCGCAAATCAACTTCGCACAAAGACTTGCTTACAACACCCAACGTCTTCATAGTAGTGAGAGTTGGAACTTTACATTACTTCCTCCGATCCAAATTAATAGACTTGGATTTATCTAGATTCAGATGTCTACAATCGGATTCCATTAGTTTAGATCGGAGGGAGTACTAGCTGTCTAGCGTATTTTTTAGTATCGTTGATAACTTGATTTCTGAGGGACACAACTTACTAGCAAATAAAATACAACTTCATAACAAACAATGTGCAACTTAGCGACAATGGTACACAACTTCATAACAATGATGTTAACCGACGTAGTATAACTGGTAGGCAACTTAGCTACGGTGATAGGCAAGTTCACCATCCCCACTTCCTTGTTGCGATGGCCCCACCCTGACTTGAGCATCAATAACTCAAGCAGACAACCTCCGACGGGAGAACGAGGAGACCAACACTGGCATCATGGCCTATCCATGCTCAGAAGTAAACCACAACTTAGCACATGTGTGAAACAACACTTTACTATTTCTAGATGCTACTTATCATCTCCAACATGCAACTTTGTTATTCCAGCGACAACCTAGTTAGCAAATGCATGGAACCTTGGGGATGCATAGAAACTTGGTGGTGGTGATGTTTTAGTTGGAGCCATACCCCCACTGAGTTGAATTTTTGTGCATGCTATAGTTGTTGCCGCTTCATAAAATAAGTCACTACCACTCTCGTGTAGAGGTAGCCAACTTCACAGATCGGGTATGTACCTTAGCAATGAGGGTATACAACTTAGCAATGTGGGGTATCCAACTTAGTT
This sequence comes from Avena insularis, assembly GCA_023614405.1. Classification (NCBI taxonomy): domain Eukaryota; kingdom Viridiplantae; phylum Streptophyta; class Magnoliopsida; order Poales; family Poaceae; genus Avena; species Avena insularis. The sequence goes on along the minus strand of CM042693.1, from coordinate 313,504,744 downwards.
ACATCTGTGAAACAACAATATATTGTCAACAATGCAACTTTAGCATCCCAAACATGCAACTTTTCTTGTTTGATCTACAACTCAGTGAGTAAAGGAATGCAACTTAGGATAAAAACACTTGATGTTGGTGATGTCTTAGTTGCAATCATACTCCCTAGTGAGTTACAGTTAATGTGTGCTATAGTTTTTACCACTTCTTGATATAATTTGTTGTTTCCACTATGGTGTAGAGGTAGGCTACTTCACAAAGGCCTACGCAACTTAGTACTAATTGTGATACAACTTTGTAATAATATGTATGAAGTTTAAAACATGCGTGAAATGATGATTTACTATTTATGACTTTACATATGTGTAAGAGAACTTAACTTGGTTCTGCAACCAATAATACCGATTAAAAATTTGAACTTAGCACATGAGTGGAGAAATTTGAATTTTAAACTTGAGTGTTTGAATTATAATTCAAAAGGATTAAGAATTAGGTTTGAGTGATTTGATTTAATCTAGATTTAACAATTAATGACTCAAACTTTAAATGAAATAAATTAACCAATAGAATGAATATTTATTCCAAAACTTTATTCATTAGATGAGTTACAAAATGTAACTTATTAGGAATATTTACAAAATGTAACAAATAGTCGCCAGGTCCTAGGGTTACAGGGAAAAGTCCTAGCCAGACAGGTTACAGAGTCCTACACTGTCTATTACTAGTCTTGTGTATCTTGCACTCCAAGGCTCCGGGTACGCTGGTGACTCCACCGTAGCCTTCCTTTATCCGGCATGGGCCTCCCTTCTGGATCCACCTAACTGGGCCGCCCAGCAGGCCATAGGCCATGCTACCGACTATGGGTCACCCGGGTTAGTCGGATAAGAGACATGCTATAAGGATACCCATATAGCATATCCCCAACACGATGTGCTCATGGTGGCACGGGGAGCACCCAGAGGGCGCTGCAACCTGCACCAGCCTCGGCAACGGCCACAACAGCACACAAACACCGCACACCACCACAGGAGGGTCCATAGCGGCGGTGGCAACACCCAACCCAAAACCTAGGGTTCGGGAACAGGGTGAACCTGGCCACAGGGGAGCTCTGGAATCAAATCGAATTGGACCAGATGGACGAGCATAGTCTGACATGGTTATACCCTACGGGTACACGACCTTAGCATACCTAGTCCGGCCCAAGGAAGGCCCACGAGAACATGCGCCAGCCTACAAAGATTTTCGTGTGGTCAGGGCCCATGACACCTTCGGATCTTTGGAAAGAAAGACTAGAGTAGATAGAAAATTTAAAGGGGCAAACCCTAAAACCTGTAACCGACTAGATCTGTGCCTGGGACCTGCCTATCTCTATATAAAGGCCAGGAGGGCACGACGAGGAGGCTCTCTCTTACAATCTCTCGCACACCACCGCATACACACCTCCACGCCAGATTGCATCTGCGCACCCCTGTACTTTTCGGTTCTGCCGTAATCAAGATCAGACAAGCAGGAGTAGGGTTTTCCCTCCGGGGGCCTGAACCTGGGTAAACCTCGTGTCCCCGTATTGCTTGTTTGCTAACCGTTCCGCGATCTCCAGCATCCCCATCTTCTCCAAAACCCAAGTCCATAACAATGGGCATTGATGAGATTAAACCTCGTCAATTGGCGCTATATGTGGGAACTGGGGGCGCTGATTGTGCGATCGTGATGGTCCCAACCAAAGCGATCTACAACTCCACAGCGACGGAGAGTCATCTCCTCTTCGACGCCTTCGACGTCACCGCCCACTCGCCAGCCACCCTGAAGGACTTCGAACCCGTTGGCGACGGACTCGAGATCCTGTTCGGGAGCTTCTGCTTCCAGGTGGGGCATACGGCACTCTCCGCCTCCCAGAGCGGGTGCCCCTGCCATCAATCAGGCCTGCTTCATGGGGCTCCACACCCCGTGCTACGCACATCACCATCGACAGACGAGTCCTATGACGGCAGCAACTGCAACTCAGATCTGTGCGATCCACCATCGGATGAAGGGACCTACGGTTCCGGATCCAAAAGCTGCGGTAGCAGCAATCCGATCTACGAGAGCTACTAGTGCGCCGCAGTCATTTAGAGTGACGTGGATCAGGAACACAATTCGCCACCCAACCCGCAGGGTAGAAACGGTGGGAACAGAAGAAGCCAGTCCCCCCACCCAACGGGAACGACACTGATCGGGTCATCCACCTCAGCAAGGAAGGATGGGCTCAAGCACGCGAAGCCGTAGCAGGCAACAAGATCCTGCCCGCAGATGCCTCACGGGACCTGCTGATGGCATACGACATGCTCCTAATCGAGGAGCACAAGAAGCGGGTGAAGATGCAAGAGGTGCTTGACAAGCGCAAGCAAGCAGCCTCAGAGTCCAGTGCGCGGCGAGCTGCGCTCTCCGCCATGGGCATCAGCTCCAGCTCGCACGGTAACCATGGCAACAAACACCATTCTCGCACAAAGAACATGGATCCCAAGGCACGTCGCGAGGTGACTCGGGCCCTAAACACGTCCTTCATGGAGATGGACACCGACGGCAACGTCATCCCGAAGACACCGCAAGCTGCAATCATGGCGGCCACTGTGTACCTCGCGTCCCATCCACCTCCGGAAGGGGACCCGAAAAGGGCCATGCATAAGTCTGCGCTTACCGGACTCAGACTCGTTGGAGCTGCGCTCCACGGAGAAGCTCCTGCGGAGCCAAAGAAGAAGGCTGTGGTCAAGTTCAATCGCAGCCCCACGCCCTCATCCGAAGATGAAGAGCACAACCTTCCTCGAAGGCACAAGATCTCGCGCCGTCGCAGCCGCGATTACGACGCTCGAAGCAAGCTAACCCAGCGCAAGATCGACAAGGCACGCGCCAAGCGCGTATGCTCGTCTGAATCCGAGGAGGAGGATAACGAAGGAGAACTCTGCGGAGCCCGATGCTTCAGCAGATCTGTCCGGCGGACACGGATTCCATGAAACTTCAAGCTTCCTTTGGACACTCCGAAGTTTGACGGCACACATGACCCCAAGGCGTGGCTCAACGACCACTTGTCATCCGTCAAGCTACACGGCGGAAACAAGGAAACTGCCATGCAATGCCTTCACCGCAATGACAGCGCAATCGATCCGCTTAGCAGCCTATCCTCAGGATCCATCCAAAGCTAGGAGGAGCTGGCGTACAGTTTCGTCCGAAACTTCAAGGGCACCAGCAAGAGGCATGCCTCGATCGAGGAGCTGCGGGCCTGCACCCAACGAATGGGCGAATCCATTCGCTCGTACATACTGCGCTGGTCCAACACCAAGAACTCCGCGGCGCACATCTCTGAGGAGAGAGCTATCAACGCCTTCAATGACGGCATCAAACGCCAGGACTTCAAAGAAGAACTTAGGTGCGCCAGGCCCAAGACACTAGACCACCTCATGGACATCGCCAACAGGTGGGCCGACGGCGAGGACTCCGTCCACCGAGCGCACTCGGAGGAGGAAGACGACTACGGCTAGCGACGTGAACGCCGCAGCAAGAGAAGATCGCGCGTCTACGATGATCGCGATGGACCCGACATGGTCGTGGCTGGCTACGCCGACCGCCGCAACGACAGCAACCACAGCAACGGCGGATACCGTGGAAGCAACTTCCCGACGAAGGATGCCCAACGCAGTCATGGCAATGCCGTGTCCGTGACGACGGACCCTCAGCATACGACAAACTGTCGGGTCCATGCACCATCCACTTCTACATCGACAAGCAGGATGGCAAGAAGAAGCCAAGCCACATGCTCAAGGACTATCGCGAGTTCCAGAAACTCAGCGAGAGCATGGCCCAGATGAGGCAGCAAGCCCCGAACCCTGGATACGGGAACGCACCCGCACCAGGAGAGATCGCACATGGAGCTCCTCCACCACCACCTGCGGGACCTTCGAACCACCCAATCGCACCCGCGCAGAATAACGGTGGGCACGGGTACCCCGCGCCGAAAGGATCGCTGATGATCCAAAATGGGCGCCCAACAAACAGGGTGTAGAAGAAAATCACCCGTCAGATCAATCTGGCCGTGACCGCTCCACCCGCCATCCCTGAGTACCTCAGCGGATCGGAATCCTGCATCATGTTCAGCCGTTCGGATCATCCTTGCCAGGTCCCTCGCCCAGGTCATGCTGCCCTGGTGCTCGAGGTGCAGATCGGCGGGTTCGACATGAGCCGCGTCTTCATGGACGGCGGCAGCGGCATTAATCTGATCTTTGCCAGCACCTTGGCAGCAATGCAGATCCCGCTGTGCAGCCTGGAACAATCTGATACAACGTTCCATGGCATCGTCCCAGGGAAGGGTGTATTCCCCCTAGGAAATATATGGCTCGACGTCATCTTCGGCAAGTCGGATAACTTCTGATGCGAGCGACTCGAGTTCAAAGTGGTGGACTGGCCATCACAATACCATGTCATCCTCGGGCGCGTGGCATTCGCACGATTCCTAGCGGTATCGCACTATGCGTACCTGCTACTCAAGATGCCAGGACCCAGGGGTGTCATCACGGTCCACAAGAGCTTCACCCGATCAGACCACTGCGACAGGGACTTCAATAGAATCTCCCAGTCCTTCGGCACGCAGGAGCAGCTCGTAAGGCTCCGCGAGGTGACGGACAACGGGGCACCCCTAGTCGCAAGACAGAACGCACCAGATATGTCCTTCGACTCCACCGTCAACACAAAGAAGGTACAGGTCCATCCAATGGATGCCTCTAAGACGGCGCTGATCGCCAACAACCTCAGCTCCGCATAGGAAAGCGCGCTCGTCGAATTCCTCCGTGAGCGCTGGGAAATCTTCGCCTGGTGTCATGCGGACATGCCAGGAGTTCCCAGGGAATTCACCGAGCATGCACTGCCAAGTCCATCAAACAGTCCATCCGATGACTGTCCGAACCACAGGCCGAAGCAATCGGAGTCGAAATCAACAGACTACTCGACGCAAACTTCATCAGGGAGATCAAGGAGAGCGAGTGGCTCGCCAACACCATGATGGTCCCCAAAAAGGACACGGACATCCTGCGGATGTGCGTGGACTTCACATCACTGAACAAGCACTGCCCTAAGGATCACTTCCCTCTCCCTCGGATCGATCAGATCATCGATTCGACTGCAGGATGCAAAAAACTCTCCTTCCTCGACGCCTACTCAGGCTACAACCAGATTCGACTGAAGGTCGAAGATCAGGAGAAAACAGCGTTCATCAAGCGCGTTCGGAGTGTTTTGCTACAACACAATGCCCTTCGGGCTGAAGAACGCAGGCACCACGTACCAACGGTGCATGCATGCATGCCTGAAGGACCAGATCGGCCGCAACATACAAGTCTATGTCGACGACATAGTCATCAAAACAAGGGAGTCCAAGACGCTCATCGACGATCTCTGCGAGATGTTCGATAACCTCGATCGATACAAGATCAAGTTAAACCCAGAAAAATGCGCCTTCGGCGTCCCATCTGGTCAGCTGCTAGGCTACTTCATCTCCCAACGAGGGATCGAGGTGAATCCGAAGAAAATCCGGGCCATAATGGCCATGGAGAAGCCGAAGAACCTCAAGGGCGTCCAGCAGCTTGCCGGGCGAATCGCGACATTGAGCAGGTTCATCAGCCGCATGGGCGAAAAAGCCCTGCCGTTCTATCAGCTGCTGTGCAAGGCAGACAAATTCGAGTGGACGCCCGAGGCGGACGATGCATTCGAAGATCTAAAGCGGCTGTTCTCTACCTCGCCCGTCTTGGTCACGCCAAAGGAGCGCGAGCCTTTACTGCTGTACATAGCAGCCACACACCAGGTGGTAAGCACCATACGGGTGGTCGAGCGACCCGAAGAAGGCAAGACCCATGGGGTCCAACGCCCAATCTACTACCTCAGCAAGGTATTGACGCCTTATCCAGCGGAAACATCACATGCAGAACCGACGCCAGCGAAGCCTTTGCCTGACGTAGCACCCGCGACACCTGGTGAACACGATCCTGCACAGTCGCAAGGACCATGGCACGATCACGGTCCATCCAGAAGAACCCGCCAGCCTCCATGTCCTGCTGGGTTAGGCATTTGATCCGAACAGCAACACGCTCCTTTTCCTCCTTCAGAGCAAGGTTAGCACCTGCGATACTTGCAAAACGTAAGATGAAAGGCCAACAAGCACATCCGAAACAATGAACAGCAGATCGAGAAGCTCACATTGAAGCTGTTCGGACAAGCGACGCAACTCCGTCATCAAATACTCCTCTCTGGCAGCGCCCCGCTCCGCCTTCGATTTCCAAACATCGGCGTGGCCACGCACTCCAAGCAATTCCTTCTCAAGACTACGGATGCGGTCTCGAAGAAACACAAGCTGCGACGCACCATCCAAAGATGGCCACAGCTGTGGCGCAGACGAAGTGTCAACGGGATCATCACCCGAAGGCCCCTAGAGTAAAAGAAGAAAAAGATATGAACAAGCAGACGAATGAACATAGAACTCGGAAATTCATTATGTACAGCAAAAAGCCACTTCGTGGCGCAAGGACTGTTCATAGATATAATTACAAGAGCTGGAAACAAAAGCTATCCTACAACTACAAGACCTAAGAAGCTGCATCCTGAGTAGCCTCGGAGCCGGATTGCCTGCCCTTGGCCTCTCCCTGCTACCTCAACGTGTACTCAGCCAGCAAGTCAATCAACTTCGGCCCATAACGTTTACAACGGGCAGCGTAGATGGCGAAGGCTACCTCAGATCCGTCAGCAGCCGTGGGCATCCGGGAGGTGACATGATGAAGATCCAGCTCCGCCCCAGACGCCAGGGCCATCGCCAGCCCGACGGACGCACCAATGCCTTTCGGCTTGCGCTTACCGGCAGTGCCGGACGACAAATCCGCCAAGGCATCGACATCCTCGAGGGCGACGCCCTTGGGGACGAGCTCCTTGTAGAAGCGTCCGAGAGCCTCCTTAGCCTTGGCAACCGAGCCGACCACGGTACTATAGCGGTCTTCGATCGCCGCAGTGGCATCATCCAGAGCACTTCCATGCTCCAAAGCACCGTAGTCAAACTCGATGCATGCGGCATCTAAAGAAACAACAGAAGCAACGTGAATATAAATCACAGCAAGAAAGGACAAGGAAGCCAAAAAAGGGAAAGATGACTGACATGGTTATACCCTGCGGGTACGTGACTTCAGCATACCTGGTCCCGCCCAAGGAAGGCCCACGGCAGATGTACGCCGGCCCATGAAGATTTTCGGGTGGCCAAGGCCCATGACGCCTTCGAGTCCTTGGAGAACAAGACTAGCGCAGATAGGAAATTCAAAGGGGTAAAACCCTAGAACCTGTAACCGACTAGGACTATGCCCGGGACCTGCCTAAGTCTATATAAAGGCCAGGAGGGCACGTCCTAGATCTCTCGGTTCATACTTTCGCACATACCTCCACGCCAGATCGAATCTGCGCACCCTGTAACCTTCGGTTCCGCCGTAATCAAGAGCAGACAAGCAAGAGTAGGGTTTTCCCTCCGGGGGCCTGAACCTGGGTAAATCTCGTGTCCCCTGGTTGCTTGTCTGTTAACCGTGCCACGATCTCCAGCATCCCCATCTTCTCCAAAACCCAAGTCCATAACAATGGGCATTGACGAGATTAAACCTCGTCAATTGGCGCCGTCTGTGGGAAACGGGGCTGCTGATTATGCGATCGTGACGGTTCCGACCCGATCGATCTACAACTCTGCGGCGACGGAGAATCATCTCCTCTTCGGCGCTTTCGACTTCACCGCTCACTCGCCGGCCACCATGAAAGATTTCGAGCCCGTAGGCGACGGACTCGAGATCCTATTCGGGAGCTTCGCCTGTGGGTCAACCGCACCCTCCGTCTCCCTGAGCGGGTGCCCGTGCCATCAATCAGGCCCGCCTCGTGGGCTCCACACCCTGTGCTACGCACATCACCATCAACAGATGAGTTTTACGACTGTAGCAGCTATAACTCCGATCTGTGTGATCCACCTTCGGATGAGGGGACCTACGGTTCCGGATCCGAAAGCTGCGGCAGCAGCCAACCAATCTGCGAGCGCTATCTATGTGCCGCAGTCATCCAAGGCGACAAGGAAACACCTAACCCGCCGCCCAACCGAAACGGCGGAAACGGCGAAAACAGAAGAAGCCAGTCCCCCCACCCAACAGGGAAAACAACGGCCACGTCATCCAACTTAGCAAAGAAGGATGGGTCCAAGCGCGCCGTGCCATCGCAGGCGACATAGTCCTACCTGCGGACGCCTCACGTGAACTACTGATGGCATACCACTACCTCCTCATCGAGGAGCACAAGAAGCAAGTCAAGATGCAGGAGACGCTCGACAAACGCAAGCAAGCAGCCTCCGAGTCCAGCGCGCGACGAGCTGCGCTCTCCGCCATGGCACCCGACTCTAGCACAAACGGAAACCAAGGAAACAAGCATCGCTCTCGGGTGGATAACATGGATCCCAAGGAGCGCCGTGACGTAACCCGAACTCTCCACACATCGTTCATGGATATGGATGCCGACGGCAACATCATCCCGAAGACACCGCAAGCTGCGATCATGGCAGCCAATGCATATCTAGCGGCCCACCCTCCTCCGGAGGGGGACCCAAAAAGAGCCATGCATAAGTCTGCACTCACCGGACTCGGACTTGTCGGAGCTGCACTCCACGACGACGCTCCTGCGGAGCCAAAGAAGAAAGCTCCGGCCAGGCGCGACCGGAGTCCCACCCCTTCATCCGAAGAAGAGGAGGAACATGACCTTCCTCGAAGGAAGAAGAGCTCGCGTCACCATAAACGCGACTACGACGCCAGAGAAAGCTTACACAGCGCAAGATCGACAAAGCACGAGCCAAACGTGCATGCTCGTCTGAATCCGAGATGGACGAAGACGAAGGAGAACTCTGCGGAGCTCGATGCTTTAGCAGATCCGTTCGACGAACGCAGATGCCACGCAATTTCAAGCTTCCTTCGGATACTCCGAAGTTCAACGGCACGCAAGATCCAAAATCCTGGCTCAGTGACCATCTGTCATCCGTCAAGCTTCATGGAGGCAACAAAGAAACCGCCATGCAATGCCTTCAATTGCGGTATGGTAGCGGCGCGGGTCTGGCTCAGTAGCCTAACATCAGGGTCCATCCGAAGCTGGGAGGAGCTCGCTTACAGCTTCATCCGAAATTTCAAGGGCACTAGCAAGAGGCCCGCCTCAATCGAAGAGTTGCGAGCCTGCACTCAAAGAACGGGTGAATCTATTCGCTCGTACATACTACGCTGGTCTACAACCAAGAACTCCGCAGCACACATCTCCGAAGAGAGGGCCATCGACGCCTTCAGGGACGGCGTCAAACGCCAAGACTTCAAGGAGGAACTTGGGCGTGTCAAGCCCAAGACACTCGACCACCTCATGGAAATTGCCAACAGTTGGGCAGACGGCGAAGATTGCATCCAGCGAGCGCAATCGGATGAAGAGGACGACTACGGCCGAAGACGGGAACGCCGCAGCAAGAGGAGATCGCGCGTCTACGAAGACCGCGACGGACCCGACATGGTCGCGGCCGGCTACGCCGACCGCCGCAACGACAACAGCCGCAACAGCGGAGGATACCGCGGCGGAAACTTCCGCGACAACGGACGCTCCACACAGTCGTGGCAACGCCGCGACCGCGACAACGGACCCTCGGCATTCGACAAACTTTCGGGTCCATGCACCATCCACTTCTACATCGACAAACAAGATGGCAAAAAGAAAGCCAGCCACATGCTCAAGGACTGCCGCGAGTTCCAGAAACTCAGCGAAAGCATGACGCAGATGAGGCAACAAGCCCCAATCCCTGCATTCGGAAGCGCACCTGCGCAAGGCGAAATAGCACATGGAGCTCCTCCACCGCCACCTATCGGAGGCCCAAACCAACCAGTCGCACCAGCGCAGAACAACGCCGGGGTCGGATACCCCCCACCAAAGGGAGCACTAAATATGATCCAGAAGGGACGCCCCACAAACAGGGTACAGAAGAAAATCACTCGACAAATCAACTTGGCCGTGGCAACTCCACCTGCAATCCCTGAGTACCTCAGCGGATCGGAGTCCTGCATCACATTCACTCGCGCGGACCACCCTTGCCAGATCCCTCGCCCAGGTCATGCTGCCTGTCTTTGGAGGCGCAGATCGGAGGCTTCAGATGAGTCGCGTCTTCATGGATGGTGGCGGTGGAATCAATCTAATGTTCTTAAGCACTCTAGCGGCAATGCGGATCCCACAATGCAGCCTGAGCGATCGGACACAACGTTCCACGGCATCGTCGAGGAAGGGCATATTCTCCCTGGCAAAATAGGGCTCGGCGTCATCTTCGGAAGCCGGACAACTTTCGGCGAGAACGACTCAATTGGTGGTGGATGGCGTCGCAATACCACGCCATCCTGGGGTGTGTAGCATTCGCAAGGTTCCTGGCCGTCCCACACTACGCATACCTGCTACTCAAGATGCCAGGACCGAGAGGCGTCATCACGATCCACGGGAGCTTCACCCGATTGGACCAATGCGACAGGGATTTCAACAAAATCTCCTAGTCTTTCAGCATGCAGGACGAGCTCGTAAGGCTCTGTGAAGTGACGGACAATGGGGCACCCCTAGTCACAAGGCAGAACGCACCTGACATGTCCTTCGACTCCACCGTTAACACCAAGAAGGTGCAGGTCCATCCGACGGATGCCTCCAAGACAGCGTTGATCGCCAACGACCTCAGTCCCGCATAGGAAGGCGCGCTTGTCGAATTCCTCCGTGAGCGCTGGGAAATCTTCGCCTGGTGTTCTGCTGACATGCCAGGAGTTCCCAGGGAATTCGCCGAGCACGCCCTCAATGTCTTTCCAGACACCAAGCCACTCAAACAGTCCATCCGGAGACTGTACGAACCACGAGCCGAAGCCATCGGCAAGGAAATCAACAAATTACTCGCAGCAGACTTCATCCGGGAAATCAAAGAAAGCGAGTGGCTGGCAAACACAGTCATGGTCCCAAAGAAGGACACGGACATCCTGCGGATGTGCGTGGATTTTACGTCACTAAACAAGCATTGCCCAAAGGACCACTTCCCTCTTCCTCGGATCGATCAGATCATCGATTCGACTGCAGGTTGTGAGAAACTCTCCTTCCTCGACACCTACTCAGGCTATAACCAGATTCGACTCAAGGTCGAAGATCAAGAGAAAACGGCGTTTATCACACCGTTCGGAGTATTCTGCTACAATACAATGCCCTTCGGGCTAAAGAACGCAGGTGCCACGTACCAGCGATGCATGCAGGCCTGCCTCAAGGACCAGATCGGTTGCAACGTCCAAGTCTATGTCGACGACATAGTAATAAAAACCAAGGAGGCCAGGACACTTATCGACGATCTCCGCGAGATGTTCGACAATATTGATCACTACAGGATCAAGCTCAACCCCGAAAAATGCGCCTTCGGCGTCCCATCAGGTCAGCTGCTCGGGTACTTCATCTCTCAACGAGGGATCAAGGCGAACCCGAAGAAAATCAGAGCCATCATGACGATGGAGAAGCCGAAAAACCTCAAGGGCGTCCAGCAGCTCGCAGGACGAGTAGCGGCGCTAAGCAGGTTCATCAGCCGCATGGACGAGAAGACCCTACCATTCTACCAGATGCTGCGCAAAGCAGACAAGTTCGAGTGGACACCAGAAGCCAACGACGCATTCGAAAGCCTCAAGCGGCTCCTCTCCACCTCGCCCGTTTTGGTCATGCCAAAGGAGCGCGAGCCCCTGCTCCTGTACATAGCAGCCACACATCAGGTGGTCAGCACCGTACTCATGGTCGAACGACCCGAAGAAGGCAAGACCCATGGGGTCCAGCGCCCAATCTACTACCTCAGCGAGGTACTCACTCCAACAAAACAGAGGTACCCTCACTACCAGAAACTCGCCTACGGCGTGTTCATGACGACTCGACGATTGAGCCACTACTTCCAAGAACATCAGGTGATGGTTGTCAATGAGGCACCCCTAAACAGCATCCTGAATAACCCGGAGGCCACAGGACGCGTGGCCCTGTGGGGCATCAAACTGTCACCTCTGGACATCGTCTATGAGAAGCGACTCGCAATCAAATCTCAAGTCCTTCCAGACTTCCTGGTACATTGGATGGAGCTGTAGCTGCCAGACACCCCAGACATGTCGCAGTCATGGACAATGCACTTCGACGGCTCCAAGCGCGAAGCGAGGCGAGGGTCATCTTGACCTCCCCGCAAGGCGACAAGATGAAGTACGTTCTTCGGATGAAATTCATAGCCTCCAACAACGAGGCCGAATACGAAGCCCTCATCCATGGCATGAGGATGGCAAAGATATGCGGCGCAACGCTCCTGGTCATCTGACTCCAACCTCGTCGTCCAGCAGACGATGAACGAGTGTGACGCACACGCCGAAAACATGATTGCGTACCGCGCGCTCTACAACACACTCGAAGGAGAATTCGACGGCTGCGAGCTTCGACACGTCGGAAGAGAAAGCAACGAGGAGGCCGATAGACTCGCCAACATTGGCTCCACTTGCGCAAAAGTGCCACCAGGTGTGTTCCTCGAACAGATCTGCGTGCCGTCCATCAAGCGGAAATTCCCCAAAGGATCACCCGAAGAAGCAGAACACTCGGGGGCCATGATACCCGAAGGTCATGAAGGACCCAAAAAATGGATACCGAGGTCGCCATGGTCAACCTAATGTAGGTCATGGCAGTCGAAGAAACCTGGACACGCCCATACCTCTAGTTCCTGTTAAATGGAGAACTGCCTGACAACCCGACAGATGCCCGGCGCATATCTCGTCGGTCAAAGGCCTTCACCACTATCAATGGTGAGCTGTACAAGCGCAGTATCACGGGTGTACTACAACGGTGTGTCACCATCGACGACGGCAAAACCATCCTCCAAGACATCCACGAGGGCATCTGCGTCCACCACGCAGGCAGTCGCTCCCTTGTCGCCAAAGCTCTACGAGTAGGATTCTACTGGCCAATGGCCATGAGCAACGCAAAGGACATCGTCCGAAGATGCAACGGGTGCCAGCGGTTCACCGACAAACCGCACGCACCCGGGTCCGAGCTCAGACCCATACCCATAGCTTGGCCTTTTGCCCAATGGGGCCTCGACATGATCGGCAAACTACCAAAATCCTCCAAAGGGGGACACGTCTTCCTCCTGGTTGCAGTCGACAAATTCACCAAATGGATCGAAGCCATGCCGGTAACCAACCAGAAAGGCAAAACTGCTGTCAAGTTCTTCGAGTCCATTGTCTACAGGTTCGGCGTACCGCATAGCATCATCACCGACAACGGATCGAACTTCATCTCCGAGGAATTCTAGGACTTTTGCGAGGGCCTTGGGATCAACAACATGTACGCCTCAGTGGCACACCCGCAAACGAACGGGCAAGTGGAAAAGGCCAACGGCCTAATCAGCGCCGGCATCAAGAAGCGCCTCATGAGCTCACTCAAACAAAAAGCTGGAAACTGGACGAAAGAGCTACAATCCGTCATGTGGAGCTTACGGACCACGCCAAACAGCGCCACCGGCTACACACCGTTCTTCATGGTACACGGAGCCGAGGCCGTGCTACCAGCCGAAGTACGCCACCAGGCCCCACGGGTCGTTGCTTACAGTGAAGCCGAATCCACGGCTGCACTCAAAGATGCCGTCGATACACTCGACGAAGCAAGAGACATAGCAGCAGCTCGATCAGCGGTGTACCAGCAGAGTCTCCGCAACTACCACAGCCGTCGGCTGCGCCCAAGGTCCTTCGTCGAAGGAGACCTCGTCTTACGACTCAAGCAAAAGCGACCGAATAAATTCGAGTCACCATGGGAAGGACCCTATGTCATCACCGAAGTCATCCCAGGTGGCACCTATCGCCTCAAGCATGTGGAGTCTGGAGTTGCATACTCCAACCCATGGAATATCTCGCACCTTTGACGATTCTATCCGTAGCAAGATACCCCTTTACTTTCAATAAGGCTTTCAGCCAAGGCTATTCAGCCGAACAATGTACCTCCTCCATTACGATATAAATAAAGCTAAGTGTCTCGCCCCAAAACTTCGGTTCACTATTTTCTGCAACTTTACTATATGCTACAAACACACTCGGGGGCTCCCCCCACCTCACGATTTCATCGACTGAGGATCAAACGTGTACACCTGAGTAGCTGACAACGTCAGGCAAACGAAAAGGACACGCACTCAATCAAAGCACTGCATGCTCACAAACCTTTACAACAAAGGGCACAACACGCCCAGCCGAAATATACAAATTTTACATCTATCTCTTTTTCAGGTACTACCTATTCTGAAGAATAACCTGAGCACGCTGCTCAAACAAATCTACGACCTGTTCGGCATACTGCCTTACAGCTGCATAGTGCGGACGCATGTCCCACTCACCACCATCAGGCCGAAGAGGTGGGCCAGCAGCCACAGCAGCCAAATCTATGTCAGGCCGGTGCAACCTCACAAGGGACAAAGCAGCCTTCACACCTGCGACAAGTTGCTGCCGCACCAACTCCTTGACATTGCTTACGTTCCGAAATTTCGACAGAAGACCCGCAAGGCTCGTCGGCATGGCATCCAAAGGGAACATGATGTGCAGCACAGAGGCAAGTGATGTTTGCACTTGGCGGAGCACCCGTGAAACTTGATGAACACGATCCTGCACCGTCGTTAGGGCTATGGCGCGATCACGATCCATCCAGAAGAAGCCGCCGGCCTCCATGTCCTGTTGAGTCAAGCAATTGACCCGAACAGCGACACGCTCTTTTTCTTCCCTCGGAGCAAGATTCGCACCTGCACCAATTGGACAAAATAAGAGTAAAGCCAGCAGGCTCATCCGAAGAACCAAGCTACAGCTCGAACCAAAGAACAACTTAGATTGCAGCTGCTCGGACAACCGAACCAGCTCCGCCATCAAGTACTCCTCTCTGGCTGCACCACGATCCGCCTTGGACTTCCAAACGTCGGCATGGCCGCGTAACCCGAGCAACTCCCTCTCCATACTACACACACGATCTCGAAGAAAAGCGAGCTGCAAGGAATCATCCAAAGATGGTCGCGACGGCATTGCGGACGAGGTGCCAACAGGGTCAGCACCCGAAGGAACCTAGAGCAGCAGAACAAGAAAGGGACACAAACATTCAGACAAGAGCAGAGCACAACTCAGAAGAATTCATTAAAGGCCACTACGTGGCACAAGGATGGTGTTCTTTCAAAATATTTACAGCAAAAGCAAAACTACAAACTATTCTATGTCTACAAAGCCTACGATGCGGCACCCTGAGTCGCCTCAGAGCCAGACTGCCTAGCCTTGGCCCCGCCCTACTGCCGCAGTGCGTACTCAGACAGCAAATCAATGAGCTTGGGCCCATATCGTTTGCAGCGAGCGGAGTAGGCAGCAAAGGCTACCTCGGATCCATCTGCAGCTGTCGGCATCCGAGAGGTGATCTGGGGCAGGTCCAGCTCCGCTCCAGCCGCCAAGGCCATCGCCAGCCCGACGGACGCGCTGATGCCCTTCTGCTTGCGCTTGTACTCCAGCGCTTGGTGATAAAGCCTCCGCCAGGGCATCCACATCATCGAGGGCCACGCCCTTAGGGAAAAGCTCCCTGTAGAAGCGGCCAAGGACTTCCTTCACCTTGGCTAGGGAGCCGACGACGGTGCTGCAGCGGTCTTCGACCGCCACAGTAGCATCAACTAGAGCACTTCCATGCTCCAGAGCACCACGGTCAAACTCGATGCCTGCGGCATCTGAGACAAAAAGAAAAGCATGAAGAAAAGCAGCATAGAAGAAGACCCGAAGAAAAAGAAACAAGTACAAAACCAGCACTCACCCGAAATAGCCTTGGCAGCAGCCATGAGCTTCATCGCCACCTCTTTTTCACGAGTAGCCGCAACGGTGGCCAGCTGCTGCTCACGATCTGCGGCCTCCTGCTGTAGACGCTCCTTCGCTTCGGCTGCCTTAGTCAGCTCTAGCTCGAGGCGTTCTTTCGCGCCAACGGCGGCTTCGGTCTTCTGCTCTGATTGACCAAAGCTCTTTTTAAGAGCGTCGACCTCACGGAGGGACTCGTTATGCTCCTCTGCATTTAAGACAAGCAAGTGTCAAAGAACAGGACCAGGATAAATAAGAAATGTATTAAACAGCAGATGGATACCTTGAAGCTGCCGAAGTTTCGCCTCCAGCGCTAGGCGCTCCTGCACCAACCGCTTGGCCTCCTGCACAAAAGGCTGAAGAAAAAGAAAATAGCAGTAAGAAAAGGACTTGGGGGCTACGTCCAACACAACGGAGAAAAAACCAAATCAGCATATGAAGACACTCGGGGGCTCCCCCCGTGACGTGAAGCAGAAAAACTTACATGCTCCGCTGGCGGCTCCGAAGACCCGCCTGCGAAATTCTGAGGCGCAACCACCTGCACCTCCTGCACAGGAGGATCCGGAGCGGCGCCACCTGAAGTCGCCACCGTCTAAGGAGGAGGAGGAGGAGACGCAACGATCGACTCCCCCATCATCTACCGCGCACCATCACTGGAATCATGGGAGGAGTGCCTGCATACGAACCAATCAGCACAAGTGCAAACATCATAAAGGAAAAAGGACAAGAGCACAACAAGAAACTTACGAGCCGAGCGAGCTTAGGTCGAAGACAGGAGGAGCCTCTCGGGCTCTCTTCTCCTCTTTCTTCTCTTCCTTCTTCTCCTCATTTTTCTCTTCCTTCTTCCGCTTCGCTGGCGGGTGCGGCGCTACAGCCCGCACAGGAATGGAAGGAATGGGAGAGGAAGAATCCCCATGACCATCACTATGACGCTCAAGGCCAAGAGGGTTCCTGGGAGTCGGAGGAGTCGAGGCATCCGAAGACTCACTGGAGCTCCGTGCTCGCTTACGCGTATGATCCTCACTCGACTCGTCGGCATCCTCCGCCGGAGATCGCGCCGATGGCAGCTCGGACATGGACTCAACCACTTCATTATCCGGAGCATTCGGATAATTTTTGGGCAAAGGCGGTACCATGCCCGGAACTTTGAAGCTCTACAAAAACCAGAAGAAACTTTGTTAGCAAAAAAAGGAAATAAATACACAGCCGACAAAAAGCACTACGTGCACAAATCTACACCTGCGGAACGGCCAACGTCGAAGAAAATGGAGGAGTTAGCGACTTCCTCGCGATTTCTTCTCCGGCTTTGAACTTCAGTAGCGCACGAAGGTCCTTGTCAAGATCCCCCTTGGAGATTTTCTCAGCCGAAACCCTAGTCGGATCACGGCGCCCAGAATAAAGAAACATCGGGTGTGCCCTTGCTTGGAGAGGCTGCACCCGACGCTCAAGAAATGTTCGGATGATGTCCACGGTGTTCACCTCCTTGTCCGGAATCAGCTGGAGATCCTCCACCCGACGGTAAAGGGCCTCTATCTCCTCCTTCTCACCGTCCAGGATTGGGTTTTTCCAAGACCTTTTCGGCTCAATCTTTTGGGAAGGGTCAAACGGAACAAGGCCAAAATCATGTCCGGGCACTACGGAGTCGCGGATATAAAACCATCGCCTCCGCCAGTACTGGACAGATTCAGACTTGGAAAAAGAAAAGAAGAGAAGATTGGGACTAAGGGAGATGATGCAACCACCAATGGGGTACACACCATCCGAACCAGACTGCCTCTTCACGGAATAAAGCTTCCAGAAGAGGCCAAAATGCGGCTCAATGCCAAGCCAGCACTCGCAAACAGTGATAAAACAAGCAATATGGAGAAGAGAATTGGGAGACAGATGATGAAGCTGAATCCCATAGAAGAAGAGCAGTCCACGGAGGAAGTTGTGGATTAGAAAAGAAAGCCCGCGCATAACGAAGGCGAGAAACATAACCCGATACCCAGGAGGGGGACGGGGGATTACCTCATTGCCGGGGAGTTTGACGGCCTCCCTATCCTGCGGGATCAGCCCCTGCTCGCAAAGCTTGCGGAGATCGCTCTCCCGCGTCTCTGATCGCCGCCAGCCACCATCGGTGACGCGAGGAGCGGTGGCGCCTTTCTGACCTCCGGCGGCGCTGGTCCCAACGGCGGACGAGGACTTCTTGGATTTCCCCATTGCGCTACGATGGCACCGGCAGTGAAAATGCAGAAGACAACGACGGAAGTGTGAAGGAAATCCTAGCGCGCAGCAAGAATCGCTAAGAGCACAAGGAGGCAGTGAAAACAAGAACTGATGCGGTGAAAACAAATCGCGGCTTTCCCCAATGATTATAACAGCGAAGACGATGCACGACAGCCGTCCATCCAGAAGACCTAACGCCAATGGCAGATCTGACCGTACACGTGTCAACATCTTAATGAAACCGTCGCTACCACGCCGTCCACTACGCGCGGAAATCGAGGAGGCGCCCTCCACGCCGCGCGTGACCGGTCAAATCAAAGTCAGCAAATGGGACCCACGTTCGTCCAGTCAAGTCATCTCTAGCATAGCAGACGCTTGAGGTCATCAATCGTCAGCACTGACGTCATCAAAAGCTATACTAGCACAACTTACATTTCTTCGGGTCCACAGCTAAGAGTACTCACTCGAATCTTCGATTCGACTAAATACTCGGGGGCTACTCCTATCGGGAAGCTGGTAGCGCGCAAAAGCGAATAAAGACAAAGCACTTCTCTGAGTCCTACGTCGAGTCGACGACTCCACTACGGACTTGGGGGCTACTCCCATAGGGAGGATAGATTTAAGCATCCGAAAATTTTCGAGTCCTACGGACTTAACAACTGAACGATGTTTGAACTAAAGTCTCCGCTCGAGTCTACGACTCGAACAGACACTTGGGGGCTACTCCCATAGGGAGCGCTGGTCGCGCACCCTATGAAATCTTCGACTGCGATCTTTCGGATCAGCACGCAAAAACTTTTTTGGCAACTCTGCCCCAACAAAAAGCTGAGTGAGCGACAATCTCCTTGGACACCCGAAACACCTCCGTGGTGACAAATGTTCGGATGCTGCGTCTGCGACGCAAAGATAAGACCTACAGATATCATCTGATGGCCTGGCAACGCACCCGACTGCGCTCTGCTAGTATAAATCCATGCCAACAGGCGTGATGAAAAAATCCCGATGGACGCGTTGGGTACATCAATTAAAAACACTGGAATTCTACTCCTATAAGTCCTCCACGGCCTGAGTCGAATTGCACCAGCATATGTTCCGGGTTCAAGTTAAGGGACTCGAACCTGATGAAGATCATGTTGTTTTGTCCTAAGACAGTTAACTGACCCTGATCCGTCGGGTGAGTCAGGCACATGCATCAACAATCCCTACACACATATACTTTTATTACCCAGTTGCACCCGAAGGATTGAAGAGTCCTCAGTCGAATCTACGATTATTTGATCACTCGAGCTCGACATGGTTATACCTGCGGTGCGTGACTTCAAAGATACCCGGTCCAGCCCAAGGAAGGCCCATGGCGTATGTCGCCGCCCATGAAGATTTTCGGGTGGCCAAGGCCCATGACGCCTTCGAGTCCTTGGAGAACAAGACTAGCGCAGATAGGAAATTCAAAGGGGTAAAACCCTAGAACCTATAACCGACTAGGACTATGCCCGGGACCTGCCTAAGTCTATATAAAGGCCAGGAGGGCACGTCCTAGATCTCTCGATTCATACTTTCGCACATACCTCCACGCCAGATCGAATCTGCGCAC
The DNA here is from genome assembly GCA_023614405.1 of Avena insularis. Classification (NCBI taxonomy): domain Eukaryota; kingdom Viridiplantae; phylum Streptophyta; class Magnoliopsida; order Poales; family Poaceae; genus Avena; species Avena insularis. Next base: position 313,485,030 of record CM042693.1, on the reverse strand, counting down.
CCTGTAACCTTCGGTTCCACCGTAATCAAGAGCAGACAAGCAGTAGTAGGGTTTTCCCTCTGGAGGCCTGAACCTGGGTAAATCTCATGTCCCCTGGTTGCTTATCTGTTAACCGTACCACGATCTCCAGCATCCCCATCTTCTCCAAAACCCAAGTCCATAACAATGGGCATTGACGAGATTAAACCTCGTCAACAACACAACTCACCCGAAATAGCCTTGGCAGCCGCCATCAGCTTGTCGGCTACCTCCTTCTCGCACGAGGCCGTAGTGGTGGCGATTTGCTCCTCGCGGTACGTAGCCTTCTGCTGTAGGCGCTCCTTGGTCGCGGCTGCATTGGCTAGCTCCAGCTCGAGGCGCTCCTTCGCACCAACGGCGTCCTCAGCCTTCTTCTCCGCTCGCCAAGGCTCTTTTTGAGAGCATCAAGCTCGCGGAGGGTGGTATTGTTGTCCTCTGCAAACGGCAGAACACTTATCAGATCGAAGCAAAGGAAAATAGAAGAAGACGCAAAAATGTCAACTCGTAAACATACCTTGAAGCTGTTTGAAGCTGGCCTCTAATGCCAGGTGCTACTGCACCAGCTGGTTGGCACCTTGCACAAAAGGCTACAAAAGGCACTGCTCGTCAAATGAAAGGCTCGGGGGCTACGCCCAAAGAACGAGCAAAACAAGCTACACATATGAAAGACGCTCGCCCCCCCCCCCCCCCCGAGACTTGAAGAAAAAACGATCAGCAGACCATCCTACAGATACTCGGGGGCTCCCCCGAGGCAAGTACAAACAAAAAAGGAAAAAAAGGCTTGAGCAGCAGATCACCCAAAAGATGCCCGGGGGCTCCCCCCGAGGCACAAAGAAACAATGATTAGAAGATCATCCGAAAAGGCTCGGGGCTCCCCCTGCGGTAGAAAACAAAATCACGTACGTGGTTAGACGGCGACTCCGAAGGTTCGCCTGCAGTCTTCTGAGGGACAACCACCCGAGCCTCCTGCGGAGAAGACCTCGGAGCAGCGCCCTCGGAGGTGGCCACCGTCTGAGGAGGAGGAGGAGCAACCTTCGACTCTCCACCATATCCCCAGCGCCATCGCTGGAGGAGCTGTCGGAAGAGTGGCTGCAAAAGAAAACATCAGACAAGAACAATCAAGCGAAATCAAAAGAAAAGGAAAAGGCAATTGGACAAACTTACGAGTCGAGATTGCTCAAGTCGAAGACAGGCGGGGTCCTCCTACCCTTCTTCTCTTCCTTCTTATCTTCTTTCTTCTCTTCCTTCTTCCGCTTCGCCGGCGGCTGCGGCGCTACAGCCCGCATGGGAACGGCCGAAATAGGAGAGGAAGAGCCCCCATGACCCCCACTATGGCGCTCAAGGCACATCGGGTTCCTAGGCATCGGCGGAGTCGAAGCATCTGACGATTCGCTCGAACTCCGCGTCTGCTTCCGAGTGTGCTCCTCGCTAGACTCAACAGTCTCCTCAGCCGGCGACCGCGCCGAAGGAAGCTCAGACATGGAGTCCACCATCTCATTGTCTGGTGCATCCGGAAACAGTTCGGGGAGTGGCGGCGACATGCCCGGCACCTTGAACTCCTGCGCAAAATAAGCAAATTTGTCAGCACACAAGCAAATACAAGGAAAACGCAGTCGAAAAAAGCACTACGCGCACGTCCCAGATCTACACCTGCGGAACCCGACGAGAAGCAGCGAATGGAGGAGTTAGCGACTTCCTCGGAATATCCTCTCCAGCCTTGTACTTGAGCAGCGGACGAAGAATCCCGTCGAGATCCCCCTTGGAAAACTCCTCAGCCGAAACCCTAGTCGGATCACGACGACCAGAATAAAGGAACATCGGATGCGCCCTAGCCTGGAGCGGCTGCACCCGACGTTTAAGGAAGGTGCGGATGATATCCACACTGTTCACCTCTTTATCCGGAATCAACTAGAGATCCTCCACCCGACGATAGAGTCCCTCTATCTCCGCCACCTCGCCATCCAAGATCTGGTTCTTCCAGGACCTCTTCGGCTCGATTTTCTGGGAGGGGTCGAAAGGAGCAAGACCAAATTCCTGTCCAGCCCTCGTGGATTCACGGATGTAAAACCACCGCCTCCGCCAGTACTGAATAGATTTGGACATAGAAAAGAAGAAGAAAAGAAGATTGGATTTGAGGGAAATGATGCAACCCCCAATGGGATAAACACCATCGGAGCCAGATTGCCTCTTCACGGAATAGAGTTTCCGGAAGAGGCCAAAGTGCGGCTCGATACTGAGCCAGCACTCGCAGAAAGTGACGAAACTAGCGACATGAAGAAGAGAGTTGGGCGAAAGATGATGAAGCTAGATACCATAAAGGAAAAGCAATCTACGAAGAAAATCATGGATTGGGAAGAAAAGGCCCCGAAGTAAAAGGCGACGAACATAACCCAAAACCCAGCTGGAGGACGGGGAATTACCTCATCGCTGGGAAGTTTGACGGCCTCCCTATCCTGCGGGATCAGGCCCCGCTCATGGAGCTTGCGGAGGTCACCCTCACGCGTCTCCGATCACCGCCAGCCACCGTCGGTGACGTGGGTGGCGGCGGAACCCCTTTTGCCGCCTCCGGCCGCACTGGTGCCAACTGCAGTGAAGGACTTCTTGGGCTTCCCCATTGTAGTGCGGCGGTGACAACAACGAGCACGCAGAATCAACGATGGAAAAGTACGAGGAAATTACAGCGTGCAGCGAGAACGCTCAAAGAAGATGGGAGCAGTGAAACGAGAATGGCTGCGGTAAAAAACAAACTCACCTTTCCCCAATGATTATAAGGACGAAGACGATGCACGACGACCGTCCATCGGGAATACCTAAAGCCAATACTCAGATCTGACCGTCCACGTGTCAGCACAGCAGCGAACCGTCGCTCACACGCCGTCCACTAGGAACAGAAATCAAGGAGACGCCGTAATTATCCACGCCGCGCATGACCAGTCAACTCAAATTCAGAAGGTGGGACCCATGTTCGTCCTGTCACGTCATCTTTGGTGCCGCAGACGCTTGAGGTCACCGATCATCAGCACTAATGTCATCAAAGCTATACTAGCAACGGTTACAATTCTTCGTCTACACAGCTAAAAGTACTCACTCGAATCTACGATTCGACTAACTACTCGGGGGCTACTCCTATGAGGAGCGCTGGCCGCGCACCCGAACAACAACTAAAGCACTACACTTCGAGTCCTACATCGAGTCTATGATTCCACTACGGACTCGGGGGCTACTCCCATAGGGAGGACGGATTCAAGCATCCGAAAAATTTGTGTCCTACGGACCTGGATCCAAACAACGGCTGAGTTAAAGTCTCTTCTCGAGTCTACGACTCGAACAGACACTCGGAGGCTACTCCCATAGGGAGCGCTGGTCGCGCACCCTATGAATTCTTCGACTGCGATCCTTCGGATAAGCACGCAAAAACATTTCGGCAACTCTGCCCCAATTAAATGCTAAGCGAGTAACATCCTCATTGGCCATCCGAAACACCTCCGCGGTGATAAAATTTCGAATGCTGTGTCTGCGACACAAAGATAAGACCTACAGATATCATCTGATGGCCTGGCAACACACACGACTGCACTCTGCTAGTGAGAACCCGTGCCAACAGGCGCGATGAAAATCCCGACGGACGCGTTGGGTACATCATTTAAATTTACTGGAATTCCACTCATGTAAATCCTCCGCGGCCTAAGTCAAATTGCGCCAGCATATTTCCGGATTTGAGTTGAGGGACTCGAATCTGAAGAAGATCGTGTTGTTTTATCCTAAGACAGTTAACTAACCCTAATCCGTCGGGAGAGTCAGGCACACGCATCAACAATCCCTACACTCCAAATCATTCTCTAGCAAACAGAGATAGCCGCACCCGAAAGAATGAGGAGTCCTCAGCCGAATCTAAGATTCGACTGAACACTCGGGGGCTACTAACATGGTTATACCCTACGGTTACACGACCTTAGCATACCTAGTCCGGCCCAAGGAAGGCCCACGAGAACATGCGCCAACCCATGAAGATTTTCAGGTGGCCAGGGCCCATGACGCCTTCGGATCCTTGGAAAGCATGACTAGAGTAGATAGAAAATTTAAAGGGGCAAACCCTAAAACTCAGAATCGACTCGATCTCATGCTCGACCTGCCTATCTCTATATAAAGGCCAGGAGGGCACGACGAGGAGGCTCTCTCTTACAATCTCTCGCACTCCACCGCATACACACCTCCACGCCAAATTGCATCTACGCACCCCTGTACTTTTCGGTTCTGCCGTAATCAAGAGCAGACAAGCAGGAGTAGGGTTTTCCCTCCGGGGGCCTGAACCTGAGTAAACCTCGTGTCCCATGTTACTTGTTTGGTAACCGTTCCGCGATCTCCAGCATCCCCATCTTCTCCAAAACCCAAGTCCATAACAATAGGCATTGACGAGATTAAACCTCGTCATAGTCGCCAACCTCGCCCTGCACCACTGACGGTGGCTGTGAGAAGGGCTGGCCAACGGGCATCGCCCGGCAGCGGTGCGAACCTGGGTCGAGGGAGAGGGGAGATGAGAACAAAGATGAGACAAAGATAATGGGCTGGTTGGGCCAAGACCCCTTCGAGGTGTTGTTTTGACTTTACCCTACTGGGCCACAAGGGCCCAATAAACCCAAACAGTCAGCCCAAATCACTTAAATCCTGTTTTAATAAATGGAAAAGAACCAAAATGCCCCTGAACTTAAATACATTCTAGAAAATAAAATAAAAATCCAAAAATTATAAATAAAATATTTTTGGATTCACAATAATCCAAACTATCAGAATAAATTAAGAAATAAAATTTTAGACATATAAATTTTATTAAGAATTTTGTAATATATATATTCCTCATGGAATTTTACAAAATTATTGTAAGATGATAAAAATTAATAAAAATCACTTTCATTATATATTAATATTGTAGTATTTTTTAAAAATACTAAACAAATATTTAATATCAATTTTTGGTATTTAAGGATAATTATTAAAGGAATTATTAAATAAATAAAATGCAAATAAATTGAAATAAAATAAAAGAATACAATATTCAATAAATATTTAAAAATTAATATTTATAAATTCTTTATTATTAAATGAAATTTTATAATTTAAATAAATGGGGGAGAATATATATAAAGCTAAATGATGCATTACATTAATTTGCATAATCATTTTGCTTCTTTAAATATTGTCCTTACCGGGCAATAATGATGTTTTTGTAGACATAGAAGCTCAAGGTCCAGTGCAAGCATCTGACTTCACTACCTTGTAATCACAAGGCAAGTTCATCACTTGCTCATGTCCTTTGAAGAGTCTTTATCAAAGTATTTGCGAATTGTGTGTTATCATCTATATTATAGAAAAAGAAAACATTATTTTCTCAAAATACTAAATCTTAGATATCATCCTAAGTGATGATATGAAGGAGCAATAGAACTTAGGGTTCTAATTCCAATAATGATGAACAATTAGGGAATAATAACCCATGACATCAGTGATTCTAGCACCGTGTATTACGCGTTAACCATGAGATTTGGAATGCGACAGAGAAGTCAGCTGTATCCTTTTCCTCTTATATGGAGGCAAGACGACCTTAACGTGACGTTGTGATTCCTTGTGCGGATCCAACATATTGGTGGGCACCCTTACGCCCCACACTTTTGGTGTCTAGATTATCTATGAACGGTGTTTAGGGATATAGTCCATGTAAATGGTACTATTTCGGGCATCACTAGGTCATAGAGTCTTCGAGAACTCATCAGGGTTTTAGCCTGCCCGAAAGGGGGCTTAACGAAGGTGAGCTAGCCCCGAAGGATCGTGCAGACATACGAGGTCACGGAGAGGGCAGTGATTGGCTTGGACCAACTACTGGGCCCCACATCATGGAATTGTGGACGGGAAAGTACGCCCGATTGTGCAACAAGGAGTTGATCTCTCATGGGAAAAGTAACGCACCTCTGCAGAGTGTAAGAATTGTAACTTGTTACTACATTAGGGAAGGATCTACTGAAACGCGGAAAGGAACTCCATAAAAGTTCTGGTCAACCTGTGAAGGCTGATGGTCATAGATTTTCATAATAAAATCAACCTTTGAAGAAAGATTTACGAAAATTGCATAGTGCCAAAGAATGATAGTCCGAGGTGGTAGATAGAGCATCAAACTTCCTACCATGCATATAATGAATTTGTTGGGTAACGATGTTACTCATCCTTTCCTTTGAATCCTTGCTTAGACTCTGAGAATCCCGAAGATACTCCAATGTATGCATCTAAGAGTCAAAACGACGTCTTCTATGAAGAGCCCAACCTGTATGGAGCCTTAGAAGGGGAGGACTACGACATCGTCTATAGAGGAGAGTTCCAAGAGTCCGAATAATTACTATAGTTCTAGTAACCACTTGAGCCGAGCAACATGAACATTATATAGCAATAAATTGTTGAGCTCAATTTGGAGTTTAAGTTTTAAATTTGAAACTTCCATTGAAACACTTATATTTTGGTTTGTAAGTTGAATCTTTTGGAAGTCTTGAACTTCTTGTATTGTAATAATAATAACGTGTGTATGTTGGTAATATGGACTCGCAATGTTTCTGTTGTACCACTCTGAGGGATGTGATATTTACGGAACGGTGTTCTATGGATGTCATGTCAACGACTATAGTGTACTACACATGCAGTGGTATGCTGGGTCACCGCACCCATGTCATATGGATTGCCATTGATCTGATAAAAAACCTGTGAGGCATTGCCTTCTGCCAGCCTAGCAAACACTGGAGACCGCTGCAGCACATTGATGTCATTGTTTAATCCAGCCATGCCAAAAAAAAGAGTGCCAAATCGAGAGATCTTGTGCTGCAACATCCTCTAGTATGATGGTGCACCCCTTCGCATGCCCTTTGAACTGCCCTTGCCAATCAAAGGGACAGTTCTTCCGCTGCCAATGCATGCAATCGATGCTGCCAAGCATACCAGGAACCCCCCTTCTCTCGTTGATGGACAAAAGACGGGCAGTGTCTTCGGTGTTCAGCTCTCTTAGGTAAACTTTGTCAAACACCGCAATAATCGTGTTGCAAAACCGGTACATACAATCGTGGCATGCGGACTCGCTCATGCGCATGTAGTCGTCGAGGAGGTCACCAGGAACTCCATATGCTAGCTGCCGAATGGTAGAAGAACATTTTTTGGTAAGAGGAGAAGCCAATCTTGCAGGTGCAATCGTACTTGGCCTCGAAGTAGTCATCGTACTCCGTCACCCTATTGAGAATTTGCAAGAACAGGTCCCTCGACATCCGATAGCGGCGACGGAATGCCTTTTCTTTAAATACTGGATCAGTTGGACGGAAGTAGTCCTTGTAAAGGCGTATATGGTCTTCTTCTCGGTTGCGTTCCTGGTTGGCTTCGCCGCTTGGATGAGCCACCTCTGCGCGGCGGCAAGAGGTAGTGGTCGTGCAGCATCTATGCAGTTGCCAGCAGAATCTCGGCCTCACCGTCGGACTCCTCCTCAGACGATGACTCCATGAAATTCTGGTAGCCCTTCTTCGGCTGCTGCCCATCTGCAAAGTATGTGGCCGTCAATGACGATGCCAACTACCGCAGCGGGACGGATACCTAGAAAGGACCGGCGAACGTACCTCGGGCAAATGATCGAGTAGGTTGTGTGCCACGCAGAGAGTGTTGCGCGTCCAGTCTACATACGGAGGCTGAGGGCGGTAGGATTGCCTGCGACGCGTCCAGGCAAATCCGGCAATGCACGTGGCCTGTGGTGGCGCTCGATAATGCGGGGGCGTCGGCGGAAGCGAGCGGTGGTGGCGGTAAGATTGCGCCTACTCGAGACGCGAGATATGAAGTGCAAGGGTTTGGGGAGGAAGGCGTCTGTTGTGCCACTAGCGAGAGAGCCGTATGACTTATTGGGAGGACACCCACGCTGTCCGCGCGCGTCCGGACCGACGCAACCAAGGGCCAGATTAGATGCATAGATATGTCAAGCCGGACGCGTTTGCCCAGATGTATCAGGCCGCTAGACGCCGCGCACGCCTCGGGAGTCTGCGCGAACGAGTTCAGACACGCTCGGACGGAATGAGTCGGTGAAGATGCTCTAAGGTCGTGTGGCAGTCAAAGTTCTACAAGCATATACTACTCCCTCTGTTTGGTATTATAGGTCACACACGGTTAACTAGATTGCAATTTAACCAACAAAATATAAATAGAATAACATAAAAATTATACCATTAAAAACTTTAGATGCTGTATTTTTTTTAATGGTGTAATTTTTGTGCTATATAATTTATATTTTATTAGTCAAATTAGCAATCTAGGTATACACGTATGACCTATAATCCCAAACAAAAAGAGTACTATACCGGGATCATGTGGTGAGAAGCTGGATGCCATATGCGTGGGATGCTAATAATTGTCTGTTCCATCTCAGCTATATATGCCCTCTAGAAGATCAAGGAGCTAATGAAGACACTTGTATCTATGTGCTGTGCAAGATAGTGAATGGATTTATGCCGGGTTTCCCGGTTAATCGATATATTAATTATAGCTACCCAATTGGCGCCAAAAAAATTGGCAAGGTAAAACCAGTAGAGGTGGATACACGTGAAAGACGGAGGAGTGTCCATCACCGTTGTCATCATTATTGTTTAATTTTGCTTAGCGTTGACCTGAATGAATATTATACTCTCTATTTGTCTGAGATTAGTTGTCTCTAGTAGTCGTTCAGGTGTGCTGTATTTAACCGGAGAAGTTCGGCCATCGATGAAGTCGACGGAGGCTGGTTAGAGTGGTAGTACTAGTGTACATTACTTCCTCCGTTTGGAAAAGAATGAAAAGAATGTCGTAAATTTGTCTAAATTTAGATAAATCTATATACTAAATATTGTCCAGATTCATTCGAATTTAGATAAATCTGTGATATCCTTTTAAGCACGGAGGGAGTACTATTTTTATAGCGCATGTATTATATAGTAGTATAATATTAGTATTATATTTAATTATTTATAGAATTTTAATATAAATTGTATATAAGATTTATTTGTATGAGGATGTTTTAATTTTACGTGCTATAATATCGTGTCTACCTGTAATACTTTAACCATCTCTTTCTTTATTAATTGTTATGTCACATCAGGCTTCTCAACATAACATGCATGATACTAGCTAAATGTGACATACATGATATTAGCTTATGATATTCTCACTGATACCGGCCTAATTCATCAACTATTAATGCACCAAGCAACAGAAGAAAGCAAAGAAGGAAAGGAAGAGGCGAGGAAATCACGCTAGGTAGGAGGAGGTGACGAGCAAGGTGGAGATGGGCGAGGCAGAGCAAGAAGAGAGAGCCGATCATGATTCAGAGAAGAAGAAGGAGGTGGCCTCGGCCGCGAGCAGGCTGCAGCTGTCGTCATCGTCGTTGAGGGAGGCGCTCTCCTCCTCCTCGTCCCTGTCTAGGTTGTCCGTGTCCCTGTTGTTAGATTGTATATATGTAGCGTGTCTGTATATAACTGTATATGACTTGTACTATACCTCTTGGTACTTCTATATAATGAGACAGCCGCGCCCATGTTTAGGGTGTCGAGCAGTTTTCCAAACACATTGTTTTACATGGTATCAGATTAGGTTACGATGTCGTCTTCCGCTGTCCTAACCCTAGCCGTCGCCGCGCCGGCCCTAGCTGCCGCCACCAGGACTGCCTTTGTCCCTGCCTCGCCCTTCCTCGTCTCCACTCCCCTCGAGTGGTGACAGTCTCGCTCCCCTGGATGGGATCGGTGCAGCCGCCGCCTGCCGTCGGGACTGGTGCGGGGGGCGATCCGCCGCCGCCGGCCTCTTCCGGCGGCCTGTCTGCCTCGACCAACGTGGCTGCGCCGCCACCCCCTGATGGCCCTGCGCCCGCCCCCTACGGCGCTCACCCGACGCTGACCTACCCCTGAGGGAGCAGCAGCACGACGAGGAAGGCGAGCTGCAATGGGCGGCCATCGAGCGGCTGCCCACCTTGGACAGGCTGCACACCTCGCTCCCTCTCTATGCCAAGGCCAATGCCGACGACGGAGGCCACCAGCTGGAGCCGGTGGATGTTCGGAGCCTAGGCGCGGCGGACCGGCGGGAGCTGGTGCACAGCCTCATCGCCGACATCCACAAGGACAACCTCTGCCTGCTCCGGTACCAGCGCCGCCGGATGGACAGGGTGGGCGTGCGCCAGCCCACGGTGGAGGTGCGGTGGCGGAACGTGCGCGTCGAGGCGGACTGCCAGGTCGTCCACGGCAAGCCGCTCCCCACGCTCCTCAACTCCGCACTCTCCACGCTCTCCGTAATTTCCTTCACCTGTCCTGCCCCACTCTTCTAGTACTAGTATATCTGTACTGCCACTCGCCACCCGTTCGCTCAAATGCCATTGCTGCTGATATCTGCAGCTGCTCACCACCATGCTGGGCTTCAAACCGAACCAAGAAAGGATCCAAATCCTCAAAGATGTCACCGGCATCCTCAAACCTTCCAGGTACACATATCCATGTAGTACCATTATCATCTGCCATTATTCCTTATGGCAATCATCAGTATGCGATATCAATCTGTATGGACATGCAGGATGACCCTACTCCTTGGACCCCCGGGCTGCGGCAAAACCTCCCTCTTGCTAGCACTTGCTGGAAAGCTCAACAAAAATCTCAAGGTATCCCCGTCTTCCATCTTCCGAACATGAAAAGAAAACAGAGAAAATGCTGCGTGTTTCACTACTTTCCTCCACTCATACCCATTTGTATGTGCATTAGGTGACAGGAGAAATTGACTACAATGGAGTCAAGCTGCAAGATTTTGTGCCGGAGAAGACAAGAGCTTACATTGGTCAGTATGATCTTCATGTCCCTGAGATGACTGTAAGGGAGACGCTCGACTTCTCTGCAAGATTCCAGGGCGTTGGCAGCAGAGCAGGTAACTAAGCCCCAAAGTCGTAAGGGGTTTACGGTTTCTAATGGATGATGTACTGTGATATCCAATTTGTTATGTCTCGCAAAAATAGTAATCCTGGGATTGCGATGTATGGCATAACATGCATATGGGATTAAAAATCCGGGTGTTGACACTAGCGGCCTCTTGCTCTTCGCAAACCTCATACATTTCTCATCTACAGGGTTGTGAATTGTATTCACAAAGGTGGCCCAGGAGGAGTAGATACCTTTAGCTAGATAGTAACCCATGTCATATGGATTGCCATTGATCTGATAAAAAACCTGTGAGGCATTGTCTTCTGCCAGCCTAGCAAACACTGGAGATCGCTGCAGCACATTGTTGTCATAGTTTGATCCAGCCATGCCAAAAAAAGAGTGCCAAATCCAGAGATCTTGTGATGCAACATCCTCTAGTATGACGGTGCACCCCTTCGCATACCCTTTGGACCGCCCTTCCCAACCAAAGGGACAGTTCTTCCACTGCCAATGCATGCAATAGATGTTGCCAAGCATATCAGAAAACCCCCTTCTCTCGTTGATGGACAAAAGACGGGCAGTATATTTGGTGTTTGGCTCTCTCAGGTAAACTTTGCCAAACACCGCAATAACCGCGTCACAAAACCGATACATAGACTCATGGCATGCGGACTCGCTCATGCGTATGTAGTCATCGAGGAGGTCACCACGAACTCCATATGCTAGCTGCCGAATGGTAGAAGAACATTTTTGGTAAAAAGGAGAAGCTAATCTTGCAGGTTCAATCGTACTTGGCCTCGAAGTAGTTATCGTACTCCGTCACCCTATTTAGAATTTGCAAGAACATGTCTCTCGACATCCGATAGCAGCGACGGAATGCCTTTTCTTTAAAGACTGGATCAGTTGGATGGAAGTAGTCCTTGTAAAGGCGTATATGGTCTTCTTTTCGGTTGCGTTCCTGGTTGGCTTCGCGCTGCTTGGACGAGCCACCTCTGCGCGGCGGCAGGAGGTAGTGGTCGTGCATCTCTGTAGTTGCCAGCAGAATCTCGGCCTCACCGTCGGACTCGTCCTCAGACCATGACTCCATGAAATTCTTGTAGAAGAACTCCATTGCCCTTCTTCGGTTGCTGCCCATCTGCAAAGTATGCGGCCGTCAATGACGATGCCAACTACCGTAGTGGGCCGGATACCTAGAAAGGACCGGCGAACGTACCTCAGAAAAATGATCGAGCAGGTTGTGCGCCAGCAGAGGGTGTCGCGCGTCTAGTCTACAGGCGGAGGCCGAGGGCGGCGGGATTGCCTGCGGCGCGTCCAGGCAAATCCGGCAATGCATGTGGCCTGTGGTGGCGCTCGATATCGCGGGGGCGTCGGCGGCAGCGAGCGGTGGTGGCGGCAAGATTGCGCCTGCTCGAGGCGCGAGATATGAAGTGCAGGGGTTTGGGGAGGAAGGCGTCTCTTGTGCCACTAGCGAGAGGGCCGTACGACTTATTGGGAGGACACTCACGTTGTCCGCGCGTGTCCGGACCGACGCAACCGAGGGTCAGATTAGATGCATAGATAGATCGAGCCGGACGTGTTTGCCCAGATGTATCAGACCGCTAGGCGCCACGCGCGAACGAGTTCAGACACGCTCGAACGGAATAAGTCGGTGAAGATGCCCTAAGGCCGGGTGGCAGTCAAAGTTTTACAAACATATACTAATCCCTCTGTTTAGGATTATAGGTCACACACGGTTAACTAGATTGTTAATTTAACCAACAAAGTATAAATAAAATAACATAAAAATTATACCATTAAAAACTTTAGATGTTGTATTTTCTAATGATATAATTTTTGTGATATATAATTTATATTTTATTAGTCAAATTAGCGACCTAGATATAGGTATGACATATAATCTTAAACAGAAAGAGTACTATACGGGCATCATGTGGTGAAGCTGGATGCCATATGCGTGGGATGCTAATAATTGTCTGTTCCATCTCAGCTATATATTCCCTCTAGAAGATCAAGGAGCTAATGAAGACACTTGTATCTATGTGTTGTGCAAGATAGTGAATGGATTTTATGCCGGGTTTCCCGGTTAATCGATATACTAATTATAGCTACCCAATTGGCGCTAAAAAAATTGGCAAGGTAAAACCAGTAGAGGTGGATACACGTGAAAGACGGAGGAGTGTCTATCATCGTCGTCATCATTATTGTTTAATTTTAATTTTGCTTAGAGATGACCTGAATGAATATTATACTCTCTATTTGTCTGAGATTAGTTGTCTCTAGTAGTCGTTCAGTTGTGCTTATTTGTCTCGATGAAGTCGACGGAGGGTGGTTACAGTGGTAGTACTAGTGTATAATATTATTTTTATAGTGCATATATTATATGGTAGTATCGTATTAGTATTATATTTAATTATTTGTAAAATTTTAATATAAATTGTGTATAAGATTTATTTATATGAGATGTTACTTGCTATGATACGGTATCTATCTATAATACTCTAACCATCTCTTTCTTTATTAATTGTTATATCACATCAGACTTTTATCAACGTAACATGTATGATACTAGCTAAACGTGATATGCATGATACTAGCTATGATACTTCCACTAAGACCTAACACCCGTCTAATTCATCAACTATTAATGCACCAAGCAAGAGAAGGAAGCAAAGAAGGAAAAGAAAGAAGCGAGGAGGTGATGAGCAAGGTGGAGATGGGCGGGGTAGAGCAAGAAGAGACAGCCGATCATGATTTAGAGAAGAAGGATGCGGCCTCGGCCACGAGCAGGCTGCAGCTGTCGTCGTCGTCGTTGAGGGAGGCGCTCTCCTCCTCCTCGTCCCTGTCCAGGCTGTCCGTGTCCCTGTCCCTGAGGGAGCAGCAGCACGACGAGGAAGGCGAGCTGCAATGGGCGGCCATCGAGCGGCTGCCCACCTTGGACAGGCTGCACACCTCGCTCCCTCTCTACGCCAAGGCCAATGCCGGCGACGGCGGCCACCAGCTGGAGCCGGTGGACGTGCGGAGCCTGGGCGCGGCGGACCGGCGGGAGCTGGTGCACAGCCTCATCGCCGACATCCACAAGGACAACCTCCGCCTGCTCCGGTACCAGCGCCGCCGGATGGACAGGGTGGGCGTGCGCCAGCCCACGGTGGAGGTGCGGTGGCGGAACGTGCGCGTCGAGGCGGACTGCCAGGTCGTCCACGGCAAGCCGCTCCCCACGCTCCTCAACTCCGCACTCTCCACGCTCTCCGTAATTTCCTTTACCTGTCCTGCCCCACTCTTCTAGTACATGTCTGTACTGCCACTCGCCACCCCTTCGCTCAAAATGCCATTGCTGCTGATATCTGCAGCTGCTCACCACCATGCTGGGCTTCAAACCGAACCAAGAAAGGATCCAAATCCTCAAAGATGTCACCGGCATCCTCAAACCTTCCAGGTACATATCCATGTTATCATCTGCTATTATTCCTTATGTCAATCATCAGTATCCGATATCAATCTGTATGTAACGTGCAGGATGACCCTACTCCTCGGACCCCCAGGCTGCGGCAAAACCTCCCTCTTGCTAGCACTTGCTGGAAAGCTCAACAAAAATCTCAAGGTATCCCCGTCCTCCATCTTCTGAACATGAAAAGAAAACAGAGAAAATGCTGCGTGTTTCACTACTTTCCTCCACCCATACCCATTTGTATGTGCATTAGGTGACAGGAGAAATTGACTACAATGGAGTCAAGCTGCAAGATTTTGTTCCGGAGAAGACAGCAGCTTACATTGGTCAGTATGATCTTCATGTCCCTGAGATGACTGTCAGGGAGACGCTCGACTTCTCTGCAAGATTCCAGGGCGTTGGCAGCAGAGCAGGTAACTAAGCCCCAAAGTCGTAAGGGCCTTGGTTTCAGGAAAATATTTCTTGCCCATTCTCACTACTAAACCAAGTGCTCTAAATTTATGTACAAAACAGAAATTATGAAGGAAGTTATTAGAAGGGAGAAGGAGGCCGGAATCACCCCTGACCCCGACATGGATACCTACATGAAGGTAAATGCTAACATTTTCTTGGTACTACAATATTCTAACATTTCTGAGTGTGTGGATTAGAATCCTTTTCTCTTAACAGATGTTTTTCAGGAACACGCGAGGGTGCACGCCTTTTTTTTATAGATACAGGAAAAGCCAAATACAAATGTCCACAACAATTACACAAGACCCTGGGGCCTATTTGAACATAAATTTTCTCTTCACTTTTGCTTCGGTCCCCCACCCCTCTCCCTCCCCCTCTTTTAAATTTTGAGAAACAAAAACTCGATTCCGATTGTTTAGAGGACCGTACAAACTCATCCGAACTCTGTATGGTCCTTTTAGACGTATACTCACCATATGCGTATGCTCATGTGCCTGCGGAAGGCGAAAATCAGAAGTTATATAACAACAATAAAAAAAATTAAAAATATGACGTACAAAGATGTAGATTGTGATAATAGGAGGTGGGATCAGCCGACCGGAACGTGGATTATACCCAGTTCGACCGAGTACACATATACAAAGATATACGTGATCTCAATATGGGTTTCGACTGGTCAAAAAAATAAGACGGCCCATGTAGTTTAAGTTTAGGGGTGGGGGACCGAAGCACACCTCTTTTCTCTTAACATATGGAAACAAAACTGAAAAAACCATCTATTTTGCTGACATAAAGAAACAGTATAATATACAGCCCAATTCACTTCAGCTGCAGCACTTACAATTAGTATACACCTTTTTATAGGCAATTTCTGTGGAAGGTTTGGAAAGAAGCATGCAAACAGACTACATTATGAAGGTAATTAATGTTCAAAGAAGAATTCTCTGGTAATTAATGTCCAAAGAAGAATTCTCTGGATCTGGCACATAATATTTTCCTGTGTGTAATCCCTTTCTTGCCTCACAGATCATGGGACTTGACATATGCGCTGATGTACTGGTGGGAGATGCCATGAGAAGAGGTATTTCAGGTGGCGAGAAGAAAAGGCTAATCACAGGTTTGTAACTGTTCAATTCATTAATTAAAATTATTGCTTAACTGAAACAAGTGCTATCTTGGTGGCTTGTGTTCTGTTGTGGAGTTGAGCACACCTTGGTTAGAGTCTCATCCGTGGCGGGAATTCGCTGGAGAGTCTCGGATTAAACGGGTCATTATCCGTAGCGGTAATTCGCCGGAGAGTCTCACCTACCTAACAGCGTATAGCCAAGAGAGGGACCCTTCCCCCATTGGTCAATGTTTTGTTAAAATTGCTTAACTACATATTGGAAGGTACTAATGTTTTCATTTTACCATCAACCCTTTGGCATGACTAAGCTGACACCAGGGGAAGGTAACCCACAAGCTTCCATTGTGATGAAAGCACGCAAGCCATCCTGATGTTTACTTAGCATGATTCTATCCAGTTCTTCTATAATATATAACTAGTAAAGTGTATATCCAATATTCCAGTTTATGTAATCCCAAGCTCAATTTTGGTATATAAATAAATTTGATGGCTTATTTTTTTTCACTTGTGAAAAATGTCTTACAATCAGGAGAGATGATAGTAGGACCCTCAAAAGCACTCTTCATGGATGAAATATCAACTGGGCTGGACAGTTCTACCACCTTCCAAATTGTTACTTGCCTCCAACAGCTAGCTCATATATCAGAGTCCACCATACTGGTCTCACTTCTTCAGCCAGCACCAGAGACTTACGACCTTTTTGATGATATTATCTTGATGGCTGAAGGACAAATCGTATACCATGGCTCTAAGAGCTGTATCATGAGTTTCTTTGAATCATGTGGATTTAAGTGCCCCGAAAGAAAAGGGTGTGCTGACTTTCTTCAAGAGGTATTTACTAAAATACTAAGTTTTACATGGAATGACTGATTTGAATTGCTTTTGTCAAAATAAACACCAATTCTTGTAAAATTGAGTGGGGATCTTTCTACCTGTGCAGTTAGGCAGAATGCCGATCTGGCATGTTGAATTTGTTCCCCATATGCATATCATTTGGTGAATATGTAACAACTCAACTGGGTATTTTATGTTTCTAGAGCAGCGCCAATTTCTTTTCTCTTGTAGAGATATGTTTTGAGTTTGGTCATTTGTGCAAACAAAGAGTTACACCCATAATATTGATGTACATTCAATATAACTTGTTTATATGAAGTAATTGGGTATAGAATATGGTAACCGGATTTTGTCTTGCTTATTAATACTCTTTCTTATACCATCTTAAATTACTAAACTCTTCTATAGGTGTTGTCAAAGAAAGATCAACATCAATACTGGAGCTCTGAAGAAAGATATAATTTTGTTACAGTTGACCAATTCCGTGCTAAGTTCGAAGCATCTCAAAGTGGTCAGAATCTTGCCGAGGAGCTTTCAAAGCCATGTGACGAATCAAAAGGACACAAGAATGCCCTGTCCTTCAGTATCTACTCATTATCCAAGTGGGATCTCCTCAAGGCAAGTTTTGCACGGGAGCTCCTTCTTATGAAAAGGAATGCCTTCTTCTATATAGCGAAAGCTGTTCAGGTAACCAAGTAGAAACTGTCGGTTGGAGCATTTCCATGCGTGTTTACTTACACCATTACCTGTACTAAAGCGCCACAGCTACAGTATTTTTTTTGGTTAAAATACTTACAGTTTTCATTATAAAAATCGATTCAACTTACAGCTATGTGATGTTTCACTTTTCTCAACATGACCGCCATAATTAGCATACTACATATTTCACTGCAGCTTGGACTACTTGCTATTATTACTGGGACAGTACTTCTGCGCACGCGAATGGGTGTTGACAGAGTTCATGCTAACTATTACTTGGGTTCAATCTTTTATGCTCTCCTGCTTCTGATGGTGAATGGATTTCCTGAGCTGGCCATGGCACTTGGCAGACTGCCGGTGTTTTACAAACAGCGAGACGACTACTTCTATCCTGCATGGGCTTACGCAATACCATCTTTTATCCTAAAGATTCCAGTCTCTTTAGTTGAGTCAGTAGCTTGGACATCAATATCCTACTACCTGATTGGCTATACTCCGGAAGCATCCAGGTAAAACTACAATTATATTTTTTACTGCAATTGGGAGGGGAGGCACGTACCTAGGATTTTTCATTGAAAAAAGTTGAGCTCCAGGGGGGTGGAGAAAAAAGATTAAGGAGAGGGGAAGAAATTCAAATTACATAAACTGAAGACAGGATAAAAGTAGGAGAGACTAGCTCTCCCTTCCATCAAACCATGATTGGACAGCGCTTCTCTCTCATTTCCTGGATCCGAGACCACAGCTTCACCAGATATATGCATTGGTTGGCAGCCACTTCCACAGGCACTTCAACGTGGCCAAAAACTTTCCTGTTACTGGATAACCAAACACCCCAATAAGTTGCTATGATCACCAGATCCCACGCCATTATTTTGCCGGCATCACATCCCTGTCTCGCTTCCCGGAAGATGTCTTCCAGATCTGGTGAAGGAACCACCAACTCAATTACAGCAATATTGTCTGTTGTCATTCCAGACTTATCACCATTACCAGAAAGTCATTCAGAGTATAATCACCCGAGTTTAAATATATATATCCCTGAAAAACAAAACAGTACAAAAGTAAGACATTGTTTGTACTGGTTTTGGGTGATCTGGTAGTCAAAAATAAAATTCCTTTGTCTAGCACTTTATTTACTTCTCTTTTGGAATTTATTTCCACAAATATAGTTTTTTTTTAAATGCAATACTTTGTGTTAACATGCACAATTCTTGTGTTTAGATTTTTCAGTCAGTTCCTCGTCCTCTTCCTCATCCACACTGTATCATTATCAATGTTTCGATGTGTCGCCTCATATTCTCAAACAATGGTGGCTGGTTCGGTCTGTGGTACATTGGCATTTCTACTCCTACTTCTGTTTGGGGGCTTCGTAATTCCTCGCCGTAAGACATTCCCTTATTTTCATATTGCTAGCAACAGATTAGTGATAACTTCTTGCAGAAGTATGTTGTACTCGACTATGAAACAAGCATCACTAACGTTTTCACTTCCTTACTGTTACAGCATCTCTTCCTAATTGGCTAAAATGGGGATTTTGGCTCTCTCCATTGTCATATGCTGAGATAGGCTTATCGGGAAATGAGTTTTTAGCACCAAGATGGTTAGAGGTACACTCTGGCATACCAACTCTGAACTAATTGTAAAACTAGTGCACACTCAAATGATACGAAAAGTTCTATGCTGACAGATCACGGTATCTGGTGTAACACTTGGAAGGAGGATACTAATGGATCGAGGGCTAGACTTCTCCGGCAACTTCTACTGGATCTCAGTTGGAGCAATGACTGGATTTATTTTACTGTTCAATGCCGGCTTTGCTATTGGCTTGACTATTAAAAACCGTAAGTGTGCATGGATGAAACTTCATTTTAGCTAACAACTTAAATACTTGTAGTATCAATCAATCATATGCTGGAGAAAAAATAACGTTGGAGGTGGAGCAAAAATAGTTCCGTTCAGAAGAACATGCTGTTTGCTCTGGTTAGACCTGACATCTGTTCTAACCTCATGTGGTCTCTCAGCTCCAGGAACTTCTCAAGCTATTATCTCTCGCAATAAGCCTAGCATATTTGACGGAAAAGACCAAGATATGCCCAAGGAGATCGAAAATGGGATGCCCAAGTTACAAGCAGAAACTGCTTTGACATCTAATAGGACTGGTTAGTCAAAATTATACACGGTGCAACTAAACACAACTCATGATGTCAATGGAATATAATTAAGGTTTGACTAATCAGTAATTGAATCTTGTCCAGGGAGGATGGTATTGCCTTTCACACCCCTTATAATATCATTCCAGGATGTCAACTACTACGTAGACACCCCTGTGGTAATTCTCATGTAGCTTGAACATTTATGAACACATGACAGGAGAGCTTACCAAGGGATGATCAGTAATAAGTAAGTATTCCCTCCTTGCAGGAAATGAGGGAGCATGGTTACATGGAAAGGAAACTACAACTGCTCCACGGTATCACAGGAGCATTCCAGCCAGGCGTTCTCTCGGCACTCATGGGGGTTACTGGAGCTGGAAAAACAACACTCTTGGATGTTCTTGCTGGAAGGAAAACAGGCGGTGTTATTGAAGGGGATATAAGAATAGGGGGTTATCCTAAAATTCAGCAAACTTTTGCTAGGATATCAGGCTACTGTGAACAAACTGATGTTCATTCCCCCCAAATCACAGTGGGCGAGTCAGTAGCATATTCAGCCTGGTTGCGGCTTCCACCAGAAATTGAATCAAAAACAAGAAATGTGAGCTACATGTTACCGTAACAAAATAAAAACTACATATATGCAAATTTATATGAAAGAATAAGCGTACTATACAGGGTTTGTATACTTGTATTGGGTGCTTAGAACAGTTGAGATGAAAGTGTGAGCTCACCGTATTTCTTTTCATCGCAGGAATTTGTCAATGAAGTTCTTGAAACAATTGAGCTGGACGAAATTAGAGATTCTTTGGTTGGAGTACCAGGGGTAAATGGACTATCAACAGAACAAAGGAAACGGCTCACTATTGCAGTCGAGCTCGTGTCTAACCCTTCAATTATATTCATGGACGAGCCAACATCAGGCTTGGATGCAAGGGCAGCTGCTATTGTCATGCGTGCAGTGAAGAACGTTGCAGACACAGGTCGAACAGTTGTGTGCACCATTCACCAACCAAGTATCGAGATATTTGAGGCATTTGATGAGGTAACTACTTTATATATACCCTTCTCCACC
The DNA here is from genome assembly GCA_023614405.1 of Avena insularis. NCBI lineage: Eukaryota > Viridiplantae > Streptophyta > Magnoliopsida > Poales > Poaceae > Avena > Avena insularis. The sequence goes on along the minus strand of CM042693.1, from coordinate 313,464,293 downwards.
AAGATATCAGTTTATTATCATGGTTTTCAAGCGTAAAAAATCCAGTGTATGTTCATCATAATTATAGTATTATAAGGCGATTATATTGGAGAAAGATATCAAAAATCAGTTTTTATCAAATCATACATGAAATAAACAAGTGCTACAACTGCGGCCTGAATTTACTATGAAGCATTTGTTTGCCTGACACTTAATGTTTGGACCTAGAATAATTGGAATTAGCCAGGTCCTAACATTACTTATCAAACAGGGAATAAATTGCATGCTACCTCAAAAAGAACTAGCAACACCTTATCTACCAGAACTGAAAGTTATCAAACCATATTAACTGGCTACTTAAATAACCCTAAACTGAGTCCCATGCAGAGTTTAAACCAAGTATTCAAGAAGCTAACAGTCAAATCACTGACTTTTGTGAAATAGTGACACATGATCTCTATTGTAGTGTTCAAATGAGCTGACATGTTCATTCATAAGGTAGAAATTCCAAGATTAATTGGAGAAAATAGGAAAAAATCTGGTACTCTTATCTTGGCAGAGTTTAAACGATAACAGTGATGATTAATAGATGTATATGAGAACAGCTCCATACATTTTTCAAATATAGGTTTTTTGAAAGAGAGTTTCCTCTCCAATTTATTAATAGAAACCAAACTGTTTGCTACAAGCACCTTTCCAGCAGCAAACCATTCTACCAAGAAAATATTGCGATCTACCAACGTGTACAACTGCATATTAAACGAAACCATGTCAAAAAGTTCTTCACTAACATGATCTTGTCAGTCTCTATAATAGAACAACATGTACAACATGATCTTGTTAGTCTTTGTAATAGCACAACATCAGTAGCTACACACCATGTCAAAAAGTTCAGGAAAAAACACCACAGCCAATTTTAATATGAACGAAATCATGATTCAATCTTCTAGAAATATTCATAATTTAGACATAAAAAATGTGACCATGACCATTACTACAGAGAATGTATTGCCGATCAGTAGTCTTTTGGTTTTGCAACTTAGTTCGATGGAACATCAGTAGCATTGGATGAAATCGGCTGATTCAGTCCTACACCTCCGAGTGAAAGACATTGGATGTAGGCATGCAGCACAACATTGGATAAGGTACAGAACAATTTACCATGAGAAAGACATTTGATGCAGCACAGAAGCAGTTAGATTCAGTCATACACTTTTGAGTGACATCAGTAGCGCACCTAATTTATTCTGTCAATCGGCTGGAGCTAGCTGCTGCAAACAGTTCTGTGGCGGGCACTCAGAGTCCAGGACGGTGGCCGTCATGGTGTCCATGGCCACGGCGGAGGACACGGGGGCGGCGGAGGCCAGTAGGAGCATGCGGTGGCGGGCACTCCGGCGACGGCCTACAGGGCACGCAGAGGGGTGTCCTCCGTCCAAAACCTGATACATAGGGAGTGTTACCCGTGTGGCCACCGGGAAAGGTGGCGGCTAGGCTGTCCATCAGCGGCGGCCTCGCGCGGAGAGGGCGGCGTCGACCTGGGGGCGGGTGGCGGCCGTCGTGCTGCAGGCCGTGCTCCTCGGCTGCGGGGGTGGCGAGGTGGCGGCGGGCGGAGGTCGCGCTGATGGACCTCCAGCGCCAGATCTAAAGCTGCTTCTCCTCGTTGCCCTTTTCATTTCACCACGCCGGCCCTGGATTCATTTCGGTGGTTGGTAGATGGCCGGAGGCGGGGCTCTGGACCAGGAGAAACTCTTGGCCATCGGCGGCGGCCACGACATCGACGCTGAGCGCCGTTCTCCTTCTTGAAGGCGACATCGAGGTACTCTCCCCCTCCCCGACCTTCCATGGAGGCGCCGCCTTGAGATAGTGGGTTTTGGTAAACGAGCTCGGCGGTGGATGGTAGGTAGCTGGTAGCGGTTGCTCTGTCTTGGGTGTTGCGGTGATGTTGCTGGCCATGTGTTGTGCCCTGTTCCCCGGAGGTGTCTGCTCGCCGGCGGATCGACGCCTTCGGGCCTGGGCGAGAGGGGAAGTGCTCCCCTCTCCGGTAGCAGATGTTTCCCGGTGGTCGAGCCGTGTTCCTTAGTCAGCCTTGCACTGGCACATTTTCTTCACCGCATCTTTGGCGTTTCTTCCTGGCAGCTTGTGTCTTGTGCGTTGTGGTTGATGCTGCGCGCGGCGGTGATGTTCGTGGGTGGCTGCATGGTGAGGCAAGTGCTTGGAGTCCTCCCCCTTGGCATCACGATTGGCAATGTCCAGACGTGCTCAGGCCTCAGGGTGAGCTACTTCACCTCCTGACGGGTGCGGTGCCCTTCGATCCTGGGCGAGAAAATAGGGTGCTTTCTTCGGAGGTGGAAGGCATTGTGACCTGGCTTGGCCTCCTAGAGGTTGACGATGGCGTGTTCCTCAGTGGCGTTCCTTCAACGACTTCGCGTCTTCTCCGGTCGGATCGCAAGACTGGACAAGGCCTTATGCTCAAGCTGTTCTTCATCTTTTTAGTTTTTGTGCTTGTTGTATTCGTTGCATGTAGTTTTTCAGCACTTATAAAACTTGACCTTTGGGGCTTTATTAATTTAAAGCCAGGATCTTGGAGCCTGTAATAATCTAAAAAAGGACTACAGAAGCTAAAGAGAGCAACTATCCCAGCACATCTCAGAACACAAACTTTATATAAACAAAAAATTCAAATGTAGGTATTGAAGTTCTGTCCAAAAATAGATGTCTTAAATTCGTCAAAATTTGAATGAACCTATATACTAAATAGTGTCTAGATTCATTCAAATTTTGAAAAATCTGAGACATCTATTTTGGGACAGAGGGAGTAACTACCTTTAACTATACGTGTGTGTATTTTCAATGTATAACTGTCCAATCGTGTGGCCGTGTGGGCAGTTCAGCTAGTTTCATCCAGTGAACCAAAAAAAAAGCTAGTTCCATATAATTTAGTGTGCATCATTGACCATAAACTCCTTAAGCAAAACAAGTTCATATAGAAGTGAAGTACCATATTCACTGATTAGCTTCATATATGTAGTTGATGCTGATGAAAAGGGGTGGACAGTTGATCTATGCTGGGCCACTTGGACATCTTTCGTGTGAGATCATACGCTATTTCCAGGTATTTTGTTCTCTTCTGAAAGTACTAACTCTTCCTTACACAAAAGTTCTAAGTAAATGCACATATGATTTCTATTGTCCATTTATATGTGATATAAGTCAGTTTAAACCTACCGTTTGTAATGAACATAACTAGTATATATATATATATATATATATATATATATATATATATAGGCTTATGGCCTCATGGAAATACAAGTTGCATATTTATTCACATGGCATCAGAGCCCTAGATTTTGTCCAACGCACACGCAACTCGTGCTCCCGATCGTTTCCGGTCTCCCATGCCATTGGTTGAACGATGGATTCATGCTGCTCCTGACTGGATTTCGTGGCCCCTGACATGGATTGAATCATGCTGCTCCTAATTGGATTGCGCCTGTCCGGATTGTCCATGCCCCCGTCCCCTCAGGCCGCATTCGCTACCCCATCTTTAGCAGTGGCATCATCGTCTTTGTCATATTTGTGTCTCTCATCTACTTTAGTTCGTCGCCGCCTTCTTGCTCTGTCTCCGAAACGTTCCATTGGATTGTCAGGGTTGTAGGTTAGGTAGAAGATTCAGTTACCTTCTCGCCATAGCGAGTCTATGTGTCAACGTTCCTTGATATTGTTCATTACGATGTTTGGAGCCCAACCCCCTTTGTTTCAGAAGGGGTTCATCGCTACTATATTATTTTTATAGATAATTTTATTGCTACACTTGGGTACATTTATGTGTTCATGCAGTGAAATCTTATCTATCTATAAACTATTCGACGACATGATTCATACCCAGTTCTCCACTCCTATCCGCGTATGTTGAGTAGAATCTATCGGTGAATGCACATATTTCTTACTGAGTGGGGTACACTTGCTCAGTTCTCTCACGCTGGTGCTCATGCTCAGAATGATGTTATTGAGTGCAAGTCTGAACGTGCCTTGGCAGCCTCCAAGAACTCACCTAAGGTGTGTGGCTTCGCAGCAACCAATGATTGTGTAGCAACCATGGCAGTGGAACGAGAGCGTGTGAAGATCATAGGCGGGTCTGCTAGCAGTGGCGACCGTTGCCGGATGCAAATTTCCTGGGATGTGACTTTTGTTGAGTCTGATTTTCCTAACACACCTATCACTGTCTTGCCCTCATCTACCCATTGGCATGTTCAACTTATCAGTTGCAAGATCCACATTTATAGGATGAACCAAAACGTGCAACACTAGCAATAATATTTAGTTCTGCAAGTGTCTTGTCATAAATAATCAAAACCCTTTTAGGGGTCCTAGATGTACTTTCATGAATCATGATGGCTTCTTCATCTCCCAAGAGAAGTGCATCCATGATCTTCTTGTTCGTGCAACTCTTACGGATGAGCGTACTGGTGAGGCTCCGGTGGAGCTCAGTGTCCACCTCTGAGCTTACAATGGGAGTCTCTTTGATCTCACTCGCTATTGTCATCTTGTTGGGAGTCTAGCTAGTTATCACTCATCATGATATCTCATAGTCATTTCACACTCGGAGTCAGTTTGTCTCTACTCCCATTCAGGTTCACCATGGTCACCTCCTTTGGGTTCAATGGTACCTTCATGGAACTACCTCCTGTCATCTTCTCTTCTACGCTTGTTATAGCTACGGGCATATTCGTTGCTACTTGGGCTAGCGATACTTCGGATCATCAGTCGCTTTCTACTTTATAGTGTTTTTGTGTTCTCTCATTGTCCGGAAGGCAAAGAAACAAACTACAGTTTCCCGTTCGGAGTGCAACGGCTTCCAGGTCTTAGTTCATTACAGCTACGGGCATATTCATATGCTACATGGGTTAGCGCTCTTTCGAATCGACGGCCTTTTTCTATTTACACCATTTTTTTGTGCTTCTCTCATTGTCCGGAGGACAAAGAGACATACTAAATTTTCCTGTTTTAGTGCAAAGGCTAAATTACGAGCTATGGCTCTTTTGCTAGCAGGGCTGAATTGGCTATGGTGTTTGCTTGGGGATATTGTGTTTCTGTCACTACACCGACTCCTCTTTGTTAGACAATGTAGGTGTTGTTAGTATTGTGCGTGACCCTATGAAGCATGAGCACACCAAGCACATTGTGTGTCGATGCTTCCTCCATGCACTCACCTGTGTGGGATCATGTTGTTGCTGTAGACTATGTGCCTTCTGAGTTCCGAGTTACATTAGCAAATTTCTTCACAAAGGCCTAACCTAGAGGCTAGAGCACAACAGTTTTTACCTCTCCAGACTATGTCTTGTTGATCCACCACGAGTTCGAGGAGGGTTGTTAGAGTTGTATATACTTGCCATGTATTATCCCATTGTATAATGGGTTTTCTGCATATTTACCACACATGTATGTGCATATATCGGCCCTCGTGGAAATATAAATTCATATTTTCTCACAACATAAACTGGTGAAATAATTTTCTGTGATTTCTAGGCAATACCTGGGGTACCCAGGATCAAGGACAACTACAACCCATCAACGTGGATGCTAGAAGTTACTTCTACATCTATGGAAGTTCAACTGGGAGTAGATTTTGCACGGATATACAGAGAATCAGCAATGTGCAAGTAAGTTTCGAAGAACCAGCTCACTTAGCTCTAGTCCTTAACAATCTTAATTATATGACTACATAGTGAATGAATTATGAAAGGCGTGTCAAACAGATTGTAATGCTTCGAACCTTCCACAATTCTTGAGAAAAACAAAAAAACAGGCATGTGTCTCTCAAAAACTCAGTTTTGATCAGAATCAAACATAAGCATGGGTCAGCATACCGTACTTAACAGAGCTCTCATTTAGTCTTTAAATTAAACTTATCAGAATATTCGTGCTAATCAGTATGTAAATTTGGTGATCAAAGGGACAAGGACATCCTGGTAAAACGCTTGAGCATGCCAGCTCCAGGTACGAGCGATCTCCATTTCCCAACACAGTTTCCACAGAAGTTTCAGGAGCAATTCAAAGCATGCCTCTGGAAGCAGAGTTTATCGTATTGGAGAACCCCTTCCTACAACCTGGTGCGAATGGTGTTCATAACAGCCATATCCATTTTCTTTGGTGTATTTTACTGGCAGCAAGGCAACATCAACCACATGTGTGTAAGCTGTCTCTTAATTCTATATCTTTACTGGTGCATCAATTGGCAGGATATGATTGAAGTGTCTTGTTTTGTTTGAGGGTAGAAACGACCAGCAAGGTCTGTTCACCATATTGGGGTGCATGTATGGAACCACTCTGTTTGCCGGCATCAACAACTGCCAATCGGTGATGCCATTCGTCTCCATTGAGCGCTCCGTCATGTACAGGGAGAGGTTTGCGGGGATGTACTCTCCTTGGGCCTACTCCTTCGCGCAGGTCCTATTAATCACATGGAGATTACTAGTTTCAGACAAATTATATTACACTTATGTGCAGACACTGACTTTTCTTTTTGCGAGATAGGTTGCCATGGAGATACCTTATGTGCTAGTACAGGCAGTGCTGTTCATGTTAATAGCATACCCGATGATAGGGTACGCATGGACAGCAACGAAGTTCTTTTGGTTCATGTACACCATGGTGTGCACGCTGCTGTACTTCCTCTACCTTGGAATGATGCTGGTGTCGCTCACCCCCAGCATCCAAGTCGCAACCATACTTGCATCCAGTTTCTACACCCTGCAAAACCTCATGTCTGGCTTCATTGTGCCTGCGCCAGTAAGTCAAGCCATCTAACTCTAGTATATATACCATCAACTTTTTGGACCAAGAGGATGGTGCTTAAAAGGATTTCATAAACATATGGCAGCAAATACCAAGATGGTGGATATGGCTCTACTACATCTCCCCATTGTCGTGGACGCTCAATGTCTTCTTCACCACACAATTTGGGGATGATAACGACAGGATGATCAATGTATTTGGAGAGACCAAATCCGTTGCAGCGTTCATGAAGGACTACTTTGGTTTTCGCCATGACCTGCTGCCACTATCAGCCATAGCTCTGGCGGCATTCCCCATCCTCTTTGCTGTCCTCTTCGGTTACAACATCTCAAAGCTCAATTTCCAAAGGCGGTAGAGACATAGATATATAAAGTACTTAGTAGCAGCTACTGGATAGTATTTGAGAAGCTGTGCGATATTGTTGTTCATAGAGGCTCTTAGGCACTTTCTTCTAGGCCTCAGTAGTTATTATTGTAAATCTGTAATGCAAGTCTTGTACTGATTAAAAAAATGCAATCTTTAAAGTTTTTAGCTGCAGAATATAATTGGTATCAGCTGCCCAACAGAGTTTTTTATTAGATCTATTAGCATCAGAAATTCTGAGATTACATCCAATCCAAGATGTGATGTAAATCAGTTAATTTTTTAGAGAATTGGTATCAGCAGCTCCACGAAGGTATATGGGTAAATGTATGCATGGCTTACTTCTGTATATGTACAGCTCAAACTAACCCACACACGTAGAGCTTGGAGCCCAACTCCTCCTCGAAACACGCATACACCCAGCTTTATAAATAAAGCAACATCCAAACATCCTCCGGTACAAGCGAACAACACAGACCAGCCACCAAGTTTAAAAGTTACACACAGCACAACATGAAACACAACACAAAGAGATACAAACGTGCCTAAAGACACGCTCAACGGCCATGGAGCCTAACTCTACTGGCGATGAAAATTGTGGAAATAGACAGGCCTTGAAGGTGCACAACTATAAGTCATTTATTTGCATTGATTCTTCTCTCAGGTAGTTGTTGAGATAGCATTTGTGCTTCTCCAAGTAGCAGTTCATGGATATGGTGTCGTGTTCCGCGTTCCTTCTCATCGTGCTCGTCGTCGTCCGGCGGTCTGGCAATAGACAGGCCTTGAAGGTGGACAGCTTTTTGTTGGCAACCAAAATTTTGGCTATCAACCAAACAAGAGCCAATATACCGTATGTTGCCAAAATTTTGGTAGGACACGGTTGGGCATCAACCAAATATGCCCTGAGTGCGGCCGAGGGCTAGTTTGTCAACCTATTGTTTGCAGAGTAGACTAATATCTGGTGGTGATTTTATGCTTGCTCTTGATCAGCTAGACCCTCTTGACTTTCTCAAACTTGCATCCACATCGTGGTCGCGCATGGGTCCGGCTTGACGACAGGAAAGACGCGATGTAATGACGAACTTTGGTCAGAGCCAGCAAAAAGATAAGCTCGTCTCGAGGCTCATACCACGTGTCGTGTCATGTCGTGCCGAGACGGGCGAGCGTCGTCGGAGAGGAGTACGTGTAGCACTTCTCTTCTCACTCACTTACAAAGCGTTGAGACACTCCACCTTATAAGGTATGTGGTGTAACTTTTCTCCAACTTTTCATGCTAGATTAAACTTTAGATCTAACTCCTCTTGCCACACACATACGAGTTGGCACAAACCTTGGCCAAATCACATACGGGTTCCACCTAGATGGGTTTTGAGATTTAGAAAAATCTGAAATTTACATTGGCCAAAAGGGTTTAGCTCATTTATTTCTAACATATTTCGGTAGCCTGTTGTTCAAGTAAGATTCAGATTCTTTCAACATTGGCACAGATCGAGCACACTTCATGAAGCTTCATTTTGTTATGTCAGCATTGACACGGATTGAGCACTTTTAGGAGACAAAAAAATACATATAAGATGTTCTAGCTTTTTTTTTAAAACACATATAGTCATACATGTGTTTAAAAAAAGCTAAAACATCTTATATTTTAAAACAGAGATGTAAATGCATAGATAGATGTTAAGATTTGCCAATAAACAAAGAACACAGACCATCAAAGGGAGACAGTTTTAAATAGCACAGCAACATCAATAGTACTCTAGTACTAGTAGTTACGACTGCAATGACAGTACTAACATATTAAGACGATATGTTCTTTCAACTGCGACAATGAAAGTAGCAAAAGGGGCACATCCATTACGCCTCTCGCCCAGCTATATGGTAGGAACGGCGAAATTGCGTTATCTTTAAAGGTCCTCAATCTTCTTCAGCTCCTTCCTTGCCCCCTTGGCCTGGGCCTTCATGTTCTTTTTTTTGAGAGAGAAGGAGAGCTTATATTACGACGGGAGTACAGGAGTTTTGGTCATGTGTTACAAAGACCCCCACAATATCAGGAAGATCGTTTGTCCAGATGCAGCTGCCAGATGATCTAGCAAGCTTTGCTAGGGCATCAACAGCCCTATTGCTCTCTCTTCTAGTGTGTCTGATACGATGGTCGCTGAAGTTCTTCAGGAGATGCTTGGTGTCATCATATGTGGCCCATTGCTTCGATCTATCTGGTTCAGGAGATTGCAGTGCCGTGGCCACGACATAGCAGTCCACTTCAAGGAAGATCTTGTTATGTCCCATGTCGACGAGAAGCTTTATGCCCATGAGGGCAGCAATGGCTTCAGCCTCTTCCGGCATCTCTGCAACGAAGAGTCGGAGAGCAAGCGGCGAGGATCACATTACCCATATGATCCCTGGCAATCGCGCCGGTGCCACTAGGTTTGTCTCGTCCGATGAAGGAAGCGTCACTGTTTAGCTTGATCCATCCAGTAGGTGGAGCCGTCCAACTGGAGCTTAAGGCCAGCCTGGGATCCTTGTCGGAGGAGTTCAGGAAGGTAGGCACAGGGGCCTTGCCTTTTGGGTCTTCCTCACAGCTCATGTTGGCGTGTAGTGTGTTGATGTAAGAATCGAGGATGGCAGTTGAATGCCCAATAGTTTCCCTTCCATGTTGGTGTACCGACGTCGTTCCTCAAATGCCATGCACGCCACAAGATCAGCAGGATCCGAGACCTGGACAGAGCATCAACATTTTCCAGGAGGAGAAGCAGCCAGTCTTTCCCCGTGTACCTAAAAAGGTGTTCCTGAGGCAGAGACCAGTTGCCACGCATAGCCTGGCGGAGGCTAGCAGCCTTAGTGCACAGGACAGTGGCATGATGCGCGTCCTCGACTCCATTTCCGCAGATGATGCAGCGGCCATCGGGCTCGAGATTCTTTTGCACTTGTTGTTCCTTGTGGCCAGCGTGTCGGTGGCCACCCTCCAACCGAAAACGCGGACCTTCGGCGGGACGTTTGCCTTCCAAATGAGACTCCAGATTGACCTTTCTCCGTCAGGCTTGTTGTTGTAGCTTTGAGAGTCCCGGTTCTGGTGTTTCAGACTCAGACCAAGCCGATATGCGCTCTTCACAGTAAAAACCCCATTTCTCTCATAGTGCCAGGACACCCGGTCAGGTCGATTATCCTGTGGAAGCTCGATGCTGAGGATGGATTGGACATCATGATCATAGAAGAGTTCTTGGAGAAGGGGAACATTCCAGCTATTGGTCTAGGTGTCGATCAGTTGGTTTACCCATCTTCTACGAGAGTTCTTTTTCATCGCCATAATATTTAGTCTCGTGTTCCTTGGCAGCCATTGGTCTTGGAGGATTTGAGTGCTCCTGCCGTTTCCAATGCGACAAATCAAACCTTTCTTGAGGAGCTCTAGGCCGAATTCCACCCCTTTCCAAACAGGGGACGGGTCTGAGGTGAACACCGTATCCGGGATGTTACCACGTGGGAAATATTTTTCTTTCAGGATCTTGGCACAGAGGCTATTTGGTTTTCGTATTAGACGCCAAGCCTGCCTGGCCAGTAGGGACTGGTTGAACAGGTGTATGTCACGGAATTCCATTCCGCCCTTTCCTTTGGATTTGGTGAGATTGTCCCATGCTGTCCAATGAACTTTTCGGTGATTCTACTCGTCGCCCCACCAGAAGTCTTTAATCAGTTTCTCGTACTGCTCACAAAATCCAATTGACATCTTGAAGACTGACATAACGTAGCCTGGGAGAGCTTGAGCCACGGATTTTATTAGTGTGTCCTTAGCGCCATAGGACATGTATCTTTCTACCCAGTTGCTAAGTCTTTTAGTGAATCTTTTCAGAATGGGTTGGAAACATCCACTCTTCATCCTTCCCTCGGGAGTGGGGAGTCCTAGATACTTCTCCTCAAAGGTGACCGCAGAGACGCTAAGGATACGGTTGATCTCCAATTGTGTGGCCAACGGGAAAGCAGAGCTGAACAAAAATGAACACTTGCTAGGGTTGATAAGTTGACCCGTGCATCTCTAAAACAGTTTTAGAGTGCTGTCAACGGCCCTGGCCTCCTCTGTAGTAGCATTGAAGAAGAGAAGGCTGTCGTCGGCAAACAGCAGGTTAGAGATCCCCGGGGCGCCTCTCGCAATCTTAAGAGGTGTGATCTTGTGCTCCAAGGTTTCCTTCTTTAGGATGCATGACAGGGCCTCTCCAACAAAGAGGAAGAGGTATGGGCTGAGAGGATCACCCTGTCGAAGGCCTCGAGAAGGGACAAAGGGTTCCATGGTGTGGCCATTAATTCTGATCGAGAATCGAACGGAGCGAACACAACTCATCACCCACCTTGTCCATTGTTTGCAGAAACCCAATTTCAGCGGCATCTTTTCGAGGAAGTTCCAATCGACACGGTCTTATGCTTTTGAAAGAGCGAGCTTGTAGGCGCAGTGCGTGTCTCTCGGATTTTTGCTTCTTTGGATTTTGTGGAAGCTCTCAAAGGCGATCATGGCATTGTCTGTAATTAGCCTGCCAGGTACGAACGCGCTTTGGGTCTCAGATATCAGATCGTCGAGGAAAGGATGGAGGTGGTTGACCAAGCACTTGGAGATGATTTTATAGATTACGTTGGAGAGTCTGATCGGTCTGAACTCCGTTAAACTTTCAGGTTTAGTTCCTTTAGGTATTAACACGTTCACCGTGTCATTGAGGCCTTCAGGAATGCTACCTGTTGAGAAGAAGGACTTGACGGCGTTGATCACTTCTTCCTTAATCAGCGCCCAGTTCCGCTGAAAGAAACGACTTGGCATTCCATCTGGCCCTGGAGCCTTTAACGGTCTGATTTGGAACAAGGCGTTGCTTATCTCATCGTCAGTAAAAGCAGAAAGAGTTCAGCGTTGATCTCATCAGTGATTGGCGAATGAATCAGATTGATAAGCTCATCCGGGTAGACCTGGGTGTCTTCTGTGTATAGATTCTTGAAAAATCATTAGCAAGCTTCTTGATTTCTCCAGGGTCGTCTGTCCAGTCGCCGTCCAGGTCTCTTAATCTGTTAATTCTATTCTTTGTTTGTCTCCAGCTGGCTTTTCTATGGAAATACTTCGTATTCCTGTCTCCCTCTCTAAGCCAGGTAATTCTTCAACGCTGCCTCCACATTATTTCTTCCCTATGAAGAAGCTCGTCTGAGTTTAGTATTTATTTTGTGCACTTCGTGTTCTTGATCAGCTCCTCCCTTAGAGCGCCAGAATTCTCGCTCTTCTTCAGTTCCTCCCTCTCCAGCTTCAGCGCCTCTTCAGCCTCGCTGAGCTGGGCCTTTATCTTCTTGATCAGCTCCTCCTTTAGAGCGCCAGCATTCTCGCTCTTCTTCAGCTCCTCCTGGAGAGCGCCAGCATGTCCGGCAGTGCCATGGACGTGGCCTCCCAATCGGCCGCGTTCACTTCAGGCGCGGAGAAGACCGGCGGGGACACACGTCGATCGTTGGTCGAGCCGCAATGGCGGACCCTCTGCGTGTTCCTCCTCTCGCTCTCGGTTCCTTTTCTTCCCCGAGAGCGACGCCCAGGGGCCAGGCCATTGCATCTGCGGCAGGGTCCGTCCCTGTCACTGTCAGTCACACAACACAGACAGATCAATGCGCCTGCTTAAACCATGTACTACTAGTATGTAGGGGAATCAACTTAGAAAGTGGGGAATTGGACATTGGGCAGAGGTAGCATTATTAGTACGAGGAGAAGGCGGTGGTGTTGTCTTGGCCGTAAAAAAAACAAAGTTGATATCTAGCGGGCCTTGATGATGGACGGCCTCATCAAACAGCTTTCGCTCCGCAGACTTCTCACTCCTGTAAGCTTACTATTCCTCTCTCCGACCCATATTACTTGACACCATTTTGTCTAGATACTAATGTATCTAGACTAGATACTTAACTAGATATATATAAATCTAGATAAAATAAAGTCGACTAATATGATCGAGGGAATAATATAATCCGGCTCAGCATGAGAGCTCTTAGACAGTTGGCCCCACACCACGGGACAAACCCACGGCACCGGTACGGAAAACGTAATAGTTGTACCTAGACTTTTTCCGGCCAAGCCAAGCGATACTAGCATGAAGAAACGCCGGAACACCGCCACTGACGGCTCCACACCACGGGAATGGCAAAGATCGAGGAAGCACGACATGCTCCACCACGAGTTGGGCGCGAGCTGGCTCGGCGCGATCGATCCCGAAGTGGCTCAGCACCGCGTCGAAGAAGAAGCGGTGGCGCGGTTTGGTGCAAAAACCGGCCTCCAGTGCGTACGCGTGCACACATACGGAGCTCACGTTCCGGTCTGCCTCGGCCGGGATCATCGTGAGGCCCTTGGAGAGGACGACGCCGTACCAATGGCAGAGAGCGACCACCTCGTCCGGCGTGCGCAGAGATGAGGCGGTGAACTCCTCTATCGCGTGCTCAGCGGCGGCGCGGAAGAAGGCATCTTCGCGTCCTGCCTCATATAAACTGAATCAATACTACTATTACCCCTCCAACCCATATTAGTTGACATAGATTCAAATGTACTTAGTTAAGGAAGTACACAGTCGAACTGAACCATGCCATACTACTATTCTCAATCGAAGAACCAGAGCTGAAACGGAGCACGACGAAGGCATGTATAACACAGACGTTTAGTCCGGACGCTAGGCTCCAATTCATAGCCGTTACGAAAAAATCCCAGTCAAATCCGGGATACTGGCTACCGTCGGCGTAAAAGGAGACGCCAAGCGCTCCGTTGTTTGCGCTATAGAAATTCGTTAAGATTGGCAGCGGAATAAAAGACCTAGCGCCTGCTAGTACCGTCTTGCCTTGTAGGGTACGGCGCTTGCCTACCTTCTTTTTTTTCTATGTATTATTTTTAATAACCTAAACGTCTATCTAAACGGCGTGCATTATACATGCCCTGAGGAAATAGAATCATGCCATGCATATTCCCGATCCGAACACAAACATCAGAAACAAACAAATGCTCATGGATTAAGCATCCAAAAATCGACAAGTACTTACTACCTTCCGAGAAGTTTGAGCCCGGACGGCCTGGACGAAGGATGGATCGGCGGCTCGTAGTCGGGTGCAGCAGTGAGCATGGAGGTGCGGGGGGTGGCCGGTGCGGGGTACTAAGGGGCTGTTTGGTTTAGAGGATATTATTTTGGAGACGAGGATATCCCCAACCAGCTTATTAAGGGTAGCCATTTTTTCTATTGACTAAAGTGGATAAAAAGTGGTTAGGGATAGTTGAGCTCATCCAGCTTTTTTCGTGAGATATGCTTAACCACCATTTTAAGTCAAAAGTGGTTATTTATATCTCCTCCATCCTCTAAACCAAACATTGGATAACCATAAAAAAATTAAATATCCTTTATCATCTAGTGGATAGCCACTAAACCAAATAGTCCCTAATAGACAGGCGAAATTTTGGCGGTGCAAATCGAATACTTTGCCTGGGAAGCCAACAATTCTTGGTGGGGCAAATCGAATATTTCGCCCCGGGAACCTGCCTATGCTAGCCAATTTTGATCCCAGCCTACCTGGAGCAGAACCATAGTTATGAACAGGGAACTGCGGGAGAGGAGGATGGAGATGGAAATTTATTTGGGAACCATGAAGAAAGGGAGAGGCAGGCCCTACTCCGGACGCGGTTGCGCGTGGCGGTGGGTAGCGATAAGAAGGATGTGCGACCTAGGAAGAACGGTTGACTGGTACATGGACCAGGTGGAACTGGTGGGACCCTCACTGACTGGTGGGACCTGCTATTTAGCAGGCATTTGTTTTCCTTTTTCTTCCGTGCATGACATGGACAGATTTATCTGTTTCAAAAGTCGAAGGCGGTCAATTTCTTCGTCCGTGTGTACTTTGCAGGTCAACTTTTTTACTATGATTGTTTTTCTCTTGTTCTAGGTTCCAAAAATTCGAACAGGCATAAACTCCCGTCTTTGGGAGCTAAAGCGCTGATAGCCGGAAGTAAGGGCGTCTCCATACAAGGCCTACCCATTCAGTTATCCTAAATAGTCCGTTCCTATTCGTCTGGGTTGGACTACGGTTGATTTGGGTAAAGGGTCCGGTCTGTCTGCCAAGCCGCGCTAAGCGGCACGACCTATTTGTCTGGTCTGGACGAGGCAACTTTTTTTTTTCAGATTCAAACACAAACAATTCGCGTGAAAAACTGACAAAATTTATACTTAATTTATATTTAAAATATAAAAAACATAATTTAAACTAATCCTAGCTCTAGCTACCGATTTTCGCGCGCCGGCGCCGCCTTGTCCATCTACGGGTCGAGGTCGATGTACTCCGGCGGCGTCCAGAGGTTGGACGGTGGCAGGGCCGGAGCAGGAGCGGGCGCGGGCGGGTTGATCGCCTACCCAGGCCACTGCGCACCGTGCTGGAGGTGCGCCAGCTCCATCCCCACCTTCGACGCGATCGGAGGCGCCCAAACCAGCAGCGGCGACGGTAGAGGCAGCTGGGCGTTCATCTCCGCCACCATGCGGGTGAGCTGGAGGGCCTAGCCGCACCACTAGGCTTCCTTCTCCTGCGCGCTGGCGGCAATGGCATGCTCGATGAACGCGTCCTCGTCGTAGCCCCGCGCCAGTACCTCGCAGTACTCCGGGGGCAGGTTCGCGGCGATGTCATCCATCGCCTCCTGCTTGACGACGATGTCGTCGTCGCCGTCCTCGTCCTTGACGTCCTAGCTGTTGTAGCATCCCAATTGTCTAACAATTGTAATGCTACTTGATCTAGTAATATAATGGCTACTTCAAACATATAATTGTTGCATCATTATTATATCATGCTCATGTCATCATGCCTCCTTGCATTTGAGCATCATATAAAACCCTTTTCCATTTGGTTCTTATCTCATATGCATTATTAATTGTATTTGCCTCTTGATATTGTATTTGGTTCTTGATATATTGTTTAAATGCCCAAGTTGAGTTGGGGGCATATCTTTTATTAACTCCACCACCTTTTCTTTCACCACCTTATAATTCCACCATCCAACTAAATATGAGCTTTGCACTTTATTTGAGTTTACCTCTAGCTCATGTGGGTTGAGATGGATCCAATTCTTTTCCACATGCTCCCATATATGCACCATGTTGTTTTCACATTGTTGGTATATGAGAGCTACATGGCCATCTTTGCTTGTCTTGTGAGTGGAACCCTTTTGCTAGCTTCCATATGTGTGGTGTTGGGGTTATTTTCATGTTTGGATATTTTTGGGCTTATTAAATGCCTAGTGGCACATACACACTAGCAAGTCCCAATTTTATTCACACATGGCCATCTCCAACTACTCCACATGGGGCATCCTTTCATTTCTTTTGCTTGGCTTCATTCCACCTTTGGAAATGCAAATAAATAATGCCATGTAATAATATTGTTTTCACAATAATCAACATGGTATTAAATATCTTGCATGGGCCATGCAAGTGCCACCTTTTCTAGTATTTGGGTTTTATTTGAATCTTGAGTGGATCATCATCTCTCTCTTTTTCTTGACTTGATCTTGTTGGAGCTTGTCTAGAGCATGCTTGATCTTGTCATAAAGGACCACCTCTCTCTCTCTCTCTCTCTCTCTCTCTCTCTCTCTCTCCTACCCTCTAGCTAAGATCCTCCCTATCATCTACCCCATCATCACCATACCCCCCTCTCCTAAACCCTGAACCGAGCATCCCTAGCTCTCACCCCTCTCTCTCGGCCTCTCTCTGCTTTCCTCCTAGCTGGCCCCACCTAGCCACCCTCCCCCTGGTCGAGCTACCCTCTCCCTGCCCCAGCTACCAACCCCCAAACCCTAACCCGAGCCTAGCTCTAACCCTACCCGAGCCTCACCTCTCTCTCCCTAGCTCTCTCTCTCTGCCATGAGGACCCCACCACCCGAGCCTGTCCTCTCTCCTCCCCTGCCTGCCTGGCCTCGCCCTGGCCCCACCTGCATGCCCTCGCCCGACCCTGCCCGAGCACGTGAGGGTGGAGGAAGAAAAGGTGGCCGAGCCACCTTTATCTCCAACCACTCCCCCACGGCACCCCCTCTCCCTCTCTGCTATCCACCACCTCCCTCGGCTCTCCTCTGGCCTCTCCAGATCTGGCCGAGGTGCCCTGGCCCTCCTCCCTTCTTCTCCATCGCCGTCGGTATCCACCGCACCCCGTCGATCCAGTCGTGCAGCACGACGTGGGAGTGGTTGAGGAGCACCAGGAGGACCCCCTGCTTCGCCCGGTACACGCCAGCGAGGAGGAGGAGCACCGGCATCGCCTGGACCACCGCCGACCCGTCGCGAAACCCTAGCCGTCGTCCGCGAGCCACGTCGACGATCGCCAGCGCCCCTGCCCGATCCAACGCCATCGACAGCCTCCCGATGAGCTGCTTGTGGCATCCCGCAAAACCACTACTAGAAAATCGCGGTGTTTTTGTGCATTGCATCATCATGACCGCATGCTCATGTCATCATGCCGCATTGCATTTGAGCATCGTCATGTCATCTTGTATCTGTTTGTCTAAAACTATTTTCGAAAGACTATCTTTGTTTTCGAAACACCCCGTCTTTATTTCAAAGTAAAAACCGGGTCTCCGGATTATTTTGTTTCGTCTACCAACGGTTTGCAAAAGCCCTGTTTTAAATAAATAAAATATTTAATTATTTTTGGGGGGCAGCCGTACCGGGCCGATCCGACCCAGTCGGCCACCCCCAGTACAAAAATCAGAAACCCTAAACCCTTTTTCCTACCCAACCTAATCTACCCACCCTGCCTCCACCTCACCTCGCCCAATCGGTGCCCGCCACCTCACCTTTCCCTCTCCCCTAGCCAATCCCAGCCTCCAGCCAGCTGCCGTTTTCCCGCCTCCAGCGCCGTCTGCAGACTGGTGAACCCAGGCGGGCAGGTCCCACCTGCCGGCCACCCACGCCCACCTGTCCTGACCACTCCCATCGCCGGTCCCACCACCTGGGGCAGCCCCGAGACCGCCCCACCTCCCGATCGACCCCGTCCACCAACCCCCACCCCGGTTGCGTCCCTGGTCCACCCCGTCGCCCCGCTCGAACCGCCCCACCGGCTTCCCATCCCCACCCTCTGGCCCCACCACCCGCGAACCACCCCGTCGCCCCCGCTCCTCTCTCTCCACCCCCGCTCCTCTCCGTCGGCCTCCCTCCCCGCCGCCCCTCGCGCCGCCCCACCTCGGCTCCCTCCCCGAGCCCCCACACCACATCTCCCTCTACCCTCCCGTGCTTCCGCCGCCGCCTTCGGCGGTCCTCCTCGTCTGCCCCGGCCAACCTCGCCCAGGCTCGCCAGATCGCTTCTCCTCGTGCCGCCGGTCTTCCCCTCTGGCCGTGGCGCCGCCATGCTGCCCCGTCGCCTTGCCTCCGGTCTAGCTCTGCCGCGAGCGCTGCCGCGTCGGCCCTCCGGCGAGCCCGCTTCACCCTCCTCGCCTACATCGGTTTCGGCCGCCTCCACCCCATCCCCGGCACTCCCGGTCAACACCCCACCGGCCGTCCGAGCCCGTCCCGGGGCCACCACATCGCGCAGTCCGCCTCTCGTCCCCGTGGCCCGCGCTCGGCCGCCCATCTCCCTGCGTCGCCGCCCCGGGCCCCGCTCTCTGGCCGCGTCGTGGCCGTCCCTCCGCTGAGCGGCCTCCTTCGCATCCTCGCGCAGCTCGTCCTCCGTCTGCCCGGCAGAGCCCGGCGCTCTCAACCCCGACGCAGCGGCCGCCTGCCGCTCTCTCGAGCCTCGCAGCCCTCGCCTATGGCGCTGCCGTGACCCTCCTTCCTTGCCGCTTCGTTTTGGTTGGGCCTACTCGGTGGTAAAGTGGGGATTGCGTGCCTGTGGCTACGAAGCCCTGTGGCTCCTCTAGCTATCTGTTGATGAGATGTTGGTGTTAGTGCAAAGACAGAAGATGCGTCCAGTGGCCACTAGCGACTCGATATTCATGCCTCCGAAGGACGCACAACATGAAACCCGAAGTACCACCAGGGCACTCGCAACAAGACCGTCATCGACAACGGAACCATGGTACCTCAAGATCTCCTTCGCAAATCCGAAGACCGAACCCCATGGATCGTCATGACCTTCTTCATGGACACCGAGACCCCGAGGACGCCGGCATGGATTCGAAGACCAAGACCCCGTCCTCGGATCCGAAGACCGATCCTGGCGTCCGAAGACCAAACCCGAACCCCTTCGAAACCAAGATCGCCGAACCCATGTGTGACCCCTAGCCGAGACCTCTATTTTTTATAATATAATATATCCTGCTGCATATTTGATGATTCATGCTGGCATCTCATCATGTGGATTTGGGGGCATTATGCCGATTCACCTCATAATTAAATATGGGGTCCATATGCGGACTTTTCCAGTCTTATATTGACCCCATTTAAATTTGTATAGCGAACCGGTGTCATATTTTGCCTTATTAATACAATATTTAAATGGCGGGTATCTAAACAACATGAACCTTCTAAATAAATGTCGGGACCCTGGTTCCGCTTAACATTGCCTAGTTGCATCGCATCTTGCCATGTCATGCATCATACATGCAACATGCCCGATCTTCTGTCATAGTATTAAATAGTGCATCCGGTGTTTGTGCTAGTGTTTTGCTTCTTCACGGACTAGGCCGTTGAGTTGATGCGAGTGTCGACCCGATCTTCGGATGAACCTTCGGCAATGTTTTCAAAGTAGCACCTCCCCTTTCTACCTATCTTACTTTTATAGACTTTATTTCCTCTTGTTGATCTATTGCTATCTGTGTTGCGATGCTATAGTTTTCGTACCCGTGATATCCCTTGCAGCCTTATATTGCCTTGGTCACATCCTATTACCTGTTGTTGGTAGATAGTTGGACTTAGCGTCGAGTCGCTTGCTCTAGTGCTGTTATGCGTCGTCCCAAGCACCACGATTGTTGGAGTACTGCCGCGTGTTCAATGTTGGAGATGATCATGGCTTTAATTACTGTTTAATAACTAAAATTGAAGTAGGTAAATGCAGAGGCACCGGTGGGTGATAGACAATATTTGGTTTCCGACCGCTCACTGGTGTCCCGTAGGACCCCGAGTTCTTGACACCTGTTCCGAGATCGAGCGCGCTAACCACATGTGGGATGTGTGGGCACCCCCATCGATTAGTACCTGATTTCAAAGTATTGTACTGGGGGCCACAATTAGTTTGGGGCTTTATTACTATCCTGTACTTATGCCATGCTTTACTGTTTTATTTTAAATTGTGCGAGGGTTGCTGCACCTCATCTTGTAGGACCGTGACCTGTTATTGTATCGACAAGCCCAGTCACACTTTTGGGTTCCCGATGCTTACAGCGGCTCCACAAACCCCGAGTCCGTCTCGAGACCGGCCGACTTCGCTATGGTAGCTTAGTGGGTGGCCCCATGTACTTGCTTTGGGTCCAGGAAACGTCATGACTTAGGCCCGCCGACATACCGATGGGTGTATGTTAATTGATCCGCAAAAGGGTCGAAGTGCGTGTGGATACTTTGGTGCACCCCTGTAGGGTTAAATCTTTTCGAAAAGCCGTGTCCGCGGTTATGGACGACTTGGAGCACAGTTCTCGATCATAGACAACTATAACTAAAGTTTACTGTTATAATTTGACTTGTATCCGATGTGACTAGTAATCAGCTCAACTACAACGGAATGGCTAAATAAAAGTACCAACAACTGCTGGGTTTTGGGATATCTCATGCTAATTGTATTTGACTAGTAAGTGTCGCAACTACAACGGAATGGTTAAATAAAACTGGCCACTGCTTATTTTATCAGGATGACTATCTATACCTGACTAGTAATTGCTGCAACGATAACTGAATAAATAAAACTGCCAACGGTGTGAGTTCCTCGGTTGACTTCCTCGTTTGGTCTCGAGAGGGAAATACCAGGATGGGTATGTTTGGTGGTAGCATCAGGTTGGTTCCGAATAGGTCTTTCTTATCCCTCTCTGATAGCCGACAGTTATATCGAGTCTCTATAGGTTGTTTAGTGCATGCTGCCGCCGCTTGATCCACCATACCTATGTAGGCGAGGACCGCCGAATTCTAGCCTCGCCGTGTATTGGCCTCAGTACTGACGCTCCTCTTTTTCCTTTGCCCTTTGTCGGCACCCCTTTTGTTTTAGCAGGTTTCGACGTCGTTAGCAGGGTTACCCTTCCGGCTTGGCCTGTGCAGGGTTATGGACGCCATTGGTTATTCTTCAGGGCTCTTAGCCCCATTTGCATCTTGTCCGTAGTCGGACGCTCTATCATTTTTAAGGTGTTTTGGATCTTTGTATGTTATATCTGTATTCCTGACTCATTGAGTCGCTGTTGTATATATATCCGTTCTATGGGTCCCATCGAGGACTGTTGTGTAATGTTATTACTTCGTTTTCCACCCGCACGAAAGTGCCTGGTGGGCGTCCTTGAATCGTTTCTATGCGGGTTTGGCGGGAAGCGCTAAAACTTGCATAGGGTCGATTCGAGGGTGTTACAGAGTGGTATCAGAGCTCAGCAGTTGCGATACCCCACAAGTCCAGCCTGTAGGATAACCTAGCTAACGGCCGAAGTAGAGTGTCAAAACTATTTTTGCAAAATCGGTTGGATAGTTCTGATTAGGTCTGATTTTATTCCTTACCCCTCTGCTGCTCTCCTCTCACCTCTGCGTGTTTTGAATCCGCTCTCTTCTCTCTCGTCGAGTCCAGGATTTCTCGTGGTTGGGTTCCATCGTACCTTCAGGGTTTCGCTTCCTCCTTTGGTAACGGTGTTGCTACATCTGGTCTTCATGCTATCTGAGGAATCCGTCTTCTGTGGTACCATTCTTTGTTCCTTCTCGTGCCTTCCGGTGTTTTCCGACGCGACGACATCATCTATGCCAGATCCTGTGCAGAGTCTGCATCACTCCTTTGTTTCTGAACCTCGCTTGTCGAGATCTTCAGTCTGATTCCGAGAATGGTTGCACACTTTTCTACTGATTGTGCGGAGTAATAGTTTGGGTGCGTGATGGATTGGCCCCCATGCCGACTACCCCTTCTATTCGCTTTTGTACATTGAAGTGGATGAGAATGCATCGGTTCCCTCTTTCTATCGAAGTTAGAGGTGGATTTATTTGTTGATACCTCTACCTTCGACCTTTTGTTCCCGGAGTGTTCTCTCGATGATCACGGACAACGACCTCTTGTTAGTGGTGTCGCGAGGATCTACACGAAGCGAGAAGATTCAGATCGCCGACCTTCTTCCCGGTACCATGAGGCGGATCTCGAGGGCGAGATCCATTGTTAGTGGTGTCGGTGTGGCATCCATAAAACCACTACTAGAAAATCGCGGTGTTTTTGTGCATTGCATCATCATGACCGCATGCTCATGTCATCATGCCGCATTGCATTTGAGCATCGTCATGTCATCTTGTATCTGTTTGTCTAAAACTATTTTCGAAAGACTATCTTTGTTTTCGAAAAACCCCGTCTTTATTTCAAAGTAAAAACCGGGTCTCCGGATTATTTTGTTTCGTCTACCAACGGTTTGCAAAAGCCCTGTTTTAAATAAATAAAATATTTAATTATTTTTGGGGGGCAGCCGTACCGGGCCGATCCGACCCAGTCGGCCACCCCCAGTACAAAAATCAAAAACCCTAAACCCTTTTTCCTACCCAACCTAATCTACCCACCCTGCCTCCACCTCACCTCGCCCAATCGGTGCCCGCCACCTCACCTTTCCTCTCCCCTAGCCAATCCCAGCCCTCCACCTCAGCCGGCCGCCCCTCCCCTGGCCAGCCTGGCCGTTTTTCCCGCCTCCCGCGCGCCGTACGCGCACCTGGGCGCGCAGACCCAGGCGGGCAGGTCCCACCTGCCGGCCACCCACGCCCCACCTGTCCTGCCCACTCCCATCGCCGGTCCCACCACCTGGGGCAGCCCCGAGACCGCCCCACCTCCCGATCGACCCCGTCCACCAACCCCCACCCCGCTTGCGTCCCTGGTCCACCCCGTCGCCCCGCTCGAACCGTCCCACCGGCTTCCCATCCCCACCCTCTGGCCCCACCACCCGCGAACCACCCCGTCGCCCCCGCTCCTCTCTCCACCCCGCTCCTCTCATTGGCCTCCCTCCTCCCGCCTCGCCGCCGCCCCACCTCGGCTCCTCCCCGAGCCCCCCACACCACATCTCCCTCTACCCTCCTGCAGCCCGCCTGCCTTGCCAGTCCTCCTCCTGCCGGCCAACCTCGCCCAGGCTCGCCAGATCGCTTCTCCTCGCGCCGCCGGTCTTCCCCTCTGGCCGTGGCGCCGCCATGCTGCCCGGTCGCCTTGCCTCCGGTCTAGCTCTGCCGCGAGCGCTGCCGTGTCGGCCCTCCGGCGAGCCCGCTTCACCCTCCTCGCCTACATCGGTTTCGGCCGCCTCCATCCCATCCCCGGCACCCCCGGTCAACACCCCACCGGCCGTCCGAGCCCGTCCCGGGGCCACCACATCGCGCAGTCCGCCTCTCGTCCCCGTGGCCCGCGCTCGGCCTCCCATCTCCCTGCGTCGCCGCCCCGGGCCCCGCTCTCCCCTGCCGCCGTCGTGGCCCGTCCCCTCCGCTCGAGCCGGCCTCCTCTGCATCCTCGCGCAGCTCGTCCTCCGTCCGCCCCGAGCAGAGCCCCGGCGCTCTCCAACCCCGACCGCAGGCGGCCGCCCTGCCGCTCTCTCTCGAGCCCTCGCAGGCCCTCGCCCCTAAGCGCGCTGCCGTGACCCTCCTTCCTTGCCGCTTCGTTTTGGTTGGGCCTACTCGGTGGTAAAGTGGGGATTGCGTGCCTGTGGCTGCGAAGCCCTGTGGCTCCTCTAGCTATCTGTTGATGAGATGTTGGTGTTAGTGCAAAGACGGAAGATGCGTCCAGTGGCCACTAGTGACTCGATATTCATGCCTCCGAAGGACGCACAACATGAAACCCGAAGTACCACCAGGGCACTCGCAACAAGACCGTCATCGACAACGGAACCACGGTACCTCAAGATCTCCTTCGCAAATCCGAAGACCGAACCCCATGGATCGTCATGACCTTCTTCATGGACACCGAGACCCCGAGGACGCCGGCATGGATTCGAAGACCAAGACCCCGTCCTCGGATCCGAAGACCGATCCCGACGTCCGAAGACCAAACCCGAACCCCTTCGAAACCAAGATCGCCAAACCCATGTGTGACCCCTAGCCGAGACCTCTATTTTTTATAATATAATATATCCTGCTGCATATTTGATGATTCATGCTGGCATCTCATCATGTGGATTTGGGGGCATTATGCCGATTCACCTCATAATTAAATATGGGGTCCATATGCGGACTTTTCCAGTCTTATATTGACCCCATTTAAATTTATATAGCGAACCGGTGTCATATTTTGCCTTATTAATACAATATTTAAATGGCGGGTATCTAAACAACATGAACCTTCTAAATAAATGGCGGGACCCCGGTTCCGCTTAACATTGCCTAGTTGCATCGCATCTTGCCATGTTATGCATCATACATGCAACATGCCCGATCTTCTGTCATAGTATTAAATAGTGCATCCGGTGTTTGTGCTAGTGTTTTGCTTCTTCACGGACTAGGCCGTTGAGTTGATGCGAGTGTTGACCCGATCTTCGGATGAACCTTCGGCAATGTTTTCAGGCGAGCACCTCCCCCTTTCTACCTATCTTACTTTTATAGACTTTATTTCCTCCTGTTGATCTATTGCTATCTGTGTTGCGATGATATAGTTTTCGTACCCGTGATATCCCTTGCAGCCTTATATTGCCTTGGTCACATCCTATTACCTGTTGTTGGTAGATAGTTGGACTTGCGCGTCGTAGTCGCTTGCTCTAGTGCTGTTGCGTCTCGTCCAGTACCACAGTTGTTGGAGTACTGCCGCGTGTTCAATGTTGGAGATGATCATGGCTTTAATTACTGTTTAATAACTAAAATTGAAGTAGGTAAATGCAGAGGCACCGGTGGGTGATAGACAATATTTGGTTTCCGACCGCTCACTGGTGTCCCGTAGGACCCCGAGTTCTTGACACTGTTAGAGATCGAGCGCTAACCACATGTGGGATGTGTGGGCACCCCATCGATTAGTACCTGATTTCAAAGTATTGTACGGGGCCACAATTAGTTTGGGGCTTTATTACTATCCTGTACTTATGCCATGCTTTCTTTGCTTTATTTTAAATTGTGCGAGGTCTTTGCTTTGTCTTTGTTAGGACCGTGACGTTTTACTGTATCGACAAGCCCAGTCACACTTCGGGTTCCCAGTCGTTTCTGCCGGCTCACAAACCCGAGTCCGTCTCGAGACCGGCCGACTTCGTTCGGGTAGCTTAGTGGGGTGGCCCCATGTACTTGCTTTGGGTGCAGGAAGCGTCATGACTTAGGCCCCGCCGACATACCGATGGGTGTATGTTAATTGATCCGCAAAAAGGGTCGAAGTGCGTGTGGATACTTTGGTGCACCCTGCGGTTAAATCTTTTGAAAAGCCGTGTCGCGGTTATGGACGACTTGGAGCACAGTTCTCGATCATAGACAACTATAACTAAAGTTTCTGTTATAATTTGACTTGTATCCGATGTGACTAGTAATCAGCTCAACTACAACGGAATGGCTAAATAAAAGTACCAACAAGCTGGGTTTTGGGATATCTCATGCTAATTGTATTTGACTAGTAAGTGTCGCAACTACAACGGAATGGTTAAATAAAACTGCCTTTGCTTATTTTATCAGGATGACTATCTATACCTGACTAGTAATTGCTGCAACGATAACTGAATAAATAAAACTGCCAACGGTGTGAGTTCCTCGGTTGACTTCCTCGTTTGGTCACGAGGGGGAAATACCAGGATGGGTATGTTTGGTGGTAGCATCAGGTTGGTTCCGAATAGGTCTTTCTTATCCCTCTCTAATAGCCGACAGTTATATCGAGTCTCTATAGGTTGTTTAGTGCATGTTTGCTGCCGCTTGATCCACCATACCTATGTAGGCGAGGGCAGCGAATTCTAGCCTCGCTGTCTTGGCCTCGATCTTGACGCCTCTTTTTCCTTTGCCCTTTGTCGGCACCCTTTTGTTTTAGCAGGTTTTCACGTCATAGCAGGGTTACCCTTCCGGCTTGGCCTGGGCAGGGTTATGGACGCCATTGGTTATTCTTCAGGGCTCTTAGCCCCATTTGCATCTTGTCCGTAGTCGGACGCTCTATCATTTTTAAGGTGTTTTGGATCTTTGTATGTTATATCTGTATTCCTGACTCATTGAGTCGATGTTGTATATATATCCGTTCTGTGGGTCCCATCGAGGACTGTTGTGTAATGTTATTACTTCGTTTTCCACCCGCACGAAAGTGCCTGGTGGGCGTCCTTGAATCGTTTCTATGCGGGTTTGGCGGGAAGCGCTAAAACTTGCATAGGGTCGATTCGAGGGTGTTACACTGCTGCACCTCTCTGGCACCCTCCCGCTGTTTCTCTCTTCCTAGTCGAGCGGATCCCGGCGGCGAACGCCCTC
Organism: Avena insularis; assembly: GCA_023614405.1. Taxonomy (NCBI): domain Eukaryota; kingdom Viridiplantae; phylum Streptophyta; class Magnoliopsida; order Poales; family Poaceae; genus Avena; species Avena insularis. The sequence goes on along the minus strand of CM042693.1, from coordinate 313,437,672 downwards.
TGTGCACGGTTAGTTCGTGCGTCAGGCCTGCTCATCGCGTAACCCTCATCTCGCCGTAGCCCCCACGACACAAGCCTACCGCAGCGGCTCCGCCCACCGCGCGCGTGGCCCGCGTCGCGGGTTCGAACCCTGAACCGAGCCCGCCCTGTCGAGCACCATCTCGTCGTCAGAGATTCAGAGGAAGCAGATCCACAGTGCATCGCGACGCCTTTTTGCAGATAACCCCCACACCCTTTTCCGCATCAACCCGCGCTCCCGCGTGGCCCACCGTCAGCCTCCCGTGGCGTTTTGCAAAAAGGATCCTGAAGTTTTGTAAACCTTAACCCGCGCTCCAGCCCAGCCCCACCTGTCAGTTCCTGCCCCGCCCGCCTCTGTCACGTGGACCCCTATGGCCCTGACCCCACCTGTCGGCCTCTGTGGCTGGCTTAGCTCGCGGTGACAGAAGAATTTCTGAGCGCTGTGCTGCTGAGTCAGCTCTGGCCCCACTTGTAATTGACTGTGGCTAGGTTAGACTGAGTATAAAAAGTTTTTCCTGAATCTGTTTAAACTCAAATCTTTTTCAAATTATTTCAAATTCCAAATTTAAATCTGTTTTAAAATAACTTTTGAAATACAAATCCAAATAATGCAAATAATATATGTTTTCGAATCAGAAAAATGTGAGGAATTCAAATATGCCATTCAAAATATATTTTGAACACTTAAATTTCCAAGTTAATTTAAATTACAATAAAATGCCCTTTTGGCCTTAATTAATTAATAACTTTTGATTTATAACTCCAAATTTAACAAATAATATGTCTAAAATGATTAGCTCGATGAGACCTTTCTGTTTATGCAATCCTTTGTCTGTTTTGAAGCATGCATCATATAAATATAATGTGTACAGCAACTAATATGAGGATAAAATGTGGTTAAAACCCAATAAAAATGTTTATTCTTGTATTCCACACCTCACCCATGCCATGCTACCTTATTACCATGCAAATTGTGCATCATTCATCATGGCATGATTGTTTGCTTGTCGCATTTATTCATATGCTTGCGCACTTTATTTATGTTGGTTCTTGTTTGTTTGGTTCTTCTTCGAATAGACGCTGAGCAGGGGATATACCAAGAGAACCAGGAGTACCACCCAGATCCTTCTCTCGCTTCAACTGAGCTGCCAGGCAAGCACTACCACATGCTTGCATACATATAGTACCTATTGCCTATTTCTTATTCTTGCATCATTGAGTCGCGATTGCATTAAATTGAATCCCAAGTATTGCATAGCCTTTACTTTTAAACCCCACAGAAGCTTGTTCCTCCATCCCATGAGCCATTACTATAGGAGTTGTTTGAGCCATGCGAGTGAGAACAAAGACATGTGTAGGGTATGTGAGTGTCTGATGGATAACAAGGTACCTAAACAACTTAACCTGAGTAGTAATGGGATAACTAATGAAAGTGGCATTGGTGAGCCATATTCGCTATTTGGTTTTTCAGGCTCACTTGTGTCCCGTATGACCCCGAGTACTTGATTCCTGTTCCTTGAATATTCGCGCTATCCACATCCGGGAGGCTTATGAACCCCCCTGAGCCAAAGCTTGATTCATTCTTATTTCTTGGGGCCACAAACTAGTTTGAGGTTTTATTTACTATCCTGTACTTATGCCATGCTTTCGCTTTATTTAAATTATGCAGTCTTGCACCTTTGTCTTGTTTAGGTAAGCGGAGTGTTTTCGCGGTATCGACAAGCCCAGTCACATTTTCGGGTTCCCAGTCATTTACAGCCACTGACGCAAACCTTGAGGCCGTCTCGGAGTCAGCTAACTTCGTTGCGGGTAGCTCAATGGGGTGGCCCCCTGAAATATTTCTGAATCCTGTAATTGCTTTGTCATGACTGCCTCGTTGGGTTTTGATTTGGTTTTTCCGAGGTATATCGAGTGTGTGTTGCTATTTGTGCACCCTATGGTAAAACTTTCAAAGCCGTGTCCGCGGGTATGGACGACTTGGAGCACAGTTTCTCGATCATAGACAAGAATAACTAAAGTACCGCTATTAATTTGACTAGACTAGGTACCTGACTAGTACATAGTGCAACACACACGGAATGGATAATAAAACTGCCAACGGATGGGGGTTGTTCGTCCGCTTCCTCGCCGTGTTTAGGAGGAGGATGGATCTGTGGATATTACCGTTATAAGCATATAATCATGTTATTAATTCACGGACATCCGCCTATCTCTGGTTAGGCGGATGGTTAGCAAGTATCTATAGAATTGTTAGGGTTTATCTTTTGCTGCAATTCGTCACCCTGTGTTGTGTCCCTTTAGAGGCATTAATACTTGCTGAGTACCCCTAGTGTCTCACAATATAAATTTTTGGTTGAGATGAACAGGTACACTGCAAGATGGATCTTTGGGTGGAAGAGGCAGACGATGTGGGCAACGATCATTCGGTGTAGAGATTCCGAACGGGATCCGTGAGATCTGTATGGATGTGCTTATTTGTGGGGCATCTTATGCCGATTTGCTTCTTATCCGTACTCGGATTTTGTCTTCCACTTCCGCTTGATACTCTGATGTTTGATGTATGAGGAGATATCCTAAACTATTATATCTATCTAGGATATTTGGATCTTGCTGTATGGCGTTGCTATATTTCCTTTCTTTTTAGATGGAATGGCTCTGATGTACTATTGTATGGTGGCTTGCATACATACTCATTTGTGTATGTAGTTGATCCCTTCGCTGCCGATTCGCGCCCGTTCTTGTCCCGATGTTTGGAAATGGTTGGGACGGCCGAAAGGTCTACCTGTGAGTGGCATTTGGGCCCCACCGTACTATTTCAACCATTTCTGCTCATCCAGGCTTGTAACTAGGAGCGTAATTCACCGAGGTAGTTACAATTGGTATCAGAGCCATCCCGACCTTCAGGGTCTCAGCCAAATGGTCGTTGTCTGTCTAGCAATATTTTTGGTAGTTATGTATACTAGGGAAAAACGAAACGCGAGAGTAGGACTGCTTCCACTTTTATTCTTACCCACCCAGCACCCTTTTTTTGGTAAGGAAGTGTAACGTTTTCAATCCTCTTCTTAAAATTCAAACTAGGATTCACGTGTTCTGGGTTTCCGTAGTACCATAGAAAGTGTGTGTGTGTGTAATTCCTTGTCTATCTGTTGCATCCTTTTTGTTATCACAATCTGCCTTTGGTTATCAACTGTTGGTATATTCCATACCGACAGGCTTTTGAAAACCGGCGCGATCTATCTGACTCCTTGTTAACCGGTGCCATCTTCTTAAGGGTGTCCTTCCTTCTAGCAACTCCACGTTCTGTGTAAGCATCAGTTGCTAATCTCTACCTGATAAGTGATTTTGCGCATCTATCGGTATTTTAATGCCGAAAAATGCGGAAAATTTTTCTTTGATACATCTGTGTTTCCACACTCTTTTCCAGTCGTGTGTGAAACATTATCTATCTCTATTTTATCAGCATGTCCATGCTAACTCATTCTTTTCTCACCGGCGCTTGATCCTAGAGTTTCTTTTCATCTCCAATCCTCTTGGGCTAATTACATAACATGTGTCGATCCGATGCTGATGATTGTAATTTGGCTCTCGGCATAGCTATATTCCACTCATGATAAGTGTCGATTGGAATATGGAAAAATGCTATCAACCATCACCATCTGGAGGATAAGGTTATCTCCTGTGATTTTGAGTACACCGTGATCATATCTATGCATATTCAAGTATCTTTGGCAAACCAGAGTTTCTCAAAGCACTACGGCGGTCTATCATCTATCCATCATGCTGCACATCTTTTTGAACTCCATATCTGCAAAATTCTCCTGGATACGAGGGAATTGCATCTTTTCGCTTCTGATAGCTTTGCTTAAGGTATGAGCTATCATCGGTTCTTAACCAAGATCTCTTTATCTTTGCAACCGGTGATCCTATCGACAATGTGAACCAGGTGACATCTCTTTTTCTTTCGAAGGACCAGATAATCTATTCTTCCAGTGCATCTTCTTCAACACGAAACCGTGCTCTTAATATTGATCTTTCTAAGAGCGTTGAGCTCAGGAAGTGTTCGAGCATTTGTTCGTTCCTCCCGCCTCTTGAACTTGGTATTCTGGGAATATCTTGTTTATCCATGGGGGTATATGTTGATAATATGCTTGCCTATTCGATATCAATGGAAGGACATGGAAGATCATCTATGTCTTTTTCTCGCAAGCTTCGTGAGCACTGCCTGTGTGCAAAGTTCCCAAAGTGAGAATTCTGACTTTTTGAAGTCACCTATCTCGGCCACGTCCTTCTGCTAAATACATTACTTCAATTCTGGAATCAGCAAGTCCATTGTTAATTCCATCCTCCATCTTCATCAAACCCGGAGTTTTCCTTGTTGGCAAGTTATCATCGTCGTTCCGCCGAAGTTTCCTCAGGACTGCTAAATCTCTCTCAATCATTTCAAGAAGAACATGGAGTTCTTTCACCTCAATCTCGTTAAGTAATCTCTTGAAACCCTCTCGTTCTATCGTCTATGCTCAATCCACCGGAGGCCATGAAGACCTTCCAGATCTTGTAATCCTTCTGTTCAAGTTGGTGCTATCTTTTCTGTAGCTGTTGAATCTTGCAGTTGTTCTCCGTAATCTTCCTTCATATCTTTCCGGTGGCTTGGTACTTCAGCCATGACGACAACATCATCATATTTATCTATCTATGAATCTGGCGAATCGTTTGTATCTATCCTTGTTTTCTAACGGAGTTCCATAAGCTCTTCTTATCAATACCTGCAGTCTGTTTTGGTAGTTGGGTTGCATGGTTTTCTTATTCATGCGCGGAGTAATGCTTTGAGTGCGGGATGGAGTAGCTACCATACCACTACTCTTATCATTCGCTCTTGTACATTGAATTGGTCAATTAATGTGATTCACTCCTTCCACGGAAGTTAGAAGTGGCCTTTATCCCTTGATACTTTTACTTCCGTCCTTGTTTTTCCGGAGTGCTCTCTCGAAGGAAGTAATCTATAATCTCTTGTTGGTGATCTCGCCCTTTCTACACGGAGCAAAATCTTCAATTATCTGGTGGAAACAAACGCAAACTCTTTTCTGTCCTCGTCATTCTACCGATGCTCGACATCCCCAAACAAGATGGAAGGAAACTATCTCTCTCTTTGTTTCATCAATTCCTTGTTGTGGTAAAGCCAGTTATGGTTGATGCCATCCCAATTGTCTAACAATTGTAATGCTACTTGATCTAGTAATATAATGGCTACTTCAAACATATAATTGTTGCATCATCATTATATCATGCTCATGTCATCATGCCTCCTTGCATTTGAGCATCATATAAAACCCTTTTCCATTTGGTTCTTATCTCATATGCATTATTAATTGTATTTGCCTCTTGATATTGTATTTGGTTCTTGATATATTGTTTAAATGCCCAAGTTGAGTTGGGGGCATATCTTTTATTAACTCCACCACCTTTTCTTTCACCACCTTATAATTCCACCATCCAACTAAATATGAGCTTTGCACTTTATTTGAGTTTACCTCTAGCTCATGTGGGTTGAGATGGATCCAATTCTTTTCCACATGCTCCCATATATGCACCATGTTGTTTTCACATTGTTGGTATATGAGAGCCACATGGCCATCTTTGCTTGTCTTGTGAGTGGAACCCTTTTGCTAGCTTCCATATGTGTGGTGTTGGGGTTATTTTCATGTTTGGATATTTTTGGGCTTATTAAATGCCTAGTGGCACATACACACTAGCAAGTCCCAATTTTATTCACACATGGCCATCTCCAACTACTCCACATGGGGCATCCTTTCATTTCTTTTGCTTGGCTTCATTCCACCTTTGGAAATGCAAATAAATAATGCCATGTAATAATATTGTTTTCACAATAATCAACATGGTATTAAATATCTTGCATGGGCCATGCAAGTGCCACCTTTTCTAGTATTTGGGTTTTATTTGAATCTTGAGTGGATCATCATCTCTCTCTTTTTCTTGACTTGATCTTGTTGGAGCTTGTCTAGAGCATGCTTGATCTTGTCATAAAGGACCACCTCTCTCTCTCTCTCTCCTACCCTCTAGCTAAGATCCTCCCTATCATCTACCCCATCATCACCATACCCCCTCTCCTAAACCCTGAACCGAGCATCCCTAGCTCTCACCCCTCTCTCTCGGCCTCTCTCTGCTTTCCTCCTAGCTGGCCCCACCTAGCCACCCTCCCCCTGGTCGAGCTACCCTCTCCCTGCCCCAGCTACCAACCCCCAAACCCTAACCCGAGCCTAGCTCTAACCCTACCCGAGCCTCACCTCTCTCTCCCTAGCTCTCTCTCTCTGCCATGAGGACCCCACCACCCGAGCCTGTCCTCTCTCCTCCCCTGCCTGCCTGGCCTCGCCCTGGCCCCACCTGCATGCCCTCGCCCGACCCTGCCCGAGCACGTGAGGGTGGAGGAAGAAAAGGTGGCCGAGCCACCTTTATCTCCAACCACTCCCCCACGGCACCCCCTCTCCCTCTCTGCTATCCACCACCTCCCTCGGCTCTCCTCTGGCCTCTCCAGATCTGGCCAAGGCGCCCTGGCCCTCCTCCCTTCTTCTCCATCGCCGTCGGTCTCCACCGCACCCCGTCGATCCAGTCGTGCAGCACGACGTGGGAGTGGTTGAGGAGCACCAGGAGGACCCCCTGCTTCGCCCGGTACACGCCAGCGAGGAGGAGGAGCACCGGCATCGCCTGGACCACCGTCGACCCGTCGCGAAACCCTAGCCGCCGTCCGCGAGCCACGTCGACGATCGCCAGCGCCCCTGCCCGATCCAACGCCACCGACAGCCTCCCGGTGAGCTGCTGCACCTCTCTGGCACCCTCCCGATGTTTCTCTCTTCCTAGTCGCGCGGATCCCGGCGGCGAACGCCCTCTGTGCACGGCAGGTTCATCGCCGTCTGTGCTCTGTTCACCGCGTAACCCTCATCTCGCCGCGTAGCCCCCACCTGACACAAGCCCAAGCTACTGCGGGCTCGCCCATCACAGCAGCGTGGCCCGCGTCACGGGTTCGAACCCTGAACCGAGCCCGCCCTGTCGAGCACCATCTCGTCGTCAGAGATTCAGAGGAAGCAGATCCACAGTGCATCGCGACGCCTTTTTGCAGATAACCCCACACCTTTTACGCATCAACCCAGCCTCACGTGGGCCCACCGTCGACCTCCGTGGCGTTTTGCAAAAAGGATCCCGAAGTTTTGTAAACCTTAACCCGCGCTCCAGCCCAGCCCCACTGGTTCCTGCCCGCGCCTCACATCACGTGGACCCCTATGGCCTCGACCTCACGGCCTGGCCTGGCTTAGCTCATGATAATGTAAGAATTTCTGAGCGCTGTGCTGCTGAGTCAGCTCTGGCCCCACCTGTAATTGACTGTGGCTAGGTTAGACTGAGTATAAAAAGTTTTTCCTGAATCTGTTTAAACTCAAATCTTTTTCAAATTATTTCAAATTCCAAATTTAAATCTGTTTTAAAATAACTTTTGAAATACAAATCCAAATAATGCAAATAATATATGTTTTCGAATCAGAAAAATGTGAGGAATTCAAATATGCCATTCAAAATATATTTTGAACACTTAAATTTCCAAGTTAATTTAAATTACAATAAAATGCCCTTTTGGCCTTAATTAATTAATAACTTTTGATTTATAACTCCAAATTTAACAAATAATATGTCTAAAATAATTAGCTCGACGAGACCTTTCTGTTTATGCAATCCTTTTTCTGTTTTGAAGCATGCATCATATAAATATAATGTGTACAGCAACTAATATGAGGATAAAATGTGGTTAAAACCCAATAAAAATGTTTATTCTTGTATTCCACACCTCACCCATGCCATGCTACCTTATTACCATGCAAATTGTGCATCATTCATCATGGCATGATTGTTTGCTTGTCGCATTTATTCATATGCTTGAGCACTTTATTTATGTTGGTTCTTGTTTGTTTGGTTCTTCTTCGAATAGACGCTGAGAAGGGGATATACCAAGAGAACCAGGAGTACCACCTAGATCCTTCTCTCGCTTCAACTGAGCTGCCAGGCAAGCACTACCACATGCTTGCATACATATAGTACCTATTGCCTCTTTCTTATTCTTGCATCATTGAGTCGCGATTGCATTAAATTGAATCCCAAGTATTGCATAGCCTTTACTTTTAAACCCCACCGAAGCTTGTTCCTCCATCCCATGAGCCATTACTACAGGAGTTGTTTGAGCCATGCGAGTCGTAGAACAGCATGTGTAGGGTATGTGAGTGTCTGATGGATAACGAGGTACCTAAACAACTTAACCTGAGTAGTAATGGGATAACTAATGAAAGTGGCATCGGTGAGCCATATTCGCTATTTGGTTTTTCAGGCTCACTTGTGTCCCGTAGGACCCCGAGTACTTGATTCCTGTTCCTTGAATATTCGCGCTATCCACATCCGGGAGGCTTATGAACCCCCTGAGCCAGAGCTTGATTCATTCTTATTTCTTGGGGCCACAAACTAGTTTGAGGTTTTATTTACTATCCTGTACTTATGCCATGCTTTACTGCTTTATTTAAATTGTGCGAGGTACTGCACACTGTACTGTTTAGGTAAGCGGAGTGTTTTCGCGGTATCGACAAGCCCAGTCACATTTTCGGGTTCCCAGTCGTTTACAGCCACTGACGCAAACCTTGAGGCCGTCTCGGAGTCAGCTAACTTCGTTGCGGGTAGCTCAATGGGGTGGCCCCCTGAAATATTTCTGAATCCTGTAATTGCTTTGTCGTGACTGCCTCGTTGGGTTTTGATTTGGTTTTTCCGAGGTATATCGAGTGTGTGTTGCTATTTGTGCACCCTAGGTAAAACTTTCTGAAAGCCGTGTCCGCGGTTATGGACGACTTGGAGCACAGTTTCTCGATCATAGACAAGAATAACTAAAGTACCGCTTTTAATTTGACTAGACTAGGTACCTGACTAGTAAATAGTGCAATACTCACGGAATGGATAATAAAACTGCCAACGGATGGGGGGTTGTTCGTCCGCTTCCTCGTCGGTAAGCGAGGAGGAGGATGGATCTGTGGATATTACCGTTATAACTGTTATAACTGTTGTTATTAATTCACGGACATCCGTCTATCTCTGGTTAGGCGGATGGTTAGCGAGTATCTATAGAATTGTTAGGGTTTATCTTTTGCTGCAATTGCGTCACCCTGTGTTATGTCCCTTTAGAGGCATAAAGACTTGCTGAGTACCCCTAGGGTCTCACACGATAAATTATTGGTTCAGATGAACAGGTACACTCGCAAGATGGATACTGGGTGGAAGAGACGGACGATGTGGGCAACGATCATTCGGTGTAGAGATTCCGTGAACGGGATCCGTGAGATCTGGGCGGATGTGCTTTTTTATGGGGCATCTTATGCCGATGTGCTTCTTATCCGTACTCGGATTTTGTCTTCCGCTTCCGCTTGATACTCTGATGTTTGATGTATGAGGAGATATCCTAAACTATTATATCTATCTAGGATATTTGGATCTTGCCGTATGGTGTTGCTATATTTTCTTTCTTTTTAGATGGAATGGCTCTGATGTACTATTGTATGGTGGCTTGCATACATACTCATTTGTGTATGTAGTTGATCCCTTCGCCTGCCGATTACGCCGCCTGTTCTTGTCCCGATGTTTGGAAATGGTTGGGACGGCCGAAAGGTCTACCTGTGAGTGGCATTTGGGCCCCACCGTACTATTTCAACCATTTCTGCTCATCCAGGCTTGTAACTAGGAGCGTAATTCACCGAGGTAGTTACAGCTGTCAAGCTTGGTGTCGGAGTGGTTGACGGCGCCCTCCTTGTCCGAGTCGATGTCGGGGACAGGGTAGACCTCCCCCGACTGCAGGTCGCGGCGGATGGTGGTGGCGCGCCGCACCTTGTGCTCCCACTCGAGGAACTCATTCTAGTACGCCTCGGATTAGTAGGCGACATCCCACCGTTGGGCCGACGGGAGGCCCCTGATCTGGCGGCGGATCTCCTCCTCTAGCCCTTTGCCCGTATTGGGCACGGGCGGCACCGGGACACGGTCCCGGTTGAGGTGCCAGCCGATGAGGAGGGACACGTCGTTGTGCCTTATGCCTCGGCCCTCCCTCCAGCGGCGCTTGCACTCCACGATACAGAAGTACTGCCGCTTGCGGCGCTCTCCCTCCGGTCGCGGTGGCGGGCGAACCTCCACGGGGCGGCCCCGGAAATCCTTCGGCCGTGGCGGAGGCGGCAGGGATGTGCCGCGGAGAAAGGCCGGCAGCCGGCCGGAGCGCTTGCTGCCAGAGTCAAGCGTCTCGTGGTCGTTCTTGCTCCTCCCATTCTTTAGTCATGACGGCGTCTTCATCGTTGGTGGTGGTGCTAGCGGCGGTGGCTAGGTTTTGCGATGGCGAGAGGTGAGGAGTGCGGCACCGACGGGCGCAGGGTTAAATAGCCCAGCCGCCCATGAACACTCATAGCTTCCCACTCATTCGCCATCAATACCGGCGCGGGAACGCAGGCGCCGCTCAGTGGGTTAGTGTGTCGTCTCGTCGCTATTGATGGCGCAGGCTGCCGCCGGTCAGCCTTTCCCTTGAATCGGTGCCGCGGTTGCATCTGAATCGGTGCCGCTGACCGCGTCTAATTCAATGCTGCCGGTAAGCTTTGGTTGACGGATGGGTCAGTGGCACGCGCAGGCAGGACACCCCGCGATGTTCGCGCACGTCCGGGCCGACGCAACCAAGCCCCAGATTAGATGCATGGATGGATCGAGTCAGATATGTTTTTTCGGATGGGTCGGCATGATGGGGTGCCGCGCATGCCCGGCGCGTCCGCGCGGATAAGTTCGGACACACTCGGACCGGATGGATCGGCCCGATGAAAATGCCCTAAGCATAGAGTACATGATCTACGCAGGAGCTTCCTTAGCAAGGGAGACAAGCATGACCCAAATATGAATGAAGGAAGTATAGGCGGAAATTCACTTTTGCTCGTGAGACTAAATGCTCTTGTTATGTAAAACCACTCTAAAACGTTTTTAAAAAAATCTCAGGTGTATATCTGTATATTCTATGCGCACAAATAAAGTTTCATGAAAATATATTTTTGAGACATGTGTAAAGTAGACAATATCAAGTGCCACAAAATGACTTTTCACGTCTCTAAAAAATGACTTTTCATGAGAAATTTTTGGATCTTTTGCTATACCATATATTTTTTGTTCACAAAATGTTTCAATATGAGTAAAAGACACATAAATGTATATATTCTCAAGAAAAAAATATTTTTAACAAAATATTTTAAAAATAGTATTTTCTTTAATGCTGCATCTACTTCTGTGGGCCAAAACGCCTCCTCTAGTTATAGACTAGGTCTGATGGCATACGTACGGATCTATGAAGTGGTGGGTTTGGATTTTCTGCCACGCTTGAGAGGAGGGAAGAATCAGTTAGCGCCCATTCTCTCTCAGCGCACGAAGTCAAAATTCATCTCATCCAAAAGTTAACGGATGTCACAATTTTGCTGGGCTGGAAAAAATAAACGAGGCCTTCGGTGGATGCATCATGCATGTAAGGGAAGCTCCAGGATATCCTTAAAACCCACCCACGGTCTAAAAACTGGCATTGTACAATGAGTTAAATCCATAGTTGGTAACTGAACTTGTTTAGCAAAGTCAATACGATCACCTTACATAGAAAATATGAGTTTACGGTCATCGAACTCGCACGAGAGCTTCAGCCACGGTCACCGAGCGATACGTAACGGCGTATGCGATGACTAGGCGCTCAGTAGGGTCCACTGTCAGCGCCACACTTGAATTGATGATCACCGAACTTGGACGAAAGCATTAGCCATGATCACCGAGTGATACGTAGCTTGAGAGGGTTTTATTGCAAAATAATGAACGTGTACTAAGCCCCACGTTCCAACCAGCCCATTTGTTCTGACCCGTGTCGCTCCTCTGCTGCCGCCGTTCTAACCCTAAGTCGGACTGAGTGGTCAAAGGGTAGTCACCGCGAAATTGCCACAGATCATGTGGCGCGTCCTGGCCGACTGCCTAGCCTAGCCTAGCCTAGCCTGCGCCATTTTCCATTTTCAACTTTTTATTTTCCGTTTTGCCAGAATAATAAACCACTTACGCAGCAAGACAAAAAAATCTCTATGCAAGAGGACATGATTGATACTGCGATTGTACCAAGGATATACTGCAGTACATATTACTTAGAGCATCTTCAGCAGGCGCATTAAAATAGCGCGGCGCCAAAATTTGCTCCCGCGCGCGCTGAAAACACCTCCAGCAGGCGTGGGAAAATAGCACGCGCGCGCTAAAATTTGCTGCACGCGGGTCTCTGCGCTATCCTGTGCGCTATATATCGCGTGCCGAATACAGCGCGCGCTATCCACGCCACGCGCGCTCTTCTTCTTCCTCCCGCGCACTCCTATCCTCTTCTCCCGCGCTCTCCGCCGCCATGCCGCCCCGCCGCCGCTCCTGCTCCGCTTCGGCGTGGCGCGAGAACGGACGTTACGCGAGCTCGGCGGCTCGCGCTTCGTGCTCGGGACGTACGAGCGCGTGGAGGAGGCCGCCCGCGCGTACGGCGCCTACGCGTGGCGCCTCGGCTGGCCCCGGCGCGATATGAATTTTTCGGAGACGAAGAGCTTCGAGGAGGCTTAGTTCCTCGTGCCGGACCCGCCCCTCGTCACGGCGGAGGATCGACGCCGCAACCGCGACCTTCAACGGCGCTTCGCCGTCGCCGAGGGGAACGAGCGCGCCATGGCGGAGTGGTGCCGACGCTTCCCGCAGGACGTCATCAACGAGCGCAACTTCTTCGCGCAGAGGAAGGCGGAGCGGAGGTCCGAGCGCGCAGACCGGCGCTGGCGCCGGCAGTTCATCAACGACCAGATCGAGATCGAGCAGACTATCTCGGACAATGATCCACGCTGGGAGGATTTGGATCTTTCGAAGGTGTCCGACGACACCGCGTCCGACGAGGAGTAGAGGAGTAGTTTTTTAATATTCGTCTAGTTTAATTTCTATTCGTCTAGTTTAATTTGTGTTCGTCTGAAATAATTTTAATGCATTTTTTAGATCTTTGTTTCTGCGATTCGTGTGACAAACTTGTTTGCGAGCGCTAAAATAGAGCCTCTGCTACAGGACGCACAAAAATGACACGCGCGTTTAGCGCGTCTAAAAGTGGGCGCCCTATTTTAGAGCGCCCGAACGCTTTAGCGCGCGCTGCAAACGCGTCCTCGGCGCTCTAAAATAGAGCCTGAGATGCTCTTAGTTCAAGTGATGTCGCCGATGGTTTGTAGACACTGAAGTCGCCGAAATCCCTTCTTCCACTGCACACAAGATGCACAATAAATATCTGAGTTTTTATAGATAAATAAATATGGAGAAAAAAAGCATCAGGATTCGCAGAGACACATAAACTCCTAAGGTCACTGGTAGCAGATAGCTACAGCGGCCACTCCAAGCACTCCGATGTGGCAAGCATGTACAAAGTCAGTCATTTTATTGATCAATCCAATACGATACACACAAGTCTGTGTCCACCATAAGGCAGCTAGCATGTCGTACACGAGCGTCTAAGCAATGCCTAAATAAAGGCAGTTAATTAATTTAATAAATTATTTTATTTTTATAGGTGTATGTATACAATCCAAAAATACCAAGGCGTACGTGCAGTCAGGCCGGTGAACAGACGCTGCGTGTTGTATACGCGCGTACGAGTCAGTCTACTGGGTCGGTGTACAATATATTTTGGCCAGCTGTTACGACTGATCGAGTTTATTAGATAAGTATCGCGCGCGATCGAAGGCGTGGCTGGCCGCGAGAGCTGGTTAAGATAAATATCATCGTCGCTGATAAACTGTCTCATATGTCTCATACAAGTCCGTGTAGGTACCTGAGTTCCACGTGTTTCTATAAACCTGAACCGTACCTAACTTGGACATGTAGTCCGTACCTGACTTGGACATGTGTATCTGATATACGCTAATATAAATATCAAGGACCGGTGTGTTTGTCGCAAGGTTTCGCTCAAAATACCTACTCTATAGAGGAGCGGTGCGGGTTGTAATCGAACGGGTCCGGTTAGAATGCAGGGCTTAGTATACATTCATCATTTTGTAATAAAATCCTTCCAAACTAAGTACCACTCGATGACCATGGCCGACACTTTTATGCAAATTCGGTGACCATCAATTCAAGTGTGACGCTCACACTGGGTTTCACTAAGTCTAGTCATGGCATACACCGCTACGTATCGTTCGGTGACCGTGGCTGAAGCTCTCGTGCAAGTTCGGTAACCGTAAACTCGCATTTCCTATGTACAGTGATCGTATTGATTTTGCTAAACAAGTTCAGTTATTAACCATGAATTTAATTCTTGTACAATTTGTATCCACTCTACCAGATGTTGTATCACTTCCCCGTCTCTAAAATTGTTGGGAGAGCCTATAAAACATGCCTTCTGGCCTCTAGACATGTAGCCTTGGGGTGCATTTTTTAGCCTATATACCACAAAAAACTTGGCGTGAACACAATTTCACGCTCCCGCCTGAGTTCCTGTCTTTTGGCTCAGCCAGTTCTAATCGTTGGACCACCACCTAGTCTCGCCCCCTGAGATCAGGCTCCACTTTGGCTCCTCCTCGAACACCGTCGGTGTCGCACCAACCCTCGAGCACCAGCTACTAACCCTATTACGCGAAGAGTGCGGTGGTGGTGCTCGGCTCCCCTTCTCTGCCCATGCCAATCCTCCTAAATACTCATGCAAGCGTGTTTGAGTCTCCAAGTATGTTTGCCTCCATTGTCGGACCGACGCAAACGCCACAATGGACTTCAAGTGAGCAGTTGGCATAGTCCATCTCGCCGGCGTGAAGGTCAATGCCCAAAAGGTGCTCGACCTTATTAGTGTAAGACTTTTTTGCAATATGTACGATGATTGTGTTGATATTGATTGTGTATGGTGTATTATTGTGATGGTTCTCCGTATGACTCGTTTGGGACATTATATTGTAAACTATGTGGCATATGACTCGTTATCACCCAGGTATAGAGTGTTCATTGTTAGCACTATTTGCTCTAGATCTAATCGGTAGGCTTTGCTATAGGGTTCAATCTTGCAGAGAGAGAGAGAGAGGAGAGACTATACCTTCTCCAGTAATGGAGCTCGAGGACCCGTTGGCCATCTTGGTCGATGGCGAGAGCGTGGCTAAAGCAACTAGACAGAGCGGCGGCGGAGCTTCCCGTGACTAGCGCTAACCCTAGATCGGTAGGGATGTGTAGGTGGGGAGAGCGGCGGCGCAGACGAAACTCGTATTGCGTGCCCCGGCCCCCACCTCCTCTTTATAGCGCTGCCACAGGGGCCCACCAACCATGTGAGGGTTGGGCACCCCCGATCAGGGCACGAGACCAAGTTGTTCGGGCCGTTGGGCCGAACAGGAGATCAACCTAACATTCTCCCCCTTGATCTCATCTTTCATTGAACTTATACTTCAAACTTATACTTTGGTATCCATTTCATCACAGATCAACATATAGAGCATGTCTCGTCATAATGGTCAGTTACACACCATAGATTCATCAGCCACTATACACCTCTCTATTTTGAAACACATTCTTGTTCTAGGCCCTTAATATCCAGGTATCATAGGCTTTCCCTTAAACCCATGCCGGCTAAGTGTTCTCTGAACACACTGGGTGGTAATCCTTTTGTGAGCGGATCCGCGAGCCTTTCTTTTATACTTATATGATCTAAACTTATGGTATGATCTTGGATTCTTTCTTTTACAACATAAAACTTAATGTTAATGTGTTTGGCAACAACACTTGACTTATTGTTGTGAGCATAGAATACTGCTGGCTCATTGTTGCAGTATATTTTGAGTGGTCTTTGAATGTTGTCTACCACTCTCAACCCGGGTATAAACTTCTTTAACCAGTTTGCCTGCCCCGTGGCCTCATAACATGCTACATACTCAGCTACCATCGTGGACGATGCCGTGATGGTTTGCTTGGATCTTTTCCACAATATAGCTCCACCTACGAGAGTAAATACATATTCTGACGTGGATTTTCTTTCATCTACATCTCCCGCATAGTCAGCATCTGAATACCCTTCTATCTCGAGGGAATCAGTTCTTCTGTATGTTAGCATGAGGCTTTTTGTGCCTTTTGCATAACGCAATGCCTTCTTCACCATTTTCCAGTAATCTATCCCTGGATTACTTTGGAATCTGCCAAGTACCCCGGTAACAAAAGCTAAGTCAGGGCGTGTACACACTTGATCATACATCAAGCTTCCGACAGCAGAAGCATATGGAACCGCTTTCATTTGATCGATCTCATATTGGTTCCTGGGACACTGAAAGTTCCCAAATCTACCGCCCTTGACTATAGGAGCAGGCGTAGGATTACTCGCATGCATACTATACTTCTTTAGAATCTTCTCTAAGTATGCCTTCCGCGATAACCCTAAAACCCCCTTTTCTCTATCTCGGTGAATTTCAATTCCTAGAACGAATGAAGCTTCACCAAGATCTTTCATATCAAAGTTCGAGGACAAGAACTTCTTCGTCTCCAATAGTAGACTAACATCACTACTAGTGAGTAGAATTTCATCCACATACAGGATAAGGAAAATGAATTTCCCATTCTTGAACTTTGCATATACGCAATTATCCTCTTCATTCTCATCGAACCCAAACTTCCTTATTGTTTCATGGAACTTTAAGTACCATTGCCTGGAGTCCTATTTTAATCCATAAATGGACTTTCTCAGACGACATCACATACGCTCTTTTCCTTCCACAACAAAACCCTTGGGTTGTGCCATGTAAAAATTTTCTTCCAAGTCTCCATTTAGGAATGCCGTCTTTACATCCATCTGATGCAATTCCAAATTGTAGTGTGCCACTAAAGCCATTATGATTCTAAAAGAATCCTTGCTTGAGACTAGAGAAAATGTCTCATTGTAATCTATTCCTTCTCTTTGGGTGAAGCCCTTAGCAACAAGTCGTGCTTTATATCTTTCGATATTCCCTCTAGAGTCACATTTTGTTTTGTAGACCCATTTACGGCCTACCGTTTTGGATCCTTTAGGAATTTATTCTAAATCCCAGACTTTGTTGCTACTCATGGATCTCATTTCATCTTCCATGGCTTCAAGCCACTTCGATGAGTGAGGACTTTTAATGGCTTCTTCAAATGTGGTGGGATCACCCTCCATTTGAACTTCTTCACTAACATAGATCTCAAAATCGTTAGGAATATCTCGCTTTCTAGTTCTTTGAGACCTTCTAAGGGTCTCGCCTTCTGGCGCATTCTCTGTGTGGGGTTGTTGCGGCTCTCCCTCGTGTGTGGTAACAGGGTCTTCATTTTCATTCATTGTTACCACAGGAGAACCAACAACAGGTGTCATGTCGACATTGTCCTGTGTTGGTGCAGCAGCAGGTATCGAGAAAAATGGTTCCTGAATCATCGGAGTGGGTGCATGCACCCGCTTCTCCTCAAGGTTGATTTCTCGGGATACCGTGCTCCCCCTGATCATCTGATCCTCTAGAAACACAGCGTGTCTCATTTCTACAAACTTAGTAGTTCTGTCTGGACAAAGAAACGATAACCTTTTTACTTGTCTGGATAGCCAATGAAATGGCAACTTACTGTCTTGGGATCTAACTTCCCAAGGCTTGGGTTGAAGAGCTTTGCCTCAGCTGGAAACCCAACACTCGCAAGTAATTGAGTGAAGGTTCGTGACTAGTCCATAGCTCATATGGCGTTTTAGACACCGATTTACTGGGAACTCGATTAAGTATGTGAATGGCGGTTTTTAACGCCTCCATCCACAAACCAATCGGTAAGGTGGAGTAACTTAACATGCTTCTCACCATATCCATCAAGGTACGGTTTCGTCTTTCAGCTACTCCATTCTGATAAGGCTCGCCCGGTGTTGAATACTGGGCGACTATACCATGTTCCTGTAGAAACCTTGCAAAGGGTCCAGGAAATTGGCCATATGGGGTATGCCGGCCGTAGTATTCGCCTCCACGGTCGGACCTTACTACTTTAATCTTTAAACTATGCTGGTTTTCAACTTCAGCCTTAAATATCTTGAATTTATCCAATGCTTCTGAACGTTAAATGTAACCATAACGCGAATAATCATCCGTGAATGTTATGAAAGAGTCATAGCCATCCACAGATGTCACAGGAAATGGACCGCATATATCCGTATGAATTATTTCTAATACTCATGTGCTTGTTTTGGCGCCTTTCTTAATATTCTTTACAAACTTTCCTTTAATGCAATCGATGCATTGCTCTAAATTTGAAAATTCTAGAGGCGGTAGAATTGATTCTTTTACTAAGCGTTCTATTCTCCCCCTCGAAATATGGCCTAAGCGATAGTGCCATAATTTCGATGAGACATCATCAATTCTTTTCCTCTTACTCTTTCCATTCAGGGATGAGGAGGCATTCTCATTCTCGGCGCTTAATGCATTCACATTCTCACAAAGTGATAACAAATAAAGTTTGTCTTGTTTGAAGGCAAGACCAACAATCTGATTATTAAACTTGATCTTACATTGTCCATCGCCAAAATGGCAAGCAAAACCACAATCATCTAAGCGTGATACACTTATTAAGTTTCGATGCAAAGAGGGTACATAAAGCACATCTACTAATAAGATTACAAAGCCACTTGACAAGTCTAAAGGAAGATCTCCAATGGCTTCGACTTCAGCTTGAATGCCGTTTGCAACTTTAATACTTCTTTCTCCTCTTTGCAGGGTCCTTCTCATACGGAATCCCTGTAATAAATTGGCAACATGAACAGTCGCACCTGAGTCAATCCACCAAGTAGATTTTTCATAACTTAAAAATAAGGATTCATCAACAAAAGTAATTAAATCCTCACCATTCTTGCACAGATACTTCAGGAAAGCCACGCAGTCACTCATGTAGTGGCCCTTCTGCTTGCACCACTTGCAGGTGTCCTTGTCAACCTCCTGTGCCTGGTGATCAGGAGCCTTTCCATGCGGCCTAGAAGAAGAGGGATGCCCCTGAGGTTTTCCTTGGGGCTTGGAACCCTGAAAGTTCCTCTTCTTGGTTGGGCTTAGGTAGTTCACAGAATCACCAGACTTCCTCTTAAGCCTCTCTTCTTATTGAACGCACATGGCCATCATCTTCTCAATGCCCCACTTTTTTGGCTGTGCATTATAGTTCATAGCAAAAGCTTCAAACTGGTTTGATAGTGAGGCAAAAATCAGATGAATGATGAACTCATCTGGAAGCTCCATGCCTATAGGCTTAAGCTTGGAAGACATGTTGCTCATTCGCAAGATGTGATCCCTAACTCCACCACCAGTGTATCTTGTAGTAACAAGTTTCTTAATGAGACAGCTTGCATAGGCCTTTGAGGACCCAGTAAACTGACTCTCTACCTTTTTCAGGTACTCACTAGCGGTGGTGCACTCTGGGATTGCTCCCCTTATAGCTTCCATGATGGAGCTCTTAATCACCATCAAGCACTTTCTATTGGACGATTCCCACTTTGCACGATCAAGGTCATACTTCATTCTTATTGGTGCATGGTCATGGACCCTTTTGTTGAAGTCCACTTCACTTTCTTTTTCGCCCCTCACGGGGTCGACAGGTTCTTTGGGACAAGTCTCAATCAGTGCCAAGTCGAGGTCAAGCAGAGCAAGCCCCATCTCAATCTTCTCTCGCCATGAGCCATAGTTCCCTCCATTGAGGGGCTCAAAGCCAAGATGAAACTCATAGGATTGCCTGAAAGAAAAATATCATCAAAATGAGTTAATTCAACGTTGGTCAAATTAAAACACAAAACTTCTTCATATTAATACTACACCACCATTGGGCAGAAATAGAACCAATATGGATAAAACTAACTAATCAGAGTGAAAATTTTACTAACAACGTTGGTCATCAAATAAAATCATCACTATTAAAAAAATTAATTCTATCTTTATTGCATTTAAGCAATTAATTCTTGCAGCGGAAAAACATGAATAAAATACATCAACTTTATACTTGATAGAAACTTTACTGTTACTTTACTATTTTTCTACACAAAATTTCGTTGGACAGTTTTTATATAGAAAAATGGGTGAAAAACTATTAAAAAAAACAGTAAAAGGAGCTTCTGAAAAGGAAAAACAGAAAAAACTGACTCATACAGCTCTGGCACGCGCGGCACACGCGGCCTATGGCTTGACGCAGCGGGGCGCTGCCCTTTATCTAGCGCGCATGCGCGCTCGCGCTTGGTCCAGCAGCGGCCCACATCGGCCCACAGCCCAGCTACGCGCCCGCAAACCGCGCAACGCCCGCGCGCTTACTTTCTCCTTTTGCGTGCGCTGTGCACCTCTCACTGGCGGGCAGTCCACAGCCCAGACGCGCGGCCTGCTCAACCCTGCTCTCCTTACACCACCAGATCGTGGCCGTTCAGAGCCTCGACCCTAGATCGGACGGCCGTCTGCGCGCGTCGGAGGAACAAAAAGGGGTGCCCCCGGACCCCAGCCCTAACCCTAGCACATTTGCCCCCCCACTCCCCCGCGAGTGCTTTCCCTCTGGCGACGGCTCCGCTCTCTGCGAGCAAGGCAAGGTAGCCACGCCGCCCGGCACGGCGCCAGCGGTGAGCCCCTCCCTCTCTAGATGCGACCCCCTTATTCTTATTTTCTCTCTGTCTCGTCCACCTCCCCCACACCCCGAACCACAACAATGCCACGGTACAGAGAGGAGACATGGTGGACGGAGGCGCCCCACAGTAAATCTTTAATCTTAATGATGTGTCTTTCTTTATCCATGATACATCATCTTGTCCTTTCTTTCACAAGTGGTTTATTCTCTTATCATGTTTCTTGAGAAAACCGGAGCTATGTCTATCCTATCCTTCTTGTCTCACGACAATCCTTCAACTCTTCTAACCCGTTGTTTCTCTAGCAAAACGCAAGACTCGCAACAAGTCTAGCAAGTTTTGCAAGGTGTAGTGGTGGCACCATTCCGTTGTTCATCAACTTGGGAACGTGAGGGTCACCTTCGTTCGAACACCTGCCTCTCCTTGTGTTGTTTTCTTTTTCTAGGAATCTCGGGGCGAGATTCTTGTTTAGTGGGGAAGAGTTGTAGCATCCCAATTGTCTAACAATTGCAATGCTACTAGCCTAGTCTATATAATGGCTACTTCCTATATATAATTGTTGCATCATAACTATATCATGCTCATGTCATCATGCCACATTGCATTTGAGCATCATATAAAACCCTTTTTTGCTTTGGTTCTTCTCTCATATGCATTGTTAATTGTATTTGCCTCTTGATATTGTATTTGGTTATTGATATATTGTTTAATGCCCAAGTTGAGTTGGGGGCATATCTTTTATTCCACTCCACCACCTTTCTTGTCATCACCTTATAATTCCACCATCCAACTAAATATGAGCTTTGCACTTTATTGGGTTTTACCTCTAGCTCATGTGGGTTGGGATGGATCCAATTATATCTCCATATGCTCTCATTTATGCACCATATTGTTTCCACATTATTGGTTTATGAGAGCCACATGGCCACCTTTGCATGCCTTGTGAGTGGGACCCTTTTCTAGCTTCCATATGGATTATTATGGATTTATGCTCATGTTGGGATATTTTTGGGACTATTAAACATCAAGTGGAATATACACACTAGCAAGTACCAATTATAATCAAATATGATCATCTCCATCTACTCCACTTGGAACTTTCTTTAAAATTCTTTTGCTTGGCCTTACTCCACATTTTGGGTAATGCATAGGAATAATGCCATGATTATTATTTTTGTTTTCACAAGAATTTAACCAAGGCATTTATTAGTTTTGCATGGGCCATGCAAGAGTACCACCACTTTAGCCTTTTGTTTTCTCTCTTGGTTTTGATGGGTTTTCTCTTTATGGGGCCATATCCATCCATCACCTTTATTCCTCTCTACACTCCTTTTGTTGGATTTTGTTTGAGCTTGCTAGAAACCCTAAACTCTTCCCCTACCCCTCTCTCCTCTCCTTTGACACCTCTTGTTTTGGTCATGTTTCAAACCATAGCTACCACCACATCTCTCTCTCTCAAACCCTAAGCCCCCATCTCCTCTCTCTAACCCGAGACACCACCCCATGATCCACCACCCCATCTAACCCTAGTTAAACCCTAACCCTAATCACCTACCCCTCTATCACCATCCCCCTACCTAGCTAAACCCAGACCACCTCTCTCTAACCCTAAGCAAAACCCTAAACCGAGCCCTACCTAGCTAACCCAAACCACCCCTCTCTAATCTACCTAGCTAACCCGACCCTCTTTTCTCTCCCTCTCTCCCTGCATGCTAGCCCCCACCCCGTGATACCTCTCTCCCTGGGCCACCGAGCAGCCTCACCCTCGCCTCACCTCTGCCACCCTTGGGCCGAGCACGTGAGGAGGAGGGAAAGGTGGCACCCGAGCCACCTTTATCCCTACCCACTCCCACACTCCATCTCCTCCCTCTCCCTCGTTGCTTTACCCACCCCCACCTCTCTGTAGACGACCCCCAGATCCACTCCAGGCCTTGCCGTACCTCCCCTCTCTCTCCACCATCGCCAGATCCCGCCGCCAGCCGCCGCCGTCTACCTCTGTTCCTCGCCGTCCCAGCCGGCGTGCTCGTCGTGGAGGTGGCCTGGTAGACCGAGGAGGCCGCCCTGCATCGCCCAGTAACCGCCAGCGAGGAGGAGAAGGACCCCGTCTGCTGCAGCACCGCAACGCCGCCGAAAACCCTAGCTCCGCCCGGCGTCTGTGTCCTCGCCTCTCCGTCGCCTCCCAGCCCGATCCGACCGCACCGATCTCTCCGCGTTGAGCATACCCTTCTCCCTGACATCCTCCGCTTCATCACCACTGTCTAGCGCCGCCGTTCTTTTCGTCGAACGCCGTCTGTGCGTCGAGCTCGTCGGTGTCCGCCAGTTTTCCTCGCCACCTAGAACCTTACCTAGGCCCCATCCTCCCTCCTGTCACCACCCACAGCCTACCGCAGTGGCTACCGTCGCCGAGCCCCAGGTCCCGGATCGAATCCCCCATCACACAAGGCCAGCTGTCGCCGTGCGTGCCTTCAGTTCGTCAGAAACGCGTAGAAGAACAACAGTGCAAGGTGCCCTTTTGCCGATACCCCCCTGTCTTTTGTTTTTCCTAAACCCGCGACCCCTCCAGACCCACCTGTCATCGGCTGTTGCCACTTTGCAAAAAGGGACCACAAGCATCGGATCCTCAACCCGCGCTCCCCATCCTCGCCGCATGGCAAACACCCTTGCCCACAGTGGGCCCGCCTTCGTGAGCCCAGAAAAGCTTTCTGCGGTTTTACACCCCAGTCAGTGTGTGACCCGTCGCATGTAGTAGCTGGAGCGCAAAAGTACAAATGTTTTAAATGTTTCTGAAATATTAATTAAAACCTTTTCAAATTTGTTTTAAATTCAAATTCAAATCTGTTTTTTAAAATAACTTTCAAAATATAATTCCAAATAATACATGTAATATATGTTTTGAAATCAGAAAAATATGAGGAATTCAAATATGCTATTCAAAATATTATTTGAGCACTTAAAATTTCGAGTTGATTAAAATTACAATAAAATGCCCTTTTTCTCAATTAATTAATAACTTTTGTTTTATAACTCCAAATTTGACAAATGATATGTCTAAAATGATCAGCTCGACGAGACCTTTCTGTTTATGCATTCCATGTTCTGAATTGCAGCATGCATCATATAAATATAAAGTATACAGCAACTTATTTGAGGTTAAAATATGATTAAAACTCCATAAAATGCCTTATTCTTGTATTCCACACCTCACCCAAGCCATGCTACTTTATTGCCATGAAAATTGTGCATCATTCATCATGACATGATTGTTTGCTTGTCGCATTTTATTCATATGCTTGTGCACTTTATTTATGTTGGCCCTTGTTTGTTTGGTTCTTCTTCGAATAGACGCTGAGCAGGGGATATATCAAGAGAACCAGGAGCACTACCGAGATCCTTCTCTCACTTCAACTGAGCTGCCAGGCAAGCACTACCACATGCTTGCATACATATAGTACCTATTGCCTCTATCTTATTCTTGCATCATTGAGTCGCGATTGCATTAAACTGAATCCCAAGTACTGCATAGCCTTTACTTTTAAACCCCACCGAAGCTTGTTCCTCCATCCCATGAGCCATTACTACAGGAGTTGTTTGAGCCATGCGGGTCGTAGAACAGCATGTGTAGGGTATGTGAGCGTCTGATGGATAACGAGGTACCTAAACAACTTAACCTGAGTAGTAATGGGATAACTAATGAAAGTGGCACCGGTGAGCAATATCTGCTATTTGGTTTTTCATGCTCACTTGTGTCCCGTAGGACCCCGAGTACTTGATTCCTGTTCCTTGAATATTCGCGCTATCCACATCCGGGAGGCTTATGAACCCCCCTGAGCCAGAGCTTGATTCATTCTTATTTCTTGGGGCCACAAAGTAGTTTGGGGCTTTATTACTATTCTGTACTTATGCCATGCTTTACTGCTTTATTTAAGATTGTGCGAGGAATGCACCTGTACTGTTTAGGTAAGCGGAGTGTTTTCGCGGTATCGACAAGCCCAGTCACATTTTCGGGTTCCCAGTCGTTTACAGCCATTGACGCAAACCTTGAGTCCGTCTCGGAGCCGGCCAACTTCGTTGCGGGTAGCTTAATGGGGTGGCCCCCTGAAATATTTCTGAATCCTGTGATCGCTTTGTCGTGACTGCCTCGTTGGTTTTGATTTGGTTTTTCCGAGGTTGATCGAGTGTGTTGCTATTTGTGCACCTAGGTAAATCTTTCTGAAAGCCGTGTCCGCGGTTATGGACGACTTGGAGCACAGTTTCTCGATCATAGACAAGTATAATTAAAGTACCGCTTTAATATGACTAAGTACCTGACTAGTAAATAGTGCAACACTCATAGAATGGATAATAAAACTGCCAACGGATTGGGGGTTGTTCGTCCGCTTCCTCGTCGGAAAGCGAGGAGGAGGATGGATCTGTTAATATTACCGTTATAACTGTTGTCATTAATTCACGGACATCCGTCTATCCTTGGTTAGGCGGATGGTTAGCGAGTATCTATAGAATTGTTAGGTATTATTTTTTGCTGCAATTGCGTCACCCCAGGTTGTGTCCCCTTTAGAGGCATAAAGACTTGCTGAGTACCCCTAGGGTCTCACACGATAAATTGTTTGATTCAGATGGACAGGTAAACTCGCAAGATGGATCTTTGGGTGGAGAGGCAGACGATGTTGGCAACGATCATTCGTGTAGAGATTTGAGAGCAGGATCCGCGAGATCTGTGCGGGATGTGTTTATTTATGGGGCATCTTATGCCGATTTGCTTCTTATCCGTACTCGGATCTTGTTGTCCGCTTCCGCCTGATACTCTGATGTTTGATGTATGAGGAGATATCCTATACTATTATATCTATCTAAGAAATTTGGATCTTGCCGTATGGCGTTGCAATATTTCTATTTCTTTTAGATGGAATGGCTCTGAGGACTGTTGTATGGTGGCTTGCATACATACTCATTTGTGTATGTAGTTGATCCCTTCGCCGATTACGCCGTTCTTGTCGATGTTTGGAAATGGTTAGGACGGCGAAAGGTCTACTGTGAGTGGCATTTGGGCCCCCGTACTATCTTTACCATTTCCTTTCATCCATTCTTGTAACTAGGAGCTTAATTCACCGATGTAGTTACAATTGGTATCAGAGCCATCCCGCCCTTCAGGGTCTCAGCCAAATGGTCGTTGTCAGTCTAGCAAGTATTTTTGGTAGCTATGTATACTAGAGAAAAACAAAACGCGAGAGTAGGACTGCTTCCACTTTTCTTCTTACCCACCCACACACCCTTTTCTGGTAAGGAAGTGTAACGTTTTCAATCCTCTTCTTTAAAATTCAAATTAGGATTCACGTGTTCTGGGTTTCCGTAGTACCATAGAAAGTGTGTGTGTGTAAATGTGTGTGTAATTCCTTGTCTATCTATTGCATCCAATTTGTTATCACAATCTGCCTTTGGGTATCAACTGTTGGTACATTCCATACCGACAGGCTTTTGAAAACCGGCGCGATCTATCTGACTCCTCGTTAACCGGTGCCATCTTCTTAAGGGTGTCCTTCCTTCTAGCAACTCCATGTTCTGTGTAAGCATCAGTTGCTAATCTCTACCTGATAAGTGATTTTTCGCATCTATTGGTATTTTAATGCCGAAAAATGCGGAAATATTTTCTTTGATACATCTGTGTTTCCGCACTCCTTTCCAGTCGTGTGTGAAACATTATTTATCTCCCTTTTATCAACATGTCCATGCTAACTCATTCTTTTGTCACCGGCGCTTAATCCTGGAGTTTCTTTTCATCTCTAATTCTCTTGGGCTAATTACATAGCATGTGTCGATCCGATGCTGGTGATTGTAATTTGGTTCTCGGCATAGCTATATGACACTTATCATGAGTGGAATATGGCAAATGCTATCAAACACTATCCTCCAAATGGTGACGGTTATCTCCTGTGATTTTGAGTACACCGTGATCATATCTATGCATATTCGAGCATCTTTGGCAATCCGGAGTTTCTCAAGGCACTACGGCGGTCTATCATCTGTCCATCATGCTGCACATCTTTTTGAACTCCATATCTGCAAAATTCTCTTTGAGACGAGGGAATTGCATAATTTCGTCTCTGATAGCTTTGCTTAAGGTATGAGCTATCATCGGCTCTTATCCAAGATCTCTTTATCTTTGTAACCAGCGATCCAGTCGACAATGTGAACCAGGTGACATCTCTTTTTCTTCCGAAGGACCAGATAATCTATTCTGTCAGCGCATCTTCTTCAACAGGAATCCTTACTCGTAACGTTGATCTTTCAAAGAGCGTTGAGCTCAGGAAGTGTTCGAGCATTTGTTCGTTTCTCTCGCCTTTTGAACTTGGTATTCTGGGAATATCCTGTTAATCCATGGTGGTATATGTTGATAATATGCTTGCCTATTCCATATCAATGGAAGGACATGGAAGATCATCTGTGTCTTTTTCTCTCAAGCTTCGTGAACACTGCCGTGTGCAAAGTTCCCAAAGTGGAAATTCTGGCTTCTTGAAGTCACCTATCTCGACCACGTCCTTCTGCTAAATACATTACTTCAACTCTGGAATCAGCAAGTCCATTGTTAATTCCAGCTTCCATCTTCAATCAAACCCGAAGTTTTCCTTGTTGGCGAGTTATCATCGTCGTTCCGTCGTAGATTTCCTCAAAACTGCTAAATCTCTCTCAATCATTTCAAGAAGAACATAGAGTTCTTTCACCTCAGTCTCGTCAGGTAATCTCTTGAAACCCTCTCGCTCTATCGTCTATGCTCAATCCACCGGAGGCCATGAAGACCTTTCAGATCTTGTATTCCTTCCGATCAAGTTGGTGCTATCTTTTCTGTAGCTGTTGAATCTTGCAGTTGTTCTTCGTAATCGTCCTTCATATCTTTATGGTGGCTTGGTACTTCCGACATGATGACAACATCATCATCTTTATCTATCTTTGAATCCGGCGAATCGTTTGCATCTATCCTTGTTTTCTAACGGAGTTCTATGAGTTCTTTTTGTCAATACCTTCAGCCTGTTTCGGTAGTTGGGTTGCATGGTTTTCTTATTCATGTGCGGAGTAATGCTTTGAGTGCGGGATGGAGTAGCTACCATACCACTACTCTTATCATTCGCTCTTGTACAGTGAATTGGCGAATTAATGCGATTTCACTCATTCCACGGAAGTTAGAAGTGGCCTTTATCCCTCGATACTTTTACTTCCGTCTTTGTTCTCCGGAGTGCTCTCTCGAAGAAAGTAATCAATAATCTCTTGTTGGTGATCTCGCCCTTTCTTCACGGAACAAAATCTACAATGATCTGGTGGAAACAAACGTAAACTCCTTTCGGTCCTCGTCTTTCTACCAATGCTCGACATCCCCAAACAAGATGAAAGGAAACTATCTCTCTTTTTGTTTCATCAATTCTTTTCGGTGGTAAAGCCAATTATGGTTGATGCCATCAGCCGCAAATCTATTGCGTTAGCCTCAAGGCTAAAGAAAGCAATAAGTATCTCTACAATAAACTCCAGATCCTCCATATTCGTTGCATCTCAGGATTACACCATGATCTAGCTTCACATCCATCTCTGGAAGTTATATCCGCGCACCTCAATTGTGTGATCCTTCGTTCTTACCGGTGCAAGAAGAATCTAATCAGACGATGTCTAACTAAATCTTTCTGTTGATATCAAGGGACTCTATTGTTTGAAGGCAATATTGTTTCCGTACTTCATTTCTCAAATCCGAGAGAAGATACGATGCTTTTGTCATAGTGGTTCAAACTTCTCCAATCTAGATCTTTTTTTCCGGCGAGATAAAGATTCATCCTCTCTCGTATCAGTAAATCTTTAATCTTAATGATGTGTCTTTCTTTATCCATGATACATCATCTTGTCCTTTCTTTCACAAGTGGTTTATTCTCTTATCATGTTTCTTGAGAAAACCGGAGCTATGTCTATCCTATCCTTCTTGTCTCACGACAATCCTTCAACTCTTCTAACCCGTTGTTTCTCTAGCAAAACGCAAGACTCGCAACAAGTCTAGCAAGTTTTGCAAGGTGTAGTGGTGGCACCATTCCGTTGTTCATCAACTTGGGAACGTGAGGGTCACCTTCGTTCGAACACCTGCCTCTCCTTGTGTTGTTTTCTTTTTCTAGGAATCTCGGGGCGAGATTCTTGTTTAGTGGGGAAGAGTTGTAGCATCCCAATTGTCTAACAATTGCAATGCTACTAGCCTAGTCTATATAATGGCTACTTCCTATATATAATTGTTGCATCATAACTATATCATGCTCATGTCATCATGCCACATTGCATTTGAGCATCATATAAAACCCTTTTTTGCTTTGGTTCTTCTCTCATATGCATTGTTAATTGTATTTGCCTCTTGATATTGTATTTGGTTATTGATATATTGTTTAATGCCCAAGTTGAGTTGGGGGCATATCTTTTATTCCACTCCACCACCTTTCTTGTCATCACCTTATAATTCCACCATCCAACTAAATATGAGCTTTGCACTTTATTGGGTTTTACCTCTAGCTCATGTGGGTTGGGATGGATCCAATTATATCTCCATATGCTCTCATTTATGCACCATATTGTTTCCACATTATTGGTTTATGAGAGCCACATGGCCACCTTTGCATGCCTTGTGAGTGGGACCCTTTTCTAGCTTCCATATGGATTATTATGGATTTATGCTCATGTTGGGATATTTTTGGGACTATTAAACATCAAGTGGAATATACACACTAGCAAGTACCAATTATAATCAAATATGATCATCTCCATCTACTCCACTTGGAACTTTCTTTCAAATTCTTTTGCTTGGCCTTACTCCACATTTTGGGTAATGCATAGGAATAATGCCATGATTATTATTTTTGTTTTCACAAGAATTTAACCAAGGCATTTATTAGTTTTGCATGGGCCATGCAAGAGTACCACCACTTTAGCCTTTTGTTTTCTCTCTTGGTTTTGATGGGTTTTCTCTTTATGGGGCCATATCCATCCATCACCTTTATTCCTATCTACACTCCTTTTGTTGGATTTTGTTTGAGCTTGCTAGAAACCCTAAACTCTTCCCCTACCCCTCTCTCCTCTCCTTTGACACCTCTTGTTTTGGTCATGTTTCAAACCATAGCTACCACCACATCTCTCTCTCAAACCCTAATCCCCCATCTCCTCTCTCTAACCCGAGCCACCACCCCATGATCCACCACCCCATATAACCCTAGTTAAACCCTAACCCTAATCACCTACCCCTCTATCACCATCCCCCCTACCTAGCTAAACCCAGACCACCTCTCTCTAACCCTAAGCAAAACCCTAAACCGAGCCCTACCTAGCTAACCCAAACCACCCCTCTCTAATCTAACTAGCTAACCCGACCCTCTTTTCTCTCCCTCTCTCCCTGCATGCTAGCCCCCACCCCGTGATACCTCTCTCCCTGGGCCACCGAGCAGCCTCACCCTCGCCCTGCCCTGCCTACCTGCCCCGACCCGAGCACGTGAGGAGGAGGGAAAGGTGGCACCCGAGCCACCTTTATCCCTACCCACTCCCACACGCCATCTCCTCCCTCTCCCTTGTTGCTTTACCCACCCCCACCTCTCTGCAGACGACCCCCAGATCCACTCCGGGCCTTGCCGTACCTCCCCTCTCTCTCCACCATCGCCAGATCCAGACGCCAGCCGCCGTCGTCTACCTCTGTTCCTCGCCGTCCCAGCCGGCGTGCTCGTCATGGAGGTGGCCTGGTAGACCGAGGAGGCCGCCCTGCATCGCCCAGTAACCGCCAGCGAGGAGGAGAAGGACCCCGTCTGCTGCAGCACCGCAACGCCGCCGAAAACCCTAGCTCCGCCCGGCGTCTGCGTCCTCGCCTCTCCGTCGCCTCCCAGCCCGATCCGACCGCACCGATCTCTCCGCGGTGAGCATCCCCTTCTCCCTGACACCCTCCGCTTCATCACCACCGTCTAGCGCCGCCGTTCTTTTCGTCGAACGCCGTCTGTGCGTCGAGCTCGTCGGTGTCCGCCAGTTTTCCTCGCCACCTAGAACCTTACCTAGGCACCATCCTCCCTCCTATCACCACCCACAACCTACCGCAGTGGCTACCGCCGCCGAGCGCGAGCCCCAGGTCCCCGGATCGAATCCCCACCGCGCCGTGCGCCCGCTGTCGCCGTGCGTGCCTTCAGTTCGTCAGAAACGCGTAGAAGAACAACAGTGCGAGGTGCCCTTTTGCCGATACCCCCCTGTCTTTTGTTTTTCCTAAACCCGCGACCCCTCCGGACCCACCTGTCATCGGCTGTTGCCACTTTGCAAAAAGGGACCGCAAGCATCGGATCCTCAACCCGTGCTCCCCATCCTCGCCGCGTGGCAAACACCCTTTCCCCCTGGCGTGTGGGCCCGCTCTAGCACCGGGTCCGCCTGTCAGTTGTTGCGGCTAGCCTTCCGCGCGGTGAGAAAAGCTTTTGCGCGCCGTTTACGCCCAGTCAGCAACGGTCCCACCCGTCTGTGTCTGTGGCTAGGTCTGAGCGAGTACAAAATGTTTTCTGCGTGCTGATTAATTAAAACCTTTTCAAATTTGTTTTAAATTCAAATTCAAATCTGTTTTTTAAAATAACTTTCAAAATATAATTCCAAATAATACATGTAATATATGTTTTGAAATCAGAAAAATATGAGGAATTCAAATATGCTATTCAAAATATTATTTGAGCACTTAAAATTTCGAGTTGATTAAAATTACAATAAAATGCCCTTTTTCTCAATTAATTAATAACTTTTGTTTTATAACTCCAAATTTGACAAATGATATGTCTAAAATGATCAGCTCGACGAGACCTTTCTGTTTATGCATTCCATGTTCTGAATTGCAGCATGAATCATATAAATATAAAGTATACAGCAACTTATTTGAGGTTAAAATATGATTAAAACTCCATAAAATGCCTTATTCTTGTATTCCACACCTCACCCAAGCCATGCTACTTTATTGCCATGAAAATTGTGCATCATTCATCATGACATGATTGTTTGCTTGTCGTATTTTATTCATATGCTTGTGCACTTTATTTATGTTGGCCCTTGTTTGTTTGGTTCTTCTTCGAATAGACGCTGAGCAGGGGATATATCAAGAGAACCAGGAGCACTACCCAGATCCTTCTCTCACTTCAACTGAGCTGCCAGGCAAGCACTACCACATGCTTGCATACATATAGTACCTATTGCCTCTATCTTATTCTTGCATCATTGAGTCGCGATTGCATTAAACTGAATCCCAATCTTGCATAGCCTTTACTTTTAAACCCCACCGAAGCTTGTTCCTCCATCCCATGAGCCATTACTACAGGAGTTGTTTGAGCCATGCGGGTCGTAGAATAGCATGTGTAGGGTATGTGAGCGTCTGATGGATAACGAGGTACCTAAACAACTTAACCTAAGTAGTAATGGGATAAATAATGAAAGTGGCACCGGTGAGCAATATCTGCTATTTGGTTTTTCATGCTCACTTGTGTCCCGTAGGACCCCGAGTACTTGATTCCTGTTCCTTGAATATTCGCGCTATCCACATCCGGGAGGCTTATGAACCCCCCTGATCCAGAGCTTGATTCATTCTTATTTCTTGGGGCCACAAAGTAGTTTGGGGCTTTATTACTATTCTGTACTTATGCCATGCTTTACTGCTTTATTTAAGATTGTGCGAGGAATGCACCTGTACTGTTTAGGTAAGCGGAGTGTTTTCGCGGTATCGACAAGCCCAGTCACATTTTCGGGTTCCCAATCGTTACACTCGTGGAATGGATAATAAAACTGCCAACGGATTGGGGGTTGTTCGTCCGCTTCCTCGTCGGAAAGCGAGGAGGAGGATGGATCTGTTAATATTACCATTATAACTGTTGTCATTAATTCACGGACATCCGTCTATCCTTGGTTAGGCGGATGGTTAGCGAGTATCTATAGAATTGTTAGGTATTATTTTTTGCTGCAATTGCGTCACCCCAGGTTGTGTCCCCTTTAGAGGCATAAAGACTTGCTGAGTACCCCTAGGGTCTCACACGATAAATTGTTTGATTCAGATGGACAGGTAAACTCGCAAGATGGATACTGGGTGGAGGAGACGGACGATGTTGGCAACGATCATTCGGTGTAGAGATTCCGGGAACGGGGATCCGCGAGATCTGTGGGCGGGATGTGTTTATTTATGGGGCATCTTATGCCGATTTGCTTCTTATCCGTACTCGGATCTTGTTGTCCGCTTCCGCCTGATACTCTGATGTTTGATGTATGAGGAGATATCCTATACTATTATATCTATCTAGGAAATTTGGATCTTGCCGTATGGCATTGCAATATTTCTATTTCTTTTAGATGGAATGGCTCTGAGGACTGTTGTATGGTGGCTTGCATACATACTCATTTGTGTATGTAGTTAATCCCTTCGCCTGCCGATTACGCCGCCCGTTCTTGTCCCGATGTTTGGAAATGGTTAGGACGGCCGAAAGGTCTACCTGTGAGTGGCATTTGGGCCCCACCGTACTATCTTAACCATTTCCGTTCATCCAGGCTTGTAACTAGGAGCGTAATTCACCGAGGTAGTTACACCCTCGCTCCAGCGAAGCAGCGGAAGCAACAAATCCTTCCAGAAAAAGCCACCAGGAACATGTATCTCGCTTATCCGAGACCATGGAGAAATTCTAAAGGGGGAGAGAGATCCTTCGCGAGGAGGTGTACTTTGAGAGGAGGAGAGGGGGCCTTTTATAGGGAGAGGGGGCACCCCAAGGGGCATGGCGCCAGCCATGGTGGCTGCCCCCACCTCTTACACATTCATGTGGGTGGAACTCCCACTCAAAATGAAAAGCCTCCACTCCCATAAAAGAGCCTCCACTCAAAAATCCACTCACATGCATTAAATTTCCACCAAATTTAATGCAAGCTCTCATTTAAATAAAACACTTTTATTTATTTATTCAGAATTTTGTTAATTACTTTAATTAACAAACATTCACATAAAACCCCTTGCTAGTATTCAATTTCACATGCAGAACCAGTTTCAGTAATTTCAACCGAAACAGTTTTGGTGTCTAGTGAAATAAATTCATGCGCTTGTTATTCTTTCTGACATGAAACTTTTGCTCCAATTGGATGTCAGTGTCCCTTAAGTGTGCCACCCTACGGTTCGTGAATAATGTGTACATGATCGAGACCCTTCTACAATCAATAATCAGAAGCGGGACCTGGAGATCCAATACTTACTCCCACACATTCAACGATGAATTTCATGTGATTCGTCGGAACCTTTTATGCTAGTATCTTAATCCCTTTGTTTCATGATATGTTACATGTCCGAGATTTAATCATCGGTATCTCCATACCTAGTTTGATCTCGTTACCGACATGCACTCTTTTCTTGTTCCTGTGATATAACATTCTAGTGATCAAATCACTTGCTTGCAAGCTAATCAATGTGATATCACCGAGAGGGCGCAGAGCATATCTATACGTCATCGGGATGAACAAATTCCACTCTTGATCCATGAGCCTCAACATAACACTTTAGTAGTTCTGAAGCCATCTTTATAATCACCCAGTTACTGTGTGATGTTTGATGTCCTCAAGAAACTCTTCCGGTGTTAGTGATTGACATGATCTAAGGATTAGGATCACTTCGTAAGTTGTTATAGCAATATAAACTCAATGACTTTGATCGTAATGCTATACTTTGGATGAATGTTCATCACATCATTACTCTAATGTTGTGACCTCGTTATTAACAACATCCAATGTCCATGATCTGGAAACCTTTGATCATCTTGTTAATCAACGAGCTAGTTTATAAGAGAGGCATAACTAGGAACTTACTTTTTGTTTAGTAAACACACATGTATTAATGTTTCCGTATTAATACATTTATAGCATGCAAAATAAACATTTATTATAAACAAGGAATACGATAATAACCACTTTATTATTGCCTCTCGGGCATATTCCCTTCAGTCTCCCACTTGCACTAGAGACAATAATCTAGTTTGAAAACTTTGTGTATTGAACACTTATGTCTTTCTGGTGTTCCATATACATAATTGCAAGTAGTTAACATAATCTATGGATCTGACGCTTCAGGTCCGTGTGTATTTACATGTCTTTGCGTCTTCACGCATCACTCATTCTCCAATGAGATGGCATTATATAAATTTGGCCTTTTGGTGAGACCTTTAGTTCCTTGGGGTTAAATCATGTCGATACTATTGTCGTACAATATATATTTAGTGTTAGCCCGTTGCGAACCACACCTTAGTTTGATAACAAACTACTTGACACAAATGCCCTCATTTGCTGCTACTATAGTAGTCATATACTTAGCCTTTTTATTGTAGTATCAGCCACAATGTCTTAACTTTGGAATTCATCCAAATCCATCATGGAAACTTTCTTTCCATTACATTGTGCCACCCATAGTTTAAATTGAGATAAACTTAATTTGTATCTTGTGACAAAACTAGTATCAATGTAACGCTTTACAATGAACTATTTGTAATTGTTTGTCACCTCTACATTAATATATTCTTAGTTCTTCCAAAAGATCATAAGAATATCCTTACTATCGTCCAATGATCATTTCATGATTCATTCTGGTATATGCTCATAACACTTAGAGCATAGGACATATTTGGATGTGTACATATCATGATATGATTGATCAAAACATTCTTGTGATTTCACTCATCAAGTGTCAAAGCACTTGAATCTTGTTTCACTTATCAAGTGTCGATACACTTAAATCTTGATTCAATTCCTTTCCATGCGACAACAACCGTTTCTTGTTGTTTCTATATTGAACTCCTTCAATATATCATATATGTACGTTTGGCATAACTATATTAGCGTCACAGTCTATCCACTATAGACATTCATGCTAAATATTCGGGTTTTGCCTAAGTCTTTCATCGAAATGAAATTCTTAACCTTTGTCAATAAAAGATACATCACTTTCAATCAACAAGATGTCCTCTACATAATGTATTAGAAATATGAGTGCTCCCACTTAATTTCTTGCAAATGCAAGCATCTTCATCGTCTCCAGATGAAAACTCCTTTTCATCACGGTGAAGATTCCAACTCCGCGATGCTTACTTCAACCATTGAAGTTTGCATGCCCTTTTAGCATCCTTTGAATTTAAGAAAAATCTTTGGACCGTGTCTTGTACACGTCTTAGGTAACCATTCTATTAGAAGAATTTTGTTTTGTTTATTCATCTACCATATACCAAATTATATGTAGTGGTTGCTACTTTAATCCGTACAGACTAAATATCGCTATGAAAGATCAAATCTTGTCATAGTCAACTCTTTTAACATTGTCGTAAAAACTTTACCGACATGTCAATTATTTCATAGATGTGAAACATCCATGTCTGTTTCTTTATAGATCCAAATACGACCGATAGGTTTTTACACCTTTCTAGAGGGTCTTCCAAGTTCAAAACTTGATTTCTCATGTATGGAACTATCACGGATTTTATGGCTTCATGCCATTTGACGAATTCAGGGCCCATCGTCGCTTCTTTTTATGTATTCAATTCATCATTGTCAAACATTAATGATTTACTCTCAAATCTTGGCATTTGATTGTTTATCCGACCGACTTGGTTCAATAAGAACTTAGATATCTGTGACCACAACCTTTGAGGCACATAAGTTATGAGCATTATGGCAGCCTCCGGAACGATTTCTGGGGCTGCACAACTCAGCACATTTATCTAAGGTTCGTTAACCTTATCAAAGTTCTATTGTCCTCCCACTTACGAAAAAATTCCTTTTTCAAGAAACTTCATGTTTCAAGCGACAAACCCTTTTGTACTTGGTGTTATGGAGGAATAACCAATTGTTATTCGAAATAACCTACAAAGACATGCGCATCCGACTTTGGTTGTAAATATCTTACTTATGTTTAGCATACCAAAATTTAAGAAATGACAATTTGGGTTTTTACCCCAAACCATAACTTCCATGGTGTCATTTTAACGGATCAAGATGGAGCTCTTTTCAGTGTAAAAGCGGTAGTCTCTAAAGCTTTAATATTTTAAAACATAATGGTAGTTTTATTGATAACACCTTTGATCCAACCATGTCAAACAAGGTTTTATTACAAATCTCAAACACTCCATACTCCTATGGTGTTTCGGGAGATGTAAATCTAGGTGTTTTGCTAAACTTGCAACTCAAATAAATCCCTTTATGATAAAATCATAATTCATTTATTTTATTGTTACACTTGTAACTCA
This sequence comes from Avena insularis, assembly GCA_023614405.1. Lineage (NCBI taxonomy): Eukaryota > Viridiplantae > Streptophyta > Magnoliopsida > Poales > Poaceae > Avena > Avena insularis. Next base: position 313,400,728 of record CM042693.1, on the reverse strand, counting down.
AATAGATTCCTTTATGATAAAATCATAAGTCATTTATTTTCTTGTTACAATGATTTTCCACTTTATCTTGAAAGTCTTTGAAATGTTTTCAAATATTTCATACTTCTTTCTCATTAAGTGAACATTCACTCAAATTTCCGGAGAAAGCATATGAAGTTGAAAGCCATCGCTTACGACTATACATAATGGACTACATACATCGATATGTATAAATTCCAATATTTTAGTCGTTCGTTCTTCTTTGGCCTTTGAACGAAGTTTTAATTATCCCGAGGAAAGTCTCACAAGCGTCACTTGATCAAATCAAAGACTCCAAAAATCCATGAATATGGAGATTCTTCATGTTTTCTTTCCAATATAATTTAAACAGCGATGTCACTTCGTAAGTGATCTTTCAATCATTTGTCTTGTGACATTTTAGCATTAGTTTTTATGGATGTGATTTCTCCAACTAGATTTGTAAATCATCCATCTTATATGGAATATGGTAATTATTTGAACAACCTTTGTTCTCATAATACCTGATTTAAATAACAATTATTAAAACAAATCTTGAAGTCAAGCTTTGATGTCAACGAGAAATACAAACCCCTGTTTGTTTGTTTTCGATGAACATCATCACATATTCTCTTGCTAGTTACTTAGGCCATTGTGGTTCATGAATTGCGTCGTTCCGTATGAAATTTCATACCAACCAATTCGGTATCCAATACCCAAGTAGTGCATTGTTTAACAAGCAAAGAATACAACCATAACATGTATATCATCGATATATATTTCCAATCTTTTCTTTTCTGCCAAATATATTATATAGATTCTCTTTCAGCATTTCCTTTTCCTTTTTAAAAGAATCTATCAACATCAACAGTGGCGCCATATACATGACACATAGTCCATAGCATGTATATTCAAATAATAATACCTTTGGACTTGCACTTTGAAGTAGATCACCATCATCAAATGATCGGTATTCTTTCAAAATCCATTCTTTAGTAATCTTTTAGTGTAGTAAACACTTTTACATACATCTTCTATTCATCCTTATCATGAAGAATGTCATGATCAAGCTACTGTAGTTTATAAAGGTGAATCGTGAGTATAACATTACTTTCCAAAACCCTTTTGGATGATTAGGATGTATAACATCTCCAACCTTTGCAAATTCTCATCCAATATGAGAACATATATTATACTCTATCATATTGCAACCAAAAAATTGTTTTAGATATCGTTATATCTGCCACACATGATGGTTTCTGAAACATTCTTTCAGCTCCTAGATAACCTGGACATTTAAAAATAATCAAGAATCATGGAGGCAAACATGAGATTAAGATACTAACACTGGAATTGTTACTCCCAATTTAATACCAATTATTAAATTTCATGGAGTAAATAGAGTTTGCTGAAAGTTTGCAATAGGACTTTAAACTTTAGATTGACACTCAACACAATAAGATACCAGTTCGTAAAGTTAATATCCAGAATTCTATAGTTCTATTATCTCAATTACAACTATGCATAAGGTGGTGAACGAATGCCAATGACTACAACAAATTATGCAAATTCACTTTGATTTAATTTATGATAAATTGAGTTCTTCTAATCCAAATTAGAAATGAACTCCCACTCAAAAACGACATCCCTCGTGCCTTTTTGGTGATTACATGAACCAAATCCACTACACCAAGTCCGATCATCACGTGAGTCGGTGTAGTTTCAAAGGCGAGCATCTATATGGTCATCATATCAAAACATATGACTCATGCTTAACCTTTCGGTCCGTGTTCCGAGGCCATGTCTGTACATACTAGGCTCGCCAAGTAAGAACCTTAGTATTCGCGTGTGTAACTGTCTTACACCCAAGATATGCTCGTGGATTCAAGTACACCCGATCATCACGTGATGTCTTGAAGCGACAAAACATTGTTGGTGCATACTTAAGGAAGAACACATTCTTATCTTGATATCTAAATGAGGGATCATCTTATTGTGCTAATAAAATGCCAAACAAGCAATATAAGATGCAATCAAACATCACATGTTTATAAGTGAAATGATATGGTTCCCGCATATGATCTCCATCATGTGCACCGTGGTATGATCTCTATCATACCTCTATGTGTAAGGCCAAGGTCTATGGAACCTACACGTTATGTGTGTTGTAATAGTATCATCTCATAATTCTACTTACAACATCACCATATCATAACACTAGCCCAGCAACAATCTAAACTAGACGCCTCTAATTTATCCATTGCAAGTTTTACGTGGCTTAGGGTTTTCGAAGATAGAACCATTCATACCTACGAACATGAACCACAACGAGGATAACCAAATTGTTGACAACTTGTTGTAAATTAGATATTGACTATAGTAGGAGAGACAGACACCCGCTAGCCACTTATGCAAAACTAGTTGCATGTCAAGCGTGGAACAGGTCTCATGTGCGAGGACATGTAAAGTTTGTCCGGGTTGCTTCATCCCACTATGCCACCAATATCCAAAGTACAACTAAGAAGAAATAAAATGATCATCATCGCCCACATACTCATATGTGTACTACCCGTGCAAAGCATCTATGTAGGGTTCGCAGCATAGAAAACAAAAAATTTCCTACGATGGGAACTATGTACCAAGATCTATCTACTAGATACAAACAACGGGCGGATGTACATCCATAGAGAACATACCCTTGAAGACCGAAAAATCTTAACGAGTTGAACTCGTGGTTGATGTAGACGATCTCTTGCCGATCTCAAGATCGAGAGGAAGTCCTAGCGCCGCAAAGCAACAGCGCATCCGTGCTCGCACACACGTACAAGACACCGAGCAACCTCCGCCTCCTCGCTCCATCGATGAAGCGGAAGCACAGCCCTTTATTGCCTAATAGCCACCGGGAACATGTATCTCGCTAGTCCGAGACCATGGGGGATAAATTCTAGAGGGGGAGAGAGATCCTTCACGAGGAGGTGTGAGTGAGAGAGAGGAGAGGGGGTGCCTTTTATAGGAGAGGAGGGAACCCCAAGGGGGTGGCCGACGCATGGGGGATGCCCCCTTGCCCTCCCCTCATTCATGTCGGTGGACACTCCACTCACAAAATTCCTTTAAATTCCCTCCACTCAAAATCCCTCTCAAAATTGCTACTAAATTTCCACCAAATTTAATGCAAACTCTCATTAAATAAAACTTTTTTATTTATTCAGAATTTTGTCAATTAATTTAATGACAAACATTCACATATAACCCCTTGCTAGAATTCTATTTCACATGCAAAAACACTTTCTGCAATTTCACCCGAAAACCTCTTTCGGTATCTAGTGAAATAAATTCTTGCGCTTGTTATTCTTTCCGGCATGAAACATTTGCTCCAACTAGATGTCAGGGTCCCTTAAGTGTGTCACCCTATGGTTCGCGAATAATGCGGACATGATCGAGACCCTTCTCCGATCAATAATCAGTAGCGGGACCTAGAGATCCATACTGACTCCCACACATTCAACGATGACTTTCCTATGATCGTCGGAACCTTTTACGCTTGTATCATAATCCATTTGTTTCACGATATATTACATGTCCGAGATTCGATCATCGGTATCTCCATACCTAGTTTGATCTCGTTACTGACATGCACTCTTTTCTCGTTCCCGTGATATAACATTCTAGTGATCAAATCACTTGCTTGCAAGCTAATCAATGTGATATCACCGAGAGGGCCCAGAGTATATCTATCCATCATCGGGATGAACAAATTCCACTCTTGATCCATGTGTCTCAACATAACACTTTAGTAGTTTTGAAGCCATATTTATAATCAGCTAGTTACGGTGTGACGTTTGATGTCAACAAGAAACTCTTCTGGGGTTAGTGATTGACATGATCTCATGGTCTAAAGATTAGGATCACTTCGTAAGTTGTTTATAGCAATATAAACTCAATGACTTTTCGTAATGCTATAATTCAGATGAATGTTCATCACATCATTACACTAATGTTGTGATCTCATTATTAACAACATCCAATGTCTATGATCAGGAAACTGTGATCATCTTGTTAATCAACGAGCTAGTTTATGAGAGAGGCATAACTAGGAATTTTCTGTTTTTTTATTAAACACACATGTATTAACGTTTCCGTATTAATACAATTATAGCATGCAAAATAAACATCTATCATATACTTGGAATACACATAATAAACACTTTATTATTGCCTCTCAGGGCATATTCCCTCCAGTCTCCCACTTGCACTAGAGACAATAATCTAGTTACATAGTGATGTATCTAACACCCATGGAGTTCTGGTGTAGATCATGTTTTGCTCTAGGGAGAGTTTTAGTCAACGGATCTGCTACGTTGAGATCCGTATGTACTTTACAAATCTTTATATCTCCATCCTTGACATGCTCGCGGATGGAGTGAAACCGGCGCTTAATATGCTTGGAATGCTTGTGAGACCTTGGTTCTTTGGCATTGGCAATGACACCATTGTTGTCAGAATAGATCACCATTGGGTCCAACGCGTTTGCAACCACACCTAGTTTGGATATGAACTCCTTCATCCAAACTGCTTCCTGAGCCGCTTCCGAAGCAGCAACATATTCGGCCTCCGTTGTTGATCCCGCCACCACAGGTTGTTTGGAGCTCCTCCAACTAACCGCTCCGCCATTCATGAGAAATATGTATCCAGATTAAGACTTTGAGTCATCCGGATCAGTGTCAAAGCTAGCGTCGACATAACACTTAGCGACGAGCTCTTCTTCACCTCCGTATACAAGAAACATATCCTTAGTTCTTCGCAAGTACTTAAGGATATTCTTGACCGCTTTCCAGTGTTCCGAACCTGGATCCGATTGGTACCTACTAGTCAAACTAATAGCATGTGCCACATCCGTTCTTGTACATAGCATGGCGTACATTATAGAGCCTATGGCTGAAGCATAGGAGGCTCTGTCCATTTTCTCTCTCTTCCGCCGTAGCCGGACTTTGAGTCTTACTCAATGTCGTGCCTTGTGTCATAGGTAAGAACCCCTTCTTACTATCTTCCATTTTAAACTTCTTTAAAATCTTATCAAGGTATGTACTTTGCGATAGCCCTATTAGGCACCTAGATCTATCTCTATAGATCTTTATGCCTAATATGTATGACGCTTCACCTAGGTCCTTCATTGAAAATTTGCTGTTTAGATAACTTTTAACACTGTTTAAAAGATCTATATCATTTCCGATCAATAATATGTCATACACATATAGTATCAGAAATGCCACATTGCTCCCACTCACTTTCTTGTAAATACAAGCTTCTCCATAAGTTTGGATAAATCCAAACTCTTTGATCACCTCATCAAAGCGGAGATTCCAACTTCGTGATGCTTGCTTCAATCCATAGATGGATCGCTGAAGCTTGCACACCTTGTTAGCATCCTTAGGATCGACAAAACCCTTTGGTTGTATCATATACAACTCTTCTTCAATATTACCATTGAGAAACGCGGTTTTGACATCCATCTGCCATATCTTATAATCGAAATATGCAGCAATTGCTAACATAATCCTAACTGATTTTAGCATCGCTACGGGAGAGAATGTCTCATCATAGTCAACTCCTTGAATTTGTCGAAACCCCTTTGCGACAAGTCTAGCTTTATAGACGGTTATATTACCATTAGCATCAGTTTTCTTTTGAAAATCCATTTATTCTCCACGGCCTTTTGGTCGTGAGGTAAGTCCACCAAGTTCCAAACTTGATTTTCATACATGGATTCCATCTCGGATTTCATGGCTTCTAACCATTTGTTGGAATCCGGGCTCATCATAGCTTCTTCATACGTCACAGGGTCATCATTTTCATCAACCATGAAATTCATGACAGGATTTCCGTACAGCTCGGGAGCTGCACGCGTCCTGCTAGACCTCCGAGGTTCGGTAGTATTCTCTTTCGGAGTTTCATGATCATTATCATTAGTTCCCTCTTCAACTGGTGAAGCCAACTCCGAAACGACTTCCGGCGCTGCGCTACTCGCCCTACTTTAAAGAGAAGGTTCAATAACCTCTTTGAGTTCTACCTTCCGACTACTCACACCTTTCATGAGAAACTCTTTCTCTAGAAAGGATCCATTCTTGGCAACAAAAACCTTGCCCTCGGATCTGTGATAGAAGGAATACCCAATAGTTTCCATAGGGTATCCTATGAAGACGCATTTTTCCGCTTTGGGTTCGAGTTTATCCGGTTGAAATTTCTTCACATAAACATCACATCCCCAAACTTTAAGAAATGACAGCTTAGTTTTGTGTCCAAACCATAATTCATACGGTGTCTTTTCAACGGATTTAGATGGTGCCCGATTTAAAGTGAATGCAGCAGTTTCTAGTGCATAACCCCAAAATGACAACGGCAAGTCCGTTAGACACATCATAGATCGAACCATATCCAATAAAGTACGATTACAACGTTCCGACGCACCATTTCGCTGTGGTGTTCCGGCAGGTGTGAGTTGTGAAACAATTCCACACTCTTTCATGTGAGTTCTAAACTCGTAACTTAGATACTCACCTCCACGGTCGGACCGTAGAAATTTGATCTTTCTATTACGATGATTTTCCACTTCATTCTGAAATTCCTTGAACTTTTCAAAGGTTTCAGACTTGTGTTTCATCAAGTAGATATAACCGTATCTACTCAAATCATCCGTGAAAGTAACAAAATAACGATATCCACCTTGCGCCGACACACTCATTGGACCACATACATCAGAATGTATGATTTCCAATAAATCTGTCGCCCGTTCCATTGAACCGGAAAACGGTGTTCTAGTCATCTTGCCCATAAGGCATGGCTCACATGTATCAAATGATTCAAAATCAAGTGATTCCAAAAGTCCATCCGAATGGAGCTTCTTCATGCGTTTAACGCCAATATGACCTAGACGGCAGTGCCACATATATGCAGATATATCATCATTTGGTTTAATCCTTTTAGCATCAAGATTATGAATATGTGTAACATTATTATCGAGATCCAATAGAAATAAATCATTCATCATCGGTGCATGACCATAAAATATTTCATTCATATAAATAGAACAACCATTGTTCTCGGATTTAGATGAATAACCACTTCGAATCAAACACGATCCAGATATAATGTTCATGCTCAGTGCTGGCACCAGATAATAATTATTTAAGTTTATCACTAATCCCGACGGCAAGTGGAGAGGTAGCGTTCCGACGGTGATCACATCAATGCTTGATCCATTGCCGACACGCATCTTGACCTCACCCCTTGCTAGCGGTCGCTTGTTCCGCATCCCCTAATTCGAGTTACAAATATTAGCAACTGAACCGGTATCAAATACCTAGGTGCTACTGCGAGCACTAGTCAAGTACACATCAATAACATGTATATCATATATACCTTTGTTTGCCTTGCCGGCCTTCTTGTCTGCCAAATACTTGGGGCAGTTGCACTTCCAGTGGCCAGTCCCCTTACAATAGTAGCACTCGGTATCGGACTTAGGGCCAACTCGGGGTTTCTTTTCAGGCACGGCAACCGGCTTGCCGCCCTTACTTCCCTTCCGTTTTCCCTTCTTGTCTTTCTTGAAACCAGTGTTCTTATTGATCATCAACACTTGATGTTCCTTTTTGATCTCCACTTCTGCAGTTTTAAGCATTGATAGAAGCTCGGGGAGAGACTTCTTCATGCCTTGCATATTATAGTTCATCATGAAGCTCTTATAGCTAGGTGGCAGAGACTGCAGAACACGATGGATGCCTAAGTCAATGGGAATCGTTATTCCCAAGGACACAAGCTTATCGGCGTAACCCGACATATTGAGTACATGCTCACTAACGGAGTTGTGCTCTTCCATCATGCAGCTAAAGAACTTTTCTGAAGCATTTTAGCTCTCTACAGCAGCATGTGTGTCGAAAATCATTTTCAACTCACCCATTGTATCAAATGCATTGCCGTTTTCGAAACGCTTTCGAAGTTCCGGCTCTAGCCCATACAATATGCCGCAATGAACTAAGTTGTGGTCCTCCTGACGAGTCTGATAGACATTCTTCTCCTCGTCAGGGGCATCCTCAAAAGGTGGGGGGCCTAGCGGCGCTTCTAGCACATATTGCTTTTGTGCAGCAGAGAGGAGAATCCTCAAATTCATGGCCCATTCGGTAAAGTTGCTACCGTTCGTTGCAAGTTTCTCTTTCTCCATGAACACATTGAAATTAAAAACAGGTGGTGCCATCTACAACAGAATTTGTAAAGTTTAGACTAAGTTTATGATAGATTGAGTTCAACTAATCCACATTACGAATGAACTCCCACTCAAAAATGATATCCCTCGTGCCATTTTGGTGATTACATGAACAAAATCCACTACACCAAGTCCGATCATCACGTGAGTCGGTGTAGCTTCAAAGGCGAGCATCAAATGGGCATCATATCTACTATATGACTCATGCTTAACCTTTCGATCCGTGTTCCGAGGCCATGTCTATACATGCTAGGCTCGTCAAGTTAGAACCTTAGTATTCGCGTGTGTAACTGTCTTACACCCGATATATGGCCGTGGATCCAAGAACACCTGATCATCATGTGATGTCTTGGAGCGACGAAAACATAATCGGTGCATACTAAAAGAAGAACACATTCTTATCTTGGTATTTAAATGAGGGATCATCTTATTATGCTAATAAAGCGCTAAACAAGCAATATAAGATGCTATCAAACATCACATGTTTATTAGTGGAATGATATGGTTCCCGCATATGATCTCTATCATGTGCATCGTGGTATGATCACTATCAGACCTTTATGTGTAAGGCCAAGGTCTATGGAACTTACACGCCATGTGTGTTGTAAGAGTATCATCTCATACTTCTACTTACAACATCACCATATCATAACACTAGCCCAGCAACAATCTAAACTAGACGCCTCTAATTTATCCATTGCAAGTTTTACGTGGCTTAGGGCTTTCGAAGATAGAACCGTTCTTACCTATGAACATGAACCACAACGAGGATAACCAAATTGTTGACAACTCGTTCCAAAATATATATTGACTATAGTAGGAGAGACAGGCACCCGCTAGCCACTTATGCAAACTAGTTGCATGTCAAGCGTGGAACAGGTCTCATGTGCGAGGACATGTAAAGTTTGTCTGGGCCGCTCCATCCCACTATGCCACCAATATCCAAAATTACAACTAAGGAGCAACAACATGATCATCATCGCCCACATACTCATATGTGTACTACCCGTGTAAAGCATCTACGCATAGATCCGCCTTTGATACCACTGTAGGGTTCGCAGCATAGAAAACAAAAAATTTCCTACGATGGAAACTATGTACCAAAATCTATCTACTAGATACAAACAACGGGCGGATGTATATCCGTAGAGAACATACCCTTGAAGACCGACAAAGCTTAACGAGTTGAACTCGTGGTTGATGTAGACGATCTCAAGATCGAGAGGAAGTCCTAGCGCCGCAAAGCAGCAGCGCATCCGTGCTCGCACACACGTACAAGACACCGAGCAACGTCCGCCTCCTCGCTCCAGCGATGCAGCGGAAGCACAACCCTTTCTAGCCGAATATCTACCGGGAACATGTATCTCGCTAGTCCAAGACCATGGGGGATAAATTCTAGAGGGGGAGAGATATCCTTCACGAGGAGGTGTGAGTGAGAGAGAGGAGAGGGGGTGCCTTTTATAGGAGAGGGGGGAACCCCAAGGGGGTGGCCGATGCATGGGGCTTCCCCCTTGCGCTCCCCTCATTCATGTGGGTGGACACTCCACTCACAAAATTCCTTTAAATTCCCTCCACTCAAAATTGCTATTAAATTTCCACCAAATTTAATGCAAACTCTCATTAAATAAAAACTCTTTTTATTTATTCAGAATTTTGTCAATTACTTTAATGACAAACATTCACATATAACCCCTTGCTAGAATTCTATTTCACATGCAAAAACACTTTCTGCAATTTCACCCGAAAACCTCTTTTGGTATCTAGTGAAATAAATTCTTGCTCTTGTTATTCTTTCCGGCATGAAACATTTGCTCCAACTGGATGTCAGTGTCCCTTAAGTGTGTCACCCTACGGTTCGTGAATAATGCGGACATGATCGAGACCCTTCTCCGATCAATAATCAGTAGCGGGACCTAGATATCCATACTGACTCCCACACATTCAACGATGACTTTCCTATGATCGTCGGAACCTTTTACGCTTGTATCTTAATTCCTTTGTTTCACGATATATTACATGTCCGAGATTCAATCATCGGTATCTCCATACCTAGTTTGATCTCGTTACTGACATGCACTCTTTTCTCGTTCCCGCGATATAACATTCTAGTGATCAAATCACTTGCTTGCAAGCTAATCAATGTGATATCACCGAGAGGGCCCAGAGTATATCTATCCGTCATCGGGATGAACAAATTCCACTTTTGATCCATATATCTCAACATAACACTTTAGTAGTTTTGAAGCCATCTTTATAATCACCCAGTTACGGTGTGACGTTTGATGTTAACAAGAAACTCTTCCGGTGTTAGTGATTGACATGATCTCATGGTCTAAGGATTAGGATCACTTCTTAAGTTGTTTATAGCAATATAAACTCAATGACTTTGATCGTAATGCTATACTTCGGATGAATGTTCATCACATCATTACACTAATGTTGTGATATCATTGTTAACAACATCCAATGTCTATGATCAGGAAATTGTGATCATCTTGATAATCAACAAGCTAGTTTATGAGAGAGGCATAACTAGGAACTTTTTGTTTGTTTATTAAACAAACATGTATTAACGTTTCCGTATTAATACAATTATAGCATGCAAAATAAACATATATCATATACCTGGAATACACATAATAAACACTTTATTATTGCCTCTCAGGGCATATTCCCTTCAATCTACGCATAGATCCAGCTCTGATACCACTGTAGGGTTCGTTGTTGGAATTATGCCCTAGAGGCAATAATAAAGATGTTATTATTATAATTCTTTTTCATGATAAAGTTTATATTCCATGCTAGAATTGTATTAAACGGAAACTTTGATACTTGTGTGGTTTATGAACAACACTGTATCCCTAGTACGCCTCTATAGACTAGCTCATTGATTAATGATGGTTAAGGTTTCCTAACCATAGACATGAGTTGTCAATTAATAATGAGATCATGTCATTGGGAGAATGATATGATGGACAAACCCAAATTAAGCAGAGCAATTAGATCATGTCATAGTGTTCATCTTTGTGAAGCTTTTTCTTATGTCAAATATTGTATTCCTTAGACCATGAGATAATGCAACTCCCTGGTATCGGAAGAAAGCTTTGAGGTCATCAAACGTCATCCTAAGAGAGGGTGATCATAAAGGTGTCTCTCAGGTGATCGGAAAGTACTTGTTGGGTTGTATGTATCGAGATGGTATTTGTCCCTCCCAAGTCAGAGAGATATACTTCAGGCCCACTCGATAATCGATATCAACTCCTCTTGCAAGCACGTGGTTAAGGAGTTAATCACAAAGTGATATTAGATTACGGAACGATTAAAGTACTTGCTGTGAACGAGATTGAACTAGGTATGCCGATACCAACGATCGAATCTCGGGCAAGTAAAATATCGCGTGACGAAGGGAATATAAATATGGGATTAATTGAATCCTGGCATCGTGGTTCATCCGATATGATCATCGATGAATGTGTGGGAGTCAATATGGGTTTCGGACCCGTTGATTATTGATAGAAGATCATATGCGCATATTCTCGAACCCGTAAGTCCAAACGTGTCTCGACGATAGGATAGAATAGATCATTGGTTTATGAGTTTTGTTGAGTCTCGGATGGGATCCGGGACATCACGAGAGGTTCCGAATGGTGCGGAGAATAAGATTCATATAAAGGAAGCGGTTTTGGATTTGAATGTTCGGTATTATGCAGGAAGGTTCTAGAAGCTTCTGAAGTGGGACCAACGTGGCCCCACTTGTCGGAGGGTGCGTGGGCCTCACGAGGAGTGCCCTGGGCGCATTGGGGAGGGCACAAGGCCCCATAGGCCCAGCCGGCCAAAACCCTAGGGAAACCTTCTAGAAGGAGGAAAACTTGCCCCCACTCCAACCCTTGGGGCCGCCCTAAGGCTTGGAGGAGGGGCCAGGGGTCGGCCAGCCCCTATATAGAGGCGGTGCAGCCTCCTCTACCCTCCTTGAACCCTAGCCGCCTGCTGCGCCTCCAGATCTCTCTCTCATTGCTTGTGGCGAAGCCCCCTGCTGCCCAACTCTCCACCTTTGCACCACGCCGTCGTGTTGTAGATCCAATCTATCTAGAAAGTATGGTGGAGAGATGGGTTGGATCTACAACGCGACGGCGCGGTGCAAGTGGTGGAGAGTTTCTGCAGCAGGGCTTCGCCTGATCGGGAGGAGAGAGAGGAGGGCAGCAGGGCGACTAGGCTTGAGGGGAAGGTGTGTGGGGGGTGGTGCGCCCCAGCCCTAACCCCTCCCCCAAGCCCAAGGCCAGCGGCCAGGAGGAGGAGTGGGGACAAGAAACCCCTTCTAGAAGCTCCAATTAGGGTTTATCCCTTGATTGGCCGGCTGGGCCCTATGCGGCCTTGTGCCCCTGGCCCAATGCGGCCAGGGCACTCCCTCATAGGCCCATGCCCCCTCCCGGAAGGTGGGGCCACGTTGGTCCCCTTCCGGAAGGTTCTAGAAGCTTCCGGTACAATACCGATTAACCCGGAACAATTCCGAACTCCAAAAACTGCCTTTATATGAATCTTATTCTCGGACCATTAAGAACCTTCGTGATGTCTCGGATCCCATCGAGACTCACAAAACTCATAAACCAATTATCCAATCTATCCTAGCGAGACACGTTATGTGACCCTTGGTTCGAGAATATGCGGACATGATCTTCTATCAATAATCAAGGTCTGAAACCCATATTGACTCCCACATTCATCGATGATCATATCGGATGAACCATGCCAGATTCAATCAATCCCATATATATATTCCTTCATCTCGCGATATTTTACTTACCCGAGATTCGATCGGCCATACCTAGTTCAATCTCATTCACAAGTACTTTAGTTCGTAATCCGATATCACTTTGTGATTAACTAACCACATGCTTGCAAGCGGTGTTGATATCGACACAGTGGGCCAAGTATATCTCTCCGACTTGGGAGGACAAATCCCATCTCGATACATACAACCCAATGTGTACTTTCTGATCACGAGAGACACCTTTATGATCACCCTCTCATAGGATAACGTTGATGACCTCAAAGCTTTCTTCGATACCGGGAGTTGTATTATCTCATGGTCTAAGGAATACAATATTTGACATAAGAAAAGCTTCGCAAAGATGAACACGATGACACGATCTAATTGCTCCGCTTAGTTTGGGTTTGTCCATCATATCATTCTCCCAATGATATGATCTCATTATTAATCGACAACTCATGTCTATGGTTAGGAAACCTTAACCATCAGTAATCAATGAGCTAGTCCATAGAGGCATACTAGGGACACGGTGTTGCTCACAAACCACACAAGTATTAAAGTTTCCGCTTAATACAATTCTAGCATGGAATATAAACTTTATCATGAACAAGAATTATAATAATAACATCTTTATTATTGCCTCTAGGGCATAATTCCAATAGTCTCCCACTTGCACTAGAGTCAATAATCTAGTTTACATCTGGCAACAATCTAACACCCATGGCACTAAGGTGCTGATCATGTTTTGCACGTGGAAGAGGTTTAGTCAATGGATCTGCGACATTCAGATCTGTATGTACTTTGCTAATCTTCAGATCTCCATCTGCTATATAATCTCGGATTATATGAAACTTGCGGTTGATGTGCTTGGTCTTTGGATGATATCTTGGTTCCTTAGCTAGTGCTATGGCGCCAGTGTTGTCACACAATATCTCCAGTGGGTCCAAGGCACTTGGAACCACGCCAAGCTCAGTGATGAAGTTCCTGATCCAAACTCCTTCACTTGACGCTTCTGCAGCAGCCATGTATTCCGCTTCCACTGTAGATCCCGCTATCACACTTTGCTTGCAGCTTCTCCAGCTCCCAGCTCCTCCATTCAAAATATAAACGTATCCTGTCTAAGATTTAGAATCATCCTTGTCGGTGTCAAAACTAGCGTCGACGTAACCCTTTCGACGAGCTGTTCATCACCTCCATAGACTAAGAACATTTCTTTATTCCTATTCAAGTACTTTAGGATGTTCTTCACGGCTGTCTAGTGTTCCACTCCTAGATCACTTTGGTATCTGCTCGTCAAACTAAGAGCATTGGACACATCCGGTCTAGTACATAGCATGGCATACATGATAGATCCTATGGCCGAGGCATAAGGCACTTTGCTCATAGCTTCTCTATCGTTTACCGTAGCTGGACACTGAGCCCTGCTCAATATCTTACCTGACAACATAGGCACTGAACCTTTCTTTGCCTTATCCATTCTGAACCTTTTCAGAACTTTGTCTAGGTATGTACTCTGGCTTAAAGCTATCAGGCGTCTTTGTCTATCTCTATAGATTTTGATGCCCAATATATAAGCAGCTTCCCCTAGGTCTTTCATTGAAAAACATTTGTTCAAATAACTCTTCACATCGTTAAGCATGTCAAATGTCATTTCCAATAATCAATATGTCATCCACATATAGTACCAAAAATGTCACTGAGCTCCCACTCACTTTCTTGTAGATACAAGCTTCGTAGCAATTTGGAACAAATCCAAAGCTCTTGATCACTTGATCAAAATGAAGGTTCCAACTCCGAGATGCTTGCTTTAGTCCATAAATGGAACGCTGAAGTTTGCACACCTTATCAGCATCCTTAGGATCGACAAAACCTTCGGGTTGCATCATATACAACTCTTCATCAATGTTGCCATTGAGGAACACGGTCTTAACATCCATCTGCCATATTTCATAATCATGAAACACAACAATTGCTAATAAAATCTGAATGGACTTAAACATCGCTACGGGAGAGAAAGTCTCATCGTAGTCAACACCTTGAACTTGTCGAAAACCTTTCGCGACAAGCCATGCTTTATAGACAGTAACATTACCATCCGCGTCCGTTTTATTCTTGAAAATCCATTTGCACTCAACGGCCTTTCGGTCGCTAGGAGGGTCCACCAAAGTCCATACTTGGTTTTCACTCATGGATCCCAATTCGGATTTCATGGCCTCTAGCCATTTCTCGATGCAGGATCATCATCGCTTCCTCATAGTTCGCAGTTCCATCGTCTACTAACAAGACAGTTAAGACAGGTTGCCATACCACTCGGGAGGCACGCGACCTTGTCGACTGCGATGTTCAAGAGTGGCATCATCCGAGCTTCATGATCCTTGTCATTAGCTTCCTCTATTGTTAGTGCGGTGACCTTTGGAACAATTTCAGGTGCTGCGCTACTCTCCAACTCAAGAGAAGGTTCAACAACCTCGTCTAGCTCTACTTTCCTCCCACTCACTTCTTTCGAGAGAAACTCCTTCTCAAGAAAGGATTCGTTCTTTGTGACAAACACTTTGCCTTCGGTTCTGTGATAGAAGGTATACCCAATAGTTTCCTTAGGGTATCCTATGAAGACGCATTTCTCCGCTTTGGGTTCGAGCTTGTCCGGCATCAACTTCTTGACGTAATCTTCGCATCCCCAAACTTTAAGAAACGACAACTTAGGTTTAGCACCAAACCACAGTTCATACGGTGTCGTCTCAACGGATTTATATGGTGCCCTATTTAAAGTGAATGCAGCGGTTTCTAATGCATAACCCCAAAATGATAACGGCAAATCAGTAAGAGACATCATTGATCGGACCATATCTAATAGAGTTCGATTCCGGCGTTCAGACACATCATTGCGCTGTGGTGTTCCGGGTGGCGTGAGTTGCGAAACGATTCCGCTTGCTTTAAGATGCGTGAGAAAATCATCACTCAAACATTCACCTCCACGATCGGATCGTAGAAACTTAATCTTTCTGTTATGATGGTTTTCCACTTCATTCTGAAATTCTTTTAACTTTTCAAATGTTTCAGATTTATGTTTCATTAAGCAGATATACCCATATCTACTTAAGTCATCGGTAAAAGTGAGAAAGTAGCGATATCCACCGCACGTCGAAACACTCATCGGTATGTATGATTTCCAACAAGTCCGTTGCTTGCTCCATCATTCCGGAGAACAAGGTTTTGATCATCTTGCCCATGAGGCATGGTTCGCATGTGTCAAATGATTCAAAATCAAGAGACTCCAAAAGTCCATCAGAATGGAGTTTCTTCATGTGTTTTACACCAATATGACCTAGACGGCAGTGCCACAAATAATTAGTATTATCACTATCTACCTTGCATCTCTTAGCCTCAATGTTATGGATGTGTGTTTCATCCCTTTCGAGATTCAGAAGAAATAAACCATTCACAGCAGGTGCATGAACATAAAAGATGTTACTCATATAAATAGAACAACCATTATTCTCAGATTTAAATGAATAACCGTCTTGCAATAAACACGATCCAGATATGGTGTTCATGCTCAACGCAGGCACATAATAACATTTATTGAGGTTTAAAACTAATCCCGAAGGTAAAACTAAGGAGAGCGTGCCGACGACCATCACATCAACTCTTGATCCGTTGCCAGCAGCATCGTCACCTCATCCTACATAGCCGCCGTCTATTCCGTAGCTCCTATTTTGAGTTACAAATATTAGCAACTGAACCAGTATCAAATACCCAGGCACTACAACAAGGGCTAGTAAGGAAAACATCAATAACATGTATATCAAATATACCTTTGATGGTGCCAGCCTTCTTGTCTGCTAAGTACTTGACGATTAAGCTTCGGTGACCCTTGTCCTTGCAATAGAAGCACTCAGTGTCCGGCTTAGGTCCAGACTTGAGCTTCTTCTCAGCAGGGGCAACGCGCTTGCCGCTGCCATTCTTGAAGGGCTTCTTTGTACCCTTTCCTTTCTTAAAGCTGGGGGGCTTGTTGACCATCAACACATGATTATCCTTTTTGATGTCCACCTCTACAGCTTTCAGCTTAGCGAAGAGCTCAGTGATTGTATCAGTGGAACCAATTTGAGTATGAGTCACTACAACACTTTTGTAGCTAGGAGGGAGTGATTATAGAACCCTGTCAATCTTGAGCTCCTCTGGAATCTTGCAGTCCAGTTGCTCAAGGCGTTGAGTGTAGCCCGACATCTTAATGGCGTGCTCACTAACGGAACTCCCTTCCTCCATCTTGCAGTTAAAGAATTTCTCAGAGATATCATATCTCTCAGAACGGGCCTGAGTCTGAAACATAGTTTTCAGTTCCTCAAGAATCTCAAAGGGCCCGGGGTAATCTTCAAAACGATTTTGAAGGTCCGATTCCATAGCAAACAACATGGTGCTCTTAATCACACCATAATCATCTTTGCACGACTGATAAACAGCTTTCTCATCAGCCGGCGCATCTACAGCAGGGGCGTCACCTAGCGCATTCTCAAGGACATAGTCCTTTTGTCCGCCAGCGAGAATGATTCTCAGATTGCGGAACCAGTTGGTGAAGTTAGACCCATTGTTTCTAAGCTTTTATTTCTCAGCAAAAACGTTGAAGTTGAAGTTGGACTTAGCCATTTGATCTACAAAATTTGCAAGTACAATTTAGACTATGTTCATGATAACTAGTTCAACTTAATCAAATTACTAGATGAACTCCTACTAAATTCAACATCCCTCAAGTTGTTTAGTGAACATGATCCATATTCACCACACCTAATCCGATCATCACGAGAAGAGATGTAGTTTCAATGGTGGACAACGAAGTGTCGATCATATTATTCATATGACTCATGCTTAACCTTTCGGTTCATGTGTTCTGAGGCCATGTCTGTACATGCTAGGCTCGTCAAGTCAAACCCAAGTATTTCCGCGTGTGCAAAACTGACTTGCACCCGTTGTATGTGAACATAGAGTTTATAGGACCCGATCATCACGTGATGCTTGAACACGACGAACTTTCGCAATGGTGCATACATGGGGAGAACACAGTTTTATCTTGATCTTTAAGTGAGGAATCATCTTATAATGCTACCGTCGCGATCTAAGCATAATAAGATACATAAAAGGATAAACATCACATGCATATAACTTTATGTGACGTGGTATAGCCAATCTTTGCGCAATGATCTCCATCTTGTGCGTGCCGGCATGATCTCCATCACTCCACCGTGATTGCCTCCACCATAAATAGCAACTACAACTATTACTAACTACTTATCGATAAAGTAAAGCTATTACATGGCGTATAAGAAGTTGACACACAGGTCATACACAATTATAAAGACAACCATATGGCTCCTGCCGGTTGTGTACTCATCGACATGCAAGTCGTGAAACATTACAAAACATGATAATCGCATACAACATACACATCATATCTTGGGCCATACCATATCATAGAAAACACTCCTTGCAAAAACAAGTTAGACGCCTCTACTTTGTTGTTGCATGTTTTACGTGGCTTATGGGAGTAGCAAGCTAAGAACGATTCTTACCTACGGAAAGCCACAACGGTGATATTATGGTTGCCAAACTCCGGTGTAAATACCATGACAACTATAGTGAGAGAAACTGGTATCCACCAGCCGCATGTGTGGAACAAGCCACACGTCAAGTGCGAAGCCGGTCTCGCGAACGAGGTCGCGTAAGGTTGGCCTGGACCGCTTCGATCTCACTATCCCGCGTCATAAGAAGTACACAAACAAGAGGCATGCAACAGAAAACATCAACGCCCGCAACAACCATGTTGCGTTCTACTCGTGAAACACATCTACGCATAGATCTAGCTCTGATACCACTGAAGGGTTTCGCAGCATAGTAAATCAAAAAAATTCTACGGATGCGAACTGGAAAGCCAAGATCTAATCTAGGAGATGCAAACAACGAGGGGGGATAGATGAGATCTTCATACCCTTGAAGATTCACACAGCGAAACGTTCGACGGAACGTGGTTGATGTAGTCGTACTCGCTTCTCCTCCTCGCGATCCGATCCGATCTAACACCGCAAGTGGCGATGCCTCTGAGAGATGCACACGTGCGGCACCTCGACGTCTCCTCCTTCCTAGGTCCAGCAAGTAGGGTGGAGAGATGGATTGGATCTACAACGCGACGGCGCGGTGCAAGCGGTGGAGAGTTTCTGTGGCAGGGCTTCGCCTACGCGCAGTCGGGAGGGAAAGAGAGAGGAGGGGCAGCAGGGCGGCTAGGGTTGTGGAGGAGGTGTGGGAGGGGTGTGCCCCCATCCCTCTTTATATAGAGGGGTGGGCGGCTGGCCCTTGCCCCTCCCCCAAGCCCTAGGCCGGCGGCCAAAGGAGGGAGGAGTGGGGGGCAAGTTCCCCCCTTCTAGAAGCTTCCCTAGGGTTTGGCCGGCTGGGCCCTATGGGGCCTTGTGCCCCTGGCCCAATGCAGCCAGGGCAATCCCTCATAGGCCCACACCCCCTCCCGACAAGTGGGGCCATGTTGGTCCCACTTCGGAAGGTTCCAGAAGCTTCCGGTACAATACCGAATAACCCGAAACAATTCCGAACTCCAAAAACTGCATTGCCTTATATGAATATTATTCTTCGAACCATTCCGGAACCTCTCGTGATGTCCCGGATCCCATCCAAGACTCCGAAAAAAACTCATAAACCAATTATCCAATCTATCCTAGCATCGAGACACGTTAAGTGTATGACCCGTCGGGTTCGAGAATATGCAGACATGATCTTCTATCAATAATCAATAGCGGGGTCTGGAAACCCATATTGACTCCCACACATTCATCGATGATCATATCGGATGAACCACGATGCCAGGATTCAATCAATCCCATATATATATTCCCTTCGTCTCGCGATATTTTACTTGCCCGAGATTTGATCGTCGGTACCGTCATACCTAGTACAATCTCGTTCACAGCAAGTACTTTACTCGTTCCGTAATCCGATATCACTTTGTGATTAACTCCTTAACCACATGCTTGCAAGCGGTGTTAATATCGATTACCGAGTGGGCCTGAAGTATATCTCTCCGACTTGGGAGGGACAAATCCCATCTCGATACATACAACCCAACAGGTACTTTCCGATCACCTGAGAGACACCTTTATGATCACCCTCTCATAGTATGAAGTTTGATGACCTCAAAGCTTTCTTCCGATACCAGGGAGTTGTATTATCTCATGGTCTAAGGAATACAATATTTGACATAAGAAAAGCTTCGCAAAGATGAACACGATGACACGATCTAATTGCTCCGCTTAGTTTGGGTCTGTCCATCATATCATTCTCCCAATGATATGATCTCATTATTAATCAACAACTCATGTCTATGGTTTAGCAAACCTTAACCATCATTAATCAATGAGCTAGTCCATAGAGGCATACTAGGGACACGGTGTTGTTCACAAACCACACAAGTATTAAAGTTTCCGCTTAATACAATTCTAGCATGGAATATAAACTTTATCATGAACAAGAATTATAATAATAACATCTTTATTATTGCCTCTAGGGCATAATTCCAACAGTTTTGTCATGTTTCATGACTTGCATGTCGATGAGTACACAAACGGCAGGAGCCATATGGTTGTCTTTATGATTGTGTATGACCTGTGTGTCAACTTCTTATATGCCATGTAATAGCTTTACTTTATTGCTAAGTAGTTAGCAATAGTTGTAGTTGCTATTCGTGGTGGAGGCAATCATGGTGGAGTGATGCAGATCATGTTGGCACGCACAAGATGGAGATCATTGCGCGGAGATTGGCTATACCATGTCACATAAAATTATATGCATGTGATGTTTATCCTTTTATGTATCTTATTATGCTTAGATCGCGACGGTAGCATTATAAGATGATTCCTCACTTAAACATCAAGATAAAATTGTGTTCTCCCCATGTATGCACCGTTGCGAAAGTTCGTCGTGTTCAAGCACCACGTGATGATTTGGTGCTATAAACTCTGCGTTCACATACAACGGGTGCAAGCCAGTTTTGCACACGCGAAAATACTTGGGTTTGACTTGCCGAGCCTAGCATGTACAGACATGGCCTCGGAACACACGAACCGAAAGGTTAAGCATGAGTCATATGAATGATATGATCGACACTTTGTTGTCCACCATTGAAACCAGATCTCTTCTCGTGAAGATCGGATTGGGTGTGGTGAATTTGGATCATGTTCACTAAACAACTTGAGGGATGTTGAATTTAGTGGGAGTTCGTCTAGTAATTTTATTAAGTTGAACTAATTATCATGAACATAGTCTAAATTGTACTTGCAAATTTTGTAGATCAAATGGCTAAGTCCAACTTCAACTTCAACGTTTTTGCTGAGAAAGAAAAGCTTAAGAACAATGAGTCTAACTTCACCAATCGGGTTCCATGATCGAGAATCATTCTCATTTGGCGGACAAAAGGACTATGTCCTTGAGAAAGCGCTAGGTGGCATACTGCTATAGATGTGCCTGATGAAAAGTTGTTTATCGATCAAGAAAGATGATTATGGTGTGATTAAGAGCACCATGTTGTTTGCTATGGAATCAGACATTCAAAATCATTTTGAGGAGTTCCCCGGGCCCTTTGAGATTCTTGAGGAATTGAAAACTATGTTTCAGACTCAGGCCCGTTCTAAGAGATATGAGATCTCTGAGAAATTCTTTAACTGCAAGATGGAGGAAGGGAGTTCCGTTAGTGAGAACGCTATTAAGATGTCGGGCTACACTCAACGTCTTGAGCAACTGGACTGCAAGATTCCAGAAGAGCTCAAGATTGATAGAGTTCTGCAATCACTCCCTCCTAGCTACAAAGGTTTTGTAGTTACTCATAATCAGATTGGTTCCACTGATACAATCACTGAGCTCTTCGCTAAGCTGAAAGCTACAAAGGTGGACATCAAGAAAGATAATCATGTGTTGATGGTCAACAAGCCCCCCAGCTTTAAGAAAGGTAAGGGTGCAAAGAAGCCCTTCAAGAAGGGAAGCGGCAAGCGCGTTGCCCCTGATGAGAAGAAGCTCAAGTCTGGACCTAAGCCGGACACTGAGTGCTTCTATTGCAAGGACAAGGGTCACTGGAAGTGCAACTGTCCGAAGTACTTAGCGGACAAGAAGGCTGGCACCATCAAAGGTATATTTGATATACATGTTATTGATGTTTACCTTACTAGCGCTCGTTGTAGTGCCTGGGTATTTGATACTGGTTCAGTTGCTAATATTTGTAACTTAAAAACATGAGCTACGGAATAGATGGCGGCTAGCGAGGGATGAGGTGACGATGCGCGTTAGCAACGGATCAAGATTTGATGTGATGGCCGTCGGCACACTCTCCTTAGTTTTACCTTCGGGATTAGTTTTAAACCTTAATAATTGTTATTATGTGCCTGCGTTGAGCATGAACATCATATCTTGCAAGATGGTTATTCATTTAAATCGGAGAATAATGGTTGTTCTATTTTTATGAGTAACATCTTTTATGGTCATGCACCTGCTATGAATGGTTTATTTCTTCTGAATCTCGAAAGCAATAAAACACACATCCATAACATTGAGGCTAAGAGATGCAAGGTAGATAGTGATAATACGACTTATTTGTGGCACTGTCGTGTAGGTCATATTGGTGTGAAACGCATGAAGAAACTCTATTCTGATGGACTTTTGGAGTCTCTTGATTTTGAATTATTTGACACGTGCGAGTCGTGCCTCATGGGCAAGATGACCAAAACCCCGTTCTCCGGTATAATGGAGCGAGCAACGGACTTGTTGGAAATCATACATACTGATGTATGCGGACCAATGAGTGTTTCGACGCGCGGTGGATATCGCTATTTTCTCACTTTTACTTATGACTTAAGTAGATATGGGTATATCTATTTAATAAAACATAAATCTAAAACATTTGAAAAGTTCAAGGAATTTCAGAAAGAAGTGGAAAACCATCGTAACAGGAAAATTAAATTTCTACGATCCGATCATGGAGGTGAATATTTGAGTTACGATTTTCTCACACATCTTAAAGCAAGCGGAATCGTTTCTCAACTCACGCCACCCGGAACACCACAGCGCAATGGTGTGTCTGAACGCAAGAATCGAACTTTATTAGATATGGTACGATCGATGATGTCTCTTATAGATTTGCCGTTATCATTTTGGGGTTATGCATTAGAAACTGCTGCATTCACTTTAAATAGGGCACCATCTAAATCCGTTGAGACGACACCATATGAACTGTGGTTTGGTGCTAAACCTAAGTTGTCGTTTCTTAAAGTTTGGGGATGCGAAGCTTACGTCAAGAAGTTGATGCCGGACAAGCTCGAACCCAAAGCGGAGAAATGCTTCTTCATAGGATACCCTAAGGAAACGATTGGGTATACCTTCTACCACAGATCCGAAGGCAAAGTGTTTGTCGCAAAGAACGGATCCTTTCTTGAGAAGGAGTTTCTCTCGAAAGAAGTGAGTGGGAGGAAAGTAGAGCTAGACGAGGTTATTGAACCTTCTCTTGAGTTGGAGAGTAGCGCAGCACCTGAAATTGTTCCAGTGCCGTCTGCACCAACAATAGAGGAAGCTAATAACAAGGATCATGAAGTTCGGACGATGCTACTACTGAACGGTGTAGGTCGACAAGGTCGCGTGCCCCTCCTGAGTGGTACGGCAACCATGTCTTAACTGTCTTGTTAGTAGACAACAGTGAACCTACGAACTATGAGGAAGCAATGATGAGCCCAGACTCTGAGAAATGGCTAGAGGCCATGAAATCCGAATTGGGATCCATGAGTGAAAACCAAGTATGGACTTTGGTGGACCCTCCTAGCGACCGAAAGGCCGTTGAGTGCAAATGGATTTTCAAGAATAAAACGGACGCGGATGGTAATGTTACTGTCTATAAAGCATGGCTTGTCGCGAAAGGTTTTCGACAAGTTCAAGGTGTTGACTACGATGAGACTTTCTCTCCCGTAGCGATGTTTAAGTCCATTCGGATTTTATTAGCAATTGTTGCGTTTCATGATTATGAAATATGGCAGATGGATGTTAAGACCGTGTTCCTCAATGGCAACATTGATGAAGAGTTGTATATGATGCAACCCGAAGATTTTGTCGATCCTAAGGATGCTGATAAGGTGTGCAAACTTCAGCGTTCCATTTATGGACTGAAGCAAGCATCTCGGAGTTGGAACCTTCATTTTGATCAAGTGATCAAGAGCTTTGGATTTGTTCCAAATTGCTACGAAGCTTGTATCTACAAGAAAGTGAGTGGGAGCTCAGTGACATTTTTGGTACTATATGTGGATGACATATTGATTATTGGAAATGACATTTGACATGCTTAACGATGTGAAGAGTTATTTGAGCAAATGTTTTTCAATGAAAGACCTAGGGGAAGCTGCTTATATATTGGGCATCAAAATCTATAGAGATAGACAAAGACGCCTGATAGCTTTAAGCCAAAGTACATACCTAGACAAAGTTCTGAAAAGTTTCAGAATGGATAAGGCAAAGAAAGGTTCAGTACCTATGTTGTCAGGTAAGATATTGAGCAGGGCTCAGTGTCCAGCTACGGTAAACGATAGAGAAGCTATGAGCAAAGTGCCTTATGCCTCGGCCATAGGATCTATCATGTATGCCATGCTATGTACTAGACCAGATGTGTCCAATGCTCTTAGTTTGACGAGCAGATACCAAAGTGATCCAGGAGTGGAACACTGGACAGCCGTGAAGAACATCCTAAAGTATTTAAATAGAACTAAAGAAATGTCCTTAGTCTATGGAGGTGATGAACAGCTCGTCGTAAAAGGTTACGTCGACGCTAGTTTCGACACCGACAAGGATGATTCTAAATCTCAGACAGGATACGTTTATATTTTTAATGGAGGAGCTGTAAGCTGGAGAAGCTGCAAGCAAAGCGTGATCGCGGGATCTATAGTAGAAGCGGAATACATGGCTGCTGCAGAAGCGTCAAGTGAAGGAGTTTGGATCAGGAACTTCATCACTGATCTTGGTGTGGTTCCAAGTGCCTTGGACCCACTGGAGATATTGTGTGACAACACTGGCACCATAGCACTGGCTAAGGAACCAAGATATCATCCAAAGACCAAGCACATCAACCGCAAGTTTCATATAATTCGAGATTATATAACAGATGGAGATCTAAAGATTAGCAAAGTACATATGGATCTGAATGTCGCAGATCCGTTGACTAAACCTCTTCCATGAGCAAAACATGATCAGCACCTTAGTGCCATGGGTGTTAGATTGTTGCCAGATGTAAACTAGATTATTGACTCTAGTGCAAGTGGGAGACTGTTGGAATTATGCCCTAGAGGCAATAATAAAGATGTTATTATTATAATTCTTGTTCATGATAAAGTTTATATTCCATGCTAGAATTGTATTAAACGGAAACTTTGATACTTGTGTGGTTTATGAACAACACTGTGTCCCTAGTGCGCCTCTATGGACTAGCTCATTGATTAATGATGGTTAAGGTTTCCTAACCATAGACATGAGTTGTCAATTAATAATGAGATCATGTCATTGGGAGAATGATATGATGGACATACCCAAATTAAGCAGAGCAATTAGATCGTGTCATAGTGTTCATCTTTGCGAAGCTTTTTCTTATGTCAAATATTGTATTCCTTAGACCATGAGATAATGCAACTCCCTGGTATCGGAAGAAAGCTTTGAGGTCATCAAACGTCATCCTATGAGAGGGTGATCATAAAGGTGTCTCTCAGGTGATTGGAAAGTACTTGTTGGGTTGTATGTATCGAGATGGGATTTGTCCCTCCCAAGTCAGAGAGATATACTTCGGGCCCACTCGTTAATCGATATCAACACCGCTTGCAAGCACGTGGTTAAGGAGTTAATCACAAAGTGATATTGGATTACGGAACGAGTAAAGTACTTGTTGTGAACGAGATTGAACTAGGTATGCCGATACCAACGATCGAATCTCGGGCAAGTAAAATATCGCGTGACGAAGGGAATATAAATATGGGATTAATTGAATCCTAGCATCGTGGTTCATCCGATATGATCATCGATGAATGTGTGGGAGTCAATATGGGTTTCCAGACCCCGCTGTTGATTATTGATAGAAGATCATGTCTGCATATTCTCGAACCCGTAGGGTCACACACTTAACGTGTCTCGACGCTAGGATAGAATGGATAATTGCTTTATGAGTTTTTGTTCGGAGTCTCGGATGGGATCTAGGACATCACGAGAGGTTCCGGAATGGTCCGGAGAATAAGATTCATATAAAGGAAAGCAGTTTTTGGATTTCGGAATTGTTTCGAAATGTTTGGTATTGTACCGGAAGGTTCTAGAAGCTTCCGGAGTGGGACCAACGTGGCCCCACTTGTCGGAGGGGTGCGTGGGCCTACGAGGGAGTGCCCTAGACGCATTGGGCCAGGGGCACAAGGCCCCATAGGCCCAGCCGGCCAAAACCCTAGGGAAACCCTAGGGAAACCTTCTAGAAGGAGGGAGAAAATTTGCCCCCACTCCAACCCTTGGGGCCGCCGCCCTAGGGCTTGGAGGAGGGGCCAAGGGGGCCGGCCAGCCCCCTATATATAGAGGGCAGGGGCGCAGCCCTCCTCTACCCATCCTTGAACGCTAGCCTGCTTGCCCTCCGGATCTCTCTCTCTCCCATTGCGTGGCGAAGCCTGCATGAAACTCTCCACCTTTGCACCACGCTGTCGTGTTGTAGATCTAATCTATCTCTCCACCCCACTTGCTGGACCAAGTAAGGAGGAGACGTCGAGGTGCCGTACGTGTGCATCTCTCGGAGGCGTCGCCACTTGCGGCGTTGGATCGGATCGGATCGCGAGGAGGAGAAGGCTAGTACGACTACATCAACCACGTTCCGTTGAACGTTCATTGCTTGATTTCTTCAAGGGTATGAAGATCTCATATATCCCTCTCGTTGTTTGCATCTCCTAGATTAGATCTTGGTTTTTCCCGTTCGCATCCGTAGAAAATTTTGATTTACTATGCTGCGAAACCCTTCATTCGTAGCATAGAAAACAAAAAAATTCCTACGATGGGAACAACTATGTACCAAGATCTATCTACTAGATACAAACAACGGGTGGATATACATCCATAGAATATATACCCTCGAAGACCTAATAGTGTTAACGAGGTTGTACTCGTGGATGATGTAGACGAACGCTTGCCGAACTCAAGATCGTGATGAAGTCCATCTGGTCCAGCCGGTCCAGCACCATCAAGTCCAGCACCGCAAAGCAGTGGTGCATCCGTGATCGCACACACGTCCACGTACTCCTACAACCTCCGTGCCCTCTCTCCAGGGAAGCAGCGGAAGCAACAAATCCTTACAGAAAAAGCCACCGGGAACATGTATCTCGCTGATCCGAGACCATGGGGAAATTCTAAAGGGAAGAGAGAGATCCTTCGCGAGGAGGTGTACTTTGAGAGGAGGAGAGGGGGCCTTTTATAGGGAGAGGGGGGCAACCCAAGGGGCATGGAGCTAGCCATGGTGGATACCCCCACCTCTTCCACATTCATGTGGGTGGAGCTCCCACTCAAAATGAAAAGCCTCCACTCCCATAGAAGAGCCTCCACTCAAAAATCCACTCACATGCATTAAATTTCCACCAAATTTAATGCAAGCTCTCATTTAAATAAAACTCTTTTATTTATTTATTCAGAATTTTGTTAATTACTTTAATTAACATATTTTGACATAAAACCCCTTGCTAGTATTCAATTTCACATGCAGAACCAGTTTCAGCAATTTCAATCAAAACAGTTTCGATGTCTAGTGAAACAAATTCCTGCGCTTGTTATTCTTTCCGGCATGAAACTTTTGCTCCAATTGGATGTCAGTGTCCCTTAAGTGTGCCATCCTACGGTTCGCGAATAATGCGGACATGATCGAGACCCTTCTCCGATCAATAATCAGAAGCGGGATCTGGAGATCCATACTGACTCTCACACATTCAACAATGACTTTCCTGTGATCGCCGGAACCTTTTACGCTAGTATCTTAATCCCTTTGTTTCACGATATATTACATGTCCGAGATTCGGTCATCGGTATCTCCATACCTAGTTTGATCTTGTTACCGACATGCACTCTTTTCTCGTTCCCGTGATATAACATTCTAGTGATCAAATCACTTGCGTGCAAGCTAATCAATGTGATATCACCGAGAGGGCCCAGAGCATATCTATCCGTCACCGGGATGAACAAATTCCACTCTCGATCCATGAGCCTCAACATAACACTTTAGTAGTTCCGAAGCCATCTTTATAATCACCTAGTTACGGTGTGATGTTTGATGTCCTCAAGAAACTCTTCCAGTGTTAGTGATTGACATGATCTCATGGTCTAAGGATTAGGATCACTTTAGCAATATAAACTCAATGACTTTGATCGTAATGATATACTTCGGATGAATGTTCATCACATCATTACTCTAATGTTTTGACCTCGTTATTAACAACATCCAATGTCCATGATCAGGAAACCTTTGATCATCTTGTTAATCAACGAGCTAGTTTATAAGAGAAGCATAACTAGGAACTTCCTTTTTGTTTATTAAACACACATGTATTAATGTTTTCGTATTAATACAATTATAGCATGCAAAATAAACATTTATCATAAACAAAGAATACGATAATAACCACTTTATTATTGCCTCTCGGGCATATTCTCTTCAGCAACTAGACAGAGCGGCGGCGGATCTTCCCGTGACTAGCGCTAACCCTAGATCGGTAGGGATGTATAGGTTGGGAGAGCGGCGGCACATACGAACCTCGTATTGCGTTCCCCGGCCCCCACCTCCACTTTATAGCGCTGCCACAGGGGCCCACCAATTATGTGAGGGTTGGGCGCCCCCGATCAGGGCGCGAGACCAAGTTGTTCAGGCCGTTGGGCCGAACGGGAGATCAACCTAACATACATTGCTTCATTACAGTCAATGGTAATCCCAATTGATTGAAGAGCAGCTCAACATGGGAGATTGTATCACTTCCAAGTTAATTTTACATGGGTCTACACTATGAAGCAAACCCAAATGATAAGATTGAGAAGTCCAAGACCAGACTTGTCGCAAAAGGATTATATCCATACCTACGAAATTGATTAGGATGAGACTTTTGCACCTCTACAACAAATTTTTATTGCCATTATACCGGCTGGATATGAAAAATGCATTCTTGCATGATGTTCTTTTGAAGAAAGTGTACATGGAAATTTCACCTGGATTTGGTACATATCAAACTCATTGAATTAGGAAGGTCCTTAGGTTGAGAAATTCACTAGACGGGCTTAAGGAATCTCCTCGAGCATGGTTTAATCGATTTTGTTGTGTTATGAATACCCACATGGAAATGGGGATCACACTATGTTCTACCACCACCCTAAGCGACACGTCCGGATTCTTGCAGTATATGTGGATGATGTCATTATTATTATTGATGATATTTTTGAGATCGCGCAGTTAAAACAGAAGTTGACCAAAGATTTTGACGTCAAGGCCCTTGGACAACCAGGTATGTTTGAGATTGTAAGGTCCCTCGGTGGTGTTCTTCTTCTGCTCTCACGGTGGAAGTACGTCTTGGACCTTCTTACTGATGCATGAATGATTGGTGTCCAGCTGCTTTGACTCCTATGTTAGTTGTGTGCACAATCTAGAGATCTAGTTGAGAGAGAAAAGCTACCAGTGACTTGTAGGTCTGACTCATCTATTTACCTAACATATCATATGCAACGAGCCAGTGTAGTCAACTGCTAAAACATGCATTATCCAAGACGTGGGCATTTAAATTTTACGCTATCTAAAAAAGCAGCTGTGGAAAAGGTCTATGGTTCAAGGCCACTTGAATATAGAGGGCTACAGTAACATTGATTGAGCTGGTTGCCTCGATGATAAAAGGTCAAAATCGACTTTATCTTGGTATCTTCGATGAGTAGTGAGGTGCCATGGATGGAAAGTCTCATATCAAGATGGAAGCTACTACGAAGAGGGCCACTAAACATTTGATGTGACAACAAGTTAGCAAGCTCAAAATCTAGTTAACAAGCCTTCAGTGAAAAGTATCTGTTGGCAAGTTAACAAGCGAGGCCTTTGAGTATATTACTGAAAGTGCAAGAAGTAGTGTGAATGGGTAGACTGAAAAAAATCTATCTTACCCGGGAAAAGAAGCTTTAATAAAATCAGTGGTCCAAGCCAAGCTGATCCATGGTATGAGTTGTTTTTTACTCTCCAAAAGTACTTGCAAAAAATTCACTTCTGTTATGGGACAATTTTGGAGTGGAAATTTAGACAGAAGGTCTATGCATTGGTTATCCTGGAATAAATTGGCTATTCCAAAAAATCAAGGGGGTATGGGTTTCCAAGATATGCAGGCTTTTAATGTAGCTTTGCTAGGAAAACAGGCTTGGAGAATAATTATGAAGCCAGACTCCTTGTGTTCCCGGGTTCTTCGAACCAGGTATCTCCATAACCAGGAGTTGATGACTGCCAATGCTCCGAGGACAGCATCGAAAACCTGGCGTGCGATTCTGGCAGGAAGGGAGGCTTTGAAATTGGGTCTTATAAAGCGAATGGGCTCTAGTCAGTCTATTTCAATTTGGAAAGATTGTTGGCTCCCTAACTCTGCGACAATGAGGCCAATGGGGGTCTGAAGGAAACTGATCTTGTCATGATAAACGAGCTTTTAACTGCAAGTAATGATTGGAATGAGCCTTTGATCCGTGGGATCTTCTTTGCTCCAGATGTTGATTCCATTTTGAGTATTCCGTTGAGGAGTACAGGGGGTGATGACTGGCTGGCATGGACCAAAGAAAAATCTGGAATTTATACAGTTCGGTCGGCTTACAAGTCCTTGATGGAAGCGCGTCAGTCGGAGGAGGCTAGGAATAATAATGGACATGCTGTGTCTTCGTCTGAAAATTATACTGATTTATGGAGACGATTATGGAAACTGTCAGTAGTACCTAAGGTGCGTGTTTTTTGGTGGTGAGTTCTTCGAGAAATACTTCCTGACTATAGGACTTTGTCACGGCGACATATAATAGATAACAGCACCTATGCTCTATGTAAAGCAAAACCTGAGTGTGTGATGCATGCTTTAATTGAATGTAGTCATGCGAAATTGTTTTGGAAAGCCGCAAAGGAAATTCTTTTAGTCAAATTGCTGAAGCTACATCCAGTGACATGGGCAAAACATATCCTGTGCGAGTCTTTTTTTCAACCAACATGAGAAAGCTATTATAACTTCAGTCATGTACTCGATCTGGTCATCGAGAAATAATCTGACTCATGGTGAGAGTGGTTTTAGTCCTGCTAAAACTATGAAGATGGTGAAGGAAACCTTGCAGACTCTTGAGTTACCAAAGGACAAGGGTGTTCCTAAATTTGCTAGGCCGGAATGTAAGTGGCAGAGACCACCTGATGGAGTGGTTAAAATTAATTCCGATGGTGTTGTTAATGTCAATGACAATCTGGCAGCCACTGGTGTTGTTGCACGTGAGGGGGTGGCCTTCCGTGGTGCTACGAGTAAGACTTACCAAGGTGTGTCTGATCTTTTGACGGTGGAGTTCCTTGCTTTTAGAGATGTTGTTGTGTATGCAAGAAGCAGGGGTTTCACTAATGTTGTTTTTAAAGTTGACTCTGAAGATTTGGTCCAACTTTGGCAAAATAGAGCTAATGATCTTTCAGTAGTCAAGCAGGTCTTAGATGAGATTAGTGAGCTGAGTTTGTTGTTTACAAATTTTAGCTTAGTTCATGGTCGTCGCGAGGCTAACCAGACGGCTCATTCTTGTGCAAAATATATAAGCCTACATGATGGGTCGTTTTCCTAGGATGCTGAGCCACCTGCTTTTCTAGTTCACAGCCTTGGGGCTGATTGTAAATTGGTGTGACTTGTGGGCTGTAAGTTTCTAACGCACTATTTTCTTACCAGGATACCTAAGAGGGTTGGAAGGTTTTTAATGAGACGGCTTGCTAGCTTTTAATATATATTATCTTTCAAAAAAAAGCTCAAAATCTAGTTCAGCATGGCCAAATGAAACATGTAAAAACATTGATTCTTCATCAAAGAGCAGCTTACGAAACAATTAGGTACTCCCTCCAACCCATATTAAGTAACTTGGATTTGTCTAAATTCGAATATATGTAGCATTAAAATATGACAAATCCAAATCAACTAATATGAGTCGAACGAAGTAGTAAAGAGTGTTTGTTGGCATGCAGGAAGATGGGATGAGTGTTGGAATGTATGTATACTGTATGTGTTTGGCCAGTAGGCCCATGCCCGTACATCTGATTCCAGAAAATTCCGCAAGCTACGACCGAAAACATGCCAAATAACAGAAGCTAGTAATACTAAAGAGGACAGACAAGAACTCAATCAAAAGCACCTTTTGGCATTTAACTGTAACTAGAATAATTTTTTAGCGCATTCAGTAATATTTACATGGGTGCAACCAGAAGTCTACAAAAGCACAAGAGATTTGCATTCTTGCTGGCAGCTTAATGCTAGAGGGCAACTAGGGTATCCTGGAGCTAGCAACAAAAGTGAACCACAGCTTCTCCAGGTATGATTGGGCGCGTTTAGGCGAGTCAAGGTTGCTTTTAAGCGCAACGAGAGGCATTCATCGCCTCAAAGGCTTCCCTGTGACAAAAAAAAACAAGGTAAGAATGAGGAGAAATTTCTATGCAAATTCTTTTCCCAGAAAATAACAAAGGCTTGCACCACGGCACAAGAACAATATATGCTGATGTCCTGATTTTCTAATAAATTTATGGGACGAGCTACTCGCTGACTAAATCTCAATATGCCATAAATGACCAAACCCACATGATACTCATTAGACTTCAGATCATTCTTCCCGCACAAGCACAATCAAATGTAAGAGACGGAAAAAATCACATGCACTCCAGAAGAACTTCACAATTAACACTTTCTTTAACCAGAGCAAAAGCTTTGCCGCAATCTATTAATTAAGAAGAATTAACACTTCCATATATAAGAATTAATTTATTCGTGTACTGGACCTACAGGCAGGGGACTCAACGAGACTTTTGGCACCAGTAAAACATGGAAATTTACCTTAAAGCCTTCTCAATTTCAACATCTTTAGGGTTCAGCTTTAGGCCATCTGCGAAAGCGTCACATGCTTTTTCATAGTCCTGTAAGTAGAGAGCACATGATAAACTCCATGATCATACGATACTGAACGCAAGTTACTATGTTATTTTGTAACCTTCAGACACATAAAAGCAGCGCCTTGTCGATAACAGGCTTTTGGCCAATCAGGTCGCAACATTCTGCACACACTAGCATCCTTGAGAGCCATATTTCCACTTCCCACGCGCAACATGCAGAGACTCCTATTGGCTAGCAGGGTTGCATTATCATCTGAACTAGGGTCAAGATCCATTGCCTGCAGTACAACAATCAGATGCCAATTTAACAATACTAGTAGAGTTTCCCGAACAACTACAAAAAAATGGCTAAAAGAGCATATTCCGGACTGTGAAACTGTCACATATAACAGTTCAGATAGGATCAAGTAAATCATTCACAAGAAGATATCCATCCGGAAAGGTATCAGAACAGAAGCTGCTGTATACTATCATGAGTGTATTAGGTCAGCACTTTGAACACAAATTTCTGAAATAACTCATATAATTACTAAGGGCAGTGCAATGTAAGGTACTGTCATTAAAGAGTGTTGTCATCTCATTAAGAACCTCTATAGAAGTTATCACCTCAAATGGTAGTCAAGCTATACAGACGCTGAAATTGTTCAAGCTACCTACTTACAAGAAAAGGTGAAACACTTCAAGACGTTGCAAGCACCTGCATCTGATATGCCAAAAAACGCATCCTTTCCACATATACACTCATCAAAGCACCTACACTATATATGCTCTATGAGGGCAGGATGGTGGCTAGGTTGTGTATGCAAGACATCCGGGTTGGTTAAAGGAAGCAGTCAAAGTTTTATGGGCTGGAACCAGGGTCCCCAGTCCCCACCAGGATTACATAGTACTGTCCAAGTAGCTCCTCTTCGCCTAGCCATGGCATCATGGGCTTTCTGGGCAATCTTCTTATGGCAGCGGCTCTTGTAAGCAAATGTTAAGCAACACATTCATAAAAAACCATAATAATTGGAGTGCCTCTGAATCCTGGAAGTTTCTAATTAGAATATGCAGAAATTTGGTAAAAATATACCATAGGACACAGTTTTAAAAATAAAATTTATGTCATAAGAGCATCATACATATGATTATCAATGTATCGAATCAGATTATTATTGTTATTATGAATGTATCTTATCAATGATGACTTAAGACATCATTATCATATCTTGTCAATTCAATTACTTGAGTAACATGAATATTTTTAGCAATTAGGTATAGCATTAAAATCAACTCTGTGAGGTGTCAACAGAGCTATAATGTTGAGCTGCTCATAATTTTCTTTGTTCCAAATTCAAAAAGCCTTCAAGCAGATTGAGTAATTGGCAAATTCTTTTGTTTAAAATTCAAAACAGCCTTGAAGAAATCAAGATTCTACAGAGTGGCTTACAGTAGTATACAGCTCTCCCGCTATCATATATTCCTTTCTCTTAAATGCCTCAGCAGCTTGTAATTTCAGTTCAGCTCTTTTCTTCTGACACAGATGCTTGTCCTGATTACGAAGAAATTCACGTCAAAACAAATATGTCAGACTAACAACAAGAATCTGCATTTGAACACTAACAATGACGCGTCAATGTCATCATATCCTTCAGTCCAGGGGGACTTGTACATACAAATTTCAGTAAATACAAATACCATTAGCAAGCCATAGGTAGCATGACAGAAGATCGGCCTATCAGGAGACTAATAGCAACAATAAATAATACACCCTGCATTTCACTATAACTGTCACCAGCCTCGGGAATCTCCACAAGTTTATACTACTCCCTCCGACCCGTATTAGTTGATTTGGATTTGTCTAGATTCGGATGCATCTAGACATGTTTTAGTGCTAGATACATCCGAATCTAGACAAATCCAAGTCAACTAATATGGGTCGGAGGGAGTAGATGCAATCTCCACTGTCTACCCCTAATTTAATGCTTTCAAAGAAGTTAAGTGGTTGCATACTTGCAAGTCATTTAGTAGGGGTTTGCGTGGCCATTTCTCATAACGTATTTTTAGATTTAGGTGGTCTGATTTCGTGCATGGTGGCTAGTGACAAATGTTATGAAACAAAAGAAGTATTATGGAACTGCTGGTGAGCACAGAAGGAAACACATACCTGCTTCAAACCGAAAGCTTTCACATGAGATATGATTCCATCAACACTCCAATCGGGCAGCGTTGGAATGGGAGAAGTTACAGGAAATAAAATTTCAACAGTTTCTCTACTGCCTTGAAAAGCCGCAACTTCAATTGGAGTTCTACCAAACTGTGAGAGTAGAAGAAAATATTGAATCCACAGCTAATCATCATTAACATAAATATCAACTGTAGTTTCAAAGAATCTCTACGTCATTCGATCCAAAATTTAAGACATTTCAAACACATAACTAAATGGACTTCACATAGAGTCAAATAAATCTTAGGTTAATTTCTGGGGCACTACTAGCGATCGGACGCCGATTTCTACTTCCCATCGGACCAGTGTTTTGCTGTACGATTGGAAGCATGGTGGTCGTTGGATTTTCAAGGGGACAGGTGCTTCCCTAATAACTGCTTCCACAATACTAGCCAACCTTCGTTAGCAGAAACCACCAATTGCCAGTTTGCATGATCTGCTTCCTAAAATTACTCCCTTCATTCATGCTCGATCTAATTGCTAACGCTAATTAAATAGATTCTTTCAGAAGTAATTACACCCATTTTAATCCGACTTTTAAACACTATTGCCGGATTTTAGGGACATTAGTTACTCTAGCTAATTTCACGTATGAATTATGCTTCCTTAGGCAAGGAAATTTGTTTTCAACAATAATAGAGTTTGCTTCCCATGCAATTGGAAGGTTCTTCAATATGACAATGATTTGTCTCTTATACAGATTTATTTATTTGCACCAGCGCAAGGAACAAAGCGTCAAATCTGTATGTAGTATGTGAAATAAACATATCGTATTTAAGATTGAAGCATGTAACATGCAACTTTGAAGCACTTTTTTGAAGAAAAAAATTGAAGCGCTTATTCGGTTGTAAGACATTGGGAGGAAGCGCAATTTAAAGATGGTTGAAGCGCTAACAAAATGCAACCGAAGCAATGATTCTGGTTGTCTAAAGAATAGCTTTTTTTGTGCGAGATTATGCATGTAAAGAACATCCGTGTTTCCATGTTTGGTAAGAATGAAGCACAAACACAGACTTAAGGAAATAAACTTGATCCATGTTCGAAGCATATTAGCGCTCTTATATGGTTCTGGGAAACAATCTGCAGCACCAGGGACGATAACGATGTCCAATCTACTGCTCAGGTCGATGGCATCAGCACCAGGGAAGATAGTGAGTGACAAGAAGCAGCTGCCGTGATCTCAAGAGAAATTAAGCCGCAGCCTTGGGCGGAAAGGGCTAGGAGAACCAGCAAACGAAGCCTTGACAGGGAGCACCACGTATGGAGCACCGTTGGAGCCCTAGAGGAGACTTCCTTGCGACGATGAGATCAAATCTGTAATCGCCTCCCACCGCCAATGTTCAGATTTCCACCGGTGGAAGATCATCGTGACGCCTCCTCCTCGTCAGGCTCCATATCGGCATGTCCTCGCTCCTGGTCAACGTCCTCGCCACCATCGCCCTTTTCGTCTGCTCCAGATCGACGTCGTCGCCACCACTGTCGGCATCAGGACGGACACTGTGGTGGTTATGGCTAGATCATGGTTGTCTACAGCGTCGGGATTCACATGGTTATATAGGCCAGCTGTTAGGCGTTGGATGGATATTGAGATCCAAAAGTTGTCAAGAGGGCCGACCGCTAGCCTAGAATCGGACTACGATATGTAGTATTTACCTAATTTCTGTAGCAAATAACCAAAATCTTATTAGAAACTTAAGTTTATTTTATTGCATAAATTCTCTCATAAAAAATATGTATAAATGAAAATTGAAAAATAAATCTTTGAGAAAGAGCATCTTGAGTTTGCTTGACCGAGCTATGAAGGCGGCACATACTTCCCAAATCATAGTTCAGTAGACGGCAAGCAAACATGTGAAGCGTTCTGCAATTCACTTTGCAAAGGGATTGAAACCCATAATGGTCATAAGTGATACTTACTCAGATTTTCCCTTATAAAAAAATACCAAAAAGAGGAGTACACTTGTATCATTCTAACAGCTGAAAGAACTGCAGTAGCAAAAGACTTATACTGATCCGGAGACAGTTATACATTTTTTAGAGAATGGAAGCTTTTGTTAGCACTTGCTCTGCTTCGTGGATGCATACAGCCTAGGAGGTGGTTCTAGATCACTAACAAAACTTCGTAGGAAGATCTCTCGAGAAGTGGTTGACGATCAAACACTACCTCAAATGATAAATCAAAGTTTTACTGCCAGTCATAAGCTTTATGTTTGGCGCAGTACTCATACTGAAACTTACAAGCAAGAATTGCTCTATCGATCACCATCTCCTTTAGACATATATTCTTGAACTACTTTCAAATCCAAAGCTCCAGTATCTTCCTACAAATTAATGAATTAGGAAGGTCTCTTTCGTGCAGAGAAAAGAGCGCGGCAATTTTTCAAACTTCCATTCGAAATGTGAAATATTTAGACAGAGGGGAAAAGATTAAGACAATGCAGCAAGGTTGGTTATCTAATTGGCTAGCCAAATATGAGGTGGTTGATAGATCTTGGTGTTACAGGTAATGAGGGTAGCACCAGAGTGTGTGAGGGTGATACCCGGAAGTGCCCGTATATGTGAGGGTAACACCTAAGTGCAAGGAGGGTGGTGCCCGGATGCGTAAGGGTAGGTACCCGAAAATATGAGGGTAGTACCCAATTAATATGTGCGTGTTAGAATAGTTGTGGTATTCCACCTTGTACTATATGTATGCCCCTTGGGCCTCTAGTCAATACAAGAGAATCATTTGTGTCAATACCTTGTATGAAGTGGTCAGCATATTTACTTCATGGGTTTTCTTGAGTCTAGACCATGTACCACATGATAACTGATTCTGGGCAGCGTACACTCTCTGAAACTAACTGATAGGGGCTGCCAATATAGCTATAGTCATGTAGCAGAAAAACAGAACAAAATTGTTAAATATTTACAAGGAAAGAAAATAACAATGAATCCTAGCTCCCAGAATAAAAAGTCTTCCAGGTTGGATACTCCCCCCAATTCCCAAGGAAAAAAATATCCTTTTTATCTTGGTCAAAAGAACAAGTGAGGGTGATCAACTTATTCTAATATCTCAAGAGTCTACAATCTAAACACGGTCCACAGGAAGTTTGT
The DNA here is from genome assembly GCA_023614405.1 of Avena insularis. NCBI lineage: Eukaryota > Viridiplantae > Streptophyta > Magnoliopsida > Poales > Poaceae > Avena > Avena insularis. Next base: position 313,362,219 of record CM042693.1, on the reverse strand, counting down.
ATGGAAAATAGATCATGACAGAAGTAAAATTGGAAAACAGTGAACTCACTCCATCTGGAATATTTGGGTTAGCACCAGCTTCTAGTAAACATTTAACGATGTCAGCTAAGCCACAATGTGCTGCCAACATCACGTAACTAGAACCATTCGAGTCAATGAAATTCACATCAGCGCCAGCCTGAGTAAATTAATTATAAATTGATCATCTGTGTTAGTGCTTGATATGTCATCCAAAGAAGATGTACGCACGATAAAAATCAGGTTGACCTGCAGGCTACATCTAATGAAGACCATGAAAGAAGGTTACTAGCCTTAATGAGTAGCTTCACACATTTGCTTTTCGATGATGATGATATAATTTCTACGGGCAGTACGGCCATACTCAAAGGGGTGTCATCAAGGTTGTATACCTTATTTGGCTGCAGAAAGTGAATGAATCAATTTAGTATACTTAAAAAGGAACAGTAAAACCACCTCATTTTGTGCTATATATAAAGTATTTACTGCTGATGTTCATACAGAAATTAGACATAATATTAATTAAACTTGGGAAGTGAGCGTGTTTTATTTCAAAAGAAATAATTATCACCAAACGTTGTATATATGTGCTGCTTTGTGAGGCCACAATATTTACATTGTGTTGCATGATAGACTCAGATGGGAGATGCATTGGTAAGGGCCTTAACAAAACCGACATTTCTTTTGAACATCCAATAATGTGTACAGAGAAACTGACGTCTTACATCTGCGTGGTGCTCCAACAAAATCTTCATCGTAACATCTTGACCATGAGTAGCAGCCACATGCAACGGGTTCCCAAAGGGAGAAGGTAGATCCACGTCAATTCCTCTTGAGAGCAGCAATTCTACTATTTCTTGTTGTCCTGGTAAAGATATTATTAGAAAAACAGGAAGAAAATGATATTTCCAACATTTAAGGTGCCTTTCACACATGATGCATAAACGTATCTCAACATATGCTTTACAAGGATTTCTAGCTATACCATTTTAGACTCAAATACCATGCTCATGACAGAAACAGTGCCAAGAGCTAGTACCATGCTCAGGACAGCTATCCGACGATTTAAAAGAAAACTAAGGATAACAACTTAACGGCCGTCATATCTAGTGACTGGCCACTGGCCTGAGTCGTGGCCCAAGAAAGATAGAATACTAAGAAAAGCAAACGGGAGGTTAAAAGCATCGAAGAAGTCAACAGCATCTCCTGAACCCACAGATTTCCCCTCAAACCCTCTAGATCTCTCAATCGTATTCCAAAGTCTCCTGCAATTCATATCTAGTGACATGGGTTGCTAACAAAACCTAAGTGATTTCATATGAACTGAAATACTACACGAAATTTTGTTTCAAGTTAGTATATATTATTTGCGTGCTTGCGCGGTGGAGAGAGAGAAGAGAGAGACCTTTCACTGCAGCAGCATGGAGAGGCGACCCTGTGTTACCACCTAACTTTGGATCAGCACCATGAGCAAGAAGATATCTTGCAGCCGCAGCTCTCCCAAAATATGCAGAAAGGAACAGTGGAGTTTCACCTGAAAGAGAAACTATCAGGATCTCAACGAATTCAAACCTAACAAAGGTTCTTTCATGGACAAGGCATATATAGGTTATTGTAAAAGAGCTCTATGTGAAACCGGAACTTCATTAGTCCTAATTAGTGCAGTACCCAGTGACTCCTATGTTTAGTGTTCAAATAAGATGTCACACAAGGCACACATAATGAAGAGACTAGAGAGAGACTACTAAGATACAATGATCTAACATGTCCCATTAATATGTATTGTTTAAAACTTAACTTAGAGCTTAAATGTAAATGCATAGTGTATGATATGAAGCCTATGTTTGAATTTGAAACGTTAATAATAACACAAGATATGAACAGTTCCCACTTTCATTGAAATCTCACGAAACATTCACAAATTTCGGCCATGTCAGTGGGTACCAAAATAGTCCACTTTCAGTCAAACCAAATTCAAACTCTACTCAAAATTTCTCAAATGTTGATTGGATTTCAGTCAAATTAAAGTGGAAATATCAGTCATACTGTTGTATCCGAGATAAATTACTCATTCTTCTCTTTTCCATTTACAGAAAAAAAAATAGAGCAGGCAAATCCAACATGATATCTCCAGTTAACGGTCCAACCCGTAGAATAGATGCGAAATTGAAATGAACCGAAACCCTGACCTCTGTCGTTGGTTTGGTTGACGTCAAGGTGGAGGTCCTCCACAAGGTACCTACAGACGTCCATCTTCCCCTCCATGGCCGCCAGGTGCAGCGCGCGGTTCCCGGAGCCGCCGTCAACCGCCGCGGCCACGACCGCCGCCGCGCCCTGCCCCGAGTCCAGCCTCCGCGCCATCTCTGGGCACACGCGACGGGAAACATTTTGCAGAGTCAAGTACTAATCACCTGACTTACGCGCTTAGGAAGGATCAAGAAACCCTAATTAAGATTAAGAGCAGAGATGAGCTTGGTTGGGTTACTTTTGAGGAGGCGGAGGTTGCCGTCGAAGGCGGCGCGGAGGAGCATCTGCTCCGACTGCTGCTTCTCCATGGCGACCGATCCACTCGTTCGGGCGGAGGAAGGCGAACCGTCGAGTCGAGAAAGATGAAAGTGGCAAGAAGACTGATGCAAACTGCCGAGACACGGTGGGGATGATCGTCGGCACGCTGCACGCCGTAACTGGTGCGTGACAAAGGACCACTTTAGATGAATTTTTTTTAGTTATTGTACTTTAGTTTTGGGAACCGCCAGGAAACGGAGCCCCCGGTCGTGGCTTACGGACGCGGCTCGTCTAACGTGCCGAAGGCCACGGCAGAACTGACGTAGGGATACGTATCTGCCGTCCTTAATTCTTAAAACTAATCGAACGAACCGAGCTATTCCAGCTCCAACTAGCGTGAATAGAGCCCAACAACGCGCGAAAACCTTCTTTTACCCTATATTGATCATGTTTCCTGGCGCCAAAAATTGAGGGACATTGCGTAACCAGAAAATAGAGGCGATCAAATCGGACAAGCAGGAAAAAAAATCTGAGATGATCCATTCATAAATCGCCAACATTTAGGATGGTTTTGCACTACTGATAACTTCAGTTAAACTTTTGTGGCTTACCGGTTTTGCCGTCCATGGTGCAGGCGCCGCCATCGAGTTCGAGGGGGCGGTGGAGGAATATGTCCACCTTCTCTCGAGTCGCGGTCGCCGGAGCTGGTGTGTGTGCCGGCGAGCGGCCGTCGCTCTAGTGAGGTTCCGATGGGCAACAGCGACGACGGCGACAAGCGTGGGGTCCATCCACTTGGTATGAGTTGGAGGTGGAGGCGGCAGCAGCTTGTTGGGTTACGGGCGGATCGAGGGGACGGCAGGTCAAGCCGGTGACCATGGTGCGGCACCTGCTCTGCTCGGACATGTTTTAGCTCGTTCAGTAAGCGGAAGCTGGAATAGCTCGGTTCGTGGGATTGGTTTCACGGACGAGGGATGGCTGATACGTGCCCCTACGTCTAACGTGCCGAAGGCACGGCAGAACTGACGTAGGGACACGTATCTGCCGTCCTTAATCCGTAAAACCAATCGAACGAACCGAGCTATTCCGGCTCCAACTAGCACGAATAGAGCCCAACAGCGCCCGAAAACCTTCTTTTACCCTATATTGATCATGTTTTCTGGCGCCAAAAATTGAGAGACATTCGTAACCAGAAAATAGAGGCGATCAAATCTACACTGAACGTGCCGACGACGGGAGACGAAAACTGGGCGCCCAGCGGCGCCGCCACAATTAGTTGTCAACAACTCGTCTGTTCGATCGCGTGCTGCTTCGTTGCCAGTTACATAATCCTTTCCGGCCGGCAGCAATGCATTGTTATTCTGATCGTATGTACGAGGCCATGTGCTAGCAAATTACAACGATCTGAAGCTATCGGTGATTGCCAGGTTCTCCTTTGGCCATCTAATTTCTGAAACCTTGTTTTCTTCAGGACCATCTCTTTCAAACATTCCAAACCATCATGCATAACCTGATAAATGAGGAAAATAAGGAAAATGATGGTTCAAATGTGTAAGTGAAAAGCATCAGAATGTTAACATCTTGCTTAATTACTCAAAGGTAATGTTTGCAACCTGCTACTTATTGGTCAATGTTGTCTATTTTATAGGATAAATGCCGTGCCAAGTTGGGTACCACAGATTGGCATGAAATTCAGCACTTTGGATGAGGCTTGGAACTTTTGGCAGAATTATGGGGGTAGAATTGGGTTTGGTGTGAGGAAGAGATACTCAAACCCAAGCAAGTTTGATGGAATAGTTACTTCAAGCAGATATGTCTGTCGCAAAGAGGGTTTTCGGGAAAAAGACAAAAGAGATAAGCACATTAAGCAACCTCGAGCAGATATTAGGACCGGTTGTCAAGTTCGGATGAGTGTTACAATAGATCGAGAAACTGGAAATTATGAAGTTTATGATCTTGATATTGTACACAACCACATGCTACAGTTGCAAGAAACATGCCATCTCATGCCATCACAAAGAAAGATATCTGAAATTCAAGCTTTAGAGATAGACATTGCCGATGATTCAGGTATTGGTCCAAAAGCTGCACATGAGTTAGCTAGTCGAGGAGTTGGTGGATCATCTTTTGTTAGCTATACTCGCAGGGATATAAAAAATTATCTGCGTACTAAGCGCCAAAGGGAGCTAGCATATGGCGAAGCAGGGAGTATGTTGAAATATTTTCAAGATAGAATGGTTGAGAATCCATCATTCAAATATGACATACAATTGGACTGTGAAGAGTAGATCGCAAATATTTTTTGGGCCGATGCTAAGATGATTATTGATTATGCTCATTTTGGTGATGTTGTTACCTTTGACACTACATTTGGAACAAATAAGGAACATAGGCCATTTGGTATATTTGTTGGGTTCAACCATTTCAGAGAAACAATTATTTTTGGTGCTTGCCTTTTGTATGATGAAACATTTGAATCCTTCAAATGGCTATTTAAAACTTTCCTATCAATTCATAATCACAAGCACCCTAGAAAAATATATACAGATCAAGACACTGCAATGGGAATGGCAATTGAGCGTGTGTTTTTAACAACACTGCATGGGTTATGTACTTTTCACATAATGGGAAATGTTGTCAAGCATTTATGTAGTCACAAGGACAAGGGCAAAGAGAAGGAAGATGACAAGGATCAGGGCAAGGATGATGAACCAAATATTCTTGCAGACTTTAGTGCTTGCATGTTCGAGTATGAGGACAAGGCCAAATTCGAGGAAGCTTTTGACATTATGAGAACTAAGGTAGAGAAATATACTTGGTTTGATAGCATCTATAAGGTAAAAGAGAAGTGGGCTGAATGTTATATGAGGGATGCTTTCATCTTGGAAATGAGAAGTACACAACTAAGTGAAAGCTTGAACAATGACCTCAAGCACTACGTGAAAGCAAATCTTGATGTGATTCGTTTCTTCAAGCATTTCGAAAGAGTTGTGCAAGGGAAAAGAGACATTGAGCTGAATTCAGAGTTTGAGTCAAGGGAACTAGTACCTAGGATCAAAATGAACATACCAATGTTGGTCCAAGCAAGCCAAGTTTACACTCCTAGCATATTTGAATGTTTCCAAACAGAATATGAGAGATCTATGGCAGCCTGCACTAAACAATTGAACATGGACTATGAATTTGCAGTGATAATTAGTACCCCTTTTGTAGATCCAACCTTCCAAGAGGAAAGCAAAGTTATTGGTAACCCATCCGAACAAACAGCTTCATGAGAACAGGGATATTATGTGCACATGCTCTAAGGGTTCTTGATTTGATGAGCATCAAGTTACTACCAACCCATTATATTTTGAAGCGATGGACTCGAGAAGCACGGTCTGGAACTATCCAGGACATAAGTGGAAGGGATGTTATTGAGAATCCTAAGCGGGATGCTGTTCTACGCTACAAATTTCTTTCACGCAAATTTGTTAATTTGGCAACTAAAGCATCTAGTTCTGAAGAATGTTGTATTTTAATTGAGAATGCACTTGATAGTGTTGATAAGGAGGTTGAAGCAAAATTAAAAATGGGAAGTCAAAGTAACCATGTTGAGGGATCTGATACACAAGTTATACCTCAAACAAATGAACTTTTAAAGGCTGCACGACTAAAGAAAAAATCTTCAAAGAAGAAAACTTCGAAGAGAAAACGAACTTGGATTGAAAAGTTCCACAAGAAGAAGAAGACGAGATCATCTGATATGGAAACACAAGAGGTACCTAAGGTATGTTCTTCATATGCAAAAAGTTGTTCTCCATTGTTTTCCCATATGTAGACTAAAAATTTGCTAGAACCTGTATACTCTACAGGGTTCCCAGCAACAAGGAAATACAAAGAAAACTTCCCAGCAACAGAAAAATGGGAGGAAAACTTCTCAACAACAGGAAAACAAGAGGAAGACATCAGAAAGTCAAGTAATACGAGAGAATGGTCATGTGAACATCCAAAATGAATCTGAAGGCTACGGGTTTCTTCATAGTTTTACTGACCTGTTAACGGTATGTTTCATGCACAACTATTTTGAGCTAGTACAGCCAATAATGTATCACAGTTCTAAGATTCGAATGTTCTACTCTGCAGGTTGGAAATGTTGAAGACATTAATGCAGAAGATCTTTTTTGATCATACGATTTGGCCTTTTGGTTATGGAGTAGTAGTATGTCTATAGTTGCATGCGCAGTGAAAACATTGCGTCAGCCGAACTATATTTTCTTCAGCTACTAGTTCAGATATTTAAACCTAAAATTGGGGAGTGTCACTTATGTGTTTGCTTCAGGAGCATACCAAACTACTTTGAATTTATTCTGTTTGAAAGCCAATATAATGAGGAGCATTTGTATCATAATAACAGTCTGGAATAGGCTGCTCTTGCAATCGGACAAGCAAGAAAGAAAATCTGAGATGATCTATTCATAAATCGCCAACATTCAGGATGGTTTGGCACTACTGATAACTTCAGTTAAACTTTTGTGGCTTACCGGTTTTGCCGTCCATGGTGCGGGCGCCGCCATCGAGTTCGAGGGGGCGGTGGAGGAATATGTCCACCTTCTCTCGAGTCGCGGTCACTGGAGCTGGTGTGTGTGCCAGCGAGCGGCCGTCGCTCCAGCGAGGTTCCGATGGGCAGCGGCTACGACAGCGACAAGCGTGGGGTCCATCCACTTGGTATGAGTTGGAGGTGGAGGCGGCAACAGCTTGCTGGGTTGCGGGCGGATCGAGGGGACGGCAGGTCAAGCCGGTGACCATGGTGCGGCACCTGCTCTGCTCGGACATGTTTTAGCTCGTTCAGTAAGCGAAAGCTGGAATAGCCTTTTTTGCGGAAGCTGGAATAGCTCGGTTCGTGGGATTGGTTTCACGGACGAGGGACGGCTGATACGTGCCCCTACGTCAGTTCTGCCGTGCCTTCGGAACGTTAGACGAGCCACGTCCGTGGCTTACCATCGGCCTCCTATATAGACGTCCCATTTGTTCTGTCTTGAGCGTTCGATGGGTACGTGGGCCGCCTAAGTAGTTTGTATGTAGAAATTCAGCATTTTTCTAGGTAACTGACGCTAATTTGGTGGGGCCTAAAATTTACTGCTTCGATTTGAATTATCTTGATTAGTTTAATAAACTAATTCTAAATATTATTAGGAAGCAAATCTTGTTTCTTATTTAGATACGGAAACAATTTTCTTCTGATAGATGCAAAAATATTGTATGTTTCCAAAGAAGCATGGTATTGCTTCCCTCGACGAGACTAACGCTTTCAACCAACTAATATAATTTTTTCTGCCGATAGTGAAATTATTTAAGACGCCTGCTTCAAAGGAATTGAGCATGTTGTTTCGAAAGGAGAAAAGTCTAAAATAAACCTTAAACTCGTAGATGAAAGCTAAATCGAATCTCGAATTCCTAATCCTGAAAATTGACACTCTATAAACTTATAATTCCTGGTCTATTTTAAACCTTGTAACCGTTTGGCTCACCGGGAATACCACAATCCTGGCTGGGATAACAGGCCAGTCTCACTGAAGATGCGGACCCACATGTCATATCCGTCCTCTTCCTGCATTCTCACATTCACCACACTGCGGAACGGTAGCTGCTGAACTATCCACGCGCGCCTATGCACGTTGGCGAGAGGCTGCTGTACGTGATCTCGCTGTTGCTCAAGTGCTAGCTACGTTGCGTGAAGGCTCACAACTGAAACGAGCAGCCAGACTTAATCCTCTTTGCTAATTAATCAGAGATTAACGAATAGCAGCAAATTGACAAGCTTCAGGTACAGATAATTTCTGAACGGAGCTGTTGCTGGCCGGGCGCACGCGATCGTGCAGAAGGGGACCCGGGATTGAGCTGTTTGGCTTCACTTGGTCTCACGACGCCGGTAGGAGGTGGCGCTAGGACCTATGGTAGCCGGAGCGACCAATGGCGACCACCGCATCGGCGAACGGCACGGCGCTATAGAGCACGGGTGAGACGGGAAAATACCAGGATCTCACCGGGTGACCAGAACGTGCCAATCCGAGGCAAAATGAGACGGAGTCGACATCAAGGTCGACGACCGGCCGGAGCGTCCCAGACCAGATCTATTCCTTCAGATCTCTTGACATTTACAGCTTAGGCTCCGACCAGGGCAGAGGACCAGCCGTGCGTACGGTCTCAGGCTCGACAACGCTTCCCCAAACAATCTCAAAATTCTGCGGCGGCGCCGGTATCCAGCACGATCTTGCAGCGTTTGTCCTGCACCCTATTCGACCAGGGTTGCCGATGTAGGACGGGGCGCTTGGGCTCACCAGACGCAGCTCCCTGGCTGCAACCTGGGTGGATTTAACAGGACTGCCCAGGTCCCACCACAACTGTCGCGGCTCAGAGGGCGTGGCCGAGTTGCTGGAGTTCGGTGACGGAGATAGAGATCGTCGAGAGAGATTAATCGGAAGGAAACAGAAGGTTGAAGATAGATGTGATAGGTAGGCCCTACTGTCAGTGGGAGTAACAATCTGAGTATATTTTCCCCGCATATGGAATCCAGGCTCAGGGTTTAAAATAGACTGGGATTGATAAATTTAAAGTGCCAATTTCCAGGATTAGAAGTTCAGGGTCGATTTAGGTTTTTTCTACGAAATCAAGGTTTGTTTTGAACTTTTCTCTTTCGAAAGAAATGAATATTTGCTACCACCGAATGGAAACTTGCTTCATGGTAAAAACATTTCAGTATGATATAACATTTTTTTAGGTAATTACAACGTCTCCACTACTTGTGCTACTTTCTTTTGTATATGCTTCCCAACGACAGATGCCACTCTGCTGGACGAAGCACAATTTTTAGATGACCAGAGATAATTGTTCTGCTACTGTACTTGTTTTCGTACTTGCATCATGTTTGCTTCCACAAAACAAAACATGTAATACGAGGTTAGTCTCTGTGTTGTCTAGGAAATGCAGATGCCACCACACGATGATGGCCAATTGGCCATGCTTCCTTCCCATGGTGGTGTGCTTTATTCAGATGGTAGTTACGCCTTGGTCAGATGCCTCTAGACGATTTTTCCATGCTTCCTTCTAATGGTGATCATGCTTCATTTAGATGGTGGTCGTGCTTCTTGCTGATGTCGGTTTGTTTATCCTTCTACTGCTTGACGATGTGGGGGATTATAGCGGCATGGACAGAGAGACTGCAACATGAAAGACACGAGATGAATAACTAAAGGATTAGACATAACTAAATTTTAAAAGTGGAGAAGATCTGAGAAGACTATGACCTAGGACACATGCACTTGCCTGCTTCCTCCGGTTCATGTCGTTGTTGATGGTGACATACACCAGTGGAAGCAGCGTTCAGCCTGCTAGAGATCCACCAAGACGAGGGTATAACCTGGCCGCAAAACACCACATGGAAGCAAACCAAGTTAGCTTTCTACAAACATGTTGACGCGGGAAAAAGCAACGTGGCCAATACTGAAGTTATGTCTTATAAAGATCTAAAAACCAAATGCATACAAGATGTGGTAACAACTTGCCTAGGTTAGTTGGAGCTAGCTTCTCTAGATTCGACCGGTTTTTGGAAGGATTAAGCCAAGGACCGGTGCTGGGGAAGCAACCTCAATCCCGATGTGTTGGCCATAGCATATCCTCGTCGGCCTGGCTGAGCCGCCAACCACATCTTCTGGAGCGGCCGACCGCTTTCCGGGATGCCTCGATGATGATTCCCTGTGGAGGAATGTCGTGTGTGGGGCGAGGGCGTCGGACTCCATCAAGGCACATCGCGCGGCAGCAGAATCCAGCGGCGGACCTTGGAGCGGTGCGCCAGGAACAAGACCACTGCGCCTTCCCGGATGACCTCACCATGCTTGAGGTCGCGGGCGTCAATCACTACCTCAGCCGTGCCAGGAAGCACGAGGCGGCGGGTGATACGTTGGAAACGTATCTATAATTTTTTATGCCCCATGCTTGTTTAGTATCTACTTTGCTCTACTTGTCCACACTTTGAGTTGTTTTTTACATGTTTTCTGGTACTAACCTATTAACAAGTTGCAACAGTGTCAGATACCTGTTTTCTGTTGTTTTTTGTTTCAGAAAAGTTAGTAAATAAATATTCTCGGAATTGGACGGGACGAAGGACAAAGTTAATAACTTTTCGTGGGGAACAAGAAGTCTAGAGGGGAGCCCGGAAGGCCAGCCGAGGGGGGGGGGGCAGACCCACCCTAGGCGCAGGTGGGCCCAGCCCTGCGCCTGGCTAGGGTTTGGGCACCCTGGCCGCCTCCTGGTCTCGCTCCTTCACCTATAAGAAGCCCCCAATACAGAAACCCTGAGTACCCAATCAGAAATCCACGAAACCGTCTGTAGCCGCCGCCACCATCGTCCCTAGATCGGGGGGGGGGTCTGAAGTTCTTCCTGGCACCCTGCCAGAGGGGAGATCATCCCGGAGGCCTTCTCTCCGGTATGATTCGTGAATAGTTCCACCTTTGACTATGGGTCCATATAGTAGCTAGATGGTTGTATCTCCTCCTTTGTGCTTTAATGTATAGATCTTGTGAGCTCCGTTCATGATCAAGATCTAATCTATTTGTAATCATGCATGTTGTGTTTGCGGGGATCCGATGGATATTGAGATTATTATATTGGTTTGATTAATGGTTTTATTTTTATGATTCTATCATGTTTGTGTTGTTTGTGATCTTGCATGCTCTCTGTTGCTAGTGGTTATCTTGGCCAAGTAGTTGCTAGTGACTCCAGGAGGGAGTATTTATGCTCGATAGTGGGTTCATGCCTCTAGTTTCCAAGGGAAGTGACAATAACCTAAAGGTGGACTTCTAGTCATAGATGCAATTGGATGACGGTCTATGTATATTGTTGTATTGCCCAATCAACCTCATAGGATCTTTCTGGCTAGTAATTGCATTGTTATGCCTTGCTCAGTTCATGTCAATTGCCCCACTGTAATTTGTTTACCCTTCATGCCATGTTGTTTATCTAAGGAGAGCACCTCTAGTGAACTATGGACCCCGGTCCAATCTTTACCATTGATACATCTTCCACTGTTACTTATTTACTTGTTGCAAACCTTCCACACCATTCGTTTAATCCTTTGTTACAGCAAACCAGTGAGCTTGACAACCTCACTGTTCGTTGGGGCAAAGTCTTGAGTTTGTGTTGTGCGGGTCTCCACGTTGCTTGCAACACCTGTGTGACGTTTCCTTCCTCCTTATGGTTTGATAACCTCGGTCTCAACTGAGGGAAAACTTGCTGATCCTTTTACAAAGCCACTCCTGTAGCCTGCGCATGAGGTTCACGCAAGAGCAATATGTATTAGATACAATCTAGATTGACTCTAGTGCAAGTGGGAGACTGAAGGAAATACGGACTCAAATGTTGCTGATCCTTTTACAAAGCCACTCCCGCAGCCTGCGCATGAGGCGCACGCAAGAGTAATAGGTATTAGATACAATCTAGACTGACTCTAGTGCAAGTGGGAGACTGAAGGAAATATGCCCTAGAGGCAATCATAGAGATGATTATATTTCTTATGTATCCGTGAGTTATTGTATTGTTCCTTGAATATCCATATCAGGCAACTTGTATTGATTGGCAATTATGTTTGTGAAGCTCTTTACTTGTATGCTTATTTAAGAGTTGTCCCTAGTCGGAGTTCATGTGAGGACACACGTGAATATTAGACTAGCACATCGATTGGTTGATGACTATGTTTCGCAAGTCATGGACATGAAGATGTCAAACCAATGATGTGGACACATGTTATGAACATGGGGTTGGACTGACCCAACTTGAGACTGGCAATTAGTTGCAGCTCTCTCTCTACACATCGTGTACGTGTTTTTCTTAGACCTGAGATTGTCGCGTGTACTTGAGATGTGGATCGACCTACTTTGGGGCTATCAAACGCTGCTCCGTAACTGGGTAGTTATAAAGGTAGCTTTCGGGTTTGTCCTGAAGCATGCTGCAAGGCATGGTCAATCAAGATGGGATTTGCCCCTCTCTACTTGAGAGAGATTTCTCTAGGCCCCTCGTGTGATCGGATCCAGAAATGCATGGCCGTGCTACATATGGTTAAGAGTTAACCTAGTGAAGGGATTCCGAATCACAGTATCGATAAAGGGAGGTCAGCTTGGAGCTAGACCAAATATCGTGAGGCAAAGGTAAAGACATGTACTAAATCTTGTGATGGTTCGTCCGATATGATCTTTGTATGCGTTTAAGAGTTGGCACGTCTTGCTAGAGGCCGCTACCAACTATTGACAAAATAAGTATATTCGTGTCATGTCTATACGTATATGAACCTATAGGGTCACACACACTTAAGGGGCTGGAAGCCTTATGAGGATTAGATCCGAATTGGACCAGGCTTAGGGTTCTAATGGGCTGCTAATGTAGAAGCCCACTAGGGACGCCTATATAAGAGAGAGTGGGGCGAGCTGACCAGGGTTAGACCATTCCACCCAGCCGCCACTCCTCACGCCTGTGTTGCACGTGCGGACCTAGCAGTCCGGCGTCTGATGCTTCCACCCTGTACGTGTGGATACCTCGGAGGCGCTGCATCAGTAGCGCTTGGACGAGCCGCGCAAGGGGAGCTTCTCATGGGACGAGAACGAGGAGGAGACGTAGGTCGCTCAGACTACCGACGCGCTTCATCAAGTTCCGCAACCGCGCGTCTAGTGGTAATCCCGTGATCTATGACAACAGTAATCCTGGTTTACGCGGTAGAAAATTTTGATTTGCGCTAGTGTAGCCTACCCGTATCCCTTCAGTGGTATCAGAGCCGATGTTGTTCAGTTATAGATTCGGGATGGTTGCATATGGTGATATGCAGATTGGTATGAATGATGTGATCGTTTATATTGCGGTGGTTCCGTGATCGTGATTCTGAGGTAGTCGAACGACTTACCCTACCGGTCGGTTTCCGCCATCGGGGTAGACAGTGACACATAAATCCTATTGAATCACGCGAAGATCAATATGATTGATCGAATCGGAACCTAGATCTAAAGTCGATGTACCGTGATCAAAGGAGTTTGATAAGATCGGAGCAACAGACGGTTTATGGTAAATTTGATTTGCCGATCAAAATCCTTAAAGAAAATTGTGTAGATTCGATCTCTCATTTTTTACAGTTTTATGATCCAGTAGAATGCGATTCTATGCATAACTTATTTTTGCAGGATGTATGTGATCAGTATGGCCCGTATATGTATGTGATGCATGTATAAATTTTATCATGACATGTGTGTCGTGAGTAGGGCAACACGGCTATAGCCATATGTGTTGTCAATTATTGTAATGGCCTGCGTGCCAACTTGTGATGATCCCAATTCTATGTAATTTTGATTACTAGCTGTTAGGAGTAATAGCTCGTATTAGTTCTTGGAGGACTCATCACTTGGAGGATGGCTCATATGGAACATGAAGATGGAGATCATCATGGTGGACATGTTCTGTGGCGATGGAGATCACCATGAGAAAATGGGCCATGCTGTGTCACATTTATGTGAATGCTATTCTTATGCGTTTTACTCTCATGCTTAGATGATAGAAGTAGAACGATCCCTCACAAAGTTTAAGTTAAACCATGCCCTCCCAACCAAACCTTGCACCATCCTATGCCATGTACAATCGTTGGTGGGCCTATGAAATTAGGGTGTCGCGGTTTTCCTTGGCCGGATGGGTATGTATCTGATACCTACACGCATAAGGGTTGGTGAGCTTGACAAGGTCATCTTAACAGTTAAGGACCTTGGGGCATAAAGGTTGGGTGCCTAGTTTTGACATAGAGATGTCACCCAACAACAAGAGTCATATGTGATATGATTAGCAAGTGTTGCTTACTGATTTACCTTGTCTTGTAGCAGTGATGCTAGAGCTCACTAGTCGACTTGTTAATTGTGTATCTTGAATCACTTAGTATCAATAGAGGGATATTGATTTAAGTGGGAGTATATGATATTAAATTGTTTAATATGTTTTACTCTTTCATGGTTACATGGTTTAGTATTTTGCATGTTTTCTGTTGTAGATCAATGGCACCGAACACTACATCACCTTTTTATTTGCGTTCAATTCCTGACAAAGATAAACTTAATGGAACAAACTATACAGACTGGGTCTGTAACCTGAGAATTGTTCTAAGGTGACATGGTTATACCCCGCGGGTGCATGATCTCAGCATACCTGGTCCAGCCCAAGGAAGGCCCACGGCAAATATACGCCGGCCCATGAAGACTTTCGGGTGGCCAAGGCCCATGACGCCTTCGGATCCTTGGAGAGCAAGACTAGAGTAGATAGGAAATTCAAAGGGGTAAAACCCTAGAACTTGTAACCGACTAGGTCTATGTCCGGGACCTGCCTAAGTCTATATAAAGGCCAGGAGGGCACGACCTAGATCTCTCGACTCATACTTCCGCATACACACCTCCACGCAGATTGCATCTGCGCACCCCTGTAATCACCGATTCCGCCATAATCAAGAGTAGACAAGCAGGAGTAGGGTTTTTACTCCGGGGGCCTGAACCTGGGTAAATCTCGTGTCCCCGTGTTGCTTGTTTGCTAACCATTCCGTGATCTCCAGCATCCCCATCTTCTCCAAAACCCAAGTCCATAACAATAGGCATTGACGAGATCAAACCTCGTCAATTGGCGCTGTCTGTGGGAACTGGGGACGCTGATTGTGCGATCGTGACGGTCCCAACCCGAATGATCTACAACTCTGTGGCGACGGAGAGTCACCTCCTCTTCGGCTCTTTCGAATTCAACGCCCACTCGCCGGCCACCATGAAAGACTTCGAGCCCGTAGGCGACGGACTCGAGATCCTATTCGGGAGTTTCTGCTTTCAGGTGGGGCAAACTGGCACCCTCCTCCTCCCCGAGCGGGTTCCCCTACCATCAATCAGGCCCGCTTCATGGGCCCCACACCCCGTGCTACGCACATCGTCATCAACAGATGAATCCTACGACAGCATCAGCTGCAACTCCGATCTGTGCGACCCGCCGTCGGATGAAGGGACCTACGGTTCCGGATCCGAAAGCTACGGCAGTAGCGGACCAATCTACGAGCGCTACCAATGCGCCGTAGTCATCCAGAGCGACGTGGATCAGCAGGCGCCCAACCCGACACCTAACCCGACAGATCAAAACGGAGGAAACAGAAGAAGCCAGTCCCCCCACCCGAAGGGGACAACAACGGCCATGTCATCCGCCTTAGCAAAGAAGGATGGGCCCAGGCACGCACCACCGTGGCAGGCAGCATAGTTCTGCCTGCAGACTCCTCACGGGATCTGCTGATGGCCTACCATCTGCTCCTGATCGCGAAGCACAAGAAGCAGGTCAAGATGCAGGAGGTGCTTGACAAACGCAAGCAAGCGGCCTCAGAGTCCAGCGCGCGACGAGCTGCGCTCTCCGCCATGGGCATCGGCTCCAGCACGAACGGCAACCAAGGCAACAAGCACCACTCTTGGATGGAGAACATGGATCCTAAGGAGCGCCGTGAGGTGACCCGAACCCTCCACGCATCCTTCATGGAGATGGACGCCGACGACAACGTCATCCCGAAAATGCCACAGGCTGCGATCATGGCAGCCACCGCCATTTAGCATCACACCTCCCGGAGGGGGACCCGAAAAGAGCCATGCACAAGTCCGCACTTACCGGACTCGGACTCGTCGGAGCCACGCTCCACCAGGAAGCTCCTACGGAGCCGAAGAAGAAAGCTCCGGTCAGGTTCGACCGCAGCCCCACCCCGTCATCTGAAGAAGAGGACCATGACCTTCCTCGAAGGAACAAGAGTTCGCGCCATCGCAGTCGCGATTACGATGCTAGGGACACGCTCACACAGCGCAAAATCGACAAAGCGTGAGCCAAGCGCGCATGCTCGTCTGAATCCGAGATGGACGAAGACGAAGGAGAACTCTGCGGAGCCCGATGCTTCAGCAGATTTGTTCGACGAACAAAGATGCCGCGAAATTTCAAGCTTCCTTCGGATACTCCGAAGTTCGACGGCACTCAAGAGCCAAAGGCATGGCTCAACGACCACCTGTCATCCATCAAATTGCACGGCGGAAACAAGGAAACCGCCATGCAATGCCTTCACCATGTCGATGTGTGCAACCGGATCCGCTCAAGCCTATCTTCAGGGTCCATCCGAAGCTGGGAGGAGCTAGCTTACAGCTTCATCCGAAACTTCAAAGGCACCAGCAAGAGCCCCGCGTCAATCGAGGAGTTGCGGGCCTGCACTCAACGAACCGGCGAATCCATTTGCTCGTACATACTACGCTGGTCCAACACCAAGAACTCCGCAGCGCACATCTCCGAAGAGAGGGCCATCGACGCCTTCAAGGACGGTGTCAAGCGCCAAGACTTCAAGGAGGAACTTGGGCGCGTCAAGCCCAAGACACTCGACCACCTCATGGACATCACCAACAGGTCTGATAAAAAGGAAACAGTTCTGGATACCCCAATCCCCGATGAACCTGCTGATAATGCATCTGCTACCCTAAAGAATGCCTATAAGAGAGCATGTGATGATTCTCTTGAGGTTAGCTGTCTTATGCTTGCATGCATGGAACCTGAACTCCAAAAGAAGTTTGAGGATCAGGATGCATACGATATGATCATCGCGCTTAAGGACATGTTCCAAGATCAGGCAAGGACTGAGAGGTACAATGTTGCCAAGTCCTTTGTCGAATGCAAGCTAGCAGAGGGAGCAGCTGTAGGTCCCCATGTGATCAAAATGGTTGGTTACAGTCAGACTTTGGAAAAGCTTGGTTTTCCACTAGGCCAAGAGTTGGCTACTGACTTCATTTTGGCGTCTCTTCCATCCAGCTATGGGCAGTTCATTTCGAACTACCATATGCATGGTGTAAAATCCCAAAACTTTAATCCAAGTTGATCAAGATCCAAATCATCAAAATTAGGGTTAACAAAAACTTTTCCATCTCAAAATATGAAAGCCTTCATGTATATGTGCATTTAAATTAGGAGTTCATTTGAATTGCCATGGTTCTGTGATTCATTACTTGTAAAATGATTCTTAGGTGAAATAAACATCATCTAAATCATTCCCAAACTTTTCCCAAAGAAAAACAACTCAAAATAAATAAATGAAGTGAATGGTCATTTTTGCCAAATTAACTATCATGCCTACTTTGGCTACTCCTAGTACTCAAAACTTAACAAAAACAATTGTGGATCTTTGCACCCCTTGCTAGTACACATAATGAGGTACCAAGGCCCACTTTGAGATCTGCCAAAAACATTCAAATGCTAAGTTTAAATGACAGTTTAAAATTGAATCTATTTCATATGGGAAGATCCCACTATTTCAAAAACCACTCAAACAAGCTCAATTTTCAAAACCCAAGCAACCACAGAGCCTCAAGCTTATGCCTAGCACACCCACCAAAACCTTCTCAAAATTCAAAAAGAATTTTCTTGCGGCGATTTCATCGAACACTTGGCAGGCAGAATTCAAACAAAACCAAATTCACTATTTTGAATAGTGTTCTGGCCAAACTTGTCTCCCATTTGACCCCCATTTGCTCACATTGTTCCCTCTGGATCAAACCAGGGCATAACTACCCCATCCCCTACCTCCTAGTAGCATGGACATGACAAGCCGAGCCCCACCTCACCGGCCAACTTGGTCGCCGCCGCAGCAGACCGCCTCCCCCTCTCTCGCCAGGTCTAGGAGATAGCCAGCACCTCACCACCACCCACTGTCCCCTCCCTGAGCCAGGCCTAGCTGTGGACCACCGAGAAATCCCCGCGCCCAGTGCCACCACGCCATGCCGAGCACGCGCCAGAGCGCCGCACCTGGCACGCGTGCACAAGCCGCCACTCGACTGCATCCCGCGCCCACCGCATCGCCACGACCCAGGGAGCACGCCAGACACCCCCATTTGCCGTCCAACGCCTCACAGCCACCGCTCGCCGCTGGCCAGCTCAGGCCAGCCACCACCTCTTACTAGGGCTGTCAAAAAAGTTCGGGCTTGACAAACTGTGCGAGTTTGGCGCGTTAACAACTCGGCTCGAGCTTGATTCGTCTCTCTAACAAACCAAGCTCGAGCCTATTTTCGAGATCGCGAGCTTAGTCGAGCCGAACTCAAACAGTTCGATAAAGCTCGTGATTTTTGTATAGCTGCAAAATTGAGACTACTATTATTATTCCATATGTTGTAAGACCGCTAAAATAATTATGCTGGCATGTTGGCCCTGTATTACTATTATATGAAACTCCAATCCATTTCTGCTATTTCGTTTTCAAGCTTTACTATTTTCTTGCTATGTAGCTGCATGTCGATGTACTAAAATTTTCTTACCGAGCTTCAACGAACCAAGCTCAAGCCTACTCGAGCTTTGGTCGAGCTGAACTCGAGCTTAGATGTAGGCTCGAAGGTCAACCTAGGCTTGCTCGAGCTTGGCTCGAGCTTCTACCAAGCTCGAGCGGAGCCTAACAATGGTCGCTCGAGTTCGGCTCGTTGACAGCCCTACCTCTTACCACCGCCCCTAAGCCCGCATTAAAATCCTAGAGCACCGCCAGGAGACCGCGTGTCGATCACCACCCTCAGCCATGCCGCTAGCAGCCTGTAGCCATGTCGCCAATGTCGCCACCATCGCCTGCCCATCCCTCTCGGTCTCGCCGTCGAGCCTATAAAAGGAGGGCACCCCCAGCCATTTGCAGCACACCACTCCCCTCACCTCACTGATCGTCCCACACCTCTAGCCGGAGCACGGGGAGCAGCAGCTCGCCGGAATTGTACTGGAGCAGGCCGCCTCTAGAGGATAAGGGCGCCGCTGATTGCGACCACCCCCAGAGCTGCCTCGACCGTCCCTGAGCTCGCCGTCGACCACCAGTCTGTTTGCCCGCCTTGCCGTTGTCGCTGGAGCCCTGGTACGCCTCCTATGCACCCCCACCGAGCAGCTAGGGTTAGAGCTCGCCGGCGACAGGTCCGTCATCGACGATGATCCACAGCCGTTGATCTCCACTCTAATCCAACGTCCCACACCGCCCCGTACCTCTTCGCACGTTATGAGCCACTGACTCGTGGATCCCCCCTGTCAGCTGAGCCCCGCGCTGTGGAGTGACACTGGGCCGGCCCGTTAACGTCTCCCGCGCGACCCAACAGTTTAAATTTAGATTTTCCATTTAATTTCAAACACAGTTCTGTACATAGATTCAAAAATCAAACCAGCTCGACTCACTGAACCAAAATGCATGAAACTAATTTTGTTAGAAAGGTACTGAAATGCTTAATCCAAGCCCGTTGGATTCAAACCCTTTGGAGTTATAGATCAACCATGGTAAAAATAACAAGGCAGAAGCTTTTCTGCATTCAAACATTTTTCAAAATTCAACCATAAAATATTTTGAGTTAATTCCAACTCTCAAAAATCACATTTGATCATACCTTTCAGAATATATAAAAACATATGGGTTTACTTACAGAAATAATGTTCAAGTAATAAAAGAATGCCACATAGGCATTTCTAGTCACTTTATTTATTTAAAATAAAAAGGTTAAACCTTATTAAATTGTGACACCACTTTAAATCATATTCCCATGTACTGAAATATGTGGTGATTACATGTGTCAACATGATCCCATGTTTGAGTTGGAGAATATTAAATCTTAAGTAGTTTTTCAATGAGTAGAAATTACTTTTCTCAAATTAAAATAGATAAGACAAATGCTTTAATCTTGTAATGTTAACTGATGATGCTAGATCATCTATAGTACACCTTTGTGTGATGATTGAAAATAGTTAAGTATTGTTTGGTGATTATGTACCTCGTATTTATTTATAGACGCTAGTACCGACCAAGGATACGAGGAGGAAGGAGGATACTACGAGGAAGAAGCTGAGGAGAACTTCAACCACTGCTCTGCACAAGGCAAGCTAACACTTGCAAGTTACCTTACCTATGCAAGCTAACACTTGCAACTATGAAAGTTAGATCACCTATGCAATGCATTAAGCATGCTTGGTTAGACACATTTGATGATACCCAATCCTAGTTTTACTTACAAGCTTTATACTTTATTTCTTTATCAAAGCTTTCTCTTAGAGTTTACATAGTGAATTGTAGATACTAGAAAGATATTGGAAGGTAGCATAAAGAGCATAAAATTTGGCCTAAGTTAGATAATCTTGATGTCATCCTAAGGCATGAGATTGAACTTAGCAAATCTCCACTTGTTTACCACCCCTCATTAGTAGTTACCCCATTTGTAGATACTAGTGCTAAGTATAAAACTTGATCAACTTTAGATGGGAATACTTGGTGAAAATGGTTATGAAAACCTTAGAATGATGAGTCATTCTACTGAAATGTTTTGACATATCTTTCTGAACCCCAGATGATTTTGATGATGAAAATGTTGAGGCATGAGCCTTAACCTTTATTAAAACTGATGGTTGTCTGGATGCGATACCATTCCAATTTTACCATACAACCACAATACCCGAAAATTGGGTAGGGCTTGACTAGAAATTTATATACCTTAGTATGGGTTCCCTCGTGGCCAAGGTCTGAGCTGAGGCTACCTTGTGAAGATTGTCCACCTATGCAGTACCCAAGATGGCAGTTGGTCATGGTTGGGAGGCCAAACTCACAGGAGATGTGCCTATACTAGGGCGTGTAATTGAAAGGTTAGGATTGATTATCCGCATACTGAGTATGATGAATTTAGGATTTGTTCCTGACGGATGTATCGAATGTTGTGGTGAAAGTGTACAATGTCTGAAGAGTGTCAAACTATTCGAATAGCCGCGTCCACGGTTATGGACAGTTGGAGTGGCCATACTGTTCCCCCGTCAGATGTTTTCAAAATGACTTTTGAAATGAATTGAGACTTTGACTTGACCACAACCGAGTTGTGATATGAAATTCAAATTCCCACGTAGGTGTTATAAAACTTTCAACTAGTTTTCTTTGCTTCTGAACTTAGTAGAGGTAAATCTGGCTTTTTGCAAAACAACCCTAGAGCTTAGTATCCTACTACAAAAACCCTCTTAACTGTTAGTATTAGTTTGCGAGTACTTAAGAAGTACTCATGGCTTTGTCCCTGGCTATTCCCGTGGCCAGATTATGAAGAGGAGTACCTGGATGATGGACTGCAGGAAGGTTACGACAACTAGGATCATATCCCATCGTCAGCATTGCCTGTGACCCTGAAGATGGAGCTTCGCCTATGCTATCATTACTATTACGTTATTCCGCTGCTTGAGTTGTATTAAGAACTGGATCATGAGATCCTTATTTGTGTAAGACCTTATGTATGGTTTATAATAGATGATGTACTGTGATATCCAAATCTGTTATGTCCCGCAAAAATGGTAATCCTGGGATTGCGATGTATGGCATAACAGGCATCTGGGATTAAAAATCCGGGTGTTGACAAGTTGGTATGAGAGCCATCCTGACCATAGGAGACCCTAGTTAGAATGGACGTTTGAACCAAAAACTTAGTTTCAAAACCAAAGGAAGTGAGTATTTACAAAAAACTTATTCTCATTCTTATCACTTGGATTCTTTCATGAAAATTCATGTTCCTCAAAAATTATTACAAAATACATAAAATTTGACACACTTGATCCCTCTACTAACTTACTCATCCTATATTCTTATAGATGGACGTGAAGTACAACAAGTTTTATCAGTTGGGGAATGGAGGAGACCTCATCTTTTTGCGTGACTTGGACCAGCTTTTGGATCTTTTAGAGCATCCGCACCCCGAGTTCTTCGGAGCTCAGCTCAATGATCAAGAAGGAGAAGATCTGTAGTGGCTAGTTGTTGCAAGTCTCCGAGGAAAGATTGAACCTCCCACCGTCGAGGGAATTCAGTTCACCTTAAGAGAAAACAACTGGCTCGATGGACTAGCCAGGGCAATGCAGGAAGCTCTTGCTCATCTATGTGGGCAGTGTATCAATCAGATCAAGGGTACCCACTTTGAGTTCTACCCAAGGCGTGATGTTATGGGACAACCACTAGAGGCCCCACATCATCCTGAACTGAAGAGTCAAGTGGACCACCTCAGCTTCATGATGTACAATCGTCAGAAGGAGTTGGACAACGCCCGTGCCTACGCCAACCACAAGTACGCCATCTCCAAGAACAAGGATCAGACCCTCGCCATGCTAGTGAAGGATCGCAAGTCTCGTCGCCGTCAGCTAGACAAGAAGGAGCGCATCATTGCCCGTCTTCGCCGTCGGATCACGGATTTGGAGGAGACCATCCACGAGAGAGAGATGCAGTTGGAGGAAAGGGATAATGCCGGAGAATACCTTTATGGAGATCCCTACTCCTATGTCAGCGATGATGATGACTTTCTGGAGGATCAAGCCATGGACTTCTTCACCGATGAGGAGGATTTCGCCTTCATCGATGACGATGATGATGATGAGGATGATGAGTACACCGACTCCAAGGAGTAGTAGCACTTGAGCACTAGCGTTAGTGAGTTGTATTCAGTCCCATTGTATCGTAGTTTCCAGAATGGTTCTTAAAACCATATGTTTTCCTTGTGGTGTGTGTTTATATGGTGTGCTATGAATGAATGAAAAGCAAGTTGCTAGAAAAATCTGAGTGAAACTTTTTTAAAAAAAATTCAACCACCTCTGAACCTTAGAAATTTCCCTCTTTTCTCATGATCTATCTCAATCTTCAGATGCCTCGCGGAGGAAGCGGATCATCCCCGGACCCAATGTTGCAGATCTTGCAAATGTTGGTTTTCGACGCTTTGAAAGAGCCGAACGTCAAGCCAACCTAGCCACCCTTCAACACATAGCTCAGATGGCCAACAACAATCAAGGCCAAGGAAATCAGGACAACCATGGATCTAAGCTCAAGAATTTCCAGAACACCAATCCACCTGTTTTCACTAAGTCAGAGGAACCCCTAGATGTAGATGATTGGCTGCAAACAATGGAGAAAAATCTGCAAGTCGCCGGAGTGGAAGCTAACGAGAAAGTTCTGTTCGCCACCCACTATCTAGCCGGAGATGCAAGAGCATGGTGGAACAGCGTTCGTGCAATGACCAGAGGTCAGATGATGACCTGGGATGAATTCAAGGTCAAGTTCAGCAGAACCCATGTGCCACCGGGTTTGATCAAAAGGATGAGAGATGAATTCAGAGAACTGAAGCAAGGAAGGATGACCATAGTGGAATACCGTGACAAATTCTTGTCATTAGCTAGGTATGCCCCAGATGAGATCAACACTGAAGCCAAGAAGAAAGAGAGATTCTTGAATGGTCTGCACGATGAGATGCAGACAGTGTTGGTCAATATCCCCTTTGCTGATATTGAAGCCTTAGTCAACTCTGCCATTCAGATGGAAGGAAAGATCAACCAGGACAGAACCGCAAGCGCCGCATGATGCACCAACCAGGAACCCACCAGACCCCAAGGTATCACCCCAACCCATCTTTAGGATTTGCCCCAAGAACCAACAGACCCCCGATGAACCGTCCGACCTATCCCAACCATGGAAACCCAAGGCCCGGAGGAAACCACAACAACCCCGGCAACTCTAGCAATTTCAACCATGCACCACCCAAGTTCAACAATAACAATGCCGCCACCAACACCAACACTGCCCCAAGGACTGGAAGCAATGTTGTGCCTGTTGCAGCGAAGGACAAGTCGCAAGTGACTTGTTATGAATGTGGAACCAAGGGTCACTACTCCAATGAGTGCCCCAAGAAGAATGCCGCAGCCCCCAGTGCAAATGCCCCAGCTCAGCAACAACGTCGTGTTCAGCCCGGGAGAAGGTTTGCCCCAGGGAACTCGCTCAACCGCAATGGTCGTCTTTTTCTCATGCATGCAGAAGAAGCCCAGGAAGCGCCAGACGTCGTGCTGGGTATGTTTTCTGTTAACCCAGTACTTGCAGGAGTGTTGTTTGATTCTGGAGCATCGCACTCATTTGTCACCGAATAATTTGCATGCACTAGTAATATTCAACCAACCAAACTGAAGCATGTTATGATTGTTCAAATCTCCGGTTCAACCACCAAAGCTAGGCAAATTTGCAAAGCCGTCCCTATCTGAATCCATGGCATAGATTTTTATGCTAATCTAATAGTACTCGGAACTAAAGGTCTGGAAGTAGTACTAGGAATGGATTGGATGTCCAAACATAAAGGATTAATTGACTGGTGCCAAGGTGTTTTCTAAGATTGATCTTAGAACTGGCTATCATCAACTCAAGATTCGCGCAGAGGATATTCCAAAGACTGCCGTTACCACCCGATATGGATCATACGAGTATACTGTCATGTCTTTTGGATTAACGAATGCCCCTGCTTATTTCATGAATCTCATGAATAAGATTTTTATGGACTTCCTGGATAAGTTTGTCGTTTTTTTCATTGATGACATTCTGATTTATTCCAAATCAGAGGAAGAACATGAGCTACACCTAAGGACCATTCTTGAAACCCTTAGAGAGCAGCAGTTGTATGCCAAGTTTATCAAATGTGAATTCTGGTTACAGGAGGTAGGATTCCTCGGACATATCGTATCAGCTGGAGGAATTGACGTTGACCCTGAAAAGGTGAAAGATGTCGAAGATTGGCAAGCCCCAACCACTCAAACCCAAGTTCGTGCATTTCTCGGATTAGCGGGATACTACCGCAAGTTTGTAGAAGGATTCTCGAGTATCGCCAGACCCATGACCCAATTGCTGAAGAAGGACAAGAAGTTTGAATGGACGGACAAATGTGAAGAGAGTTTTCAAGAACTCAAGAGAAGACTGATTTCAGCCCCCATCTTGATCATGCCGGATATCACGAAGCCCTTCGATGTGTATTGTGACGCATCCAAGATCGGTCTCGGATGTGTGCTAATGCAAGAAGGAAAAGTTATATCTTATCTATCTCGACAACTGAAGCAGCATGAACAGAACTACCCAACCCATGACCCCGATCTCGCAGCCGTAGTTCTAGCCCTGAAGACATGGAGGCATTATCTCATGGGAAACCATTGTGAGATTTATTCGGATCACAAGAGCCTAAAGTATATATTCACTCAGAAGGAGCTGAATATGATAAAGAGAAGATGGATTGAGCTAATCAAGGATTACGACCTGACATTCACTATCACCCCGGTAAAGCCAATGTGGTAGCAGATGCCCTTAGCAGATTGACGTGCCGCTTGAACTCCATGATTTTGAAGGAGCAACCAAGTTTGCACAAAGAGATGGAAGATTTCCGAATGGAATTAGTGAGCGAAGGATTTTGGCTATCATAGAACTTCAACCCACTTTGATCAGCCAGATCAAAGAGGCGCAGAAAGGAAATGCTAGTATCGATTAAATCAAGTGTCATATCGGTACAGGCAAAGTACCTGGATTTACCGAAGACGAAGAGGGAGTTCTGTGGTACAAAGGACGTCTTTGTGTACCAGCAGATTCAGAGTTGAACGAAGTTATTCTGAAGGAAGCTCATGATACTCTTTATTCTATCCACCCCGGAGGAACAAAGATGTATCAGGATTTGAAAGAACAATTTTGGTGGCATAAGATGAAGAGAGAAATCGGAAGCTATATCGCCAAGTGTGATATATGTCAGAGAGTCAAGGCGGGACATCAAAGACCCGCTGGATTGTTGCAACCTCTACAGATACCGGAATGGAAGTGGGATTCAGTAGGAATGGACTTTATCACCGGATTGCCTACTTCTAGTAAGGGAAATGACTCTATCTGGGTCATAGTTGACAGATTATCCAAAGTAGCCCATTTCTTACCAGTTAAGACCACATACCAGAGTTCGAAGATAGCGGAGTTATACATCGCTAGAATCGTCAGTTTGCACGGAGTCCCCAAGAACATCGTATCGGATTGAGGAACGCAGTTTACCTCGAGATTCTGGAAGAAAGTACAAGAAGGTTTAGGAACCTGACTAGATTTCAGCACAGCTTATCACCCTCAGACTAATGGACAAACAGAGCGAGTAAATCAAATACTCGAAGATATGTTGAGAGCATGTGTGTTAGAGTATGGATCTAAATGGGAAGACTGTCTACTGTTCACAGAGTTTTCATACAACAACAGTTATCAAGCTAGTTTGCAAATGGCCCCATTTGAATTCATGTATGGAAGGAAGTGTCGCACCCCTTTGAATTGGTCGGAAGTAGGAGAGAGTCAGATTTTCAGACCCGACATCCTATGAGAAGCAGAAGAGAAAGTTCACAAGATCCGTGAGCACCTCAAGACCGCCCAGTCAATACAGAAGAGTTACGCTGACAAGAGACGTCGAGAGCTCGCTTTCAATATCGGAGAGTTCGTGTATCTGAAAGTGTCACCATTGAAAGGAATGCAGCGTTTCCAGCTGAAGGGAAAGTTAGCCCCTAGATATATCGGACCCTTCAAGATTCTGAATCGTCGAGGACAAGTATCATATCAATTGGAACTGCCAAAAGAAATGTCTGCCGTGCACAATGTGTTCCATATCTCGTTACTTCGTAATTGCCTTGAAGTTCCGGAGAAGACTGGAGTTTTCAAGAATATTGACTGGACCATAGAAATCAATGATGACCTGACCTATCTCGAAGTACCCATCTGTATTTTGGAAGAAGCTTTCAGAACTACCAGAAACCGAAGCATCAAGTTTCTCAAGATTCAGTGGAGCAACCACACGGAAGAAGAAGCTACCTGGGAGCACGAAGATCACATCAGGACGGAGTTTCCCGATCTTTTTAAATCCTAGGTAATCTTTGTTCTTCTTTCTCAAATCTCGGGATGAGATTTTGTTTAAGGAGGGAAGGTTTGTAACATCCCAAAACTTTAATCCAAGTTGATCAAGATCCAAATCATCAAAATTAGGGTTAACAAAAACTTTTCCATCTCAAAATATGAAAGCCTTCATGTATATGTGCATTTAAATTAGGAGTTCATTTGAATTGCCATGGTTCTGTGATTCATTGCTTGTAAAATGATTCTTAGGTGAAATAAACATCATCTAAATCATTCCCAAACTTTTACCAAAGAAAAACAATTCAAAATAAATAAATGAAGTGAATGGTCATCTTTGCCAAATTAACTATCATGCCTACTTTGGCTACTCCTAGTACTCAAAAATTAACAGAAACAATTGTGGATCTTTGCACCCCTTGCTAGTACACATAATGAGGTACCAAGGACCACTTTGTGATATGCCAAAAACATTCAAATGCTAAGTTTAAATGATAGTTTAAAATTGAATCTATTTCATATGGGAAGATCCCACTATTTCAAAAACCACTCAAACAAGCTCAATTTTCAAAACCCAAGCAACCACAGAGCCTCAAGCTTATGCCTAGCACACCCACCAAAAATCTTTTCAAAATTCAAAAATAATTTTCTTGCGGCCATTTCATCAAACACTTGGCAGGCAAAATTCAAACAAAACCAAATTCACTATTTTGAATAGTGTTCTGGCCAAACTTGTCTCCCATTTGACCCCCATTTGCTCACATTGTTCCCTCTGGATCAAACCAGGGCATAACTACTGTCGTGGTATTGCCGACGAGTACGCCATGGAGGGGTCCTCACAGTGCGTGTTTAGAGACGTGGGGTAAGGCGGACGGTTGATGGGTACGAGGTAACACAGCTTACCCAGGTTCAGATCCCACAACGGTGGCGGAATCCTACTCCTGCTATAAATCACTATAAGGGCAATACGCCGAGTTACAGAGATAGGTTCGCTGTGCGAGGTTGTGTGTGTCAATCTATGATCGTATGAGATTGTCTGAAGTTGTGCCCTAAAGGCTCCCATAGGCCCGACTTATATAGTCGTCAGGTCCTAGGGTTACAGGGAAAAGTCCTAGCCAGACAGGTTACAGAGTCCTACACCGTCTATTACTAGTCTTGTGTATCTTGTACTCCAAGGCTCCGGGTAAGCTGGTGACTCCACCGTAGCCTTCCTTTATCCGGCATGGGCCTCCCTTCTGGATCCATCTAACTGGGCTGCCCAACAGGCCATAGGCCATGCTACCGACTATGGGCCACCCGGGTTAGCCGGATAAGAGACATGCTATTAGGATACCCATATAGCATATTCCCAACAGTAGCCCCCGGAGAACTCCGAGATTTTGCGCTATCTTGCCTCTTCACGTGGAATGCTCCGTCTAGATGGATGTCGGTAGATCGTCAAGCAACATATTGTAGTCCTCCCAAAGAACCCTGCAAGGTTTTCTCCGTCTTCGATTTGTAAGCCGGAGAAATGCTGAATCTTCCATCGTACTCTTCCGTAGTCGGATTCCGTCCATGCCAGAATCTTTGATGTGACGGCTCATCTACCCATGTCAGCTAGGATGACGTATGCTTAGGTCAGCGACGCCTCGTAACTCACACATGCAGAGAACGCAATCATATCCGATTTTCCCGCGCGAGTGATATGAACCGTTCGCGGCGGCGGTTGGAGACGTGGCGAAATTTCCGTGCATGTTCGCGAACACGTCGTCTACGCGGCAACCGTCCAATTAGCTGCACGAATCTTGACGCTGATGATGATAAATAGTAACCGTGGGGAATTTTCCACTTTTTATCCCATTCTTCTCGCGTCGTCTTCTTCCTCCAGCCGCACATCTCCTCGATCTCTCCGCGAGAAACCTCGAAAACCCTAGCTTCCATCTGTGTCAGTCGCACCCGTCCATCACTCCATGGCCAGCAACAGCACCTCCCCATCGATGGCGGCATCGAGCGAAGCCGCGGCAAAGCCGGTGAGCTCCGTCGTCGTGCCCCCAGAGGGCTTGGTCATCCCCGCGTCGGCGGTGATCGAGTCCACCGGCGGCGACCACAATTTGGCGGCGCTGGAACCACTGGAGTAGGATCCAGACTCGCATAAGGGCGACTGGCGCGACTCGGACATCACCGACCGGGACATCCAAGAGATGGTCGCCGAAGGCTACCTCCCCGTGACGGAGGGGCTCGCCTGGCGGGCGGCGCCAGCCGGCGAGGTGACACCTTCTTCCCAAGCCGGAGAAAATGTGTACCTCAAGGCTCAGCTGGTACGCGGCGTTTCCTTGCCCATCTCCCACTTCTTCCTCTCCGTCTTAAACCACTACAAGGTCCAGCCCCATAACCTCTCCCCCAATAGCATCCTAGTGCTTAGCAACTTCGTGGCACTTTCCGAGGGTTATCTAGGGATAAGCCCTAGGTTAGACTTGTCCGTGTACTTCTTCACCGTCAAACGTGAAGCCGGACATAGTAAGGAGGAGCTTAGGAACTGCGGCACCATAAGCTTCAAGATTCGACCTGGCCGGCGGTTCCCCGACATCGTCAGCCACGAGTCCTGCAAGAACTGGCAGCGGACGTACTTTTACGGCCCCGACATTCCTTTGACGGGCCGAGAAGTGACGTACCTGGACTTCACGGATGGAGCCGCCGCTGAAGTTTCCACATGGAGATCACATGCCTCTCTTCCCTCCGACCTCGACGCTTCTCACATAATAAGGCGGATCGAATGGTTCGTAGAGACGGGTTTGACCGGCTTGGACCTAGCCATGTGCTGGTTCATCAGGCGAATCCAACCTCTGCAGCACCGCGCGAAGTATATGCACGAGTATACCAGTGATCGAAGGGATAGCCTCCGGATCTCCGTGGATAACTTCTCGAGCAACTCCGTCAAGTTCCGCCTAAAGGACACCGTCAAGGTGAAGGATAAGAAGCGTGGCTTCACCATCACCTACGACATGTTCGTAGACGGCAAGTGCCCAAAGGTAGGTATTTATTTTCCGTGTACGACATATGCTCCAGTTCTTCCGTCTTGCGAACACCATTTTGTCTAACACGGTGATTTATCATTTAACAGCTTAGCAATCTAGATGAGGACAACCTGGCTGCCCAAATCTACGATCCAAAGATGAAGGAAGTCACGGTCGTGTCCGACGACGATGTCCCGTTGGCGCAAAAGTGGAAGAGCTCCACCTCTGACGCTGCCGATGGAGGCAAGAAGAAGAAGACGGAGGGTGGAGCCTCCAAAAAGACTACCGCCGCCCTGGAGGCGGAAAAGAGAAAAGCCACCGGGATTTTTGCCAAAGCACCCCCCTAGTGTAAGCTTCTCATTCTTCGACATTGTCTATCTGTCTGTCTTGTTCCTGCACTTATGCATTTGCACGTTTTAGAAAGAAATCCACGACCAGCCTCAAGAAGACCTCCAAAACTTTGGGGGCTTCTCGAAATATCAAGGATATGCTGCATCGCGACGCCTCCCCCGCCATCGCCCCTGCTACTCCTGCCGTCAAGCCCTCGTCTGCCCCAACAAGCTCACAAGATAAGGAGGCACCAGGCCCTTCCGTCATAGAAGTGGATTCTGGCGCCTCTACCGAACTCGTTGTTGTCGGCGAGTAGGCGACGCAGGAGAGCACCGCTCAACAAATGGCTGAAGCTCCGGCTAAGGATGCCATCGGTGGCGGCAAGGCGGTGGTGGAAGCTGGTACCTCTGCCAAAGGCGGTGCCCTTGCTCCCCAGAAACCCTTCGAGTTCCCGAAGATAGTTTACCCGGTGCTTACGCCGAGTAACACAACTCTGGTTACTGGAGGAGTACTGTCATCTCTGACATGCGGTCTTGAGGAGCTCCTCCGACAAGCAGAAATATTACGAGGAAACAGCGTTTCCTTTGGCAAGCTGCTAGCCGAGAGCGCTACAAACCTCAAGATCATCGCACTTGTAAGTTTTACTTTGCCTTTTGCGTTTCATATGAGTATCCCACTGTAGCCCCCGAGGATGTAGACGAAAAACCATAGGTTTTGCATCTATATGCTCTAAGAGTGACTAAGTTAGAAAAAACTCTCACTATAGCCCCGAAGCATTTAGATGGAACAAACTATACCGACTAGATGCTTTAAGAGTAGCATACGTAGTGTTTATAATTTTCAATACTGTAGCCCCCAAGCCTCTAGTTGTAACTAAATTAGTTCCGACTAGATGCCTAAAGAAAAGCTAAGCATTTGCCGAGTTAAAACTTTATACTATAGCCCCCAAGCTTCTAATCGAGAACTGAATTAGCTCCGACTAGATGCTTAAAGAAAAGCTAAGCATATCGCTAAGTTAAAAACTCTCGCTGTAGCCCCCGAGCGTCTAGGTGGAAAGATTCCGACTAGATGCTCCAAGTAGACTAAACAACGGTTTAACTTTTTTCCTTTTTTCCACAGAACGAGAATGCTCGAAGGGGCATGGCCAACGACAAGTACCAGAAGATGCGCGCAGATCTTGAAGCCGAAAAGGGTAAAACTGCCATCTTGAAGGAACAGATCATCAAAAACAAGAGTCTATTTTGTTTTTTGCGCATGCCGTCTTGGTTTTGTGCCTTTATTCTCCGAGTACTCACTGTGTAGTTTATTTTCTCCGACTTTGCAGAACATGTTGCCAAGGCCAAGGACATTGTCGAGCAGTCCAAGCACATCCAGCAGCTGGACAGCGAAAACAAGATCCTTAAAAAGGAGAGAGAAGAAATGCTGAAAATGCATGAGGATTCCATGAAGACCCTGCAGGACTCCGCCTCCACGGAAATCAATCGCTTGAAGGAGGAGCTTGCGATCTTAAAAGATCAGAAGCAAGCTGCCGATGAGCAAAACCATCGCCATAGCGAGGCGTATAAGCTCCTCCAGCAAGAGAAAGAATCCCTGGCGGACACCCTCTGGCAGGCTAATGCGAGCATCTTCAGTAAGTTTCCTCCGCCTTATAGCGAGGCGTATAAGCTCCTCCGCCTTTGTCGGAATTTGCAGCTCCTATGGGTTTAACCAGATCGTCTCCTCCAGCCAAGGAATGCATGGTTCTTGCCGGCAACTTCATCAACACCGCCATCACCCAAGCCAAAGAGATTGCCAAGCCCCTCTAGATACACATCAAGGCCTCGGATTCCGTGGCAAAGTACTCGGAGATTCTGCGTCGAGCCCCGAGCGTATCACAAGCTGGAAAGCTTCATGTGCACGGGCTGGCGCAAGGATGGCGCTGTCTATGGTGAAGGCACACTACGAAGATGCCGACATCGACACGGTGACCTCTGGTATCCCCGATGTTGACGATGACGGCAAAGAGATTGATCACGAAGCCATCTTGTCATCACTCGCGGGTTACGACATCAGAGTTGCCGAGTTGGTGGACATCGATGTCTTCGTGCCCATGAACACCATCGACAACGTCAACCAAGACTCCTCCGAGTCCCACCATAGTGCTGACGCTGAGGGTGATTCTCCGGCTGGTGAAGATGCTGCTTCCAAGTTTCCTGCGCCAAAGGAATGAAAAACAACTTTGTAATATTTGTTTCATCTTTGGTGTATGCGCGGAAAAAACTTGATGATGTAACTTAAGGCGGAAAACAATGGTTGTTATTTCCTGCTACTTAAGAACTAGTTTCCAGCATGTATATATTTTTTAAGCAAGTGCTGGCTTATCCATTACTTTGGTTTTTATGCTTGACCTTTCGTGAGTCGGAAGACTCGTTGTCGGAACCATGCGCTCAGGTGATGATGCCCAATGGCACCGTCAATAACCTGAGCACAAAATCACCGACAATAAGTGCCAAAAGTCACTACTCCATAATCCACATAATAACAACAAAGAACGTGTATACCAGAAAACTTAAGCTAACGCCCGTAGGCGGAATTTTCACAAGTGCAAACGCAAAGCTTGTGCATAAAGGTTTTACATACAAAAATGAACACTAAAGGAGGTAAAAGACTCAGAAATATGAGTGAACCAAAAGAGATTTATTTCATTGATCATTTAAGAGGTACACAATTAGATAAAAAATGCTAAGTGTAAAAAGGACGTAGCTGTGCTATGTTCCATGGCCGATCAAGCACCGGGTAGTCATCATCCGGGTCACGTCCCTTACACTAATGATCCTTGTTGGGTCTATCCTTTAGTTCACGATTGTCAACAAGGTAGTAAGACCCATTGAGCAGCGCCTTGCTTATGATGAACGGTCCTTCCCATGGCGGGGATAATTTGTGTGACTTCTTCTGCTTAAGTCGGAGCACCAAACCCGCCTCTTTAAACGAGCGATGTCGAACATGGTGACTATGGTAGCTGCGTAGCTTCTGCTGGTAGATGGTGGATCTTTGGCATGCCAAAACGCGCTCCTCCTCGAGAAGGTCCACATCCAGGCGTCTAGATTCTTCAGCGTCATCCTCGTCGTAGGCGGCAACTCTTGGTGCATCGTGGAGGATGTCGGAAGGCAGGATGGCTTCTGCTCCATATACCATGAAATAAGGGGTATAGCCGGTGGATCTGTTGGGTGTAGTTCGTTAACTCCACATCACAGATGGCAATTCTTCCGCCCAGGCTCCAGCTGCTCTATGTAGCGGTGCCTCAAGACGTGGCTTGATTCCCTGTAGAATTAATCCATTGGCTCGCTCAACCTGACCATTGGATTGTGGGTGTGCCACAGATGCAAGGTCAATTCGGATGCCTTTCTCCCAGCAATAAGCCTCCACTTCTCTGAGTGATAAATTGCTGCCGTTGTCGGTGATAATGCTATGTGGGAAACCAAATCTCACCACTAGATCTCGGACGAACCTGAGGGCAGTTGCCCCATCAAGCTTTCTAATGGGTTTAGCTTCTA
Source organism: Avena insularis (assembly GCA_023614405.1). Classification (NCBI taxonomy): domain Eukaryota; kingdom Viridiplantae; phylum Streptophyta; class Magnoliopsida; order Poales; family Poaceae; genus Avena; species Avena insularis. The sequence continues at coordinate 313,328,122 of CM042693.1, read as the reverse complement.
CCATTTAGTGAATTTGTCAACTGCTACAAGCAGATGCGTAAATCCACAAGGTGCCGTCTGTAATGGTCCCGCCATGTCCAGCCCCCAGACTGCAAACGGCCAAGTTATTGATATTGTTCGTAGTTCTTCAGCAGGAACATGTGGTTGTCGGGCATAATATTGGCATCCCATGCATGTATCGACAAGCTTGTCGGAGTCCGCCTTCGCGGTCAGCCAGTAGAATCCTTGCCGGAAAGCTTTCGCGACCAATGATCGAGGAGCGGCGTGATGCCCGCAATCTCCGAGATGGATTTCGCGCAGGATTTCCATACCTTCTAGCTAGGAAACACACTTTAGGTATACACCAGTAGTGCTCCTTTTATAGAGTTGCCCATTGATTATGGTATAACCCTTTGCTCGTCGTACTATTTGCCGTCTTTCGACTTCGTCGTTACGCAAAGTTCCGTCTTCGAGATATTCCATGAATGGTTTTGTCCAAGCCGGAGGGACCTTAGTCACTATGTTGACGAAAGAGTCAGCTCTATCTGGGTTGTCGATGTCGGCTCCCTTCACGGATGGTGTGTGCAGGTGCTCTAGGAAAACTCCTGGCGGAATTCGCTTGCGCCCTGATCCTAGCTTAGAGAGCAGATTAGCCGCCTCGTTTTGTTCCCTAGGCACATACTTGACTTCGTAGCCCAAGAAGCTCTTGGCTATCTCGTCCACTTAGTCTCGATATGCCGCCATCATAGGGTTCCACGCATTCCAGGTGCCAGCCACCTGCTGGGCAACCAAGTCGGAAACTCCACAGCAAACTAAGCGCTTGATGCCAATATCCTTGGCTACACGTAGTCCGTGAATGAGTGCTTCATACTCCGCCATGTTTTTTGTAGCCTCGAAGTGGATCTGCAGAACGTAGTGTAGCTTGTCTCCTATTGGTGACTGTAGCAATACACCAGCCCCCGAGCCATTGAGCGGCTTTGATCCTTCAAAGTGCATCACCCAGTACTCTGGTTCTGGCAACGGAGTAGCGTCTGGCATCTCCGTCCAATCTGCAACAAAATCCGCCAAGGCTTGTGACTTGATAGCATCGCGTCTCTTATAGGTGATCTTGAAGGCGGCAAGTTCAATGCCCCACTTCGCGACCCTTCCTGTAGCGTCGCTATTGTTGATAATGTCGGATAGTGGAGTCTTGCTCACCACTGTGATTGGGTGCTCCTGAAAGTAATGCCTCATCTTTCGAGAAGCAAGGAATACTCCATAAGCTATCTTTTGGTAGTGCGGGTAACATTGCTTGGACTCCGTCAAGACCTCGCTCACATAGTAAACTGGTCGTTGAACTCCGTGCTCATAGCCTGGTTCCTTCCGCTCTACCACGACGACGATGCTGATAATCCGGTTGGTTGCCGCCATGTAAATTAACAGGGGCTCACTAGGCTCGGGTGCTGCAAGGATGGGCGCTAAGGAAAGAATCTCCTTGAGCTGCTTCAATGCTGCATCTTCTTTGTCCGTCCACGTGAATTTGTCCGCCTTCTTCAACAACTTGTATAGCGGCAGAGCCTTCTCTCCAAGTCGGCTGATGAACCGACTAACTGCTGCAACATAACCTGTTAGTTGTTGAATGTCTTTTAGGCATGTCAGACGGTTTATGTTTAGGATGGCCTTGATTTTCTCCGGGTTGACCTCGATTCCACGTTGGGAAACGATGAAGCCCAACAATTTGCCGGCTGGAACCCCGAAGACGCACTTCTTAAGGTTGAGCATCATGTTGTATTTCCGGAGATTATCAAAGGTTTCTTTTAAGTCGGAGATTAAGTCGTTTGACTTTTTAGACATCACCGCAATATCGTCCACATAGGCGTGAACGTTCCGACCAATTTGGTCATGGAGGCAATGTTGCATTGTCCGCTGGTAAGTAGCACCTGCATTTTTCAGCCCAAAGGGCATCGTGACATAGCAAAACGTGCCGTATGGGGTAGTGAACGAAGTGGCCAATTGGTCCGACTTCCTCATCTTGATCTGGTGGTATCCTGAGTATGCATCGAGAAAACACAAAATTTCCGAGCCAGCCGTCGAGTCAATGACTTGGTTAATGCGAGGCAAAGCAAACGGATCTTTGGGACATGCTTTGTTCAAGCCGGTGTAATCAACGCACATTCTTAATTCATTGGTTCCCTTTTTGGGGACAAGTATAGGATTGGCCACCCATTGGGTGTCAAGGACTTCTCGGATAAATCTAGCCTTCAGTAACCTAGCTATCTCTTTGCCAATGGCGCGTCTCTTCTCATCTCTAAAGCGTCGTAGAGGTTGTTTCACTGGTTTGCATTTTGGATCAATGTTTAAGCTGTGCTCGGCAAGTTTCCTAGGTACACCTTTCATGTCGGCAGGTTGCCAGGCAAAGATGTCCCTGTTCTCACGGAGGAACTCGACGAGCGAGCTTTCCTATTTGGGATCCAGGTTCGTCCCAATGGCGGTGACCTTGGAGGCATCGCCTACCACAAGTTCCACCAGCTTGGTCTCGAAGGCGGCCTTGAATGCAGGAGCAGAGTCGGAGATCTGCTTCTTCGATGCGGGCATCTCTGAGTCATCGACCTTGCTCTGGATATCCTTGAATTCTTCGCTGTAGAGGACAACTTCTGCAACGGATGCTTCGTTGATCTCGCAGTCCCTTTGTCAACACCCAGATTTTTAATCCCAGACGCCTGTTATGCCATACATCGCAATCCCAGGATTACCATTTTTTGCGAGACATAACAGAATTGGATACCACAGTACATCATCCATTACAAACCATACATAAGGTCTTACTCAAATAAGGATCTCATGATCCAGTTCTTAATACAACTCAAGCAGCGGAAATACATAATAATAACGGTAGCGTAGGCGAAGCTCCATCTTCGGGGTCACAGGCAATGCTGACGATGGGAGATGATCCTAGTTGTCGTAACCTTCCTGGGGTCCATCCTCCAGGTACTCCTCTTCATAGTCTGGCCACGGGAATAACCAGGGACAAAGCCATGAGTACTCTTTAAGTACTCGCAAACTAATACTAACAAGTGAAGGTTTTTTTTTGTAATAGGACACTAAGCTCTAGGGTTGTTTTGCAAAAAGCCAGACTTACCTCTACTAAGTTCAGAAGCAAGAGAAAGCTTGTCAAATTTTATAACACCTAAGTGGGAAATTGTACCTCATGCCACAACTCTGTTGTGGTCAAGTCAAAGTCTCAAGTCATTTCACAATTCATTTTGAAAACATCTGACGGGGGAACAGTATGGCCACTCCAACTGTCCATAACTGCGGACACGGCTATTCTAAAAGTTTGACACTCTGTAGAGATTGTACACTTTCACCACAACATTCGATACATCCGTCAGGAACAAATACTGAATTCACCATACTCAGTATGCGGATAATCAATCCTAACCTTTCAATTACACGCCCTAGTATAAGCACCTCTCCTGTGAGTTTGGCCTCCCAACCATGACCAACTGTCATCTTGGGTACTGCACAGGTGGACAATCTTCACAAGGTAGCCTCAGCTCAGAACTTGGCCGTGAGGGAACTAATACTAAGGTATATAATTTCCAGTCAAGCCCTACCCAATTCTCGGGTATTGTGGTTGTACGGTAAAATTGGAATGGTATCGCATGCAGACAACCATCAATTTTATAAAGGGATAAGGCTCATGCCTCAACATTTTCATCACCATAAATCATCTAGTGTTCGGAAACACATGTACAAAACATTTCAATAGAATGATCCATCATTCCAAGGTTTTCATAACCATTTTTCCACCAAGTATTCCCATCTAAGTTGATCAAGTTTTATGCTTAGCACTAGCAGCTACAAATGGGGGTAAGTACTAATGAGGGGTGGTAAACTAGTGGAGTTTAACTAAGTTCAATCTCATGCCTTAGGATGACATAAAGATTATCTAGCTTAGGCCAAATTTTATGCTCTTTATGCAACCTTCAATTATCTTTCTAATATCTACAATTCACTTAAGTAAACTCTAAGTAATAGCTTTGATAAAGAAATAAAGTATAAAGCTTGCAAGTGAAACTAGGAATGGGTATCATCATATGTGTCTAACCAAGCATGCTTAGGGCATTTCATAGGTTATCTAACTTTCATAATTGCAAGTGTTAGCTTGCCTTGTGCAGAGGAGTGTTGAAGTTCTCCTCGGCTTCTTCTTCGTAGTATCCTCCTTCTTCCTTGTATCCTTGGTCGGTACTAGCGTCTATAAGTAAATACGAGGTACACAATCACCAAACAATACTTAACTAATTTACATCATCACACAAAAGGGTCCTATAGATGAGCTAGCTTCATCACTAACATTACAAGATTAAAGCTTGGTTTAATTTCTTTTATTTTTGGAAAAGTAATTTCTACTCATTGAAAAACTACTTAAGATTTAATATTCTCCAAACCAAACATGGGATCATGTTGACACATGTCATCACCACATATTTTAGTCCATGGGAATGTGATTTAAAGTGGTGTCACAATTTAATAAGGTTTAACCTTTTATTTTACCTAAGTAAAGTGACTAGAAATGCCTATGTGGCATTCTTTTATTACTTGAACATTATTTCTGTAAGTAAACCCAAATGTTTTTATATATTCTGAAAGGTATGATCAAATGTGATTTTTGAGAGTTGGAATCAAATCAAAAGCTTTTATGGTTTAAATTTGAAAAATGTTTGAATGCAGAAAAGGTTCTGCCTTGTTATTTTTACCAAGGGTGATCTACATATCCAAATGATTTAAATCCAACGGGCTTGGATTCAGCATTTCAAGTCCGTTCTAACAAAATTGGTTTCATTCAATTTGGTTTACTGAATCGAGCTAGGTTGATTTTTGAAACTAGGTACAGAACTAGGTTTGAACTTAAAATGGAAAAAGTTAAATTCAAACGACTGGGATGCGCGGGAAACGATAATGGGCCGGCCCGGTGTCACTCCGCGGCGCGGGGATCAACTGACAGGGGGTTCCACCAGTCAGTGTCTCTTTAAACACGAAGCGGTACGGGGCAATATCGGCCACACAATCTAAGTCTAATTGAACGACTGCTACTCATCGTCCACGTCGGGCTGCATCGGCGAGACAGAAACCTAACGCGGCAGGTGGGGGTCGTCGGGGGCTCACCGGGGCTCAGGCGAGGGTCGGCGAGGCGGGCGAACGACGAAGTCGATGACTGCGAACCTCCTGGTACCGGCAGCTACTCTTGGGGTGGACGAAATCGACGGCGCCCTTCTTCTCCAGAGGCGGCCTGCTCCGGCCAAATTCCGGCGATGCGCTGCTCGCCTTGCTCCGGGAACGGGGTGGAACGATCAGTGAGGGAGGGGAGTGAGATGGTGTGCTCAATTCGGCTGGGGGTCGTCTCCTTTTATAGGCTCGACGGTGAGACTGAACGGGATGGTCAGGCGACGGTGGCGACATGGCTACGGGCTGATAGAGGCATGGCCGGAGGTGGCGATCGATTGATGGTCTCCTGGCGATGCTCTATGGCTTTAATGCGCGTGTAGGGGCGGTGGCAAACGGTCGGGAACGCACGATGCTCTGCGAGGCAGAGGCGGTGAACTTGACGGCGAGCGGTGGCTACGGGGCATGGGGCGGCGAACGGGGATGTCTGGCGGTCTCCTGGGACGGTGGTGATCGTGTATGCACGCGGCGAGGGCGGCGCGCGGTCTGTGGGCGTGTGTCGAGGGTGGCGCTCTGGCGCATGCTCGGCATGGTTGCTGGCGAGCTTGGCATGGTCTGTGCGTGTGGTCCAGGGGCTGGCAAGGTTCGAGCGCTGGATAGGGGTGACGGTGGACGGTGGGCTGTGTCCTAGACATGCTGTTTAGGCTTGGTGCTTTCTCTGGCTAGCTAGCCATGGTCGGCTGGCAAGGGGGTGCTCGGGTTGGCATGGCATGGGGCAAAGGGTAGGGGCTAGGGTTTGTCCAAGCACTGGTTGGCACTGAGGGAGACAAGGGTGATCAATGGTGAACATTGCTTAGCCAGATTACTGCTCAAAACAGTGAAGTTAGGCCAGTTTGATTTGTTGCCTCCAAGTGTTTGATGAAATGGCCGCAAGAACTCAAGTTTTAAATTTTGAAAAGATTTTTGGTGGGTGTGCTAGGCATGTGCTGGTGAGTCTGCAGATGTTTGGGTTTTGAAAGTTGAGCTTGTTTGGGTGGTTTTTGAAAAAGTGGGATCTTTCCATATGATATAGATTCAATTTTAAACTGTCCTTTAAACTATGCATTCAAATGTTTTTGGATGATCACAAGGTGGGCCTTGATACTTTGTTATGATTACTATCAAGGGGTGCAAAGATCCAAACAAGTTTCTGTTAAGTTTTGAAAGTTAGAGACAGCCAAAGTAGGCATGGGAGTTAATTTGGCCAAAATGACCATTCACTCATTTTGTTTGTTTTGATTTATTTGTCTTTGGGAAAAGTGTGGGGATTGTTTAGATGATGTTTATTTCACCTAAGAATCCTTTTACATGCAAAGAAATACATAAAAAAGGCAATTCAAAAGAATCCAAATTGGAATGCATACACACATGCATGCTTTCATAGTTTTAGTTGGAAAAGTTTTTGTTAACCCTAAATTTTGAAGATTAGAGTTTGATGATCCAAGTTTGAGATTTTTGGGATGTTAAAAACCTTCCCCCCTTAAAAAAATCTCGTCCCGAGATTTGAAAAAGGACGAAAAGATTACCTAGGATTTGAAGAGATCGGGAAACTCCATCCTGATGTGATCTTCGCGCTCCCAGGTAGCTTCCTCTTCTGTGTGGTTGCTCCACTGAATTTTGAGAAACTTGATGCTTCGGGTTCTGGTGGTTCAGAAAGCTTCTTCCAAAATACGGATGGGTACTTCAGGATAGGTCAGGTCATCGTTGATCTCTATGGTCCGGTGATCGATATTCTTGAACACTTCCGTCTTCTCCGGAACTTCGAGGCACTTGCGAAGTAATGAGATATGGAACACATTGTGCACGACTGACATCTCTTCGGGTAGTTCCAATTGATACAACACTTCTCCTCGACGGTTCAGAATTTTGAAAGGTCCGATATATCTGGGGGCTAACTTTGCTTTGAGTTGGAAACGCTACATTCCCTTCAATGGCGACACTTTCAGATATACAAAATCTCCTATGTTGAAGGCGAGGTCTCGACGTCTCTTGTCGGCGTAACTCTTCTGTCTGGACTGGGCTGTCTTGAGGTGCTCACGAATCTTGTGAACCTTCTCTTCTGCTTCTCGTAGGATATCGGGTCCGAAAATCTGACTCTCTCCTACTTCCTACCAATTCAAAGGGGTGCGACACTTCCTTCCGTACATGAATTCAAATGGGGCCATTTGCAAACTAGCTTGATAACTGTTTTTGTACGAAAATTCTACAAACGGCAGACAGTCTTCCCACTTAGATCCATATTCTAACACACATGCTCTCAGCATATCTTCGAGTATTTGATTTACTCGCTCCGTTTGTCCATCGGTCTAAGGGTGATACGCGGTGCTGAAATCTAGTCGGGTTCCTAAACCTTCTTGGACTTTCTTCCAGAATCTCGAGGTAAACTGAGTTCCTCGATCCGATACGATGTTCTTGGGGACTCCGTGCAAACTGACGATTCTAGCGATGTATAACTCCGCTAGCTTTGAACTCTGATATGTGGTCTTGACGGATAAGAAATGGGCGACTTTGGACAATTTGTCCACTATGACCCAGATAGAGTCATTTCCCCTACTAGAAGTAGGCAATCCGGTGATAAAGTCCATTCCAACGGAATCCCATTTCCATTCCGGAATCTGCAAGGGTTGCAATAATCCACCGGGTCTTTGATGTCCTGCCTTGACTCGCTGACATATATCACACTTGGCGATATAGCTTCCGATTTCTCTCTTCATCTTATGCCACCAAAATTGCTCTTTCAAATCTTGATACATCTTAGTTCCTCCGGGGTGGATAGAATAAAGAGTATCATGAGCTTCCTTGTGAATAACTTCTTTCAACTCAGAATCTGCTGGTACACAAAGGCGTCCTTTGTACCACAGAACTCCTTCTTCATCTTCGGTGAATCCGGGTACTTTGCCTGTACCGATACGACGCTTGATTCTGTCAATACTAGTGTTTCCCTTATGCGCCTCTTTGATCTGGCTGATCAAAGTGGGTTGAAATTCTATGCTAGCCAAAAATCCTTCACTCACTAATTCCATTTGAAAATCTTCCATCTCTTTGTGCAAACTTGGTTGCTCCTTCAAAATTATGGAGTTCAAGTGGCACGGCAATCTGCTAAGGGCATCTGCTACCACGTTGGCTTTACCAGGGTGATAGTGAATGTCCAGATCGTAATCTTTGATTAACTCAATCCATATTCTCTGCCTCATATTCAACTCCTTCTGAGTGAATATATACTTCAGGCTCTTGTGATCCGAATAAATCTCACAACGGTTTCACATGAGGTAATGCCTCCATGTCTTCAGGGCTAGAACTACGGCTGCGAGTTCGAGGTCATGTTTTGGGTAATTTTTCTCATGTTGCTTTAGTTGTCGAGATAGATAAGATATAACTTTGCCTTCTTGCATTAGCACACATCCGAGACCGATCTTGGATGCATCACAATACACGTCGAAGGGCTTCGTGATATCCGGCATGATTAAGATTGGGGCTGAAATCAATCTCCTCTTGAGTTCTTGAAAACTCGCTTCGCATTTTTTGGTCCATTCAAACTTCTTGTCCTTCTTTAGCAATTGGGTCATGGGTCTGGCGATACTCGAGAATCCTTCTATGAACTTGCGGTAGTATCCCGCCAATCCGAGAAATGCACGAACTTGGGTTTGAGTGGTTGGGGCTTGCCAATCTTCGACATCTTTCACTTTTGCAGGATCAACGGCAATTCCTCCGGCTGATACAATGTGACCGAGGAATCCTACCTCTTGTAACCAGAATTCACATTTTCTAAACTTGGCATACAATTGATGCTCTCTAAGGGTTCCAAGAATGGTCCTTAGGTGTAGCTCATGTTCTTCTTCCGATTTGGAATAAATCAGAATGTCATCGATGAAAACAACGACAAACTTATCCAGGAAGTCCATAAAAATCTTATTCATGAGATTCATGAAATAAGCGGGGGCATTGGTTAATCCAAAAGACATAACGGTATACTCGTATAATCCATATCTGGTGGTAAAGGCAGTCTTTGGAATATCCTCTGCACGAATTTTGAGTTGATGATAGCCAGTCCTAAAATCAATCTTAGAAAACACTTGGGCACCGGTCAACTGATCAAACAAATCTTCTATCTTGGGCAAGGGGTACTTGTTTTTGATGGTGACATCATTCAACTTCCGATAATCCGTACACAAACGGTTACCTCCATCTTTCTTGTCCACAAACAGGTGATCTCCATGGTGATGCACTTGGTTGAATCAATCCAATTTCCAACATGGAATCCAGTTTCTTCTTCAGTTCTGCTAGTTCCGACGGGTTCATACTATAGGGTCTCTGGGCTATGGGTCCTGTTCCGGGGATTAGTTCGATGATAAACTCGATATCCTGATCTGGGGGCATACCGGGCAAAACATCTGGAAATACATCGGGGTATTCACAGACTATTTGGACTTGGCCAATGGTAGGTTGGGCTATACTCTTGTTGCACTTGAATTGACGAGGTAAGGTTTCAGATATATGCTCGACTGATATTCCAGCTATACTAGTCATGGTGATGGCTTTCTTGGCACAGTCAATCAATCCTTTATGTTTGGACATCCAATCCATTCCTAGTACTACTTCCAAACCTTTAGTTCCGAGTACTATTAGGTTAGCATAAAAATCTATGCAATGGATTCAGATAGGGACGGCTTTGCAAATTTGCCTAGCCTTGGTGGTTGAACCGAGAATTTGGACGATCATAACATGCTTTAGTTTTGTTGGTTGAATCTTACTAGTGCAGACAAATTCTTCGGTAACAAATGAATGCGATGCACCAGAATCAAACAACACTCTTGCAAGTACTGAATTAACAGAAAACATACTCAGCACGACGTCTGGCGCTTCCTGAGCTTCTTCAGCATGCATGAGAAAAAGACGCCCATTGCGGTTGAGTGAATTCCCTGGGGCAAATCTTCTTCCGGGCTGAATATGACGCTGCTGCTGAGCTGGGGCATTTGCATTGGGGGCTACGGCATTCTTCTTGTTGGGGCACTCGTTGGAATAGTGGCCTTTATTTCCACAGTCATAACAAGTCACTTGTGACTTGTCCTTTGCTGCAACAGGCACCGTATTGCTTCCAGTCCTCGGAGCAGTGTTGGTGTTTGTGGTAGCATTGTTGTTGTTGAACTTAGGTGGGGCACGGTTGAAATTGTTAGAGTTGCCGGGGTTGTTGTGATTTCCTCCGGGCCTAGGGTTTCCACGGATGGGATAGGTCGGACGGTTCATCGGGGGTCTGTTGGTTCTCGGGGAAAATCCTGGAGATAGGTTAGGGCGGTACTTTGGGGTCTGATGGATTCCTGGTTGATGCATCATGCGACGCTTGAGGTTCTCATTGGCTTGGTTGATCTTTCCTTCCATCTGGATGGCAGAGTCGACAAGGGCTTCAATATCAGCAAATGGGATATTGACTAACAATGTCTGCATCTCATCGTGCAGACCATTCAGGAATATTTCTTTCTTCTTGGCTTCGGTGTCGATCTCATCCGAGGCATACCTAGATAATGACAAGAATTTGTCACGGTATTCCACTACGGTCATCCTTCCTTGCTTCAGTTCTCTGAACTCATCTCTCATCCTCTTGATCAAACCTGGTGGCACATGGGTTCTGCTGAACTTGACTTTGAATTCCTCCGAGGTCATCATCTGTCCTCCGGTCATGGCACGAACATTGTTCCACCATGCTCTAGCATATCTGGCTAGATAATGGGTGGTGAACAGAACTTTCTCGTTGGCTTCCACTCCGGCGACCTCTAGGTTATTTTCCATGGTTTGCAGCCAATCATCGGCATCTAGGGGTTCTTCCGACTTTGTGAAAACAGGTGGGTTGGTGTTCTGGAAATTCTTGAGCTTAGATCCATGGTTGTCCTGGTTTCCGTGGCCTTGATTGTTGTGGGCTAGCTGAGCTATCTGTTGAAGGGTGGCTAGGTTGGCTTGACGTTCCGCTCTTTCAGCTTCGCGGTCAGAAACCAACATTTGCAGGATCTGCAACATATGTCTGGGGATGAACCACTTCCTCCACGTGGCATCTGAAGATTGAGATAGATCATGAGAAAAGAGGGAAATTTCTAAGGTTTTGGGACTTTGAAAAGTTTTTAAAGTTTGACTCAGATTTTTCTAGCAACTTGCTTTTCATTCATTCATTCATAGCACACGATACAAACACACACCACAACAAGGTAAACAGATGGTTTTAGGAACCATTCTAGAATCTACGATACAGTGGGACCGAATACTACTCACTACGCTAGTGCTCAAGTGCTACTACTCCTCGGAGTCGGTGTAGTCGTCATCCTCATCATCATCGTCGTCATTGATGAAGGCGAAATCCTCCTCATCGATGAAGAAATCCATAGCCTGATCCTCTAGAAAATCATCATCATCGCTGAGATAGGAGTAGGGGTCTCCACGAAGATCCTCTCCGGCATTCTCCCTTTCTTCCAACTGCATGTCTCTCTCGTGGATGGTCTCCTCCAAAGATGAGATACAGTGGCGAAGACGGGAAATGATGCGCTCCTTCTTGTCGAGCTGACGGCGGCGAGACTTGCGATCCTTCGCTAGCATGGCGATGGTCTGATCCTTCATCTTGATAATGGCGGACTTGTGGTTGGAGTAGTCACGACAATTATCCAACTCTTGCTGACGATCGTACATAATGAAGCTAAGGTGGTCCAATTGGGTCTTCAGCTCGTGGTGGTATGGGGCTTCCAGTGGCTATCCATTAGCATCACGCCTTGGACAAAACTCAAAGCGGGTACCCTTGATCTGGTTGATACTCTGCCCACACAGACGGGCAAAAGCTTCCTGCATGGCCCTGGCAAGTCCATCGAGCCAGTTGTTCTCTCTTAAGGTAAACTGAATTCCCTCAGCAGTGGGAGGTTCAATCTTTCCTCGGAGACTTGCAACAATTAGCCACTGGAGATCTTCTCCTCCTTGATCATTGAGCTGAGCTCCGAAGAACTCGGGGTGCGAACGCTCCAGAATTCCGAAAGCTGGTCCAAATCCCTCTCAAAGATAAGGTCTCCTCCATTTCCCAACTGGTAAAACTTGTTGTACTTCACGTCCATCTAAAATAATATAAGATGAGTAAGTTAGTAGAGTGATCAAGTGTGTCAAATTTTATGTATTTTGCAAGAGTTTTTGAGGAACATGAATTTTCATGAAAGAATCAAAGTGATAAGAATGGGAATAAGTTTTTGTAAATATTTGCTTTCTTTGGTTTTGAAACTAAGTTTTTGATTCCAAACGTCCAGTCTAACTAGGGTCTCCTATGGTCAGGATGGCTCTGATACCAACTTGTCAACACCTGGATTTTTAATCCCAGATGCCTGTTATGCCATACATCGCAATCCCAGGATTACCATTTTTTGCGGGACATAACAGAATTGGATACCACAGTACATCATCCATTACAAACCATACATAAGGTCTTACACAAATAAGGATCTCATGATCCAGTTCTTAATACAACTCAAGCAACGGAAATACGTAATAATAACGGTAGCGTAGGCGAAGCTCCATCTTCGGGGTCAGAGGCAATGCTGACGATGGGAGATGATCCTAGTTGTCATAACCTTCCTAGGGTCCATCCTCCAGGTACTCCTCTTCGTAGTCTGGCCACGGGAATAGCCAGGAACAAAGCCATGAGTACTCTTTAAGTACTCGCAAACTATTACTAACAAGTGAAGGGGGTTTTTTGTAATAGGACACTAAGCTCTAGGGTTGTTTTGCAAAAAGCCAGATTTACCTCTACTAAGTTCAGAAGCAAGAGAAAGGTAGTCAAATTTTATAACACCTAAGTGGGAAATTGTATCTCATGCCACAACTCTGTTGTGGTCAAGTCAAAGTCTCAAGTCATTTCACAAGTCATTTTGAAAACATCTGACGGGGGAACAGTATGGACACTCTAATCGTCCATAATCATGACGCTGACTATTCGAAAAGTTTGACACTCTGCAGAGATTGTACACTTTCACCGCAACATTCGATACATCCGTCAGGAACAAATCCTGAATTCACCATACTCACTATGCAGATAATCAATCCTAACCTTTTAATTACACGCCCTAGTATAATCACCTCTCCTGTGAGTTTGGCCTCCTAACCATGACCAACTGTCATCTTGGGTACTGCACAGGTGGACAATCTTCACAAGGTAGCCTCAGCTCAGACCTTGGTCGTGAGGGAACTAATACTAAGGTATATAAGTTTCTAGTCAAGCCCTACCCAATTCTCGGGTATTGTGGTTGTACGGTAAAATTGGAATGGTATCGCATCCAGACAACCATCAGTTTTATAAAGGGCTAAGGCTCATGCCTCAACATTTTCATCACCATAAATCATCTGGTGTTCGGAAACACATGTCCAAAACATTTCAATAGAATGATCCATCATTCCAAGGTTTTCATAACCATTTTTCCACCAAGTATTCCCATCTAAGTTGATCAAGTTTTATGCTTAGCACTAGCAACTACAAATGGGGGTAAGTACTAATGAGGGGTGGTAAACTAGTGGAGTTTAACTAAGTTCAATCTCATGCCTTAGGATGACATAAATATTATCTAGCTTAGGCCAAATTTTATGCTCTTTATGCAACCTTCAATTATCTTTCTAGTATCTACAATTCACTTAAGTAAACTCTAAGTAATAGCTTTGATAAAGAAATAAAGTATAAAGCTTGCAAGTAAAACTAGGAATGGGTATCATCATATGTGTCTAACCAAGCATGCTTAGGGCATTTCATAGGTTATCTAACTTTCATAATTGCAAGTGTTAGCTTGCCTTGTGCAGAGGAGTGGTTGAAGTTCTCCTCGGCTTCTTCTTTGTAGTATCCCCCTTCTTCCTAGTATCCTTGGTCGGTACTAGCGTCTATAAGTGAATACGAGGTACACAATCACCAAACAATACTTAACTAATTTCCATCATCGCACAAAAGGGTCCTATAAATGAGCTAGCTTCATCACTAACATTACAAGATTAAAGCTTGGTTTAATTTCTTTTATTTTTGGAAAAGTAATTTCTACTCATTGAAAAACTACTTAAGATTTAATATTCTCCAAACCAAACATGGGATCATGTTGACACATGTCATCACCACATATTTTAGTCCATTGGAATGTGATTTAAAGTGGTGTCACAATTTAATAATGTTTAACCTTTTATTTTACTTAAGTAAAGTGACTAGAAATGCCTATGTGGGATTCTTTTATTAATTGAACATTATTTATGTAAGTAAACCCAAATGTTTTTATATATTCTAAAAGGTATGATCAAATGTGATTTTTGAGAGTTGGAATCAACTCAAAAGCTTTTATGGTTTAAATTTGAAAATGTTTAAATGCAGAAAAGGTTCTGCCTTGTTATTTTTACCAAGGGTGATCTACATATCCAAATGATTTAAATCCAACGGTCTTGGATTCAGCATTTCAAGACCTTTCTAACAAAATTGGTTTCATTCAATTTGGTTTACTGAATCGAGCTGGGTTGATTTTTGAAACTAGGTACAGAACTAGGTTTGAACTTAAAATGGAAAAAGTTAAATTCAAACGACTGGGCTGCACGGGAAACGATAATGGGCCGGCCCGGTGTCACTCCGCGGCGCGGGGCTCAACTGACAGGGGGGTTCCACCAGTCAGTGGCTCTTTAAACGCGAAGCGGTACAGGGCAATATCGGCCACACGATCTAAGTCTAATCGAACGACTGCTACTCATCGTCCACGCTGTCCCGGCGCAGATGTAAACCTAACGCGCAGTGGGGTCGTCGAGGGCTCACCGGGCTCAAAGTAGGGTCGAGGCGGCGAACGACGAAGTTGACATCGGCAAACCTCCTGGTAGCGGGAGCTTCTCCTGGGGTGGACGAAATCAACGGCACCCTTCTTCTCCAGAGGCGGCCTGCTCCGGCCAAATTCCGGTGATGCGCTGCTCGCCTTGCTCCGGGAACAGGGTGGAACAATCAGTGAGGAGAGGGGAGTGAGATGGTGTGCTCAATTCGGCTGGGGGTCGTCTCCTTTTATAGGCTCGACGGTGAGACCGAACAGGATGGGCAGGCGACGGTGGCGACATGGCTACTGGCTGCTAGAGGCATGGCCGGCGATGGCGATCGATCGATGGTCTCCTGGCGATGCTCTACGGCTGTAATGCACGTGTAGGGGAGGTGGCAAACGGTCGGGAACGCACGATGCTCTGCAAGGCAGAGGCGGCGAACTTGACGGCGAGCGGTGGCTACGGGGCATGGGGAGGCGAACGGGGATGGCTGGCGGTCTCCTGGGACGGTGGTGATCGTGTATGCATGCGGCGAGGGCGGCGCGCGGTCTGTGGGTGTGTGTCGAGGGTGGCGCTCTAGCACATGCTCGGCATGGTTGCTGGCGAGCTTGGCATGGTCTGTGCGTGTGGTCCAGGGGCTGGCAAGATTCAAGCACTGGACAGGGGGTGGCGGTGGACGGTGGGTTGTGTCCTAGACATGCTGTTTAGGCTTGGTGCATGCTCTGGCTAGCTAACCATGGTTGGCTGGCAAGGGGGTGCTCGGGTTGGCATGGCATGGGGCAAAGGGTAGGGGCTAGGGTTTGTCCAAGCACTGGTTGGCACTGAGGGAGACAAGGGTGATCAATGGTGAACATTGCTTAGCCAGATTACTGCTCAAAACAGTGAAGTTAGGCCAGTTTGATTTGTTGCCTCCAAGTGTTTGATGAAATGGCCGCAAGAACTCAAGTTTTAAATTTTGAAAAGATTTTTGGTGGGTGTGCTAGGCATGTGTTGGTGAGTCTGCAGATGCTTGGGTTTTGAAAGTTGAGCTTGTTTGAGTGGTTTTTGAAAAAGTGGGATCTTCCCATATGATATAGATTCAATTTTAAACTGTCCTTTAAACTATGCATTCAAATGTTTTTGGATGATCACAAGGTGGGCCTTGATACTTTGTTATGAGTACTATCAAGGGGTGCAAAGATCCAAACAAGTTTCTGTTAAGTTTTGAAAGTTAGAGACAGCCAAAGTAGGCATGGGAGTCAATTTGGCCAAAATGACCATTCACTCATTTTGTTTGTTTTGATTTATTTGTCTTTGGGAAAAGTGTGGGGATTGTTTAGATGAAGTTTATTTCACCTAAGAATCCTTTTACAAGCAAAGAAACACATAAACAAGGCAATTCAAAAGAATCCAAATTGAAATGCATACACACATGCATGCTTTCATAGTTTTAGTTGGAAAAGTTTTTGTTAACCCTAAATTTTGAAGATTAGAGTTTGATGATCCAAGTTTCATATTTTTGGGATGTTACACCCTTGCCTTGGTAAAGCTTCCGGATACGATGATGATGTCGTTTGGTCCGGGTATCTTGAGTTTGTTGTAGACGAAGCATGGCTTGGCCATGAATTTGTGGAATATGCCGCGACCGAATATGACGTGGTACACGCTCTTGAAGGGGACCACCTCGAAGGTCATGCGCTCTTGACGATAATTATTAACATCGCCAAAGGCAACCTGAAGTGTAATGCACCCAAGGGACCGAGCCTCCCGACCAGGAACTACGCCATGGAAGATGGTGTTGGTCTGCCTTAGGTTTGCCTCTGTCAAGTTCATCTTCTGCAGTATATCCACGTACATGATGTTGATGCTGCTTCCACTATCCACCATACACTTGGTGAACTCCACGCCGTCAATCAAGGGGTTAATGACCATGGCGTACTGGTTCTCCGTGGGTATAAGGTCTGGGTGGTCCGTCCTGTCCCAAGTTATTGGAACCTCCGACAGCGCAGGTACTGGGGGACTGGGGGAGAGTAGCCATCAGGATCCTCAGAGAGGTCTTCTGTTGTCGGATGGTGGGGGTGCCAAGGAAAGTGTGGTAGACTGGGGCCTTCTTTGTGAAGGGGTTATTGCCCTTATCGTCGCTCTTGGCGGCGTGCTTGGGGTCAACGTCCTCATCCATGTCACTTGAATCCTTGGACTCCTCCTCCTTCTTCTTCCCCTTGCCCTTGCCTCGCGGTCTGTTCTTCCGACTTCGCTTGTAGCTGGAATCCGGTCTTCCTTGAGGTCGTTGACGAACTTGCAGTGTCGATTGGTGTGGGTGGCCTTGCCGTTGGAGTCGAGGTGTACGAGGCACGGCATGTCGTGGTACTCTTCGTAGGTTTGGGGAACGCGGAGCGGTGCTGAGGTGGTTTCACTTCCTCCTTGTTGCCCACGACCAGCTCCCCTTCCTCGGCCACGTTGTCCGCCTTCTCCTTGTCCTGCAAAAGTCATAGCGACCATGTAGGTAGATTGCTTTTGTTCTGGAGCGGTCTTCCGCTTTGTACTGCTGTTCCTCCGAGCTTGAGTTGGAACGACCGTTGCCGGCAAGGAGCCACGAGCATCGTCGTCGGCAGCTGCGAACTCACTAGCCAACTGAATCATCTGGTTCAAGTCAAGCTGGTGATTGTCATGCAAGCGCTTCAGCTTATGTCGGAGCAACGTGCCTCTTTCCAACCCATCGATGAAGGCGGCCATGGCGGTTTGAGCGTGCACTCCTGCGCAGGAATTCTTCATATCCAGCCAGCGGGAGAGGTAGGCGCGAGATGTCTCGTCTTTCTCTTGCACGCACCACTGTAGATCGCCCACAGTGCAGGGATGCTTGTATGTACCCTCAAAGTTCTTGGTGAATGCTTCTTGCATGTCTAGCCAGTTGTAGATAGATTTCTCCGGCAAGTCGTCGATCCATTGACGGGCCGTGCCTGCCAACATTAACGGGAGGTACTTGACGGAGACATTGGGGTTGCCTCCGGCAATCTCCACCGCTTTGCCATAGTCCTGCAACCATGTGGCTGGCTTGGCGGTGCCGTCATAGGGCTTGATGGTCTTGTCAATCCGGAAACCTTTGGGGTAAGTTGCGGACAGTATTGCAGGTCCAAAGCAACGTGGTCCCAGGTATGGTCCTTCCTGGGCCTCGTGGATCTTATCGATCCGCGAACGTGCATCGTACGGCTCCGGTTTCTTCTTCTTTTTGTCAACAAGGGATGGGCTGTGTGAATGACGCGGGCCCCCTCCGCCATGGTGACTGCTTGGTGGTGACGGAGGCGGAGGTGGCGGTGGGTTAGCCTTCTTGCTGTTACCCTCCTGCGATGCCTCACGCTTGTCACGGTTGCTTGTCGGACGCGGAGGGTCATGGCGTGACCTGCTCTTGTGTCCTTGGTTGCGCTCTCCATCATGACGGGTCTGCTTCGCGTTGTCGTGGATGACGATGCCGCACTGCTTTGGTGGGGGCATATCCGTACGATGGTGAGCCTTGTAATCTTTGTGACGTCGGGGAGATCGGGGCGGTGGTGAAGGGCGACGAAGTCAGGCCTTTTCTCCGTGATCGAAAGATATGGGGGTGGCGTCCTTCCTGTTGCGCGCATCCCTCCGTCTTCGTTCTGATGAACCTGTCTGGGACCTGACATCAAGAGGAGATCTGTCCCTTGGCGGCTTGTACTGGCTAGATTGGCAGAGCGCTGGGTTAGACTCAAGCCTCTGAGAGGTGGCCTTTTCCTGCTGCTTCACCGCCTTGGCCACTAGGTCATAGACCTGTTCCACTGCCTCAGGCGATCTATCCTGCTCCAGAAGGGTCTTGGCGATGGCGAGGTTAAGGAGTGGGGTGGGCATCACCTGCTTGCCTTCGCTGTCAATGTATGGCTTGGCCTGTGCCGGCTTCGAGGGAGCCCATCCTAGGTTGCGCCGTACACCAGGATCATTAATGACGCGAGCTGGAGCTTTCTTAGCCTTCTGCTGCTGTAGCAGAGTCTTGTACTCAGCCTCCATTGCTCTAGCTTTTTCTATGGACTTCTGCGCGTTGACCAAATCTCGATCTAGTTTAGCGCCTTGCTCCGCGATGGCTTGCGCTTCCTCCAGCAGCTGCTGGCGCTTCTTGTCAAGCTGGTTCACATTCCGGATATGAGCAACGGTTAGTGGCTCGACAAGGAGATTGTCGTACATCACTCTATCAGCTGGAGTAACTTGGGCTACTGCAGACGTAGATGCTGGAGGTGGCAAGTTTGTGGTGTTGTTGTTGCTCGGGCCGGTGCCGAGTTCCTGTTGCTGCTGCACTGGGTTAGGCGGAGGAGGCATGAACTTTGCACGATCATCGTCAGCAGCAATAAGTGGCCCCTTCCCCTTTTCCAGCGCCGTAGGCGGAGCTCGTCTGGGTTGATCTTCATCCATCGCCGTCCCAATGGTGACGAACACCCCTCGGGACGTGACGGTGTTGTTTGCTTGCTCGTCGCGCGAGTACTCCTCCTCCATCTCCTGCATAGCGGAGTCTAGCTCTTGTGGACTGAAGTCTATCTCCTCTGAATCTACACTAAAATCAGCATAAAGCGCGTCAATGACAGAGTCGGAGGGTGCCAGGACTTCCTCGATGACGGGTGGTGGAGGTGCAACGGGCTCGACGATGACTGGAGGTGGTGGTGCTGCTGCGACGATGGCGGCGGGAGGCGGTGGCGGCGGCTGCTGAATCGGAGGTTCTCCGTCTCTGAGCGCAAGCTCCATCTGGGCTGCCGCGTAGCTGTTGACGGTGCTCACCATCTCTTCGAGGGTAAGGCGTTCTGTTGCCTGCTGCCATCTTAAAGAATGTCAGAGAAGCGTGCCGCGGTCCAGTCCTTCCACGAAGTGATACAAAGCGTTATCATCGGGGTAGTGGGCTATATTGGCTCGTATACGGAGCCACCTGTCCAGGTGATCACGGGGGTTTTCGCCCTCTCTCTGAACGCAGCGCGCCAGATCGAAGATGGTAACCACGCCGACGAACTTGGATCTCTGCTATCCGGCCTTGACGGACGGCGGATTTGCAGTGATCTTCCACCGTTATATCGTGCACAGGGGCGGTTTGGGTGGGCCTTGAATTTTTCCGATCTTTGCCGGAAAACTCCGAAGAGAGATCCGGCATCGATCCTTCCGCGAACGTGTCCTGCCTATAGGCGGTCCATGCGGGCCTTGAATTTTTCCGATCTTTGCCGGCAAACTCCGAAGAGAGATCTGACATCGATCCTTCTGCGAACGTATCCTGCCCGTAGGCGGTCCGTGCGGATCTTGATGCTCCTCCGACTCCCAGGGAACTAGTGCCCGAGTCGGTTTCGCCGATGAAGAGGTGGATGTCTCCGATAGGAGCGATCGAACACCGCGTAGGGTTCGTCTTCGCCGGGATCCAGAACTCGTCAGGAGGGACAATCGGAACGTTGCCGGAGAAGAGAACACGGCCGATGGCTATGGTTTTGCCGATTCCGGCGAAGACCTTGGTCCTCGCCCGTTGAAGAGCCTGAAGCGCCTCTTGCCCCACGGTGGGCGCCAACTGTCGTGGTATTGCCGACGAGTACGCCATGGAGGGGTCCTCACAGTGCGTGTTTAGAGACGTGGGGTAAGGCAGACGGTTGACGGGTACGAGGTAACACATCTTACCCAGGTTCAGATCCCACAACGGTGGCGGAATCCTACTCCTGCTATAAATCACTATAAGGGCAATACGCCGAGTTACAGAGATAAGTTCGCTGTGCGAGGTTGTGTCTGTCGATCTATGATCGTATGAGATTGTCTGAAGTTGTGCCCTAAAGGCTCCCATAGGCCCGACTTATATAGTCGCCAGGTCCTAGGGTTACAGGGAAAGTCCTAGCAGGACAGGTTACAGAGTCCTACACCGTCTATTACTAGTCTTGTGATCTTGTACTCCAAGGCTCCGGGTACCCTAGTGACTCCATCGTAGCCTTCCTTTATCCGGCATGGGCCTCCCTTCTGGATCCATCTAACTGGGCCGCCCAGCAGGACATAGGCCATGCTACCGACTATGGGCCACCCGGGTTAGCCGGATAAGAGACATGCTATAAGGATACCCATATAGCATATCCCCAACAACTACCCCATCCCCTACCTCCTAGCAGCATGGCCATGCCAAGCCGAGCCCCACCTCGCCGGCCAACTTGGTCGCCGCAGCAGCAGACCGCCTCCCCCTCTCTCGCCAGTTCTAGGAGATAGCCAACACCTCACCGCCGCCCACTGTCCCCTCCCCGAGCCAGGCCTAGCCGTGGACCACCGAGAAATCCCCACGCCCAGTGCCACCGCGCCATGCCGAGTGATGGGGGAATACCAATCGGGGTATACCCACGAAGCGGATTCGCCAGCTAGATCGAGCCGACTGAAGCCAAGCCCAGAGCGGGTCGACTCGCCCAATATGGTGACTGGCGCATACTGGACCCAGGCGAGTGGCGCCGACTGGAGGCCCAAGGCGGCGACTTCAATACAAAGCCCACTAAATACTTGTAAACCCTAACTGGCTGCATATATAAAGCCACCAGGGGCACCCCCACGGGGTATCTTCTTCCACATTAAACTAGATCTAGTCTTTCCCTCTGCCTACGGCGGCTCCCATGTAAACCAATCTATGATCATATACTGGATTGATAGCAGGACGTAGCGATCCTCCATCGAGGGGACGTGAACCTGGGTACATCGTGTGCCAATCTCGCTCCCGGATTCTCCTACGTCGCCTTGCTCCCTCTACATAAGCTACCCCCAGTAGCATCTGCCGTGCAATACCACGACAGTTGGCGCCCACCGTGGGGCAAGCGACGCTTGGAGGGTGATAATCCGGGCGGGATCGCTCCCATTAACCGGTTGAATCACATCAAGTCGCTTCCGGCCAAGGGCTGTCTTGCGCGATGTCGTCTATGGAGAAAAATCTCAGGCGCGCGAGCATGCAATTAGCTAAGTTTTTAATCCAATCTCGTCTCTTATTTGATTACTTTTGCCAATCAATTATTTATTTTGGACCCGATTCCTCCGTTCGTATTAGACATGTACCGCACCATGTTCCCAGACGATCCTGTTATTTAATTTTGGATCACGGAACCACAAAAGCCAAGTCGTGGCAGCGCAATCCATAGAGCCACCGTCAAGCTTGACCTAGTGTGTACGAGCGGCAGCGATGCACACTTTGCATGTGATGGATGCGATACACGATCCATCCACAAAATCGATCCTTCATATTAACGCTTGGATTAAATTAACATCTGAAGAATCTCTCCTATTGATTACTCTATTCATTAATTATTTCAATTGGATCTAATCCATTACGTATTGTTTTTTATACATGTACTGCATAATATAAATCGGTGTATGTGGTTTCTCATGTTTATACCGCAGGAGAATTAATCCATAAAGACGGGACGATCTGGCGACTGTCTTTGCATCAGTATAAATCGTTCACCGTCTCGACCGAGCTTAACTCTATCAGCTTATCTCCGAAAAAGCTGGTTCACGACCATGCTCGGGTACTCGCCCCTTGTGGATACACCATGCTCCGAGACTCACCTAAACGCGGACATGCTTAAACGCGCACTCGCTAGGCTCGAGGACTCGCCCATCGCGGACTCGTCTGCCACGGGATTGCTATCGCGGCCTCGCCCTCGCGGCTTCGCCGTCATCGACATCGTCGTAGCGTGACCTCCATCCACCGCTTCGACCCCGTGTCCGCTACATTGACTCCGCCATAGCACTACCTCCGTTCGCCGCGTCGACTCCGGTCTTCTTGCTATGGCGATTCGACGTGCCAGATTGGCTCGTCACGCTGGCTCCGCTATACTCCATCCGGCCACCATGTTGACGGTCTTTATCTTCACCAACAAAGGAGTCAGTTCGTGATGCGAAGTCAAGCGCTGCCGTACTCACGCTGGAAAATCAAGCGTACATGGACATGCTTCCACGCTCGGGGACTCGCCGTCGTGAACTCTCCATACTAACAGCTAAGTTTTTCACACGCCCGTATATACTATGAGTTCAGAACATATATGCATCTCCATCCATTCTCCAAAGCCGACCATGCAGTCGTGTATGACCCTTTCAGGGACCAAAATTATTTTGGGATCGGTCAGTTTTGTCTGCTGTTTATTCGCGTCCGTCAAAGTAGTGAGGCTAGGTACCAAAAGACCGACCTTGTCTTCGGGTTCAACAGTCTGGCATCGCGTCCCTGTTACCTGGCAAGCGTTTGATGCTGGAGGTCTGCCTACTCATGAAAAGACACGCATAAACCTTACATATTGTCCATCGATCCACATAACAAAAGTGCATTTTCTTCAATGTCTATAATTCACACGCTTATAATTAGTCAATATATTATGCAAGTACACCTTAATGCAATTGTATCTTTTCTCCTTCTCAGCAAAACAGTCTGGTGTCTTTCTCGTCGCTTGTCGTGCTCGGGGACTCGACGCGTTACAGACAGCAGCACTAGCTGGTCGCTCAACCTTGCCACTCGCCGGTCACTCAACCTCGCCACTCGGCACGCTACAGACAGCGTCACTCGCTGGTCGCTCGACCTCGCCACTCGCTGCGCTCGGGAACTCGGCACTCGTCGGTCGCTTGACCTCGCAACTTGCCGCGCTCAGGGGCTCGGCGTTCGCTGGTCGCTCGACCTCGCCACTCGCCGTGCTCGGAAGCAACCACTACTATCTTCAGAATATGCATCTCTAAAGAGCCTCAAGTCGCCTTTACAAGCCAAATCGAGCCTCGGGGACTACTCCTAGGCATGATGCGTGTACGCGTGGTTCCACGACCGCGGCTCGCCCTCGGGGACTCGCCACCGCGGACTCGCCCTCGCGTACTCAACACGCTCGGGGACTCGCCACCGCGGACTCGCCCTCGCGTACTCAACGCGCCCGGGGACTCGCCACCGCGGACTTGCCCTCGCATACTCAACGCGCTTGGGGACTCGCCACCGCGGATTATCCCTCGCGTACTCAACGCGCTCGGGGACTCGGCGCTCTACAGACAGCGCCACTCGCCGTTCGCCCAACCTCGCCACTCGACACGCTCGGGAACTCGACACTCGTTGGTCGCTCGACCTCGCCACTCGACGCGCTCGAGGACTCGGCATGCTCCACGTTCGGGGACTCGCCGCAACTGGCAGCTTCACCGACACCCTGCGTATTTCGCCAACTGGCCATCACCGACTGGCACACGCCGAACGCCTCCCGCTTCACGGTTCTTTTCTCTATTCAGGGGCTCGTCGCCGATTCGCTACGACCCATCGTCAAGACTCTCCGCGCCCTTCCTCAAGCCCGCATCGAATCGACAACGCGCTCGGGGACTACTGATGGGGGAATACCAATCGGGGTATACCCACGAAGCGGATTCGCCACCTGGATCGAGCCGACTGAAGCCAAGCCCAGAGCGGGTCGACTGGCCCAATATGGCGACTGGCGCATACTGGACCCAGGCGAGTGGCGCCGACTGGAGGCCCAAGACGGTGACTTCAATACAAAGCCCACCAAATACTTGTAAACCCTAACTGGTTGCATATATAAAGCCACCAGGGGCACCCCCACGGGGTATCTTCTTCCACATTAAACTAGATCTAGTCTTTCCCTCCGCCTATGGCGGCTCCCATGTAAACCAATCTATGATCATATACTGGATTGATAGAAGGACGTAGCGATCCTCCATCGAGGGGATGTGAACCTGGGTACATCGTGTGCCAATCTCGCTCCCGGATTCTCCTACGTCGCCTTGCTCCCTCTACGTAAGCTACCCCCAGTAGCATCTGCCGTGCAATACCACGACACTGAGCATGCGCCAGAGCGCCGCACCCGGCTCGCGTGCACAAGCCGCCACTCGACCGCATCCCGCGCCCACCGCGTCGCCACGACCCAGGGAGCATGCCAGACACCCCCATTCGTCGTCCAACGCCTCACAGCCACCGCTCGCCGTCGAAGTCGCCGCCTCTGCCGCTTAGAGCGCCAGCTTCGCCCGACCACTTACCACCGCCCCTAAGCCCGCATTAAAATCCTAGAGCACCGCCAGGAGACCGCGCGTCGATCACCACCCTCAGCCATGCCGCTAGCAGCCCGTAGCCATTTCGCCACCATCGCCTGCCCATCCCTCTCGGTCTCGCCGTCGAGCCTATAAAAGGAGGGCACCCCCAGCCATTTGCAGCACACCACTCCACTCCCCTCACCTCACTGATCGTCCCACACCTATAGCCGGAGCACGGGGAGCAGCAGCTCGCCGGAATTTTACCAGAGCAGGCCGCCTCTGGAGGAGAAGGGCGCCGCTAATTGCGACCACCCCCGGAGCTGCCTCGACTGTCCCTGAGCTCGCCGTTGACCACCAGTCCGTTTGCCCGCCTCGCCATTGTTGCTGGAGCCCTGGTACGCCCCCTATGCACCCCCACCGAGCAGCTAGGGTTAGAGCTCGCCGGCGACAGGTCCATCATCGATGACGATCCACAGCTGTTGATCTCCACTCTAATCCAACGTCCCACACCGCCCTGTACTGCTTCGCGCGTTATGAGCCACTGACTGGTGGATCCCCCTGTCAACTGAGCCCCGCGTTGCGGAGTGACACTGGGCCGGCCCGTTAACGTATCCCGCGCGACCCAACAGTTTAAATTTAGATTTTCCATTTAATTTCAAACACAGTTCTGTACATAGATTCAAAAATCAAACCAGCTCGACTCACTAAACCAAAATGCATGAAACTAATTTTGTTAGAAAGGTACTGAAATGCTTAATCCAAGCCCGTTGGATTCAAACCCTTTGGAGTTATAGATCAACCATGGTAAAAATAACAAGGCAGAAGCTTTTCTACATTCAAACATTTTTCAAAATTCAACCATAAAAGATTTTGAGTTGATTCCAACTCTCAAAAATCACATTTGATCATACCTTTTAGAATATATAAAAATATATGGGTTTACTTATAGAAATAATGTTCAAGTAATAAAAGAATGCCACATAGGCATTTCTAGTCACTTTATTTATTTAAAATAAAAAGGTTAAACCTTATTAAATTGTGACACCACTTTAAATCACATTCCCATGTACTGAAATATGTGGTGATGACATGTGTCAACATGATCCCATGTTCGAGTTGGAGAATATTAAATCTTAAGTAGTTTTTCAATGAGTAGAAATTACTTTTCTCAAATTAAAATAGATAAGACAAATGCTTTAATCTTGTAATGTTAAGTGATGATGCTAGATCATCTATAGTACACCTTTGTGTGATGATTGAAAATAGTTAAGTATTTTTTGGTGATTGTGTACCTTGTATTTATTTATAGACGCTAGTACCGACCAAGGATACGAGGAGGAAGGAGGATACTACGAGGAAGAAGCCGAGGAGAACTTCAACCACTGCTCTGCACAAGGCAAGCTAACACTTGCAAGTTACCTTACCTATGCAAGCTAACACTTGCAACTATGAAAGTTAGATCACCTATGCAATGCATTAAGCATGCTTGGTTAGACACATTTGATGATACCCAATCCTAGTTTTACTTACAAGCTTTATACTTTATTTCTTTATCAAAGCTTTCTCTTAGAGTTTACATAGTGAATTGTAGATACTAGAAATATTTTGGAAGGTAGCATAAAGAGCATAAAATTTGGCCTAAGTTAGATAATCTTGATGTCATCCTAAGGCATGAGATTGAACTTAGCAAATCTCCACTTGTTTACCACCCCTCATTAGTAGTTACCCCAATTGTAGATACTAGTGCTAAGCATAAAACTTGATCAACTTTAGATGGGAATACTTGGTGAAAATGGTTATGAAAACCTTAGAATGATGAGTCATTCTACTGCAATGTTTTGACATATGTTTCTGAACCCCAGATGATTTTGATAATGAAAATGTTGAGGCATGAGCCTTAACCCTTTATTAAAACTGATGGTTGTCTGGATGTGATACCATTCCAATTTGACCATACAAACACAGTACCCGAAAATTGGGTAGGGCTTGACTAGAAATTTATATACCTTAGTATGGGTTCCCTCGCTGCCAAGGTCTGAGCTGAGGCTACCTTGTAAAGATTGTCCACATGTGTAGTACCCAAGATGGCAATTGGTCATGGTTGGGAGGCCAAACTCACAGGAGAGGTGTCTATACTAGGGCGTGTAATTGAAAGGTTAGGATTGATTATCCGCATACTGAGTATGATGAATTTAGGATTTGTTCCTGACGGATGTATCGAATGTTGTGGTGAAAGTGTACAATCTCTACAGAGTGTCAAACTATTTGAATAGCCGTGTCCGCGGTTATGGACAGTTGGAGTGGCCATACTGTTCCCCCGTCAGATGTTTTCAAAATGACTTATGAAATGAATTGAGACTTTGACTTGACCACAACCGAGTTGTGATATGAAATTCAAATTCCCACTTAGGTGTTATAAAACTTCCAACTAGTTTTCTTTGCTTCTGAACTTAGTAGAGGTAAATCTGGCGTTTTGCAAAACAACCCTAGAGCTTAGTATCCTACTACAAAAACCCTCTTAACTGTTAGTATTAGTTTGCGAGTACTTAAAGAGTACTCATGGTTTTGTCCCTGGCTATTCCCGTGGCCAGACTATAAAGAGGAGTACCAGGATGATGGACCGCAGGAAGGTTACGACAACTAGGATCATCTCCCATCGTCAGCATTGCCTGTGACCCTGAAGATGGAGCTTCGCCTACGCTATCGTTACTATTACGTTATTCCGCTGCTTGAGTTGTATTAAGAACTTGATCATGAGATCCTTATTTGTGTAAGACCTTATGTATGGTTTATAATGGATGATGTACTATGATATCCAAATCTGTTATGTCTCGCAAAAATGGTAATCCTGGGATTGCGATGTATGGCATAACATGCATCTGGGATTAAAAATCTGGGTGTTGACACAAGGGGTGGAGAAGGGCCTCAATGAATTATGCGGGATGCTAAAAACAGCAGAAAGTGACATGAAGAAGTGTGCAGGGCATAGCCATGTGATGGCTGTGCAGAACAAGCCTAGCTTCAAGAAAAAGGGCACTTCTTGGAAGAATAAGGGCAAGGCTAAGGATATGATCCCTAAGCCTGCACCCAAGCAAAAGGCTGGACCTATAGAAGACACTGAGTGCTTCTTTTGTCATGAACATGGCCACTGGAAGAGAAACTGCAGCAAGTACCAGGCTTCTTTGAAGAAGAGTGAAAGTAAGAGTACTTCCCACTCAGGTACGCTTGTTGTAAATGTTGTGGACATTCTTCTCGCTGATTCCTATGTTAACTCGGGTATTTGATACCGGATCGGTTGCTCATATTTGCAATTCGATGCAGGGGCTAATAAGGACTAGAGAAGTGCAGAAAGGCGAAGTGGATTTTCGCGTCAGAAATAAAGCAAGGGTTGCTGCAATGTTTGTTGGTGTCATGCAACTTCACCTTCCGTCAGGATTTATTATGGAGTTGAATAACTGTTATTACATTCCTAGTATGGGTCGAAACATTTTATCACCTTCATGTTTGATGAGGGATGGTTATTCATTCGTGAGTGCAAACAATGGTTGTGTAATCTCTAAGAATGATATGTTTATGGCTAATGCTCCCATTGTGAATGGGTTATTTATTTTAAATCTTGATGATGCATATGTTTACAATGTTAGTGCTAAAAGGCTTCGGCCTAATGATTTGAGTACTACCTATTTATGGCATTGTCGTTTGGGGCATATAAGTGAAAAGCGCATGAAGAAGCTCCATGGTGATGGTCTTCTAAATTCGTTTGATTTTGAATCGTACGAGACATGTCAGGCTTGTTTACTTGGAAAGATGGCCAAATCTACTTTTTTGGGTTTACCTGAGAGAGCAACAGACTTGTTGGAACTCATACATACTGATGTGTGTGGACCAATGAGCACGATAGCCAGAGGAGGATATCTCTACTTCATTACTTCCACTGATGATTTCAGTCGATATGGTTATGTCTACCTGATGAGGCATAAGTCTGAAACTTTTGAAAAGTTCAAGGAGTTTCAGAGTGAGGTAGAGAATCAACGTGGCAAGAAAATAAAGGCCTTGCGATCTGATCGTGGAGGAGAATATTTGAGTCACGAATTTAGCAATCATCTTAAGAGTTGCGGAATTGTTCCACAGCTCACGCCGCCCGGAACGCCTCAAAGAAACGGGGTCTCTGAACGGCACAATCGAACTTTGTTGGACATGGTTCGATCGATGATGAGCCAGTCGGATTTACCATTATCATTTTGGGGTTACGCTCTAGAAACAGCAGCTTTCACACTTAATAGGGTACCATCTAAATCTGTAGTTAAGACACCATATGAGATGTGGACTAGAAAGAATCCCAGTTTGTCTTTTCTGAAGATTTGGGGTTGTGATGCATTTTTCAAGCGACTTTAGTCGGACAAGCTAACACCAAAATCTGATAAGTGCATTTTCGTGGGATATTCGAGGGAAACCTTAGGGTATTACTTCTACAACCGAGAAGAGGGCAAAGTGTTTGTCGCTCGCAGCGGTGTTTTCCTAGAGAAAGAGTTTCTCACAAAGGGAACGAGTGGAAGGTCGATGCAACTTGAAGAAGTTCAAGATGAGACAGTTGGGGATGCTTCTACGAGTGATGCTATTGTAGTAGAAAAAGTTGAGGAACCCGTGGCAATAGAAGCACCACAACCACGAAGGTCGGCGAGGCTCCGCGAAACGTGGGAATTATTATTGTTAGACAATGATGAGCCTGCGACCTATGCAGAAGCGATGGTGGACCCAGACTCTGAGAAATGGCTGATCGCCATGAGGTCTGAGATAGAGTCCATGGGAGACAATCAAGTTTGGAACTTGGTTGACCTGCCTGATGGTTTTAAAGCCATCGATTGCAAATGGATCTATAAGAAGAAGATTGATATGGATGGAAATGTTCACATCCATAAAGCTCGACTTGTTGCAAAAGGTTTTCGACAAGTTCAAGAAGTTGACTACGATGAGACTTTCTCGCCCGTAGCGATGCTTAAATCTATACGAATCATTCTAGCCATTGATGCACATTTCGACTATGAAATATGGCAGATGGATGTCAAGACGGCTTTCCTAAATGGAATCCTAACTGAGGACGTGTATATGATGCAGCCCGAAGGTTTTGTCGATCCAAACAATGCTGGAAAGGTATGCAAACTTCTAAAGTCCATTTATGGGCTAAAGCAAGCATCTCGGAGTTGGAACATTCGATTTGATGAAGTTGTAAAGTAGTTTGGATTCATCAAAAACGAACAAGAACCTTGTGTTTACAAGAAGGAAAGTGGGAGAGCGCTGGTATTTCTAATCTTATATGTAGATGACATATTGCTGATTGGAAATGACATTCCTATGCTCGAGTATGTTAAGACCTCGTTGAAAAATAGTTTTTTGATGAAGGACTTGGGAGAAGCGGCATATATTCTGGGTATCAAGATCTATAGAGATAGATCAAGGAGGCTAATTGGATTAAACCAGAGTACATACATTGACAAAGTGTTGAAACATTTCAGCATGGAAGAGGCTAAGAAGGGGTTCTTGCCTATGTCTCATGGCATAAAACTCAGCAAGACTCAGTGTCCTTCGACTATTGATGAGCGTGAGTGCATGAGCAGGATTCCATATGCTTCGGCTATTGGATCCATCATGTATGCAATGATATGTACTCGCCCAGATGTTTCCTATGCTCTAAGTGTTATGAGCAGATATCAGGCTGATCCAGGTGAAGGTCACTAGACAGCGGTAAAGAATATCCTTAAGTACTTGAGAAGGACTAAGGATGTGTTCCTAGTTTATGGAGGTGAGGATGAACTTAGTGTAAGGGGTTACACAGATACGAGTTACCTTAACGACTCAGATGATTCCAGATCGCAATCTGGTTATGTGTTTGTCATGAATGGTGGTGCTGTGAGTTGGAAAAGTTCCAAGCAAGATACCGTGGCCTCCTCTTCAACAGAAGCTGAATATATTGCCGCCTCGGAGGCTGCAAAGGAAGTTGTTTGGATTAGGAATTTCCTAATCGCTCTTGGTGTGGTTCAGGGCGCGTCCAATCCCATGGACGTTTATTATGACAACAATGGTGCTATTGCACAAGCCAAGGAGCCTAGACAGCACCAGAAGAACAAACATATTCGCATGCATTACCATCAGATTCGAGAGTTCGTTGAGGATGGTAGTGTCATGATATGCAAAATACATATGGACTCAAATGTTGATGATCCTTTTACAAATCCACTCCCGCAGCATGTGCATGAGGCGCACGCAAGAGCAATAGGTATTAGATACAATCTAGATTGGCTCTAGTGCAAGTGGGAGACTGAAGGAAATATGCCCTAGAGGCAATCATAGAGATGATTATATTTCTTATGTATTCGTGAGTTATTGTATTGTTCCTTGAATATCCATATCAGGCAACTTGTATTGATTGGAAATTATATGAATTGTTTGTGAAACTCTTTACTTGTATGGTTATTTAAGAGTTGTCCCTAGTCGGAGTTCATGTGAGGACACACGTGAATATTAGACTAGCACATCGATTGGTTGATGACTATGTTTCGCAAGTCATAGACATGGAGATGTCAAACCAATGATGTGGACACATGTTATGAACATGGGGTTGGACTGACCCAACTTGAGACTGGCAATTAGTTGCAGCTCTCTCTCTACACATCGTGTATGTTTTTTCCTTAGACCTGAGATTGTCGCGTGTACTTGAGATGTGGATCGACCTACTTTGGGGCTATAAAACGCTGCTCCGTAACTGGATAGTTATAAAGGTAGCTTTCAGGTTTGTCCTGAAGCATGCTGCAAGGCATGGTCAATCAAGATGGGATTTGCCCCTCTCTACTTGAGAGATATATCTATGGTCCCGTCGTGTGATCGGATCCAGAAATGCATGGCCATGCTACATATGGTTAAGAGTTAACCTAGTAAAGGGATTCCGAATCACAGTATCGAGAAAGGGAGGTCAGCTTGGAGCTAGACCAAATATCGTAAGGCAAAGGGAAAGACATGTACTAAATCTTGTGATGGTTCGTCCGATATGATCTTTGTATGCGTTTAGGAGTTGGCACGTCTTGCTAGAGGCCGCTACCAACTATTGATAGAATAAGTGTATTTGTGTCATGTCTATACGTACATGAACCTATAGGGTCACACACTTAAGGGGCTGGAAGCCTTATGATGATTAGATCCGAATTGGACCATGCTTAGGGTTCTAATGGGCTGCTAATGTAGAAGTCCACTAGGGACGCCTATATAAGAGAGGGTGGGACGAACTGACCAGGGTTAGAACATTCCACCCAGCCTCCACTCCTCACGCATGTGTTGCACGTGCGGACCTAGCAATCCGGCGTCTGACGCTTCCATCCTGTACGTGTGGATACCTCGGAGGCGCTGCATCAGTAGCGCTTGGACGAGCCACGCAAGGGGAGATGCTCGTGGGACGAGAACGAGGAGGATACGTAGATCGTCTGCACTGCCTCGACGCGCTTCATCAAGTTCCGCAACTGCGCGTCTAGTGGTAATCCTGTGATCTATGACAACAATAATCCTAGTTTACGCAGTAGAAATTTTTCATTTGCGCTAGTGTAGCCTACCCGTATCCCTTCAATTACTCCTTTAATGACCTCTCCTTATCTTTTTAGTTTGCTTTTTGTACCAAGAATGACCTCTAATAAGAGGAAAGTAAGATTTCGGGAGTTGCTGTCCCGAAACAGATTTCTGTCCTCCACTAAAAAAATTGTGAGGAGGCTCTGTAACTCAGGTTGAGCTCAAAATTTACAAATAAATCCCCCAGTATGTTGGCTAACTTTCGTTAGTTCAACACTTTTTGATTTGAGCAACAGAAGATGTTCGAAAAAAATTGTTTCTACCTGCTGGTTTGTTTTGACAGATTTCTGCCATTATTTGCATTTGCTTCTTATTGATTCCTTTTTATCTCTCTTCAGTTAAATTGAGTTTCTTTGAAGGAGTTACTACAGTAGATTGTGTTTTTATTGAAAAGCCTTGTTGTTCCAAAGCTTTGCCAGTGGTCTAATATCTTTTGAATAAGCTAATGTTGCTAATGAAGATTGTGTGAAGTTTTGTATGAAGGAAAAATTTCAGGTGTAGAGAGAAAATGATGCAATAAGATGAAGAATGGACAAAATCTCAAGCTTGGGGATGCCACCATGGTGTCATCCCAAGAAATATCCAAGATGTACAAGCGTCAAAGCTTGGGGATGCCCAAGGCATCCCCTTCTTCATCAATAAAAAGCTCATATCTATCTAGACACTTTGTTTTTATTGTTTCATGCACAGTTATGTTGTTTTTGGAGCGTCTTAGTTTTCGATTGATTTGCTTAGTTTTTTTAGTTTGCTTTAGTAGTTTGTACCCCCGCTCTCGCTGTGTTGTTTTGCAAATAAGTTTGCTTGGTGTTTGGAAAGGAGTAGTAAGTTCTTGCTTGAAGTTCAAGAGGAGCTTGCATTGACTGTGACTTAGACTTTAGCATGACATGCTAGGTGTTGTTTTAGCATTATGCTTAGTGATTATTGATGTAGCATGTATTGTTCCAAACAATTGGGATTGCTTAGTGTGCCTTGAAGAAATTATGCGTTGTTTTAGCATGCAAACGCATAATATTGTGGTATTCTCCTTTGATGTTTTGCTTGGGTTGACTTGGCACATGCTCACACCATGTTATGACTATGACAAGTCACCATTAGCCTCTATGATCATTTAGTCCTTGACTTGTAGTACCACTCTTTGCTTTGATTAGTTTGCTTTGTTGCATTGCATAATTATGGCCATTATTGCTCTCTTAGTTGGTTGCTTCCAGTCTTTTGCTAGCCTCCACTTGTATGAGTAAGTTCTACTCATGCTTCCAACTCCCAAGAAACCAAGTTATTCCAAAGTGTCCACTATAAACTCCTATGCATGGTGTGTTACACCATTCCAAAGTATATTCTTGTTTTCAGCTATCTTCCAATTAAAAACTATTTTGTTATGTGAAAACTTAGTGATTAAAGCCCTCACGAACTTGATGGCACACTTTATTCTTTGCCCCTAATAAACTTGAACCATTATGACAACTTTGTTGTATATGCTTGCACTTATAAGTTGGAATTAGCAGAACTGTGCTGTCACAGGGAACGTTTTCAACATTGCACTTGTACCTTGTTGTACTCGGTTGATATCATGTTCTGTTGTCTATGGATGTCACCGGTGTGAAATAAAGAGGAAACTTGTACGTCCATGGAGTTTGTATCCTGTGTTAGAGAAACGCATGGGCCGCTAGCCTAAGCCATGCCTAATCATGGTGGAAATTTGCAGCATCACCATAGTGACATCTATGAAGCATTCTTCTTATAAAAAAAGAGGCACATTGAGAAAAGAGGAAAGAGAGAAAAAAGCACCATATTCCCATGGTACATAAGAAGAATTGTTGAGATGCTCATTGTCTGCTTGCCTTGGCATTTTGGTTATGGGAAAGCTCATGTACCATGTGCAAGGGGTACCTTGGCAGTTCTCAATGATATGCAAATACTTATAGTGACAAGAATTTACAGGTGACTAAAGTTGAGTCGCATGAGGTGTGGCCCTCGTATTCAAGGGGCATGATATTGCCAACTTATACTTCATCAAGCATATACTCTAGCTTTGCTACTTTAACCTTAACCACTTCAAGATGATTATGATAGGGGCAATGAGGGCTGGAAGCTAACAAGTACCATAATTTTTGGAAGATATTTTTGAAACTTGAAATCCCTGCTTCCTTTACAAAAGGCCTTTCTTCCACCATTATTGAGTCTCCACCTTCTACCTTTAGGCACCATTAAGAGAGCATAGTTGTCATTCTGTGTGCAGTGTTCCAAAGCTTATTGATTGATGCATATTGTGTTATTACTTGGTCTTGTGATATTTGTTTCTAGTCACCCTTGTGAACTTTGTAGATGTCCTATGCATTATATTGCTACTCTATGAGGGACAAGATGATTGCCACTATGTTATGTTTTCTGTATGTGAAACAAACAAACATTTTTCAATGCATGTTATTCATGAACTTTGTTTGTAGCTTGCCATGTTGCACGCATAGTTACTATGTCCTATTGTTATAACTCCATCTTTCATGCATATGTTTAGAGTTCTTCGATCTCAGCTTTCAATGTTTGCAAATGGTTGGATCTTTATTGTGAGGGTGCATGTCACCTCAAAAATTATTCTTTTATCACTTACCTACTCGAGGACGAGCAGGAGTTAAGCTTGGGGATGCTGATACGTTGGAAACATATCTATAATTTTTGATGCTCGATGCTTGTTTAGTATCTACTTTGCTTTACTTGTCCACACTTTGAGGTGTTTTTACATGTTTTCTGGTACTAACCTATTAACAAGTTGCAACAGTGCCAGATGCCTGTTTTCTGCTGTTTTTGGTTTCAGAAAAGTTAGTAAAGAAATATTCTCGGAATTGGACGGGACGAAGGACAACCAGAGGGGAGCCCAGAAGGCCAGCCAGGGGGCAGACCCAGCCTAGGCGCGGGTCGTCCCAGCCCGCGCCTGACTAGGGTTTGGGCACCCTGGCCGCCTCCCGATCTCGCCCCTTCGCCTATAAGAAGCCCCCGATACACAAACCATGAGTACCCGATCATAAATCCACGAAAACGTCTATAGACACCGCCACCATCATCCCTAGATCGAGGGGATCTAAAGTTCTTCTCAGCACCCTGCCGGAGGGGAGATCATCCCGGAGGCCTTCTCTCTGGTATGATTCGTGAATAGTTCCACCTTGGACTATGGGTCCATGTAGTAGCTAGATGATTGTATCTCCTCCTTTGTGATTTCATGTATAGATCTTGTGAGCTCCGTTCATGATCAAGATCTAATCTATTTGTAATCATGCATGTTGTGTTTGCGGGGATCCGATGGATATTGAGATTATTATGTTGGTTTGATTAATGGTTTTATCTTTATGATTCTATCATGTCTGTGTTGTTTGTGATCTTGCATGCTCTCCGTTGCTACTGGTTATCTTGGCCAAGTAGTTGCTAGTGACTCCAAGAGGGAGTATTTATGCTCGATAGTGGGTTCATGCCTCTAGTTACCAAGGGAAGTGACAATAATCTCTTCGGTTGTAGATGTGATGTTGCTACTAGGGAGAAAACAATGGTCTCTTGTTCATGGAACATGTGGATTGTTTACCTTACTCACTTTGCTTAAAGCAGTTGTCTGTTGCTTGCAACTTAATACTAGAGGGGGTTCGGATGATAACCTGAAGGTGGACTTCTAATCATAGATGCAGTTGGATGACGGTCTATGTATATTTTTGTATTGCCCAATCAACATAATATGATCTTTCTGGCTAGTAATTGCATTGTTATGCCTTGCTCAGTTCCTGTCAATTGCCCCGCTGTAATTTGTTTACCCTTCATGCCATGTTTTTTATCTAAGGAGAGCACCTCTAGTGAACTATGGACCCCGGTCCAATCTTTGCCATTGATACATCTTCCACTGTTACTTGTTTATTTGCTGCAAACCATTACCTTCCACACCATATGGTTAATCCTTTGTTACAACAAACCGGTGAGCTTGACAACATCACTGATTCGTTGGGGCAAAGTCTTGAGTTTGTGTTGTGTAGGTCTCCGCGTTGTTTGAAACACCTGTGTGAAGTTTCCTTCCTCCTACTGGTTCGATAATCTCGGTTTCATACTGAGGGAAAACTTGCTGCTGTGCTGCTTCACACCTTTCTCTTGGGGTTCCCAACGAAGCGCTCGTACATCAACTCAGCGCTGCATCAAGCTTTTCTGGCGCCGTTGCAGGGGACTTAAAGAAGAAGAAGAAGCTCCCTCGTCAACAGCCAGCCATCAGCGGGCCTCTAGGTGGAGTAGGAGGAACGCCGGTGAGATCAAAAGCCACTATGAGCAGATTTATTTGGGGGAAGCTATAGCTAGACCTATCGTAACTGGTCAGAATTTTAGGATTGAGATCAGCATTGTGCGCGGTTAAAGGAGAGAAAAAGAAGCAAAGCCAAACCGTTCAATGAAGGCTACATGGACGGCATCGAAATGGTCCGATGATTTTTTTCCCGTCAGCCTACGATAGGTAGTGTTTACCATATATAAAACCAAATAAAGTATCAAAGTTGCCTCGAGCCAAATCTCACCACATAAAGGACAGCGAGCCAAGCGATAGAATTTTTTTGGCAGCACTACGCGTCCCTAGGAGATAATTCCTCAAAATACCACGGGTCCTCCTGTTGACACGTGTCCAAAAAAACCTCAAAATCCCGCTTTTGCTACAAACATACCGCTTTTGCTATAAATAGTCCCGCTTTTGCTACATGTAGCAGAAAACGGTTCGGTCTAGAAAAAGAAAAACAGTCTGGACCTCGCCGGAGATATCGCCGGAGACCTCGTCGGCGACCGTGTAGCAAAAAAAGTTGTGCTAATGTAGCATATCCGACCTCGCCGGAGACTCAACGGAAGCTTTCGCCGGTAGACCTCACCAGAGACCCCGTGTAGTAAAAACATTACGCTATTGTAGCAAAACCATTAAACGCATGTAGCAAATAAAATTTTCTATTGTAGCAAATCCGATCTAGTCAGAGACCTCGCTGGAGATCTCGCCGGAGATTTTGTAACAAACCATAGATACTATTGTAGCAAAATAAAAAAGCCTTTGTAGCAAAAGAATTATAGTAAAAATCGACACATAGCACCACCGAAGGTCTCGTAGCTCCACCATCGGCCACATGTAGCAAAATCAATGCTTGCTTGTAGCACCACCACCGACTGCGTGTAGCACGCGTAGTCGACCTTGGAAGCAGATGCTGAGAGGCGTCGACTCCGGCTAGGTGGGCCATGGCAGCGGCAGCACGGTCAGGTCCAGGACAAGTCGGCGGCGAATGCTATCCTCTGCCATGGAGCACCGGCAGCACAGCTAGGGGTGGGCGGCTCACAGCAAGGACCATGCGTGGCCAGGGGCGGCGGAGCACCGGCGGTGCGGCCAGCCATGGGGTGGGCGGTGCACAGCACGGACCATGCACGTCTAGGGGGCGGCCGAGCACCGGCAGTGCGGCATGGGGGCGGCGGAGCACCGGCGGCGCGGCCAGAGGTGGGCGGTGGGACCAAGCGTGGCCAAGGGTGTGGCGACGCATAGTCCGGACAACTCGTGAGTGGAGGTCGCCGTGACGTGCGGAAGATGAACGAGGATGAAGATGAGATTGGAAACTGAACTGCGCGTGGGCCCCTCGCTTGCTCCCTGTCATTCCGTTGAGAAGGGATATGGCGTTGACCCGGGGGATACGAACGCACGATCCCCCGGGGGAAGTGTATCATTTTCCTTTTTGGGCAGCTCTACGCGTCCCCCGGGGGATAATTCCTCAAAATCCCCTTGGTCCTCCTACTGACACGTGTCCAAAAAAAATCAAATTCTCGCTTTTGCTACAAATGTACCCGCTTTTTCTACAAATAGTCCCGCTTTTGCTACATGTAGTAGAAAACGGTTCGGTCTAGAAAAAGAAAAACAGTATGGACCTTGCCGAAGATTTCGCCGAAGACCTCGTCGGCGACCGTGTAGCAAAAAAGTTGTGCTAATGTAGCATATCCGACCTCACCGGAAGCTTTCGCCGGTAGACCTCACCAGAGACCCCATTGATACGCCCAATTTACATCACCATTCTATATCATAATCTACCTCTATTTATTCATATTTGTCTTATTATGATGTATTACTTATGGCTTTTCATCTGTTTATGCATGTTGGATGATTCTTGGAGGATAGACTGCCGGAGTCTGGATTCTGATGGAAAAGAAGGCGTTTTGATGCAATTTCGCGAAGATCAGAAAAATACCAGAAAAATATGGGAAAATATTATTTTCCCAGAAGATTAAGGAAGCCAGAAGGATGAGCAAAGAAGGGTCGTAGGGGGCCCACACCCACTAGGCACAGACCCACCCTAGGTCGCGCCTAGGGAAGGTGTGGCCCACCTGCCCCGCTCCCGACTCCACCCCTTTGCATATATCTTCCCTACGAAACCCTAAGGCTAGGGAAGCGACCACAGATAGATTTCCGCCCCCCTCTAGGGGGCGGAAAACACCAAGAGAGAAAGATCTCTCCGGTAGACAAATTTCTGTCGGGGGAATTCCTTCCCGGAGAGGGGAGATTGTCGCCATCAACACCATCGTCAAGCTAGGCTTTATCGGGATCATCATCATCATCCACACCATCATCTCCACCAGCACCATCATCACCACTCTGTCCTGCTGTAACAATTGTGTTGGATATTGCTTTAGTTCTTAGGGGAAACTTTCCCGATGTTGATTACTATTGTAGTTGATGCTTGTGAGTGGAACCATTGGATTATTGTTTATGTTCAGATTGTTATCCCTTATCATATCATCTTTGATCTTGATCCATATGATGTCTCGTGAGTAGTTCGTTTAGTTCTTGAGGACATGGGAGAAGTCATGTTGTTATTAGTGGATTTGTGTTGAGTTACTATTCAATGGTTTAGTATTTAAGTTGTGGTGCTATCCTTCTAGTGGTGTCATGTGAATGTAGACTACATGATACTTCACCATTTATGGGCCTAGAGGAATGCATTGTGTATTTGGATACTAATTGTGGGGTTGCCGGAGTGACAGAAACCTGAACCCCCGTTAGGACACCTTTGCACAAGGGAGCGTAGGATCTCAGAGTTTAAGGCTGTGGTTAGATTTATATCTTAACTACTTTCCTGTAGTTACGGAGTTTGTAGGGGTTTTAATCACAAGTATGTACTAGTCCAAGTAAGGTTGGTATATTAGCACAGGTTCACCCACACAACACTTACAACACCAAAGAAGAGTACTCAGCTATATGAAGCGAAAGCACTTGACAGAATTCCCATTTGTCCTCGAGAACGTTTAGTCCTTATAAGTATTTTCACCGGCTTGTCCTTTGCTAAGAAAGGATTGGGCCACTTGCTGTGTTTGTTCTTTGTTATTTGCACTTTGTTTTGTTGCTTTATTAGAAAACCACTAAAAATCCGTGTGCTAAGTATTTGCGGAGAGTGCCTGCTCCATACCACTGTTCGGCACCTTCTGCTCCTCGTTGGGATCGACACTCCTATTTATCAAAAGTACTACGATACACCCCCTATACTTGTGGGTCATCAAGACTATTTTCTGGCGCCGTTGTCGGGGAGTGAAGCGCTATTGAAGAGTGGAACTGGTAAAGGAAACTTCTACTATTAGTATTTCTTTTGTTACTGCTTGTTACTATGTTTCCAATATGGATAACCCACTGATGTCTACGCACTTCTATTCTTGTAGACAATTGTTGGGCCTCCAAGTGCAAAGGTTTGTAGAATAGCAGCAAGTTTCCCTTAAGTGGATTACCCAAGGTTTATCGAACTCGGGGAGGAAGTGGTCAAAGGTATTCCCTCTCAAGCAATCCTGCAATCAAGATACAAGAAGTCTCTTGTGTCCCCAACACACCCAATATAGGTGCACTAGTTCGGAGAAGAGATAGTGAAATACAAGTGGTAACGGTGCCAGAAAATAGCTTCTAACGGTGAGGTAAAGACTAAAGGCAACAAGAAGGAAGCAAGCAAACATGCAACAGATCTAGTAGCAAACGGTGTTTCAATGCTTAGAAACAAGGCCTAGGGATCATACTTTCACTAGTGAACACTCTCTCATATAAATATCCTCTCTTCATGATACTACTCTTAACTACTCTCTAGTTAGACACTCTAATCCATGGTAGGGCTATAACAGCACACCTCAAAGTCCGCCTTCCCCAAGCTAGATAACCCCACACTGTCACCTTGAGCGCTATATGGTTCCAACAAACTCCACAATTTCATAGAGACATCCAACTCCAAATATAACTCATAACAAATATTCAATCTAGCCAAAGTGCCACACACGGTATGCATGCTGTCACTTTCACACACGTGGGGAAAAGCATAGATCTATTAAAGCACAAAGAGTATTTATGTAGACTCAAACCTAAGTGCCACCATGGCGTGCACGCTGTCACTTTCACACACATGGGGAGAGCTAAGATCTATTAAAGCACTTGAGTAGCAAGGTATATCTACTTGATTACAAAGCTCATGATCACAATATGACCATGCATAGAGAGAGAAATGAACACATAGCTACCGGTAGAGCCCTTAGCCTCGAGGAAGAACTACTCCCTCCTCATCATGGGAATCAGCAATGGTGATGAAGATGGCGATGGAGATCGATGGAGATGGCTCCAGGGGCACTTCCCCGTCCTGGCAGGGTGTCAGAACAGAGACTTTCTGTCCCCCGAATCTCCCCTTCAATGGCGGCGGCGCTATGGAGGTTTTCGTGGATTTCTTCTAGATGCCCTAGGGTTTTTGGGTCGGAGGCTTCTTATAGGCGCAGGAATCAAGATCGGTGGGGGTCCAGGGGGCCCACACACCCTGTGGGCGCCTCTAGGGCTTGCTCGTGCCTAGGGGGGTGCGGCCACCCTCTGGCCCCCCTCCGTCTCTGCTTCGTGGTTCCGTGTTGCTCCGAGAAAATAATGACTTTGGCTTTTATCCCGTCCAATTCCAAGAATATTGATTTTCTGCCTTTCTGGAACCAAAAATAGAAAAAACAGGCAACTGGCACCGTGGCAACTTGTTAATAGGTTAGTTCCAGAAAGTGTATAAAAATACCTCAAATTGTAGACAAAACATAAGACATATGATACAAAACAAGCATGGAGCATCAAAAATTATAGATACGTTTCCGACGTATCAAGCATTCCCAATCTTAACTCCTGCTTGTCCTCGAGTAGGTAAATGATAAAAAGAATAATTTTTGAGGTGACATGCACCAGCAAAATCAAGATCAAACCATTTGCAAGCATTGAAAGCTAGGATCAAAGAACTCTAAACATGAGCATGAAAGATGGAGTTCTAACAGTAAGACAAAGTAACTATGCATGCAACATGAAAGGTTACAAACAAAGATCATGAATAACATGCATTGAAAAATGTTTGTTTGTTTCACATACAGAAAAC
This sequence comes from Avena insularis, assembly GCA_023614405.1. NCBI lineage: Eukaryota > Viridiplantae > Streptophyta > Magnoliopsida > Poales > Poaceae > Avena > Avena insularis. Next base: position 313,286,204 of record CM042693.1, on the reverse strand, counting down.
ATGGCATAGTGACAATCACCTTGTCCCTCATAGAGTAGCAAATAAATGCATAGGACACCTTCGAAGTTCACAAGGGTTACTAGAAACAAATAGCACAAGAACAAGTAATATCACATTATGCATCAATCAATAAGCTTTGGAACACTGCACACGGAATGACAACTATGCTCTCTTAATGGTGCCTAAAAGTAGAAGGTGGAGACTCAATAGTGGTGGAAGAAAGGCCTTTTATAAAGGAAGCATGGATTTCAAGTTTCAAAAAGAGCTTCCAAAAATTATGGTACTTGTTAGATTTCAGCCCTCATTGCCCCTATCATAAGCATCTTGAAGTGATTAAGGTTAAAGTGAACAAAGATGTAGTATATGCTTGACGAAGTATAAGTTGGCAATCTCAAGTCCCTTGAATACGAAGGCCACACCTCATGCTACTCAACTTCAGTCACCTATAAGTTCTTGTCATTATAAGTATTTGCATATCATAGAGAACCGCCAAGGGGGTACCCCTTGCACATGATACAGGATCTATCCCATAACCAAAATGACAAGGCAAGCAGACAATGAGCATCTCAGCGATCTTTTTATTTACTATATGCATAGCTTTTTATTGAGGATGCTTCATAGATAGCTAACTATGGTGATGCTGCAAGTTTCCACCATGATTAGGCATGGCTTAGGCTAGCGGCCCAGGCGTTTCTCTAACACAGAATACAAACTCCATGGACTTACAAGATCCCTCTTTATTTCACACCGGTGGCATCCATAGACAAAAGAGCATGATATCAACTGAGTACAAAGTACAAGTGCAATGTTGAAAACGTTCCCCGTGACAGCACGGTTCTGCTAATTCCAGCGTATAAGTGCAAGCATATACAACATATATGACACAATGGTTCAAGTTTATAAGGGGCAAAGAATATAAATTGTGCCATCAAGTTCATGAGGGCTTTAATCACTAAGTTTTCACATAACAAAATAGTTTTTAATTGGAAGATAGCTGAAAACAAGAATATACTTGGAATGGTGTAGCACACCATGCATAGGAATTTATAGTGGACACTTTGGAATAACTTGGTTTCTTGGGAGTTGGAAGCATGAATAGAGCTTACTCATACAAGTGGAGGCTAGCAAAAGACTGGGAGCAACCAACTAAGAGAGCAATAATGGCCATAATCGTGCAGAGCGACAAAACATTACTAATCAAACATAAATTGGTACTACAAGTCAAGGACTAAATGATCATAGAGGCTATGGTGACTTGTTCATAGTCATAACATGGTGTGAGCATGTGCCAAGTCAACCCAAACAAAGCATCAAAGGAGAATACCACAATATTATGCTTTTGTATGCTAAAACAACACATGATTCTTTCAAGGCACATTAAGCAATCCCAATTGTTTGGAACAAGGAATGCTACAGCAATAATCACTAAGCATAAGGTCAAAACAACATCTAGCATGACATGATAAAGTCTAAGTCATAGTCAAAACAAGCTCCCTTTTGTACCACTTTAAGCATGAAACTTTCTACTCTTTTCCAACACCAAACAACTTATTTGAAACAACTCACAAAGATAATAATCAATAAAGATCAGTGACCTTGTCTCACAAATCCACAAATAAGAACTAAAAAGTTCTAAGCTGAAAGCACAAGAAAACTAAGGCTAAACGCAGTGCTAGCAAAAGTGAACACTCATAAAACAATAAGAGTGAAAACTAGAGTGTTCTAGGCAATGGAAACAGAGTGTGTCTCTCTCCAAAAGAAGTGTGGTGTAACCAACCAACTTAATCAAGCAAACTAATCAAACGAAAAACAAAAACAAAAACTAAGACGCTCCAAGAAAACCACAACAATGCATGAAACAATAAAAACGAAGTGTCTGGAAAGACCTGAGATTTTTATTGATGAAGAAGGGGATGCCTTGGGCATCCCCAAGCTTTGACGCTTGTACCTCTTGAATATTTTTTGGGGTGACATGGGGTGGCATCCTTAAGCTTGAGCTTTTGTCCATTCTTCATCTCATTACATTATTCTTTCTCTACACCTGCAAATTTTCCTTCATACAAAACTTCACACAATCTTCATTAGCAACATTAGTGTATTCAAAAGATAATAGACCTTTGGGTTTAGTTTAAAAACAGAAAAACTTTCACTAAATACACAAGCTACTGTAGCAACTCCTTCAAAAAGCTCAATTTCCCAAAAAGAACCCAAAAAGGAATCAATAAGAAGAAAATGCAAATAATGGCAGAAATCTGTCAAAACAGACCAGCAGGTAGAAACCGATTTTTTTCGAAGACTTTCTGTTGCTCAAATAAAAAAGTGTTGAACTAACGAAAGTTATCTAACATACTGGGGGATTTATTCGTAAATTTTCATCTGAATCCTACTTACAAAGACTCCTCACGAATGTTTATGGTGGAGGACAGGAATCTGTTTCGGGACAACAACTCCCCAAATCTTACTTCCCTCTCATTAGAGGTTATTCTTGGCACAAAAAGAAAACAAAAAGGATAAGGAGAGGTCATTACTAAAGTAATAACTTCCAAGACACAAGAAAACTCTTGGGTTATCTCCCAACAAGTACTTTTCTTTAACACCTTTAAGTTAGGCATGATAGTTTGAGAAGATGCTCACATAAGAAATATGAATTTAAGTAAAAGAGAGCATCAAGAACCAAATTCAAAACACATTTAAGTCTAACCCACTTCCTATGCATAGGAATCTTGTACAGAAACAAGTCATGAAAGCACAAATCACCAAGCATAGGAAAGCAAAACAAGTGCAACTTCAAGATTTTTAACATAAAGAGGGGAAACTTAATATTATTGAGATGCATAAAACCATGTTTCCCTCTCTCGTAATAACTTTCAGTAGCATCATGAATAAAATTAACAATATAACTATCACATTAAACATTCTTATCATGATCCACATGCATAAAATGATTATTACTCTCCACATAAGCATAGTCATTCTTATTAATCAGAGTGGGAGCACATTCAACAAAATAGCTAGCATTATTATTCTCATCACCATAATCATCAAATATAGGAGGCATATTGTAATCACAATTAACTTTCTCCTCAATAGTAGGTGGACTGAAAATATCATATTCATCTTTGTAATCATCATATATTGGAGGTAAAGTATCATCAAAGTAAATTTTCTCTCTGTGCTTAGGGGAATAAAAAGATCATTTTCATCAAAAACTAGCTTCCCCAAGCTTAGACTTTTCCATAGAATTAGCAACAATGGTGTCCAAAGAGTTCATAATAACATTGCTATTAGCATGCAAATAAAGTTCCATAGGTTTTTTAATTTTCTATTCAAACACTTCATATCCTAACTCAAGATAAACACTATAGAGCTCTCTAATTTTTTTGTTGTTTTCCATTAAGCCTAACTAGTGAAAACAAGAAACAAAACGACAAAATTGCAGAATCTAAAGGAAATAACTTCGAGCACTCACACCGGAGGATGTGAGTACTGCAAGGATACGGATGTCGCCTAGAGGGGGTGAATAGGCGATTAAAACTTTTCCTAGAGTGGCTCAACAAAGGCGGAATAAAACTAGTGTTTACTTTCTTAATCACAACCTAGAACAACTAAGGTTCACCTATGTGCACCAACAACTTATGCTAAGCAATACAAGCAACAAAGTGATAGAAAGATATATATTACTTCAAGCATGAAGGCTATCACAATGTAAAGTGCATAAGTAAAGAGCTCGGGTATAGGGATAACCGAGGCACGCGGGGACACCGATATTTTACCGAGTTCCTCCCAACATGGAGTACGTCTCCTTTGGAGAGGGGGTGATATCAAACCACCAATGCCACAAAAGGCCTCTCTTATTCTCCGGTGAATCTTACCCCAATGGGATCGATCCACGCTTCCACTATCGGTGCACTTGTCGGTGGCAACCGGAACCTCTCACAAGGTTGGGGCTATTGTGGTATTGCCGACGAGTACACCATGGAGGGGTCCTCACAGTGCGTGTTTAGAGACGTGGGGTAAGGCGGTTGGCTGACGGGTGCAGGTAACACAGCTACCGTTCAGATCCCACAACGGCGGCGGAATCCTACTCCTGCTATAAATCACTATAATGGCAATACGCCGAGTTACAGAGATTAGGTTCGCTGTGCGAGGTGACTAGAAAGTCTAAGTTATCGTCTGAAATTGTGCCCTAAAGGCTCCCATAGGCCCGACTTATATAGTCGTCAGGTCCTAGGGTTACAGGGAAAAGTCCTAGCCGGACAGGTTACAGAGTTCTACACCGTCTGTTACTAGTCTTGTGTATCTTGTACTCCAAGGCTCCGGGTACGCTGGTGACTCCACCGTAGCCTTCCTTTATCCGGCATGGGCCTCCTTCGATCCACCTAATCGGGCCACCAGCTATAGGCCATGCTACCGACTACGGGCCACCCGGGTTAGTCGGATAAGAGACATGCTATGAGGATACCCATATAGTATATCCCTAGCCCCGGAGAACTCTGAGATGTTCCGTCGTCTTGCCTCTTCTCGTGGAATGCTCCGTCTAGATGAATGTCGACAAATCATCAAGCAATATCTTGTAGTCCTCCCAAAGAACCCTGCAAGGTTTTCTCCGTCTTCTACGAGTAAGTCGGAGAAATGCTGAATCTTCCACCGTACGCTCCCGTTGTCGGATTAAATCCGTCCATGCCGGAATCTTTCGATGGGATGGCTCATCTACCATGTCAGTTATGACGACGCAGGCTGTAGGTCAGCGACGCCTCGTAACTCACACATGCAGAGAACATAATCATAGCCGATTTTCCCGTGCGAGCGATACGAACCGTTGGCGGCGACGGTTGGAGACGTGGCGAAATTACCGCGCACGTTCGCGAACACGTCGTCTACGCGGCAACCGTCCGATTAGCTGCACGAATCTTGACGCAGAGTAAAATAAATAGCGACCGTGAGAAACTTGCCACTTTTTCACCCCATTCTCTCGCGTCATCGTCTTCTTCCTCCAGCCACGCGCCTCCTCGAGCTCTCCGCAAAAACCTCGAGAAACCCTAGCCTCTTGCTTGCACCAGTCGTGTCCTTTTCCTTCCTCCATGGCCAGCAGCAACTCATCCCCTTCAATGGCGGCGTCGAGTGAAGCCACGGCGAAGCCGGCGAGATCCGTCGTCGTGCCCCCAGAGGGTCTGGTCATCCCCGCATCGGCGGTGATAGAAACCACCGGCGGACACCATAACTTGGCGGCGCTGGAGCCCCTGTAAGAGGAGCCTGACTCGCACAAAGGCGACTGGCGTGGCTCAGACATCACCGGCCGCGACCTCCAAGAGATGGTCACGGAGGGTTATCTCCCTGCGACGGAGGGGCTCGCCTGGCGGGCGGCGCCGGCCGGCGAGGTGACCCCCTCTCCCCAAGCCGGAGAGAAAGTATACCTCAAGGCGCAACTGGTACGTGGCGTTTCTCTGCCCATCTCCCACTTCTTCCTGTCCGTCTTGAATCACTTCAAGGTCCAACCCCACAACCTCTCCCCCAATAGTATCCTAGTGCTTAGCAACTTCGCGGCACTTTGTGAGGGTTACCTAGGGATTAGGCCTAGGTTAGATCTGTTTGTGTACTTCTTCACCGTCAAACGTGAAGCCGGACACAGCAAGGAGGAGCTTAGAAACTGCGGCACCATAAGCTTCAAGATCCGACCTGGCCAGCGGTTCCCCGACATCATCGGCCACGAATCGTGCAAGAATTGGCAGTGGACGTACTTCTACGGCCCCGACATTCCTTTGTCGGGCCGAGAAGTAACGTACCCGGACTTCGTGGATGGAGCCGCCGCCGAAGTCCCCACATGGCGGTCCCATGCCTCCCTTCCCTCTGACCTCAACGCTTCTCGTGCAATAAGGCAGATCGAATGGTTTGTAGATACGGGTCTGACCGGCTTGGACCTAGCCATGTGCTGGTTCATCAGGCGGATCCAACCTCTGCAGCACCGTACGAAGCTTATGCACGAGTACATCGGCGACCGAAGGGATACCCTCCAGATCTCCGAGGATAACTTCTCGAGCGACTCCGTCAAGTTCCGCCTCAAGGACATCGTCAAGGTTAAGGACAAGAAGCGTGGCTTCACCCTCACCTACGACATGTCCATAGAGGGAAAGTGCCCAAAGGTAGGTGTTTATTTTCCGTGTATGACACTGCTCCAGTTTTTCCGTCTTGCTAATACCATCTTGTCTAACACGGTGATTTCTCACTTAACAGCTTAGCGATCTAGAGGAGGGCAACCTGGCCTCCCAAATCTAAGATCCCAAGATGAAGGAAGTCACGGTCGTGACCGACGATGACGCCCCATTGGTGCGAAAGCGGAAGAGCTCCACCTCCGACGCTATCGACGGAGGCAAGAAAAAGAAGACGGAGGGTGGAGCCTCCAAAAAGAGTACTGCCGCACTGGAGGCAGAAAAGAAGAAAGCCACCGGGATGTTTGCCAAAGCGCCCCCCAGTGTAAGCTTCTTATTCTCCGACATTGTCTTGTTTATTTGTCTTATTCCTGTACTTATGCATTTTGCACGTTTCAGGAAGAAAGCCACAACTAGCCTCAAGAAGTCCTCCAAGACTCTTGGGGCTTCTAGAAATATTAAAGATATGCTGCATCGCGACTCTTCCCCCGCCATCGCCCCTGCTACTCCTGTCGTCAAGCCCTCCTCCGCTCCGACAAGCTCCCAAGCCCAGGAGGCACCAGGCCCTTTCGCCATGGAAGTGGATTCTGGAGCCTCTATCGAACTCGCAGTTGTCGGCGAGCAGGCGACGCAGGATAGCACTGCTCTTCAAATGGCTGTAGCTCCGGCTAAGGATGCCATCGGTAGCGGCAAGGCGGTGGCGGTTGCTGGTACATCCGCCGAAGGCGGCGCCTCTGCTCCCCAGAAACCCTTAGAACTGCCAAAGATTATCTTCCCGGTGCTTACGCCGGGTAGCACAACTACGGTTCCTGGAGGAGTGCCGTCATCTCCGACGTGCGGTCTTGAGGAGCTACTCCGACAAGCAGACATCTTGCGAAGCAACAACGTTTCTTTTGGCAAGCTGCTGACCGAGAGTGCTACGAACCTCAAGATCATCGCACTTGTAAGTTTTACTTTACCTTTTGCATTTCATATGAGTATCCCACTGTAGCCCCCGAGGATGTAGAAGGAAAACCATTGGTTTTGCATCTATATGCTCTAAGAGTGACTAAGTTAGAAAAAACTCTCACTCTAGCCCCCAAGCATTTAGATGGAATGAATTATTCCGACTAGATGCTTTAAGAGTAGCATACACAGTGTTCATAATTTTAAGTGTTGTAGCCCCCAAGCTTTTAGTTGTAACTGAATCAGTTCCGACTAGATACTTAAATAAAAACTAAGCATTTTCCGAGTTAAAAACTTTATACTGTAGCCCCCAAGCTTCTAGTTGAGAACTGAATTAGCTCTGACTAGATGCTTAAAGAAAAGCTAAGCATATTGCTAAGTTAAAACTCTCAGAGCCCCCGAGCGCCTAGATGGAAAACCTCCGACTAGGGGCTCCAAGTAGACTGAACAACGACTTGACTTTGTATTTGTTTCCACAGAACGAGAATGCTCGGAGGGGCATGGCCAATGATAAGTACCAGAAGATGCGCGTGGACCTTGAAGCTGAAAAGGGTAAAACCGCCATCTTGAAGGAGTAGATCATCAAAAACAAGAGTCTGTTTTCTTTTTGCGCATTTCCGTCTTACTTTTGTGCCTTCCTTCTTCGAGTACTCACGGTGTACTTTGTTTTCTCCGACTTGCAGAGCATGTAGCCAAGGCCAAGGATATTGTCGAGCAGTCCAAGCACATCCAGCAGCTGGACAGCGAGAACAAGATCCTTAAGAAGGAGAGGGAACAAATGCTGAAGATGCACGAGGATTCCATGAAAGCCCTGCAGGACTCCGCCTCCGCTGAGATCAATCGCTTGAAGGAGGAGCTTGCGATCCTAAAGGATCAGAAGCAAGCTGTCGATGAGCAAAATATTCGCCATAGCGAGGCGTTTAAGCTCCTCCAACAAGAGAAAGAATCCTTGGAGGACGTCGTCTGGCAGGCTAAGGCCAGCATCTTCAGTAAGTATCATCCGCCTTGTAGCTCTGTAGTCTGAGTACTTAGAATTTTTGAACTCATGCAATCGTTGTCGGAATTTTCTGCGCCCCTGGGTTTAACCCGCTCGCCTCCTTCGGACAAGGAATGCATGATTCTTGCCGGCAACTTCATCAATACCGCCATCACCCAGGCCAAGGAGATCGCCATGCCCCTGCAGATTTACATCAAGGCCTCGGACTCCATGGTGAAGTACTCGGAGATTCTGCGCCGAGCCCCCGAGCGTGTCGCAAGCTGGAAGGCTTCATGTGCACGGGCTGGCGCAAGGATGGCGTTGTCCATGGTGAAGGCACACTATGAAGGTGCCGACATCGACACGGTAACATCTGGTATCCCCGACGTGGATGATGACGTCAAGGAGATTGATCACGAAGCCATCCTGTCATCATTCGCGGGCTATGACACCAGGGTTGCCGAGTTGGTGGACGTCGACGTCTTCGTGCCCAGGAACTTTCTTGACAACGCCGAGCCTGAATCCTCCGAGTCTCCTCACAGTGGCGACGCTGAGGGTGAATCTCCGGCTGGTGATGATGCGGCCTCCAAGTCCCCTGCACCCAAGGAGTTAAAAACACTTTGTAATTCTTGTTTCACCTCTGGAGTGTGCATTGAAAAAACTTGGTGATGTAATCTTAAGGCGGAAAACAATGGTTGTCGTATCCAGCTACTTAAGAATTAATGCCTAGTATGTATATATTTTTTAAGCAAGTGATGGCTTATCCATTACTCTGGTTTTTATGCTTGACTTTTCGTGAGTCGGAAGACTCGTTGTCGGAACCATGCTCTTAGGCGATGATACCCAATGGCACCGTCAATAACTTTAGCACAAAATCGCCGACAATAAGTGCCGAAAGTCACTACTCCAGAATCCACATAAAAACAACAAAGAACGTGTAGACCAGAAAACTTAAGCTAACGCCCGTAGGCGGAATTTTCACAAGTGCAATCGCAAAGCTTGTGCATAAAGGTTTATATGATCCAAAAATGAACACTAAAGGAGGTAAAAGACACAGCAATATGAGTGAACCAAAGAGCTTTTATTTCATTGATCATATAAGAGGTACACGATTAGATAAAAAATGCTAAGTGTAGAAAGGACATAGTTGTGCTATGTTCCATGGCCGAGCAAGCTCTGGGTAGTCATCATCCGGGTCACGTCGCTTACGCTTATGATCCTCGTTGGGTCTATCCTTGAGTTCATGATTGTCGACAAGGTAGTAAGACCCATTGAGCAGCGCCTTGCTTATGATGAACGGTCCTTCCCATGGCGGGGATAATTTGTGTGACTTCTTCTGCCTAAGTCGGAGCACCAAATCCCCCTCTTTAAACGAGTGATGCCGGACGCGGCGACTATGGTAGCTGCGTAGCTTCTGCTGGTAGATGGCGGATCTTTGGCATGCCAAAACGCGCTCCTCCTTGAGAAGGTCCACATCTAAGCGTCTGGATTCTTCAGCATCATCTTCGTTGTAGGCGGCAACTCTTGGTGCATCGTGGAGGATGTCGGAAGGTAGGATAGCTTCTGCTCCATATACCATGAAATAAGGGGTGTAGCTGGTGGATCTGTTGGGTGTAGTTCGTAAACTCCACAGCACAGATGGCAATTCTTCCGCCTGTGCTCCAAATGCTCTATGTAGCGGTGCCTCAAGACGTGGCTTGATTCCCTGCAGAATTAATCCATTGGCTCGCTCAACTTGACCATTGGATTGTGGGTGTGCCACAGATGCAAGGTCAAGTCGGATGCCTTTGTCCCAGCAATAGGCCTCCACTTCTCCGAGTGATAAGTTGCTTCCATTGTCAGTGATGATGCTATGTGGGAGACCAAATCTCACCACCAGATCCCGAACAAACCTGAGGGCAGTTGCCCCATCAAGCTTTCTAATGGGTTTAGCTTCTATCCATTTGGTGAATTTGTCAACTGCTACAAGCAGATGCGTAAACCCACACGGTGTCGTTTGCAATGGCCCCACCATGTCTAGCCCCCAAACTGCAAACGGCCAAGTTATTGGTATTGTTCGCAATTCTTCAGCAGGAACATGTGGTTGTCGGGCATAATACTGGCATCCTATACATGTCTCAACCATCTTGTCGGCGTCCGCCTTCGCGGTCAGCCAATAGAATCCTTGCCGGAAGGCTTTCGCGACCAACGATCAAGGAGCGGCGTGATGTCCGCAATCTCCGAGATGGATCTCGCATAGGATTTTCATACCTTCTAGCTGGGAAACACACTTTAGGTATACATCAGTAGTGCTCCTTTTGTAGAGTTGCCCATTGATTATGGTATAACCCTTTGCTCGTCATACTATTTGCCGTCTTTCAACCTCGTCGTCAGGCAAAGTTCCGTTTTCGAGATATTCCATGAACGGTTTTGTCCAAGCCGGAGGGATCTTTGTCACCATGTTGACGAAAGAATTAGCTCTATCTGGGTTGTCGATGTCGGCGCCCTTCACGGATGGTGTGCGTAGATGCTCTAGGAAAACTCCTGGCGGAATTTGCTTGCGCCCTGATCCAAGTTTAGACAATAGATCAGCCGCCTCGTTTTGCTCCCTAGGTACATACTTGACTTCGTAGCCCAAGAAGCTCTTGGCTATCTCGTCCACTTCGTCTCGATATGCCGCCATCATAGGGTTCCGCGCATTCCAGTGCCACCACTGTGGGCAACCAAGTCGGAATCTCCATAGCAAACTATGCGCTTGATGCCAATATCCTTGGCTACACGCAATTCCGTGAATGAGTGCTTCATACCGCCATGTTGTTTGTAGCCTCGAAGTGGATCTGCGAACGTAGTGTAGCTTGTCTCCTTTTGGTGATCGAGAATACACCAGCCCCGAGCCGCTGAGCACCTTTGATCCATCAAAGTGCATCACCCAAGACTACGGTTACGCAACAGAGTGGCATCCGGCATCTCCGTCCAATCTGCAATAAAATCCGCCAAGGCTTGTGACTTGATAGCGTCGCGTCTTTTGTAGGTGATCTCGAAGGCAGCAAGTTTAATGCCCCACTTCGCAACCCTTCCCGTAGCCTCGCTGTTGTTGATAATGTCGGACAGTGGAGTCTTGCTCACTACTGTGATTGGGTGCTCCTGAAAGTAATGCCTCAACTTCCGCGAAGCGAGGAATACTCCATAAGCTATCTTTTGGTAGTGCGGGTAACGCTGCTTGGACTCCGTCAAGACCTCGCTTACATAGTAAACTGGTCGTTGAACTCCGTGCTCATAGCCTGGTTCCTTCCGCTCTACCACGACGACGATGCCGATAACCCGGTTGGTTGCCACCATGTAAATCAACAGGGGTTTGCCAGGCTCGGGTGCTGCAAGGATGGGCGCGGAGGAAAGAATCTCCTTGAGTTGCTTCAATGCTGCATCTGCTTCATCCGTCCATGTGAATTTGTCCGCCTTCTTCAACAACTTGTACAGTGGCAGAGCCTTCTCTCCAAGTCGGCTGATGAACCGACTAACTGCTGCAACACAACATGTTAGTCGTTGGATGTCCTTTAGGCATGTCGGACGGTTTATGTTTAAGATGGCCTTGATTTTATCCGGGTTGACCTCCATTCCGCGCTGGGAAACGATGAAGCCCAACAATTTGCCGGCTGGAACCCCGAAGACGCACTTCTTAGGATTGAGCATCATGTTGTATTTCCGAAGATTATCAAAGGTTTCTTTTAAGTCGGAGATTAAGTCATTTGACTTTTTAGACATCACCACGATATCGTCCACATAGGCGTGAACGTTCCGACCAATTTGATCGTGAAGGCAATGTTGCATTGTCCGCTGGTAGGTAGCACCTGCGTTTTTCAGCCCAAAGGGCATCGTGACATAGCAAAACGTGCCGTAAGGGGTAGTGAACGAAGTGGCCAATCGGTCCAACTTCCTCATCTTGATTTGGTGGTATCCTGAGTATGCATCAAGAAAACACAAAAGTTCTGAGCCAGCCATCGAGTCAATGACTTGGTCAATGCGAGGCAAAGCAAACGGATCTTTGGGACATGCTTTGTTCAAGCCGGTGTAATCAACGCACATTCTTAATTCATTGGTTCCCTTTTTGTGGACAAGTACAGGATTGGCCACCCATCGGGTGTGAAGGACTTCTCGGATAAACTCAGCCTTAAGTAACCTAGCTATCTCTTTGCCAATGGCGCGTCTCTTCTCATCTCCGAAGCGTCGTAGAGGTTGTTTCACTGGTTTACATTTTGGATCTATGTTTAAGCTGTGCTCGGCAAGTTCCCTAGGTACACCTTTCATGTCGGCAGGTTTCCAGGCAAAGATGTCCCTATTCTCACGGAGGAACTCGACGAGCGCGCTTTCCTATTTGGGATCTAGGTTCATCCCAATGGCGGCGACCTTGGAGGCATTGCCTACCACAAGTTCCACCGGCTTGGTCTCGATGGCGGCCTTGAACGCAGGAGCGGAGTCGGAGATTTGCTTCTTCGACGCGGGCATCTCTGAGTCATTGACCTTGCTCTGGATCTCCTTGAATTCTTTGATGTAGAGGACAGCTTCTGCAACGGCTGCTTCATTGATCTTGCAGTCCCTTGCCTTGGTAAAGCTTTCGGATACGGTGATGACACCGTTCGGTCCGGGTATCTTGAGTTTGTTGTAGACGAAGCATGGCTTGGCCATGAACGTGTCGAATATGTCGCGGCCAAATATGACGTGGTACACACTCTTGAAGGGGACCACCTCAACGGTCATGCGCTCTTGGAGGTAGTTATTAACGTCGCCAAAGGCTACCTGAAGTGTGATGCACCCAAGGGACCGAGCCTCCCGACCAGGCACTACGCCATGGAAAACGGTGTTGGTCCGCCTTAGGTTTGCCTCCGTCAAGTTCATCTTCTGCAGTGTATCCAGGTACATAATGTTGATGCTGCTTCCACTATCCACCATGCACTTGGTGAACTCCACGCCGTCAATCAATAGGTTGATGACCATGGCGTACTGGTTATTCGTGGGCACAAGGTCTGGGTGGTCCGTCCTGTCCCAAGTGATTGGAACTTCCGACCAGCGCAGGTATTGGGTAACTAGGGGGAGAGTGGCCATCAGGATCCTTAGAGAGGTCTTCTGTTGTCGAACGGTGGGGGTGCCAAGGAAAGTGTGGTAGAATGGGGCCTTCTTTGCGAAGTGGTTCTTGCCTTTGTCGTCGCTCTTGGCGGCGTGCTTGGGGTCAACGTCCTCGTCCATGTCACTTGAATCCTTGGACTCCTCCTCCTTCTTCCCCTTGCCCTTGCCTCGCGGTCTGTTCTTCCGACTTTGCTTGTAGCCGGACTCCGGGTCTTCCTTGAGGTCGTTGACGAACTTGCAGTGTCGATTGGTATGGGTGGCCTTGCCGTTGGCGTCGAGGTGTACGAGGCACGACATATCGCGGTACTCTTTGTAGGTTTGGGGAACGCAGAGCGGCGCCGAGTTGCTTTCACTTCCTCGCTGCTGCCCACGGCCTGCTCCCCTTCCTCGGCCACGTTGTCCGCCTTCTCCTCGTCCTGCAAAAGTCATGGCAACCATGTCGGTAGATTGCTTTTCTTCTGGAGCGGTTTCCGCTTTGTACTGCTGTTCCTCCGAGCTTGAGTTGGAACGGCCGTTGCCGACAAAGAGCCACGAGCATCGTCGTCGGCAGCTGCGAACTCACTAGCTAACTGAATCATCTGATTCAAGTCAAGCTGATGGTTGTCCTGTAAGCGCTTTAGCTTATGTCGGAGTAACGTGCCTCTTTCCAACCCATCGATGAAGGCGGCCATGGTGGTCTGGGCGTGCACTCCTGCGCAGGAATTCTTCATATCCAGCCAGCGGGAGAGGTAGGCGCGAGATGTCTCGTCTTTCTCTTGCGCACCGTAGATCGCCACGCGGGGACGCTTGTATGTACCCTCAAAGTGTTTGGTGAATGCTTCTTGCATGTCCAACCAGTTGTAGATAGATTTCTCCGGCAAGTAGTCGATCCATTGACGGGCCGTGCCCGCCAACATTAACGGGGGGTACTTGACGGCGACGTTGGGGTTGCCTCCGGCGATTTCCACCGCGTTGCTGTAGTCCTGCAACCATGTGGCAGGCTTGGCGGTGTCGTCATAGGGCTTGATGGTCTTGTCAATCCAGAGACCTTTGGGATAAGTTGCGGTCCGTATTGCAGGTCCAAAGCAACGTGGTCCTAGGTATGGTCCTTCCCGGGCCTCATGGATCTTATCGATCCGCGAACGTGCATCGTATGGCTCCGGGTTCTTCTTCTTTTTGTCCACAGGGGATGGTCTGCGCGAACGACGCGGGCCTCCTCCGCCATGGTGGCTGCTTGGCGGCGACGGAGGCGGAGGTGGCGGTGGGTTAGCCTTCTTGCTGTTACCCTCCTGCGACGCCTCACGCCTGTCACGGTTGCATGTCAGAAGCGGAGGGTCATGGCGCGACCTGCTCTTGTGTCCTTCGTTGTGCTTTCCTTCATGATGGGTCTGCTCCGCGTTGTCGCGGATGACGATGCCACACTGCTTTGGTGGGGGCATATCCGTATGATGGTGAGCCTTGTAGTCTTCCTGACGTCGGGGGGATCAGGGCGGTGGCGATGGGGGCGGGGTTGGGCTCTTTCTCCGTGGTCGGAGGATATGGGGATAGCATCCTTCCTGTTGCGCGCATCCCTCCGTCTTCGTTCTGATGAACCCGTCCGCGATCCGACATCCTGAGGAGATCTGTCCCTTGGCGGTTTGTACTGGCTAGATCGGCAGAGCGCTGGGTCAGACTCAAGCCTCTGAGAGGTGGCCTTTTCCTGCTGCTTTACCTCCTTGGCCACTAGGTCATAGACCTGTTCCACTGCCTCAGGTGATCTATCCTGCTCCAGAAGGGTCTTGGCAACGGCGAGGTTGAGGAGTGGGGTGGGCATCACGTGCTTGCCTTCACTGTCAATGTATGGCTTGGCCTGTGCCGGCTTCGAGGGAGCCCATCCTAGGTTGCGCCATACACCAGGATCGTTGATAACGCGAGCCAGAGCTTTCTTAGCCTTCTGCTGCTGCAGCAGAGTCTTGTACTCGGCCTCCATTGCTCTTGCTTTCTCTATGGACTTCTGCGTGTTGACCAGATCTCGATCTAGTTTAGCGCCTTGCTCTGTGATGGCTTGCGCTTCCTCCAGTAGTTGCTGGCGCTTCTCGTCAAGCTGAGTCACGTTCCGGATATGATCAATAGTTAGTGGCTCAACGAGGAGGTTGTCGTACATCACCCTATCAGCTGGGGTAACATGTGCTGATGCCGACGTAGATGCTTGAGGCGGCAAGTTTGCGGTGTTGTTGTTGCTCGGACCGGTGCCGAGTTCCTGCGGCTGCTGCACTGGTTTAGGCGGAGGAGGCATGACTCTTGCACGATTATCATCGGCAGCAATAAGTGGCCCCTTCCCCTTATCCAGCGCTGTATGCGGAGCTTGCCCGGTTGGTCTTCATCCATCGCTGTCCCAATGGTGACAAACAACCCTCAGGACATGATGGTGTTATTAGCTTGTTCGTCGCGCGAGTACTCCTCCTCCATCTCCTGCATAGCGGAGTCTAGCTCTTCTAGATTGAAGTCTATTTCCTCGGAATCTGCACTGAAATCAGCATAAAGCGCGTCAATGACAGAGTCGGAGGGTGCCAGGACTTCCTCGATGACGGGCGGTGGAGGTGCAACGGCCTCGACGATGACTGGAGGTGGCGGCGCTGCTGCAACGATGGCGGCCGGAGGCGGTGGTGGTGGCTGAATCGGAGGTGCTCCGTCAATGAGCGCAAGCGCTGTCTGAGCTGCCGCTTCAGCCTCCGTGTAGTTGTTGACGGTGTTCACCATGCCTTCGAAGGTGAGGCGTCCTGACGCCTGTTGCAGTCTTAGAGAATGTCGGAGAAGCGTGTCGTGGTCCAGTCCTTCCACAAAGTGGTAGATGGCATCATCATTGGGGTAATTGGCCAGGTCGGCTCGTATACGGAGCCACCTGGCGAGGTAGTCGCGGGGGTTTTTGCCCTCTCTCTGAACGCAGCGCGCCAGATCGAAGATGGTAACCACGCCGACGAACTTGGATCTCTGCTGTCCAGACGCACGGGCGAAGCCGTAGGATTTGCAGTGATCTTCCACCTTTATATCCTGCACAGGGGCGGTTTGGGTGGGTCTTGAATTTTTCCGATCTTTGCCGGCAAACTCCGAGGAGAGATCCGACATCGATCCTTCCGCGAACGTATCCTGCCCGTAGGCGGTCCGTGCGGGTCTTGAATTTTTCCGATCTTTGCCGGCAAACTCCGAGGAGAGATCCGGCATCGATCCTTCCGCGAACGTATCCTGCCCATAGGCGGTCCGTGCGGGTCTTGATGCTCCTCCGACTGCCAGGGAACTAGTGCCCGAGTCGGTTTCGCCAATGAAGAGGTGGATGTCTCCGATAGGAACGATCGAAAACCGTGTAGGGTTCGTCTTTGCCAGGATCCAGAACTCGTCGGGGGGGACGATCGGAACATTGCCGGAGAAGAGAACGCGACCGATGGCTACGGTTTTGCTGATTCCCGCGAAGATCTTGGTCCTCGCCTGCTGAAGAGCCTGAAGCGCCTCTAGCCCCACGGTGGACGCCAACTGTCGTGGTATTGCCGACGAGTACGCCATGGAGGGGTCCTCACAGTGCGTGTTTAGAGACGTGGGGTAAGGCGGACGGTTGACGGGTACGAGGTAACACAGCTTACCCAGGTTCAAATCCCACAACGGCGGCGGAATCCTACTCCTACTATAAATCACTATAATGGCAATACGCCGAGTTACAGAGATTAGGTTCGCTGTGCGAGGTGACTAGAAAGTCTAAGTTATCGTCTGAAATTGCACCCTAAAGGCTCCCATAGGCCCGGCTTATATAGTCGTCAGGTCCTAGGGTTACAGGGAAAAGTCCTAGCCGGACAGGTTACAGAGTTCTACACCTTCTGTTACTAGTCTTGTGTATCTTGTACTCCAAGGCTCCGGGTACGCTGGTGACTCCACCGTAGCCTTCCTTTATCCGGCATGGGCCTCCCTTCTGGATCCACCTAACTGGGCCGCCCAGTAGGCCATAGGCCATGCTACCGACTACGGGCCACCCGGGTTAGTCGGATAAGAGACATGCTATGAGGATACCAATATAGCATATCCCCAACAGGGGCACTTCTCCACAACTTAATTAGAGGCTCCCAACAAACGCCACCAAGGCCACAATGCCACCAAGGCCACAAAACCGTCTAGGGTTCCAAGAACCCAAGAGGGACAAGCTCCAATGAGTAACACGAACCAAATCCTCCGATGAGAACTCAAACCAATGCACCGAATGCAAATGGAAAGAACACCACAAAGGTGCTCAAATCCCTCACTCTAAAGTTCCAACAAAGCTACTAAAGCTATTGGGAGAACAAGAGAGGAGGAATCAAAGAGGGACACAAAATCCCCCAAAATCTAGATCCCCAAAGATACACTCACAAAGAGATGTTTTGGTTTGGTCAAAATGTGGATCTAGATCTCCTCTCTCTTCCACTCAAATATGGGCAAGAATAACTGGAGGGATTGAGAGATAATAAGCTTTGGAAGGTCAACAATGGAGGGGAAAACTTGCAAGATTCGTTAGGGAAACATTAGGGAAGAAGGCCCCTTAAATAGGTCCCCCCAAAATACAACCGTTGAAGCCCAAAAACGTGAATCCCGGTACTACCGGACTTTTTCCCGGTACTACCGGACATTCCCTGGGGATCCCAGGTCGCCAAACGCACCTTATTATGTACCAACCGGTACTAAGGGGCGGTACTACCAGACCCTAGTCCGGTACTACCAGTCATCCCTGAACGAAAACGGCCATAACTTTTGCATCCGGACTCCGATTTTGATGATCTTGGGCTCGTTTCGAAGAGGACAACAAGCTCTAAAAGATCATGCAAAGAAACATTATAGTACAGAAAGATAGGATAGATCAAAATGACGAAAGTTTTAACCTCTATCAAAAATACGAACCGATAAAACCTCCAACATCAAAAACATAATAGAAAATGCATATGAAATCTGTTTTCGATGAACTAGAGCTTGTCATGGAGATTAACACAAGCTCTAAATCCTCACATGAGTAAGAACCAAATAATGGAAGGTTTTACCTATCTCTAAAATACAAACCGGTAAAACCTCCAAGATCAAAACGCAATAAGATATAAAAGGGAAATCCGTTTTTTATGAACTAGAGATTGTTATGGAGATTACCACAAGCTCTATATCCTCACATGGATAAGACCAAATAACAACCAAATATGATGATGCAAGTATGAAAAGGTTTGATATCTCTCCGAACGATGTGACCGAGTTACTCATTCCAGAGCCCCTTTTGATAGTACGGTTATCTATCCTAAACCCGGTCTCCCAACAAACATGAGACCGGCAAAAGGGAAAACCTATCAATATTATACCTTTTCCTTAAGCAATCCACTTGATCTCGATGTAGACGATCTTGTCCTTCTCAAGATGGACACCTTTCTTGATTCCTCATCATCGATCCATGATCACCGAGGATGGCAAGCATAAAACATGAGATCTTCTATAGATGGCGCATTTTGAGCTTGCACAACACATCTTCTTCTCATTTCATCTATCTTGAAGTCAACACATGATCCAAGCAATGCCAATGGACAATTCCTACAAGTACAACTTAATACACACATTTGTCCATAAAGATTGTCATTAATTACCAAAACCACACATGGGGGCCCACATGTTCTTTCAATCTCCCCCATTTTGGTAATTGATGACAATCCCTTTAAGAGGGTTTATATATGGAATTTTAATGAACAAACTGGTAACACCAATATCAAATACTACATAAGTATGTGATATTGGCACCACCATATATAGAGCAAACTCCCCCACAATCTATGCATGTGTGATGAACTTGAATTTCATTGCATATATTTTCAATCATTATCATTGGTGGAGTTTCCACTATATATACCACATGCTAAGCAACGACAAAGATGCAAGAGCATGAGAGGCAAATGCACAAGAACAAACTCAATGCATAATTGCCAATCATTATCATTGGTGGAGTTTCCACTATATATACCACATGCTAAGCAACGACAAAGATGCAAGAGCATGAGAGGCAAATGCACAAGAACAAACTCAATGCATAAACCGACTTCCCTTAAACCCTCTAAAACTTCTCCCCTATTGGCATCGATTGCCGAAATGGGTGACAAGTTCTAGAAGGCAAATATAATAATAATTCCTCCAAAGGTGTGCCTTCGCACATATCCAATGATGAATACTTGGGAGGGAGTAGAACTATATCGAGGACCCGAATATTGCCAAAATAAATAAAGTCAAATGATGCAAGGAATTACAAGGTCCCACAAGCCAATTGAAAACAATAAATGAGTTCAAATGGAACCTACAAGATATTATGATATGAGCAAGAGAGTGCTTTAAATAACAAATAGAGAAGCTCCCCAAGATTTGTGCACTATTCAACATAAATGCATTAGAATACATATTGCACAAATATGGAATCCTTGCTCCCCCATAAGCATTTCAAGAACAACAAATGAGAGATCAAATAAATTCTTAAATAAAATAGAGAAGCTCCCCAAGATTTGTGTGCACTTTAGAATCGTTGTATTTCAATACAAAAATGCACAAGTATGGAATCCTCACTTCCCCATAAACATTTAAGACGCAATAAATGAGAAAAAAGATAAATGAGCATTATTAAATGAATTAGATGAGCTCCCCAAAGATAATGCACCAATTATGATAATTGCATTTGGGAACAAGGTGCATAATCATGGAATCCTCACTCATCCAAGTTCACTTAACAATACAAGGCATGAGAGAACAAATATGAGTTCCCAAAGATGCAAACAAGAGGAACAAGCACTCATAGGCAATTAAATTTCGAAGCCACCAAAGAATCAAAAGAAATAGAAAGGTGGTCTCCAAGGATTAAAAATCAACTAAAATTATCTCCTCATATGTGTATATGTCTCTAAATGGAAAACATCACAAAGACATATGCCAAAAAAGAAATATGCACACATAAAGTAGATTATACAAGAAAGCACATGAAAGGCAAAAAATGAAGTCATAACATATATCAATAAGATTTTTTGCTTCAAAGCATGGCCAAAGGCTCGCATATGTCTTACTGTACATTAATGGACTTCAAACACCAACACACTACATATATTACAACTTTCACCAAGGGAAGAGGAGAAAGTTGGAATATATGGAGAAAGGCAACAAGTATCACAAGAAAATTTTAACTAGCAAAATCTCACTATTGCACATGAGAGAAGTTGAGGAAAAGATAGGCAATAAAATTGCTAGATTGACATATTTGGGATTGGAGGATCATATGCATGATTTTTTATAGTCCCAATTATATATACTCATCTCAACTTATACACATATACAATAGAGAGTTCTCTTAATACCATAGCTAGAGATACAACAATTACAAATACATGAATTCATGCCAGAAGGCAACCGACAAACGGTTGGAATCAAGATATATGAGCATGAGAAAGAGATACTTGTTACCGAGATATAATTGGTAGGATGTAGAGGATATGAATTTATTGATCATCCTATAGCTTGCCTCCAATTTTCATTAACGCACCACTTCTTCAAGATTGAGAGACAAGCATACAATATATCTCCAATGTACCTAAAACATATTTAAGTACAAAAATGGTCCCCAAACTTATTGGGTCCAAAGAAGTTAGTGCAACTACAATACATAGGTGAGACTCCACATAATTATGTGCATATTGATATGAAATTGAATTTCATGCACAACTTAGCCGATGGGAATTGGTGGAGTTTCCCCTATATATTGGATTAAATAAAGCAAGCATGCCATAATATAAACATATAGTAAATATGCATGCATAAAGCTTTCAAGAACCAAAAAGGAGATACAATTTGAACAAAAACGCCAAGTAAATCAATATTGCACACACAAGAGTGTGACATGACAAACGATGTCCAAATTGTATCAAAGAACCAATTCAACACATGAAAGATCACAAGTTCAACAAATGAACTAGGCTAAAACCAAAAGAGCAGAAGATAGATAGAAATAAAAATGCTCAAGGATTTATCTCATTCTAAAATGGTCAAATCATGAAACAAGGAATTAGACAAAACTAACTCCCAAAAAGAGCAAGGTTCCAATAAGAAACCAAACTCCCCAAACTTCTCATGATGGCACAAAGTACCAAAACAAAAAGATTGAGGTTCCAAGCACAAAAAACCCGATATGGATCAAACAAAGAAGCATAAATACGAGTGTTCTAAATAATATAGGAGAGCTCACCCATAAGTAGTACATTATATAGAATTTTGCTTTTGAATGCAAAATGCACACAAATGAGATCATCACTACTACCTATATTAAATAAAACACAAGAGGATACCAATAAAATAAGAAGATCCAAAAGTAGCAAGGAATACATGGGAGCACACAAAACATTTACTTGGCCAAAGATAGGACAATATTAAGCAAGGGGCCAAAGTGAATATGATCAATAAATTCTACCATAAATTGGGTACTAATTGTCCAAGGACAAGAAATATAGGGAATAATTTTCCCAAGGTAGCTTGCATGGATATCCAAGATCATAGTCACAACAAGAAGCATATAACAAAATATAAGAATTAAGCATGATACTTCAAACAAGATTCTTGGTAGCTTCCAATAGTCACGCAATCACTAGTGATTAGAGTAACTTGAAGAAAATGGTTTCCATGATGATATAGAGATCTAAATATGAGGAAACACATACCAAGAAACACTCTCATATACAAGATCCAAAATATGATCAACAACAACATTCAAGCAAATTGGAACTTGTATGAGCAAATGTGTCACATAGGTGCTAGATAATAATCAATATCAATTCTAAGTGACACAACCTCGAATATTCACATTTTCTAGGATTGTAATATGCACTAAGCATATGACTCCCCCATAATGTGATACTACCATAACACCAACACAAGGCAAAATGATACAAATAGAGATAATTAATGGACATTATAAAGTTAAATTTCTCATGAGAATTATACCACATAGAGACTAGACAATAATCCAATATAAATACTAGGTGGTATTCCTCATGTACACACAATTTTTAGGATTGTGGAATGCCCAAGCATAACACTCCACCAAAGTTGGATAATCCATTAATCTCTCAAAAGAGCCAAATAAGATACCAAATATAACCAAGTAAGGCTCAAACACAAGAAACACACATACATGGTGTGCCACCTAATCATACACAAATATGCTTGATACCTCAAGATAGTTAAGTGGAAAGCACAACATGTACAAAAGCATGGAAGTTACAAAATCAACATGTGCACAAGGGGGCGTGTAACTTTTAATGTAAAGAGTTTAGCATATGTTACCGCAAGGAGAAACATTGGAAATATAATATAATCATGATAATCCAAATGGCTTGGCTTGACAATAATTGATGAAGATCCCTCAATTCTTCATAATGTAGCCAAGTCTCCAATGCCCTCCAACAACACCTATTGATCAAGTTTTGGCTTGTTGGTCCCCAACCAAGTTGGGTCCTAAGAGGTTAGTCACAATAGGCTTGGCAACCCAAATGGTTCTTTTCTTGAACCCACATTTAGCACCAACAAATTTGGCAAACACATTGCCAACCTCATCCTTACAAAGAGAATAAGCATCATCAATAATGATAGGGTTGGATGAGGAGATACCGATAGTGCATGAGGAAGAAATATGCCCCTTATCACGGCATATGTAGCAAGTTATACTCTTGCCATATTTCTTCTTAGGTGAAGCCACAACTCGAGGAAGAGCTCGAGTAGTCCTCTTAGTAAGTGGCCCATTAATGACTTGAGGTGGAGCTTGAGGCCGCTTCCCTTGTTGCTTCACACTAAGAGGCTTTTTCTTCAATGGGCAAGATCTAACATGGTGCCCTTCTTCCTTGCACTTGAAGCAAACAATGTTGGCCAGATTCTTGACTTGATCTTGGCCATTCTTCTTGTTATCCTTGTGCTTCAACTAGATAGTGGACTTGTTCTTGACATTGGAGTTGAATCCAAGCCCACTCTTGTCATTGGGGGATTTTTTCACACTCAAGATTTTGTTGAGTGCGGCCTTCCCTTGATGACACTTTTTCAAGTCATTTCTCAAAGAAGTGAATTGAGCCTTGAGCCTTTTGATTTCCTCTACATGGTTAGTTTCAACAAAAACACTAGAGGAAGTAGATGCTACATTGTTAGAGCAACAAGGCACGGAATGTAATTCATCACGAGATGTATCATGGTTGTGAGAGGATGAACTACAAGGACTAGCACATGACAATATAACATTTGGAGTAGATGTAGTGCTAATGTCCACATGAGGCCCACTAGATGTTACCTTTGACATGATGGCCTCATGAGCTAACTTTAGCCTACCATGGGAGACTAGAAGATCCTCATGCGAGCTTGAGAGCTTAACATCACTTTCTTCTAATTTCCTGTAGTTGCTAGTTAGCAACGCAAGTTGAGCCTTTAGCTCAACATTCTCCTAAAAAATAGATGCTTCACAAGAAATAAAGTTAGTAGCACAAGCATCATCATTATTAGCGAGAGGTGAGGGCAACTTGTCAAGCTCTTTTAAATATGAAGCTTTAAGTTGTTCATGTGACTCGGTGAGTTTGATGAGCTCCCTCTTAACGACCCGAGAGCCATTTTCGAGGTGCTTAAAATGCTCAACAAGTTTAGCATAAGCAACTTCAAGTTCATCATTTTTAATCTTGAAGGAGTTATCCACCGCAAGTTCTCTATCATGGTATTCCTTTACTCTAGATAATTCTAGAGTAAAAGTCTCCTCAAGAGATTCTTTGGTGGTTTGTTCTTCTTCAAGGGAGTCCTTTAGTTGTGCAACTTCATTAGCATACTCACGCTCAAGTGCAAACTTTTCATCAATTAAGTTTTATTGCTCCTCAATAAGATCATGCCTTCTATGGCACAATTCAAGATTTCAAGAAAGTTGGAGGAAGCAATTTTATTTTTGAAGAGAGCGCTATAGACAACCTCTCCCATTTTCTTAATAGAGGTAATATCATCTTACCTCTATAATCATCATTATCATTCTCAACCTCATCATCATCATCATGAGATATAATGGGATTCAAAGAGGTTACCTTTGTTCCCTTAACCATAAGGCACATGTGAGAACCGTAGGAAGGTGATGATGAGATTGCACTTGTAGCTCTCTTCAACACCTTGTCTTGGCCCATAGAATCTTCATTTTCCTCTACATGGTTAGCAACACAAGCACTAGAGGAAATAGAAGCATTTTTATCATGGCAACAAGACAACATGAGCATATCATCATGATATTTATTCAAGTCATTTCTACATGATATGCAAGGACTATTAACACAAGCATGTGAGGAATTTTGTGTGCTAGAAGTGTTAAGGTCCAAAGATAGATCATTGCAACTAGATAGATATGAGGGATTACAAATAGTGAACACACTATCCATATTGTAATTTCTATCACCACTCACCATATCATTACCTTGTGAAAAGTCACATGTTGGTGAAGTGGTAGAGGATGAGAACTCATCTCGACCGGAAGTGGAAGCAACACAATCATCCTCAATAATGTTGGACACAATATATTTATCTTGAAGTTTTGTCCATAACTCATGAGCGCTCCAAAAAGGAATGATTGAAGATGTAACTACATAGCTCAAAGCATTAACAAGCACATTAGAAGCTTGAGCATCGAGATATAAGTTTTTCTCATCTCCACTAGATAGATTTTTGAAATCCATTGGAGGAGAAAAACCTATATCTACAATACGCTCCAAATTTGGGTCCATGTCCCGAAAATGAATGAGCATGCGATTTTTCCATATATCATAGTTT
This sequence comes from Avena insularis, assembly GCA_023614405.1. Taxonomy (NCBI): domain Eukaryota; kingdom Viridiplantae; phylum Streptophyta; class Magnoliopsida; order Poales; family Poaceae; genus Avena; species Avena insularis. Next base: position 313,261,229 of record CM042693.1, on the reverse strand, counting down.
GTGCCATCGAATGTGAACATGTCATTGTGCACTAATCCTCTAGCCGACATCTTTACTCTCAAGGCGGTGAAGCCTAAAAATGAGAGACCAGGCTCTGATACCAATTGAAATGATACAGATGTCGCCTAGAGGGGGGTGAATAGGCGATTAAAACTTTTCCTAGAGTGGCTCAACAAAGGCGGAATAAAACTAGTGTTTACTTTGTTAATCACAACCTAGAACAACTAAGGTTCACCTATGTGCACCAACAACTTATGCTAAGCAATACAAGCAACAAAGTGATAGAAAGATATATATTACTTCAAGCACGAAGGCTATCACAATGTAAAGTGCATAAGTAAAGAGCTCGGGTATAGGGATAACCGAGGCACGCGGGGACACCGATATTTTACCGAGTTCCTCCCAACATGGAGTACATCTCGTTTGGAGAGGGTGTGGTATCAAACCACCAACGCCACAAAAGGACTCCCTTATTCTCCGGTGAATCTTACCCCAATGAGATCTATCCATGCTTCCACTATCGGTGCACTTGTCGGTGGCAACCGGAACCTCTCACAAGGTTGGGGAACTTCTCCACAACTTAATTGGAGGATCCCAACAAACGCCACCAAGGCCACAATGCCACCAAGGACACAAAACCGTCTAGGGTTCCAAGAACCCAAGAGGGACAAGCTCCAATGAGTAACACGAACCAAATCCTCCGAGGAGAACTCAAACCAATGCACCGAATGCAAATGGAAAGAACACCACAAAGGTGCTCAAATCCCTCACTCTCAAGTTCCAACAAAGCTACTAAAGCTATTGGGGGAACAAGAGAGGATGAATCAAAGAGGGACACAAAATCCCCCAAAATCTAGATCCCCAAAGATAAACTCACAAAGAGTGTTTTGGTTTGGCCAAAATGTGGATCTAGATCTCCTCTCTCTTCCACTCAAATATGGGCAAGAATCATTGGAGGTATTGAGAGATAGCAAGCTTTGGAAGGTCAACAATGGAGGGGAAAACTTGCAAGATTCGTTAGGGAACCACTGGGGAAGAAGGCCCCTTAAATAGGTTCCCCCAAAATCTAACCGTTGAAGCCCAAAAACGCGAATCCCGGTACTACCGGACTTTTTCTCGGTACTACCGGACATTCCCTGGGGATCCCACGTCGCCAAACGCACCTTATTCTGTACCAACCGGTACTAAGGGGCGGTACTACCGGACCTCCGGTACTACCGGACCCTGGTCCGGTAATACCGGTCATCCCTGAACGAAAACGGCCATAAATTTTGCATCCAGACTCCGATTTTGATGATATTGGGCTCGTTTCGAAGAGGACAACAAGCTCTAAAAGATCATGCAAAGAAACATTATAGTCCAGAAAGATAGGATAGATCAAAATGACTAAAGGTTTAACCTCTATCAAAAAGACAAACCGATAAAACCTCCAACAACAAAAAAACATAATAGAAAATGCATATGAAATCCGTTTTCGATGAACTAGAGCTTGTCATGGAGATTAACACAAGCTATAAATCCTCACATGAGTAAGAACCAAATAATGGAAGGTTTTACCTATCTCTAAAATACAAACCGGTAAAACCTCCAAGATCAAAATGCAATAAGATATAAAAGGGAAATCCGTTTTTGATGAACTAGAGCTTGTTATGGAGATTACCACAAGCTCTGTATCCTCACATGGATAAGACCAAATAACAACCAAATATGATGATGCAAGTATGAAAAGGTTTGATCTCTCTCCGAATGATGTGACCGAGTTACTCATTCGAGAGCCCCTTTTGATAGTATGGTTATCTATTCTAAACCCGGTCTCCCAACAAACATGAGACCGGCAAAAGGGAAAACCTATCAATATTATACCTTTGCCTTGAGAAATCCACTTGAGCTCGATGTAGACGATCTTGTCCTTCTCAAGATGGACACCTTTCTTGATTCCTCATCATCGATCCATGATCACCGAGGATGGCAAGCATCAAACATGAGATCTTCTATAGATGGCGCATTTTGAGCTTGCACAACACATATTCTTCTCATTTCATCTATCTTGAAGTCAACACATGCTCCAAGAAATGCCAATGGACAATTCCTACAAGTACAACTTAATACACACATTAGTCCATAAAGATTGTCATTAATTACCAAAACCACACATGGGGGCGCACATGTTCTTTCAAGTACCTTTTACCTTACCTCCCCGGCAACGGCGCCAGAAAAGAGCTTGATGTCTACGCACTTCTATTCTTGTAGACAGTTTTTGGGTCTCCAAGTGCAGAGGTTTGTAGAACAGCAGCAAGTTTCCCTTAAGTGGATTACCCAAGGTTTATCAAACTCAGGGAGGAAGTGGTCAAAGGTATTCCCTCTCAAGGAACCCTACAATCAAGATACAAGAAGTCTCTTATGTCCCCAACACACCCAATACACTTGTCAGGTGTGTATAGGTGCACTAGTTCGGTGAAGAGATAGTGAAATACAAGTGGTAACGATGCCAGAAAATAGCTTGACTGTGAGGTAAAGACTAAAGCAAGCAAACATGCAACAGATCTAGTAGCAAATGGTGTTTCAATGTTTAGAACCAAGGCCTAGGGATCATACTTTCACTAGTGAACACTCTCTCATATAAATATCCTATCTTCATGATACTACTCTTAACCACTCTCCGGTTGGACACTCTAATCCATGGTAGGGCTATAACAGCACACCTCAAAGTCTGCCTTCCCCAATATAGATAACCCCACACTGTCACCTTGAGCGCTAGATGGTTCCAACAAACACCACAATTTCATAGAGACATCCAACTCCAAATATAACTCATAACAAATATTTAATCTAGCCAAAGTGCCACACACAGTATGCACGCTGTCACTTTCACACACGTGGGGAAAAGCATAGATCTATTAAAGCACAAAGAGTATTTATGTAGACTCAAACCTAAGTGCCACCATGGCGTGCACGCTGTCACTTTCACACACATGGGGAGAGCAGAGATCTATTAAAGCACTTGAGTAGCAAGGTAGATCTACTTGATTACAAAGCTCATGATCACAATATGACCATGCATAGAGAGAGAGAGATGAACACATAGCTACCGGTAGAGCCCATAGCCTCGAGGAAGAACTACTCCCTCCTCATCATGGGAATTAGAAACGGTGATGAAGATGGCAATGGAGATCGATGGAGATAGCTCCGGGGCCACTTCCCCGTCCCGGCAGGGTGCCGGAACAGAGACTTTCTGTCCCCCGAATCTCCCCTTCGGTGGCGGCGGTGCAACAGAGGTTTTCGTGGATTTCTTCTGGATGCCCTAGGGTTTTTGGGTCGGAGGCTTCTTATAGGCGCAGGAATCAAGGTCGGTGGGGGTCCAGGGGGCCCACACCCCCTGTGGGCGCCTCCAGGGTTTTCCCGTGCCTAGGGGGTGCGGCCACCCTGTGGCCCCCCCTCCGGCTCTGCTTTGTGGTTTTGTGTTGCTCCGGAAAAAATAATGACTTTGGCTTTTGTCCCGTCCAATTCCAAGAATATTGATTTTCTGCCTTTCTAGAACCAAAAACAGAAGAAAACAGGCAATTGGCACTATGGCATCTTGTCAATAGGTTTGTTCCAGAAAGTGTATAAAAATACCTCAAAGTGTAGACAAAACATAAAAAAATGATACAAAACAAGCATGGAGCATCAAAAATTATAGATACGTTTCCGACGTATCACCCACTTAGTTTTCTGTTTGGGAAAACTACTACCACTGCTAGGGTAGTAGATGAACCACCACCTGTTGAGATAGATCCTTTTAAGATGCCTACAAGTATTGTTGATCGTGTTATGGATAATTATTATTTAGGGGATAGAACTGTCCATCTTGGTGATCACTTGCTTTTTATCCATGAATTATGCGGGTTGTTTAAGTGTGCAGGTATCACAACTAAACAGGTGAAGAATTTACTATCCATATCCTTGAAAGGGAGAGCTAGAGAATGGTATAAGCTGCTGAAGAATGGACAATCCATGGAATGGGAGGAGATGGCATCTCTCTTTTATTCTAAATTTTATCCTCCTAGTGAGATTCATAAGGATAGAAATCTGATATATAACTTTTGGCCTCGTGATGGAGAGAGTACAGCTCAAGCTTGGGGGAGATTGAAGTTACCAATGCTTAAATGTCTTATTCATGAACTCCCTAACAATATTATTATCAATAACTTTTATCCTAGGTTTTCTCTTCATGATAAAGATTTAGTAGATGCTTCTTCTGTTGGATCATTCACACGTATGAAGGAAGAAGCTAAATGGGATCTAGTAGACCGTATTCAAGAGAACACTAAAGCTTGGGAGAATGACAAAGGAAGAAAGTCAGGTATAAACTATGATTATGAATGCATTAAATCTTTTATGGGAACTAATGACTTCCGTGATATTAGTAATGAGTTTGGTCTTGATTCCCAAAGTATTGCCAACTGTTTTAAGGACTTTGCCTCTTACATATAAATTCCCAAAAAGAAGTGGAATAAGTATCATGCTCCTTATAAACATGTTGTTAATCATGTTCCAGTTAGAAGTGCTGAAGTTTGTACTACTAATCATATTGTGCCTGAACCTCATGTTGAGAAAGTTCCTTTCCCATCTAAGTAAAGGAGTATTCTATGATTATTAGTGCAAATAACAAAGGTACAAAGAAAACTATGGAGCCTGATGGCAATTGAATGTTGAGCCTGTGGTAGCTATTGTGAAAGATCTTGTCACTAGAAATATAGAGGATGAGCATATTGTCTTCTGTGAAGACACTACTAATATTATCTCTCATCCTAGTAAGGCTATAAAAGCTAGTGTTCCTGTGCTTTCTGTTAAAATTGGTGATCATTGCTACTATGGTTTATGTGATATTGGTGCTAGTTATAGTGTTATTCCTTATGAGCTTTACAGGGAAATTATGCATGATATTGGTCCTTGTGAGCTGGAGGACATTGATGTGGTTATTCACCTTGCAAATAAGGAAACCATTTGCCCCATCGGTATTGTAAGATATGTGGAGGTCCTCTGTGGTAAGATTAAGTATACTGCTGATTTTCTAGTGCTTAATTCAACAGCTAGCAAAACTTGTCCTATCATTTTTGGTAGACCTTTCTTGAACACTTGTGAAGCTATTATAGACTGTAAGAAGGAAAAAGTTTTAACTAAGTTTGATGGAGATTCTTATGAGTTTAACTTTTCCAAATTTGCTAAAGCTCATTATGAAAATAGCTTGCCTAATAAAGATTTTAGGATGGAACAACTTGCTTCTATTGATCCGGTTTTATGACCTTGGACCTCTCTTTGGTGATTGTAAGTATGCTCATTCTTATGATAAAGTTGTTGCCAGTGACAGTTATATTGTCAACTTTATTCAAAGTGCTACTGAAAGTTACTATGAGATAGGTAAACATGGTTTTATGCATCTCAATAATGTTAAGTTTCCTCGTTTTATGTTGAAAGCTTTGAAGTTGCATCTGTTTTGTCTTCCTATGCTAGTGGCCTTTTGTTTCAACAATTCGTTTTCTCATGATACTCCCATGCATAGGAAGTGGGTTAGACTCAAATGTGTTGGTTATTTGCTTCTTGATACTCTCTTTCACTTCAAATATATATATATATATATATATATATATATATATATATATATATATCCTATGTGAGCATCTTTGAAAGTTTCAAGCCTAATTTAAAGGCATTAAAGAAAAGTACTTGTTGGGAGATAACCCTCGAGTCTTGGAAGTTATTACCTCAGTAATAACCACACCTTATCCTTTTGTTTTGGTTTTTGTGTCAAGTCCAACTACTTTTGTGAAGTGGAGGAGTTGTGAAAAGTGGTTGTCCTAGGACAGATTTTTGTGTTGCACCATAAAAATTCGTGAGGGAGCTCAGTATGTCGGATGGAGATGTATTTTTCTGACCTTGTTCTCCAAGTTGTTACCCAACTTTCATTAGTTCTGCACTTTTTGATTTGAGCAACAGAAGGTTTTCGAAAAAATCAATCTTTACCTGCTGGTCTGTTTTGACAGATTTCTGTTATCATTCGCATTTGCCTCTTATAGAAGCCTTTGCTTTGATGGATTTCAGTTGAAGTGTTAACCTAAAGGTTTGTTGTTTTGCTTACACTAATGTTGCCATTGAAGTTTGTGTATTACCTTGTGAGGGAAGGAAAATTCTAGGAGAAGGAGAAAAGGAGTCTGTAGAGTTCGTTTTTGAATAGGTAAAAGTGGTGAAAACAGAAGGTTCGTGAAACCCCAATCTTTTTATATTTTGATGTTTTTAATACATAAGGGAAGCTACGAGACGGAACTAAAGAGGAAACAGAGTCCGGGGTGGACAAACCCACGTGCGCTGGCCCAGCCTGCCGCTGCGAGGTGTGCCACCGACTCGTCTCTGCCTCATTTCCATGTCAGAACCTTCCTTATGCATTGAAACTTCGTAATATATATCAGCCCAGATCCCCGAGGTTCTTGCATCATGTTCTCATCTTGTTTTCGTTTTGATCTGTTTCTGTCAGAAAATTTTCTCAAGTTTAGAGCACCATGGTCTCCGCCAACGACAAAGGCAAGAAGTCCGAGGAATACGATCCTCACAAACCCAAAGAGGAGGAGATTTTGGTAGGTTATGAAGGAGACATGGAGGAGGATAAGCAGCCGGACACCCGCGCTACCGTCACAAGTATTGGAGTGGTGGCAACCCCTATCAAGCTTAAGAGGACAGCACGGATGTCTACATGAGGGAAATCTCGACGTCATACCCTCTCTCCACGGTCACCACCTCCAAGTACCAAGAAACCCTTCCACACTCTTATACATGAGCGTCAATATCAACATGTGCCCAAAGGGAACTTGCCCTTGATGTGGGATATGCCTCGTTCTAACCATGCAGGGGAAGAGCACAAGGAAGAGTGGGGAAATATAGCAAGGACTGGAACTCTCGGTCCGATATGATCATGAACCGCATTGAGCAAAACTCGGAGTTGATTCGTACTCTAACCTTTGAGATTTAGGAGTTGAGGAAGCTTATTGAAGAGCTTATCAAGAGAACACCACCACCACTGAAGGAGTAATTCTTCATCAGGTTTGGCATCCCCTTGGCTTGTTCCAAGCTTGGGGGAGTGTCGCGGTATCACCGCCATTATCTTTTATCTTTTACCTTTTAAGTGGATTCGTAACTTTGGTAGACAGGTTATCTTATAGTTTGGTTTGCATGTGGAAGTATCTCTCCTTTAGTTGATTATCTATGTATCCCTTGGTGTGAGTGCCTTTATTGGAATATTAATGAGAAGTCTCAACTTTTACTTTTTTGCACTTCTTATTTTAGTTTGCAATCTCTATTATTTGATGGATCTTGTTGATCAGTATTGTCATCACTTTGGGATCATCGAGTGGATCTAAATTGGTTTTGGCAAACCGAGCTCTGGTCAGTAGCAATACTTTTTGATGTTTGAAAGAAAAGAAAAAAAAGCTTACAGGTATTTTGTATCATTTGTTTTCTTTCTTGTTGGCTCATAAGTTTAGTATTCTTTATTTAACATCTTTCGTGTCTTCAAGTAGGATTGCATGGTTGGCTTTATTACTTGTATGTTTGCTTGTTTCTTTCAACACTCTTGCTTGCTACCCAACCTTGCTAGCCAAAATCCTCTTTTGAGAAGGCATACTTCTCATGTTTCCAAATCCCTTTGAACCAAAACCTTTGCCACTTGTGTCCACCATATCTACCTAGTAGCTTTTGCTATTCCAAGCAAATTCTCAAGTTTCATCTACCTTTCGAATTAAAAAGTATTTTGTTATGTGAAAACTAGTTAGTAAAGCTCTCACGAACTTGATGGCACACCTTATTTCTTTGCCCCTAATAGACTTGAACCATTGTGCCATCAAAGTTGTACATGCTTGCATCTATACGTTGGAATTAGCAGAAGCGTGCTGTCACGGGGAAGGTTTTCAACATTGCACCTGTACTTTGTACTCAGTTGATATCGTGCTCTTTTGTATATGGATGTCAACGGTGTGAAATAAAGAGGGAACTTGTAAGTCCATGGAGTCTGTATTTTGTGTTAGAGAAACGCCTGGGCCGCTAGCCTAAGCCATTCCTAATCATGGTGGAAACTTGCAGCATCACCATAGTGAGCTATCTATGAAGCATCCTCAATAAAAATCTATGCATATGGTAAATAAAAAGATTGTTGAGAAGCTCATTGTCTGCTTGCCTTGTCATTTTGGTTATGGGAAAGCTCCTGTACCATGTGCAAGGGGTACCCTGTTGGCGGTTCTCTATGATACGCATGTACTTACAATGATAAGAACTTACTGGTGACCAAAGTTAAGTAGCATGAGGAGTGGCCCTCATATTCAAGGGACATGGGATTGCCAACTTATATTTCGTCAAGCATATACTCCATCTTTGTGCACTTTAACCTTAATCATCTCAAGATGCCTATGATAGGGGCAATGAGGGCTCAAAGCTAGTAAGTATCATAATCTTTTGAAAGCTCTTTATGAATTGTAATCCCTGCTTCCCTCTATGAAGGGACCTTTCTCCTAGTTACCAGGTTGAGTCAGTAAACCTACTTCCTCTCTATCTCCAGCAAGCATTTGAGTTGTTGTGTTTCAAGCATTCATATGGTGATTTATTCAATCATGTTCTCTATCTTCCTTGTTTGCACAAACTCTTATCTATTGAGTATTACTTTGAAAGCATTCACTTGTGAAAAACCTTTTTGAGCAAAGAGTGCTCCTATTGAAAAACTTCTACAAAAAGCTTTTTGTGAAACTGTTTGCCAGGTGTTCTCTAACCAAGAACAAGTTTGCCAATTGCAATTATGATTTATTCATCTCTATCGTGACTGTTGTACTTGGTTGCAAGCTAAGTTATATAATGGTGAGTTGCTTTCTTCTATGAGTTGAGTAATGGTAAGTGTGATGCTTCTTGTTCGTATTCTTTTATCGACCCTTCACTCCATAAACCTGTGGACATGTTTACTGAGCTCAGTTTTTGCTTGGGGACAAGCGAAGGTCTAAGCTTTGGGGAGTTGATACGCCCATTTTGCATCACCATTCTATATCATAATCTATCTCTATTCATTGATATTTGTCTTATTATGAGGTATTACTTATGGCTTTTCATCTGTTTATGCATGTTGGATGATTCTTGGAGGATGGGCTGCCGAAGTCTCGATTCTAATGGAAAAGAAGGCGTTTTTATGCAATTTCGCAAAGATCAGAAAAATACCAGAAAAATATGGGAAAATATTATTTTCCCACAAGATTGAGGAAGCCAGAAGGATGAGCGAAGAAGGGCCGCAGGGGCCCCACACCCCCTAGGCGCGGGTCCACCCTAGGCCGTGCCTAGGGCAGGTGTGGCCCACCTGCCCGGCTCCCGACTCCGCCCCTTCACCTATATCTTCCCTACAAAACCCTAAGGCTAGTGGAGTGACCACAAATAGATTTCCACTGCCTCTGGGGGCGGAAAAAACTGAGAGAGAAAGATCTCTCCGGCAGACATAGGAATTCCTTCCCGGAGAGGGGAGATCATCGCCATCAACACCATCGTCAAGCTAGGCTTTATCAGGATCATCATCATCCACACCATCATCTCCACTAGCACCATCATCACCACTCCGTCCCGCTGTAACAATTGTGTTGGATATTGCTTTAGTTCTTAGGGGAAACTTCCCCGATGTTGATTACTATTGTAGTTGATGCTTGTGAGTGGAACCATTGGATTATTGTTTATGTTCAGATTGTTATCCCTTATCATATCATCTTTGATCTTGATCCATATGATGTCTCGTGAGTAGTTCGTTTAGTTCTTGAGGACATGGGAGAAGTCATGTTGTTATTAGTGGATTTGTGTTCAGTTACTATTCAATGGTTTAGTATTTAAGTTGTGGTGCTATTCTTCTAGTGGTGTCATGTGAATGTCGACTACATGATACTTCACCATTTATGGGCCTAGGGGAATGCATTGTGTATTTGGCTACTAATTATGGAGTTGCCGGAGTGACAGAAATCTGAACCCCCATTAGGACACCTTTGCACAAGTGAGCGTAGGATCTCAGAGTTTAAGGCTGTGGTTAGATTTATATCTTAATTACTTTCCTACAGTTATGGATGTTTGCAGGGGTTTTAATCACAAGTATGTATTAGTACAAGTAAGGTCGGTATATTAGCACAGGTTCACCCACACAACACTTACAACACCAAAGAAGAGTACTCAGCTATATGAAGCGAAAGCACTCGACAGAATTCCCATATGTCCTCGAGAATGTTTGGTCCTTATAAGTATTTCCACCGGCTTGTCCTTTGCTAAGAAAGGATTGAGACACTTGCTGCGTTTGTTCTTTGTTACTTGCACTTTGTTTCGTTGCTTTATCAGAAAACCACTAAAAATCCGTTTGCTAAGTATTTGCAGAGAGTTCCTACTCTATAGCACTATTCAGCACCTTCTGCTCCTCGTTGGGATCGACACTCCTATTTATCGAAAGTACTACGATAGACCCCCTATACTTGTGGGTCATCACCCGTGTAGCAAAAACGTTACGCTATTGTAGCAAAACCATAAAACGCATGTAGCAAATACAATTTTCTATTGTAGCAAATCCGATTTCGTCAGAGACCTCGCCGGAGATCTCGCCAGAGATTTTGTAACAAACCATAGATACTATTGTAGCAAAACAAAAAATCCTTTGTAGCAAAAAAATTATAGTAAAAATCGACACATAGCACCGCCAGAGGTCTCGTAGCTCCACCATCGGCCGCATATAGCAAAATCAATGCTCGCTTGTAGCACCACCACCGACTACGTGTAGCACACGTAGTCGACCCTGGAAGCAGATGCTGAGAGGCGTCGACTCCGGCGAGGTGGGCCATGGCACCGGCAGCACGGTCAGGTCCAGGACAAGTCGGAGATGAAAGCTATCCTCTGTCGTGGAGCACCGCCGGCGCGGTAGGGGTGGGCGGCGCACAACAAGGACCATGCGCGTCTAGGGCGGCGGAGCATCGGCAGCGCGGCATGGGGACGGCGGAGCACCGGCGACGCGGCCAGCCAGGGGGTGTGTGACGCACAACAAGGAGCATGCGCGGCCAGGGGCGGCCGAGCATCGACAGCGCGGCATGGGGGCGGCAGAGCACCGGCGGCGCGGCCAAAGGTGGGCGGTTGGACCAAGGGCACGGCGGCGCATAGTCCGGACAGCTCGTGAGTGGAGGTCGCCGTGACGTGCCACAGATGAACGATGCTGAAGATGAGATTGGAAACTGAACCGTGTGTGGGCCCCTCGCTTGCTCCCTGTCGTTCCATTGAGAAGGGATACAACATTGACCTGGGGGATACGAACGCACGATCCCCTCGGGGAAATATATCGTTTTCCTTTTTGGGCAGCACTACGCGTCTCCTGAGGAATAATTCCTCAAAATCCCCCGGGTCCTCCTGCTGACACATGTCAACAAAAAGCCAAATTCCCGCTTTTGCTACAAACGTACCCACTTTTGCTTAAATAGTCCCGCTTTTGTTACATGTAGCAGAAAACGGTTCGGTCTAGAAAAAGAAAAATAGTCTGGACCTCGCCGGAGATTTCGCCGGAGACCTCGCCGGTGACCGTGTAGAAAAAAAGTTGTGCTAATATAGCATATTCGACCTCGTCGGAAGCTTTCGTGTAGCAAAAACGTTACGCTATTGTAGCAAAACCATTAAACGCATGTAGCAAATAAAATTTTCTATTGTAGCAAATCCAATCTCGTCGGAGACCTCGCCGGAGATTTTGTAACAAACCATAGATACTATTGTAGCAAAACAAAAAAGCCTTTGTAGCAAAAAAATTATAGTAAAAATCGACACATAGCACCGCCGGAGGTCTCGTAGCTCCACCATCGGCCGCATATAGCAAAATCAATGCTCGCTTGTAGCACCACCACCGACTGCGTGTAGCACGCGTAGTCGACCTTGGAAGCAGATGCTGAGAGGCGTCGACTTTGGCGAGGTGGGCCATGACAGCGGCAGCACGGTCAGGTCCAGGACAAGTCGGCGGCGAAAGCTATCCTCTGCCGCGGAGCACCAGCGGCACGGCCAGGGGTGGGTGGCGTACATCAAGGACCATGTGCGGCCAGAGGGCGGCGGAGCACCGGCAGCGCGGCATGGGGACGGCGGAGCACCGGCGGCGCGGCCAGCTAGGGGGTGGGCGGCGCACAACAAGGATCATGCACGGTCAGGGGGCGTCCGAGCATCGACAGCGCGACATGGGGGCGGCGGAGCACCGGCAGCGCGGCCAGAGGTGGGCGGTGGGACCAAGCGCGGCCAAGGGCACGACTGCGCATAGTCCGGACAGCTCGCGAGTGGAGGTCGCCGTGACGAGCGGCAAATGAACAAGGATGAAGATGAGATTGGAAACTGAACCGCGCATGGGCCCCTCGCTTGCTCCCTGTCGTTCCGCTGAGAAGGGACACAGCGTTGACCCGGGGGATAGGAACGCACGATCTCCCGGGGTAAGTGTATCGTTTTCCTTTTTGGGCAGCACTACACATCCCCCAGGGGATAATTCCTCAAAATCCTCCGGGTCCTCCTGTTGACACGTGTCAAAAAAAACCTAAATTTCCGCTTTTGCTATAAACTTTTTCTACAAATAGTCCCGTTTTTGCTACATGTAACAGAAAATGGTTCGGTCTAGAAAAAAAACAGTCTGGACCTCGCTGGAGATTTCGCCGTAGACCTCGCCGGTGACCGTGTAGCAAAAAAGTTGTGCTAATATAGCATATCCGACCTCGCCGGAGACCCACCGAAAGCTTTCGCCGTTAGACCTCACAAGAGACCCCGCGTAGCAAAAACGTTACGCTATTGTAGCAAAACCATTAAACACATGTAGCAAATAAAATTTTCTATTGTAGTAAATCCGATCTCGTCGGAGACCTCGTCGGAGATTTTGTAACAAACCATAGATACTATTGTAGCAAAACAAAAAAGCCTTTGTAGCAAAAATTTATAGTAAAAATCGACACATAGCACCGCTGGAGGTCTCGTAGCTCCACCATCGGCCGCATATAGCAAAATCAATGCTCGCTTGTAGCACCACTATCGACTGCGTGTAGCACGCGTAGTCGACCTTGGAAGCATATGCTGAGAGGCGTCGACTCTGGCGAGGTGGGCCATGGCAGCGGCAGCACGGTCAGGTCCAGGACAAGTCGGCGGCGAAAGCTATCGCCTGCCGCGGAGCACCGGCGACGCAGCCAGGGGGTGGGCGGCGCACAACAAGGACCATGCGCGGCCAGGGGGCGGCGGAGCACCGACAGCGCGGCATGGGTGCGACGGAGCACCGGCGGCGCGACCAGTCAAGGGGTGGGCGGCGCACACCAAGGACCATGCGCGGCCAGGGGCGGACGAGCACCGGCAGTGCGGCATGGGGGCGACGGAGCACCGGCGGCGCGGTGGGACCAAGCGCGGCCAAGGGGGCGGCGGCGCATAGTCCGGACAGCTCGTGAGTGGAGGTCCCCGTGACGTGCGACAGATAAACGAGGATGAAGATGAGATTGGAAACTGAACCGCGTGTGGGCCCCTCGCTTGCTCCATGTCGTTCCGCTGAAAAGGGATACGGCGTTGACCTAGGGATACGAACGCACGATGCCCGAGGGAAGTGTATTTTTTTTTCTGAACACCCAAACACGCCCCGCCAAAACTTGCCTTCCCGGGCGCAATATTCGAATTTTACCGCTAAAACTTTGCCTGTCTATTATCCCGCCCTGGCTATTCCCCTCACCTCAATGCTCACTGCTTGGGTTTCCCCTCCTCCGTGGATAGCACTGCTGCTCCCGACCACAAGTCTCCCGTTCAATCCTCGTCCAGGCCGTCACGCTCAGCTTCTTCGGAGGCGGTTTCTGTCCCTTCACGCCCGGTAAGTGCTTCTCGATTTTTGGATGTGATTGATGCTGAATCCGTGTGCATTTGTTTGTTTGTGGCGTTCGGATCGGGAAAATCCTTGTGCTCTGTTTCAATTCCGGTTCTTCGATTGAGAATATGGCATGATTCAGTTCAGTTCGAGCAACCGTTCAAGGTACTGATTCCGTTTGATACAGGCAGGGCAGGAACCCAAATGCCTTCTTCCGCGTCTTCAGGCATCGGCGCTGGGCGCACGCAGACACAGGTTGCGATAGAGGAGGCCATGACCTCATCTCTGCGCATGCAGGACGAGGTAGACGCTCTCTGCCGTAGCTCCCGCATCGTCGTCTCCAAGGGCTTCACTGTGAGCCCGGCCGAGGAAGAGCGGTACGTGAGCTCGCCACCGCCGGCAGGGACCGTATGTGTGAATGAGTACGCGCTGGAGGCCGGGCTTTGCTGCAACGATCCACGCCAACACTTCATCAATGCGGTGCTGACCCACTTCGGGGTCGCGCCGAGCCAGCTCGCCCCCAACTCGTGGCTGATCATGGCGGGCTTCGTCGGGCTTTGCCATTCCCTCGGCATGGAGCCGTCGGTGGCGGTGTTCCGGCGTTTGCTCGCGATATGCCCCCTTAATCACGGGTGCGAGTCGTATTATTCTTTCCGCAAGAGGATTCAAAACCGCCCTGTCTTCGACAACCCGCTAAGAACATCCGGCACCTAGATGTGGAAGCAGAGCTTTTTCTTGGTATGGTCGCCGGTGCCGTGGGCTTGCCCCGTGGTGTGGGGCAAACTGTCTTGGAGCTCTCGTGCGCAGCCAGGTTTTAGCCAGCTCACCGAGGGTGAGAGGTCGGCGGAGCGAAAGCTGCTTGAGGCCATCGATCAGGGCCCGTTAGACGTCATTGTTTTTCTCAACCCTACCATGACACCACCACCACCGCCTTATTCTTGTACCAATGCTAGCTCTGCCCAAGGAAATGTCCAATTCCTCTCCAGTTTCTAAGTTGATTGCTGATTCATGTACATGGTTTTGTTAGATAGATCTCTCCCCGTTCGAGCCCAACAGCTGAACGGAGTCCCTTATCCGCGCCCTGATCGGGGGCGCCCCAACCTCATCTAGTGGATGGGCCCCTATCGCCAACGCTATATAAAGAGGTGGGGGGTCGGCAGCACGCCTGCCCCTCTGTCCGCGTTGTTCCTCTCTATCTCGACGCGCATCGACATGCCGAGGCGTCGGAAGAAGAACACACTCTCCTCGGAGGGCAAAGAAAATCAAAGCAAAGAAAAGAAACCCCATTTTTTCCCCAGATCCTACCCCGAATCTAGCACAGTAGATCGAGAAGATCAACCCTAACCCTACTTTCCCCATAGATGTATCCCCAAAAGAAACTCAAACAAAAAAGGGGAACCCACCGGCTGCCGCCGTGCGCAGGCAAAGGGTGCCGTAGCTGCGCCGCTTGACGGTCGTGCGCCCACCCACGGGTGGACGCACCGCTGCCAAGGGGGGCAGTGAGGCTCCGTGGCCTTGGCCGAAGACAAGACGTGGGGGGAGGGAAGGGCTCGCCGCCGCCAGGCGGGGCGGCCACCTCACCTCCTCTGGCCCGCATCAAACGGCCCGCGTGAGTGGGGCAGAGGGAGGGGCCCGCCGGAGCGCCGGCCACCTCGCCTCGCCTGCTCGCGGATGAGCCGCCACAGAGGGGAAGAAGGAGAAAGGGGTGGCGATGGAGGAGAGGGAGGTGACCATCGTCGGCGCAGTCGTCGGACGGACGGCCGCCTCGCCTCCCCAACACCGCCGGAAAGTTTGCCGCCGGCCGCCGCTGCTCACCGCGCGGACTCGAGGCAGAAGGGGGCATGGGGAGGGAGAGGCTCGCCGCCGACAACGCTGCCAGGCGGCGCAGCCGCCTCGCCATCCTCCACTGCGCCGCCATAGAGAGGTGCCAGGGGACGCGGGGTGGACGCGGGGTGGACACGGCGCCGCCGCAGAGCGAACGTGGGGTGGACGCGGGGGAAGTGAGCTAGGGTTTTGCGGGGGGGGGGGGTGCGCGCAGGAGGTTTTATTGCCGCGATACGTGCGCGCATCCATAGGATCTAGGGCGGGCGCGACATACGGTCCAGATCGAAGCGGCTGGCTGGCGGCTAGCGAAGCGACGCCAGAGGTTGCCAGGCCGGGTCGCTGCCGGGTGAGCGCTGCCCACCACAGCAAAGGCCAAGAAATCCAGCCCTTTCACAGTTTTATGTTTCTGTTTTTTATTTTACGGAAGCTGTTTTAATTGTTTTTGCTTAGTTTTAAGCACATTTTTTAACACAGTTTTCTCTAGTCATATTATTTCAAGAATATTTGTCTAGAGAATAGAATAGATGTAGAATTTTTCTGTAAAGTCTTAAAAGTTTATGAAAGTTATTACATAAATGTTTCCGCTGCAAATAGTTGTATTAAATTGCAATAATACAATAAAGTTTGTTTAAATTTTGTTATAAAGATGTGACAAAGTAATTAAAGATGATTGTGTCTCATGTTATTAATTGACCAACGTTATTAATAAGCATGATCATGATATTTTTCTTTGAGTATTAAAGGTGCATTTAACTTTATTTCTACCCAACGGTGATGTAATTTTAAATAGCACAAACAATTGTATGCTTAATTTATATCAACGTCGGATTAATGCATACAGTTGTTTTCTTTGGTGATCTCGCATCTTTTGTGGTTTTCAGGAGGTCTCAACCTCATGAGCTGTTTGAAGGACATCCCGCTGTTAAGGGGGGACAACTACTCCGAACGGAGGAAAAAGGTTGATCTAGAGTTTGTATGCGCCGAAGTGGACTTGGTGGTTGACACCAAGCAACCAGTCAAGCCTGCTGACCCTGTGAGGGGCGATGCTGAAGAAAGTGTTTGAAAAAAGAAAGAGGGACCACACTTCTTTGGAGCTGGCCTACTCGATAGACAATCAAAAGTGGGTGAACGCCAACAAGAAATGTTTGGCTTTTTTAAAAAACACAATTGAGTACGCCATAGTGGGCTCAATTGGAGAGTGTGCCTCCATGGGCGAATACCTTGCCAAGATAAAGAGCCAGTTTACTGGCTCTTCAAAGATGTATGCAACCCAGCTGTTAAAACGGCTGGTGACTGAAAAGTACACAGGAGGGCCACACGGAATAAGAGAGCACATCTTGAGGATGTCAAACATGGCAGCCAAGCTGAAGCCCATGGATGAGGACCTCGAGCTAAATCCTGCACTTCTGGTGCACGTGGTGATGGCCTCTCTTCCACAGCCATTCGAGAACTTCGTAATAAATTATAACATGTCCCCTGAAAAGTGGTACATTGAAAAGACCATTGGGATGTGCTCCCAAGAGGTGGAAAGGCTGAAGGCCCTTCACGGTGGTTCCTTG
This sequence comes from Avena insularis, assembly GCA_023614405.1. NCBI lineage: Eukaryota > Viridiplantae > Streptophyta > Magnoliopsida > Poales > Poaceae > Avena > Avena insularis. Next base: position 313,243,979 of record CM042693.1, on the reverse strand, counting down.
AACTTCGTGAAGGACAATAGGAAGAGGAGTTTCACCAACAGTAACCATGGTGGCTCACCTTCCAAGCCACATGGCAAGGGCCCACAAAGACACCAGACCCACCGCAGTCCACCCACAGGGAAAAGACCAGTGCCACCACTGTAAAAAGGTTGGCCACTACAAGAAGGATTGTCCAGTATGGCTGAAGTACATAATGGCCAAAAACGGTAAAGATATAGTCTCTTTTGTTAATGAATCTCTGTATGAAAAGTTTTCTAGATCTACTTGGTGGATTGACTCTGGTGCTACTGTTCATGTTGCCAACTCTTTACAGGGGTTCCATTCGACAAGGATTTTGCCAAAAAGAGAAAGACTCATTGAAGTGGCGAATGGGATTGAAGTAGAAGTGGAGGTTGTTGGTGACATTCCTCTGGAGCTGGCTGATGGCTCTTCTCTTTTGCTTAAGGATGTTCTTTTTGTTCCTTCCATTCATAGAAATTTAATAAGTATGTCGTGCTTGGACAAAGATTCTTATGAGTGTTATTTTGGACATGGCAAATGTGCCATTTGGTTAAAAGATATTTGTGTGGGTGTTGCTACCCTACATGACAAGCTATATTTATTATCTTTGCATGAGAAAGTATTTTCTGTGTGTGATGTGAATGAACAAGTTCCCTTGTCGAATAAAGAACAAAAGAAAAGAAAGCGAACTCTTGACTCATCAAAGTTATGGCACTGCAGATTAGGCCATATTTCGAGGGGAAGAATAGAAAGCCTCGTTAAAAATGACATTCTTCCTCCGTTAGAGTTCTGAGACATAGATCAATGCATAGATTGCATTAAAGGAAAGTATGTAAACAAATTAAAAAGGGTGCAAACCAAAGTATAGCTACACTAGAAATAATCCACACGGATATTTGTGGACCGTTTCCGGTGAAAAGTGTGGATGGATATGATTCATTCATAACATTCACGGATGATCACTCCCGGTATGGTTATATTTATCCAATTAAAGAAAGATCTGAAGCATTGGATAAATTTAAAATTTTCAAAGCTAAAGTAGAAAATCAGCATGATAAAAGAATTAAGATAGTTCGGTCCGATCGTGGGGAGGAGTACTACGGTCGGCATACTCCATATGGTCAAGTACCAGGACCCTTTGCAAGGTTCCTGCAGGAAAATGGAATAGTGGCCCAGTATTCTATGCCGGGCGAACCTCAGCGAAACGGAGTAGCTGAAAGGCGTAACCGTACCCTTATGAATATGGTGTGCAACATGATGATCTATTCCACCCTCCCATTGGGATTGTGGATGGAGGCACTTAAAACCGCCGTTCACATTCTCAACAGAGTACCAAGTAAGTCGGTGCCCAAAACACCGTATGAACTGTGGACAGGCAGAGTCCCCTCTCTGCACCACTTGAGGGTCTGGGGGAGCCCAGCTGAGGCAAAAGTTTTCAATCCAAACATTGCAAAGTTAGACCCAAAAATAGTATCTTGCCACTTCATTGCCTATCCAGATAAGTCAAAAGGCTATCGTTTCTACTATCCTGACAGATACACAAAGTTTGTAAAAACGAGACATGCAGTCTTCTTGGATGACGAATTGATGAGGGGGAGCACGGTAGCTCGGGAAATTGATCTTGAGGAGAAGAGGGTGCATGCACCTAATCCGATGACTCAGGAGACATTTTTCTCGCTACCTGTTGTGCCACCATCTACAACCCCTGAGGTTGTGATGTCGGCACCTGTTGTGACCCCACACGTGACAACAATGGGCGAAAGTTTGGAACCTGTCCATCAGGAGCCACCTGAACCCATTGTTGAGCACGAAAGGGAGCCAGAACAGCCACATACTGAAAATGTGTCTGAACCCGATGCAAGAAATGAGCAAGAGTCTGATGAACTCAGAAGGTCTAAAAGAGAACGAAGACCAGCCATTTCCAAAGACATTTACAAAGTTTACAACGTAGTTCATATGGAGGGTGATTCTACCTCATATGAAGAAGCCATGAGTAGCCCTCACTTAGCCAAGTGGGTGGAGGCAACGGAAGATGAAATGAAATCAATGAGTTCCAACAATGTTTGGGACTTAGAGGAAATTCCTAAAGGAGCCAAAACAGTAGGATGCAAATGGGTCTACAAAACAAAGTATGACTCCAATGGGAATGTAGAAAAGTACAAAGCTAGACTTGTGGCAAAAGGCTTTACGCAAAGAGAAGGCGTAGATTACAATGAGACTTTTTCTCCGGTCTCGTGTAAGGACTTCTTCAGAATCATCATGGCACTAGTTGCACATTTTGATTTAGAGTTGCATCAAATGGATGTTAAGACGGCATTTCTAAATGGAGATTTAGAAGAAAATGTTTACATGAAACAACCCAAGGGTTTTTTCATGGAGGGGAAGGAACATATGGGATGCCGCCTAAAGAAATCCATTTATGGGTTAAAGCAAGCCTCTAGGCAGTGGTATTTAAAGTTTAATGATACAATTAAAAGATTTGGATCCAAGGAAAATGTTGAGGACAACTGCATTTATGCAAAGTTCAAAAGTGGGAAATATATTTTCCTAATTCTGTATGTGGATGACATTCTGCTTGCCAGCAGTGATGTTAGTCTACTACTAGAAACAAAGAAGTTCCTGTCATCAAATTTTGACATGAAATACCTTGGTGAAGCTTCTTATGTTTTGGGCATAGAAATTCACCGAGATAGAAATAATGGAGTGTTAGGACTGTCGCGGAAAGCATATTGTGAAAAGATTTTAAAGAAATACAATATGCATGCGAGTAATGCAACACCTGCTCCCATAGTCAAGGGCGATAGTTTTGGGAAATCCCAATGTCCAAAGAATCAATATGAGATCGATCAAATGAAGTCAGTACCATATGCTTCGGCTATTGGAAGCTTACAGTATGCACAAGTGTGCACTCGCCCTGACTTAGCTTTTATCACCGGGGTACTCGGTAGATATCAAGAGAATCCAGGCATAGAGCACTGGAAGATGGTAAAGAAAGCTTTGCGTTATGTGCAAGGCACAAAAGGCCTCATGCTAACATATAGAAGATCTGATTCCCTAGAGATAAAAGGGTATTCAGATGCGGATTTTGCGGGAGATAAAAACGACCGAAAGTCCACGACAAGGTATGTCTTTACTCTCGCAGGAGGTGCTATTTCGTGGAGAAGCGTCAAACAGTCGATAGTTGCATCATCTACGATGTATGCAGAATTTATAGCATGTTATGAGGCCATGGGACAGGCATTATGGTTAAAAAAAAATTTGCCCGACTTGAAAGTGGTTGACTGCATCAGCAGGCCACTAAAGATGTACTGTGACAACGAGCCCGTAGTATTCTATGCTCACAACAACAAGTCGAGTAATGCTACAAAGTCTATAGATATAAAGTATTATGTTGTGAAGGACAAAGTCCAGGATCAAACTATAAGACTCGAGCATATAAAGACAAAGGATATGCTTGCGGATCCGCTAACGAAAGGCTTACCACCCAATGTGTTCAAGAAACACATAGCCGGCATGGGTTTAATGGAAAGCCTATGATTCCTGGACTACAGAGGCCCAAAAGTAATAGGATTTGTTTCAAAACATGAAGGTATATAGTGGCTGTCTGATTCTATCGGCAATTGAGCTGAGATGATGAAACATGCTCTATGTATCGTTCTGTGATGAAATAAGTAAAGAACAAAGTTAAAAGTAAAGTCGAGATCAAGGGGAAGAATGTTAGATAGATCTCTCCTCGTTCGAGCCCAACGGCCGAACGGAGTCCCTTATCCGCGCCCTGATCGGGGCGCCACAACCTCATCTGGTGGGTGGGCCCCTGTCGCCAGCGCTATATAAAGAGGTGGGGGGTCGGCAGCACGCCTCACAAGGTTAGCCGTGCCCTAGCCGCCCCACCTACAATCCCTACCGATCTAGGCTTAGCGCTGCGTCGACGGAAAGCACCACCGCCGCCACACTCTCGCGCCCCCTAGTCCCATGGCTAACGATGGCGGCTCCAGCTCCGGCACAAGCTCCGGCATCCCCTCTGGCTGGTGCTTGTCGAGTCAGGGTGCAGGGAGTCTCTCCCTCCCTCTCTTCCCCTCTCAGATCTACGAGCTCCACCTTACGGTACTTCTACCAACGATAGATTAGATCTAACAGGTTTAACGCGCATCGATCTGTCTGTTGCGTGACTGACGGGGACGGACCCTGCAGCAGATGCAATGGCTCGGGCAGAGAAGAGGACAGCGGTTGTGCAGGCCTCAGCTGCACCATGGATTTCGTCGCTGTTGGGGAAAAAAAGGAACCGCGAGGAGGCCCATGCAGAGGGTCCATTTCGGCTCGACCTCCGGCGTGTGTCCCCGCCAGGCTTCTCCGCCCCTGACGTGAACGTGGCTGACATCCAGGTTTTTTTGATAAATATTTGGAAATGCATTACTGTCTTCCCCGTGAAATAGGGAATGCTTGATTGAATAGGTGTATGTGTATCTCTTCATGGCATTTGTAGCTGGGGGTGAAGGAGAATGCACGGCTGCCTGAGCTGCTTGACGCCGTCAGGAAGGCTGACGCTCTCCGGGAGGAGGAGATAAAGAAGACCAAGGCCCAGCTAAGCGAGGCCAAAGAGGCGCTGAAGCTGGAGAGGGAGAAGGCTGACGCTCTCCAAGAGGAGCTGAAGGAGACCAAGGAGAATGCTGACGCTATGAGGGAGGAGCTGAAGAGGATGAAGGCCCAGGCCAAGGTGGCGATGAAGGTGCTGAAGAAGATCTCGGACCTGTGATAGAGATAACGCAATTTCGGCGTTCCTAATGTGGTCGCCAACTAACTAGGTGGGAGGCGTAATGGGTGCCCCTTTTGATACTTTCATTGTCGCAGTTGAAAGAACATCGCCTTAATATATTGGTATTATCGAACTCATTTGTGGTCGTAACTACTACTGCTGCTCTAAAATTTGGTCTCCTCCTTGATGGCTGTGTTCTTTGTTTATTGGCAAATCATAGCACCTTTGCACGTACGAGTCTTTGCTAAAAGAATTCTGCTCGACCTCTTTCACGGTCATGGTTCATTAGTTTCTAAGTACTTGGCTACTTGCTTGATTTAGTGGTTTGCAACTCATGAATGGGAGATGGTTTCTAAATTACGAGTCTATTGGTTTGTCTCTGTTTCCTGGGCAGGTTTCTGTTTGACATGTCTTGTTTAATCCTCATTCACCATTACTGCTTATTGATTTTGAATTCATTAATAGAGGGATGGCTCCCAAGTTCATTGTAACCATGAACTCCCTAGTCCCTACCATGAGGTTCTGAGTTCTGACGAATGTTCAGTGAGAGAACAGCCAATGGAATGTTATGAGATGGTAAATTGAATGGAAATGAAATATGTTTTGCAAGATATAACAACACGTGTCCTAAAAGTTCTCAATCCGTGTCAATGATGACATAACAGATTCGATCTGTGCCAATGTTGAAAGAACCTGAATCTTACTTGACCAATAGGCCACCCAGGCGAAATGCCCCCTTCTGCAACTTTGAATGCTGTACTTGAAAGAACCTGGCAAGGATTGTTCAGGAGATGTTACTTACTCTGCATCTGCTTAATCTTTGTCATACCATCGAGCTCATTTGCAGTTGTATCAATCTGTCAACAGAAGAAAATCAGGGACAATACTTTCAGATTACATATGGAGGAAACACCCAACATTACATGATATCCTACCTAATCTTATTAAAGTGTTTCGAACCATCACTAAAGTACTTCCTATTTTAGTGATGTATCCAAGTTTGTCGCCATGGAAACCCATTGTCATGCTCCCAAGTCACAAGGATCAACCATTGACCCCCGACCCCGTGTCGCTCCCGTATGGGGCGACTCGGGGCAACCCTAGCCGCCGCCGGCGGCGGGCTCCCCCCGCGCGACTCCCTCCGCCGCCGCTGCCGCAGGTCCCTCTCGCGGTGGCGGCGGGCGCCCTCGCCGCCGAAGGTTGGAGAGGGGGGCTGCCGTGGAGGCGTGATGGCGGGTCGGGGCGACGACGCGGCCTGCTCTGGAGGTCGCGGGCGGCGCATGGTGGCTCGGCGGAGGCGGTAGGGGTGGTGTAGGGAAGGGCCTCGCTGCGACGACGACCGTCTGCGGGTCCGCCACGTGGGCTAGATCTGGGGCCATCTAGGCCAGGTCGGCCCTCGGCGGGGGTGCCGTGGTAGGCAGCGGTCAAGGTGTGGCGCTGGGATCTTGCTGGGTGGCGGCTCCGGCGCTGCTGCGGTGGTTCCCGGTTTGGCTCTCTTCCTTTTGCCTGCTCGATCCGTCCTGCGGGAACCGGCCGGCCGTGTGGGGATCGCTGTGATGGATCTAATAAAGGTGGTGGTCCTTTGATTTCTTTCGCATGAAGACGAAGATCTGCTTGATGTCTGCCCTCCTTGATCTGGTCTGGAGAGGCGGGTTTCGGAAGGCTCCGCCGGCGAACTCCCATGGACGTATCATGCCTGGAGATTGCTGGATCGGAAGATATTCGGTCGCGCGCACCTTGTTTTTCTGGCTGATTGGTTCAGTGGAACCGGTGCGAAGCTCTGTTGTTTGTTCCCACCAAGTGCCATGCTTTGAGCCAAGGTGATGTCAGATGCGGAGAATGTCAGGAAAGCGGAAATTTGAGGGTAGCGATGGTCAGTTTTGTTCTTGTCGTGACGGAGATCTGGCTGCGTGATCTGAGACTCGTTGCAGCGACTGTTGGTGTGGGAAGACAACACAGGGGAGTTTTCAGTCTTATCTTGCAGGGTGAAAATCCAAGGTCTGGCCTTAGCTGGTTGTGCCTGACAATGATCTTGTTGAAGACATTGTTTTGTGAGTAAGGACTTTCTCTAGGGTGAAAACCTATGACCTTTGGTCGGGCACCGACGGTGCTTGGACACTGTTTCCTTCTTGAAGGCGTTGTTATTGGAGTGGAGGACTACTGGTGTTGTTCTGATGGCGTCACTGTCGTTTTTTTGAGGATTAGTTCTCTCTAGCGAGACTTTTCTTTTTTGTAATTTCTCTTTCTTTTTTCTGAGCTGTGTGCATCCGTAGAGCCGCTGGGGCATGCGTTGTTGCAGAGGCTGGGTGCAATTGGTATCCTTATAATATTAATATATGCTCTTTTCCAAAAAAAAAAAGATCAACCATTACACAGTTACAAGAAACATGATAGTTAGTTGTCAGATTCAGGTCACTTCTCGCTGAAGTCATAGAGTACTCCATTGTCTACGTATGAACTGCAGCAACATGTCAAATTGCAGCTTCAGTATTTCATTGGTGAGTTCAGTTACGATTTAAGAATGACCATTTCAAAGACGAGAAGAAACAATTGGGATAATAGCGGGCTTGAATAAACTATAACCATGGTTTTTAATCCGGGGATTGTGTATAGTGTATCTTGATTTATATACATGCATGCAATTTGTCCAAAAAAGCACTTCCCAGCATAAATATTTCAGCAGAATTATACATGCATATTTTTGTGGAGATTCAACTCAGAGTCAGCAATCATGTAACTATGCCAATTTGTAGATACGAATGGCCATACTTGTTATGCAATACATTTGCAATGTGTATCCATGAATTGATTATTTTGACTGTTGGTTGTGGATACAAATCAGAACCGTAATACATGTTCATTCCACTCTTTGGATTTTTATATGATATTGCAGCAATTATTCTCATATTCTATGTTGAAAATATAAGCAAATTACCATAATATTTAATCTGAAATAAGCAATAATAAATCATGACTATAAGTGCTGGAATTAATCTAATCATGTATACTAGCAGAATAGACGAACAGATCATATTCAACCAGAATAAGCAGATCACATCTATTCCAAGAGCTAGTACAAGAAACTGCAACAGAAACTGAACTAGATAGGAACAGATTACGTACGGTGGTGGAGGAGGAATCGGGTTCGCGTTCAGGTTGGGGTTGAAGTTCGCGTTGACACCAGTGTCGTCAGCCATGGCGTCGATGTAGAGGCTGCTGATGTTCGGGAAGAAGTCCTCGTCGGGGAAGGAGTGGTCGGTCGACGTGATGCCGTCAGTAGTCGCGCAGACGCGCTCCCCAAAAACCTGATCGCCCCTCACCCGTACAGGTTCACGAGAGGCGGTGGTTCCGGAGGCCTACTGTCCCGTCATCCGGTGCACGTCGAAAGAGGGGATGGAGAAGGTGTAGCGGCGGCGCAAGGTTCTGGAGAAAGAGAGATGTGTATTGCTCGTATTAGGATTTTCGCCTAAGTCCGTTTATATATAGCGCCGGCCGGGTTTGAGCAGAATAATAATTGTTGTCCTTGGAGTTCATAAAGTGTGTGCTATGCGAGATAATGGGTATTCTTATGCCACGCTATATGAACAAGAACTTGCATTATGCGTATCGTGATGCATATTTTTTTTCCTCATTTGCAACGCACGGGAGTGTTTCCTAGTTCAGTATATATGCGGTACAATGTTGTTGACAGATATCTTTATTTCTTCAAGTGAATAATTGACTGATTGTAACATGCAAGAAAGACGCACGGGTGCTGCCATGGATGAATCCAGCAGCACGTGAACTAATTGCCAGCCAAACGTCTAAACACAGGTACATGCAAAATATAGACCCACGAAAGCGAGCGCAACACCCGGGCAGCCAGAGACGGAGGAGCATGCTGCATGTATACATATGTAGACGGGTCAAGAGGGGTCCGGCCTGGTTACCACTAACAGTAACAGGTCGGCGATCGTGGGAGGATCAGATCGAGCTAGCAGAGCAAGAACGACGACGACGGCGACGGCGACGATGATGCCGAGGACGACGGGGATCTGGCTGATGCTGATCATGGCGACGGTGTGCCTGGCCGCCACGGTGGCGAGGGCGTACGACGAGACGGCCGGCGACGTGACCACGTACTGGCAGACGCGCACGCAGGAGACCCGGTTCAAGCGCGGAGGCCCCCTCAATGACATCGTCAACGCGGCGTCTCGCTACCACCAGGAGCTCAACGGGAAAACGTACGTACTAGTACATGCTGCTGTGTTGCTTCATACTAGTACGTAGTAGTATATCTGTTCAAGTCAAGTGCTTCTAGTCACACGTAGGATCGATCGATCGATGGTGCGCAGGTTCGACGGCGGACGGTCTCTTCTCCAGGAGCAGGAGCAGGCCGCCGCAGAAGGCCCCGTCGCCCCTACCGGTGCGGCCGATGCAGGAGCAGCAGCTCCTCCGGCTCACAACACACTGGCCGATCACGAGATGATCTGATGCTCATACAGTCCGTTGCAGTACTACTACTACTTGATTATTTTCTGTTGTTATTGTCGTTGTTAGTTAGTTCATCCCATCTCATTTGTTAACTGCTCTCTCTCGCGCGCGCCGCGGAACTGATTAATTAAGATGCGACTGTGAAGCTGCTAGGTGCCGACATGCGCCACCTGCTGACAGATTTTGTAACTAATATGTACATCTATGTGTGTATCCACATGAAATATATTTCCCTATAAATGTATGAGAGTCAGTTTAGCTACGGGGCCTAGTTTCATTCATTCTTCTTTTTCTTGTACCGTCTAAAGAACTAACAAGCAACAAAACATGGATACATATATTGCAATTGGAAAGAAAAAATACTTGATTGCAACCTCACCTACAAATGAAAAAAAAACTCAGTTACAACCTCATTTACACATGAAATAACTCGGTTTTAACCCTATTTGCAACGGAAAAATCTCAGTTACAACACCATATTTGCAACTAGAAAAAACTCATTTGAATATCAAAAAAGAAAAAACTCATTTGTAACTGAAAAATATTAATTGCACTCCCGCTTGCAACTGAAAAATAATAGTTACCATTTTTAGTGAAAACTGAAAAATGAGGAGATGGATCGTTCAAGACATGCCACACTTATACATGAGATCAAGTCCCTTATGATTAGGTATACTCGAGAAATTAGCATTGTTCATGTTTGTAGAGACCAAAATGCCAGCGGTCATTTTATGGCGAATTTTGCTAGATATGGTGGTAGAATTGCAGTGTGGTTATTCAGAGGACCCCGGGTTTATTAGATACTTGTCGATTTGCTATAAGTCATGATGATTGAATAATCTAAGTGATTCCATGAAAACAAGAAAAAAATAAAATAATGGTTGCAACCAAGCTTGCACCTAAGAAATCTCAGCTGCAATCCCACTTAACTAGAATAAAAATCAGTTGCAACTCATATACAACCGAAAAATCTTAGCTGCGACCAACTTGCAATTAGAAAACAAAATATCAAGACAAAGGTAAAAAACAATAAACACAAATATAAATCCAAGTTAGCATCCAAATAACAAAAGCTTGCCATGGCACAACAACATCCCGAACAAAACAAAAATAACAGGCGACTTGATGGGGAATGTTCATGTAAAAAAGAAATACCTATCCGATAAACCAAATCACCATGGAGTTGCAAGAAACAAGATCATACCCTTGAAGTTGCGGAAACATAGTTGATGATGTCAAAGAGGTAGCCGATATGTCAAATCCCGCAGCTAGGTGCAGTGGCGGACCTAGCCCAATATTAAAGCCTGGGCACTAAGGCCCATAGACATGAGAGAATATTGGTGTAAAGGAGATATGGGCCTGACTGGATAATAAAAAGGGACTAAGGGAGGCAGCCAGTTAAGGCCCAAGAAGCAAAAAGGCCAAAAAACGATACAACTCTCATCTTCTCCGATTCAGATCGCTGATTCTATCGCCTGGCAGCCAATGGAATTCGCCAGAGCTCCTTGGGGTGCCGTCGGCGAGCCCAGTGTAACATCCCAGCATTTAGGAGCTAACGAAGGGTAGATTTAGGAATATGGAATGTTGCATGCATTCATCTGTGAAAATATGGGTAAAATTTTCGCCAAATAAAAACCTTAAGTGATCAATGTATCTTTCATACTTTGAGATTAGGTTTAGTCTTAAAGGGTGATTGCTATAGACTTTGATATGATCTTTAAGGAATTATGTGTTTTAAAATGAATTTGAATTTTAAACTTGAGTGTTTGAATTATAATTCAAATAAATTTGGGATAAATTTATAATCTTAATTTAATTAAGAAATGAATATTACAACTTAAATTCTATCCAAAGAAAAACAATAATGAATATGAAACTTATTTCATATCATCAATATATATAATCAAGTTACAAAATTATAACTTATTGAAATCATCCACACAATACACAAAGGTAAATATATAAAGAATAAGAATATTCTTTATTAATAATAATGTAATCTTTATTACAGAAGAATAAAATGAAGATTACAAAATAATAAAAAGAAAATTACCAAAATATGAAGAAGATTACATTGGATTATTTACTAACTATTCTATAACTACACCTAAACTAAATCTTCACTTCAGACCTGCAAAACAAACAGAAGCTAGAAAAGAAAAGTTAGAGTTAGTAACATTTTCTCTCAGACATGTCAGTGAAGTGCACTAGACAAATTCATCATTGGGGCAAGTTTCACCAAATATGACAGAATTTATATTTCATAAATTTAAAGCCAGAAGTCAAATGACAGCCAAGAAGGTCAAATTCACCAGCCAGGTGAAAGTAACCTGGTAATAGTAAGTTTCAAAATTCTGAACATATCCACAAGTGCACAGCAAGCACACAGGCAGGCCACACACCAACATGCATGTGGTGTGTTGTCAACCTCACAGCACAGCCCAATCTCACAAAACCACAAGCACAACCGTGGAGAGGCACTAGTGCAACACTCCACAGTTTGCACACAAGAACAGCCAGCCTAGATAGCAGCTTACGAAGCACATCAGCCAAACCAAACCACCAAGGATCAACCAAACATCACCAGCATGGTGACATAAGGAGGGGATGTATCAGGTGGACAGCAAGATCAAGCCCAGGAGCTAGGAGGAGCAGGTTAGCTCAAGATCAAGCACAGGAGTCCAGCAAAACCAAATCAAGATCATCACCAACTTACTCCGCAAACATCAGAGTCTGTGGTGAGTTTCATAAAACCTTCACATGATCTAATCATCTTATTTCGAGAGAAGCATGTGTTGTTTTATAAAACAAACCCTCAGAAAGCACCCAAGTGGGGTGAATCCATCATAGGGGTTTTTAAACTCTAAAAGCAAACATCAAAGTACCAGGACCCAGCCAGAGCTCAGAGCAACATCATTGCTCTGGTTGTCAAACTATATTCAAGCATACATATATCTATGATTTATTTCTAGGCACATCCTTAAAGGAAGGGTAGCACCTTAGAAACAAATCTTTGGGATCCATAGAATGATCAAGCTTACTATCATCTTTCCAAGCTTTGATTCAAAAACAATAGCTGGTACCACTACCAGGACTATCTATATGAATCAACTAGATAAGATCTAAATCCCTAAGCCTCAGACCAACATCATTGGTCTTAGGGAATTCAGATAAGAGCATCTCTATTTATCTTATAAAGCCAAGTCTGTCTGAAGCATAAACCAACCCCAATCAGTGGATTAGAATCAAACTTGTGTGCCATACATGATGGTGTAACAAGAACAATTTTATATGAATCAGAATAGGCATTTGATCATCATAAATTCAGACAATCAACTTACTAATCATTTTCCTGTTAACACAGGAATCATAACTAGGTTATTCCTATATTAAACTTCACTGTTTGAGATCATGATGATATCAAACCACACACTAGTTCTAAGCCAACAACACTAGGACAATGATTTCATCATAGCATAATCATAATCATAATCATAATCATAAACCAGAGATGACAGTGAAAACTTATCAAGTCACTGACTTAATCAAGCATGATTCCCAAGCAACTATACCATCTGAATCAGATGCAATCCAATCATAAAATCATCTAATAAGCCACCAGAGACATCATAGATCATCTTAAGCAACAAGCCTCAGGCCAATAATCATTTAGCATGTGTACAGACCATCCAAACATGAACTAATTCATCCAGTACATGATCAATCACATGATAGGAACCCTAAATGAACAGTCATCCTAATCTGAATCAGACAGTAGCCAGAAAGAACACTACCAGCAACTAGCATCGGATCAGCAAGCACAGAGAACACCAGGGGAGAGGAATCAAACTCACCGTAGGTCCTCGCTGAAGATTAGAAGAGGAAGCAGAGGGGCTGACGACCATGGAGGCATGGGGAGCACCCCAGAGGGGCGCTGCAACCCGCACGACGCCACGGCAGCGACCCTGATCACGCCTGGAAGTGAAGATCATCACCTCGACACATGACGACCACGACAGCACTTGAATCCATGCCAACCCCCAAACCCTAGGGTTCGGGACGGCATCGATCCATTATTGGGAAGCCCCAGGATCGAATCTAATTGGATAGAACAAACGGGCGTCGCCAACAACCCCTGTTGCACCACGGCAGCGACCGGAACAGCCTACGGCGGCAGGAATCGCCGGTGGCGGCATTGCCGGCCATAGGGTCGGGGTCAGAGGAGGAGAGGATAAGCTCGAGGGAGAGAGAGAGAGTGATGCAGCCCATCCGACGACCGCTACTACATCTACTCCCTCGAGCTCCCCAAGTGGACCCATGACTCGCGCCCGAGCTAAGCTCCTCCAAGCCAAGGTTAACTCGCTCCTTTCCTTGTGTGACTTCGACACACCCTTGGATGGTTTGCTACTTCATACGCATACACTGTGCATCATCAGGTACGAAGAGAAGGACCCAAGGGACGGAGGAAACGGAGCGGAAGCAACCAGTCGCTGCCAGGCGTCAGCGGTACTACCGGTTGGGGCGACCGGTACTACCGGTCCAAGCGGTACTACCGGCCCCAGCTACCGGGCGCTCCAGGAAGAACCACTCCACGCCCCAGACGCCAGCGGTACTACCGGCCCAGCAACCGGTACTACCGGTCAGCGGTACTACCGGTCAGCGGTACTACCGCCCCCTCCTACCGCTCGCTACAGGCGACTCCGACAGAAGCTCAAGGACCGCCAGCGGTATTACCGCCCCCGAAGCGGTACTACCGGTTGCCAGACCGGTACTACCGGCCCTGACTGATCCTGAACGCCTGTGTTCGGCCCAGTGCCTTGTATCCCTTCCTATAATTTACCTTTTCGTTCCGAAACTACCCCTGTTTTGTGGCTGGACTATATATAGCCCCCACCCTCTATTGTACACCCTAGACTTGGATAATAATAGATATTAAGGAAACCCTTTGAGGACTTATATCTATTGGTCTCATGCTCCTACCAAGGAGCACCGGATTATCCACCCCCCTCTTGGATCTTGCCTAGTGCGTTCAAGTTGTACAAGGCCTTGGGTTCTCGGTTTCTCGCCCCCAAGTCGTCAAGATCTCACCAAGCACCTCATCCCCCGTTGTTGGCGTGGAGAGCGAGCTTCGCCCAACACCGATCCTAGGGATTATGTTGGACCGGTTGCCACCGGCGTGAGTTACCAGCGTGTATCGTGTTTTGTGTGCGTGAGTTCGTCGGGTTCTTCGTGGCGTGTGTTCGTGGATTCCATCCCCTTTCCCCCTTCCACCGCTTTACCCTCGATTCCCGTGGAGATTCGTGAAAGATCGGGCCACCCCAAGGAGTTACCCCGTAACATATTGGTATCAAGAGCACGGTTGATCACGAATTTCCCCCCAATTTTTCTTTGATCCCCCTTCAAATCGAAAATCCCACCAAAAAGAGCCCCAATTTGCCTTCGGATCGATCTCTTGATTTGGTGAGTTTTTCGTGGTTTTGGTCCATAGATCTGTTGCTTTTGGAGTCGATCTATAGCCCCTGTTTGTTCCTAGCCCAGCCTTTCGGTCAGATCTTCACGAATTTGAGGATTTTGGTCCAGTTGAGTTTGTCCTGTCCCGCAACTGGCGGTACTACCGGTCGTGCAAGCGGTACTACCGCAAGTAACCGGTACTACCGGTAGTACAAGCGGTACTACCGCTTGTTGGTACTACCGGTTGTTGCCAGCGGTACTACCGCTCGCCTCTGACCGTGTTTCCTTGCCCTTTGACGCCTCAACTTCGTTTGTTGACTTTTCCACTTCTCTTGTTCGTGTTTCGCGTGTTTGTCGCCATTTTCACAACAGCTTCCGCATCAAGGTCACCACGCGCTCATCGAAACCGCGACACTCGAACATTCCCCCCCCCCACCCACCAACGGTTGCAAGTCGTCAACAATACCGAAGGTATACCTTGCACCACTTTGACAGCCCCATATCTTCCTTGTGTGTATCTATCCTATGAGAGCAACTCATTTTGTGTTTGTCTAAGCATTGTGCACTTGCCATTGGAAAGTGAGAGTGTGAGGCCAAATACAAAAGTTAACATAGTAGCATAGAAAGGGAGAAAAAGAGAAAGAATCAAAAAAAGAACAAAAGAAAAATAGAAAAAAAGATACATAGTCTCCCAATACAAAGAGAATACCAAGCTTGTAAGCCAACAAGAGAGAGGAAAAGAGCGCACCAAGGCAAGTGCACAAATCCGTTGCTTATCCTCTTTTGGCAAACGAGTTGTGGTCTCTCCTTGAGTTGGCACGACAACCGAGCGTAGTCTTCGTTAGGACCTTTTGTGCTCATTTTCATAGTCGTGCTAACCCCGTTTTTCTCCACGTGTGTGTTTTCCGTGTTTTGTAGATCGTATCCTTTTGCTTTTGATCTTTGGTTCTTTACCACGTAGAACAATAACCTTTTGCTTGGATCGTTTCGTTTGGTTTTCCACAATCCTAACCTTCCACCAAAAGCTTTTGAGAGTTGTAGCATACTTGTGTGTGAGTTTCTTTGCCATTTCACTTTGCACGCTGTTCGCTCATTTGTGTGGCAATTGGTTTGATATAATCTCCAAGGTGAGGTAAAAGGCTAACTCTCCACACCCGTTTTCTCCATATACAACCCTTGTTGGCTTTTCATCATGGACAGGCATGGAGAGCCATCCCAACCACCACAACCTCCGGAGGATGACACACAATTCATGACAAGATGGGACCATTGGAAGGTCCGAGGAGAATTCAACTACCGTTGTGAAGCTCTTGAGCGGCGCCAAGATGAACAATTTAGCGAGGCCCGTGTGGAATTCAAGAACATCGACAACCGCTTCGAAGAAGTCCGTGGCCAAATGCATGCCATGCAACACAACCTCGGTCATCAAAATGAAGCTCTTGGTCGTGCACTCGCCTCAACGGATGAGAAGCTTCAACGCCTCATTGATGGACTAGCAAGGCCACGCTTCATGAATCAAGCTCATCTCGGCACTCCTCAAGTGAATCAAGTGCACCTCGCCGTCACGCTTCAAGGCACCGGGATGGACCCGTTCTTCAATCCATGAGCTCTTCGCAAGCGGTACCATCTCCGCGTCACGCCGCAACGTCAAGCTATGATGGTGACCTCTCCGCAAGACCTCCATGACATGCAGCAAACCGGCCACAACCAAGGGCACTTGTGATTCAACAAGAGCAACCTCGCATGGACCACCAAGCCCATCGCCGTCAACATGTTCTTTCATCAACAAGTGAAGCATCCGAAGAGGACGAACAAGATCACCGTCAACGTGAAGCACTCGAAGATCCTCCAAGTCGTCATCATCGACATGATCGTCCACGTCGACAACATGATGGTCATGACGAGCCTCCTCCACATCAAGAAGAAGAAGAGCAGCCCATTGCGCATGCGGCTCGACGTCCTCCTCGCCACAGGGCGCAAGACAATGCTCCTCGCCACCACCCACATCAAGAACAAGAGCAAGCTCCCCAAGCTCATCATGAGGACCAACAACCTCCTCCTCGTCCTCGACTGCGCCAACAAAATGAGCAAGCTCCCCAAGCTCGTCGCCAAAAACAAGTTCCACCACCAAACGCGGCACCTCAACAACCGCAAGAGCAACGCAACCATCACCAAGCAAGACATGAGAGATCGGATGATGATGATGACCGCCAAAATAATGGCAACCGACGCAACCGGAACCGCAATGAAGAAGAAACTTTCGGCAAGCTCAAATTCACCATGCCCAAGTTCACCGGTTCCAATGAGCCCGAGGAATATCCCTCTTGGGAACTCAAGGTTGATAAGATCTTCCGCATGCACAACTATAGCAATGAGAAGATGATGGCCATGGCATCCCTCGAGTTTGATGAGTATGCCAACCTTTGGTGGGAACAAGTCCAACTCGCTCGCGAAGCAAAAGAAGAGCCTCCAATCGCAACTTGGCAAGATATGAAGGCTCATATGAGATCCCGCTTTGTTCCTTCACATTACACGCGTGACCTCTTCAACAAGCTTCAAACGCTTAGTCAAGGGACAAAGACCGTGGAAGAGTACTTCAAGCAAATGGAGCTCAACATGATCCGTGCCAACATTGAAGAGCGAGATGAACAAACAATGGCACGCTTCCTCAATGGCTTGAACCATCCCATCAAGCGCATCATCGAGTTCCAAAAGTACAACAACATGGTTGAGCTTGTGCACATCGCTTCAAAGGCCGAACGTCAAGTGCAAGAGGACATCAAGTACAACAAGCCAAAGACGTACTTCACCTACAAGCAAGCACCAACCACTACTCCAACAACACCAAGTGGAAGCTCCTCAAGTACCACCAAGCTTCCCTTCAAGCCAACTCTCCCTCAAGGAAAACAGCCCACAAGTGGCAAACACACAAGGGATGATCAACCATTCAATGGTGAATGCTACAAGTGTGGAGGCAAAGGGCACAAGTCGAATGCATGTGGGAACAAGAAAGTTTTGTTCATCCATGACAACGGCGATGAAGAATACTTGAGTGAAGAAGAGTTTGATGCAAGGGTCAAGGAAGCCATGGAAAGGCAACATTTGGAAGAGGACCAAGAACTTCTTGTGTGTGAGCATGACGCAAGTCCATCGCTTGTGGTCACAAGGGTCTTGACTACCCAAGTCAATGAAAATGAAGACCAACGCTCGAACATCTTCCAAACTCGTGCCAGCATCGATGGGAAGTCCATCAAAGTTGTCATCAATGGAGGGAGTTGCCACAACCTTGCAAGCACGGAATTGTGTGAGAAACTCAACCTCACCCTCCATCCGCATAAACACCCCTACCATATCCAATGGCTAAGTGACCAAGGATCCGTCAAGATCAAGCACACCGTCTCGGTGACGTTCTCAATTGGGCACTACAAGGACACGGTGGAATGTGACGTGGTCCCAATGACGGTTTGCCATATGCTGCTCGGAAGGTCGTGGCAATATGACAAGCGTGCTTTGCATAATGGTCACTCAAACACTTACACCTTAAAATGGCTTGATAAAACTTGTGTGTTGCAACCAATGACTCCTAGCCAAATAATTGCGGACAATGCAAAGGCTTTAGCGAGGGCGCAATACACAAAAACACCTTGTGAGAAGAGTGGTGAGTGAGAGAACCACACCATAGTGAGTGAGAGCTACAAGCCAAACTCGAGTGGAAAAACTAAGAGTGTTCTTCTTGCCACCAAAAGTGAGATGAGAGAAGTGCGGAACAACCCATCCATCTTGCACTATGTCCTTGTATGCAAGGGACTAGCACAAGGAACTAACGACTTGACAAATGTTCCTCCTTCTTTGATGGCTTTTGCAGGAATTCAAAGTTGTATTCCCCGAAGAGCTTCCTCATGGACTACCTCCTCTTCGTGGAATCGAGCACCGCATCGACCTCATACCCGGCGCACCACTCCCAAACCGCGCCGCGTATCGCACGAACCCGGAAGAGACGAAGGAGATCGAACGTCAAATCAACCAACTTGTCTCCAAAGGTTTGATCCAAGTAAGCACTAGCCCAAGCGCGGTCCCCGTGATTCTAGTTCCAAAAACGGATGATACGTTGAGGTTATGCATGGACTGCCGTCCAATCAATGCTATCACCGTGTGTTATAGACATGCTATACCGCGTCTTGATGACATGCTTGATGAGTTATGTGGATCCACTATATTTTCGAAAATTGATCTTCGTAGTGGTTACCATCAAATTCGCATGGCCGAAGGTGATGAGTGGAAAACCGCCTTCAAGACCAAGCTTGGTCTCTATGAATGGTTGGTTATGCCTTTTGGCTTATCTAACGCCCCATCTACCTTCATGCACCTCATGAACCATATTTTGAGATCTCTCATTGGGAAGAGTGTAGTTGTTTACTTTGATGACATTCTTGTCTATAGCAAGTCACTAGAGGAGCATGTTACTCATGTTAAGGAGGTCCTTCAAATCCTTCGTCATGAAAAGCTTTATGCTAATCTCCCAAAGTGCACTTTTGCAAGAGACAAGCTGATTTTCCTTGGTTTTGTTGTCTTCTAATGGCATTGAAGTTGATGTCTCAAAAGTCAAGGACATACGAGATTGGCCCATCCCTACAAATGTTAGTGAACTTCGTAGTTTTCATGGGTTGGCTGGCTTTTACCGTCGCTTTGTGAAAGACTTTTCTACCATTGCTTGCCCCCTCAACGAATTGACCAAGAAAAATGTCACGTTCGTTTGGGGAAAAGCACAACAAAAGGCTTTTGATGAGCTCAAAAAGATGCTCACCGAAGCACCACATCTTGAATTACCGGATTTCACATAAACCTTTGAGATTGAAAGTGACGCTAGTGGCATAGGCATAGGTGTCGTCCTTATGCAAAAAGGGCGTCCTATTGCTTACCATAGTGAGAAACTTGATGGCGCACGCCTCAACTATCCCATTTATGACAAAGAACTTTTTGCCTTGGTTCGAGTTCTTCAAGTGTGGCAACACTATCTTTGGCCCAAAGAATTTATCATCCATTCCGACCATGAGTCGTTGAAGTATCTTAAGGGCCAAGCCAACTTGAGTAAAAGGCACGCAAAATGGGTTGAGTTCATGGAGTCTTTTCCTTACATTGTCAAATACAAGAAGGGCAAAGAAAATGTGGTAGCGTACGCCTTGTCTCGCAAAAACACAAGCCTTATTACACGACTCGAAGTAAATGTCTTGGGTCTTGATGACATCAAATCTTTGTACGCGTCCGACCCTTTCTTTGGACCAATTTTTGCACAATGTTCAATAGACAAAGGGATTGATGATTTCTATTTGCATAATGGTTTTCTTTTCAAACAAAACAAGCTTTGCATTCCAAAATCGTCTCTCCAAATTTTGCTTCTTCAAGAGTCCCATGGTGGAGGCCTTATGGGTCACTTTGGCCGTGACAAGACATATGACATTCTCTCCACTCACTACTTTTGGCCAAAAATGAAGCGCGGCGTGGAGCGCCACGTCCAACGATGCACTACATGTATCCAAGCTAAGTCTAAGTCCAACCCCTTTGGTCTTTATATGCCATTGCCTATCCCTTATGCACCTTGGTCGGACATTAGCATGGATTTTGTATTAGGCTTGCCTAGATCTAAGCATGGCCATGATTCTATATTTGTGGTAGTGGATCGCTTTTCAAAAATGGCACACTTTATTCCGTGCCATAAGACCGATGATGCTTCACATGTAGCCAATTTGTTTCTCAGGGAAATAATTAGGCTGCACGGTGTACCAAGAACAATCGTCTCCGACCGTGACGTCAAATTCATGAGCTACTTCTGGAAGACTCGCATGGCCAAGCTCGGCATCAAGCTCCTCTTCTCGTCCGCCTCGCATCCTCAAACCGATGGACAAACCGAGGTCGTCAATCGAAGCCTTGGAACACTCCTCCTGGTGTTGATAAAGAAGAACCTTAAAGACTGGGAGGAATGTATTCCACATGTCGAGTTCGCCTACAACCACGCCAAGCACTCCACCACCATGAGGAGCCCGTTCATGATCGTCTATGGCTTCGATCCTCTCACCGCGCTCGATATCCTTCCACTTCCACTTCATGAACGTGCCAATATGGATGTTGTCAAGCGTGCCCAAACAATAAAGAAACTCCATGAAGACACACGAGCTACTATCGAGCAACAAGTCCTTCGCCAAGCATCAAGGCTAAACAAGAACAAGAAAGAGATGATCTTTGATGAGGGCGACCTTGTGTGGATCCACTTGAGTAAAGACCGCTTCCCCAAGGAACGCGACTCCAAGCTAAAGCCAAGAGGTGTGGACCATTCAAGGTGCTAAAGAGGATCAACAACAACGCCTATGTCATCGATATACCAACATCGAAGTATCTTGTGAGCTCGACATTCAATGTCAAGGACCTCTCACCATACCATGGAGAAGATGAAGTTGAGAAGGTTGAAGAGTCGAGGACGACTCTTTCCCAAGGGGGAGCTGATGCAGCCCATCCGATGACCGCTGCTACATCTACTCCCTCGAGCTCCCCAAGTGGACCCATGACTCGCGCCCGAGCTAAGCTCCTCCAAGCCAAGGTTAACTCGCTCCTTTCCTTGTGTGACTTCGACACACCCTTGGATGGTTTGCTACTTCATACGCATACACTGTGCATCATCAGCCGAAGAGAGAAGGACCCAAGGAAACGGAGGAAGCAGGCCAGAAGCAACCGGTCGTCGGCGGGCGTGTTAATACTACCGGTCCGGTACTACTGCCCCATCGGGCGCCCAGAAGAACCACTCCACGCCCAGCGCCAGCGGTATTACTGGCCCGGCCCAGTACCGGTCACAGCGGTACTACCGCCCCCTCCTACCGCTCGCTACAGGCGACCCCAACGGAAGCTCCAGGACCGCCAGCGGTACTACCGCCCCCGAAGCGGTACTACCGGTTGCGACCGGTACTACCGGTTGCCAGACCGGTACTACCGGCCCTGACTGATCCTGAACGCCTGTGTTCGGCCCAGTGCCTTGTATCCCTTCCTATAATTTACCTTTTCGTTCCGAAACTACCCCTGTTTTGTGGCTGGACTATATATAGCCCCCACCCTCTATTGTACACCCTAGACTTGGATAATAATAGATATTAAGGAAACCCTTTGAGGACTTATATCTATTGGTCTCATGCTCCTACCAAGGAGCACCGGATTATCCACCCCCCTCTTGGATCTTGCCTAGTGCGTTCAAGTTGTACAAGGCCTTGGGTTCTCGGTTTCTCGCCCCCAAGTCGTCAAGATCTCACCAAGCACCTCATCCCCCGTTGTTGGCGTGGAGAGCAAGCTTCGCCCAACACCGATCCTAAGGATTATGTTGGACCGGTTGCCACCGGCGTGAGTTACCGGCGTGTATCGTGTTTTGTGTGCGTGAGTTCGTCGGGTTCTTCGTGGCGTGTGTTCGTGGATTCCATCCCCTTTCCCCCTTCCACCACTTTACCCTCGATTCCCGCGGAGATTCGTGAAAGATCGGGCCACCCCAAGGAGTTACCCCGTAACAGAGAGGCAGTGAGGAGTGGGCCGAGTTGGGCCAGACCCTTCAGGGTGGTTATTTTGTCAATGACTAATGGGCCACTAGGGCCCAATAAGATAAACCAGCCCAGAAATTCTTTCAGGCCTGTTTTAATAAAAAGGAAAAGACCAAAATACCCCTGGAATTAATAAAATTCTAGAACATAAAATAAAAGTCCAAAATTATAAATAAAATTTTTTTGTATTCACAAAAAATCCAAACTACCAAAATAAATTAAAATATAAAATTTTAGACATTTAAATTTTATTAGGAATTTTGTAAATTATATATTCCTTATGGAATTTTACAAAATTATTGAAAGGTGATAAAATTAATTAAAATTCACTTTCATTATGTATTAATATTGTAGTATTTTCGAAAAATACTAAATAAATATTTAATCACAATTTTTAATGTTTAATTAATAATTCCTAAAAGAATTATTAAATCAATAAAAGTCAAATAAATGGGAAATAAAATAAAATAATTCAATATATGTTATAAATAGTAAAGATAATATTTATAAATCCTTTATTACTAAAAAGGAACTTTTTTGGGGTAAATGCATATAAAATTAAATAATGCATTACATTACTTGCATAATCATTTTGCTTCTTTAAATATTGTCCTTACCGGGTAATAATGATGGTTTTGTAGAACTAGAAGCTCAAGGTCCAGTGCAAGCATCAGACTTCACTACCTTGCCATCACAAGGCAAGTTCATCACTTGCTCATGTCCTTTGAGAGTCTCTATCAAAGTATTTGCAAATTGTGTGTTATCATATATGCTATAAAAGAAAGAAACTATTATTTTCACAAATAAAGAAATTATAGATATCATCCTAAGTGGTGATATAATGGAGCAATAGAACTTAGTGTTCTAATTGCAACAATAATGATCAAGTAGGGACTTAATAACCCCTGACATTAGTGATTCTAGCGCCATATATTACGCATTAGCCATGAGATTTGGAATGGGACGGAGAAGTCAGCTGTATCTTCCTCTCGCATGAAGCCGGATGTGCAGGTCGTGGCTGTTATCACTCGTAGCGTGCATATTAATTGGTAATTCGTAGAGGATATGTGGGCATGGTGTACACCAAGGAGGCATGCGGGATCGAGAAGGGGGCAGTGATTGGCTTGGACCAACTACTGGGCCCCACATCATGGAATTGTGGACGGGAAAGTATGCCCGATTGTGCAACAAGGATTTGATCTCTCATGGGTAAAGTAACGCACCTCTACAGAGTGTAAGAATTGTAACTTGTTACTCCATGTTCCGGGAAGGAGCTGCGAACGTGGCAGGAAAGGAACTCCATGCAAGTTCTGGTCAACCTGTGAAGGCTGATTATCATAGTTTTTTAGAATAAAATCAATCTTTGAAGAAAGATTTCCAAAAACTGCATAGTGCCAAGGATTTATAATCCGACGTGGTAGTTAGAGCATCAAACTTCCCACCTTGCATATAATGAACTTGTTGGGTAACGTTGTTACTCATTCTTTCCTTTGATCCCTTGCTTAGACTCTGAGGATCCCGAAGACGTGCCAATGTATGCAGCCGAATGCCAAGAAGATGTGTTCTACGAGGAACCCGATCTGTCCGGATGAGTGGAAGGAGTGGATTACAAAATCCGATATGGTGTCGAGGATAACGAGTCCAACTAAGTATACCTAGTTAGTAGTGACCAACGGAGCCGAGCAGCATGAACTCTATAGAATAAGCTGCTGAGCTCAACTCCTAGTCGGAGTTGCTACTTTTAAATTCCGCTGAAACACTTTATATTTTGGTTTGTAAGTTGAATCTTTTGAAGTCTTGAGCTCCTGGTATTGTAATAATAATAGTGTGTGAATGTTTGTAATATGGACCCGCAATGTTTCTGTTGTACCACTCTGAGGGATGTGATATTTACGGAACGGTGTTCTGTGGATGTCATGTCAACGACTATAGTGTACTACACATGCAGTGGTATGCTGGGTCACTGAAGTTGGTATCAGAGCAAATTTCTTTGACCTTAGGTTGGAAACCTAGTAAAGGGTAATACATGTAGGAAAGTTAGCAATGATAAAGAATTCTCTAAAAGTAATGTAATGGGTATTCAAATGAGAATATTTCGTTATATATTTTAGTGCGATAATTCTTTATTATGATGCAATATATTATTTGATACTTATCAAAATTATTTTTCTGATATACAGAAATATGGCACCAAAGTTTCCAAAACAGAATTTGGTAAGGAAAGAGGAGACTCTTGATGATTATCAAGGATCATTCATAGACCAACTTCATCAACTTTTAAAGCTCTTTAGTTGTCCAACTAGAATTCCAGTGAACACTATCACTTACCTTGATGGCCGGATGTTATCCAAGTATCGTGTGAGTATCCAACTTCCAGAGAAGCTTGGATTATATCACGATCTACCTATAGGAGAAGGTAGGAGTCATTTAGCAGCATATCATGTTGTTGTTGTGGAGGCGATAGCTAATATCCGGGAGCAGAAAGCCAAGGATCTAGAAGGTAGCACATTCTCTGTGATACCCCATGATTCTATAGACTCGGAGCCTATACCGGATCATCTTACTTTGGTTAAGAAGCATCCTAAGTTAGTTTCCAAGTTTATGGATAGATATCAAACACTCGTTGCGTCTTTTTATAAGACACATCAAGTGATTGTTGAAGACAAAAATGACATGTTAGAGGATCTAACTGATCCGGAAAGAAGGAAGCAGTTAGCATTCCAGCTAGAGAAAGAAGCAAGTAGTAGTGCAACACCTATCTTTAAGGATATACCTATAGATCCTGAATCTTTTATACCATATCCTTATTCACCAAGACCTGAACCTATACATGATCCTACTATGGATATGCGGTATGCAGTACCACAGGGCTCAGAGGATGGTTCTGATTCAGAACTTCCTATTGAGATCTCGGATGGTTGGAGAATGGGATCATATGATGTATCTCATGAACACCAGATGTCCATAGATGGTTCTGACAGAAATGTTGGATAATCTAGTTGGATGGGTGCAAGAATGAACCCTAATAATAGTAGTAGAAATACCATGTCAATAGATCATCAGGAAGAAGAAGAAGATCCTGAAGAGAGAGTGTTTGAATCATCAACATCTTCTCAAAACCCGGGGAATATACATTATCCAGTGTTTAATTATCTTGCCCACGAGAGCACCTGGGAAGCAGCAGGATCTGCGTATCCTGTTGACAACTTAAGAAATGAAGCTCAGGAGATGCAGGCTGGAGATAATGATGAATATGTTTCTGAAGACTTTTCAGCTGAGCTGGAGGGAGTCAATGCGCTCAGGTTGAGTAATGACTCAAGTCCTGACACTTCAGATACAGAGTATGTTCCTTCCAGAAGGCCATATGTTCCACAAACTGTGCGACGAACAACACGTCATCATGGTTGGACATCAGGCATGTACGATGAGCGTAGTTACTACTAGTAGGAGACAATTAGTTAGTAGTATCAAGTACCGTGTATTGTACCTCAAGTGATAAGGTAGTTTTGTGATTATACCTATATGGTATATGTTGTAATGACTTTGTATCATTATGATATTATGTAAAATATGTGAAATGCATATTTGAATTTTCTTTGGATCTTCATTGTGTGACTAGTTCTGTGCGTAAAGTCGAGCTCAGAACACATGTGCATGATGTAATTATGAGTATTCGCTTTATGTTGCAGGACTAGAGGGTCATGGATATGGGTGTAGGAATGGAAACTGAGCAGCAGCGGATGGAGCGAGAGGCCAAGGAGAAGGCCGATGCAGATGTAGCCAATCAAGGAGCATTACCACCACCACCAATGAGGCCGTTAATGGAGCAGAATTTTATGCAATGCATGCAAACGATGCAAGAGACCCAGAACAAGTTCATGGAAGAGCTGTTGGGACGAGCAAATCAGAGGGCACCTGAAGGTGGAGGAGTGAGTCTATCTGATTTTCAGAATGCAAGACCGTTACCTTTTGCATCAGCTCCTGAACCAATGGATGCAGAAGACTAGCTAGCAGATACTGAAAGGAAGCTGAAAACTATAGGTTGCAATGATGAGGAGAAATTGAGGTATGCAACTCATCTTCTGACTGGACCTGCATCATCATGGTGGGAGAATCAGTTAGCCATGCAACCACCAGGAAGAGAGTTTACCTGTGAAGATTTCAAGCAGAGATTCCGTGAATATCATGTTCCAGAAAGTGTTATGGAGTTGAAGAGGAGAGAATTTGAGGAGCTTCAGCAAGGTTATACTAGTGTCATGAAGTACATCTGGGACTTTAGTCAACTGTCTCGTTATGTTGAGGAGGATGTCAACACGGAAGAGAAGCGAAAGAAGCGTTTCCTGCGTGGATTAAATCCATTTGTGAATATGCAACTAAGGTTAGCCAATAAGCAAACTTATCAGCAGTTGTTGGATGTAGCCATTACCATTGAAGATGACTACAAGAATGTCCAAGAGGACCGGAGGAAGAGAGCCAAGAAGGAAACCAAGAGAATTCAGGCAAGCAAACCTAAAACCAACCTGGAGTTCAAACCTCGGAATAGGAATTATGGTAACAATAACAATAACAAGGGCAGTGGTGGAAATCAATCCAATCCGAGAAGGAATGCTATTTGTAACAATTGTGGAATTCCAGGGCATTTCCAGAGGGAATGCAAAAAGCCTGTAGTGATCTGTTATGGTTGTGGTCAGAAGGGGCATATCAAGCCCGATTGTCCGAGCAAACCACCTGGAGGATGGCCTACCAAGGGAGGAGGACAAGCCAGTGGAGGAAATGGATAGCCCAATAAAGGAGGAAATAATGGCAAGAACAACAATGGCAAGAGGAACCGACCTACTGGAAAACTGAACTGTGCAACCCTCGAGGAGGTGGATAATTCAGAGCATGCAGTGATAGGTACGCTCAATATCCTTACCAATACCGGCAAAGTTCTATTTGATACTGGTGCAACTACTTCATTCATTTCTGAAGAATTTTGTGATAAGTTCGGGATTAGAAGGGCAACGTTAGAAATTCCTATGACCGTAGTTACGACAGGAGGGAATGTGATTGTACACCACATAAAACAAGATCAGGTTATTTCGATCTATGGTTGTACATATTTCGCAGACCTTTATGTGATTCCTTTGAAGGGAATTGCAGTAGTGTTGGGGATGGATTGGATGATGGAACACGGAGCTCAGATAAATTGTGAGG
The DNA here is from genome assembly GCA_023614405.1 of Avena insularis. Taxonomy (NCBI): domain Eukaryota; kingdom Viridiplantae; phylum Streptophyta; class Magnoliopsida; order Poales; family Poaceae; genus Avena; species Avena insularis. The sequence goes on along the minus strand of CM042693.1, from coordinate 313,216,535 downwards.
AGAAAACTGTCTCAATCAAAACTCCAAGTGGAGCAAGGATAGTTTACCAAGCAGATAAGCACAGTCATATCATGGTGGATCTGCAGTTGAACTCAATGAAAGAGGTCAAATTGGAGGAGATTCCTGTAGTAAATGAATTTCAAGATGTTTTTTCAGCAGAGCTACCAGGAATGCCACCAGACCGGGAGATGGAGTTTACTATTGACCTAATTCATGGCACAGCACCAATAGCTCAAGCACCATATAAGATGGGACCCAAAGAGTTGAAAGAACTCAAAGAGCAAATTGATGAGTTAGCTAGAAAAGGATTTATACAGGAAAGTGTATCTCCATGGGGAACATAAGAGAGATGGTGGAAGAAGAATGTGTGGTGATTATAGAAATCTAAACAACGTTACTATCAAGAATAAGTATCCTTTACCAAGAATTCAAGATTTGTTTGATCAAGTGAAAGGAGCTGGAGTATTTTCAAAGATCGATTTAAGATCTGGATACCATCAAATAAAAATCAAACCGGAAGATGTTCCAAAAACAGCATTTGTCTCAAGATATGGACACCATGAGTATTTGGTAGTACCATTTGGTTTGACCAATGCACCGGCAATATTCATGAATCTAATGAACAAGATCTTTATGCCATATTTGGACAAGTTTTTCATAGTCTTTATTGATGATATTCTGATATGTTCCAAGCATAAGGAAGAGCATGCTGATCATTTAAGGATAGCATTGCAGACTTTACGAGAACACAAACTTTATGCTAAGTTCAGTAAGTGTGAATTTTGGCTTGATGAGGTAGAATTCCTCGGTCATGTGATCAGTAAAGATGGAATTGCTGTGAATCCATCTAAAGTTTAGTCAGTACTAGAGTGGACTGCACCGACCAATGTGAAGCAAATTCGAGGTTTCTTAGGAATGGCTGGTTATTATCGGAGATTCATTTAAGGTTTCTCCAAAATAGCCGGACCAATGACCAAATTATTAAGGAAGAATACACCATTCAAGTGGGATGAGAAATGTGAAGCAAGTTTTCAAGAGTTGAAGACTAGATTAACCACAGCTCCAATCTTAGCAGTTCCTGAAACAGGGAAGGACTTCATAGTATACTATGATGCATCTAAAGAAGGTTTGGGTTGTGTATTAATGCAAGATCGGAAAGTGATTGCTTATGGTTCAAGACAACTGAAACCACATGAAGTCAACTATCCAACTCATGATTTAGAGTTAGCAGCAGTAGTTTTGCGCTGAAAGGATGGAGGCATTTTCTTTATGGAGCCAGATGTGAGTTATACACTGACCATAAAAGTCTCAAATATTTCTTCACTCAAAAGGAATTGAATATGAGACAGAAGCATTGGTTGGAATTAATCAAGGATTATGATTTAACAATCAACTATACTCCAGGAAAAGAAAATGTTGTAGCAGATGCTCTAAGCAGAAAGAGTGCAGATATTCAGCCTAGCAGTAGGGATCTACCAAAGGAGTTACAAATGGACTTGGAAAGGTTAGAACTTCAATTCATTAGAATAGAGGTTCTTGGAGGATTAGCTACTATGCAGGTAGTTACAGAGCAGGACAGTGATCTTAAGCAAGAAATTTTTAGACATCAAGAAAAAGATCCTTTTATTGCTGAGGAAATTCGAAGGATATCTCAAGGGCAAAAACAGTCTTTCGCCTTGGAGATTATGGGTCTTTATGGTTTCAAGACCGTCTTTATGTTCCAGATGTGACTGAGATTAGAGAAGTTATACTCAGAGAAGCACATGAAACACCATATTCTATACATCCAGGGAGTACTAAGATGTATATGGATTTGAAAGAACTATTCTAGTGGAATAACATGAAAAGAGATATTGCTAAATATGTATCGGAATGCCATACTTGTCAAAGGGTGAAGGCTGAACATCAAAGTCCAGCAGGACCGATACAACCCTTGGAAATTCCTGAATGGAAGTAGGAGGAAATAGGTATGGATTTCATCACACGATTACCCATGACACCAAAAAGGAAGGATATGATATGGGTAATTGTGGACAGACTCACTAAGAGTGCACACTTTATTCCGGTGAATCAAAAGGATAATGCCGATAAGTTAGTTGAAGTTTATGTCAAAGAGATAGTAAGTAAGCATGGAGTGCCCAAAAAGATCGTAACTGATAGAGGATCAGTGTTTACTTCAGCATTTTGGAAGCAATTGCATGAAGCACTTGGTTCAAAGTTAGATTTCAGCACGGCATATCATCCTGAGACGGGAGTGAAGGGTTTCGCAGCATAGTAAATCAAAATTTTCTACGGAAGCGAACAAAGGGAAAGCCAAGATCTAATCTAGGAGATGCAAACAACGAGAGAGGTTGGATTAGATCTTCATACCCTTAAAGATTCGCACAGCGGAACGTTCGTCGGAACGTGGGTGATGTAGTCGTACTCGCTTCTCCTCCTCGCGATCCGATCCGATCTAGCACCACAAGTGGCGGTGCCTCCGTGAGATGCACACGTGCGGCACCTCGACGTCTCCTCCTTCCTCGGACCAGCAAGTATGATGGAGAGATGGATTGGATCTACAACACGATGGCGTGGTGTACTTGGTGGAGAATTTCTGCAGCAGGGCTTCGCCTACAAACAGTCGGGAAGGAGAGAGGAAAGCTAGCAAGGCGGCTAGGGTTTGGAGGAGAGGTGTAGGTTGGGGGAGGGGGCGCACCAGCCCTCTATATATAGAGGGGGGGTGCGACCAGCCCTTGCCCATCCTCCAAGCCTATCTCTAGTTTAAACAATTTAAACTCTCCCTTATCTAGAAATCCTATCTCTAGTTTAAACAATTTAAACTCTCCCTTATCTAGAAATCCTATCTCTAGTTTAAACGAGTTTAAACTTATCTAGGATCGGCTGGGCCCTATGGGGCCTTGTGCCCCTAGCCCAATGCGGCCAGGACACTCCCTCATAGGCCCATGCCCCCTCCCGGAAGGTGGGACCACGTTGGCCCCCTTCCGGAAGGTTCTAGAAGCTTCCGGTACAATACCGATTAATCCGGAACAATTCCGAACTCCAAAAACTGCACTGCCTTATATGAATCTTATTCTCCGGACCATTCCGGAACCTCTCGTCATGTCCCGGATCCCATCCGAGACTCCGAACAAAAATTCATAAACCAATTATCCAATCTATCCTAGCGTCGAGACACGTTAAGTGTGTGACCCTGCGGGTTCGAGAATATGCAGACATGATCTTCTATCAATAATCAACAGCGGGGTCTGGGCACCCATATTGACTCCCACACATTCATCGATGATCATATCGGATGAACCACGATGCCAGGATTCAATCAATCCCATATATATATTCCCTTCGTCTCGCGATATTTTACTTGCCCGAGATTCGATCGTCAGTATCGTCATACCTAGTTCAATCTCGTTCACAGCAAGTACTTTACTCGTTCCGTAATCTGATATCACTTTGTGATTAACTCCTTAACCACATGCTTGCAAGCGGTGTTGATATCGATTACCGAGTGGGCCCGAAGTATATCTCTCCGACTTGGGAGGGACAAATCCCATCTCGATACATACAACCCAACAGATACTTTCCGATTACGAGAGACACCTTTATGATCACCCTCTCATAGGATGACGTTTGATGACCTCAAAGCTTTCTTCCGATACCAAGGAGTTGTATTATCTCATGGTCTAAGGAATACAATATTTGACATAAGAAAAACTTCGCAAAGACGAACACGATGACACGATCTAATTGCTTCGCTTAGTTTGGGTCTATCCACCATATCATTCTCCAATGATATGATCTCATTATCAATTGACAACTCATGTCTATGGTTAGGAAACCTTAACCATCATTGATCAATGAGCTAGTCCATAGAGGCGTACTAGGGACACGGTGTTGTTCACAAACCACACAAGTATTAAAGTTTCCGCTTAATACAATTCTAGCATGGAATATAAACTTTATCATGAACAAGAATTATAATAATAACATCTTTATTATTGCCTCTAGGGCATAATTCCAACAGTCTCCCACTTGCACTAGAGTCAATAATCTAGTTTACATTTGGCAACAATCTCACACCCATGGCACTGAGGTGCTGATCATGTTTTACACGTGGAAGAGGTTTAGTCAATGGATCTGCGACATTCAGATCTGTATGTACTTTGTTGATCTTCAGATCTCCATCTGCTATATAATCTCGGATTATATGAAACTTGCGATTGATATTCTTGGTCTTTGGATGATATCTTGGTTCCTTAGCGATTGCTATGGCGCCAGTGTTGTCACACAATATCTCCAGTGGGTCCAATGCACTTGGAACCACGCCAAGCTCAGTGATGAAGTTTCTGATCCAAACTCCTTCACTTGACGCTTCTGCAGCAGCCATGTATTCCGCTTCTCAGTAGATCCCGATCACGCTTTGCTTGCAGCTTCTCCAGCTCACAGCTCCTCCATTCAAAATATACACGTATCCGTCGAGATTTAGAATCATCCTTGTCGGTGTCGAAACTAGCATCGACGTAACCTTTTACGACGAGCTGTTCATCACCCCCATAGACTAAGAACATTTCTTTAGTCCTATTTAGGTACCTTAGGATGTTCTTAACGGCTGTCCAGTGTTCCACTCCTGGATCACTTTGATATCTGCTCGTCAAACTAAGAGCATTGGACACATCCGGTCTAGTACACAGCATGGCATACATGATGGAACCTATGGCCGAGGCATAAGGCACTTTCCTCATAGCTTCCCTATCATTTACCGTAGCTGGACACTAAGCCTTTCTCAATATCTTACCTGACAACATAGGCACTGAACCTTTCAATGCCTTATCCATTCTGAACCTTTTCAGAACTTTGTCTAGGTATGTACTCCGCTTAAAGCTATCAGCGTCTTGTCTATCTCTATAGATTTTGATGCCCAATATATAAGCAGCTTCACCTAGGTCTTTCATTGAAAAACACTTGTTCAAATAACTCTTCACATCGTTAAGCATGTTGATGTCATTTCAATAATCAATATGTCATCCACATATAGTACCGTAAGCCACCGAGCTCCCACTCACTTTCTTGTAGATGCAAGCTTCGTAGCAATTTGGAACAAATCCAAAGCTCTTGATCACTTGATCAAAATGAAGGTTCCAACTCCGAGATGCTTGCTTCAGTCCATAAATGGAACGCTGAAGTTTGCATACTTTATCAGCATCCTTAGGATCGACAAAACCTTCGGGTTGCATCATATACAACTCTTCATCAATGTTGCCATTGAGGAAAGCAGTCTTGACATCCATTTGCCATATTTCATAATCATGAAACACAGCAATTGCTAATAAAATCCGAATGGACTTAAACATCGCTACGGGAGAGAAAGTCTCATCGTAGTCAACACCTTGAACTTGTCGAAAACCTTTCGCAACAAGCCGTGCTTTATAGACGGTAACATTACCATCCGCGTCCATTTTCTTCTTGAAGATCCATTTGCACTCAACGGCCTTTCGGTCGCTAGGAGGGTCCACCAAAGTCCATACTTGGTTTTTGCTCATGGATCCCAATTCGGATTTCATGGCTTCTAGCCATTTCTCAGAGTCTGGGCTCATCATCGCTTCCTCATAGTTCGTAGGTTCGCTGTCTTCTACTAACAAGACAGTCAAGACAGGGTTGCCATTACTCGGGAGGGGCACGCGACCTTGTCGACCTGCGACGTTCGATGTGACATCGTCCAAGCTTCATGATCCTTGTCATTAGCTTCCTCTATTGTTGGTGCAGCGGACCTTTGGAACAATTTCAGGTGCTGCGCTACTCTCTAATTCAAGAGAAGGTTCAATAACCTCGTCTAGCTCTACTTTCCTCCCACTCACTTCTTCCGAGAGAAACTCCTTCTCAAGAAAGGAACCGTTCTTTGCGACAAACACTTTGCCTTCGGTTCTGTGATAGAAGGTATACCCAATAGTTTCCTTAGGGTATCCTATGAAGACGCATTTCTCCGCTTTGGGTTCGAGCTTGTCGGCATCAACTTCTTGACGTAAGCTTCAGATCCCCAAACTTTAAGCGACAACTTAGGTTTAGCATCAAACCATAGTTCATACGGTGTCGTCTCAACGGATTTAGATGGAGCCCTATTTAAAGTGAATGCAGCGGTTTCTAATGCATAACCCCAAAATGATAACGGCAAATCAGTAAGAGACATCATCGATCGGACCATATCTAATAGGGTTCGATTCGGCGTTAGACACACCATTGCTTGTGGTGTTCCGGGTGGCGTGAGTTGTGAAACGATTCCACTTGCTTTGAGATGCGTGAGAAAATCATAACTCAAATATTCACCCCCACGATCGGATCGTAGAAACTTAATCTTTCTGTTACGATGGTTCTCCACTTCATTCTGAAATTCTTTGAACTTTTCAAACGTTTCAGATTTATGTTTCATTAAATAGATATACCCATATCTACTTAAGTCATCGGTAAAAGTGAGAAAATAGCGATATCCACCGGCGTGAAACACTCATCGGTCCGCATACATCGGTATGTATGATTTCCAACAAGTCCGTTGCTCGCTCCATCATACCGAGAACGGGTTTTGATCATCTTGCCCATGAGGCATGGTTCGCATGTGTCAAATGATTCAAAATCAAGAGACTCCAAAAGTCCATCGAATGGAGTTTCTTCATGCGCTTTACACCAATATGACCTGAGCAGCGATTGCCACAAATAATTAGTATTATCACTATCTACTTTGCATCTCTTAGCCTCAATGTTATGGATGTGTGTTTCATCCCTTTCGAGATTTAGAAGAAATAAACCACTCACAAGAGGTGCATGACCATAAAAGATGTTACTCATATAAATAGAACAACCATTATTCTCCGATTTAAATGAATAACCGTCTTGCAATAAACACGATCCAGAAATAATGTTCATGCTCAACGCAGCACATAATAACATTTATTAAGGTTTAAAACTAATCCGAAGGTAAAACTAAGGAGGCGTGCCGATGGCCATCACATCAACTCTTGATCCGCTGCCAACGCCAAGATCGTCACCTCATCCCTCGCAAGTCACCGTCTATTCCGCAGCTCTGCTTCGAGTTACAAATATTAGCAACTAAACCGGTATCAAATACCCGTGCACTACAACGAGGGCTAGTAAGGAAAACATCAATAACATGTATATCAAATATACCTTTGATGGTGCCAGCCTTCTTGTCCGCTAAGTACTTTGGACGATTGCGCTAGGACCCTTGTCCTTGCAATAGAAGCACTCAGTTTCCGGCTTGGGACCAGACCTGAGCTTCTTCTCAGCAGGGGCATTGCGCTTGTCGCCGCCCTTCTTGAAGGGCTTCTTTGCACCTTTACCTTTCTTAAAGGAGGGCTTGTTAACCATCAACACATGATTATCCTTCTTGACGTCCACCTTCGCAGCCTTCAGCTTTGCGAAGAGCTCGGTGATCGTATCAGTGGAACCAATCTGATTATGAGTCACTACAAAACTTTTGTAGCTGGGAGGGAGTGATTGCAGAACCCTGTCAATCTTGAGCTCCTCTGGAATCTTGCATCCGATTGCTCAAGGCGTTGAGTGTAGCCCGACATCTTAATGGCGTGCTCACTAACGGAACTCCCTTCCTCCATCTTGCAGTTAAAGAACTTCTTGGAGATCTCATATCTCTCAGAACGGGCCTGAGTCTAAAACATGGTTTTCAACTCTTCGAGAATCTCAAAGGGCCCGGGATAGTTTTCAAAACGATTTTGAAGTTCCGGTTCCATAGCAAACAACATGGTGCTCTTAATCACACCATAATCATCTTTGCTGATCGATAGACAGCTTTCTCATCAGCCAGGGCGCCAGCTAACGCGTCACCTAACGTTTTCTCAAGGACATAGTCCTTTTGACCGCCAGAGAGAATGATTCTCAAATTGCGGAACCAATTGGTGAAGTTAGACCCATTGTTCTTAAGCTTTTCTTTCTCAGCAAAAACATTGAAGTTGAAGTTGGACTTAGCCATGTGATCTACAATATTTGCAAGTACAAATTAGACTATGTTCATGATAACTAGTTCAACTTTTAATCAAATTACTAGATGAACTCTCACTAAATTCAACATCCCTCAAGTTGTTTAGTGAACACGATCCAAATTCACCACACCAAATCCGATCTTCACGAGAAGAGATGTGGTTTCAATGGTGGACAACGAAGTGTCGATCATATCATTCATATGACTCATGCTTAACCTTTCGGTTCTTGTGTTCCGAGGCCATGTCTGTACATGCTAGGCTCGTCAAGCTAGACCCAAGTATTTCCGCGTGTGCAAAACTGGCTTGCACCCGTTGTATGTGAGCGTAGAGTCTATAGCACCCGATCATCACGTGATGCTTGGACACGACAAACTTTCGCAACGGTGCATACTTGGGGAGAACACAGTTTTTATCTTGATCTTTAAGTGAGGAATCATCTTATAATGCTACCGTCGCGATCTAAGCATAATAAGATACATAAAAGGATAAACATCACATGCATATAACTTTATGTGACATGGTATAGCCAATCTTCGCAATGATCTCCATCTTGTGCGTTCCGCATGATCTCCATCACTTCACCATGATTGCCTCCACCACGAATAGCAACTACAACTATTGCTAACTACTTAGCGATAAAGTAAAGCTATTACATGGCGTATAAGAAGTTGACTATGGGTCATACACAATTATAAAGACAACCATATGGCTCACGCGGTTGTGAAATCATCGACATGCAAGTGAAACATTACAAAACATGATCATCGCATACAATATACACATCACATCTTGGGCCATACCATATCACGAAAACACTCCTGCAAAAACAAGTTAGACGCCTCTACTTTGTTGTTGCATGTTTTACGTGGCTTATGGGAGTAGATGCTAAGAACGATTCTTACCTACGGAAAGCCACAACGGTGATATTATGGTTGCCAAACTCCGGTGTTAATCCCATGACAACTATAGTGAGAAACGACATCCACCGCATGTGTGGAACAAGCCACGTCAAGTCGGAGCCGGTCTCATGAAACGGCGTCGCGTAAGGTTGGCTGGACCGCTTCAATCTCACTATCCGCGTCATAAGAAGAACACAAACAAGAGGCTTGCAACAGAAAACATCAACGCAACAACCATGTTGCGTTCTACTCGTGAAACACATCTACGCATAGATCTAGCTCGATACCACTGAAGGGTTTCAGCATAGTAAATCAAAATTTTCTCTGAGCGAGCAGAGGAAAGCCAAGATCTAATCTAGGAGATGCAAACAACGAGAGATTGGATTAGATCTTCATACCCTTGAAGATTACGCAGTGAGCGTTAAATCCGGAACGTGGGTGATGTAGTCGTACTCGCTTCTCCTCCTCGCGATCCGATCCGATCCGATCTAGCACCACAAGTGGCGGTGCCTCCGTGAGATGCACACGTGCGGCACCTTGACGTCTCCTCCTTCCTCGGACCAGCAAGTATGGTGGAGAGATGGATTGGATCTACAACACGACGGCGTGGTGTACTTGGTGGAGAATTTCTGCAACAGGGCTTCGCCTACAAACAGTCGGGAGGGAGAGAGGAAAGCTAGCAAGGCGGCTAGGGTTTGGAGGAGAGGTGTAGGTTGGGGGGAGGGGGCGCACCAGCCCTCTCTATATAGAGGGGGGGTGCGGCCAGCCCTTGCCCATCCTCCAAGCCTATCTCTAGTTTAAACAATTTAAACTCTCCCTTATCTAGAAATCCTATCTCTAGTTTAAACAATTTAAACTCTCCCTTATCTAGAAATCCTATCTCTAGTTTAAACGAGTTTAAACTTATCTAGGATCTGGGCCCTATGGGGCCTTGTGCCCCTAGCCCAATGCGCCAGGACACTCCCTCATAGGCCCATGCCCCTCCCGGAAGGTGGGACCACGTTGGCCCCTTCGGAAGGTTCTAGAAGCTTCCGGTACAATACCGATTAATCGAACAATTCGAACTCCAAAAACTGCATTGCCTTATATGAATCTTATTCTCGGACCATTCCGGAACCTCTCGTCATGTCCCGGATCCCATCCGAGACTCGAACAAAATTCATAAACCAATTATCCAATCTATCCTAGCGTCGAGACACGTTAAGTGTGTGACCTGCGGGTTCGAGAATATGCGAGACATGATCTTCTATCAATAATCAACAGCGGTGCAGGCACCCATATTGACTCCCACACATTCATCGATGATCATATCGGATGAACCACGATGCTAGGATTCAATCAATCCCATATATATATATTCCCTTCGTCTCGCGATATTTTACTTGCCCGAGATTCGATCGTCGGTATCGTCATACCTAGTTCAATCTCGTTCACAGTAAGTACTTTACTCGTTCCATAATCCGATATCACTTTGTGATTAACTCCTTAACCACATGCTTGCAAGCGGTGTTGATATCGATTACCGAGTGGGCCCGAAGTATATCTCTCCGACTTGGGAGGGACAAATCCCATCTCGATACATACAACCCAACAGATACTTTCCGATTACCTGAGAGACACCTTTATGATCACCCTCTCATAGGATGACGTTTGATGACCTCAAAGCTTTCTTCTGATACCAGGGAGTTGTATTATCTCATGGTCTAAGGAATACAATATTTGACATAAGAAAAACTTCGCAAAGACGAACACGATGACACGATCTAATTGCTTCGCTTAGTTTGGGTCTATCCACCATATCATTCTCCAATGATATGATCTCATTATCAATTGACAACTCATGTCTATGGTTAGGAAACCTTAACCATCATTGATCAATGAGCTAGTCCATAGAGGCGTACTAGGGACACGGTGTTGTTCACAAACCACACAAGTATTAAAGTTTCCGCTTAATACAATTCTAGCATGGAATATAAACTTTATCATGAACAAGAATTATAATAATAACATCTTTATTATTGCCTCTAGGGCATAATTCCAACAGGGAGGTCAAACTGAAAGAACAAATCAAATACTAGAAGACATGTTAAGGGCTTGTGCATTAGATTTTGGAGGAACATGGGAAGATCACCTACCATTGGCAGAATTTTCTTATAATAATAGCTATCAGAGTAGTCTGAAGGCAGCTCCATATCAGGTTCTGTATGGAAGGAAGTGTAGATCACCAATATGTTGGTATGAACCTAGAAGCAGCAAAGAATTTGTGCCATATTATATCAAGGAAAGACAAGATATCATTGATAAGATCAGGGATAGACTGGAAATAGCCCAGAGTAGGCAGAAAATTTATGCGGGTCAAAGTCAAAGATCATGGCATCCAGAAGTGGGAGATATGGTCTATCTGAAAGTAAGTCCAATGAAAGGAGTGAAAAGGTTCGGAGTTAAAGGGAAATTGAGTACAAGATATATCGGACCATTCAAGATACTGAGTCAAAACAGAACTATAGTTTATGCTTTAGAGTTACCATCAAGATTGGCTCAAGTGCATAATGTTTTCCATGTGTCACAACTTCGTAAATGTTTGAAAGTCCTAGATGATGCAATTACACACCAAGAGATAGAACTACAAGCAGACCTGACCTATACAGAAAAGCCTTGTAAGATTTTGGAAGAAAACTGGAAAAGACTATGGAACAGAGCAATCAAATATTGCAAGGTACAGTGGGAACATCACCCTGAAAGGGAAGCCACATGGGAGAAAGAAGAGAATTTAAGAAAAGCCTATCCAAACTATTCAGGTACATCTCCACAAACTTTGGGACGAAGTTTAATTTAAGGGGGGAAGTCTGTAACATCCCAGCATTTAGGAGCTAACGAAGGGTAAATTTAGGAATATGGAATGTTGCATGCATTCATCTGTGAAAATATGGGTAAAATTTTCGCTAAATAAAAACCTTAAGTGATCAATGTTTATGTCATACTTTGAGATTAGGTTTAGTCTTAAAGGGTGATTGTTATAGACTTTGATATGATCTTTAAGGAATTATGTGTTTTAAAATGAATTTGAATTTTAAACTTGAGTTTTTGAATTATAATTCAAATAAATTTGGGATAAATTTATAATCTTAATTTAATTAAGAAATGAATATTACAACTTAAACTCTATCCAAAGAAAAATAATAATGAATATGAAACTTATTTCATATCATCAATATATATAATCAAGTTACAAAATTATAACTTATTGAAATCATCCACACAATACACAAAGGTAAATATATAAAGAATAAGAATATTCTTTATTAATAATAATGTAATCTTTATTACAGAAGAATAAAATGAAGATTACAAAATAATAAAAAGAAAATTACCAAAATATGAAGAAGATTACATTGGATTATTTACTAACTATTCTATAACTACACCTAAACTAAATCTTCACTTCAGATTTGTACCTGCAAAACAAACAGAAGCTAGAAAAGAAAAGTTAGAGTTAGTAACATTTTCTCTCAGACATGTCAGTGAAGTGCACTAGACAAATTCATCATTGGGGCAAGTTTCACCAAATATGGCAGAATTTATATTTCATAAATTTAAAGCCAGAAGTCAAATGACAGCCAAGAAGGTCAAATGCACCAGCCAGGTGAAAGTAACCTGGTAATAGTAAGTTTCAAAATTCTGAACATATCCACAAGTGCACAGCAAGCACACAGGCAGGCCACACACCAACATGCATGTGGTGTGTTGTTAACCTCACAGCACAGCCCAATCTCACAAAACCACAAGCACAACCATGGAGAGGCACTAGTGCAGCACTCCACAGTTTGCACACAAGAACAGCCAGCCTAGATAGCAGCTTACCAAGCACATCAGCCAAACCAAACCACCAAGGATCAACCAAACATCACCAGCATGGTGACATAAGGAGGGGATGTATCAGGTGGACAGCAAGATCAAGCCCAGGAGCTAGGAGGAGCAGGTTAGCTCAAGATCAAGCACAGGAGTCCAGCAAAACCAAATCAAGATCATCACCAACTTACTCCACAAACATCAGAGTCTGTGGTGAGTTTCATAAAACCTTCACATGATCTAATCATCTTATTTCGAGAGAAGCATGTGTTGTTTTATAAAACAAACCCTTAGAAAGCACCCAAGTGGGGTGAATCCATGCCAACCCCCAAACCTAGGGTTCGTGACGGCATCACCTCGACACACGATGACCACGACAGCACTTGAATCCATGCCAACCCCTAAACCCTAGGGTTCGGGACGGCATCGACCCATGCTGGGAAGCCCCGGGCTCGAATCTAATTGGATAGAACGAACGGGCGTTGCTAACAACCCCCTGTTGCACCACGGCAGCGACCGGAACAGCCTACGGGGTTAGAGGAGGAGAGGATAAGCTCGAGGGAGAGAGAAGCAATGAGGTGTGGGCCGAGTTAGGCTAGACCCTTCGGGGTGGTTCTTTTTTCAATGACTAATGGGCCACTAGGGCCTAATAAGATAAACCAGCCTAGAAATTATTTTAGGCCTGTTTTAATAAAAAGGAAAAGACCAAAATACCCCTGGAATTAAAATTCTAGAAAATAAAATAAAAGTCCAAAAATTATAAATAAAATATTTTTGTATTCACAAAAAATCCAAACTACCCAAATAAATTAAAATATAAAATTTTAGACATTTAAATTTTATTAGGAATTTTGTAAATTATATATTCCTTATGGAATTTTACAAAATTATTGAAAGGTGATAAAATTAATTAAAATTCAGTTTCATTATGTATTAATATTGTAGTATTTTTAAAAATACTAAATAAATATTTAATCACAATTTTTAATGTTTAATTAATAATTTCTAAAAGAATTATTAAATCAATAAAAGTCAGATAAATGGGAAATAAAATAAAATAATTCAATATATGTTATAAATATTAAAAGATAATATTTATAAATCCTTTATTACTAAAAAGGAACTTTTGGGGGTAAATGCATATAAAATTAAATAATGCCTTACATTACTTGCATAATCATTTTGCTTCTTTAAATATTGTCCTTACCAGACAATAATGATGTTTTTGTAGAACTAGAAGCTCAAGGTCCAGTGCAAGCATCAAACTTCACTACCTTGCCATCACAAGGCAAGTTCATCACTTGCTCATGTCCTTTGAAGAGTCTTTATCAAAGTATTTGCAAATTGTGTGTTAACATATATGCTATAAAAGAAATAAACTATTATTTTCACAAATAAAGAAATTATAGATATCATCCTAAGTGGTGATATAATGGAGCAATAGAACTTAGTGTTCTAATTGCAACAATAATGATCAAGTAGGTTCTTAATAACCCCTGACATCAGTGATTCTAGCGTCGTATATTACACGTTAGCCATGAGATTTGGAATGGGACGGAGAAGTCAGTTGTATCTTCTTCCTCTCGCATGAAGTCGGATGTACAGGTTGTGGCTATTATCACTCGTATCGTGCATATTAATTGGTAATTCGTAGAGGATATGCAGTATATGGGTGGGAACCCTCATCGTCCCACGATTGTTCTGGCATCTAATGGTTTGTACAAACCATTGTCGTAATTCATTATGTGGGCATGGTGTACACCAAGGAGGCATGCAGGGTCGCGAAGGGGGCAGTGATTGGCATGGACCAACTACTGGGCCCCACATCATGGAATTGTGGACGAGAAAGTACGCTCGATTGTGCAACAAGGAGTTGATATCTCATGGGTAAAGTAACGCACCTCTACAGAGTGTAAGAATTGTAACTTGTTACTCCCTATTCCGGGAAGGAGCGGCGAACGCGGCAGGAAAGGAACTCCATGAAAGTTCTGGTCAACCTGTGAAGGCTGATTGTCATAGTTTTTCAGAATAAAATCAATATTTGAAGAAAGATTTCCAAAAACTACATAGTGCCAAGGATTTATAATCCGAGGTGGTAGTTAGAGCATCAAACTTCCCACCTTGCATATAATGAACTTGTTGGGTAATGTTGTTACTCATTCTTTCCTTTGATCCCTTGCTTAGACTCTGAGGATCCCGAAGACGTGCCAATGTATGCAGCCGAATGCCAAGAAGATGTGTTCTACAAGGAACCCGATCTGTCCGGAGGAGTTGAAGGAGTGGATTACGAAATCCCCGCTATGGTGTCGAGGATAACGAGTCCAACTAAGTATCCCTAGTTAGTAGTAACCAACGGAGCTGAGCAACATGAACTCTATAGAATAAGCTACTGAGCTCAACTCCTAGTCGGATTTGCTACTTTTATTCCGCTGAAACACTTTATATTTTGGTTTGTAAGTTGAATCTTTTGAAGTCTTGAGCTCCTGGTGTTTTAATAATAATAGTGTGTGAATGTTTGTAATATGGACCCGCAATGTTTTTGTTGTACCACTCGGAGGGATGTGATATTTACGGAACGGTGTTCTGTGGATGTATGTCAACGACTATAGTGTACTACACATGCAGTGGTATGCTGGGTCACCGGACCCAGGCACGTGCCCGAGGTGACCGGATGGTAAATCCTCCGCTGGCTAGGTGTATCCCTCCTAGCCGCGAGAGTATTCTCTAGAGTATTCTCCTTGTGAAGATCTACACGATCAAGCGTTGAAGCGTAAAATGCCTCCAAGGTGTCCATGCGTGTGGGTGTAGTGTCACCGCGTCGATGTGCGATCAATCCCATGGACAAAGTGGGTAAGCAAGTTGATGAAGATCTGGTGCTCCGTGATCGTCGTCTAGATCTAAACAGAGTAGATGATTCGATAGTGGTCCCACACGAGAGAGGAGATTGGCCGACTAGCATGCCCTAGGGTTTTTATCGACATGCACTTCCTAGGGTTTTGATCGACATAGACGATACGATGGTGACACGAGAGCAATGGTGTCAGTGGCTTGGGTGGCGGCTCAGTGGTGCAATAAGGCAGCGGGTAGGGTTTGGAGTTAGCGGAGTGACAACCAAGTATGGGGGTGATACTTAGACAGCCTGTAGGACACCCCTTTCCCTCCTTAAATAGGTGGCCAAGTCCCTTAGTTCGTCCAAGAATCTATCCAAAGTTTGGACGAGTTTAGGTAGGTTTCTGCCTAAGGAAACCTAGTAGAATTAACCCTCCCAGCCAAAACCGAATTGCCCTAGGGCCAAATGCCTTGCCCCTCAAGGCAACTTGGGAGAACCTATTATGGAAATTTATGGACCTACTAGTTTATTCAGAGATATTCTAGAACCTTTCAGGACCTTTCATATTTTTTTAGTAATTTTTGACACCTTTCATATATGTTTGGGACCATTCGGAACACTTCTGGGATCATCGGGAACCTCTTGGAACCATCTGAAATCATTTGAGAAGCTCCCGGAATCCTTCTCTCTTATCTTCATATAACACTTGCATTCCTAAATGTCACTACACCATTAATTGTGTGATCCTATGGGTTCAGGTATACGTGGACATGTCTAGAATACCTTCTGGAAAATAGTCAACATCAAGCTCTTGATACCAATAATAATTCCCGTGAAGATCTTTATCGTGTGAACCACATGTATTATGTCCATTGACATTTCCCATTACTTCTTGATAATTTACATAACCCGAGGCAAAACAATAATATTATCCTCGTTACTGATATATACTCCTTTTCTCCTTTCATATTATTAATATCCATGTGACTAACACATTAGTCACATGTCCAGTCACATGATGATAGACATTATAATACCGAGAAGGCTGTAACACCCTGTCCATTGGGCTCGGGGGTGTCACTCCTGACAGCTTAATAGGATATCCAGACTGGCCCCACAAACCAACACTAGTCTTTTCTGCGCACTTTGTCCTTACTCGTGCGCACCCAGTACCCACTTTCCGGTCGGTCACCCATCCGAGAACTGCTCTAGGCTAAGCACGCTTAACCTTAGAGTTATTTTCCAATGAGCTTCCAGAAAAGAAGTTGTAACTTGTTGGTATGAGTATCCTATCAAACCTATTAAGCCATGTATTAGATCTCACATACACCCACCCTTTAGAAGATCGATGTCCTCATCGATCAAGCACACCCCAGGAACGTACCCTCTTGGCACGCGTCGGGTCCACATGCGCCATGCTCCACATGTCCCGTCACTGACCAGCACACACCCGTTAAACCGTGAGGTCGGCTCTGATACCACCCTGTAACACCCCGTTGATACGTTGGAAACGTATCTATAAATTATGATGCTCCATGCTTGTTTAGTATCTACTTTTCTTTGCTTGTCTACACTTTGAGGTGTTTTTTACATGTTTTCTGGTACTAACCTATTAACAAGTTGCAACAGTGACAGATGCCTATTTTCTGCTGTTTTTGGTTTTAGAAAAGTTAGTAAAGAAATATTCTCAGAATTGGATGGGACAAAGTCAATTACTTTCCGTGGGGAAAAAGAAGTCCAGAGGAGAGCAGGAGGGGCCGGCCAGAGGGGCCAGACCCACCGCAGGCGCGGGTGGGACCCACCCCGCGGCTGGCTAGGGTTTGGTCGCCCTGGCCGCCGCCTCGGTCTCCCCCTTCTCCTATAAGAATCCCCTAATGCAGAAACCCTGGGCACCCAATCAAATATCCACGAAACCGTCTGTAGCCGCCGCCACCATCGTACCTAGATCGAGGGGGGTCTGAAGTTCTTACCGGCACCCTGTCGGAGGGGAGATCATCCCGGAGGCCTTCTCTCCGGTATGATGCGTGAGTAGTTCCACCTTGGACTATGGGTCCATGTAGTAGCTAGATGGTTGTATCTCCTCCTTTGTGCTTTCATGTATAGATCTTGTGAGCTCCATTCATGATCAAGATCTAATATATTTGTAATCATGCATGTTGTGTTTGCGGGGATCCGATGGATATTGAGATTATTATGTTGGTTTGATTAATGGTTTTGTCTTTATGATTCTATCATGTCTGTGTTGTATGTGATCTTGCATGCTCTCCGTTGTTAGTAGCATCTTGCCCAAGTAGTTGCTAGTGACTCCAAGAGGGGGTATTTATGCTCGATAGTGGGTTCATGCCTCTAGTTTCCAAGGGAAGTGACAGAAATATCTTCGGTTGTAGATTTGTTGTTGCTACTAGGGAGAAAACAACGGTCTCTTGTTCATGGAATATGTGGACTGTTTACCTTACACACTCTGCTTAAAGCAGTTGTTTGTTGCTTGCAACTTAATACTAGAGGGGGTTCGGATGATAACCTGAAGGTGGACTTCTAGTCATAGATGCAGTTGGATGGCGGTCTATGTATCTTGTTGTATTGCCCAATCAACCTCATAGGATCTTTCTGATTAGTAATTGCATTGTTATGCCTTGCTCAGTTCCTGTCAATTGCCCTGCTGTAATTTGTTTACCCTTCATGCCATGTTGTTTATCTAAGGAGAGCACCTCTAGTGAACTATGGAACCCAGTCCAATCTTTACCATTGATACATCTTCCACTATTACTTGTTTAATTGATGCAAACCATTACCTTCCACACGATTCGTTTAATACTTTGTTACAGCAAACCAGTGAGCTTGAAAACCTCACTATTCATTGGGGCAAAGTCTTGAGTTTGTGTTGTGCAGGTCTCCACGTTGCTTGCAACACCCGTGTGACGTTTCCTTCCTCCTTCTGGTTCGATAACCTCGGTTTCAACTGAGGGAAAACTTGTTGCTTGCTCTTCACACCCTGCGCTTGGGGTTACCAACAAAGTGCCACGTCGAGCACCATCAAGTCTTTCTGGCGCTGTTGCCGGGGAGGCTAAGGACCTCTTCACTAGGGGAGTCCTTCTCTTCCTTTCTCTTTACTTTGTTTTTAGTTTGCTTTGTTTCCTTTGCTTGATTTTTGATTTTTTTTGCCTCTTTTCAAAAAAAACCAAAAAATTAGTCTAGTTTGGTTTGCTTGCTTTATTCAAAAACATAAAAAAAATTAGTCCCTGCTCTAGCTGCTGCTGTTTTTGGCTTGCCCACCTTTGCCAAAATGAACTCTGCTGAGAACACCAAGTTGTGTGACTTCACTAGCACCAACAACAATGATTTCCTAAGCACTCCTATTGCTCCACCTGCTCCTGATGCTACCTTTTATGAAATTAAGCCTGCTTTGTTGAATCTTGTGACGAGAGAGCAATTTTTTGGTGCTAGTTCTGATGATCCTGATGCCCATCTTAATAGCTTTGTTGAACTTTGTGAGATGCAAAAGTATAAAGATGTAGATGGAGATATTATTAAGCTCAAGCTTTTTCCTTTCTCTTTGAGGGGAAAGGCTAAAGAATGGTTGCTTTGTTTGCCTAAAAATAGTATTGATTCTTGGACTAAGTGCAAAGATGCTTTCATTGGAAAGTATTATCCTCCTGCTAAGATTATATCTATGAGAAGTGACATTATGAAATTTAAACAACTTGATAGTGAACATGTTGCTCTAGCTTGGGAAAGAATGAAAACTTTGGTTAAGAATTGCCCTACTCATGGACTCACTGCTTGGATGATTATCCAGAATTTTTATGCAGGTTTGAACTTCTCCTCAAGAAATCTGTTGGATTTAGCTGCTGGAGGTACTTTCATGGGCCTCACTTTGGGTGCTGCAACAAGGCTCCTTGATAATATGATGGTTAACTACTCTGAATGGCATGTTGAGAGAGATCCACATGGCAAGAAGGTAAATTATGTTGAGGAAACTTCCTCTTTGAGTGAAAAGATTGATGTTATTATGGCTATGCTTGTTAATGGTAAAGCTCCTCTAGATCCTAATAGTGTTCCCTTAGCCTCTTTGGTTTCTCAAGAAGAGCAAGTTGATGTGAACTTCATTAGGAACAACAATGCCTACAGGAATAATTTTGGTAGCAACAACAATTATAGGCCTTATCCTCCTAATAATGGCAATTCCTATGGAAGCTCTTACAATAATGCTAGAAGTGCCCCCTCTGAACTTGAAGTCATGCTCAAGGACTTTATTAATAAACAAACCACTTTCAATAATACTATAGAGGAAAAGATTTTAATTGTTGAGAAAAATATATCCTATTTGTCTGAAGCTCAAACTTCCTTGGTTAATAAAATGGTTGCTAAACCTGAAACTAAGGAAAACACATTTGCTACTGCTCATGCCATACAAGTTACTATTGATGAAAATGTTAGGTTGTTAGCTCAACTTCATGCTAAGTCGTAAAGGGAAGCTAAAATGGATAGAAACAATAGTGTGTGCACTATCACCACTAAAGCACAAGTAGCCCCTATTCCTCCTCCTACTATGCCTAAGCCTATTGATCCTACTACTAGTGATGCTAAGTTTTATTTTGATATTGATGGTTGCAATATTTCTGAAGTGATTATGTTCCTACAAAAGCTTGCTAGAAGTCCTGATGCTAGTGATATGCATGTTGCCTTTACCAAACACATTACAGATGCTCTTGTTAAGATTAAGGAAGATAAGATAAAACACAAAGCTTCTATTCCTAGGAAAGTAGAAGATAGTTGGGAACCCATTATTAATATGCAAGTGAATGACTTTGATCTCAAATCTTCATGTGATCTTGGTTCTAGTGTCTCTATTATGCCTAGGAAGATTTATGAAATGCTTGATTTACCACCATTAGAAGACTGTTATTTGAATGTTACACTCAATGATAATGCTAAGAAGAAACTCATGGGAAGTATTAATGACGTTCTCATTATGGTTAACAATGCTTATGTCCCTGTTGATTTCTATGTTTTTGATATTGAATACAATGCTTCTTGTCCTATTACTTTGGTAAGACCTTTTCTTAGAACAGTTGGTGCCATCATTGATATGAAAGAAGGCACCATCAAATATCAATTTCCATTCAATAAAGTTATTGAACACTTCCCTATGAGGAGAGAGAAGTTGCTTTTTGCTCCTCCTTTGAAAGCAAGATTTGATGTTAATGCTTCTTAATTTGAAAATACTTGATTCTTCTTGCTTCTTGTGCCTAACTTAAAGGCGTTAAAGAAAAGTACTTGTTGGGAGATAACCCAAGAGTTTCCTTGAGTCTTGGAAGTTATTACTTCATTAATGACCTCTCCTTATCCTTTTTTTTGTTTGCTTTTTGTGCCAAGAATAACCTCTCATGAAAGGGAAGTAAGATTTGGGGAGTTGCTGTCCCAAAACAGATTTCTGTCCTCCACCAAAAACATCCGTGAGGAGGCTCTGTAACTCAGATTGAGCTGAAAACTTACGAATAAATCCCCCAGTATGTTAGCTAACTTTCATTAGTTCAACACTTTTTATATGAGCAACATAAGATGTTCTAAAAAATCGGTTTCTACCTGCTGGTCTGTTTTGACAGATTTTTACCATTATTTGCATTTGCTTCTTATTGTTTCCTTTTTGAGTTATCTTCAGGTAAATTGAGCTTTTTGAAGGAGTTACTACAATAGCTTGTGTTTTTAGTGAAAATCCTTATTGTTTCAAAGCTTTGCTAGTTGTCTAATATCTTTTGAATACACTAATGTTGCTAATGAAAATTGTGTGAAGTTTTGTATGAAGGAAAAATTTCAAGTGTAGAGAGACAATGATGCAATGAGATGAAGAATGGACAAAAGCTCAAGCTTGGGGATGCCACCATGGTGTCACCCCAAGAAATATCCAAGAGGTACAAGCGTCAAAGCTTGGGGATGCCCAAGGCATCCCCTTCTTCATCAATAAAAAACTCAGGTCTGTCTAGACACTTTGTTTTTATTGTTTCATGCACAATTGTGTTGTTCTTAGAGAGTCTTAGTTTTCGTTTGCTTTGATTAGGTTGTTTAATTTGCTTGAATAAAGTATTTTGGACCCCCGTTCTCGCTGTGTTGTTTTGCAAATAAGTTTTCTTGGTGTTTGGAAAGGAGTAGTAAGTTCTTGCTTGAAGTGCAAGAGGAGCTTGCATTGACTGTGACTTAGACTTTAGCATGACATGCTAGGTGTTGTTTTAGCATTATGCTTAGTGATTATTTCTGTAGCATGTCTTCTTCCAGACAATTGGGATTGCTTAATGTGCCTTGAAGAAATTATGCGTTGTTTTAGCTTGCAAAAGCATAGTATTATGGTATTCTCCTTTGATGCTTTGCTTGGGTTGACTTGGACATTGCTCACACCATGTTATGACTCTCACAAGTCACCATTAGCCTCTATGATCATTTAGTCCTTGACTTGTAGTACCACTCTTTTCTTTGATTAGTATGCTTTATTGCACTGCATGATTTTTGCCATTATTGCTCTCTTAGTTGGTTGCTCCCAGTCTTTTGCTAGCCTCCACTTGTATGAGTAAGCTCTACTCATGCCTCCAACTCCCAAGAAACCAAGTTATTCCAAAGTGTCCACTATAAACTCCTATGCATGGTGTGTTACACCATTCCAAGTATATTCTTGTTTTCAACTATCTTCCAATTAAAAACTATTTTGTTATGTGAAAACTTAGTGATTAAAGCCCTCACGAACTTGATGGCACACTTTATTCTTTGCCCCTAATAAACTTGAACCATTATGACAACTTTGGTGTATATGCTTGCACTTATAAGTTGGAATTAGCAGAACCGTGCTATCACGGGGAACGTTTTCAACATTGCACTTGTACCTTGTTGTACTCAGTTGATATCATGCTCTTTTGTCTATGGATGTCACCGGTGTGAAATAAAGAGGGAACTTGTAAGTCCACGGAGTTTGTATCCTGTGTTAGAGAAACGTCTGGGCCACTAGCCTAAGCCATGCCTAATCATGGTAAATGAAAAGATTGCTGAGATACTCATTGTCTGCTTGCCTTGTCATTTTGGTTATGGGAAAGCTCCTGTACCATATGCAAGGGGTACCCCGTTGGCGGTTCTCAATGATATGAAAATACTTACAGTGACAAGAACTCACCTGGACCCAAAGTTGTGTATGCATGAGGTGTGGCCCTCGTATTCAAGGGACATGAGATTGCCAGATTATACTTCGTCAAGCATATACTCCAGCTTTGCCACTTTAACCTTAACCACTTCAAGATGCTTATGATAGGGGCAATGAGGGCTGAAAGCTAACAAGTACCATAATTTTTAGAAGCTCTTTTTGAAACTTGTAATCCCTGCTTCCTTTATAAAAAAGGACTTTCTTCCACCACTATTGAGTCTCCACCTTCTACCTTTAGGCACCATTAAGAGAGCATAGTTCTCATTCTGTGTGCAGTGTTCCAAAGCTTATTAATTGATGCATATTGTGTTAATACTTGCTCTTGTGCTACTTGTTTCTAGTCACCCTTGTGAAATTTGCAGGTTTCTTATGCATCTATATTTCTACTTTATGAGGGACAAGCTGATTGCCACTATGCTATGTTTTCTGCATGTGAAACAAACAAACGTTTTTCAATGCATGTTATTCATGATCTTTGGTTGTAGCTTGTCACGTTGCATGCATAGTTACTATGTCCTATTGTTAGAACTCCATCTTTCATGCACATGTTTAGAGTTCTTTGATCCCAGCTTTCAATGCTTGTAAATGGTTGGATCTTTATTGTGAGGGTGCATGTCACCTCAAAAATTATTCTTTTTATCACTTACCTACTCGAGGACGAGCAGGAGTTAAGCTTGGGGATGTTGATACGTTGGAAATGTATCTATAATTTTTGATGCTCCATGCTTGTTTAGTATCTACTTTGCTTTGCTTGTCTACACTTTGAGGTGCTTTTTACATGTTTACTGGTACTAACCTATTAACAAGTTGCAACAGTGCCAGATGCCTGTTTTCTGCTGTTTTGGTTTGAGAAAAGTTAGTAACGAAATATTCTCGGAATTGGACGGGACAAAGGACAAAGTCAATTACTTTCCATGGGGAACAAGAAGTACAGAGGAGAGACGGAGGGGCCGGCTAGAGGGGCCAGACCCACCCCAGGCACGGCTGGGCCCCACCCCGCGCCTGGCTAGGGTTTGGTCGCCCTGGCTGCCGCCTCGGTCTCCCCCTTTGCCTATAAGAAGCCCCTGATGCAGAAACCCTGGGTACCCGATCAAATATCCACAAAATCGTCTGTAGCCGCCGCCACCATCGTCCCTAGATCGGGGGGATCTGATGTTCTTCCCGGCACCCTGCCGGAGGGGAGATCATCCCGGAGGCCTTCTCTCCGGTATGATGCGTGAGTAGTTCCACCTTGGACTATGGGTCCATGTAGTAGCTAGATGGTTGTATCTCCTCCTTTGTGCTTTCATGTATAGATCTTGTGAGCTCCGTTCATGATCAAGATCTAATCTATTTATAATCATGCATGTTGTGTTTGCGGGGATCCGATGTATATTGAGATTATTATGTTGGTTTGATTAATGTTTATGTCTTTATGATTCTATCATGTCTGTGTTGTTTGTGATCTTGCATGTTCTCTGTTGTTAGTAGCTATCTTGGCCAAGTAGTTGCTAGTGACTCCAAGAGGGGGTATTTATGCTCGATAGTGGGTTCATGCCTCTAGTTTCCCAGGGAAGTGATAGAAATCTCTTCGGTTGTAGATGTGTTGTTGCTACTAGGGAGAAAACAACGGTCTCTTGTTCATGGAACATGTGGACTGTTTACCTTACACACTTCGCTTAAAGCAGTTGTCTGTTGCTTGCAACTTAATACTGGAGGGGGTTCGGATGATAACCTGAAGGTGGACTTCTAGTCATAGATGCAGTTGGATGGCGGTCTATGTATCTTGTTGTATTGCCCAATCAACCTCATAGGATCTTTCTGATTAGTAATTGCATTATTATGCCTTGCTCAGTTCCTGTCAATTGCCCTGCTGTAATTTGTTTACCCTTCATGCCATGTTGTTTATCTAAGGAGAGCACCTCTAGTGAACTATGGACCCCGGTCCAATCTTTACCATTGATACATGTTCCACTGTTACTTGTTTACTTGCTGCAAACCATTACCTTCCACACCATCCGTTTAATCCTTTGTTACAGCAAACCGGTGATCTTGACAACCTCACTGTTCGTTGGGGCAAAGTCTTGAGTTTGTGTTGTGCAGGTCTCCATGTTGCTTGCAACACCTGTGTGACGTTTCCTTCCTCCTTCTGGTTCGATAACCTCGGTCTCAACTGAGGGAAAACTTGCCGCTTGCTCTTCACACCCTGCGCTTAGGGTTACCAACAAAGTGTCACGTCGAGCACCATCACCCATCCCTTGGCCCCGGGGGGTGTTGATACGTCGTAAACGTATCTATAATTTGTGTTGCTCCATGCTTGTTTTGTGCCAACTATCTTATGTTTTGTCTACACTTTGAGGTATTTTTATACACTTTCTGGAACTAACCTATTGACAACATGCCACAGTGCCAGTTGCCTGTTTTCTGCTGTTTTTGGTTTCAGAAAAGCTAAAAAATTAATATTCTCGGAATTGGACAGGACAAAAGCCAAACTTCATATTTTCCCGGAATGATACGGAAAATCAAAGAAGATATGTAGTAGGGCACCAGGGTGGCCACACCCTAGGGTGGCGTGGGTCCACCCTAGGTGCACCACCAAGGGGTGTGGGCCCCTGGGCCTCCATCGACCTTGCCTCCTTCGCCTATAAGAAGCATCCGACCCAAAAACCCTAAATCATCGACCAAAAAGCCATGTAAAGTTCCACAGCGCCGCCACCACCGAAGGAGAGATCTGTGGGACAAAAAGTCTCTATTCTGGTACCCTGTCGGGATAGGGAATTGCCCCCGGAGCTATCTCCATCAATCTCCACCACCATCTTCATCACCGTTGCTGATTCCCATGATGAGGAGGGAGTAGTTCTTCCTCGAGGCTAAGGGCTCTACTGGTAGCTATGTGTTCATCTCTCTCTCTCTATGCATGATCATATTGTGATCATGAGCTTTGTAATCAAGTAGATCTACTTTACTACTCAAGTGCTTTAATAGATCTCTGGCTCTCCCCACGTGTGTGAACGTGACAACGTGCACGTCGTGGTGGCATTTAGGATAGAGTCTACATAAATACTCAAGTGCTTCAATAGATATCTACTCTCCCCACGTGTGTGAAAGTGACAGCATGCACGCCGTGGTGGCACTTAGGCTAGAGTTCATAAATATTTATCATGAGTATATTTTGAGTTGGTTGTCTCTATGAAATTGTGGTGTTTGTTGGAACCATCTAGTGCTCAAGGTGACAATGTGGGGTTATCTAGATGGGGAAGGCGGACTTTGAAGAGTGTTATTATAGCTCTACCATGGATTAGAGTGTCCAACCGGAGAGTAGTTCAGGGTAGTATCATGAAGAGAATATATTTATTGAGAGTATTCACTAGTGAAAGTATGATCCCTAGGTCTTGTTTCTAAGCATTGAAACACCGTTTGCATCTAGATCTATTGCATGTTTGCTTGCTTCCATCTTTTTGCCTTTAGTCTTTTCCTCCTAGTCAGAAGCTCTTTTCTGGCACCGTTACCACTTATAATCATTCATACCACTTGTATTTCACTATCTCTTCGCCGAACTAGTGCACCTATACACCTGACAAGTGTATTGGGTGTGTTGGGGACACAAGAGACTTCTTGTATCTTGATTGCAGGATTGCTTGAGAGGGATACCTTTGATCACTTCCTCCCTGAGTTCGATAAACCTTGGGTAATCCACTTAAGGGAAACTTGCTGCTGTTCTACAAACCTCTGCACTTGGAGGCCCAACAACTGTCTACAAGAATAGAAGTGCGTCGACATCAGGTGTCACTCCTGGGAGCTTAATAGGATATCCAGACTGGCCCCACAAACCAGCACTAATCTTTTCTGCGCACTTTGTCCTCACTCGTGCGCACCCGGTACCCACTTCCTAGTCGATCACCCATCCGAGAATTGCTCTAGGCCAAGCACGCTTAAACTTAGAGTTATTTTCGAATGAGCTTCCAGAAAAAAAGTTGCAGCTTGTTGGTATGAGTATCCTATCATTCCTATTAAGCCATGTGTTGGATCTCACAAAGGCCTAGAGTGTATATCTCCATCGTCAGAGTAGTACTTATCATTCTTGACATAGCTAGAACATTGCTATACTTTCTGATAAACATGTAATCTATTTTTATAGTTACCTAGACACACAAAAATACTACCGAGAAGGCCCAAAGTGTATCTCTGCATCGTCATAGTAGTAATTCTCATTCTTGACATATCTAGAACATCGGTATACTTTTTGATAAACATGTAATCTAGTTTTATAGTTACCTAGTCATAGAAAAAATACTTGGATTCATCGTGTATATCATCTGATAAGCATGTCTGTAATATTTTCATGGTTGAAAGAAACAAGTAAACATTAATACTAATCCACTGATAAAATACCAACAACGTACTGACGAAGTGTTTCATAGTATATCAACAGTGTCTATCCGACACCATCGTTACTCTTAACAATATTTCTTCATAAATTACTGGAAATCTTGTAACAACTTACTTATTATGCCCATATTCAGGAAAACATGACGATCACCAATATATGAACTAGTCTTAAAGGCAATACTCACTACAGCAGCAGAATCGGACCATAGCAGTTATAAACATCAAGGTACATGCCTAATCGTCGTGCTCGCAGCTATGGTGACAAAAAAGGCCGCTGGGGATAATTGCATTAGGAAAAGTGCATACATGACACTCGTGTTGTGTATGATCATCGATCGAGCTAGTACAAGAATAGAAGATACATGTGAACACCTTAGTCCATTTTAGGATGACAAACCATAGGTGTCATGGTAGCTATGTGTGGGTGGTCCAGTTTGTTGTCGGTCTATGTATCCATGCTCACAATTTTTAGTTCCTTATGATCTTTTCCGGTGCAGCATTTTAAACTAATTTTTTTATAGTTAGGTTTGCTTAATTACCAGAAATCATGGAAGATCATAATATAAACCACAAATGTTGCCAGCTATTATCACAAGTTCACAACAGTACAAATATGACATAATAGTAGAACAATACATATAGCTAGGTGCCAGTTTCACAAGCACACCCAAATTTCCCCAATCGGACCTAAATTCGTCATAATTGATCACACATATTCCATCTAACAAAGTTATGCATACATAAATAGACATGTATCTCTCATTGTTAGTAGCTCTGTTGTGTTGGTATCTTCCATCAATCTGTTCTTGTTTTCTTCTTTTGCCTGTTGTTCATGCATATATACACAAAGGTAATGTCACATTATAAACTATAACTTTTTGGCAGACTGAATCTTGTAAATTTATTTGCAATTGAAAACTTTTAACTTAATAATGCAATGACATATTTAAAAACTACCTAGGTATATTTCCTCTATAAGATGGATAGGCCTCATCAAGAATGTAAGGTTGATGAAAATCAATATTCATAACATCAATAGTTGGTGTTGAGGGTATGTCACCATCCTACATATCATCATCAGGGTATCCTAACCCATATACATCCTGCTGTGGAAAAGACCTTACACTGTGCCATTCTTTATCACCATCCTCTAGGATGTAGTACACTTGTCTAGCTTGCCAAGCATGGATGATGCCTCGTCGTTGAGGTGTGTTTCGGTGTTCCCCCTTAAACTTAAGTTTATATGGGCCAATTTTTCTTTGACCCGTCAAGACCAATATTCAGGCCATGTATACCTCCGGATAGGTGTACTTGGTCAAGATGGGTATACTCCATGTTCTCACTAGCTGATCCCACCTTACGTTATCACGATATATGTCTTTGCATGCCACGTTTTGAAATTTTATTGTTATTGCTATATATCTTCCGACTTTTGTCTCCCGCGGATACATGAGTATGCGTGTATGGTGAGTATACGCCTAAGAGGACCATACGTGCTTCGGGTGCGTTTCGTATGGTCCTCAAAACAAGTCAATATCGAGTTTTTGTTATCAAAGTTTGAAAATAAGGGGGGACACCGAAGCAAAAGTGGTCGTTGAGTTGTTTCCCTGTGTCTATCAAATGTTAGTTCACAAGTTTGATTCCATACTCATGTATCTTGGTATCCCTAAGAGCAGTACTAACATAATCACATATGAACAATACAAATGAACCCCTTTCAGTGTAATTAAGCTCAATAATATATGTGACCATACCATAGTAAGCAGTCTCTTTGTTTCCATCCTTGCCATTCCATCATTGCCACACACAGCTACACCATAACTCATGGTGGCCTTCCGAAGTCCATAACCCATGTATGTAGACATATTTTAGTTTTTTTCGAAATGGGGTAGTCCCCGGCCTCTGCATCAATTGATGCATATAGCCTTTTTATTGCAAGTTTCAGAAGTCTCTCATAAAAGAGAGCAAAGCGTTAATATTTTAGTGTGTAGGTTTATTTATTTTGGAATGTATCTAGTCCAGTTTGAAATATGTAAAATGTCTTATATTAGTGAACGGATGGAGTACATAAAAACCCATTCCCAAGCAAATAGAATGACAAAACTGGTGATGATACATAAACCATCATAAAAAGGAGTAATAAAGATTATGAACTAGCAGATGGTACTAATGAATTAAATTATGAAAATTCAGATTGTTTTCAGAAGGCACGGGTATGACCTTTGTGCACCAAATGGTTATGGCATTTGTTGTTTGTACTGCATGTTTCCAGTGAGCATATTGTCAATAGCATTGGCAGTAACTAGGAACAAAAACACACCAAAGATCTCATGGCCAGAAAAGGAGAACTAACCTCATTGTGTAATATTACCAAATAAATGTCTCTACAAAGACACAAACTTCTGGGTCAAAAGATATCGTTTCATGCTAAGTCTGCCCGAAACCTGATCTGTGGTACGAACCACAAACAAGCTGGGAGTGGTGACTGGTTTCTGTATCACTTTGCCTGACTTTTTTTTTTAGAAATGAGTATGTATTAATATCAGATGTTACCAATTACGCCCAGCTTCTGCAACAACGCATTGCTTAGCGGCCACACAGATGCACACAGCCAAAAAAAAGAAAGAAGAATTACAAAAAAATAATTCCGCTACAGTGACTCATTCATTGAAATAGCAGTATTGTTGGAAATATAAGCAATAATCCATATGATTTAATCCGAATAATAAATTGATAAAGCATAATTATACAAACGGTACTAAAACCAATCATGCAGATTAACAAAGTAGATAAACAGATTACATCTATACAAGATAAACCTAACACATCTACGCCAAATGCTAGAACTAGAAACTCTAGCATAATCTGAAAGAGACAGTTAAGGATCACATACAGTGTAGGCTGAATAGTAGCCGCAGCGGTCGCAGCAGTATTGTCGCCCATGTTAAGGTTGTCGAAGAGGTTGTTGACGTTTAGGAAGAAGTCGTCGTTTGGGAACTCGTCGTCGGACGACGTCGTGGTTTCCAGTAGTCGTGCTTGAGCGCTCCCCAAAAAATTGATCGCCCCTCACCTGTACAAGTTCACGAGAGACGGGGTTTCGGAGGCCTACTGTCCCGATCTATGGTGCACGGCGCAAGCCAGGATGGAGAAGACGAAGGCGGCGGCGCAAGGTTAGGGAGGTAGGCGCCTGTGTGGATTGATTACCGATTAGGTTTAGCGCAAACGCTTATATAGTGTAGGTCAAGGAGATCGTGGGACATAGCCCACGTCTGAGTCGGTAACAACCCATGTTCATAAAAACTGAAAACGGATGTAATTAACGCGTCCGTTAATGACTCATAATTATTTTTTTCCAATCAGCAAAAGAAAGCTCGGCTCGGCGAGATTCACGCAACCCGCGGCGCGTGCGCACGTCGTGGTGAGGCGAGGCATGGCGAGGCAAGGCGGACGGCGTCGAAGGAGGAGTGCGCGAGGGCTTATCTCCTTGCCACACCTTAGTGAGTGGTGCAACACTCTATTATATAAGGTGGTCCAACTCCCCTTCCACTAGCAATGTGGGACTAAACTTTAGCACCACTAGCACAGCCATATGCTGCCATATATAAGTGGATCAAAGAGAATTTCAGAATTTGTCTAATGGGCCAACAGCCCAATATACACCAAATTCCAACAATCCCCCACAAAGTCTTATTGGCACATCACATCACTTTTCTTCCAAAACATTATTTTATATACCGGTGTGTAGTGGAGACTGTTAAGTTGAACTTTCACGTTAAACTTCATGCTACACTAGCTAGCAACTTGAATAGTGGATTATTCCTTGAACTACAAGTTTTCTACGCGCTAGTTTCACACTAAATCTAGACTGGTACAGGGCTGTCGTCGGCTTCCCCGCGGTTTGGAGATTATGCGTCATATTTCAGGGTCTTTCATGAGTTTATTAGAGAGCACCCAACTCTCACGAAGAGAGTATTGCATCTTTATGGAGATGTAAATATAATATGGGGATACTCTCCTCTCAGCTGACCAACAGCTTGTCTCCCAGCTTTAATTCACGGGATCTCCGATCACATAGAGTGGGTTACCACTGGGATCAACTCATAGCGTGGGTCTCAAACCCATCTCCCTCGATGCATTATCTATCACATTACGTGATAAACCCTTTGTGAAGATCTGCCAGGATTTTAGATGTTTGGATATAATCCAACGCAATAACTCTAGGTTTCTCAGTTTCCTGATAGATTTCAATCTCCTCTTCCCATGCCTTGATGACTTCATATTGTCCTTAGAACTGTTTACTTTGACGATCACAGTTTGATTATCACAGTTCATCGGGATGGCGGGTATTGGTTTTTCAACCATAGGTAAGTCCATCAAGATCTCACGAAGCCACTCTGCTTCAACAGTGGATGTGTCTAATGCTGTGAGTTCTGCTTCCATTGTTGACCTCGTTAAGATGGTCTGCTTGCAAGACTTCCAGGAAACAGCGCCACCACCAAGTGTAAACAAATAACCACTTGTGGCCTTAATCTCATTAGCATCAGATATCCAGTTTGAATCACTATAACCCTCAAGTACCCGTGGATACCCAGTATAGTGAATACCATAACTCGCAGTGCCTTTCAAATAGCACAAAACTCTTTCAAGAGCATGCCAATGATCATCTTCAGGATTTGACACAAATCGACTCAGTTTTCTTACAGCAAAGGAGATGTCAGGTCTAGTAGCGCTAGCTAAATACATGAGAGAGCCAATAATTTAAGAATATCTCAATTAATCTTTAGCAATCCTTCGATTCTTTCGAAGTAGCACACTTGGATCATAAGGCGTTGGAGAAGACTTGTAGCCGCTATACCCAAAGTGACTCAATATCTTTTCCACATAGTGAGACTGAAGCGGTGTAATCCCACCATTGGCATCCTTTAGTAACTTGATGTTTAAAATTACATCAGCCACTCCCAAGTCCTTCATCTCAAAGCAGCGATATAGGAACTCTTTGACCTCCTCGATAATAGTGAGGTTGGTCTCGAATATCAATATGTCATCAACGTAGAGACACATAATAACTCCCTCGCCCGCACCATGGCGATAGTACACACATTTGTCAGCTTCATTTACAACAAAGCCTTCAGTAGTTAAAGTTCTTTCAAACTTCTCGTGCCACTGCTTAGGAGCTTGCTTAAGACCATACAAAGACTTCACTAACTTACACACCTTTCCTTCTTGACCATCTACTACAAATCCGTCAGGCTTCTCCATATAAATTTCCTCATCTAGCTCTGCATTTAGAAAAGTTGTCTTAACGTCCATTTGATGAACGAGAAGACCATGTGAGGCAGCCAAGGAAAGTAGTACTTGAATAGTGGTCAATCTGTCTACAGGTGAGTAGGTATCGAAGAAGTCTTCACCTTCCTTTTGGGTATAACCCTTAGCCACAAGACGTGCCTTGTACTTTTCAACAGTACCATCAGGTCTAAGATTTTTATTGAACACCCACTTACATCCTACAGGTTTGCACCCATAAGGACGATCAGTGACTTCCCAAGTACCATTAGATAAGATGGAGTCCATCTCGCTTCGGACAGCTTCTTTCCAGTAGTCAGCATCTTGAGATGCATAGGCTTCTGAAATAGAAGTGGGAGTATCATCCACAAGGTACACAATGAAATCATCACCAAATGACTTTGCAGTCCTTTGTCTCTTGTTCCTTTTGGGAGCTTCATTGTCATCCTCCACAGGATCATCAGAGTGTTCTATCGGCATAGTGGGTTCAGGAATTATAGAAAATTCCTGACTAGATGAACTACTCATCTCCTGATTTGATGAGCTAGACATACCTTTCATTGGAAATATGTCCTCAAAGAAAGTCGCATCATTCGACTCCATAATTGTACCAACATGCATGTCAGATACCTCAAATTTTACTATCAAAAATCTATAGCCAATGCTATGAAAAGCATATCCCAGAAAAACAAAATCCATGGTTTTTGGTCCAAGCTTTCGCTTCTTGGGTATTGGAATATTGACTTTCGCCAAACAACCTCAAGTTCGTAAGTAAGAGAGTTTAAGTCTTTTCTTTTCCCATTCCTCAAATGGAATCATGGTTTTATCCTTTACAGGAGCACGGTTTAGGACATGACACGCGGTCATTAGCGCCTCCCCCCACCATTCCTTGGAAAGACTCGATGTATCTAACATGGAGTTAACCAAATCGGTTAGAGTGCGGTTCTTTCTTTCGGCCACCCCATTTGACTGAGGTGAGTAGGGAGGCGTCCTCTCATGTATAATACCATGTTCCATACAGAATAAATCAAATTCATTTGAAAAGTACTATCCACCACGATCCGACCTTAGCCGCTTGATTTTAAGATCAAGTTGGTTTTCTGCTTCAGCTTTATAGATTTTGAAGTAGTTCAAAGCTTCATCTTTAGATTTCAGAAGATAAACATAGCAGTATCTAGTGGAGTCATCAATCAACATCATAAAGTATCTTTTTCCACCTTTTGCCAACACACCATTCATCTCATAAAGATCTAAATGTATAAGTTCTAGCGGTGCTAAGTTTCTCAGTTTCTCGGTTCCGCAGTCGTATGAGACTTGCGGGTTTGATTTTCTTGCACACAAACTTGGCACTTAGAACCTTTGATAATGGTAAATTTTGTAATTAAACTCATATTGGCTAGCCTCTTCATGCAACCAAAGTTAATATGACAGAGTCGTCAATGCCAAACATTGGACTCATTATCATTGCAAACATGATTAATAACTTTAGTACATGAGTCTGACAAAGACAAGCGGAACAGACCTTCGCACTCATAACCCTTTCCAACAAATTGTACATACTTGGAAATTACAACTTTCTTGGACTCAAAAACCAACTTAAAACCATCTCGACATAAAAGTGATCCGCTGATGAGATTCTTATTGATGGAGGGAACGTGCTACACATTCTTCAGCTGTACGGTCTTCCCCGAAGTAAACTTCAGGTTTACCGTACCAACACCATGAACAGGAGCACGTGAGCCGTTTTCCATCAGCACGGAAGAAGTCCTTGAGACCTGATAAGAGGAAAACATGGAAATATCAAAACATACATGTGTATTAGCACCCGTGTCTATCCACCAATCAGGAGAATGACATACTAAAAGGATAGTAGGTAAAATACCGCACCCAACATCCTTCATATCAGTATCGCTAATAACAACATTAACGGCCTTGCCGATGTTCCCATGTTGACACTTGTCAAAGCGATTAGGGCAGCTAGGATCCCAATGATTAGGATCACCACAGACGTCGCAAGAGCCTTTCCTCTTATCATTTTTCTTCTTGAAGTTGGTTGAGTGTGTGGCCTTGTTCTTGCCATCAAACTTCCCCTTTCCTTTAGTTTTGTTCTTATTCTTGAACTTGTGGGATTGGAAGTTTTCCTCTGCACTAAATTGGTTGTAGAACCTCCCTCAAATCCTCGAGCGGTTTTGTCCTTTGCTCTCGCCTTCTCTTCCACATGAAGAGAACCAATGAGATCCGTAATAGAAAACTCTTGTCTCTTATGTTTCAGAGAAGTAGCAAAGTTCCTCCACGAGGGAGGAAGCTGGCAATAATTTCACCAGCCACAAATTTGTCCGGTAAGGAACACTTGAACTGCTCAAGTTCTTTGGCAAGTGATTGTATCTCATGAGCCTGCTCAACGACGGAGCACTCATCAACCATCTTATAGTCATAGAATTGCTCCATGACATACAAATCAGTGCCAGCGTCCGAGACCCCAAACTTGGCCTCGAGCGCTTCCCACGCGTCCTTGCCATTATCAAATGACATATACGGGTCAACAATGTTGTCCCCAAGAACACTGAACAAAGCCGCCATAAACATGGTATCGACTTTCTTAAAGGTCGCCTCGCCAAAAGAAGATCTCCTTCAGGCTTGCCAAGAGTGGCGCTATAGCAGTTTAGGTTTTCAAACCAGAGAACTTCTCTCTTGCGCCATCTCTTATAGTGCATGTCATCAAAAGGAGGCGGCCTAGTAGCCGCGGCTACACCAGTGGAATTCAGTTGCCTATAATCAGGTTTTTGGATTGTTGAAAATATAAGCAATAATCCATATGATTTAATCCGAATAATAAACTGATAATGCATGATCACACAAACGATACTAAAACCAATCATGCAGATTAACAAAGTAGATGAACAGATTATATCTATACAAGATAAACCTATCACATCTACGCCAAACGCTAGAACTAGAAACTCTAGCATAATCTGAAAGAGACAGTTAAGGATCACATACAGTGTAGGCTGAATAGCAGCCGCAGCGGTCGCAGCAGCGTTGTCGTCCATGTTGAGGTTGTCGAAGAGGTTGGTGACATCCGGGAAGAAGCCGTCGTTTGGGAACTCATCGTCGGACGACGTCAGAGTTGATAGTCGCGCTGAGCGCCTCCCCAAAACCTGATCGCCTCACCCAATGCATTCATGAGAGGCGGGGTTTCGGAGGCCTACTGTCCCGATCTTCATGCACGCCTCAAGCCGGGATGGGGAAGACGAAGGCGGCGGTGCAAGGTTCTGGAGGTAGGCGCGTGTGTGGATTGATTACCGATTAGATTTAGCGCGGACGCTTATATAGTGCAGGTCAGGGAGATCGTGGGACAAAGCCCACGTCTGAGTCGGTAACAGCCCATGTTCATAAAAACTGGAAACGGCTGTAATTAACGCGTCCGTTAATGAATTAATTTTTCCCAACCAGCAAAATAAAGCTCGGCTCGACGAGATTCCCGCAACCCGTAGACCGCAACACGCGGCATGTGCATCGTGGCGAGGCGAGGCGGGCGGCGTCGGAGGAGGAATGCGCGAGGGCTTCTCTCCTTGCCACACATTAGTGAGTGGTGCAACACTCTACTATATAAGGTGGTCCAACTCCCCTTCCACTAGCAATGTGGGACTAAACTTTAGCACCACTAGCATAGCCATATGCTGCCATATATAAGTGGGCCAAAGAGAATTTCAGAATTTGTCTAATGGGCCAACAACCCAATATATACCAAATTCCAACAAGTACTATCACCACCAAGACAGCACCAGAAGTCCAACTTCTCCAAAAACGACGCCTCTAAAAAGGGAACAGTTGACATAGATATACCCTACGGATACCCGATGTTAGCCTACCTGGTCCAGCCCGACGGAAGGCCCACTCGACGACATACCAAGGTCCATGACGCCTATGACGTTTCGGCTGCTTTGAAGCCCATATGGACACGGACTTCCAAGCACACAAGACAAGGAAAGCTTAAGACTAGAGTTTGAATACAACTTATAACCAAATCGTATTGGCACCTGAGACCTAGCCTCCCCATATATAAAGGCTAGGAGGGTCCAACAAGGAGGACAGACTACGCCATAATACTCACCTCATACGCACCTCACGCCGGATTGCATCTGCGCACCCCTGTAATCCTCGGTTCCGCCGTAATCAAGAGCAGACAAGCAGGATTAGGATTTTCCCTCTGGAGGCCTGAACCGGGGTAAATCTCGTGTCCCCGTGTTGTTTGTCTATTAATCGTTCCGTGATCTCCAGCATCTCCATCTTTTTCGAAACCCAAGTCCATAACAATGGGCATTTATGAGATTTAACCTCATCAATTGGCGCCGTCTGTGGGAACCGGGGATGCTGATCGTGCGATCGTGGCGGTCCCATCATCTACGATCTACAACTCGACGTCATTCGGACTGGATTCCTCATCATCAATGGTGGCCAGATTGCATCTGGTCGGCTCATCTACTTCGGCTCCCTCACCATCAGCAAAAGTTAGATCGCATTTGTTCGATTCATCTGAGACGGCGCAGGCGCAGAGATTCATCATCGACGTCTCCACTGCGACCGAATTTATCTTCATCAACGCGGTCGCATGGCTCAACGTCAGCATCGCCCTCTTGCTCAGTTGATCGGATCTGTCATGTTGAGAAATCATTGCGGAATAATCAAGCTACCGGCAGATCAAAATTTTGCTGAGACATCGGGCAGCCACGATTTCTTGTCGGATGATATACACACGCTGATCGTTTTACAGCAGACGGTACATGCTTATGGAGATAATTATCGTGGACCAGTAGGACCAACCGGGCATGCTCTGGCATCGGATCTCGAGACCGACGTTGTTTATTTTTTGATCTAAAAAGCTGGAGCGATGCAATGCATATGAGAGTACCAAAGTCTACTTCCGTGCAGCAAAAAGCAAAACGAACAGTGCTCGGTTTCCAACAACGGACAAGGCAATCCCAATTTTACACGAGAAAATCTTCAAAGGAAAAAGAGCTTCACCTCAAAGAGAAAAACCAATGGTCGCAAAGTTGAATCGGCAACAGCCACGCGAGCAGAGAACTTCTACCAGCCAAGACATGCGTGCTATATCACATGTGGCCGCGACTAATGGTTCTACGTTTTGCACGGTGTTGACCTCGACTACGCGTCTACCACATCGATTTCTTCCGCCGACGACCCGATGGACACGTCGACTTCGGTTCGCCGCACGACTCCGTCGACCTTGTAGTCCACACGTCTGCCCCGACGACTCCGCCCGCTATATCGGTTCTACACCCGGGGTTGCGCCAACTCCGCCGCGTGACCCGTTGCGGTCTTCGACCCTGACGACCTTCTGCACTCTTCGACCACGGCAACCTTCTGCGATCTTCGATTGCAGCAAACTGCTGCCACCATCGGCCTCAGCGGCCCTCTGTTGCATTGACTCCGGTCCGCCTCGACCATATCAACTCCACGCTCGGGGGTTGCGCCCACTTTGCCACTCGACTCGCGACCATCAACCTGTTGCGATCTTCGATTGTGACGACCGGTTGCATCAGCGTCAGCGACCACGAATCGGGAGCTCCCTCCGCTTAGGCGACCAGCCGCGGCCTTCGGCTCCAGTAACCCGTTGCAGTCTTCGGCTCCGATGTATGGCCTTCGGCTGTGGTGACCCGATGTATCCTTCGAATATGATGACCCAGTGTGGTCTTCGATTGCGACAATCTTCAGATGCGGAACTCGCTCCCGCCATCGATCCCAGGAACCCGTCACTGCTATGACTGCGGTCCGCCGCGTGACCCGCTACCGCGTCAACTTCACCACGATAACCAACAAAGCTAAGTTTCCCTCTACTTAGAGCTGATTTCAATTTTAACTCGCACTCGGGGGCTGCGCAGTCTTCGAGTAACCTAATGTGGCATCGTCTCTACGCACTCGAGCACCTCATACGCGACAGTCCGAGTAGCTGATTCTGCCTGGTCATCGAATCCTTAAACTCCGAGTGCCTCGGCAAGGTATTGAGACTAAGGGTAACCAGGCTAACGAAAAGGCCTAGCAAACAGTGCAAAAGTGTCGAATCGATTGGCACCAGAATTTTACCTTACAAACCGACAAGCAACTATTATTTACAAGATACAAGTACTTCACAATTTTTCATGTTTTCTGCAGCTTACAAAGACGTCAACTGCGATGAGCTATTCTATCGGGTCCTCCAACAGGAGTCGACGAAACAACCGGTTACGCCATAAACTCAAGACCCGAGTCGAATCCCTCCTCGTATGGTTGCATCGTTTGATGCTACACAACATGACGCTAGTCGCGCACCCGACAGAAGAAACGGCGTCGACTTCATCTGAAACGTCGAGTCCTTCCGGCTAAACGTCGCGCGACTCCGCTACGTTGACTCTTGGATCCTTATGCGTGACACGCTGACTCGATGCACTTCCGGGTCAGTAGTTTCTCCTCGCATGAGTCTCCATTCGAGTCTGCAACTCGGCTAGACACTCGGAGGCTATTCCTATCAGGAGCGCTGGTCGCGCACCCGATGTACTTCCGGATTAGTGATACGCCCACGAGATCGTCAACTATAACTACACGATACAAGACTCGAGTCTCTACCCGAGTCTATGACTCCGCCAGACACTCGGGGGCTACTCCAAACCGGAGCGCTGGTCGCGCACACAAAAGATATTCGAGTGGCACTCTTCGATTCCTCACTCGAATCAAAGATCCGACTGAGGACTTGGGGACTACTCCCATAGGGAGCGCTGGTCGCGCATTCGAAAAAATGAAGGCATTCAGGACATCTGCAAGGTCATCCGAAGAACTTCCGGATCGCTGTAACCCACAACCGACGACTATAAGTCTCTGCTCGAGTCTACGACTCGAACAAACACTGGGGACTACTGTCATAGGAGCGCTGGTCGCGCACCCTATAGTCCATTGTGTTGACTACGTCCATAATGCTGACTTCTTTACAACAATCGAAGAAATTCAGTTGACCCGACGAACTTTCGGGTGAAGTGCTTCGCACTCGACACAACTTTCGACTCCGACATCCAAATGCAAGGTTTAAGACAACTAAGTCTCCACCCGAATCTATATTTCGGATGGACACTCGGGAGCTACTGACATAGATATACCCTACGGGTACCCGATGTTAGCCTATCTGGTCCAGCCCGACGGAAGGCCCACTCGACGACCTGCCAAGGTCCATGACGCCTATGACGTTTCGGCTGCTATGAAGCCCATATGGAAACAGATTTCCAGGCGCACAAGACAAGGAAAGCTCAAGACTAGAGGTTGAATACAACTTGTAATCAAATCATATTGGCGTCCGAAACCTAGCCTCCCTATATATAAAAGCTAGGAGGGTCCAACGAGGAGGACAGACTACGCCATAATACTCACCCCATACGCACCTCACATCAGATTGCATCTGCGCACCCCTGTAATCCTCGGTTCCGCTGTAATCAAGAACAGACAAGTTGGAGTGGGGTTTTCCCTCCGGAGGCCTGAACCTGGGTAAATCTCGTGTCCCCGTGTTGCTTGTCTGTTAACCGTTTCGCAATCTCCAACATCCACATCTTCTTCGAAACCCAAGTCCATAACAATGGGCATTGACGAGATCAAACCTCGTCAACAATGCAAACACCGTCATCGCCCGATCAAAGATCTGGGTTTTCACCCTGAAGAAAATCCGCTCTCTCAAAACAATACCTTCAACAAGACCATTGTCAGGCACAATCAATTAAGGCCAGACCCTGGATTTTCACCCTGAGATAGGACCATGAACCTCTCATGTGCAATCGCCCCCACTTGCATGCCACTGCTCCAATTCACAAGTCACCTAGTCAATTCTTCATCACCACCCAGACTCGGACCACCATTGTTTGTCCTCAAATCTCAGTCTTCATGACTTTTTTCGTCGGCACCATGGAACGAGAACATGCTCTATGATAATAACAGCCAACAAAGCTTCGAAGCACAACCTATGAAACCTAACGGTCAGGGTAAAACATGGCATGGGTGCGTATGACTCGAACCACCGTTGTCTGCCTGACATAACAACTTCCAGAAATGCTCGTTTCGTTATAGAGACATGCGTCTTGAATAGAGGTATGGGAAATAGACGGTAGACCCTGGGAATGGTAAAGAAACAAAATTTTCTATGGAACTTGAGACTTGATCAGCTATGTCCAATGGA
Source organism: Avena insularis (assembly GCA_023614405.1). Classification (NCBI taxonomy): domain Eukaryota; kingdom Viridiplantae; phylum Streptophyta; class Magnoliopsida; order Poales; family Poaceae; genus Avena; species Avena insularis. The sequence goes on along the minus strand of CM042693.1, from coordinate 313,175,908 downwards.
TGACTGTCAGCTAAGTGCAGAGAACTGAGAATTGTAAGCGCTATACAATTACAGAGATCCTGTAGTTTTGCCACAACTGCATTACACCCTGGTTTGAGTGTAAAGTAACAACTCACAACCATTGTCAGCTACTGCCACTACACTTGATTTGGCATCAACAGCAACACGGGAAACTCGAACACCTGCTGATTGTAAAAGTTGGAAAGATGAAAATGTTATTTACAGAGGAACATGCAGCATTGTAACATAAAACAGCTAAATCTTTCAAAGCAAAACAGCACCATACTAAAATAGCAGCAGTTGAGAAATAATCATAGTTAAAGTACCAAGGTCCTTGAAGAGTGAACTATTTGACAGTACTATTAGAAGCATAATTATAAATGTGGAACCAGAAAAGTACAGAACAAAGCATATTTAAGTTAAATTACAGAATTATTTATTTACTTTGAAGCTGTAAGTACAGAATAATTGTTCATTCAAGATAAAAGGTGCAACCCTCGTTATCTCAATCATCTGGTACAAACAGATTAATACTTTGCGCTTTCATCCCAACTGCTAAACCTTTTAGAGATGTCAAACTAGTTAACTACTAGCACAGATAAGTGAGCCTAGCTCACTTGGTTGAGGGAGTGGACGTACAATCCATGTACCTGGGTTCAAATTGGCATGAATTTATGTTCCATTTTTTGTTGTCAGGGCTTCCCTTACAAATTTTCTTCGAAAAACTATTAGCACATATTTAAGAAGATATGTTCACTTACTGTTGAAGCACTGTGTGCTGGTAAGTTTTCTCCCAGAAGACAATTCCCACATATACAAGAGACCTTCATATGTTCCAGCAAATCCATAGTTACCAGTGGCATCTACAGAAGTAGCCCTGAAAAGCAAAAATGTGAATTACTGAAACCTGAGGATAATTGATGGTATGCACCTAGGTAACAATACTTCAGTTGGCCTGCCTTCACCTGTACAAAATCTAGGCTGGCAACTCTTTGTGGACTAGGTATAAGTAACACATTGTACTCCATATGCCGTTGCACATTGAGATCAAAGATTAATGACTCGTCAAGACATTCATCTTCTTTGCTTTCCAACCCTTTCTTTCTTGATGAGGGGCTTTAAGCTTGAAGATAAGTCAATAACTCCGTCAACTAGTTTCCGCATGGGATGAAGCTCTATATAAGTCAGTTACAAGGATCATCTGCTGTCCCCGTTTTATGCAATAGCATCGAGTTCCATTTTCAGCTCAATGGTGTCATGCATATTAGCTAAATATTAGTAGTCAACTAATTGTGTTCTTCACTAAAATATAGAGACTAGTGCAGAAATTCTTGTGTTCAGGTAGAATCAGGGGAGTTGCATTAAATTGTCATGTCCTCTGGAGCAGGAGATGAAAGCTTGATATGGCATTTGAGTCTATCAAGTAGACCATATGGCCAGTCATTCCTCTGTAAATAGGGGATGCTGGATCTGGGGCGGGGATTAAAAAAACAAGAATAGCTAAAGCCAGTCCTGTCTGACTTTTAGTCACAGGTCCAATTATGGCCCAAATGTCACCCATTGGATCCCTGTTTATGGTGAAATAGATGCGACGTATGCATATTTATTAGGAGATAGATGAAACTAGGTTCCACCACTCCAGAAATACAAAGAGATACCAATGAATACAAAATAACCTCTTTTATTGATTGAGTTGTTGCTCATAGATGGCAACATGCCATCCCTAATGTATACTAATGAATAATTTGGTCCCTTGGGATCAAATCCTAACAATCCTGACTAGCGAGATCGTATCCCTTATATGAATGCCCCTAACTAATGCATGAAACAATAGATGTATCATTACTTCTTAAACATGACCCAAACATTAAATCTTGAAAAGAAATTTTCAAACTTTGAAAGAGGAGAGATAGCCTATGAAACTTTCCTCCAGAATATCGTCTGTGTGAAGTTGTCATAAAAGGTCAACCTGGGCAAGGATGCTGAAATTGTATGAGTATTATGTCAATTTTGCCATTATTTGTTTAATGCCTTTTTATGTGATTTTCGCCAAGGGGGCACACGAGCAACCCTAGATACAGATCAATAACCATGCCTAGATACCCTAGGGACTGCAATTAAAGGGAACCCATCAAACATAAGATGGTACTTATTCAAACTAGTTGACAAGGTTGAGTGCAACAATCAAAATCTAACATTCTATAACTGAACATGGAGAAGTGAAGATACCTTGGATCAAAAATATTTCCCATAAAAACTTTCTTATTTGCCAGCAGAGCTAGCCTCCATCGAGCATTGTGTTCTTTTGCTCGAAGGTCGTGTTGATACTCAGCAACTGAAGCAGAAGACACCATAATCCAAACAGCTATATCTTTTCCTGATAACATCAGAATGGACTCCTTGTCATCTTTTGCAGACTTGTCACTCACTGTGATCTCTCGTAACCTTCTCTCTATGTCATTGACTGAAGCATGAACGATATCCTCTTGTAAACTGCAGAGGCCTACAGGGAGAATCTGGAACACGATATTCCCTGGAGCTGCAAAAGTTGACAAAAGTGTTCTCTTGGAGATGTCCCTAAGAAAATTATTGACTGAAAATCAGATGTTTACTGAGGGAACACATAAACATTAGTAGATCAGCAAAACAACCATGATTAAAGAAAATCAAAAGTCAGGTAGAAATGTTATCACACACAAGGATTACATTGATAATGAGCATCCATTTTCCAGTAGTTCTTTTCTTAACAGAGAAAGTAGAGCTGACAAAAGAACCCAGCAGAATGCTTATGCAATAGAACTGGATTCTTTGTTTCTTCAATTGATACGCAGGGGGGGGGGGGGGGGGGGGCGGAATTATAGTACCAGAAGACCCAAATGGTCGTACTGTTTACAGGGGAAAAGGGGGGGAGGGGCAAGATTACAAGGAGTTTTTCAGCCAACGCCCTGATGTAGGCATTGCAGCCAGATGTCTGCCTCATGAGCATGTCTCTGAGGTAAACGTGCATGCCGCAGGTGGCCATCATCTTTGCAGTTTCGGTGAGAAGAGGGAGGTTCGGCGTGAGCCCCTGAAAAACGACCCCATTGCGGTGTTTCCATAAGCAGAGCAGGAGGAAGGTGGAAGCCTTCGCCTGTGCCATCGTGGTTGTCCAGGGGTAAGAGTGAAGCTGACAGACGTCAGGCTGGCTAGGGAAGACGCAGCTGATCGATCGCCAGAACTGCAGAGGAAAATGGCAGCTGAAGACCAGATGATTTGCTGATTCGCGGGGGAAACTGCAGATAGGGCAGGTGCCTTCATCCGGTTTCAGAATATTCTTCTTGACCAACTCACTTTGAGACTGAATCCAAGCCTGAACCAGCAGCCAAGCGAAAAATTGCACCTTAGATGGGGCATAGTTGGACCAGACAAACTCATGGAAAGGAGTCGTGACACCTCCCCATGTGCACAGCTTGTAGAGGGCAGACGGTCGAGGGTGCCATTGGGTTTGGCACAGCGCAGAAGCTCCCAACGATCAATCGCGTCAGACAGAGACATGCCGGCAAGCGTAGCGGAGAGCAGGGATAGCTGACGCTCACCGGAGCTGGTGAGCCTCGGAACCAAGGTGGACCTCAGACCAACCGAGAGAACATGGTGCACGGAGACCTCTGGGTCAACAGCATGGGAGAACAGAGCAGAGAACTGGCAGCAGAGAGGAGAGCCGCCCAACACTGAATATTATTTTTCGAATCATTTTTCCGGAATATAGAGAGAGTAAATATTTCGAAGCACATAATGGTTTTGATTCACCTTATCAGGGAAAAGTCTTCCATAATTCTAAGTTTCTAACCTACTCCCTGCTCGGCTGCTCCTAGTTTAAGTCTGTCCTTATCTACTACAGCTTGTTGCTAGTTCTACGGTCACTGAATTCTTCAATGTTGCATTTGTCTTTGGATTTCAGCAACTCAAAGAGCTTTGTCAACTTAACTCTTGAATATGTGAGGCCTTCTAATAAGACTCTCTACAAAACGTAATATTGTATTCAGAGACATCGCTGTAAACCTTGAATTCGGCCCTCACTTGGCAACTTGTTTTTGAGCGTCTTGTGGAGAAGATACTGATGAAGGCTCATGCAAGAATAGTCACACGAAGTATCCAAACCACAAAGCAACAAAAAATAAGAGCAAATTCCACTTTTTACCCCCTAGTTTGAATTTTTTGACACTACTTACCCCATTTAGCAAAAGTTGTGCCAAATTCTACCCCTTCTAAAATTTTGTGAGCATTCCGATCTGGAGAGAGTCATCCGCGTGGCTAATCTATTTCAGTATGTACCTGCTTTTTGGTTTCAAGTTTTAGTCCCTCTCATGTCATTGCATTTGATTTAGCGCTTCGAAAGCACACACAGTATGCCAGTACAGAATGTCCATGCTAACTACGCTTGTTACTTGTGAAATATAGTCCATTGTAGCTAGAAATCTTAGATGAGGAACCTAGATGGGTACGTACGTAGAGCTTGCAACAAGTAGAGTGTTTGAATGTAGCTCCTCCTATATACCAGCATTTACTAGTAGAATAATGTGCAAAATGAAGTACTAGATGATCTGTTTCAAATCCCAAAAGAGCTAGCTGAGGATCAAATTATTCAGCCCACCACTGCCAATCGCTTTGTATCTGCTTCACTCGCAAAGCGACGTACGCAAAAAGGTGAAAAGGAAGCGTCCTAGCTGAGCTCGTGCATATAAATTTTGACCGCTAGGAGAAAACCGCAAGATTCAGAAAAGAACCACAAGAAGAAAAACTGCCTAAGTGGTCGCCACATGTACCTAACTGCTAGAACCCACCGGTCAAAACACTCACAAAACTTTAAAAGAGGTAAAATTTGGCACAACTTTTGCTAAATGGGGTAATTAGAATGAAAACTTGATAAATAGGGTAATTAGTGTCAAAAAAATCAAACTAGGGGGTTAAAAGTGGAATTTACTCACAAAATAAAGATAATGGTGTCAAGAGGGATGGATCCTAACTTACCACAAACAAAAGCCACCTGCACCATCATGACCAATAATTAGAGAGCTGCTTTTTGGTATTTTTCTGAGCTCCAGTATTGAAGGACCCACATTACCCAAACTAGAGATGACATATTCCTCAGAGATTGCGCTGCAAATAACACAAGGAATACTGAGATTAAATGGTGTCCATCCATGGATGAGGAGAAGATGATGCTTCACAGCATGGCGTGCATATACAGTTACATTTGTGTGGCGATGTTCACGTTAAAACTGTGCGCATGGGGGCTGTGAGCCTGGTATCGACGCTTTGCAGCAGTGTTATTGCTGTTGTGAGTCGTCGATTGTTTTGGCAGGTTTTTTGTTTATTTTTTTATTTTTCTTCCTTTTTGGCTGTGTGCACCCTATGTTGTCGCAGAGGTCGGGTGTAATTGATATTTTCTTAATATTAATATATTCCCTTTATCGAAAAAAATGAGTAGTACAGGAAATCTTCAAATTTAGTATATCATAAGTCTCACAGGGACGACATGTGAATCCCTGGTAGGAATGTCTAAGAAAAGGCAATATCAACATGAACTTAGTTGCATTGCAACAATACTGAAAGTATCGTAAATACAGAGAATCAGGTGGGACTCTCTTGCCCCTGGTGATTCCTCGAAAAAAATAGGGAGAATACTTCCGAAGTATGAAAGAGTTCAGCTAACAAAACAAGTATTCATCTACAGGACTAGGGCATCCACAGGGCAGAAACAAATACGCCAAAGCTAATAAAGCAATGTCTTAATTGCTCTTTCAGAAATACCTAGGTCGTGTAAGCTGTCAAGCAGCACATAACCTTTTTTCTGGTTTTTGTACTGGATGTATATATGGGGCGTGTGTTCTGTTATCCTTCTGGTAGTGGCACCCGGCTCCCAAGAGGAGGCATATGAAAAAATGAATAAATTAATGCAATATACAACATAGATGCTGTCTCTTCAAGTAAGCAATTCCAGGTACATTAGGGTGTATCATATTGATGGTTAGAGTTATCTTTCACGACTTGTACAGTAAAAACTAAAAAAATAGATAATTGCAAAGCATATTACTCTAATTGTGTAGTTGTTACTGAATACTAATGTTTTCTTATACATGAAATAGCATTCAGTTGGGAGGCTGACGACCAGGGCTCGAACCCTGGTTCTCACAAAAAAAGGCCCCTCACTGAGATTGTTCCCCGCTCGTGCCTGGTTGCCAACCATGCCACCACAAAGGGTGGAGCCGGCATTCAGGGCCTTCCCTTGACCTAAAGAAGAATGCCTTTGGGTTTCTTCTCCCCAAGGCCGAGCTTTGTTTTTCCTTATACATGATGAATTTACAACATTGTATGTGGGTCCACCAAATAAGTTATGTATTGTTTTATGAATGTACAAATGTGCATCCTTCTTTTAATATGAGTGCAAGAATATCCATCTCAGAGTGAAAATGCGATGCCTTCGACTTCCATTGTTTTAATCATATACTCCCTGCGTCCGGAAATAAGTGACTTGGATTTGTCTAGATTCGCATGTATCTAGACATGTTTTAGTGTATATATACATAAGAATCTAGACAAATCCAAGTTACTTATTTCTGGACAGAGGGAGTAATAAAAATAGGTTGCTCTGAAATGTTAAGGGATAATTACGCTTCCAAGTTCCAACAATATAACCAATAACATGACAACGTGAGTATGTAACACCGGAATGTCTCATACCATGCTGGCAGTAAAATTTGAGAGAATGAAACATTTAATGCTTATAATACAGCAATTGTACCTCCATCCAGTGACCATCATCCATATATGCAAGTTTCTGCTGTCTTCAGCCGCTACAACATAATTTGGTTCACATATCAAAAAGCAAGAAACTGTCCCATGAGGCATCAATTTGGTCAACAGTGAAATGTAGCCAAAGTTAACAGATACAATCTTCAGAGAATTGTCGTCGCACTGATCCAATTTGCATATGGAGCATGAACAATCAATGCTTTGCATCCTGTCAATAAGTTACGTGATTAGAATCAATAAAGGAGGTACATCCAACATGTCCTGCATGGCTCTAAGGGATAAGATTACAACCTGCAACAAGGTAATCTTATACTGCTAAGGAGGACCAGAAACTGGCCATCAGGTGTAAACTGTATCCCGGATCGTCCAAATGTAGACTGAACCAAAAAACAAGTATCAAACAAACGAATATAATGAGCTTTAACTAACAAAAGGTTGCATACTCTTACATTCCCTGTAGAAGCCTGCTCCAATGAGGGAAGTAGAAGGGATGTGTAGCCAGCAAAATAAGGTGGTTCTTCATGGTGATCCTTAGGAGTGATGTTGTACACATAGAGGAATCTCTCACAGCTCTCAGAAAAACCACAAAGTACATAAACGTGTAAGCTACTATTGTTTTTGGTGTTTAGCATGATAGACAAGACAGGCATCGGGTGCAGGTAGCAGCCCATAAGCTTTAAATTATGATCTGATCCTTTTGTTGTTGTTTCTGAGTGTTTGGATAGTAGGCCATTTACATGACTAATGTTGGAAAGTACGTGATCAGTGTGGTGATCAGAAACATTGTGTACATTGCCCATGTTCTTGTGGTCTGACCCATCTGCGGATATTGATGAGCTATTGTTGATACCTTCTTTTGGGTCCTTCAACTGCTGCTGGGCCTGCGTTGGTTTAACATCGCTGTTACCATGATTGCAGTGGGCGGGATGGGAACTATCATCCATGCCAAACTCTTCCTCTAGGCAAGCAAGGAGCGAATCGGACAAAATATACTGACCCTTCTCATGATCGTATAGCACATCAGGTATATCTTTGCTGTTGTGAATCTCAACCTGACACTCAGAAAATTCAGCATGATTTTCCCTTCTGCGCTGTAGCAACTTTGAGTCCTCATTAGGTTCCCTAGAGCATGCATCATCAGACTCGTGACGGTGAGCACCCATAGGTTTGGATGTGTTGTCACCCCAAATCTGTCCATCATCCTCGAAACTATCTGCGGCAACAGCTTTCATGTCATCTTGTTTAGCAATTTGTTCACCATTAGTGCTGCTATATTTAACTGTTTCACACAGAGGCTTCTCACTGACATGTGTTTGAGAACCATTCATATTCCCTTCACCCATACTTGTAGGCAAAGTGGCACCTGTAGAAGGCAAGAGACTGTTCAGAAGGACCATACCATTCTTACACATTGGGACAAAATTATTGGTCAAAGGTGGTGAAACTCTAAAGCATCATTTCTGTAAGCTGCTTGGCCAAAGAAAAAATTATTTTTCCAGAAAGAGAGGAACATTTCTTGATTATGATGAATCAATTTCTACAAAGTGTATATTTCTTTCCTTTTTTTGCAGAATGGAACGTATATTTTCCACAGAACGAACAATAGTTACCTTGGCCCCCATCAGCAGAGGGATTTTGAGCTGAAGCACTTCTCGCTAAAACTTCATGTTCTTCTTTCTTTTTCTTAATCTTCCTTCTTTTGTAAGTTTTTGTCAGAAGGGGTATCGCTTGGGGAAGCAAAAATGCCATCATAGACCTAGCTACTTCCTTCTCTGCTAAATCCAGATCAGACTTTTCAGAGCCTAAATAAGAACTCGAAGATAACCCATGTTCTTGAGATGAACTTGGGGCATAATCTCCCAAACTATCATTAACCAGAGTGCATTTTGAATCAAAGGGTACTTTTTCCAGCAACAGAGGCATACATATTGAAGTAGAAGAATCCCACAACTGTGCATTACTTCCAAGACCTCCCTTGAACATTGGAAATAAAATCGTTATCAGCCACTGGCCTTTAAACTAGTGTCACAATTCAGAGTTTCTAAAAAAATACACAAGTAGCCATCTCATGTCTGACTAGCAGCTACAACATGACTAGCAGTACAAGAGAGTGATAATCAATATTAGATCCTTAAAATCCTGCTGGGGAAGACTAATTTCTTAATTGCAATTTAAGATATTATTTGTGCATAACCATAGGATTGCAAAAGAAATATGTGTAAGCAATATGAATCTAACTATATAAGTATAACAGCTATGATCCAAAAATATGCCCTCAATTTTTTTTAACAAAAAGGAATATGCCAGATAGATATTCAGTGAACAAAGCTCTGTGAGTCCTTGAGGAAATCAAATGAAAAAGCATATGGTTTTCTAGAGTGCAGTCCTGATTCGTGAAGCTACAAAGAATTACCTCAAAGTCAACTAGAGTTAACTGTTTAAAATTATACTCATGAAATAAAGATTTTTTAGCCAGCAGAAGATTGAAACAAATCATATGGCAGTAGTGGTCTGTTTTCTCTCTCTGTCCATCCAGCTGGGACAAGTGATGTAACTTCCAAATATAATTCCTTTGTAGGATGTATACCAAATATCTGATGTGGATCGCACCCTGTGCAACAAATGGCAATCTCTATTGCACAATACAGTGTAGTTTCATCCATGGTAAGCTGTGATGTAGTTTATTTTTGCAGTTGAACCAAAAAAAATATTATGGCAACGGTAATCAAACACTAACTATTCTGCAAATGAAAAAAAAAATCAATCTCAACATACCTTGTTCGAACTTTGCTGAGCAGATTTATTCGACTCATCATTGCAATTATGGACCGAAGTCACCATATCTTGGTAGTGGGCTCTCTTAGCAATAGCCTCCTCCTGGACTGGGTTCATAAATCTCTTAGCAGTTCCATCTGTCTTGTCCAGACAAACATGCTGCTCTTCATAGTCATCAGAAACATCAGTTGCAACCTTATCAGTTGACTGTGAAGCAGCACCAGAAATGTTTGGATAAGACATGTCTATTCCAAATCCAGTTGAATCTACTAGAAGCTGACGAAGCAGTCTCTGAACAGATGCATTTTTAAACCCAAAAAGCTGCATAAGACAATAGAAAACTAAACATTGTAATCTTGCTATGGTACACAGTGCAGGCATGCAATTATGGTCTGCCGAAAATGGTACTGAAGAATCAAGATGGCAATGGTCAATGTCTGCTTTACAATTACTTAGTACAGGTTGCTGACTACTGTTGGAACAACTCTTTGGATTCGAGTGGTATGATTTGTGGACATGTCAGGGCCGTGGGGTTCTAGTACTCAATTTCTAGCACCGAGGATTTTGTCTCCTACATTTTTCTCTTCATTTTCCTCTTGTGTTCCATTAACCCAAAAAATGATCATATACCAGAGAAACAAAATAACTCCAATTTCATAAATCAAGAAAAAGGCTCCACTCATATCCATAGAAGTAGCTTCTGATATGAATGATGGCAAATCATCTTACTTGTTAAACCTGCCTGTATGGTTTGACAGAAAGTATACAGGGAGCAAGACAATGGCTCAGCCATGGGCTTGCTGGTAAAGCCGACTAGGAAAGAGCATTTCCATTGCAATGGGGAGTATCAAGTAACTAAATAAATAGATATGGATTTAGAGCATGCCTCGACACCATCAATCTTCTGAGGGAAGCTCCCCTCCCTCTGCCAGTCCCTGACTTTGGCCCCCGTCTTCTTGTGCAAGTTCTTCCAAGCAATATCCGGGGTCTGTCCTGTTGCGGAATCTCCTTCGGTGGATGTGACCTGCGGATTGAGCCCATCAGCTTTGATTTCATAATGTGGGTCACCATCTAGACAGCAGCAGCAGCAAGTGGTACTTAGTAATACAGAATATTGTGTTCTGTGTGTACCTGGAATAAAGGCCCTCTGGGTCCTTCTTGGATCTCCATGGCGTACGATATCCCGGCGAAATGGCGGACGGCATGGTAACCCACAGGGTATGGGTAGCGATCTTTGCCCTTGGATAAGCAAACAAGGAAAGGTGCAAGCAGTAGTCAGTACTCCTAGACACAAATAGAGTGATTCGACAATACACCGACCATAAAATTCACATGTCAATTCGACTAACTGTATTCGGTAGTTCAGAATTATCAGTATTCGGCAGGTACAGCTAGCGCATATACTCCTACTCGGCACCCAATAATGACGCTGTCATACGAAAGCATCACAACCACGCGGTAATCAACGGGCAAAGGTGAAGCCGTGAGGGCGATGCCCAATTTGGAACAGGGTGCAAACCCTAGAGAGAGAGAGAGACGGGGAGGAAGTGCAAACCCTGGAGCAGCTCCAGTACTTGCGCTCCCATCGGGCGCCGCCGCGGTAGAGAGCCCCTGCGGACACCATCTCGATAAAGTGGTCACCGTCCGCTTCGTCCGCCGCCATCTCCTGTCTTCTCTTCCGCCGGCGAAAATGGGAGACAGAAAGAGAGCGCGATGTGGTTAGTTTTGGTGGGGAATTTCTGCTGCGCGCGCGGCAAAAATTAATGGCGGGAGACAAAAAACGACTCCGCTGGGGATCGAACCCAGAATCTCTGGTTTCGTAGACCAGCGCCTTATCCATTGGGCCACGGAGTCGCACATATTTCTTTTTCAACTAAACACTATACATTCGGATGGGTACCCACACACATTGTATTTACGAGGCATTTTTTACTGCCAATGCCAATGATTATCTGTGCCACGGTTCAGTTTTTTTTTTTTAGATCGCCGCGGTTCAGTTCTAGGATGCCTTTTAGTACCAAGTTCTATGCACATAGAAAATTACTTGTGCATGATCTTGTTAGTAAGGGATCATCTCTTTAATGCTAAATTGATGTACTCTCCGTCCTGATTTAAAGGACACAATTTGCAAATCATGCGATTCCAAAATATTTAAACACAAAAGCATTATCTCTATAATTACTCCGTTGTAAAAAGAACAAAATGCTTGCATTACATGTGTGAACAAATGGAAACGTTTTGCTAGATCTTCTTCTCCTCACACATGTTCTTCTTCACACTATAAAATGGATCAATCAGAGGACACCTAGGCCCAGAGAATTGCAAATTATGTCCTTTAAACCGGGACGGATGGAGTTTGAGGCTTCCTATTTAACTTTGTATAGTTGGTCAATGATTAAAATGTGGCACTATTTATGTTGATGGGATGATATTCATTAACCTAGTGTTGTGTAGAACCACATTGGTTCCACATATTCCTTGGTAAGTGTTGAATCGTCTCCTTGATTTGTGTGTGCACTGTTAGTGTAAGGCCCCTAGTTACGATTTCATTGTTTTGTTGCATATGTCAATGATTAAAATATGGCACAATGTAAGTGAAGGGGTGATCTTACGGTACCATGTGCAATGTGCGAGCACATTGTTAGTGCATTGCTCTTGGTACTGTGGAGTCATCTGTTTTTATGGTTTGTGCTACTTTGCATAAAGCTGTGCATTGCATTGCCACTGATAAAGTATGGCACAGTGTAGTGCAGGAGATGATCCTATATAACCTTGTCCTATGTATAAGCACATTGCTTGTCCATTTTTCTTGGTATTGTGGAATCATTTGTGTGCGCTATGTGTATTACTTTGTCAAGGCAGATTCTTATTTATGTTATTCTAATTGTGTGTGGCGGTGATGAAATTGTCACACATTTTAGTCAGTGTGGTGTTATTTGACCATATATCTACAACCACATTGGTTGTGCATTTCCTGTAGCTCCAGCACCAGCTCTATCAATTATGTATGCTTGTTGTTATGATGTGCTTTCCTTGCATTTTCCAACCATGCATAGTTGTTATGATAGAACTTAGGCACCATATTTGGGGACGGTCCGTGGAATATCACCCTCAAGATGACCATTGGATGCAACTGGGACATCAATTTGAAGGATGTCAGTGGAAATGCATGTCTGGATAGGGATGGCCAACATTTTCCATTGCTCACCAGCTCTAAATCGGTTACTTCTCATCTTCGTGAAGCTCTCTCAATTCTCAAAGGAGTACAAAGTTGTCATTTTCGACTACTCTTGCATTGAGGTGGTGAAGCAGTTCCCTCGGCATGATCAAGACACCAGGAGGATCATGGAGGAGAGTTGATGTTGGACTGTTGTTCATTACCAATGTCATTCTTAGAGTATGCTACTAGTGATCGTCATGAACTATGTCGATGTTGTGTGTCGTGGACTGTTTGTGTTACTAGTGTGACAGCGTACTTGCATGCAATCTTGATTAGTACTTAATTATCTTGCGTGTTATTGATCTGAGTCGTTGTTTGATGTGTATGGTAACCTCACATATCTTGACAAGAGATTAGCATAAGGACAGTTGTACAGCTAACCAAACATAGGCATAGATGCATTAGCCTTGCGGTAGAACATGCAATGCATGTAACCAAGCAGTATCACGATATTTTCTCAGAAGTTAAAAAAAAAGCTATGTAGGCAATCAAGCGGGACATTTTCTCACAAGTTAAAAAAAGCTATGTAGGCAATCAAGCGGGATGCACGTCGTGGCCTAAACTGCGTTGTCGTCTAGCAATGCCCCTAGGGCCTTGTGCCCTAGAGGGTAAATTTTGTCCCAAGAGAGAAACACGCCCCTAGTGAATCAAGATGATATACTCTTGGTGGATTATCCTCAAGGAAATGCATCGGCTATGCAACAAAATATAGCAGGTATTGGCCAACAATATAGTAGAGCGGTGAATGGATGTAAGTAGATGTGGAGCCTCGTTTGGCGCACTGATATTCCCCAAAAGATTTGAGTTTTTTTTTTTTGAGAGTAGCCAGAAATAGCCTTGTCGTTCAGCTTAACATGGATAAATATTTAGGCGTAGGATCCTATTATGCATAGTCATGTACTCTTTGTTTCTAGCTTTGGGATGTATGACAGCTCCGAACAAGGAATATTTTAAAAAATCTCTTAGTTGAATCTGCTATTGCACCTTCTTAATCAAAACAAACTTGATCATGTATTTTAATTTTTTTAGGTTAAAGACAGTCGTTCTGCCATCCGGTTAATATTAGAAAAAGATCATTATGTATAAAGGTTTGAAACAACCAAAATAAAACCGGCACAAAGCAAGCTAGATTCTCGGCAGCGCCTAAATCGCGGCATGTACATCTCCGGGTTTGGGTGTATGTGTTTTAAATTGCTCCTTCTTTTCTAGAGAGTATGGCATCTTTCCAACTATCTGAAGGACATGTAATCGTTAATACGTATGGTATAATGGTCTTCTCCTGCGAGGCGAGCAAGAATGATCATTGACGGAGGCTCTGGTGTTGGTCTTTTATGCAGATCAAAAGCACCATAGTGCCAACTTTAAAGTAATAATATTTGAGAAATAATCTTTAAAGTAATAAATCTCATAGATAATTTTTGGTACAGATAAGATGATGAACAGCTTATACAAGTAACAAAGACAATAGCAAGGGAAAAGCTAAATATCTACAGGTCGTAGCTATAGCTGGTTACAACAGCGCGCCTTGCACACCTCTCTCCTCCCAACTCATCTGCATGTTTTTTGATGTAGCCCAACCTACATCATCACCATATCGAGTACCTTGTCAAGCTCGCCAACTTATGCCAAGTCATCTTGGACATCAAATATGAATCATATCCTCTATGTGAGTCCAATTTCTACCCTTTTGAATAGAATACTAATCCATATTCCATCTAATAACCATGCTAGGTTCACATTGACATGTACAAAGACAAAGGAGGAAGCCTCATGACTCAAGCCTGACAAAACGGAGGCTTGGAAGAGGAGAAGGAAGAAGGAGCTGACAACTCTAGGAGCAGCACTATCAGTCCCTAGTGAGCGATGTTGCCACTTAAACCCCGGGATTGACACTGCCACGCCTATTGTCACACTCCAGTGAGCTCCAACATGTCTTGGACTCCAAGCGACACTACACTGGCACCACTGCGGCTACCGCCAAACCTCGACGACATGCAAGAGGAAGGTCAAGCGGCACTGCCGCTTGAGGTACCGACACTACCTCATGTGCACGTGCTCGCGAGCATAAGTGGGCCTTGTGCCATGTAATCTTATCCCCCAACTTACCTATTCATGGTTAACTATATATATATTCCTCCCACCATATGTGAATGGGAGACAAAGCTAAGGTAACAAGATAGAGCTCTGCTCATCCCTCCCTCATCCCTCCCCTTGTGGAGTATCCACCCATGGATACCAAGACCTTCCTACTTGGAAATGTACTACTAGATACTTAATCTCTCCCATTTAAAAATATGGATTCTAGTAGCATTTAGGGCTGAGAATATGGAGGAGCAACTCCAAACAATGCACCAAGCTGCACAATTGCTTCCGGTGACGGGGAATACTTTCCCTCCAACCCAAGCTTGTGGTACTTGCACAACTGAACTACGTGAGTTACAAAGACGGGCTAAGAGCATCAAAATATTTAGCATTGTCGAGACCATTAGAATCAAGAAAAACACGAGCCATATCGTCACCGCAGACCACCATCCATGACACAAGACTTCCACATCTCCATCGTTCATAAAGATGATGCCTTTAAGAAGAGCATGACGCCAAAAGTGTTGTCGCCTTAACAAGTTAAGGTTTTCTGCATGGAGGCCGATATGGAAGGGGATAAGAACTATGATGGTGCCTCTAGGAAGGAACATGGCACCCGCATACATCGTTGAAAGGATACAGATGTCGCCTAGAGGGGGTGAATAGGCGATTAAAACTTTTCCGAGAGTGGCTCGACAAAGGCGGAATTAAACTAGCGTTTACTTTGTCAAGCACAGCCTAGAATAACTAGGGTTCACCTATGTGCACAAACAACTTATGCTAGGCAATACAAGAAACAATGTGATAGCAAGATATAGATTACTTCAAGCACGAAGGCTATCACAATGTAAAGTGCATAAGTAAAGACCTCAGGTATAGAGACAACCGAGGCACGCGGGGACGGCGATATTTTACCGAGTTCCTCCCAACATGGAGTACGTCTCGTTTGGAGAGGGGGTGGTATCTAACCACCTACGCCACAAAAGGCCTCCCTTATTCTCCGGTGAATCTCACCCCAATGGGATCGATCCACACTTCCACTATCGGTGCACTTGTCGGTGGCAAACTGGAACCTCTCACAAGGTTGGGGCACTTCTCCACAACTTAATTGGAGGCTCCCAACAAACGCCACCAAGGCCACAACCTACAACACCAACAAACCGTCTAGGGTTCCAAGAACCCAAGAGTAAAAAGCTTCTCAACTTTCACTCACCAAATCCTCCAAGGAGAACTCAAACCGATGCACCAAATGCAATGGCAAGAACACAAGAAGTGCTCAAATCCTTCTCTCCCAAATTCCACCAAAGCTACAAAAGCTTATGGGGGAGTAAGAGAGGAAGAACAATGGAGGAAATCCACCAAAGACTCCAAGATCTAGATCCCAAGATGTTCCCCTCACTTAGAGGAGATATTGATTGGTGGGATTGTAGATCTAGATCTCCTCTTTCAAAACCCTTAAGAATATGCAAGAATCATAGGAGGGATTGAGGGTAAGAAAGCTCAAGAAGGTCAACAATAGAGGTGAAAACTTGCAAGAATGGTTGAGGAACCATTGGGGAAGAAGGCCCCTTAAATAGGTCCCCCCAAAATCCAACCGTTGAAGCCCAAAAACGCGAATCCCGGTACTACCGGACTTTTTCTCGGTACTACCGGACATTCCCGGTACTACCGGACATTCCCTAGGGATCCCAGGTCGCCAAACGCACCTTATTCAGTACCACCCGGTACTAAGGGGCGGTATTACCGGACCTCTGGTACTACCGAACCTTGGTCCGGTACTACCGGTCATCCCTGAACGAAAACGGCCATAACTTTTGCATCCGGACTCCGATTTTGATGATATTGGGCTTGTTTCGAAGAGTACAACAAGCTATGAAAGATCATGCAAAGAAACATCATAGTATATCAAGGGAGGATAGATCCAAATGATGAAAGGTTTAACCTCTCTCAAAAATACGAACCGATAAAACCTCCAACATCGAAAAAGTAATAGAAAATGCATATGAAATCCGTTTTCGATGAACTAGAGCTTGTCATGGAGATTAACACAAGCTATAAATACTCACATAAGTAAGAACCAAATAATGGAAGGTTTTACCTATCTCTAAAATACAAACCGGTAAAACCTTCAAGATCAAAACGCAATAAGATATAAAAGGGAAATCCGTTTTTGATGAACTAGATCTTGTTATGGATATTACCACAAGCTCTATATCCTCACATGGATAAGACCAAATAACAACCAAATATGATGATGCAAGTATGCAAAGGTTTGATATCTCTCCGAATGATGTGACCGAGTTACTCATTCAAGATCCCCTCTTGATAGTACGATTATCTATCCTAAACCCGGTCTCTCAACAAACATGAGACCGGCAAAAGGAAAAACCTATCAATATTATACCTTTGCCTTGAGCAATCCACTTGAGATCAATGTAGACGATCTTGTCCTTCTCAAGATGGACACCTTTCTTGATTCCTCATCATCGATCCATGATCACCGAGGATGGCAAGCATCAAACATGAGATCTTCTATAAATGGCACATTTTGAGCTTGCACAACACATCTTCTCCTCATTTCATTGACCTTGAAGCCAACACATGCTCCAAGTTCTACCAAAGGACAATTCCTACAAGTGCGACTTAATACACACATTAGTCCATAAAGATTGTCATTAATTACCAAAACCACACATGGTGGTCCACATGTTCTTTCAATCTCCCCCATTTTGGTAATGGATGACAATCCCTTTAAGATGGTTTATATAAGGAATATTAATGAAAAAATGGTAATACCAATATCAAATACAACATAAGTATGTGATATTGGTACCACCACCATATATAGAGCAAACTCCCCCACAATCTATGCATGTGTGATGAACTTGAATTTCATTGCATATATTGCCAATCATTATCATTGGTGGAGTTTTTCCTCTATATATACCACATGCTAAGCAACAACAAAGATGCAAGATCATGAAAGGCAAATGCTTAAGAACAAACTCAAAGCATAAACCATTTCCCTTAAACCCTCTAAAACTTCTCCTCCATTGGCATCGATTTCCGAAATGGGTGACGAGTTCTAGAAAGCAAATATAGTAGTAATTCCTCAAAAGGTGTGCCTTCGCACATATCCAATGATGAATACTTGGGAGGGAGTAGAACTATATCGAGGACCCAAATATTGCTAAAAGATATAAAATAAAAGAGGCATCAACAAATGAAGCAAGCAATTACAAGGTTCGGCAAACCAATTTGAAAAAAACAAATGAGTCCAAATGGAAACAACAAGATATTATGATATGAGTAAAAGAGTGTTTTTAATACAAATAGAGAAGCTCCCCAATATTTGTGCATAATTTTAGAATAATTGCATTAGCATACATAATGCACAAACATGGAATCCTTGCTCCCCCATAAGTATTTTAAAACACAACAAATGAAAGATCAAATAAATGCTTAAATAAAATAGAGAAGCTCCCCAAGATTTGTGCACACTTTAAAATTGGTGTATTTCAATACAAAAATGCACAAATATGGAATCCTCACTCCCCCATAAACCTTTAAGGCACACCAAATGAGAAAGAAGACAAATGAGCATTATTAAATGAATTAGATGATCTCCCCAAAGATAATGCACCAATTATGATAATTGCATTTGGGAACAAAGTGCATAATCATGGAATCCTCACTCATCCAAATTCATTTAACAATACTTGGCATGAGAGAACAAATATGAGTGCCCGAAGATGCAAACAAAAAGTAACAAGCACTCATAGACAAATAAATTTTGAAGCCACCGAAGAATCAAAAGGTGGTATCCAAGGAATAAAATCTCAACTAAAAATATCTTCACATATGTGTGTATGTTTCTAAATGAAACATCACAAAGACATATGCCCATAACGAAACAATCACACACAAGGAAGATATACAATAAAGCACATGAAAGCAAAAATGAAGTCATTACATATACCAATAAGATTTTTGCTTCAAAGCACGACCAAAGGCTCAAATATATCTTATTGTACAATAATGAGCTTCAAACACCAACACACTACATATATTACAACTATCACCAAGGTACAAGGAGAAAGTTGGAATATATGGAGAAAAGCAACAAGTATCACAAGGAAAAATCAACTAGCAAAATCTCACTATTGCACATGAGAGAAGTTGAGGAAGGATAGGTAGTAAAATTGCTAGATTGACATATTTGATATTAGTGGATCAGATGAATGATTTTGCATAGTCCCAATTATATGTCCTAATATCAACTTACACACATTTGCGATAGGGAGTTCTCTTTAAAACCAAATCTAGAACCACACAATACAAATACAAGAATTCATGCTTAGAAGGCAACCGACACACAGTTGGAAGCAAGATATATGAGCATGATAAAGAGATACTTGTTACCGAGATATAATTGGTATGATGGAGAGTATATGAATTCATTGATCATCCTATAGCTTGTCTCCGATTTTCATTAACACACCACTTCTTCAAAATCGAGAGACAAGCATCCAATCTATCTCCAATGTACCTAAAACATATTTAAATACAAAATAGTCCCCAAACTTATTGGGTCCAAAGTAGTTAGTGAAAATACAATACATAGGAGAGACTCCACATAAATATGTGCATATTGATATAAAATTGAATTTCATGCACAACTTAGCCGATGGGATTTGGTGGAGTTCCCCCTATATATTGGATCAAAGAAATCAAGCATACCATAATATAAACATATAGTAAATATGCATGCATAAAGCTTTCAAGAACCAAAAAGGAGATACAATTTGAACAAAAAATACCAAGTAAATCGAGATTGCACACACAAGAGTGTGACATGACAAACGATGTCCAAATTTGAAAGGGTAATTACCCCTATGTGTGGTTTTAGTGATTAATGACAATCCCTATGGTCTAATGTTTTCACTGAGTTTTATATGAAGGTATATTCCATAGGTCATGCTTGTAGTCCATGTGTTGGATTCAAGTATGGATGCCATGAAGATAAAGATATACCTTGAGTATTGGCATCAAAATCATCGAGATTAAGAGAATAATATGATATGATCAATATCTTGAGAGTGTGATCTCAATAGAAGAATTCAAGATATGGCCCTAAGTCGGTGTCATGATAGCCTCATTAGTTGAGCTATGGTTGACTAAGATTTAGAGCATGTAATCAAATTAAGAGTTCCTTATGTACCTCAAGATATTAAGATGGAGCGCGAGAAGATACTTGGTTGACCAATACAAAGAGTGAAGAGTGATTTCAAGTTGGTCAACACATGAAGCATAAAGAATGTACCACGTGGTTTTGTGGTATGGTAAGCCTTGTCAATTATGCATCATGAACTAACCCATTATATATTTGCCTTTGCGTTTTCTATATGGGACAGGTATATTTCCATGGGCATGCTTCAAAAATGAAGATATTATATAGCCCATGAGAGGATGACATCAAGTGGTGATCGTCATCAAGGTTGAGAAGGGCAAGTTCAAGATAAGCATCTCGAGAAGATCATTTGCTTGAAACTTGCCATCCATATTGGTGATAATTTACATGTGAAGGCATGTATTAATGAAGCTATCCCATAGTGGTGTATGGGGAGCAAATTAGGAGTCTTCACGAAGCAACAATGATCAAGTGTTGCATTCTGGCTTGGGTGGAGCTTGAAGCGTTGTCATCAAGATCAAGCAAGATGCACAAGGCAAAGGTATGGCCTTGCTAGGTTTTCCTTTTACCGGTCTCAAGGTGGTTGTTGGGAGACTGGGTTATAGGATAGATAGTCGCACTATCAAGAGGGGCTCTCGGTTGTGTAACTTGATCACATCGTCATAGGGAGCTCAATCGTTTGCATAGTTTGCATCTTCCTATTTTGTTGCTTCTTGGTGTTTCTCCACGTGAGGTTCTTGAGCTTGTTGCTATCTCTTCAACAAGCCCAGGTTCATCGAAAACGGAATTTGTATGCATCTTCTATGGCGTTTTCGAGTTTGAAGGTTTTATCGGTTCTTATTTAGGGAGGCTTCTTACCTTTCTTCATTTGGTCCTATCCTCCTTTGTTGGGCTATGATGTTTCTCTGTAAAATCTTGTAGGTCTTGTTGTCCTCATCAAAACAAGCCCAAGATCATCGAAATCGGAGTCCGGATGCAAAAGTTATTGCGTTTTCCGTAAAGTCAGTTTCATCCCAGTTGTGGATCCGGTTCAACCGGCTCCCAGACGGGTGGTCCGGTGCCAGCACCAGAAAACCGAGATTCAACCGGGTTTCAACCGGGATTTTCGGTTTTTCTATACCGAGTCTATCCGAGACTGTGTACTGACCCTTATCCCGGTTGAGATCCGGTTTTCCGGTCCAGGAACCAAACCATCCGGTTCTGGAGCCGATCCAACCGAACTTTCAACCGAATTCGCACAGTTTTCTCCCAACGACCATATTTGCTTTCCACTATAAAAGGGGGTTCTTCTCCCAATGTTTAAGAGTGTTCTTGACCACGAAATTGACCTCCATTGTTGAACCTCTTGAGCTTGCTTCCTCCCCTTCCCTCCTATGATTCTTGCATCTTTTTGAGGGCTTTGGAAGAGGAGATCTAGATCTACAATCCCCACCAATCAATTCCTCCTCTAAGTGAGGGGAACCCATTGGATCTAGATCTTGGAGTCATTGGTTGACTTCCTCCATTGTTCTTCCTCTCTAATTCCTCCCTAGCACTTGTTGCTTTGGTGGGATTTGAGAGTGAAGGATTTGAGCACCCTTGGTGGTCTTGCTTTGCATTCTTGCATAAGTGTTGAGCTCTCCATTACGATTTGTTCGAGTGAGATACCGTGAGCTTGTTACTCTTGTAGGGTGACCTCCTAGTTGGCTTGGCGGTTGGTGTCGTGGTGTTCTCTTCGTGTAAGATTGTGAAGAGACCCGGGATTCTCCTTCGTGGAGCTTGTGAAGTGGTTGTGGAGCTTGCCATCTCCGGAGTGGAGGAAAAGCTAGCCATAAGGAAAGGGCCTATTCCTTCGTGGGATAGACTCGGATAAGAAGGTGAGCCTTTGTGGCGCGTGAGGAATCCTTCGTGGAACCTCACACCTCTCCAACGTGATGTAGCCCCCTTCCCAAAGGTGGTGAACACGGGAATACATCTTCGTCTCCGCGTGCCTCGGTTATCTCTATATCCGAGCTTACTTTCCTTGTGATAGCCATCGAGCTTGAAGTACTTATATCTTGCTTATCACTTGTGGTATATTTATCTTGTGCTATCTTGCTTAGCTTAATTTGTTGTTGGTGCACTTAGTTGAGCCTAGTGTATTTAGGGTTTGTGCTTGTAAAATAAACGTTAGTTTAATTCCGCATTCTATCAAGCCAAAACCGTAATAGTTTTGAAATTGCCTATTCACCCCTTGTAAGGGAGTGTCCCAACCTTTAAATAAGGTAGAGTCCCCTGTGTTTACAATGCTAGTCCCTGGATAAATAGCTAGCATCCACAGTTAAGATGTAATATCAAGAAACAAAGGTCACAATATAACTTTATAACCAGGAATAACATAATTTTTATTACATCTTACATAACTCATTTGGCTATTACATTACATTGCAGCGGAATAACTATAAGCATGGGGTCCTTCATCTTCAAAGTGCCACAGGCAGACAAGTTGGTTGTAGACTTTGTAATCCTAATCAACACACTTCACTAAATCAATCAGACCTGCAACATTACAAGTTACAGCCACAAGGGTCAATACATTTGAATTGTATTGGCAAGTTTCACTACTATGTAGAATATAAATGGATCCTATCATTACATGCATATTTGGCTAAGTAGGGTTTTAGGCTCATTTGCAGAAAGCAGTAATTTATCCTATCTTTTCAAAATGGTCTTGACCTTTTGTCAAATCTCTTTATCAAATTCCCTTGAACTTCTTGGTAAAATCCCAAGTGTTCAAGTTTTATCAAAATCTCTTGAGCTCCTTGGTACCCCCAAGTGCATCAAGTTTTATCAAAATCTCTTGAGCTCCTTGGTACCCTCAAGTGCATAAAGTCTTTTGTTGTCACTTAAAAGTTTTTCTTTTAGAAATTGGAATGTCGAGATTTCCCATAGCTTCAAACTTTAGTTGCTCAGTATTGTCCATAACCGGGGACACGGCTAAGTACTTAGATTTATTATCTTCTGCAGAAGTAGTACACTTTACCCACATGTCACAATCTCATCTTGTTGCCACCAGTGGCCACTGGATTGGTAATCACCAAGATGGAGTACTGGAAGATTGAGAATGTGACGAAGTCTTTCCAGAGGGTCCTCCCATACACCATTGCTAGCTTGTCTTCAGTACCCATGTAGGATTCCAAGTTCCTCATTTTCAGTAACCTGAAGACAATGCATGGGTCTTCCCAATGTAGTTGACCAAGCCAGAGCCATAAGTAGCATGTGGTTGTACACGAAAGCCACAATTGGAGAAACATGTTCAATCTTTAAGTTTCCTGGGTGGTTTTCTTTTGGAGCACAACACAAAGAGATTGCCATAGACATGGTTCCTTTTGTTGCCACCTTCTCCAAAACTCAAAGTATCCTTGTCCACCCAGGTGGTTCATTGAGTCCTTGTTTTATTATGTAAAAACACAAGTCCTTTTCTCAACTTCATAAATCTCAACATGTATCTCTTTTCAAATATAGCATGGCTAAGCATGTAACAACTACCCTGTTTTCACTAAGGAATATATATAAGGGTATCCTATTAGGATTTAGCATAGCATAGGTATAGAAATTCTTTTCATGCATGTTTCAAAATCCACTAAGTATAATGAAAATAGTAGGACTTTTGATGATAGTGTAACTTGCCTTTTTGGTAGGGAATGTTGGTTCACTTCTTGATCTTGCTAGTTTCACACTTTTCTAAATTCACTACAATCAAGCAAACACAATATCACTAGCATTCCAACCAAAACCAATCAAACAAATTAACACACATAAAATAATAGAAACTAGGTCATGCATGCAAGCATGCAAGAGATAGTTTTATTTGCAAAGATGGTTTCTACTAGGTTCTAAACTTTTTAAGGTTCAAAGTGGTCATTTTCTAAAGTGGCAAAGTCATTTGCAAAAGGGTTTTATTCATAAACCATTTTTAAATCCATTCATCATTTTATGTGGTGGAAAATGTTTTTATCAAATCAAAAGCTTTATGTCTTTCACCAAATAAGTTGCTAATTCTCAAAACTTGGTGTTTAGGGTCAGTAGGTTTGATTCAAATCATTTTCCCAAAGTTTTTACTCCAAAAACATTTTCATAACAAAACCATTATTTTTATTTGGCTAGAAATGGGCTAAATTAATTAATCCATCCTAAAATTCACCAAATCCATTTTCAAAAACCATGGGTTGGTTCCTAGGGTCAGTAAGTTCACCACAAACCAATTTTCAAAGATTTTATCCTTGAAAACATTTTGGAATAATTTTTCTAATCTAAACAAGCATACAAATGTTTCTGCAAAAACAAACAATCTACCAGAGGCTTTTTACTAAACAAATTGCATGGTTGGCTAGGGCTTGTTCCACTGATTCCATTGATATAAAGTTTGTAATTTTTGGACGTGTGGATCAAAAGTTACAAGGGTTTTAAATTTGCAAATCAATCAGATTCAAAGTTTGTTTTAAATCACAAACTGGCCACGCGTCATGTTCCTATTAGGCGGTACCGGTTCGCACGGATCGACTGATGCAGACCGTAGGATCTTACTTAGATCGAGCGGCGCAGAGGCACACGATACCCCTTCGTCTATGTTCTATCACAGCCACACGATAGTGATCTAACGGATGTAATCAACAGGCCACTAACTGGCGGCACTGCGCGGCGGCAGACGGCAGCAACGGCCAGGCGGTGGGCTAGCGGCGGTTCTAGGAAGCAAGGAGGGAAGGGGAGGTGCTCACCGTGTTCGCGAGGTCGAGGTGGTGCTCAACGTGTGGTCGGCGTGGCAAGGGGTGCTCAGGGACTACAGCAATTCCTCGCCGGAGTGGGGAACGGCGTCGAGTGGTTCTGTTCGTGGTCGGAGGCGACGCTGTAGATCGCCCTAAGGCAAGACAAGAGCATGGTTAGATGCAGGAGGATGTGGCGAGTGTGGGAGCGTGAACGAGAAGGCGTGGGGCGGTCTGTGCTTACCAGGGGACGTCGCCGGAGAAGTAGCAGACGCGGCGGTGCTCAGTCGAGGTGCTTGCCGACGTTTCTGGGGCGCCCGCGGTTGAACGAAAGGTACAAGCAGATGCGCCTGGGAGTGGGGAACGTGTGTGCTTGGTCGGGGAGGTAAGGCGGTGGCTGGGCTCGCCGGAATTTGCTGGGGACGGTGGTCGGAGCAGTGAGAGTGCGAGCTCGATTCAGGGCAGCCTGGAGGCAGAGAAAGGGAGGCGCGTGAGGGGAAATGGAGAGAAGGAGCAGGCGGTTAAATGGGTGCGGTTACGGCGAGTAACGGTCGCGGAATCAACGCGTATTGATCGCCGGAGTGATGGCTGCAACGGCAGGGACTAATCGGCGCTGGTTGAAGACGATGGATACATGGCGGTGGGGTCTACCTGGCAGTGAGGGAGAGAGAGAGAAAAGAGGGGCCACCGGTCAGTCGCAGAGTGGGTGAGTAAGTGAGTGTGAAACGTTTTCTGCGGGAGGGAGAGAGTGGTCTGGTACTGGGCCTTGTTGGGCTTGGCCGGCTGGGCTGTGTCTGATTCTTATTTTTTTTTCTAATTGTTTTTCCTTTTCTGTTTCTATTTTCTGTTTTGAATTTCAAACAACAATCAAACATTCACAACAATTCAAACATTCACCACACTTTGCAATTGAATTTGGTTCTGTTTAACAACATAAACCAAAGTCCCAAAATAAAATAGTATTTTTATTTGAGTTTCCATTTATAATTAAATAAAATGGACATTAGTTAATAAACCAAATGGGTTTTAATTTATTTAGAACTCCATTTGAAATCTAAATATTTTTAAAACCAAATCAGTAAGTTTTATTTGAGAATATAAAATACTTGGAAAACTTGTTTAAAATGAAATAACAAGTTTTAGTGTTTAATTAAAATAGTAAAATCTTTATTTTTAAATAAACTTGGTTATTAAATCCTTATTATTTTATTTAAATAAATCTTTACTATTTTTACCAAATAGAAATATTTTACTTCAAAGGCTTGGCCAAGTTTTAATTTGGCTTATAAAATATTCCTTATTAAAATACTTCCTTTTCATTTGAAAGCCAAATCTTTTTATTAAAAGATTCAAAATAGTAATTCCAAATATTTTTATTTTCCTTTATTAAATGTTTATCTTTTTAAATCCATTTAGGATTTATCTTGAAAAATAGGTTTGAAGGTTCCCATTGGAAATTCAAAAGTTTCTTCTCACCCTGAAAATCAACAATGTTTTATTTTATTCATTTATTTTTCACATTACAAGATTTGGAAAATCTTGGGATGTGACACCCCTCCTCTAGGCGATATCTCTATCCTTTCAATTGGTATCAGAGCAAGGTCTCTCCTTGTTTAGGCTTCACCGCCTAGAGTGTAAAGATGTCGGCTAGTAGTATAGTGCACAATGACACAATTATCTTTGATGGCACAAATTATGCTTTGTGGAGAAATTGCTTGCTTTGTAATCTTCGGACCTTGTGTCCAAATATTGAGAGATTTCTAGATGTAGGTTTTTCTCCTCCTATGGATCCTCAAAATCTATCTTTAGAGGATGAGAAAAATTTACATCTCGAAGCTCAAGTATCTAATGAGCTTATTTTCTCTTTGAGCCCCACAGTTAATTTGTTCTTGATGATTGTAAAGCGCAAGTCGTCTCATGAGAAGTGGACCAAGCTTAAAGAAATATTTGGTGGTTCCATTTCTAATATTGTCGGTGGTTTCTCCGAGGAGATCTCTTTTCCTTCACATCATGAAGAGATCCAAGTTGCTTCCACCTCCGACCGCAATGAGTTCTCATCCTCACCCACTTCACCAACGTGTGGAAAGACACAAGGTAAATATATGGTGAGTGGTGTTGGGAATTGCAATGTTGATATTATGCTCGCTAATGATGATCCTTCATCTCTATCCCATTGCAATGTTTCTTCTTTGGACTTAAGCACTTCTTGCAACAATAATGCTATATCCCCTTGTGTTGCTAGTCCTTGTATATCATCTAGAAATTATTTGAGTACTAGTGTAGATGATACGCTTGATTTGCCTTGTTACCATGAACAAAATGCTTCTATTTACTCTAGTTGTTTATCTAACAATGTAGAGGAAATCAAACATTCTATGAAGCAAGACATGATCATGAATGAAGATTCAAGAATATCCTCATCTTCATTCCCCCATGCTCACATGTGCCTTATGGCAAGAGGATCAAAGGTATCTCCTACTTTGGATCCCAATATATCTTGTAAAGATAATAGCAATGATAATGATGATAGTGATGATGAAATTGATGAGGATACTAGTGCTCTCTTGCTTGAGTTAACTTTTTTGTGTACCTCTCTTCGTGGTAATAATAAGGCCGTTACTTGTCTCAAACACGTTATGGACACCATAACTAAACAAACGGGAACCATAGAGGAGTTGGATTTCCAACTTGATGATGTGAGTCGGAGATTCAATCTCCTTAAGCAAGAGCTTGCCGAGGAGAAGCACACTAATTGTCTCCTCACACAAAAAATTGAATCTTATGAGCTTGAAAAGGAAAATTCCATTAATGATGCTTGTGCTACTAAATCTACTTCTTGTGAATCATCTATCCTAAAGGAGAATGTTGAGCTAAGGGCTCAAATTGAGTTGCTAACTAGCAAGTATAGGAAAATGGAAGAAAGTCATGAAAAGCTCTCGGGCTCTCATAATGATCTTATAATCTCTTATGATGGGATAAAGTTAGCTCGTGAGGCAAGTATTACTAAGGTAACATCTTGTGAGCCTCTTTTGGACATTAGCACAACTTCTACTCAAAATGCTATTTTGCCATGTGCTAGTCCTAGTAATTCATCTAGCCATACTATTGATAAACCTTGTGTTGGATTAATTGCTTTGCCTTGTTTCTCTAACAATGAAGCTTCTACTTCCTCTAGTACTTGTATTTATACTAACCATGTAGAGGAAATTAAAGAGCTCAAGGCTCAAGTCACTTCCTTGAGGAATGACTTGGAAAAGAGTCATGAAGGGAAATCCACACTCGATAATATCCTGAGTGTGCAAAAATCCCCTAATGATAAAAGTGGACTTGGATTCAACTCCAATAACAAGAACAAGTCCAATATAAACAAGAAGAAGGGCCAAAACCAAGTTAAGAATTCGGCCAAGATTATTTGCTTCAAGTGCAAGGTTGAAGGACATCATGTAAGATCTTGTCCATTGAAGAAAAAGGACTTGAGTGAGAAGCAACAAGGGAAGCGTCCACAAGTTCATGTTCAAGCCCAAGTTGAAGTTAAGCCACTTCCGAAGAATAATTAAGATAATGCTCCCCAAGCCAAGAAATCAATAAATAAGAGAAAGGGGAGCACTTGTTGCTACATATGTCGTGTGAAGGGGCACTTTGCCTCTTCATGTTCAAACGGTACCTTATCTAACCCTATCATTGTTGATGATGATTATTCTCTTAGGAAGGATAAGGATGGCAATGTGTTTGCCAAGTTTGTTGGAACTCAAAGTGGTGTCAAGAAAAGAACCATTTGGGTTGCCAAGCCTATTGTGACTAACCTCTTAGGACCCAACTTGGTTGGGGACCAACTAGCTCAAACTTGATCAATAGGTGTTTATGAGGGCATTGGAGACTTGGCTAACTCATGAAGAATCAAGGGATCTTCATATGTTATATTTGATCAAGCCAAGTCCTTTGGATTATTATTTCCTTATCTTATATCCAATGTGCCTCTTCGCGGTAACTTGTACTTAACTCATTTATATTGTAAGTTACTTGCCCCTTTACATGTTTTGGTTTTGTACCAAGTATGTGTTTGTATTTGGTGTGCCTCATGCTTGATTATTTTGTGTATTCAAGTATGTCTAGGTGTTGGGCACATCATTTACTCATGTGTTTTATTTTGAGCCTCTAATGCATCTTGATGATATCTTATTTGGCTCTTTTATAGTGGTTAATGGAACATCCCATTTTGGGGGAGTGACATGCCTCGCGCATATCTCAAACCTTAAAATATGTGTACATGAGTACTACCACTTAGTATTGATATTGCAAGCTTATCTAGTCACTATGTGGTGTATCATACTCATGAGAAATTCAAATTCTAAATGTCCATTAATTATATCTAGTTGAGGTTGTTTTGCCTCTTATTAAAAAAATGAATATCACATTATGGGGTAGGATGTCAAGTGGGATCCCACCTTTAGTTCATTTGCCAAAATCTAGTGTAAATTTTGAACAAAAATTTGAACTAGATTTTGGCAAATGAACTAGAGGTGGGATTTAGGTGGGATCCCACTTGACACCCTATTATGGGGGAGTGATATGCTTCTTTTGCATATCACAATCCTAGGAAATGTGAACATATGAGGTAGTGCCACTTAGGGTCGATATAGTTGATTATCTTGTTTCTAGGTGGAATGTTGGCTCAAACATGGTCCTATTTTTGTTAGAAGCTTTTATTGCTCGTCTTTTCGGTCTTTGTTTGAGTAAGAAACTGTAAGATCCCTCCTTTATAAAGGAAAAGGATCCCTGTGATTGCAATGCTAGTCCCTGGATCAATGCTAGCATCCACAGTTTAAGATGAAGTACACAGAAACAAAGGTCATTATTACAGTCATTCTAGAGACAAACATAGTCTTTATAACTCCATGGCCATAGGCCTAGTACAAGAGTTTAAATGAGTAAATAGATAAATAAGTCTTCATCTTCATGTGCCACAGGCAAGCATGTTGAGTGTAGACTCATGACTCCTAATCATCATCAGAATATCCTGCAACATCACAAGTTACAGCCACAGTGGGTCAATACATTGGAATAGTATTGGCAAGTGATACCTTAGTAGAATATTGGTGGACTAGACACTATATGAAATTTGGCTAAGTGTAACTTAGGCTTGCTTTGCTCAAAATAGGTTTTGCCTATTAGTTGAAAACACCGAGTTTTTCTTTGTCAAAACTTTTCCCAAGGAACCACCAATAGACATTGGGGTCCTTCACCCTTGTTTAACCACAAATTTTACTTAGAAATTGGGATGAGGAGATTCTTGATAGCTTCCATGTCTTGATGCTAAAGTTGTCCAATACCAGGGACATGGCTAAGTACTTAGATTCTTCCATCTGCAGAGGTTGTGCACTTTCCCCACAAGACTTGATTTTCACCAAGACAGGACCCTTCAGAAGCCTTCCCTTAGACCAAATGGATGCGTTCCAACCTATCATCCCACTACCACCAACTGTCCAAATGGCTAAGTTATTGCAACCTATGTGATCCAGGCAGAGCCCATATTGCCAAGTGGCTGCACTAGAAGATTATTAACATTTGGCCTCTCAAATCCCTTTGTTCCTGGGTGGCTTTCCACAAGTGAGATACACAAGGTAAACCATAGAAATGGGCCTTGTGTAACCACTCAACATAACCCATTCACAACCATTCCACCCAGGTGATTCATTCACTTAGTTGTTTTATTAAGTAAAAACACAAGTCCAAAGACTTAGAAATATTTTATCATAGCATGAATAATCCACCACCCTTGGTTGCTACTAGCTAGGCTAAGCATGGCATAGATAAACATCTTAACTTAGAGATTTCTAGCAATTCTACAACTACTAGGATTACCCAAGCATAGCATATATATAAACCAAAAATTTATCCATGCAAGTCTAGCAAAAAATATTTCTAATGCATATTTGAAAAACATAGGAAGAAAATTATGGAGCACCACTTGCCTTGGTAGTTGGGGGAGCAACAATCCTCACAATCACAATCACTATTTGCACCAAAATCTACACATAAAATGATAGCACCAAATCACATACAAAAATAAATACAAGCAAAAATATATGGATGCATGCAATATGATATGTGATGATTTTCTAAGCTCAACAAAACAAGTGCACAGTACTGGTTCATAAACAAGTTCAAAACTTGCCAAACAACCTTCATTTAAACACTAAAACATTTCTCAAATAATTTATATACACAAAATAGGCCTACACATGTTTCTGTAAATAAAACCATTTTAACAGAAGCAAAACATTAAACACATTGCATATTTGGAAAGGGCTTTCTCTCCTGATTCCATTGATATAAAATTCATCAAATTTGGACGTGGAAATCAAAATTTATGATTAAAACAAAATCAAACATCTAATAGATTCAAATTCTGATTTTAAATCTAAATCCTAGCCACACGTCATGTTGTGATTGGTGCGTACCGGTTCGCTCTGGATCGCGTCTGTGAGCCATCAGATCTAACTTAAATGCGTGGCCCAGATCTAATCTTACCGTTTCGCCTAGGATCTATCGTATCCACTGGATCTAAATCTAACGATCCTAAGCAACCTGACCATCCAATGGCGGCGCTAGCGGCGGCGACTGGCGGCGGCGTCTCTATCAGAGCTGCTACCGGCATTCCAGGTCGCGCGGGAGAGGGAGAAGGGGCTTACCAAGCTCGCCGTGTGCTGCTGATGCTCAAGGTGGCGATGGCTGGTCAAGGGGCGCGCTGCAGTGGCCGAGGGAGCTCGTCGAGTTCTTTGGCGGCGCGGATGCTTGCTTGTCGAGATACTGCGTCATTCTGCACGTTAGGCAGCCATATGGGGTACGCAAGGTCTTGGCGATCAAGACAGCATCGAAGGGAAGGCAAGGGGCGGTCGCGTTTTACCTGGATTGCACGTCGGAGTCGAGCGGCGGCTCAGGTGGTCGCGGGCGTGAACGAAGACGTCGCTCTGGGTCACGAGAAAACAAACAGAAGGCATCAGTGAACGCGCAAGGACACGCTGGTCACGATGGTTTGAACTAGAGACAGGGGGTGGTCAGTACTCACCGAGATTGGTCGCCGGAGTGCGTCTGTGCAGCGGCGGAGTGGTTCGAATTCGTGCAGCCTGGTGGCGGAGTGGTGGCGCTAGGTGAGGGGAAATGCTCGTGGTGCGGAGGGGGTTAAGTAGCCAGGAGGGTCGACGATTACGCGATGAATCAATGGTAATTAAGCTCGCAGTGACTGCGGCGAGGTAACGGCGGAGCGCCTCGGCCGCGCGTGATTGAGGAGGACGACGACGTGGTCGCAGGGTCCACTTGCCAGCGAGAGAAACAGAGAGGAGGTGGGGGCAGGCGGTCAGTGACTTGGTGGGTTTGTCTGCGAGTGAGAGAGAGAGAAGGGGGAATCCGGGTGGGTTTAGTGGGCTGGTTCTGTTGTTGGGCTAGAAAGGTGGCGCCAGCCCTTTTCTATTTCTTTTCTCTTTTTTCTTTTTCTGTTTGCAATTTCAGGAATCAATTTCAAATGATTTCAAAACTGTTTGAATTCAAATCTTTTCAGGATTTTTGTAGAGTGCAACACTCACAATTCTGGACACAAAACCAAGTGGTCACTTTGAATTGGCCTGGTCACTTGGAATAAAACAAAATAAGAAGTGACATAGCCCTAGTTTTTAAATAGGTTTTGAAATTGGTTTTCAAATCATATTTGTTTTGAAACTTTTGTTTAAATCCTAGCAATCTAGCAATACAATCTGAGAGCAATAAGACAACAAGGTTTGGTTCAATGAACAACAATCTCTCATTGGAGAGTAGCATTTGTTTTAAATGCTGATCACATAAAATAATGAGCTCATATGCTCCTGTTTTTGAATTGATTTGTTTGAAATGAGCTCTACATGATCATGGATGCATGGATGATATGCATGAGTTTGAAACATGATTTTAGGGATGTTACATAAACTCTTGGTGCGGTCTTTCTCAAATACATATCTCTATATCTTATTTGGGATACCATTTGCTTCAAGTTATTCTAATCATTGTTTTGCATGATTGTGTGACTAGTTGAAGCTATCAAGAATCTCTATCTTTGCATAGTGCTTGATCTTTTTATTTCTATCCTATGTTTTTTATTGTGAAGATTTATCTTTAAAATCCGTGCAATATACCACAGAAAATCTATTCCAATACACTCATTGTCTTTGACAATTGATATACTTGTGTGTGGTAGCATTTGTGGATCATCTTCACTTTGGAGTTAACCTCTTATTGCCTTACTTTCTTTCCAAAAAAAATTGTGTGGATCCCATTGTCTTCCTTGGCTTTTGAACATATCTCTGATGATGTTTTTGATTATTATCAAATGTGTTTTAGTGGAAGACAAACCTTTTCTTCTCGGAACCTTGTGCCATTGTGAAAAGTGTTAAGGGTTTGGTTTATTTGTTGAAACCTTGCTCTTTTGGGAGTTTGCTATCTCATTCTTTATTCTCTATTTTATTTTCTTGAATGAGATAAATCTTTGAGCATTTGTGTTTTTAATTCATCTTTCATGCTTAATAGTTTTTGCTCGGTTCATTTGTTGAACTTTGTTGAACAAATCTTGTGTTGATTTGATTCTTTGATATAGTTTGGACAACAAATGTGTTTTGTCACACCTTGTATGCCTTCTTGAATATTTTTGGTGATTTGTCCAAAGTATATCTTCGTTGGATCTTGAAATTCTCGCGCATGCATATTTAATAAATGTATATCTTATGTCATGTTTTGCTTTCTTTGATCCAATATATAGGGTATACTCCATCAAATCCTTAAACGGCTAAGATGTGCATGAAATTCAAATTTCATCTCTAAATATGCACATATTTTTATGGAGTGTATCCTATGTGTTGTGGTTATTCTAACCACTTTGGACCCAATAAGTTTGGGGACCAAGATGTACTTGAATGTTGTTTTAGGTACACTGAAGATGCAATGGATGCTTGTCTCTTCTATAAGGAAAGTGTTGTCACCACATGTTAATTGGAGCCAAGCTAGAATGATCTAAAAATTCTTATCTACTACATCATACCATTGCTATCTCGGTAACAAGTATCTTATTCATGCATACTATTCTTCCATCCAATCTCTTGTAGGTTACATCTTGGCATGAATTTATTTGTTTGTCAATGATCGATTCTTGCAATTATCTTTGAAAGACTTTGTATCCTTATTGCTTATGTGAGTAATTTGAGATGATGCATATAATGGGGAGTATATAAAATCATTTTCATGATTCACCAATTCCAAATATGCCTTCTAGCAATTTATTGCATATCAACTCCTCAAGGTACTCTCATGTGAAATATTGTTTAAATTGCATTGAATCATTCCTTTTGATACTTGTTGCCTTTCTCAAAGTATCCCAACTAGCATTAGTTCCCTTAGTGTTAGTTGTGATGGTTTTGAGATTTTTTCTTTTTCTTTGGTGAAGTTCATTGATATACCATAAGATAAAATAGAGCCATGGGCTATATATGCACTTAAGCAAAATATCCTTTTTGGTATATCTTATGACTTTCGCTTGGATATCATGTATTCTTTTTATTAACCTCTTATGTGTGGATGTTTCTTTGTGGATTATTCTCATGTTTTTTTCCCTTAGAAACTTATATACACTAGAGTGTTAATCTCTCGCCTTGATATACTCGCTCTTTTCCGACCATCACTCTTATCCTCTTGATTTTTAATGGTTTTGGTAAGGTCTTGATTTATGAGTGCTTGGTTTACTTTTATTGCATATTCACACACTCATATCTCATATTTGGTTTCTTTTGGACTTAAGCTTGTCTTGACAAGTGTATTGGTTTATATCTAATCCTTGTATCTTGGTTGTGTTCTAAATAATATAGAGGGAGTGAGGATTCCATGTTTGTGCATATTGTATTCAAATGAAACAACTAATTTATGCATGAAGCTTGGGGAGCTTCCTTATTCCACTTAGAGCACTATTTGTCCATTTGATTATTTGGTTCTTTTGATTGCTTGCTTCATCCATTGAAGTTCCTTCACCTTGTTATCCTTTTAGAAATCCTTGATCCTCAATATAGTTTGATTTACTCCAAGTGTTCGTCATTGGATATGTGCATGTGATTTCACTCATATTACGAGTAATGCACACCTTGTGTAGGAACTCATACTATATTGTCCTTCTAACCTTGTTATCCATTTTGGCACTTGTTGTCAATGGGGGAGAAGTTTAGAGGGTTTTAAGGGAAATGGTTTTCTACTTAAGATTGGTTTGTTCTTAAGTGTTTGCCTTTCATGCATTTCATCTTTATTATGTTTTTCATGGTTGTATATATAGTGGAAACTCTCCCAAAGGTTATGCTTGACAATGTATGCAATGAAATTCAAGATCATCATGTGTGCATATATTGTGGGGGAGTTTGCTCTATATATGTTGGTTCTACTCACATCTCCTACATTAATTGTAGTTTATGTGAGTAGAATCGGTTTTGATATGGGCTAGTATCTTTGTGTTACTTAACCATATCAAATACAACCTCTTGTGTACAACTTATTCTCCGATAAGTTGCGTACTTGTTTCTAATATTCATTATATAAACTCTCTTGTCGTGATTGTCATCAATTACCAAAATGGGGGGGATTGAAAGGGTAATTGCCCCTATGTGTGGTTTTGGTGATTAATGACAATCCCTACGGTCTAATGTTTTCACTGAGTTTTATATGAAGGTATATTCCATAGGTCATGCTTGTAGTCCATGTGTTGGATTCAAGTATGGATGCCATGAAGATAAAGATATACCTTGAGTATTGGCATCAAAATCATCGAGATTAAGAGAATAATATGATATGATCAATATCTTGAGAGTGTGATCTCAATAGAAGAATTCAAGATATGGCTCTAAGTCGGTGTCATGATAGCCTCATTAATTGAGCTATGGTTGACTAAGATTTAGAGCATGTAATCAAATTAAGAGTTCCTTATGTACCTCAAGATATTAAGATGGAGCGCGAGAAGATACTTGGTTGACCAATACAAAGAGTGAAGAGTGATTTCAAGTTGGTCAACACATGAAGCATAAAGAATGTACCACGTGGTCTTGTGGTATGGTAAACCTTGTCAATTATGCATCATGAACTAACCCATTATATATTTGCCTTTGCGTTTTCTATATGGGACAGGTATATTTCCATGGGCATGCTTCAAAAATGAAGATATTATATAACCCATGAGAGGATGACATCAAGTGGTGATCGTCATCAAGGTTGAGAAGGGCAAGTTCAAGATAAGCATCTCAAGAAGATCATTTGCTTGAAACTTGCCGTCCATATTGGTGATAATGTACATGTGAAGGCATGTATTAATGAAGCTATCCCATAGTGGTGTATGGGGAGCAAATTAGGAGTCTTCACGAAGCAACAATGATCAAGTGTTGCATTCTGGCTTGGGTGGAGCTTGAAGCGTTGTCATCAAGATCAAGCAGGATGCACAAGGCAAAGGTATGGCCTTGCTAGGTTTTCCTTTTACCGGTATCAAGGTGGTTGTTGGGAGACCGGGTTATAGGATAGATAGCTGCACTATCAAGAGGGGATCTCGGTTGTGTAACTTGATCACATCGTCATAGGGAGCTCAATCATTTGCATACTTTGCATCTTTCTATTTTGTTGCTTCTTGGTGTTTCTCCATGTGCGGTTCTTGAGCTTGTTGCTATCTCTTCAACAAGCCCAAGTTCATCGAAAACGGAATTTGTATGCATCTTCTATGGCGTTTTCGAGTTTGAAGGTTTTATCGGTTCTTATTTAGGGAGGCTTCTTACCTTTCTTCATTTGGTTCTATCCTCCTTTGTTTGGCTATGATGTTTCTCTGTACAATCTTGTAGGGCTTGTTGTCCTCGTCAAAACAAGCCCAAGATCATCGAAATCGGAGTCCGGATGCAAAAGTTATTGCGTTTTCCATAAAGTCAGTTTCATCCCGGTTGTGGATCCGGTTCAACCGGCTCCCAGACCGGGTGGTCCGGTGCCAGCACCGGAAAACCGAGATTAAACCGGGTTTCAACCTAGATTCAACCGGGATTTTCGGTTTTTCTATACCGAGTCTATCCGAGACTGTGTACTAACCCTTATCCCGGTTGAGATCCGGTTTTCCGGTCCAGGAACCGAACCATCCGGTTCTGGAGCCGGTCCAACCGAACTTTCAACCGGATTCGCACAGTTTTCTCCCAACGGCCATATTTGCTTTCCACTATAAAAGGGGGTTCTTCTCCCAACGTTTAAGAGTGTCCTTGACCACGAAATTGACCTCCATTGTTGAACCTCTTGAGCTTGCTTCCTCCCCCTTCCCTCCTATGATTCTTGCATCTTTTTGAGGGCTTTGGAAGAGGAGATCTAGATCTACAATCCCCACCAATCAATTCCTCCTCTAAGTGAGGGTAACCCATTGGATCTAGATCTTGGAGTCATTGGTTGACTTCCTCTCTAATTCCTCCCTAGCACTTGTTGCTTTGGTGGGATTTGAGAGTGAAGGATTTGAGCACCCTTGGTG
This sequence comes from Avena insularis, assembly GCA_023614405.1. NCBI lineage: Eukaryota > Viridiplantae > Streptophyta > Magnoliopsida > Poales > Poaceae > Avena > Avena insularis. Next base: position 313,138,586 of record CM042693.1, on the reverse strand, counting down.
GTCTTGCTTTGCATTCTTGAATAAGTGTTGAGCTCTTCATTACGATTTGTTCGAGTGAGAGATCGTGAGCTTGTTACTCTTGGAGGGTGACCTCCTAGTTGGCTTGGCGGTTGGTGCCACGGTGTTCTCTTCGTGGAAGATTGTGAAGAGACCCGGGATTCTCCTTCGTGGAGCTTGTGAAGTGGTTGTGGAGCTTGCCATCTCTGGAGTGGAGGAAAAGCTAGCCATAAGGAAAGGGCCTATTCCTTCGTGGGATAGACTCGGAGAAGAAGGTGAGCCTTTGTGGCGCGTGAGGAATCCTTCGTGGAACCTCACACCTCTCCAACGTGACGTAGCCCCCTTCCCAAAGGTGGTGAACACGGGAATACATCTTCGTCTCCGCGTGCCTCAGTTATCTCTATATCCGAGCTTACTTTCCTTGTGATAGCCATCGAGCTTGAAGTACTTATATCTTGCTTATCACTTGTGGTATATTTATCTTGTGCTATCTTGCTTAGCTTAATTTGTTGTTGGTGCACTTAGTTGAGCCTAGTGTATTTAGGTTTTGTGCTCGTAAAATAAACGTTAGTTTAATTCCGCATTCTATCAATCCAAAACTATAATAGTTTTGAAATTGCCTATTCACCCCCCCTCTAGGCGACATCTCTATCCTTTCAAAATTGTATGAAAGAACCAATTAAACACATGAAAGGTCACAAGTTCAACAAATGAACTAGGCTAAAGCCAAAAGAGCAAAAGATAGATAGAAATAAAAATGCTCAAGGATTTATCTCATTCTAAAATGGTCAAATCATGAAACAAGGAATGAGACAAAACCAACTCCCGAAAAGAGCAAGGTTCCAATAAGAAACCAAACTCCCCAAACTTCTCATGATGGCACAAAATACCAAAACGAAAATATTGAGGTTCAAAGCACATAAAACCCGATATGGATCAAACAAAGAAGCATAAATATGAGTGTTCTAAATAATATAGGAGAGCTCCCCCATGGATAGTGCATTATGTAGGATTTTCCTTTTGAATGTAAAAAGCACACAAATGAGATCATCACTACTACCTACATTAAATAAAACACAAGAGGATACCAATAAAAATAAAAGGATCCAAAAGTAACAAGGATTACATGCACACAAAACATTTACTTGGCCAAAGATAGGACAATATTAAGCAAAGGCCAAAGTGAATATGATCAATAAATTCTACCATAAATTTGGTACTAATTGTCCAAGGACAAGAATAATTGAGAATAATCTTCCCTAGGTAGTTCATACGGATATCCAAGATCATATTCACACAAAGAAGCATGTAACAAAGTATACAAATTAAGTTTGATGCTTCAAGGGAGATTCTTGGTAGCTTCTAATAGTCACACAATCATAGTGATTAGAGTAATTTGAAGCAAATGGTTTCCATGAGGATATATATCTCTAAATATGAGGAAACACATACCAAGAAACACTCTCACATACAAGATCCAAAATATGAGCAATAAAGGCATTCAAGCAACTTGGAACTTGTATGAGCAAATGTGTCACATAGGCGCTAGATAATTATCAATATCAATTCTAAGTGACACAACCTCGAATATTCACATTTTCTAGGATTGTAATATGCACTAAGCATATGACTCCCCCATAATGTGATACTACCATAAAACCAACACGAGGCAACGGATCCAACTAGATATAATTAATGGACATTATAGAACTTAAATTTCTCATGAGAAACATACCACAAAGAGACTAGATAATATTGCAATATCAATAATAGGTGGTATTCCTCATGTACACACGTTTTTAGGATTGTGGAATGCCCAAGCATAACACTCTCCCAAAATGGGATAGTCCATTAATTTCTCACAAGAGCCAAATAAGATACCAAATATAATCAAGAAAGGCTCAAACACAAGAAACACACATACATGGTGTGCCACCTAATCATACACAAAAATATGCTTGATTCCTCAAGATAATTAAGTGGAAATCACAACATGTACAAGAGCATGGAAGATACAAAACCAACACATGCACAAGGGGGCGAGTAACTTTCAATGTAATGAGTTAAGCATATGTTACCGCAAGGAGGAACATTGGATATATAATAGAGGCAATATAATCCACATGACTTGACTTGACAATTATACTAGATGAAGATCCCTCAATTCTTCATAATATAACCAGGTCTCCAATGCCATCCAACAATACCTATTGATCAAGTTTTGGCTTGTTGGTCCCCAACCAAGTTGGGTCCTAAGAGGTTAGTAAAAATAGGCTTGGAAACCCAAATAGTTCTTTTCTTGAACCCACATTGAGCACCAAAAAATTTGGCAAACACATTTCCAACCTCATCCTTACAAAGAGAATAAGCATCATCAATAATGATAGGGTTGGATGAGGAGATACCAATAGTGCATGAGGAAGAAATATGCCCCTTTGCACGACATATGTAGCAAGTTCTTCTCTTGCCATTTTTCTTCTTAGGTGAAGCCACAACTCGAGGAAGAGCTCGAGTAGTCTTCTTAGGAAGAGGCCCGTCGATGACTTGAGGTGGAGCTTGAGGCTGCTTCCCTTGTTGCTTCACACTAAGAGGCTTTTTATTCAATGGGAAAGATATAACATGGCGCCCTTCTTCCTTGAACACTTGAAGCAAACAATGTTGGCCGGATTCTTGACTTGATCTTGGCCATTCTTCTTGTTGTCCTTGTGCTTCAACTTGATAGTGGACTTGTTCTTGACATTGGAGTTGAATCCAAGTCCAATCTTGTCATTGGGAGATATTTGCACACTCAAGATTTTGTTGAGTGCGACCTTCCCTTGATGACCCTTTTTCAAGTCATTCTTCAAAGAAGTGACTTGAGACTTGAACTTTTTGATTTCCTCTACATGGTTAGTTTCAACAAAAACACTAGAGGAAGTAGATGCTACATTGTTAGAGCAACAAGGCACATAATGTAATTCATCACGAGATATATCATGGTTGTGAGAGGATGAATTACAAGGACTAGCACATGGCGATATAACATTTGGAGTAGATATAGTGCTAATGTCCACATGAGACCCACTAGATGTTATCTTTGACACGATGGCCTCATGAGCTAACTTTAGCCTACCATGGGAGACTAGAAGATCCTCATGCGAGCTTGAGAGCTTAACATGACTTTCTTTTAATTTCCCATAGTTGCTAGTTAGCAATGCAAGTTGAGCCTTTAGCTCAACATTCTCCTTCAAAATAGATGCTTCACAAGAAATAGAGTCAGTAGCACAAGCATCATCATTATTAGCAAGAGGCGAGGGCAACTTGGCAAGATCTTTTGAATATGAAGCTTTAAGTTTCTCATGCGACTCGGTGTGTTTGATGAGCTCCCTCTTAACGACCCGAGAGCCATTTTCGAGGTGCTTAAAATCCTCAACAAGTTTAGCATAAGCAACTTCAAGTTCATCATTTTTAATCTTGAAGGAGTTTGCCACCACAAGTTCTCTATCATGGTATTCCTTTACTCTAGATAATTCTAGAGTGTAAGTCTCCTCAAGAGATTCTTTGGTGGTTTGTTCTTCTTCAAGGGAGTCCTTTAGTTGAGCAATTTCATAAGCATACTTACCTCACGCGCAAACTGTTCATCAATTAAGTTTTCTTGATCCTCAATAAGATCATTGCCTTCTATATCATAATTCAAGATTTCAATAAAGTTGGAGAAAGCAATTTTCTTTTTGAAGAGAGCGCTATAGACAACGTCTCCCATTTTCTTAATAGAGGTAATATCATACTTATCTCGATAATCATCATTATCATTCTCAACCTCATCAACATCATCATAAGATACAATGGGATCCAAATAGGTTACCTTTGTTTCCTTAGCGATAAGGCATTTGTGAGAACCGTAGGAAGGTGATGATGAGATTGCACTTGTGGCTTTATTCAAAACCTTGTCTTGGCCCATAGAATCTTCATTTTCCTCTACATGGTTAGCAACACAAGCACTAGAGGAAATAGAAGCATTTTTATCATGGCAACAAGACAACACAAGCATATCATCATGAGATTTATTCAAGCCATTACTACATGATATGCAAGGACTATCAACACTAGCATGTAAGGAGTTGTGAGTGCTAGAAGTGTTAAGGTCCAAAGATAGATCATTGCAACTAGATAGGGATGAAGGATTACAAATAGTAAGCACACTATCCACATTGCAATTTCTATCACCACTCACCGTATCATTACCTTGTGAAAAATCACATGTTGTTGAAGTGGTAGACGATGAGAACTCATCTCGACCGGAAGTGGAAGCAACACAATCATCCTCAATAATGTTGGACTTGCTATATTTATCTTGAAGCTTGGTCCATATTTCATGAGCATTCGAATAAGGCATGATAGAAGAAAGAACTACATTGCTCACAACATTAACAAGCACATTAGAAGCTTGAGCATCGAGATATAAGTTTTTATTATCCTCACAAGATAGATTTTTGAAATCCGTAGGAGAAAAACCTATATCTACAATACGCTCCAAATTTGGGTCCATGACCCGAAAATAAATAAGCATACGAGTTTTCCATAAATCATAATTTGTGTCATCGAATGTGAACATGTCATTGTGCACTAATCCCTTAGCCGACATCTTTACTCTCAAGGCGGTGAAGCCAAAAATGAGAGACCGGGCTCTGATACCAATTGAAAGGATACAAATGTCGCCTAGAGGGGGGGTGAATACGCGATTAAAACTTTTCCGAGAGTGGCTCGACAAAGGCGGAATTAAACTAGCATTTACTTTGTTAAGCACAACCTAGAACAACTAGAGTTCACCTATGTACACCAAAAACTTATTCTAGGCAATACAAGCAACAATGTGATAACAAGATATAGATTATTTCAAGCACGAAGGCTATCACAATGTAAAGTGCATAAGTAAAGAGCTCAGGTATAGAGATAACCGAGACACGCGGGGACGACAATATTTTACCGAGTTCCTCCCAACATGGAGTACGTATCGTTTGGAGAGGGGGTGGTATCTAACCACCTACGCCACAAAAGGCCTCCCTTATTCTCCGGTGAATCCCACCCCAACAGGATCGATCCACACTTCCACTATCGGTGCACTTGTCGGTGGCAAACCGAAACCTCTCACAAGGTTGGGGCACTTCTCCACAATTTAATTGGAGGATCTCAACAAACGCCACCAAGGCCACAACCTGCAACACCAACAACCCGTCTAGGGTTCCAAGAACCCAAGAGTAAAAAGCTTCTCAACTTTCACTCACCAAATACTCCAAGGAGAACTCAAACCGAGGCACCAAATGCAATGGCAAGAACACAAGAAGTGCTCAAATCCTTCTCTCCCAAATTCCACCAAAGCTACAAAAGCTTATGGGGTAATAAGAGAGGAAGAACAATGGAGGAAATCCACAAAAGACTCAAAGACCTAGATCCCAAGATGTTCCCCTCACTTAGAGGAGATATTGATTTGTGGGATTGTAGATCTAGATCTCCTCTTTCAAATTCCTCAAGAATATGCAAGAATCATAGGAGGGATTGAGCGTAAGCAAGCTCAAGAAGGTCAAAAATGGAGGGGAAAACTTGCAAGAATGGTTGAGTAACCATTGGGGAAGAAGGCCCCTCAAATAGGTCCCCCCAAAATCCAACCGTTGAAGCCCAAAAACGCGAATCCCGGTACTACCAGACTTTTTACCGGTACTACCAGACATTCCCTGGGGATCCCAGGTCGCCAAACTCACCTTATTCGGTACCACCCGGTACTAAGGGGCGGTACTACCGGACCTCCGGTACTACCGAACCCTGGTCCGGTACTACCGGTCATCCCTGAACGAAAACGGCCATAACTTTTGCATCCGGACTCCGATTTTGATGATCTTGGGATCGTTTTGAAGAGGACAACAAGCTCTTCAAGATCATGCAAAGAAACATCATAGTACAGCAAGGGGGGATAGATCCAAATGACGAAAGGTTTAACCTCTCTCAAAAAGACGAACCGATAAAACCTCCAACATTGAAAACGTAATAGAAAATGCATATGAAATCCGTTTTCGATGAACTAGAGATTTTCATGGATATTAACACAAGCTCTAAATCCTCACATGAGTAAGAACCAAATAATGGAAGGTTTTACCTATCTCTAAAATACAAACCGGTAAAACCTCCAAGATCAAAACACAATAAGATATAAAAGGAAAATCCGTTTTTGATGAACTAGAGCTTGCTATGGAGATTACCACAAGCTCTATATCATCACATGGATAATACCAAATAACAACCAAATATGATGATGCAAGTATACAAAGGTTTGGAATCTCTCCGAACAATGTGACCGAGTTACTCATTCGAGAGCCCCTCTTGATAATACGATTATCTATCCTAAACCCGGTCTCCCAACAAACATGAGACTGTCAAAAGGGAAAACCTATCAATATTATACCTTTGCCTTGATCAATCCACTTGAGCTCGATGTAGACGATCTTGTCCTTCTCAAGATGGACACCTTTCTTGATTCCTCATCATCGATCCATGATCACCAAGGATGGCAAGCATCAAACATGAGATCTTCTATAGATGGCACATTTTGAGCTTGCACAACACATCTTCTCCTCATTTCATTGACCTTGAAGCCGACACATGCTCCAAGTTCTACCAAAGGACAATTCCTACAAGTGCGACTTAATACACACATTAGTCCATAAAGATTGTCATTAATTACCAAAACCACACATGTGGGTCCACATGTTCTTTCAATCGCTACCATCAAAGTCATCATGGATGGACAGATATTTCTCCCACTTGCATCCATACCACCAACACGTCAACCAAGTTGAGATCTGACAACCGATAGCCGCCATGAACCAGATCCAGAGGTGCAGGATATGCCGGAGAGGGTTGGTGAAGATGGCCTCCAGATCTGACGTTGGTGGCCGACGAAATAGCCACGGCACAAGCACCTCGCCATTCGCATAGTTGAGGATGTCGTCCCACAACCACACACACCGCTCTCCACCGGCCAATGTCGCCAACTTGCTGGGAGACATGGTGCATCGGAGTTCCTCGTCGTCGCCTTCATTTGCCCGTCCCGAGCTTGCATGGCGACTGCCTCAGACAGAGGCGAGGGAAGAGAAGGGAGGGGATGGTGAGGGGCGCTAGGGTTTCGTCCCTGATTCGGCCGAGAGAGACTATGTGCGGGCCAGGAGGATACCCGAGCAGATATTGGTCCATCATCGGTGCTCCTGATCCATTAGCATGGTGGCATAGGATTTTGATCGGTGGCGGAGCCAGCCCGACTATAGACCAAGCAGACTACAAAGGGTCCTGGCAGAGAGTGCATTAGTTTGGCTCCTAGCTCAGTGGAGCTCTTTATTTTGAATAATGAAAAACATATTTTCAAAGTTTCATTTTTTAATAAGTATGTATATATAGGCAATGATATATACTTGAAGTATGCAAAATATTAATTCGAAGTATGTTGTATTCCACACTACACAAAAAGACAAATTTATAGGTCTAAATATGTGAACAGCGTAGCTTCAAATCTTATTAATTTTTTTTTGTCTTTCTTGTGTATCCCGTAATACAACTTATTTTAGTCCGAGACTTCTGCTTGCTTAAAGTATACATCGTTCGTACGTATAACTTTAATTGTTTATTTTCGAGTTTTTAAAATAAAAGGGATTCAGTGAGCCCGGACTCTAAAAACATTTTTCGTCTCGCGAATGGCTTTGTGATTGTGCCCATTGAATCTTTTGATCAACTTGCCATGAGTGCAATGAAGGTCCTAGGGAGAGCCCGGGCTTGCCCCGCCACTGATTTGAATGATGGGAATATCGGTTCATCTTGGGGAGTGCTCATTTGTGTTCACCGGTGGAAAAAGTTGGGCTTCATACGATGTGTGCATTAGACATCCACATGCCTCACTTAAGACTGATTGTCTATACATCAAAGCAATCAAGATTAGGCGAGATGCGTACTCGATGGTTCATTCATTGCTTTGCTTTGTAAGTGTATGAGATGTTCAAGTGTATTTATCGGGCCCTCCAAGCTCTCTCCCGTGCCCCTCTCGTCTTCTCCGCTCCCACCCCTTGAGAGCCACCCAAAGTCCACCTGCTCGCTCGGCTCTCCTCTCTGGCGGGGCTGCCGTCCGACGTGGTAGAGTCGAGACCGGCATGTACAAAGTAGATTAGGGTTTGAGTTTCCACTGTAGCATTTTGTCTTGATGTCGTTAGTGTGGAGCGGAGCTTCGGATCCCCTTGACCAGATCCGGGGTTTCTTTGGGTTCTTCTTCGTCTTCCCCTTGATCCAATGGTTGGAGGGCGGTGAAGGGTGGAAGAACACCATCTCCTTGAATAAGGTCATGTGTTGTGTCCATCTTGAGATTTCCTGCCGTCTTGTCTTGAAGATTCTTTCAGATGGCCTTGGTGGCGAGGGGAAGAGGCGACTCAACGACCGGTTCAGTGCATCGTCAAGATGGTGGTGGTGGTGGTGGGGGGGGGGGTATATGCTCCCGTTTGGAGTGCACTACATGGTGGTCATGCCTGCCGCCATGATCTCCAAGCGATGGCATGTCAACGTTCATTCAACCTCCCTCGTGGAGGCCCTTGCTAGAGATTCTTGCCGGAGCTTCGCACTACTCACTGCCAAGTGGTTTGTCCCTGACCGCATAAAGGTGATAGGCGATGGAGTCTCACCTTCGGTGGAGAGGACCAAGGATTCAATTGTGTTTTATTTTATGTTTCTAGGGTCCTTTATGTAAAAAATCGAGGACTACTTTATATTTCTAAACTTTCAAGGGCCTGTTTGTAATTTGTATCACCGTCGATGATTTGTTACAGCTATCGGGGCCTTTCGAGACCCCTCTTCGTGTTAAAAAATAGTGTGTTGGTTGGTGAGATTCTTCCATGGGTGTTGGATTTACATGTAGGGTGTTAATTAATAAATATATTTGTTTCAAAACTTGGTTAGGGATGCAGCCCGATCCTGACTATCCAGCCTAGCCATGTAATTTTTCCAGCCCTGCCAATCCTTACTCTTTGGTTAGGCCAAGTCTGGACTATGGCCCAATACTTTCAATGGATTTTTTGACCGGGTCTGGAAAAGGAATACGTATGAAAACTTTTCATGAAGAGAGCACGGCAGAAGACACGATGCGGCCGTGTTGTTTCTAGAGCGCTGTTTCTCCCGGTCTAGGATAATCGAATGGAAACATGGTGCATAGATTATATAATAATTAACCGATGCCCTCGAGTCATTCCCTGACAACCAAACGAGTCTTACCAAATACATTTTTCGCTTTTACTCTTTCTTGGAAAGCCGTATAATATTTCAAAATAAAGACACAAATACACGTAGAAAAACTTTTCACAAGAGAGCACGACAGGGAAGACACGATGCGGCCGTGTTGTTTCGAGAGCGTGGTTTCTGCAGGTCTAGGGTATTCGAACGGAAACATGGTGCATGAATTATAGTATGATAATTAACCCATGCCCTCAGATTCATTCCCTGACACCGAACGAACCATTACCAATTACATTTCTACTTTCCCTCTTTCTTGGAAAGCCGTATAATATTTCAAAATAAAGACACAAATATAGCCTATACAAATGACTATACAGAGCACTTGGAATGTATACGAATGACTATACAGAGCAATTTTGTGATGTCCTAGTGAATATCATCTCACTCACAGGAAGAGCAAAGTATAGCAGAATTTTTTCTGCTAGAGAATGTCAGGCTGCTTATGTGAGAGAGAAAAACTAAAATCATGAAAAGACAACGTGCAAAAAGTCGACTCCGCTGGGGATCGAACCCAGAATCTCTGGTTTCGTAGACCAGCGCCTTATCCATTGGGCCACGGAGTCATTAACGTATGAGTTATCTGGTTTAACTTTCTCTAAGCGTTCTTGAATCAGGCTGACTACCAGCCTACTGCTTGTAAGTTTTAAGTACTTACTAGGGAACGTGCCCGTGCGTTGCACCGGGAAAAAAAGAAATGACACTTTTGGAGAAAAAAGGATGGTGCAACCCAATATTTCATAATGGTTGTGTGTTGCCATGGTTTCATTAAGTTTTTTCTTGCATGGTAGATATAGTACACATGGCAATTCAGTGAAAATAGCAACATAATTTTTGATAAAAGATAAGAATAATTAACCTTTGCCAGGCGTTCATTTGTTTCCTCAAAAATTGTTTTATCATCTAGGGTTAATTAGAGCTAACACTGATATGAACACAAAATTTCTAAATCCACGAATCTAGAAAGTTGATCAATCTAGGAAAGTAGTAAAGGAATCAGTGCGATTAGTAGAGTAGTCTACAATAAAAGAATAGTACCTGGAGCGGCATTAGCTAGAGGTAGTGTATTTATAACATCATGTCTGATATTTGCTGTCCATTGACGATCATGCCTAGCCCGTGCTTCTGTCACGCCAAGCACGACAGGCAAAGCCCCTTGATCTGCATCCCCAGCTTTTGCCTCATCATTGTGGGTGTTTGAATGCATGTTATCCTTTCTTGCGGTGGACCATCTGTCGTACAAAAGCATGAACTATTTCCAATAGCCAGTACATAAAATGAAATTGACACTAAATAAAGTTGTAGAAGCAAACTTGTCCTAGTGCATATTCTTGGAGAAACTCCACCAGAAATGATACATATATCATATATGTAGTTTTTATAAAACAATTCTAATCTGGAATCAAAGCCTAGTAAAGGACCAGTCCGCTGATCTCTCAACCTGAAAATATCTGAATTAGGGTGTTTACACATATGAAAGAGAAAGTATACAAAAGTCCAAGTATTAACTGAATGAAATATATGTACACATCCAAATTTTAATCCTTGAATATTGTGTCAAGCTATAACTTCATAGCAAATAATAGACCTAAAAATTATTAGATCTAACATGCATTAGCGCAAGTATGATCTCTGATATTTCGCCCCCAAATATTCATGTTTAAACTTTTCGGATTGATGGCCAATCAGAATCCTACGTTATATCAGAGATCATACTTGCGCTAATGCATGTTAGATCTAATAATTTTTAGGTCTATTATTTGCTATGAAGTTATAGCTTGACACAATAACATGGATTATTTCATAGAGTTGAAGAAGAATTTTACCACTGCATACTATCTCTCCTTTGAACATGTGTGTGTACAGTTTGTTGAGAAACACACATTCAGTTTTTGACTTTTTTATACGTGCATGTCAAATTTAACTCATTCGAATGTACTCCCTTTGAAACGAAATTAAAAAATTACAAACCATGGGAGAGAATAAATTAATCTTTGTACAAGAAATTCATGTTAGCAGAGGTAGCTTTGCACAAAGATCTGTGCAAAGATTTACCTCTAAACAAATGAAAGACAGAGTATAAGAAAGTAATTTTTGATGAAGCTCTTCGGTTTCTTTTAGAGTTTCCATCAATTCTTATCTATCATACGGTATGGTATTTCACAAATTCACCATGGCCTGACAGTTAGATTCAAAGCCCACCTTCCGCCAGCCTTCTGAAATTGCAGGATGCATGCCATCCCGGATGGCAAACGCTTCCGCAATCAGAGGATGAAGAACATACTCATTCTACATTAGCTGGTTCCATGCCTGCTCAAATTAGGATGTGAGTCTGGGAGGACTTTCCACGTGTTCTTCAGGTCAATTACTGGAGGCTTCACCTACAGTAGCAGACAATGTTGGTGTCGTAGTGCAGAAGGCCACATGAATTAGGTCCCTGTGCTCCTTGAAACCGCAGGGCACGCACGCCTTGCAGCCGTTGGTCCAGCGCGCGCCCTTAAAAGTCTGGCCGTGTATGCGCCCGGCAACCGCCAATTCTTCATGCTCTGTAGCCATGTCCGTGTAGAGGGAGAACCGAGATCTGCGAGAGAGAGAAGAGACGGCAGGGACTCACCTACTTTGACCAGCCAAAAATCATTAGATCCCCACACAAAACCCTCGAGGAGCAGTCTGTGGCCATCCCGGGAGTGGGCATCGAAGATGGACGCCACCCTGCACCTTACGACGCCGTCGAGCTTCGTTGTGGAAGAGGACGGGTCGGGGGGCTGCGCAGACGACTGAAGGGGAGCTGGGCGGAGGATTAGGGCAGCCATACCGCCAGCCGAGAGCGGCCGCTTGCACGCCGAACAGAGCAGCATGTCTTCCAAGCCATGGAATCAAGAGCTCTTTTGTCAGATCGTTCAAAAAAATATAGAGCTTCTACGTCAGATTCCCTCTGCTGATCTTGCTGACCAGTGGCCAGGCCTGTAGACGGTCGTTGGAGCAGGGCTAGCAGCCCCCCGGAGGGCTGCGCGGTGGAGGAGGACCTCCGCGCGGAGCGTGCGGCCAAGCCATCCCGGTCGTGTACAGTGTACCTGGCTTGGGAGTAGGTCCCCGGAGGTCTGGGCGATGGAGGGGGGCCGACCTCCATGCCGAGCCTGCGGCTGTAGCTCGCGCCACCATCACGGACTTGAGTAGACGACAAGGCCAAGGCGGCGGCCGGGAGGGAGGAGGAGGGGATTGGGATTGGGTAGGGAGAAAACGGTCAACGAAACTGTTAAGTCTAATTAGGTATAGATTAGCGGTGGCATGCTCTGTAATTTGCTCCAACTTCAGAGACAAAATCGTCCAAAAAAGTGTAGGTACTACAAGAAACGCTCATTTCTTTATTATTATTAGGTATAGATTACTCCATATTATCGGAAATTCTTACTCAATCTGTCAAGAACACATCGGGCCTAAGGCTGGTCAAGATTTTACAAAGTTATCTTTGAGAAAGACTGTTTGGAGTTAATTGATTATGGCAAGAAATTTTTCGTTACCGTCATTGCTCCAATTCTTGAGGAGATTGATGAACTTAGCAATTACTATTTTACTAGTCTTCATATTAGTTTTGTTTGTTTTGTAAGTGAATTGCTCGCTTGCATAGATGGTTTGGAGGCGGTTGTGAGGCATCAAATTCCCCAAGTTATACTGCAGAAGGACTATGCAAACTTGGTCTCTATTTGGCATGACCGAGACATGTGAGGATGGAGGGAGTCCACATCCTGAATGAGCTCAAGACTATGCATAAATTTTTCCAGGATTTCAAGCTTCTTCATTTACATCGGAATGCAAGCTTTGCAACACATGGTGTGCGAGTGAAGCTCTTAGGCTGACCCTAATGGTAGTATCATAATATGGCACAACAATTAATAAAGAGAGAGGTTCAGTGGTATCATAATATGATACGATATCATAGCACATCTAACAAGATCATTTAATGTCAAATACATCTTGTACACTAAATTGCATTAAGATTCTATAAATAATTAAATACCATGAGACTATGATACTACCACATGATACAATACACTAGAGGCATACTACTATCATATACTAGTATCATATGCATGATACTAGTAATATAATACTTCCACTATGACCATCTTTAGCATAGATGCATCTATATGCTTTGATGTAATATTTGGCTTCCCGCTTAGGCTGGTCCTAGTGGGAGTATCATAATACTAGTATCATGCATATGATACTAGTGTATTGTATCATATAGTAGTATCATAGTAGTGGTATATTTATTGATTTGTAGAATCTCTATGCAAAATGTGTGTACAAGATTTATTTGTCATTATGATTTCTAGTTTTACGTGCTATGATACGGTATCTACCTATGATATTTTAACTATATCTCTCTTTATTAATTGTGATGCCACATCAGATTTTTGCCAAGTTGGCATGCATGATACACCTTATGATACTAGCACTAGGACCAGCCTTAGGACTATCCAAGCAGATTAATCCCGAAACTTCTATTTAAATAAAGTGTTGCATGTAAAAAAAGGTTAATCAAGATCATGAACCCACCATATGAAATGTTTGTCATGCATGAGAAACTGTTTATTTTAAGTCTATAAGAACAACTCCAACGGGCCGCACCAAAATTTGGCACTGTAAAACATATATGCAGCATACATACAGATATAGCGTTTGGCGTTGGCGGCTGACGCTTCACTGGAGGCGCTATTTACCGGCGCGCGGCAAGCAGCGAAAAGTAGTGTGCCAGCGGGCGCGCTAAAATAGCACATTGAAACACAACTTTTCACATATCTACATCAAACAAAGATCAAACACACTACAAAAATAGACTAAAAATATACTAGATATATTTTATATAGGTACATCAAACAAAATTCAACATAGTGCAACCCTACATTCCATGTTGATGTCTACATGTCAAAATCAGATTTCATCCTCCGCCGAGGACTCCACCGATATCGACCGAGAACTGGTCTAGCGAGCGGTCTTCATCTTCGTCGATCATCTACATGCCGGCTAGCTGTGCCTCAATAAACGCTTCGCGGCGTGCCTTGTCGGCCCTCCTCGCCAGGCGGCATGCCTTGCGCTCCCCATTCCTTTGCGCGTAGAAGGCCACCTCAGCGTCGACGTCCTCCAAGAGGCGGGCGGCCCACTCCGCCCTTAGATGCTTGTCCTCCTCGGCGTGGTAGTGGTGCCGCTTCTCCTCCGCGGATCTCGATGTAGAACGTGTCGTTGGGGCGCGCGCACCCCGCGATAGCCGTACAACGAGGCGTGGCGACGCCATTCGGCAATGGCGGAAGCGCTCGACGGAGTGAGGAAGGGCTGTGGCGCGGCGGTGAGCAGCATGCGGCAAAATATTTAAAGTGCGCCCTATTTTAACTCAGCTGCTGGAGCTGCTCTCGGGCGCTAAAATGGCGTTTTTTACCGGACGGGCGTGATCTGGCGCGGTTGTTGGAGTTAGAGTTCTTTTCTTGTGTCTGAGGCTGGTCATAGTGGAGAGTATCTTAGACTATGTTACTAGTCTAAGTTACTAGCTCCATAGTGGGAAGTGTCATATGTGTGGTAACATAGAAACTTCATTAATTGATTTATAGACTCACTTTGCATTGAGAAGTGTGATGTGATGGTAACATTATGTTACTCTATTTGTCTCTCTCTTTATTAATTGCTTGCCACGTCACTCTTTTTGCCTAGGTGGCATGCATGTTACCACTTACGTTACCCCCACTATGAGCAGCCTGAACCGAAATGCATGACTATGATTTTTCACTAATGTCGGCCGCGCGCTCTCCTGTGCACGATCATGAATGTGAATTTGATAATCAATTTGTACTCACTAAACTGAATCAACAACTCAATCCAAATGAAAGGCAGTTGCAAGAAAAATGCTATATTCAGTACTTGGACACAGGTATGGAGACCTCCTCCTCCTTGTTGCTGGCGGTAGTCGCCTGCGGCGATCTGTACTTGTAGATGCTGGCGAAGTAGAGGAAGACGGCGAGGTTGACGGTACTGAGCACGGCCAGCAGCCAGTACAGATAATCAAACCTGCCGACGTTGATGTTCTGGGCCAGCCACGACGGCCTCCCCTCCACGACGTTCCCCGTGGCCGCGTCGACCGCGTTGTTGATCGCCGTCGCCACGAAGCACCCGAGCCCGCCGGCGACGGCGGCGTAGGCGGACCCCACGCTGCGCATGGCGTCGGGCGCCTCCTGGTAGAGGAACTCGATGAGGCCGACGAGGCAGAACACCTCGGCGATGCCGATGAGGCAGTACTGGATCAGCAGCCAGTAGGCGCTCAGCCCCGGCATCGGCGACAGGAACAGCCCCAGGTAGCCGTGCTCCACTGCGTAGCTCCGCCGGTACCGCTCGAAGACGCCCGCCCACAAGACGGAGAGGATGGAGAAGGCGAGGCCGAGGCCGACGCGCTGCAGCTGCGACGCGCCGTGCGGGTGCCCGGTGACGCGGCGTGCGAGCGGCACGAAGGTCTGGTAGTAGAGGGCGAGGACGAGGAAGATGGCGAGGCAGGGGAAGACGGGCATGCAGGTCACGGGAAGGTGGGAGCCGAAGATGGGGAGGGCGGTGTTGAGCGTGTAGGCCTGCTGCACGGAGAGCGTGAGGAACTCGGTGAGCACCACGCTGAGCATCACCGTGCACGTCGGCACCGGCAGCAGCCGCACCAGGATCTTCACCTCCTCCACCTGCGTCACGGTGCACAGCCGCCACGGATTAATCTCCCCTTGTTCGTCTTCGTCCTGGACGAGCCGGAGCGCGGCCTTGTCGAGCCACCGGAAGTCGTCGGTGTGCTCGATCTTGGCGCTGCCGCGGATGGCGGACTTGGGCCCGGCCACCTCGTGGAGCCCCACGTAGCCGCCGCTGTCAAAGCCGGCGTGCCGCTTCCGGAATGCGGCGACTAGCACCTGTGCGACCCTGGTGAGCGGGCTCCCTCCCGGGGCCTTGTGCCTGTACAGTGAGGTGCCGGCGAAGAAGAGCGCGTTGGAGGCGCCCATGGCGATGGCCAGCGCGCCGAAGGCCGCCGCCCAGCCGTGGTGCATCTGGATGTACACGACGAGGGTGAAGGCCGCGATGGCGCCGACGGTGACGGCGAGGTAGAAGAGGTTGAAGAAGCGGTCGAGGCGGTGCTTGTAGCCCGCGTCCCGGTCGTCGAACTGGTCGGCGCCGAAGGAGGACACGCAGGGGCGGATGCCCGCGGCGCCGAACGCCGTGACGTAGAGCGCGGCGTAGAGGTACGCCATCTGCCACGGCTCGGCCGGCTGGCACCCGCCGAGGAGCATGGCGAGCGTGTCGCACCCTTGCTGCGACGGCACGAGGGACGGGAGGGTGGCGGCGAGTGTTAGCGCCACGAGACCGAGCAGGTAGAGCGTGGCGAAGACCGCGATGGTCCAGTAGCGTCCCAGGTAGGCGTCGGCGAGGAAGCCGCCGAGGACGGAGGATGCCTGGGAGATGCCCAGGAAGGTGTTGACGGCGCCCGCGGAGGCCGCGAACGGGAGGTGCATGACCTTGAAGAGGAAGACGACCATGTTGACGGAGAGGCCGTAGTAGGCCATCCGCTCGGCCGTCTCGTTGCCGAAGATGAAGAAGGCCGCCACCCAGCCGCCCGTGCGCGGGAGGTCCCGCTCCGGGATCGGCGCGCCGCGGATGTCCAGCGGCGTGGTGCCGACCGCGTTGGGCGCGCCGGTGGCGGCGGCGGCGAAGCGGCGCTCGTCGCTGGCAAGGAAGTGGGAGCCGAGCTTCTTGCGCTGGAGCGACGCCATGAGCGGCGGCGGAGACTTGATCTCCTTGGACTTGCTGAATGGCCGCGGCTGTGGTGATGGTTTTTCCATCACGACAGCCAGGGACGACGGAGGGGCCGCCGCCGCCAAATTCTATTGGATTGGAGTGGAGGGGCCGGGGAAGATGGATTTTTTGGGTCTGGCAGTTCTAGGAAGCAGTGAATTTATTGCAGCGGGAGCGGAGAGGTGAGCAGCGAGAAAGGAAGCAAGGAGTTAATGGCGGCATTTAGCGCGACAAGGACGATGCTGAATGAATGAATGAATGAATGGAAATGGGATTTGTCGTCGTGTCCTCTGGGCAGTGATTGAACGAAAAAGTGCCGTAGTATGTGTGTGTTTGAACTGCAGTAACAATATGACTTGACACACCATGGCCATGAATGGACGACGTCAGGTAGTGCTAGTTAACTCTGCAAACAGCATTTCGCCCCGTTTTATATTAATACAAAGCAAACTGAAGCAAACAGCACATACAAATCAAGTTTAAAAAGAAACAAAAAAAAACAAAGAAAGAAGAAAAAAGAGAGAAGATAGGTCCGACGAAAACAGGGATAACTCGCAACCGCTACACCATCCGGAGAAGTACCACAACGCGTCTAGAACTTCGAAGCGCCGCGTATCAAGCAACACCTATAAAAAGATAAGCAACGACGACGCTGATGTCCGGACTGGTCCTAAGGTTTCTCCCGATACGCTACGGAAGATGGGAAAGAGATACACCGACACCCTTCAGGAAGGATGGTGACACCCGCATGCGTCACCGCGTCGGTGTCTAGGCGATAAGGATTTCTCCCGACACCTCAAAAAACCACAGTCCCGGACACTTTGTACTGCTCCACCAAGCTCGTCGTCCACCAACACACGCCACCATGGCATGCAGTCGTCATCGTCGTCTCACCGTGACCAGCCAGGCGAGGCCGTTAGGATTGAAAAAGGGAAACTTTGGCAAAAATTTACGACACAACAACCCACGGGAGACAACTGCCTACACCACCGAAATTCAAATATAGCATCAAGGAACAAACCAGACCCTCCTGGTCCGGTCAAGCCCGAATGGCCTGGCTGCACAAACCACATTCCAGTAGTGCCGCCCCGACTTCCATGATCTAGCACTGGGGATCATGAATAAAACACACACATAGGCAGAGTGGTGCTTGATGTGTTGATCGCAGGTAGCATGCACGCGTGCTCCAACCACCGCACCGCCCTGCCCAGGCCTGCACTCAATCACCACCTGTAATACACTACTAGCAAGGGAGACGATCAATCGACATCATACACGGACTTGCTTGTTCATGGTACTCCACTTGTGACCTGACTGGAATACTAATAATCCAAAACCTTTCACTGAATCGAAACCACACGTACTACTGCCAAACAAAGTGTACAATGTCCTAATTAACCAACGACAATGGTACTGCCGTACTGGTACAGTGACTGAATGCTGCTAGATGGTACTCCCTCCGTTTAGATACATCTCATTTACAAATCTAAAACATTATTTTCAATGAATGAATGAATCCATCAGGCATACCGAATCATGGCGCCATCGAAGCACGAACGAGATGGAATGAAGCGGCCAGCCTAGCCTCTTTTCCCCCTCCCAATGCCTGTCTGTCCTCGCCTCTCTCTCCATGGATCCCCCATACGGAGGAGCTAGCGCGATCGGATCTGAACATTCTGATCAATGGGTTTTGGATTCAAGTTGGCGCGCGCGCAATGGAGCGGAGCGGGGGAAGTCCAGCCAGCCGGTGTACTCCACCTACCATTCCACCAACGGCCAACGGTCCCGGCATTGAATTTCTCTGCTTACACGTACTACGTATCTTTTCTGAATTCTACTCCATTCTGACAGGCAATGCATGATCCTGGCTTGTTCTGCCAAATACTACCGCATGCTTGGCTTGATTGATTAGTTTGTGTGACGATTGCTCAAGCTAACTTCCTGATGCTGACAGGTACTAGTTGCTCCAAGAAAGACAGCCGCTAGTAAATTCTAGTTATATGTTCGCAAAAACAGGAGTACTACCACTTGAAAGCACACAACAAACGCTGCTAATGATTACTCCTACAAACTTGGCCTTACTTGATGGTTGCTATGCTAGGTAGTAGTAGTAGTACACAGCATATTCTCTAGTGGTACCAGCCTTTATGGTAGTACCATTCTTCAAAATTATATTTTCAAGTTTCTAAAGAATTGTGTTCACAATCTCTAGAATTTTCAGAACCAAATTCCAAACACACAGAGAAACGAAAATGACAAATAATTGACGTGTAGTAACATTTTGTGGTTTTGTCTTTTTGTGACACTATATTTATGTTGGATTTGTCATCTTTGTGTCTCTGACTCACAAATGTTTCCATATTCTTTAGAAACTTCAAAAGTTTTTTTTTTTTTGCAAATTTAGAAACTTCAAAACTTGGTTCTGAAAATTTTAGAGATTGTATATACATATCCTATGTACACTCACAATTGATTTCAAGATTTTTAGGAACTTGAAAATTTGATTTTGAGGACTCCTATAATGGTAGTATCATTTAGTGGTTGGTATAGCTATTCTCATGCTAACTACTGCAGCCACCATTCCGCTCCAGCCAGCCATACCTCTGCAACTACACGGTTGAGTGTTAACTACAGTACTGATGAAGCTGCTACGGCTGGCGTTTCATTGTGATGGCCTTAACATTAACAAATAAAAATTTATACCCAGTTAACGCACACATGATACAGTGACAGGAACGAGATACTCACATTGGACAAAATTGCACCAGTAACATCACGCAAACTGATCGGAATAAGAAACATGTCAGGAACTGAATACAGCGTCTCTTTTTGCTAACTGAATGCTCACCAGATCCCTTTTTGCTAACTGAATGCTCACCAGATCCTTAACATACTCCTCACTTACGCATGGTGCGCGGCAGAATGATTCAGTAGAACAAAAACACATAGCCTGCATAAAACAAACTACGTGATCACCATCCGTGGCTCCGACAAAAAATCCACATCCTCCAGCCTGCCTTTGACATGAAAACGGGAACAAGAAGCTCTCTTTTCACTTGACTTTAACCAGCTCAACTTCATAGATGATTGTTGAATTCTTGGGTGCTTCTCCGACGGGTTTACCGCCGTTCTCACTGAAGAATAAATGCGGCGCACAAGCAGCGCAAACGTGTCATTCGTACAGTTTATATCATATATACAGTTGGGAGAAGAAAAGTGAACATGCCAAAAGCTTACCACAGGGATGGAGGGATGGTTAGCCTCCTTTTGTCGCCAACGTGCATTCCTACAGTTAATGTCATGAACTGAGAGCCATGCTCAAAAAGAATATCTCAAACATAAAAAAAACAGTATGCTCCAAGGTGATTACCATCAATACCAAGATTCCATCCAGGGATCACTTTCTTGGCACCTGTAGTCACCAAAATATGCATTTTAAGCAACTTATTAAACCATAGAATGGCACAAAACACCGAAGTTGTTTCTCAATATTTACCAATCTTAAACTTGGAGGGCTTTTCGCCGGCATTAGAATGAACAGTTTTCCCATCCTGCAGCTTGCCAACATAATTGATATAAACCTGAAGAGGTAAAGTGAAATTATTTACACATCTTCTTTGGGGCAATTTGTCTTATGCATATAAATTATAAAGTACTGAATACATACTGCTCAGTCAACATTGATAATTGTTTCTCTTTCCTTGGATCATTGATCTTACTGCTAAATGCAAGGAAGTGCTTGGCCAAGCCCATAGATATGAAACATGCAATTCCATTCATGAACTACAAGCATACTGGGTGGAAAGCTCAGAGAAGGAAGCTTGGGGATACCTTGCTGCCATCTGTAGCAACTTTTGCATCTTGGTTCCCTGCTGACAGATCCTCTATGACCAGCCCATTTTCCAATGTTCTAATGTTGTTGGAATGCTTTCCATCTTCTGCCTCCGATGTAATTCTCTTCTTTTTCTTGGATTTCTTTTTTAACTCAGCTTCTTGTTTTGGAACTGATGACCCATTGACCTCTGTTTCATCCCTGCTCATGCCATGCAACAAGGTACAGATCAGTATACACCAAACACAATAGAAACAGACACATACAACTAAATAGGAATCAGAGATGTACATTGGGGATGCAGGATCCTCAATGATGGTATCACTTTTCCTTTTCCTGGCATTCCTGCTCTCCTTTTTGGTCTCATCCTTTGATGCACCATTTTCAGGTTTGATTTCCTTGGAAACTTTAGCATTAGTTTTCTTAGCCAAAGGCGAGCCTTCCTCTTTGGCCAAAAAATCTTCATCTTCACTGCCACTATCAAATATTGAACGAGCTTTGCGCCTGACAATTGGCGTGCATGAAGAGTCTTCAAGAAGGGCTTTGGTGCTGTCAACTTGGTGCTTCTTCTTTAAGCGTCGAGGTCTTTCAACCTTACCAGCGTGCTTTTCAGAGGCTATGTAACAAATATTAGAATGCGCTAGCAGTCAATAGGATAGAAATTTGAGGTGATACATGTATGAGACAGCCACACCATGAAATGGCATTGTGTTAATGTTAGAAATAAGCCATGCCGTGCGGTGTCGACGAGTAGCGTGTATGTGCGCGTCTAGGTTGTACGTGGCCGTGGAAGGTGTGTGCGTGCGTGTGTGTGCGTTGTGTCAGTCCACAGCTTGCCGCGTCGTAGCATGGAGGAGCTGCGTGCAGCAGGGATGCCGTTGGGTTCCGTTGGAGGCAGCCGCGTCGTGTGCGTGTGTGCGCGCTGTGCGCGCGGCGCATGCGGATCAGCGGCAGTAGTGGGCAGGGTGGAGTATGCGCTCCGTAGGCCCAGCTATAAATATCTCTGTACTGCTCGTGGTGAGCCTGTGAGCTGAAGAGGAAAACAAAGGCGTTCGTGCGCCTGGGGCTGTATGTGCGGCCCGAAAAATCCTACTGTCTCAATTGTCTTCTTCTTCTACCTCCGATCACCAGCGAGAGAGCGAGCTAGCCAGTGCTAGCGCCAACAGTTAACACAAAATCAGGCAATGCAAACAGAACTAGAAAATAAAAATAGCAATAATCTAGCCGTAGAGAGACACGTGCTAATGAAAAGGAATGTTAATTGAACTTTTACAAAAGAAAGTTGGAAGCATTCAAACAATCATGCATGACATTGTGTCATCTTTAGTATTATGGTGGCAGTGTGTCGTGCAACATAATAAAGTTCCATTCTAGTTCTTAGTTATGAACTACAAAGGTGCTATGAATCAAAGTCCAGACTTCATAAACACCATTAAGTTTCAACTAAAGAGTACTATCTTACTTTCTTAGTTCAAGAATATGGAAAATGAGTGTAGATACGCGAAGGTATGCTAAGTATTTCATTGGCACAAAATTCAGTAACATACCTGGCTTGTGGCGATCAGGGGAGGAGCATACATCACCATCATCCATAGAATCAGAAAGACCATTGTCCTCAGGTACTTCAGCGTCACCATCATCAATAAAGTCAGATTCGTAACTGTCCTCACTCACATCATAGTCTTGATCTGTATCAGACTCTCCAACATCCTCCCCATAAGATTCTCTAGTAACAAAGGTTAAGAATGAACTCTGAGTCTGAAAAGTGAAACGCTACACAAAAGTGAAACATTAAGGCACAATCCAACTCTCAAAAAGGATACGATTCATCATCTCCTGCACCGCTTCTGCTGCTTGGCCGGAGGTAATACCCTGAGAGGTGCACAGAACTGGGACCAAGTACTGAAAACAGAACCTCGCCATCCTCCTCCAACTCAATCTCGAGATGGCACATCTCAGCCAATCGAGGATTCAAACTACAAATTACGATGGGTGCCTTGTTACCAACCACGCATTGCAGCACTGTCCTTTTAACAGCATCGCAGCTGCCCAGCGTAGCCTAAAAAACATCACAAAAGTCAATTGCATGCCCACAAATACCCACTGGAATGATTCTGATGCTTGGAAACAAACAATACTGTATCAAGTAATTAATTGCCTGAATGACAAAGACAAACTCAAGTAATTTCATGTATGCCACTTCTCTCAGATGGCACAGTAGTGTACTGTAGTAATAGTATCACAGTAATGTTCAAAGTCTGCACAAAAGTAATCTAATGGAATTATCATATCACACAAGAAGATATGGCAAAGAAACCTAACATTTACATTTCGGATAAAACTTCGATTAAAATGAAATGGATATAAGAGACAAATCTACTTCAAATCACAATCTTATTTTAACACCCCCTTCAGAAGTACTCCAACAAGGCCTTGATCAGAAGTAAAAAATAAAGCGGAGCGGGGGCAACCTGGGAAATCCGGAGACGGCCATGGGACGAGTGATAGCTGTGGGTGTACGGCTTCCCGGGCTTCACCTCCACGCCTGCACAGACCATAGAATATTAGTAGCAGATGTATGTATGCACGTTTATATAACAAGAACAGTAAGCAAATAACCCTGAAATAGGTATTGATGACATATGAGAGGCTTGGCATACCCCAGAACGCCATAGAGAGCGACGGATGGAACCGGGAGGAGGCGGCCCGAGAAACGACGACGGAGAGAACGGCCGCCGCCTGCGGAGCGTCGCTGGGACGAAGGGGGGGTGGTCGGAGATGGTGGTGGGCGGCGGCTATGCCGTCCTCCGTTGGGGGCTTAAAAAGGGAGAGGGGCGCTGGGTTACCGCTCGGCGCTCCAGCGATTCCCGGGCTGTTGTTCGGGCTTTTCAACGTCTGTGGGCCGGCCCATTCCACGTTAATGCGAGTGGTATACAAAAGTTAGATTTAATTCCGACCTTTGTAAAGTGAAGGTCTACTCGCGAGTTTGGAGTTTGGAGTTGCTCCGCCTTTAACATGTGTCGTGTTGCTGCTGTTTCATAAGAATAAAGTAGTTAATGATATAAGTATAACTGTACCACTATATACAAAAGTAGAGCTGTACTTATAAATTAAGTATACAGAAGTACAACTGTACTTAGTACGACCGTACTTATAGCCAAAGTACAGAAAAGTGTACGACCGTACTTATAGCCAAAGTACAGAAAAGTACATGAAATTATAGATTAAGAACACAAAAGTGCAACTGTAGTAGAGGCAAGTGCATTAAAGCACAACCTTAGTAGAAGTCAAAGTATAAGAAAGTACAACCATATTTGAAGCCAAGGTACTAGGAACAAAAGTACAGAAAAGTACAAATGTACTCACCATCAGAGTACACGAAAGTACAAGTGTGTAGTAACCTGAGTACAAAGTATATTAAGAACCTAAAGTATAAAAGTATAGAACTAAAGTAATCTAAAATACGAACACGGTGATTTTGAAAGTAAAAAAAAAAGTTGTTCGAAATCTATGAATATGGGATCTAGTTTTAAAAATCTTGGCACGAGGAGCTCAAAACTGAAAAAGTTCGTAATTAGGACAAACGGTTATATTTTATTTTGAATCATCAAATTTAAAAATTAAAAGGGAAAATCTGTATTCTTACCCTCCGCATCTCCCCCTCTCTCGTCCTAATCCGTTGCGACACAGTATGCGGCCTTATTAGGAGGACCATACGAACTAAAAGACACCACTTGGCGTGAGTCGTTGCAGGACGAACCTTTGAGAAGGTCGGCATTTTTTTTAGAATTCCCGTTTAATTAAATATAAAATTAGATTAATCAAATACAAAATTAGATTAATCCATAATTTATTCCCACAAAAGATGGAGGGAGAGGGAAGGAAACTAAGGGCTTGTTTGATTCATAGAAATTGCATAGGAATTATGTAGGATTTGAATCCTATGTTATTGTTTGATTCATAGGAACATATCCTATAGGAATTAATCCTATAGGAATCTTGTAGTGTAATTTCTATAGGAAAGAAACATTAGATCATAGCTCATGGAAAAATTCCTTTGCTACATCAAACAAAATTCCTATTCTTATAGGATTCAAGTTGGCATGACATCTCAATCCTATGTCTTTCCTATTTCTATCCTATGAATCAAACAAGCCCTAAAAGGATGTTTCATGCATCATCGTGTCTAAATTTGTTTTTTGAAATAGAGGCAATTGTTTTTGCCTCATCCATTTATTAAGAAAAAAAAGAGTTGCCAATTAATAATTCTATAAAAACATATAAAAGCCGTTATAGACTTGGTTACAAAAGGTAACCAAATCACAAAATCCGTAGAAAGGTGAACTACTACGAGCACATTTGACCATATGACATACACGAACGACACTCCCAACACGAAATCCCTACACCCTATAACGCCACCAAAGTGCCCACATAGACCGGTCCTAACTCCAGAAAACCCATTGCCATAGGCAAATCCTTCAAGATGCATTTGTCGTTTTGTTGAATCCAGAGTAAGCAATAGCCAAAGTGGAGGGAAAATCACAAATCTCTCTCGCAACTATATCACCTACATGAACATTCAAAAATTAAGTCTAAAACTATATTATTATGATTTTTTGGTATATTATTTATATAAAAACATTCAAAAAATAAGCATGGCCCATTTAGTATCAGTGTGGATTATTAAAAAATTTACAATTGTATATTCAACGGAAGCGTGCTGTGATTCATGGAATGCACAACTATTTTCCTTTTCACAAACAACAACCAAAAGGCAGTAAAGCTTCAAATGCCCATTGCCATCTAGGGTTCGATTGAGAGGGCCAAAAGGCGATGTATTGATCTGGTTGATATTACTTATGCATTTATAAGAAAACTTAAGTGCAACAATATCATGCATAAGAAATCCTGTAAATTTTGGTATAGGACGTGTCTGAATTAACTAAAATTTAATATAGGACCGCTTGTGAAATGACCCGGTCAGATAGGGGTACAATTTGTTGTGTGCTATATAGTGCTAGTCCCTGGATTGACTCGCTAGCACGCACAATTCAGAAATGAAATAACACGTGTCATAATTCTATTACAACACACAAATCCAGAGATAAAATAACATAGTCTTTTATACAAGTTGCATCGCAGAAGGGCTAGCTCCTCACATTCATAGTTCAACGGCGGAACAATAAAAGATAAGGACATCCATTCAAAATGCCATAGGCGAAGCATGTTGAGTGGAGACTCGCAACCCTAACTCGTACCTTACTCGTTATTAGAGTATCCTACAACATGAAAGGTTATACCCACAAATGGTCAATACTTTAAATGTATTGTCAAGTTCACTATTTATGATGAACACAAATCTCAACCTACATTGTACATGCACATTTGGCTAAGTAGGGCTTAGCTGAATTTGCATAAAGCAGTGACTTTTATCCTAACTAGGTGAATGTCCGTGCGTTGCCACGGGAAAACAAGACATGGGGAAATATAATTTTATTTTGTTGAGCGCCACATGCAGTACGACTTGTAGTTTTTGAATACCCCACTGTATACATTGGAATTATTATACTTCCTCGGGACCCCTCAAACCAACATGTGTCCATTTTTGTCCTTATTACACTTTTCACCATGTAATGTCTATGTGTCGCTTCATGGAAATTCATTTGTACTATGAGATAGCCAAATAATACTTTCTCTGACTCATATTAGTTGACTCAAATTTGTCTAGATTAATATGTATCTACTCAAGTTTTAATGCTAAATACATCCGAATCTAAACAAATTTGAGTCAACTAATATGGATCGGAGAGAGTAAATTTTTTCTTTGGTTAAAACATAATTCTGTAAAAAAGTATAATTCAACATGTCATATGTATAGAAAGAAACAACCCAACAATTATCTCTTACTGAGATTTCACTTTCCTCATATCCTAGAGAAGATGACTTGTAGTGATAGCTTTGATATGCATCGGCTTCACTTCAGTCATGTCACTCGCTTGTGTCGTTCTTCAAATTAGCCAGCTCATGTGCTTGCCTAGGTCTGTATCCTAAAAGAAGTTCTCTCTTTGTCCGTTAGACAAATTACCCAATTGAACCAAAGCTAGCTAGTTGTGGTTGTCCAATTATAACTTGTCTCAGTTACTCCAGATATGCCAGTAGAAAGATCAAAGATGATAATGACAAGGCGCTTGAATTTTATACATAACCTAAAATTTGCGGTGTTTGAGATAATTATAGTTTACTCTGTTTATAGCAACTGCTCTTTTGACTTACCCATGCCTTACCGAATTGAAGTTATTTGTGTTACCAAATGCAACTTCTTACAAGAGCATGTAGTTTATTAAACTGAAAAACAAAAAAATGTGCAACACAATTACATCGGTGGTATCATTTATCGCATCACTTTATACTTATCAACCTTCAGTTCACCGGGTACAAATATTATCATCAATACAACTGGCACAGCCCTTGCATCCACAGCTGTATGATTTGTTCTCCCCTCAAGTGCTTAGGAACTCTAGAGACACATGTAGTCGCAAAAAGGAGGCAACATCTTCTATGCAGCATCAATTAAACTGATGAGGAAAATGATAACAGATTTGCTTCTACAACAAATCAACAATGATAGACTTCAACTAAATTGGATTATGATTTATAGCACCACAAGGATCAAGTTATCCAAATTATAGAGTTAATCCAATGACCAGGAGAAATAATCCATCATGTTTTTCATTTTTTTCACTGCTTTACTTGCCTAGTAGTTAAGATATCACACATAGGTATTATTCTCAAGCCATTGTTGGTACATGATGTATGTAGTTAGTAGACTGATGATCAAAAATGATATCAGATTTCCTGGTACAGTATGTATGCAACAACTAATTCGGTTTGTAACTTATAAGAAGTAAAATTCCAAATCAATGGATGGTAACTGATTAATAAATCATGTGTTTTAATCTTCTAGTGCATTTCCTCCACTACTTACCTAAGTAAAAGATTCAAGTAGGGTCAACTTGATAGGATACAACATTGAAGCAAAAGGAAGATAGAAATGCCTCACCAAGATCGCCTCCCTGGCGACACGGGGGAAACCCTAGCCGCTGCCGCTAGAGGCGGCCCTCCTCGCCCTCCCTTGTGTTGCCGTTGCCGGGGGGAGCCGTGCGTGCCTTAGGGATGGAGGCGGCGGGGTGTCTTGCCCTTTTTTGGGTGCGAGGGTGCTCTGCAGGCGGCGGGCACTGGTGGGCACTGGCGGTGGTGCCGACGGAAGGCGCTGTGGTGGGGGCCTACGGGAGGTGCGTCACCGCCAGGAGGGTTCGGCGGCGCTGTGTGCTTTGGTGGTGCACCGGCCTGGGGCGTCCTACGACTTGCACCGAAGGGAGGGCTCGATCTGGGCCCTGGTTGGGCCGGGCGGGCCTCACCCATGGCGCCCCTTCTACGACAGTGGGGATGCCGAGCGGGTGGGCTCGGGCGTGGATCCGGTCAGGGCGGCGCCCCTTTACCATGGGCGGGCGGGACGCGGTGAAGATGGGATGGTCGGCGGCCAGAGTTTTCCTCGGCGCAGCGGTGGCACGGAGGACGACGGGGCTGGGGGTGCCTCAGCGTGTTGGTTTCGTGAGGGCTTCTCCCATCTCGGTCGGTGTCTTGGCAGCTATGGAGGGTATACATGGGTGGCAGGCTGGCTGGGGCACGATGGCCCTGTCCAGCCGTGCAAGACCATGGCGGAGGTGCGCCACGAGTTGAGGATGGCGGTGCGGCGGTGCCGCTTGGTGGGCGAGGCGCTAGTTCCCGGCATCTCGCAGGCGGTGCAAGGTTGGCATGAGGTGCTCCCCTGCTATGCGTGGAGGCTGGAGTGGCGGCTCCGGAGTTTGGTTGTGTGTTTGCTTGCCCTGGCCACGTGGGTGGTGGGACAAGCCACCTTTTGGCGTGGGCGTCGTCTCTCGCTGGTGGTCGTGCTTGTCGAGCGGCATGGGTTGTCCTGGTGACAACCCATTGGAGGTTGTGGTCGCGGGTCTCTAGACGAAAGTCTTGCCGGACTTGGTCGGAGCCGACATCGACGGCGCCAGTGGGCGTCGCTTTCCCTCTTGAGGGCGTTGTTGTGGAGACCCGACCCTCCTCCGTGTAGGGTTTCGTAGCATGGAAAACAAAAAAATTCTACCGCATACAAACAAACAAGCCAAGATCTATCTACTAGATTGTAGCAACGAGTCGATAGAATAACACACCCTCGAAGATTCCAAAGTGTTTAACGAGAGCGGATTCTCGTGGGTGATGTAGTCGTACTCTTCCCGATCTCAAGATCGCGTAGACGATCCTTCCGGCGCTGCGTTCCGGCAGCGCTCCCGCAGTCGGTCACACGTTCGGTACTCGACGAAGACCTTCCTCTCCCTTGTTCCAGCAGGCAACGGAGGTTGTAGCACTCTCCTCGCGATTCCGGCAGCACAACGGTGTGGTACCGAAAGTAGAGGGGAGATCTCGCAGGGCTTCGCCTTAAGCCGGAGCGAGTATGGTGGAGTATGAGAGAGTCCCTCGACGATCTAGGGTTTAGACACGCCAAGGAGGGGGCTAGGCCGGCGGCTAGGGTTTCACCTAGGCGGCGGCGGCGAGTGCCCTAGGGCCGGCGGCGGCTATGGAGGCGGCGGCGGCTTGGGGCTAGGGTTTAGAGGTGTAGGAACTTGTGTCTAGGAGGGGAGCCCTGCCCCTCCTTATATAGGTGGAGGGGGCCGGCCAAGGGGAGGGGAGTCCCTCCCCAACTCGGCTTGGTGGTGCGCCGGCGGTGGGAGGAGGAACTCCTCCCCCAAGTCGGTTTCCACCTCCCTCTCCACTTCCCAAAAATAGCCGTTTGACTTTCAAACTTGGCGTTTGACTTTTCAAACTAGGATTTGAATAAACCCTCTATTTTGTTCAGCGATGACACCGAGTACATAATGCAATCATACCAACTTGATATAACACATTCATGTACCTTCCCTCCGAGTGCGGACATTCCGGAACCTTCTAGAACATTCCCGATGAAAACACCGGAACCATTCCCCAACTCCGAAACGGGACTTTCCTTATATGAATCTTATTCTCCGGACCATTTAGGATCTCCTCGTGATATCCCGGATCCTATCCGAGACTCTGAACAACATTCGGTCTCTTTCTCATCATTCCATAACTACTCAAACAACGTCGAATCCTTAAGTGTGTCTCCCTACGGTTCGTGAATTATGCGGACATGATCGAGACACTTCTCGGAACAATAACCAATAGAGGAATCTGGAAATTCATATGGCTCCCACATATTTCTACGATTACTTTGCGATCGAATGAACCACTTACATACGATACCAATTTCCCTTTGTCTCATGATAGTTTACTTATCCGAGGTTATGATCATCGGTATCTCTGCATACCTAGTTCAACCTCGTTACCGATAAGTACTCTTTTCTCGTTCCCGTGATATGTGATACCTTGTGAGCTAGTCACATGCTTGCAAGCTAATTGGATGACATTTCACCGAGAGGGCCCAGAGTATATCTATCCGTCATATGGATGGACAAATCCCACTCTTGATCCATGTGTCTCAACCAATACTTTCCGAACACTCAATGCCACCTTTATAGCCACCCAGTTACGGTGTGGTGTTTTATGTCATCAAAGCATCCATCCGGTAAAGGTGATATGCATGATCTCATGGTCGAAGGAATTAGGTTACTATGTATCAGAAAGCATATAGCAATTGAACTATTAAAATGACTTGATCTTTATGCTATGCTTATCTATAGGAGTATGTCCACCATATCATTCTCCTAATGATATGATCTTGTTGTTAATAACATCTCAATGTTCATGATAGGGAAACCACAATCATTTATTAACCAACAAGCTAGTGATGTATAGAGGCTTTACTAGGGACTTCAATTTAAGTTTACAAATCACATAAGTATTAATGTTTCCTTGTTAATACCATTATAGCATGAATATAAACATTTATCATAAACACAAAGATATAATAATAACTACATTTATTATTGCCTCTAGGGCATATCTCCAACAGTCTCCCACTTGCACTAGAGTCATCTAATCTAGATTACATGGTAATATACCGAACACCCATGGCAGTTTGGTGTTGGTCATGTTTTGCCCTCGGGAGAGGTTTAGTCAACGGATCCGCCACATTTAGATCTGTGTGTACTTTGCAAATCTTTATGTCCCCATCTTGGACATGTTCTCGAATAGCGTGAAAACGTAGCTTGATATGCTTCAGCTTCTTGTGTGACCTTGGTTCTTGCGCATTGGCTATGGCGCCCATGTTATCACAAGATGATAGACATTGGGTCCAAGCACTAGGAACCACACCCAGCTCTGTAATGAACTCTTTCATCCATATCGCTTCTTGTGAAGCCTCCGAAGCAGCCATGTATTCCGATTCAGTTGAAGATCTCGCCACAACGCTTTGCTTTGCACTCCTCCAGCTAACTGCTACACCATTCAAAGTAAATACGTATCCAGATTGTGATTTTGAATCATCTGGATCGGTGTTCCAACTAGCATCGGTGTAACCATTAACAACGAGCTGTTCATCACCTCCATAAGAAAGAACCATATCCTTAGTTCTTCTCAAGTACTTAAGGATGTTTTTGATCACGTCCAATGATCCACTCCTGGATCACTTTGATATCTGCTAGTTAAACTAACAGCATATGCAATGTCGGGTCTAGTACATAGCATGGCATACATTAGAGATCCTATGGCTGAGGCATAGGGAGTCTTACTCATCCTTTCTCTATCTGCTGCTGATGTCGGACTTTGAGTTTTACTCAAGGTCGTATTGGGCAACATGGTCAAGAACCCTTTCTTGCTATCTTCTATTCCAAATCTCTTTAGAACTTTGTCCAAATATGTACTTTGTGACAATGATATTTGGCGTTTTGATCTATCTCTATAAATCTTTATGCCTAATATGTAAGCTGCTTCGCCAAGATCCTTCATTGAAAAACTATTATTCAAATATTCCTTGACACTATTTAGAAGGTCTACATCATTCCCAATCAATAATATGTCATCTACATATAGTATTAAGAATGCTACAGAGCTCCCACTCACTTTCTTGTAAATAAAAGCTTCTCCATAAGTTTGTATAAAACCAAAACTTTTGATCACCTTATCAAAACGTTGATTCCAACTTCGGGATGCTTGCTTCAATCCATAGATGGACCGTTGAAGTTTGCATACCTTGTTAGCATCTTTAGGATTGACAAAACCTTTGGGTTGCATCATATACAACTCTTCATCAATGTCTCCATTGAGGAATGCTGTTTTGACATCCATCTGCCATATCTCATAATCATAATATGCAGCGATTGCTAACATAATCCTCACAGACTTTAGCTTCACTACTAGTGAGAAAGTCTCATCATAGTCAACTCCTTGAATTTATCGAAACCCTTTTGCGACAAGTCGAGCTTTATAGACAGTAACATTACCATCAGCATCTGTTTTCTTCTTGAAAATCCATTTGTTCTCGTGACCTTCCTACCATCCGGTAAGTCCACCAAAGTCCATACTTGGTTTTCGTACATGGATCCAATCTCGGATTTCATGGCTTCTTGCCATTTATTGGAATCTAGGCTCATCATTGCTTCCTCATATGTCGCAGGGTCATCGGTGTTTTCCACCAACATGACACTCATAACGGGATCATACCAATCTGGAGTGGTACAAGTTCTCGTTGACCTGCGAGGCTCTGTAGCAACTTCAACCGAAGTTTCATGATCATCATCATTAGCTTCCTCTCTTATTGGTGCAGGCACCACAGGAACTTCTTCCGGTGCTGCGCTACTCGCAATTTCAAGAGAAGGTTCGACAACCTCGTCGAGTTCTACTTTCCTTCTAGTCACTTCTTTCGAGAGAAATTCCTTCTCTAGAAAGGATCCATTCTTGGCAACGAAGATTTTGCCTTCGGATCTATGATAGAAGGTATACCCAATAGTTTCCTTCGGGTATCCTATGAAGACGCATTTTTCCGCTTTGGGTTCAAGCTTGTCCGGCTGTAACTTCTTTACATAGGCTTCGCATCCCCAAACTTTAAGGAACGAAAATCTAGGTTTCTTCCCAAACCATAATTCATACGGTGTCGTTTCAACGGATTTAGATGGTGCCCTATTTAAAGTGAATGTGGCTGTTTCTAATGCATAACCCCAAAATGATAGCGGTAAATCTGTAAGTGACATCATAGAACGAACCATATCTAAGAGAGTTCGATTACGACGTTTAGACACACCATTACGCTGTGGTGTTCCCGGCGGTGTCAATTGTGAAAGTATTCCGCATTTCTTCAAATGCTCGCCAAACTCGTAACTTAGATATTCACCTCCACGATCAGAACGCAGAAATTTAATCTTCTTGTTACATTGATTCTCTACCTCACTTTGAAATTCCTTAAACTTCTCGAAAGTTTCGGACTTATGTTTCATGAAATGGATATACCCATATCTACTCAAGTCATCCGTAAAGGTAAGAACATAACGATAACCACCGCGCGATGCTACACTCATTGGACCACACACATCGGTATGTATGATTTCTAATAAGTCCGTAGCTCGCTCCATCATACCAGAAAATGGAGTCTTAGTCATTTTACCCATCAGACATGCTTCGCATCTTTCAAGTGATTCGAAATCAAGTGATTCAAGAAGTCCATCGGAATGGAGTTTCTTCATGCGCTTCACTCCAATGTGACCAAGACGACGATTACATATAGGTCGAGTTATCGCTCGATTTCAAACGTTTAGCCTCAATGTTATTAATATGTGTATTTCCACTATCGAGATTCAACAAGAATAGACCATCTCTCAAAGGTGCATGTGCGTAAAACATATTACTCATATAAATCGAACAACCATTATTCTCGGACTTAAACAAGGAACCGTCTCGCAATAAACAAGATCCCGATATAATGTTCATGCTTAACGCAGGCACCAAATAACAATTATTTAAGTATAAAACTAATCCCGATGGTAGATGAAGGGGTAGCGTGCGACGCGATCACATCAACCTTTGATCCGTTTCAACGCGCACCGTCACCTCGTTCTTCGCTAGCTTCCGTTTATTCTGCAGCACCTGTTTCGAGTTACAAATATGAGCAACCGAACCAGTATCAAATACCCAGGCACTACTACGAGTACTAGTGAGATACACATCAATAACATGTATATCGGATATACCTTTCTTCTTGATGTTGCCGTTCTTCAAATCCGCCAAGTACTTTGGGCAATTCCGCTTCAAGGACCTTCTCCCTTGCGAAAAGCACTCAAAGTCGTGCTTAGGTCCAGCCTTGGTCTTCTTTGTCGGCGTGGTAACTTTCTTACCACCCTTCTTGAAGTGTCCCTTCTGCTTAGACTTTCCTTTCTTGAGTTTGGTGGTCTTATTGACCAACAACACTTGGTGCTCTTTCTTGATCTCCACTTCTGCAGATTTCAACATGGCAAAGAGTTCTGGCAACGTCTTGTTCATGTTTTGCATGTTGTAGTTCATCACAAAGTTCTTGTAACTTGGTGGTAGTGATTGGAGGACGCGGTAAATCCCCAAAGCATTAGGAATCACTATACCCAAGCTTTGAAGTTTGTTCGCGTGCCCACACATCTTAAGCACATGCTCACTGATGGAGTTGCCCTCTTCCATCTTGCAGTTAAAGAACTTTTCAGAAGCCTCATAGCTTTCAATTGCCGCATGAGTCTCAAAGATCAATTTGAGATCCTCGACAATATCATATGGGTCTGAATTCTCAAACCTTTTCTGAAGCTCCGATTCTAAACCATACAAGATAGCACACTGAATGTGGAGTACCGAGTCTTCCAAGTGAGGTAAACATTCTTTACTTCATCGGCAAGATCATTTACAGGTGGGTCACCAATGGTGCATCCAAAGACATAGGTCAAATTACCAGCTGTGAGGACAATCCTCAAATTGCGGAACCAATCCGCGAAGTTGCTTCCATTGTTTTTCAACTTTTATTTCTCTAGGAACGCATTAAAATTGATGGTAGGGGCCGCCATTGATCTACAACATATTTGCAATAGTTTAGACTAAGTTTATGACAAATTTGAGTTCAAATTAATAATAAAATTAATCTAGGTGAACTCCCACTCAAAACAATATCCCTCACATTGTTTTAGTGATCACACGAACCAAATCCACCACATCAACACCGATCATCACGAGAGTTGATATAGTTTCAATGGCGAACAATCGACATGTTCATCATATCTACTATATGATTCATGCTTTACCTTTCAGTGATCCGTGTTCCGAGACCATGTCTGTACATGCTAGGCTCGTCAAGATCAAACCTTAGTTTCCGCATGAGCAAATCTGGCTTGCTCACGTTGTATGCACTTGCAGAATCTAACACACCCGATCATCACGTGGTGCTTCGAAACAACAAGCTTTAGCAACGGTGCTAACTAAGGGTGAACACTTTATGACTTGAAATTCATGTGCATGAGGGATCATCTTATAATGCTACCGTCGTCTACTAAGCAATACAAGATGCATAAAGGATTAACATCACATGCAATTCATAATATGTGATATGATATGGCCTTTCTTCTTTGTGCTTCCGATCTCCATCTTCAAGCACGAACATGATCTCCATCATCACCGGCATTGCATCAAGGTCAATGACGCTTCTCCATGGTTGTCGTCCACCGGCTTCAACTATTACAACTACTTTGAATAGACACGCGAGTCTTAACATAAATTAAAGACAACCATATCGCTCCTGCCGGTTGCCAACTTACAATAAGGAACATTGCATACATCAAATATAATCACAATCATGGCCATATCACATCACAGCACACCCCCTGCAAAACAAAGTTAGACGCCTCTACTTTCTTTGCATGTTTTACGTGGTTTGGGGCTTTCAATAAGTGTTAATCTAACTTACGAACATGAACCACAACATTGATACTAGTATTGTTAATCACCCGTTGTAAATTGGATCTTAACTATGCTAGGAGAAATAGGCACCCGCAAAGCCACTTATGCAATACAAGTTGCATGTCAAGCGTGGAGCAAGTCTCATGAACGATGTCATGTAAGGTTAGCCCGGGCCGCTTCATCCCAACATCCCGCAAGATGCAAAGTACACAAGAAGTAATCGACAATAAAAGCATCAACACCCACAATGACCATTGTGTTCTACTCGTGCAACAGATCTACATATAGACACGGCTCTGATACCACTGTAGGGTTTCGTAGCATGGAAAACAAAAAATTTCTACCGCATACAAACAAACAAGCCAAGATCTATCTGCTAGATTGTAGCAACGAGTCGATAGAATAACTCACCCTCGAAGATTCCAAAGTGTTTAACGAGAGCGGATTCTCGTGGGTGATGTAGTCGTACTCTTCCCGATCTCAAGATCGCGTAGACGATCCTTCCATGCGTTCGGCGCTCCTGGATCAGTCACATCGTTCGGTTTTCGACAAAGACCTTCCTCTCCCTTGTTCCAGCAGGCGCGGAGGTTGTAGCACTCTTCTCGCGATTACAGCAAAGACAATGGGCGTGGTAAGTAGAGGGGAGATCTCGCAGGGCTTCGCCTTAAGCCGGAGCGAGTATGGTGGAGTATGAGAGAGTCCCTCGACGATCTAGGGTTTAGACACGCCAAGGAGGGGGCTAGGCCGGCGGCTAGGGTTTCACCTAGGCGGCGGCGGCGAGTGCCCTAGGCCGTGCCAGGCAAGAGGGCGGCTATGGTGGCGCAATGGCTTGGGGCTAGGGTTTAGAGGTGTAGGAACTTGTGTCAGGAGGAGCCCTGCCTCCTTATATAGGTGGAGGGGGCCAAGGGAGGAGTCCCTCCCAACTCGGCTTGGTGGTGCGGCGGTGGAGGAGGAACTCCTCCCCAAGTCGATTTCCACCTCCTCTCCACTTCCCAAAATAGCCGTTGACTTTCAAACTTGGTGTTTGACTTTTCAAACTAGGATTTGAATAAACCCTCTATTTTGTTCAGCGATGACACCGAGTACATAATGCAATCATACCAACTTGATATAACACATTCATGTACCCTTCCCCTCCGGAGTGCCGGACATTCCGGAACCTTCTAGAACATTCCCGATGAAAACACCGGAACCATTTCCCAACTCCGAAACGGGACTTTCCTTATATGAATCTTATTCTCCAGACCATTCCGGATCTCCTCGTGATATTTCGGATCCTATCCGAGACTCCGACCAACATTCGGTCTCTTTCTCATCATTCCATAACTACTCAAACACCGTCGAATCCTTAAGTGTGTCTCCCTATGGTTCGTGAATTATGCGAACATGATCGAGACACTTCTCCGAACAATAACCAATAGAGGAATCTGGAAATTCATATGGCTCCCACATATTTCTATGATTACTTTGCGATCGAATGAACCACTTACATACGATACCAATTTCCCTTTGTCTCACGATAGTTTACTTATCCGAGGTTATGATCGTCGGTATCTCTGCATACCTAGTTCAACCTCGTTACCGATAAGTACTCTTTTCTCGTTCCCGTGATATGTGATCCCTTGTGAGCTAGTCACATGCTTGCAAGCTAATTGGATGACATTTCACCGAGAGGGCCCAGAGTATATCTATCCGTCATATGGATGGACAAATCCCACTCTTGATCCATGTGTCTCAACCAATACTTTCCAAACACTCAATGCCACCTTTATAGCCACCCAGTTATGGTGTGGTGTTTTATGTCATCAAAGCATCCATCCGGTAAAGGTGATATGCATGATCTCATGGTCGAAGGAATTAGGTTACTATGTATCAGAAAGCATATAGCTATTGAACTATTAAAATGACTTGATCTTTATGCTATGCTTATCTATAGGAGTATGTCCACCATATCATTCTCCTAATGATATGATCTTGTTGTTAATAACATCTCAATGTTCATGATAGGGAAACCACAATCATTTATTAACCAACAAGCTAGTGATGTATAGAGGCTTTACTAGGGACTTCAATTTAAGTTTACAAATCACACAAGTATTAATGTTTCCTTGTTAATACCATTATAGCATGAATATAAACATTTATCATAAACACAAAGATATAATAATAACTACATTTATTATTGCCTCTAGGGCATATCTCCAACACTCCGTCCCTCACTCCGGGGTGAAAACCCAAATCTGGCTCGCCAGATTGGATGATGGCGGCGTCCCTCGGACGTCGTCCCCTCGTTGGAGGCGTCATTTCTCGGATTGTAGGAAGCTTCTCTCGGTGTTGCATGTGGTACTGGCTGTGTTGACGTCTTCGGGTTCTGTCGGTGTGCGAGTGCCGCTGGCGTGTTTGCTGCGGCCTGCCTCTCGCCATGAAGCCTATGAGGCCTAGCCGTTCCTTCGGCTCTGACTTCTTCTCCCGGGACGTGGACCAGGCTTTCTGTGACGGCCGTTGTTGCCGTTGTGCTGGTGTTTGTTGGTGGTGCTTCATACCTAGTTGAGCTAGGTAGTGTTGCCTCGTTTTGGTTTTGCCGTTTTTTCCTAAAAACTGTGCCGTTTGGGGTATTTTTTTGGTCTGGTCGACCCGTGTGTATGTACGTATGTATCGGGTTTTGGACGGTTTCCCTTCCAAACCGGCCAATTCTCTTCTTCTAATAGAAAAGATAGTGCTCCTGCAGTTCTTCTGGTTGCTCCAAAAAAAAGATTCAAGTAGAGCAAGGATAGGGAATCAAGTACTTTTATGTTTAAATGAATCTATTAGTATATGTATTCTCACCTAAGAAATTAAAAATTAAATATCAAAAGATATCAATAATTAACTTACATGGAAAGAGCTCAGAATCGATACCTTCCATGTTCAATCTGTGCAAGACCATGAGTGTACCATTCCATTCGAATAGAAGCATCATTAGAAGTACTATAAATATTAATATTTGACTCGTCGTATTTTCTAGGATTTGGGGTTAGCTGAAAGGGCAACAAAAGTTACAAAATTCATCGAACAATTTACAATCTTTAATTTATCTTATTTACCAAAAAAGAGCAACGATATAAAATTGTAAAAATGATCCTATCTTGCTGCTAACAAAACTACATTTTCCCATCACTTATTGGACTTGACTAACCCATGGACATAAAAAGACCTCTTCACAATTGCTGCCACCGAAACCTTGGAAAAACAGCGGAAGATTGTGTTATATAGTGAGTGTGAGTTGCACAAGCGAGAGTGCACAAGACGTGACCTGGTGGTCTATTAGAAAGAATAGTATTCGTTGTAATGACCCCAGTAGCAATATTAGCATGGTGTGGTAAAAAATAGCAATCTAGATGAGTATGTAAATAGTTAACCATCATTGCAGTGCCACTTGAAGCATAAAATTTACCCACTTCCTCAAACTAAACTTGACATACGTTAAAGTGAAAATATAATCATAATAATGTGAGACTTATAATCAGGGAAAAAAGTCTGACCTGTTAGAAACATAGGCACCAAGAAGATATCAGGAACATAGACAGATCATCAAATGAATCATACAGTTCTAGAGCTACCCATCATAGATAACATAACCATCAAAGCACAAGGCAACAGCCAGCTCTGAGAGCCTCTCGATATATATCTGAGCAGAATACTCTGTTGCAAACATCTCCTTCAGATTTCTACATCTTTATCCCACTCTATGATAAACGTTCATATAACCTTTGCTAAAAAAGAGAACTAAAATTATATGTACGCTTGAGAGAAGTCAATTAGCAAGCAAGACGTTAGGATTCAGAGTGTTGGAGTGAGGTAAGAAAATGAAGGCAGAAGCACCTTGATGCCATGGAGATGCGCTCATTGGTTCAGAATGGTGGCGGGAGAAATAAACGATGAGGCCCATGAGGTGATGGCATAACACATGGTCTGAGATTGTGAGATAGGTTAGAGGTAATCACATACTTCAGCTCTGCAACAACCGCAAGTCAGATATCTGAGATAGATTAGAGGCAAGAAAGTTGACAAGTTCAACAAACAACCATCTAATCAGAGCCAACCAAACAACCTGAGTAGGTAGAGAAAAGGGGAAAAAATAGCTAACCATGGGAGACAAATCTGGACGTGGATGGACGCTGGAAGTGACACCGGCGTCCATCCACTCTGCATCGGCGGCGCTGGCATCGTCATCGACCCGGATACTGTGCGAGAGGGCCTGGTGGTGGGCATGGACGACATGAGAGACGGAGAGAGAAGGCCACAAATCCATCACCGCCATCCATCTAGAAGGTATGCGCGGTGCTGCACCACCCGGGTCGAGAGATTGCAGGTGCGCCATACGACGCCGAAGTCCTGGAGGTGAGACGAGATTTCTACAGAGAGGTGCGATGATAACCGGAGGAATTGCTCCCAGAAATTTTGCTCGATAGTTAATGAATAAATGGGGATTTGCTCGCGAGTTAATGCCCTAATTAATGATGAAGAAACGGGAGCGCGTCTTGTGTCCGACGGGGTGTGGCGCGACGAAGTGCGACGAAACAGCGACGTATTGTGAGATGGGTGCGGCTACACCAAGGTTGACCTCGTTTTACCAAAAAATAAGGTCAGTTTAGACAGCCTACTAATATGTCTATTTTTAGAATAGAAAAAGCAAATGATTTTTGTTTTTATTCTAAAAAAGGATACACTATTCAGCTGTACTGCATGCACTTTATCCCACGGAGTATATAATTATGAAATCTAAAAATTTGAAATGTTTTCTAACTCAAACTTTTTGTCCGATTCAAGATCTGTTTTTACCGTTGGGCTTGTCGCGACGAGATCTTCAAAACTAGATCCCATGTCGATTTGTTTCGACTATTTTTTTAGAGGATGTAAATTTGTGGAAGTTACATCCGATCAAAGTTACATCCAATTTTAAAAAAAAAAGTTATATCCAAGTTATCAGAAAGTTACATCCAACAAAAGGTTACATCATCCAGCAAAAAATTACATCTGAATTAGCATAAAAGGTTACATCATCCAACAAAAAAGTTAAATCCCAGTTAGCAGAGAGAGTTACATCTAGCAAAAAGTTACATCCTCAAAAAAAGTCATCGAAACATATCAACATGGGATCTTGTTTCGAAGATCTCGTTATGACTAGTCTAATGGTGAAAACGAAATCTAATTTAGATAAATGGCTTAAGCTAAAAAACATTTTAAATTTTTGGAATTCGTAATTAAATACACAAGTGAAAGCATGTAGTGGCGTGACATTTTGACCAGCGCAAGGTACGCCTGGTAATTAAATGCACAACGGGAGGCGCGGGATGGTGATCCTAGGCCCGTGACCTCAGTTTGTGCCAGATCAAGGTCAACCTGGAGATAGATTC
Source organism: Avena insularis (assembly GCA_023614405.1). Taxonomy (NCBI): domain Eukaryota; kingdom Viridiplantae; phylum Streptophyta; class Magnoliopsida; order Poales; family Poaceae; genus Avena; species Avena insularis. Next base: position 313,097,330 of record CM042693.1, on the reverse strand, counting down.
TGCGTTGTGAGATGGGCGACTACGGAGCACGAGATTCTTTTTAGGTAAGTAGAGATAGAGATATTTTGTAAACTTCATTTTTCAAACAAATTAAGAGGTACCACTGTTTAACAGCAGTGGACCTGGGTACCACCGATAGACAACGGTGAGCCCTTCTACCCTTGTTCACCCTTCAAAATTTAATTAAATAAATTGGAATGATGAGATTTTCGAACTACTTTAAGTTCAGTTGCTCAAAGTTGTCCGTAACTAGGGACATGGCTAAGTACTTATATTTGATACTCTCGAGAGGTTTGTACACTTTACCCACAAGACTCAGTCAACCCTCGCACACATACCACCCATATGTGGCACGTCCGGGAGAAGATCGAGACAAGACTTTTCAGGAGTAGTCCCTCAACCACAACTCGCCATACCTACACTAACTACCATCCTATGTCACTTCGGGTTGAGTTCTCACAACTTAGTTAGTCAAGATAGAGCCCATATGACAAGTGGTTGTACATGGAAGCTCGTAGACAAGAAATGTCGCCAGTCTCTTTAAGCATGGGTGCATTCCGCGGGTGCAACAAAGACAAGGGCAAGCCGTTGACAGGGCTCTATAGAAATAGCCTCTGTTGACAGGGAGGTGCGACCGTTGACAGTGTCTCATGAAAATGACCCTGACTTTTGGCACTCAACCTTAAAAATATCAATGCCATTCACCTAGGTGGTTCATTCGGTTAAGTTGTTTTTTCCTAATAGACAAAGAGAAAACATCTTTTCTCTATCTCAAAAGTTTGACAATCTTTTCCCCACGAATTCTACAGTAGGGCTAAGCAATCAACACCTATGTTGTTTTGTACTCATCTATCAAGGAGACATATGGCTAACCTATCTGGGTTGCATAGCATAGCAATAGTACCATAACATTCCTACCAATGCAATCTAGTAAAAATCACTAGTGCATAAAAAAAGTAGTAGGACATTTATGTAATAAGCTTGCCCTGGTTACAAATGCTTGGAACACAGTCCTCGCAGTCACAAGGGTTACACTCCAGACAATCTACAGGTCGAAGGTTACACAATCAACATCAAGTACAAAACCAAAACAGTAATGCTCATGCATGCCATTCAATGCATCATGGTAAATTTAAAAAGTTCTCCACAAACCCACAAACAGAAATCTAATAGAATGGTTTTGCAGTACTGATCATGAGGTTTCCAGAAACACAACATTTGTTAATTTTGGACTTACCGAAAATTTCCTATGATTTAAATACCCTATTTAAGTGTTTTAATTTTTTAAAATAGTAGCCTCGACAAACAATACATTTTATTCAACAGATAAAATCTAAACATTTTTATGAATCCAACAGTATGTCACATGCATTTTATGATAAACAAAATAATTCCTATGAATTTTGCAAGTTTAAACTATTTTCTGCCTATTTTAAATGTTCCAGTGCTGAGTGGATAAGGGGGGTCCACGCGGCGGCACACGTGTGGTGACCTAGCATACCACTGCATGATGTAGTACACTATAGTCATTAATATAACACCAATGAAACATCGTTCACTAGTATTATATTTCTCAGAGTGGTACAACAGAAACACAACATGTCTAAGACAAAACTATAGGTTACAACTCGACTCTTTACAAAAGATCCAGAGAAACACTCTAGGTTAAAGAGAGAGAAAGAAACTTCTTACAAAGAAGAACCAAAAATAATCAACTCATAACTATCATGCTAATGAGATTATCATCTAAACTATTTGGCTTGCATTACTGCTATTGCAATACTCTACAGAAGTAGGTTCTATGGCTAGAGATTATATTCCTATCTAATTAGCAACTTCGTCTTCACTTTAGTTGATGTATATGTTGACTTTCTTGACTTTATTGAAGAACTTGAGCTGTTTCTAACAATTTCCTGAGCATAAGTGTATGTAGACGTCATCTGTATTGACTTCAGAATCTAGCAAGGGTTAAGAAGATACGTTGAGTACGAACATACTCAGAAAGTTCACTAAAAAGGAGTGTATGATGCACTAACTACAACCATAGACCATAGGTCGTAGGAAATGCAGGTTTTTGTAAACATTTCTTCAAAGGTTACTTTTATTCTAAAAAGCTATGTCCGTCAGTCTTCACAAGTTTACCAGATCTTTCATGGAGTTCTTTCCCTGCCGCGTTCGTAGCCCCTTCCCGGATCAGGGAGTAACAACTTACATGTCTTACACTCTACAGAGGTGCGCTACTTTACCCATGAGAGATCTTAGTTTTTTGCACATGCGGGCCGCGAACCCGTTCACACTTCCTTGGTATGAGGCCCAGACTAAGACCCAAGCCAATCACCTCCCTTCTTCGCGACCCCATATGTCTACATGATCCTTCGGGCTGGACTACATCTCCGTTAATCCCCTTTTCAGGCAAACTACAACCCTGATGAGTTCTCGAAGACTCTATGAGCCGGTGTGCCCGTGGCAAGCTCCTTAAAGGTCCGACTAAACCTCCGGCAGCCGCTCACAGATAATCTAGACACCAAAATTGTGGGGCCTAAGGGTTCTCACCCATATGCTGGATCCACACAAGGAATCACAACGACACATTAAGGTCGTCTTGCCTATATATAAAAGGAAGAAGATCCAGCTGACTTCTCCCTCCCATTCCAAATCTCATGGTTAATGCGTGATATACGATGCAAGAATCACTGGCGACATTGGTGGTTAAGTTCTAGATATTATCTTCCTTTACCACCGAAAATTTCATAGTAGGTCATTACTTTTTGGTAAATAACCTATAATCATATTATTATGAAAATAGTCTTTTCCATCCTTTTTGAAATGCAGGTGATGACAACACTGGATTTGCAAAATATTTGATTAGAAAAAATAACCAAAGGACATGAGCAAGTGTGAACTAGCCTTTTGTGATTGCAAGATTATGTACTCACAGTCTTCAAGACAGTAGAAGATCCAATATCTGAAAACAGCATCATTGGTCCGGTAAGGACTAATGTTTAAATAATCAATATGTTGTGATGTAAAAGTAATGTAATGCATTTTGTAAAACTCCCAAAATGTATCCCCAACATTATAGTGAATTGAACTTAAGATTTGGTTTATTTTCTAGTTTATTTCACAAGCATTTATCTTTATAAGAAACATAAGTCTTAGCATACAAAATGTAGAAGTAGAGTACAAACCATTGTAAGATTTGAATTCATTATTATTTGGTAATTAGGATGAAAGGCCAGGTGTTGGGTTGTTAAGAGTTGAAGGACTTATTATAGGGTTGTTGTTTGAAGTGGCAAAAAGAATAACCTTTAAAGACAATATTGTTTGTGAGAAGTGTATTAACTTTGACTAATTTTGGTATTAAGTTTATGGTTCCTTATATTTATAAATGATGTTGAGTTATTATATTTTAATTGGTTGTCTAAGTGACCAAAGTTAACTATGAAAACAGGAATAAACTTCAAATAAGATGTTTATGATTGTTTAGATCAAAGTTAACTATAAAACTAGAAGTGAATCTTAAGGTGTAGTGAGTTTAGAACATCATCAAGTTTTAGGGTTTTGACAAGTATAATTATGAATGTGGGATCATTCACTTTCAGTGAATGATGGGTTTAATAATATGCAACTTATTAATAGGAGCATAATTAGAGGATCTTAGTATTTTTTTAGGAATTGATGTCATGATACTAATGATCAGGAGATAAATGTCATTCACTATATTATATGTGAGTGCTACACATTATAATTTAAAAGTGTTTGGTTTTAATTTGATTTTAAGATTTTAAAAGTGTATTATAAAGTGAATGGTTATATTTAAGCCTGATTATGATTCCAATGGTTTTGGAATTAGTATTTATATATAAAAGATTTAAGGTTTAATATAAAATTGTGATTATTTCTTACTTAAGAAATGTTTTTAAAGAATTTTACCAAAATGGTATTTGATAAAATAGCTAAGGACTTATTACTTTGAAATCTTGAAAACCTTATGAATAATATATTTAATATTTTCTACTAGAATATTTTTATTCAAAATCCTACAAATGATTTTTATTTATTTTTAAGTATTATTTTTATTTTTATAAAATCCACAAAGGATTAAATATCCTTGACTATTTGCTTCAAGTTTTATTTGTAAAAAATAAATTAATATTTTTATAAATAGTAGATTTATTTTTGTATGCAGAATGATTTTTTATTCATTTTTAGAATTTTTCCTTATTTTATTAAATTTCACTTAGGATTTAAGGTTGCTAATCTTTATTTGCATTTTATTTAACTTAAATAAGTAAAACTATATTTTTCTTAGGTAGATATTATTTTTGTGGTCTTTTTGATATATTATATATATTTTTGTGATTTTTCCCTATTTTCTAGAGCTCAAATGTTCATAGGGATATTATTGTCATTTTTAAATTTGGTTATAATTTATTTTTTTATAAATATTTTGAAAAATGGTCCTAGCCTAGGGCTGGCCCAGTTTAGGCCCAACTCGGCCCAAACGGTGGGCTAGACCACCCATGATTTACTAGGTTAGTTGACCCAGACCCACACACCCTCCTTTCGTCCTGATTATTTTTCTTCCTCCCGTGACACCGCGGTGTTGCTGCCGTCGCCGCCTGTCTCCGGCGTGCTCCAGCCTTCTTGGTCGTTGTTGCCGCTGATAAAAGATGTGGTCCTCTCTTCCCTACACTCCTGTCTAGCTCGATTTGGAAATCAAGCCCGCATTCAATCTCCCCCTTTCATCAACCGGTGCTAGGGTTTAGCAAGGTGCCGCTGCTGCTCGCTGGGTTTTACTCTGGTGCCTGCTCGCTCGGTGTGGTCGTCATCCTAGGGTAGGTACCGGATATTGTGCTCCTCATGGGTGCTCCCTGTGCCGCCCTGGTAGTGGAGTTTGATGTCGTGTGGTGCAGTGGCACTCTCTATGCCTTCGTGCCGCAGTTGGTCTTGGTGATGGTGTATGGTGAAGCCTTCCTTGTGGGGTGCCATCTCGGTCGCGCAGGTTCTGCCTCGCCATGCTTTTGTGGTTGTGCCATGGGCGTTAGGTACACACCAAGATCCTTCTCTCTCCCCTCTCCTCTGTGACCAACCTTCGTGCGGATGTACTCTGTCATGTGTAAAAATTAGGGTGGTGGTTTTGTGGTTGTGATCTTGGTTTACCAGTGATGTCTACGCACTTCTATTCTTGTAGACAGTTGTTGGGCCCCCCAAGTGCAGAGGTTTGTAGAACAACAACAAGTTTCCCTTAAGTGGATTACCCAAGGTTTATCGAACTCAGGGAGTAAGTGGTCAAAGGTATCTCTCTCAAGCAACCCTGCAATCAAGATACAAGAAGTCTCTTGTGTCCCCAACACACCCAATACACAGGTGTATAGATGCACTAGTTCGGCGAAGAGATAGTGAAATACAAGTGGTAACGGTGCCAGGAAATAGCTTCTGACTTGTTGTTGACGTGGGGTAACATGGGTGAGTGCCAGAAAATAGATTGACGATGAGGTACAGACTAAAGGCAAAAGGATGGAAGCAAGCAAACATGCAACAGATCTAGTTGTGAACGGTGTTTCAATGTTTAGAAACAAGGCCTAGGGATCATACTTTCACTATTTAACACTCTCTCATATAAATATATTCTCTTCATGATACTACTCTTCACTACTCTCCGGTTGGACACTCTAATCCACGGTAGGGCCTTCCCCAATCTAGATAACCCCACACTGTCACCTTGAGCGCTAGACGGTTCCAACAAACACCACAATTTCATAGATAAAACCAACTCAAAATATACTCATGATAAATATATATGTAACCTAGCTTAAGTGCCACACACAATGTGCACGCTGTCACTTTCACACACGTGGGGAAAATCATAGATCTATTAAAGCACGATGAGTATTTATGTAGACACTAGCCTAAGTGCCACCATGGCGTGCACGCTGTCACTTTCACACACATGGGGAGAGCAGAAATCTATTGAAGCACTTGAGTAGCAAGGTAGATCTACTTGATTACAAAGCTCATGACCACAACAATATCATGCATAGAGAGAGATATGAACACATAGCTACCAGTAGAGCCCTTAGCCTCGAGGAAGAACTACTCCCTTCTCATCATGGGAATCAGCAACGACGACGGAGATGGTGGTGGAGATTGATGGAGATGGCTCCAGGGGCACTTCCCCGTCCCGGCAGGGTGCCAGAACAGAGACTTTCTTTCCCCCGAATCTCTCCTTCGATGGCGGCGGCGCTACGGAGGTTTTCGTGTATTTCTTCTGGATTATATAGGGTTTTCTCCCCGGGGGATTCTTATAGGCGAAGGAGGCAAGTTCGATGGAGGTCCAGGGGGCCCACACCCCCTATGGGCGCCACCAGGGCTGGCCCGTGCCTAGGGGTGCGGCCACCCTGGTGTCCTCCTCCAACTCTGCTTCATGGTTCTGTGTTGCTCCGGGAAAAATAATGACTTTGGCTTTTATCCCGTCCAATTCCGAGAATATTGATTTTCTGCCTTTCTGGAACTAAAAACATAAGAAAACAGGCAACTGTCACTGTTGCATCTTGTCAATAGGTTAGTTCCAGAAAGTGTATAAAAATACCTCAAAGTGTAGACAAAACATAGCAAAGTAGATACTAAACAAGCATGGAGCATAAAAAATTATAGATACGTTTCCGACGTATCAAGCATCCCCAAGCTTAACTCCTGCTCGTCCTCGAGTAGGTAAGTGATAAAAAGAATAATTTTTGAGGTGACATGTACCATCAAAACCAAGATCAAACCATTTACAAGCATTGAAATCTAGGATCAAAGAACTCTAAACATGTGCATGAAAAATGGAGTTCTAACAATAAGACATAGTAACTATGCATGCAACATGAAAGGCTACAAACAAAGATCATGAATAACATGCATTTAAAAATGTTTGTTTGTTTCACATACAGGAAACATGGCATAGTGGCATTCAGCTTGTCCCTCATGGAGTAGCAAATAAATGCATATGACACCTTGAAAGTTCATAAGAGTGACTAGATACAAATAGCACAAGAACAAGTAATATGAACATTATGAATCAATCAATAAGTTTTGGGACAATGCACATAGAACAAAGAATGGCAACTATGCTCTCTTAATTGGTGCCTAAAGGTAGAAGGTGGAGACTCAATATAATAGTGGAAGAAAGGCCCTTCATAAAAAGGGAAGCAGGTATTTCAAGTCTCATAAAGAGCTTCCACAAATTATGGTACTTGTTAGCTTTCAGCTCTCATTGCCCCTATCATAAGCATCTTGAAGTGATTAAGGTTAAAGTGAACAAACTATGGAGTATATGCTTGACAAAGTATAAGTTGGCAATCTCATGTCCCTTAAATACGAGGGCCGCTCCTCATTCTACTCAACTTTAGTCACCTGTAAGTTCTTGTCATAGTAAGTACATGTGTATCATAGAGAACCGCCAACGGGGTACCCCTTGCACATGGTACATGAGCTTTCCCATAACCAAAATGACAAGGCAAGTAGACAATGAGCATCTCAGCGATCTTTTTATTTGCTATTTGCATAGGTTTTTATTGAGGATTCTTCACAGATTGCTCATTATGGTGATGCTGCAAGTTTCCACCATGATTAGGCATGGCTTAGGCTAGCGGCCCAGGCGTTTCTCTAACACAAAATACATAACTCCATGGACTTACAAGCTCCCTTTTTATTTCACACTGGCGATATCCATAGACAAAAGAGCATGATATCAACTGTATACAAAGTACAAGTGCAATGTTGAAAACGTTCCCTGTGAGCACGGTTCTGCTAATTCCAACGTATAAGTGCAAGCATATACAACATAGATGACACAATGGTTCAAGTTTATTAGGGGCAAGGAATATAAAGTGTGCCATCAAGTTTGTGAGAGCTTTAATCACTAAGTTTTCACATAACAAAATACTTTTTAATTGGAAGATAGATGAAAACAAGAATATACTTGGAATGGTGTAACACACCATGCATAGGAATTTATAGTGGACACTTTGTATAACTTGGTTTCTTGGGAGTTGTATGCATGAGTAGAGATTACTCAATACAAGTGGAGGCTAGCAAAAGACTGGGAGCGACCAACTAAGAGAGCAATAATGGCCATAATCATGCATAGCAACAAAAACATTACTAATCAAAGCATAAAGTGGTACCACAAATCAAAAACTAAATGAACATAGAGGCTAAGGTGACTTGTTCATAGTCCTCACATGGTATGAGCATGTTCCAAGTCAACCCAAACAAAGCATCAAAGGAGAATACCACAATACTATGCTTTTGTATGCCAAAAGAACGCATGATTCTTTCAAGGCACATTAAGCAATCCTAATTGTTTGGAACAAGTCATGCTACAAAAATTATCACTAAGCATAAGGTCAAAACAACATCTAGCATGACATGATAAAGTCTAAGTCACAGTCAAAGCAAGCTCCCTTTTGTACCACTATAAGCATGAAACTTTCTACTCTTTTCCAACACCAATTGACTTATTTGAAACAACTCACAAAGATAATAATCAATAAAGATCAGTGAGCATGTCTCACAAATCCACAGAGAAGAACTACAAAGTTCTAAGCAAAAAGCATAAGAAAACTAACGCTAAACACAGTGCTAGCAAAAGAGAACACTCACAGAACAATAATAATGAAAAGTAGAGTGTTCTAGGCAATGAAAACAAAGTGTGTCTCTCTCCAAAAGAATTGTGTTATGATCAAACCTACTTACTCAAGCAAACTAAGCAAACTAAAACAAAAAAAACTAAGACGCTCCAAGAACAATACAACTGTGCATGAAACAATAAAAACGAAGTGTCTAGAAAGACCTGGGATTTTTATCGATGAGGAAGGGGATGCGTTGGGCATCCCCAAGCTTTGACACTTGTACCTCTTGAATATTTCTTGGGGTGACACGGGGTGGCATCCCCAAGCTTGATCTTCTATCCATTCTTCATCTCATTACATCATTCTTTCCCTACACCTGAAATTTTCCTTCATACAAAACTTCACACAATCTTCATTAGCAACATTAGTGTATTCAAAAGATAAATAGACCTTTAGGCTTAGCTTTAGAACAACAAAACTTTTCACTAAAAACACAAGCTACTGTAGCAATTCCCTCAAAAATCTCAATTTCCCAAAAATAACCCAAAAAGGAATCAATAAGAAGCAAATGCAAATAATGGCAGAAATCTGTCAAAACAGACCAATAGATAGAAACCGATTTTTTCAAAGACCTTCTGTTGCTCAAATAAAAAAGTGTTGAACTAAGGAAAGTTATCTAACATACTGGGAGATTTATTCGTAAAATATCATCTCAATACCGCTTACAAAGATTACTCACAAATTTTTACGGTGGAGCACAAAAATCTGTTTCGGGACAACAACTCCCCAAATCTTACTTCCCTCTCATTAGAGGTCATTCTTGGCACAAAAAGCAAATAAAAAGGATAAGGAGAGGTCATTACTGAAGTAAAAACTTCCAAGACTCAAGAAAACTCTTGGGTTATCTCCCAACAAGTACTTTTCTTTAACGCCTTTAAGTTAGACTTGGTAGTTTGAGAAGATGCTCACATAAAAATATGAATTGAAGTAAAAGAGAGCATCAAGAAGCAAATTCAAAACACATTTAAGTCTAACCCACTTCCTATGCATAGGAATCTTGTAAAGAAACAAGTCATGAAAGCACAAAGCAACAAGCATAGGAAAGCAAAACAAGTGCAACTTCAAGACTTTCAACATAAAGAGGGGAAACTTAATATTGTTGAGATACATAAGACCATGTTTCCCTCTCTCATAATAACTTTCAGTAGCATCATGAATAAAATTAACAATATAACTATCACATATAACATTCTTATCATGAGCCACATGCATATAATAATTATTACTTTCCACATAAGCATACTCATCCTTGTTAATCATAGTGGGAGCAAATTTAACAACATAGCTATCACTATTATTCTCATCACCATAATCATCAAATATAGGAGGCATATTGTAATCACCATTAATTTTCTCCTCAATAGTAGGTGGACTGAAAATATCATATTCATCATTGTAATCATCATATGTTAGAGGTTTGGTATCATCATAAGCAATAGAATAGCTATCTTCCAAAGCTGGGGAACTAAAAAGATCATTTTCATAAAAACTACCTTCCCCAAGCTTAGACGTTTCCATAGCATTAGCAATAATGGTGTCCAAAAAATTCATACTAATAACATTGCTATTATCATGCAAACAAAGTTCCATAGGTTTTTTAATTTTCTCTTCAAACACTTCATGTCCTAACTCAAGATAAATGCTATAAAGCTCTCTATTTTTGTTGTTGTTTTCCATTAAGCCCAACTAGTGAAAACAAGAAACAAAAAGACAAAATTGCAGAATCTAAAGGAAATAACTTCGAGCACTCACACACCAGGATGTGAGTACCATTTACCTTACCTCCCCGGCAACGGCGCCAGAAAATAGCTTGATGTCTACGCACTTCTATTATTGTAGACAGTTGTTGGGCCTCCAAGTGTAGAGGTTTCTAGAACAGTAGCAAGTTTCCCTTAAGTGGATTACCCAAGGTTTATTGAACTCAGGGAGGAAGTGGTCAAAGGTATCCCTCTCAAGCAACCCTGCAATCAAGATACAAGAAGTCTCTTGTGTCCCCAACACACCCAATACACTTGTCAGGTGTATAGGTGCACTAGTTCAGTGAAGAGATGGTGAAATACAAGTGGTAACGATGCCATAAAATAGCTTCTGACTTGTTGTTGACGTGGGGTAACGTGGGTGAGTGCCAGAAAATAGCTTGACGGTGAGGTAAAGACTAAAGGCAAAAGGATGGAAGCAAGCAAACATGCAACAGATCTAGTTGTGAACAGTGTTTCAATGTTTAGAAACAAGGCCCAGGGATCATACTTTCACTAGTGAACACTCTCTCATATAAATATATTCTCTTCATGATACTACTCTTAACTACTCTCCGGTTGGACACACTAATCCACGGTAGGGCCTTCCCCAATCTAGATAACCCCACACCGTCACCTTGAGCGCTAGATGGTTCCAGCAAACACCATAGTTTCATAGAGAAAACCAACTCAAAATATACTCATGATAAATATATATGTAACCTAGCTTAAGTGCCACACACGGTGTACACACTGTCACTTTCACACACGTGGGGAAAATCATAGATCTATTAAAGCACGATGAGTATTTATGTAGACTCTAGCCTAAGTGCCACCATGGCGTGCACACTGTCACTTTCACACACATGGGGAGAGTGATACGTCGGAAACGTATCTATAATTTTTGATTCTCCATGCTTGTTTAGTATCTACTTTGCTTTGATAGTCTACACTTTGAGGTGCTTTTTACATGTTTTCTGGTACTAACCTATTAACAAGTTGCCACAATGCCAGTTGCCTGTTTTCTGCTGTTTTTGGTTTCAGAAAAGTTAGTAAATACATATTCTCGGAATTGGACGGGACAAACGTCAAAGTCAATTACTTTCCATGGGGAACAAGAAGTCCAGAGAGGAGACGGAGACACAAGCTAGGGCGGCCAAACCCCCCTTAGGCGCGGGTGGTCCCTGCCCCGCTCCTGGGTAGGGTTTGATCCCCTGGTCGCCTCCTCGGCCTCCCCCTTCTCCTATAAGAAGCCCCCGATGCAGAAACCCTAGGCACCCGATCAAATCTCCACGAAACCGTCTGTATCCGCCGCCACCATCGTCCCTAGATCGGGGGGGGGGGAGGATCTAAAGTTCTTCCCGGCACCCTACCGGAGGGGATATCATCCTGGAGGCCTTCTCTCCGGTATGATGCGTGAGTAGTTCCACCTTGGACTATGGGTCCATGTAGTAGCTAGATGGTTGTATCTCCTCCTTTGTGCTTTGATGTATAGATCTTGTGAGCTCCGTTCATGATCAAGATCTAATCTATTTGTAATCATGCATGTTGTGTTTGCGGGGATCCGATGGATATTGAGATTATTATGTTGGTTTGATTAATGGTTTTGTCTTTATGATTTTATCATGTATGTGTTGTTTGTGATCTTGCATGCTCTCCGTTGTTAGTAGCTATCTTGGCCAAGTAGTTGCTAATGACTCCAATAGGGAGTATTTATGCTCGATAGTGGGTTCATGCCTCTAGTTTCCAAGGGAAGTGACAATAATCTCTTCGGTTGTAGATGTGCTGTTGCTACTAGGGAGAAAACAACGGTCTCTTGTTCATGGAACATGTGGACTGTTTACCTTACACACTTTGATTAAAGCAGTTGTCTGTTGCTTGCAACTTAATACTGGAGGGGGTTCGGATGATAACCTGAAGGTGGACTTCTAGTCATAGATGTAGTTGGATGGCGGTGTATGTATCTTGTTGTATTTCCCAATCGAATCTCATAGGATCTTTCTGACTAGTAATTGCATTGTTATGCCTTTCTCAGTTCCTGTCAATTACCCTGTTGTAATTTGTTTACCATTCATGCCATGTTGTTTATCCAAGGAGAGAACCTCTAGTGAACTATGGACCCTGGTCCAATCTTTACCATTGATACATCTTCCACTGTTACTTGTTTACTTGCTGCAAACCATTACCTTCCACACCATACGTTTAATCCTTTGTTACAGCAAACCGGTGAGCTTGACAACCTCACTGATTTGTTGGGGCAAAGTCTTGAGTTTGTGTTGTGCAGGTCTCCTTCCTCCTACTGGTTCGATAACCTCGGTTTCTTACTGAGGGAAAACTTGCTACTGTGCTGCTTCACACCTTGCTCTTGGGGTTCCAAACGAGGCGCTCCTACATCAACTCAGCACTGCATCAAGCTTTTTATGGCGCTGTTGCCGGGGAGGCTAAGGACATCTTCACTAGGGGAGTCCTTCACTTCCTTTCTCTTTACTTTGTTTTTAGTTTGCTTTGTTTCTTTTGCTTGGTTTTGTTTGCCTCTTTCCAAAAAACCCAAAAATATTTAGTCTAGTTTGGTTTGCTTTCTTTATTAAAAAACACAATAAAATTAGTTCCTGCTCTAGCTGCTGCTGCTGTTTTTGGCTTGCCCACCTTTGCCAAAATGAACTCTGCTGAGAACACCAAGTTGTGTGACTTCACTAGCACCAACAACAATGATTTCCTTAGCACACCTATTGCTCCATCTGCTCCTGATGCTACCTTTTATGAAATTAAGCCGGCTTTGTTGAATCTTGTGATGAGAGAGCAATTTTCTGGTGCTCGTTCTTATGATCCTGCTGCCCATCTCAATAGCTTTGTTGAACTTTGTGAGATGCAAAAGTATAAGGATGTAGATGGAGATATTATTAAGCTCAAGCTTTTTCCTTTCTCCTTGAGGGTAAAAGCTAAAGAATGGTTACTATCCTTGCCTAAAAGTAGTATTGATTCTTGGACTAAGTGCAAAGATGCTTTTATTAGAAAGTACTATCCTCCTGCTAAGATTATATCTATGAGAAGTGACATTATGAAATTTAAACAACTTGATAGTGAACATGTTGCTCCAGCTTGGGAAAGAATGAAATCTTTGGTTAAGAATTGCCCCACTCATGGACTCACTGCTTGGATGATTATCCAGACTTTTTATGCAAGTTTGAACTTCTCCTCAAGAAATCTGTTGGATTCAGCTGCTGGAGGTACCTTCATGGGCCTCACTTTGGGTGCTGCAACAAGGCTCCTTGATAATATGATGGTTAACTACTCTGAAGGGCATGTTGAGAGAGCTCCACATGGTAATTAAGGTAAATTCTGTTGAGGAAACTTCCTCTTTGAGTGAAAAGATTGATGTTATTATGGCTATGCTTGTTAATGGGAAAGATCCTCTAGATCCTAATAGTGTTCCCTTAGCCTCTTTGGTTTCTCAAGAAGAGCAAGTTGATGTGAACTTCATTAGAAATAACAATTTCAACAATAATGCCTATAGGAATAATTTTGGTAGTAACAACAATTATAGGCCTTATCCTCCTAATAATGGCAATTCCTATGGAAACTCCTACAACAATTCTAGAAGTGCCCCTCTGAACTTGAAGTCATGCTCAAGGAATTTATTAGTAAACAAACCACTTTCAATAAGACTATAGAGGAAAAGCTTTTAATTGTTGAGAAAAATATATCCTCTTTGTCTGAAGCTCAAACTTCCTTGGTTAATAAAATGGATGCTAAACCTGAAACTATGGAAAATACCTTTGCTTGCCATACAAGTTACTATTGATGAAAGTGTTAGGCTGTTAGCTCAACTTCATCCTAGGTGGGAAAGGGAAGCTGAAAATGATAGAAACAATAGTGTGTGCACCATCACCACTAAACCACAAGTAGTCCATGTTCCTCCTCCTACTATGCCTAAGCCTATTGAGCCTACTACTAGTGATGCTAAGTTTGATTTTGATATTGATGGTTGCAATATTTCTGAAGTGATTCTGTTCCTGCAAAAGCTTGCTAGAAGTCCTGATGCTAGTGATATGCATGTTGCTTTCACCAAACACATTACAGATGCTCTTGTTAAGATTAAGGAAGAGAAGCTAAAACACAAAGCTTCTATTCCTAGGAAAGTATAAGATAGTTGGCAACCCATTATTAATATACAAGTAAATGACTTTGATCTCAAAGCTTCATGTGATCTTGGTTCTAGTGTCTCTATTATGCCTAGGAAGATTTATGAAATGCTAGATTTGCCACTATTGGAAGATTGTTATTTGGATGTCCCACTCAATGATAATGCTAAGAAGAAACTCATGGGGAGTATTAATGATGTTCTCATTATGGTTAACAATGCTTATGTCCCTGTTGATTTCTATGTTTTGGATGTTGAATACAATGCTTCTTGTCCTATTACTTTGGGGAGACCTTTTCTAAGAAGAATTGGTGCCATCATTGATATGAAATAAGGCACCATTAAATATCATTTTCCATTCAAGAAAGGTATTGAACACTTCCCTATGAGGAGAGAGAAGTTGCTTTTTGCTCCTCCTATGAAAGCAAGGTTTGATGTTAATGCTTCCTCATTTGAAAATACTTGATTCTTCTTGCTTCTTGTGCCAAACTTAAATGCGTTAAAGAAAAGTACTTGTTGGGAGATAACCCAAGAGTTTCCTTGAGTCTTGGAAGCTATTACTTCAGTAATGACCTCTCCTTATCCTTTTTGTTTGCTTTTTGTGCCAAGAATGACCTCTAATAAGAGGGAAGTAAGATTTGGGGAGTTGCTGTCCCGAAACAGATTTCTGTCCTCCACAAAAAAATTCGTGAGGAGTATCTGTAACTTGTATTGAGCTCAAAATTTACGAATAAATCACCCAGTATGTTAGCTAACTTTCATTAGTTCAACAATTTTTTATTTGAGCAACATAAGATGTTCGAAAAAATCGGTTTCTACCTGCTGGTCTGTTTTGATAGATTTCTGCCATTATCTGTATTTGCTTCTTATTGATTCCTTTTTGAGTTCTCTTTAGGTGAATTTAGATTTTTGAAGGAGTTACTACAGTAGCTTGTGTTTTTAGTGAAAAGCCTTGTTGTTCCAAAGCTTTGCTAGAGGTCTAATATCTTTTGAATACACTAATGTTGCTAATGAAGATTGTGTGAAGTTTTGTATGATTTTTTTTAGGTGTAGAGAGAGAATGATGTAATGAGATGAAGAATGGACAAAATCTCAAGCTTGGGGATGCCACCATGGTGTCACCCCAAGAAATATCCAATAGGTACAAGCGTCAAAGCTTGGGGATTCCCAAGGCATCCCCTTCTTCATCAATAAAAATCTCAGGTCTGTCTAGACACTTCGTTTTTATTATTTCATGCACAGTTGTGTTGTTCTTGGAGCGTCTTAGTTTTAGTTTGCTTTGCTTAGTTTGTTTAGTTTGATTTAGTAGTTTGGACCCCCGTTCTCGCTGTGTTGTTTTTCAAATAAGTTGCTTGGTGTTGGAAAGGATTAGTAAGTTCCTGCTTGTAAGTGCAAGAGGAGCTTGCATTGACTGTGACTTAGACTTTAGCATGCCATGCTAGGTGTTGTTTTTGCTTTATGCTTAGTGATTATTGCTGTAGCATGTCTTGTTCCAAACAATTGGGATTGCTTAGTGCGCCTTGAAGAAATTATGCGTTGTTTTAGCATGCAAAAGCATAGTATTGTGGTATTCTCCTTTGATGTTTTGCTTGGGTTGACTTGGCACATGCTCACACCATGTTATGACGATGACAAGTCACCATTAGCTCTATGATCATTTAGTCCTTGACTTGTAGTACCACTCTATGCTTTGATTAGTAATGTTTTGTTGCTCTGCATGATTATGACCATTATGCTCTCTTAGTTGGTTGCTCCCAGTCTTTTGCTAGCCTCCACTTGTATGAGTAAGTTCTACTCATGCTTCCAACTCCCAAGAAACCAAGTTTTTCCAAAGTGTCCACTATAAACTCCTATGCATGGTGTGTTACACCATTCCAAGTATATTCTTGTTTTCAGCTATCTTCCAATTAAAAACTATTTTGGTATGTGAAAACTTAGTGATTAAAGACCTCACAAACTTGATGGCACACTTTATATTATTTGCGCCTAATAAACTTGAACCATTGCGTCATCTATGTTGTATATGCTTGCACTTATACGTTGGAATTAGCATAACCGTGCTGTCACGAGGAACGTTTTCAACATTGCACTTGTACTTTGTACTCAGTTGATATCATGCTCTTTTGTCTATGGATGTCACCGGTGTGAAATAAAGAGGGAACTTGTAAGTCCATGGAGTTTGTATCCTGTGTTAGAGAAACGCCTGGGCCGCTAGCCTAAGCCGTGCGTAATTATGGTGGAAACTTGCAGCATCACCATAGTGACATCTATGAAGCATTCTTCTTATAGAAAAAAGAGACACATTGAGAAAATAGGAAAGAGATAAAAATCACCATATTCTCATGGTTAATAAGAAGATTGCTGAGATGCTCATTGTCTGCTTGCCTTGTCATTTTGGTTATGGGATAGCTCCTGTACCATGTGCAAGGGGTACCCCATTGGTGGTTCTCAATGATATGCAAATACTTACAGTGACAAGAACTTACAAGTGACTAAAGTTGAGTAGCACGAGGTGTGGCCCTCATATTCAAGGGACTTGAGATTGCCAACTTATACTTCGTCAAGCATATACTCCATCTTTGTTCACTTTAACCTTAATCACTTCAAGATGATTATGATAGGGGCAATGATGGCTGAAAGCTAACAAGTACCATAATTTTTGAAAGCTCTTTTTGAAACTTGAAATCCCTGCTTCCTTTACAAAAAGGCTTTTCTTCCACCACTATTGAGTCTCCACCTTCTACATTTAGGCACCATTAATAGAGCATAGTTGTCATTCTGTGTGTAGTGTTCCAAAGCTTATTGATTGATGCATATTGTGATATTACTTGTTCTTGTGCTATTTTTTTCTAGTCACCCTTGTGAACTTTGAAGGTGTCATATGCATATATTTGCTACTCTATGAGGGACAAGCTGATTGCCACTATGCTACGTTTTCTGTATGTGAAACAAACAAATGTTTTTCAATGCATGTTATTCATGATCTTTGTTTGTAGATTGTCATGTTGCATGCATAGTTACTATGTCCTATTGTTAGAACTCCATCTTTCATGTACATGTTTAGAGTTCTTTGATCCCAACTTTCAATGCTTGCAAATGGTTGGATCTTTATTGTGAGGGTGCATGTCACCTCAAAAATTATTCTTTTTATCACTTACCTACTCGAGGACAAGCAGGAGTTAAGCTTGGGGATGTTGATACGTCGGAAACGTATCTATAATTTTTGATGCTCCATGCTTGTTTAGTATCTACTTTGCTTTGCTTGTCTACACTTTGAGGTGATTTTTACATGTTTTCTGGTAACCTATTAGCAAGTTGCCACAGTGCTAGTTGCATGTTTTTTGTTGTTTTTGGTTTAAGAAAAGTTAGTAAAGAAATATTCTCGGAATTGGACGGGACAAACGTCAAAGTCAATTACTTTCCATGTGGAACAAGAAGTCCAGAGGGGAGACAGAGATGCAAGCCAGGGCGACCAAACCCCCCCTAGGCGTGGGTGGGCCCTGCCCCACGCCTGGGTAGGGTTTGACCCCCTGGTCGCCTCCTCGGCCTCCCCCTTCGCCTATAAGAAGCCCCCGATGTAGAAACCCTAGGCACCCGGTCAAATCTCCATGAAACCGTCTGTAGCCGCCACTACCATCGTCCCTAGACCGAGGGGGGATCTGAAGTTCTTCCCGGCACCCTGCCGGAGGGGAGATCATCCCCGAGGCCTTCTCTCTGGTATGATGCGTGAGTAGTTCCACCTTGGACTATGGGTCCATGTAGTATCTAGATGGTTGTATCTCCTCCTTTGTGCTTTCATGTATAGATCTTGTGAGCTCCGTTCATGATCAAGATCTAATCTATTTGTAATCATGAATGTTGTGTTTGCGGGGATCCGATGGATATTGAGATTATTATGTTGGTTTGATTAATGGTTTTGTCTTTATGATTCTATCATGTCTGTGTTGTTTGTGATCTTGCATGCTCTCTGTTGTTAGTAGCTATCTTGGCCAAGTAGTTGCTAATGACTCCAAGAGGGAGTATTTATGCTTGATAGTGGGTTCATGCCTGTAGTTTCCAAGGGAAGTGACAATAATCTCTTCGGTTGTAGATGTGATGTTGCTACTAGGGAGAAAACAACGGTCTCTTGTTCATGGAACATGTGGACTGTTTACCTTACACACTTTGCTTAAAGCAGTTGTCTGTTGCTTGCAACTTAATACCGGTGGTGGTTCGGATGATAACCTGAAGGTGGACTTCTAGTCATAGATGTAGTTGGATGGCGGTCTATGTATCTTGTTGTATTGACCAATCGAATCTCATAGGATCTTTCTGACTAGTAATTGCATTGTTATGCCTTGCTCAGTTCCTGTCAATTTCCCTGTTGTAATTTGTTTACCCTTCATGCCATGTTGTTTATCCAAGTAGAGCACCTCTAGTGAACTATGGACCCCGTTCCAATCTTTACCATTGATACATCTTCCACTGTTACTTGTTTACTTCCTGCAAACCATTACCTTCCACACCATACGTTTAATCCTTTGTTACAGCAAACCGGTGAGCTTGACAACCTCATTGATTCGTTGGGGAAAAGTCTTGAGTTTGTGTTGTGCAGGCCTCCGCGTTGCTAGCAACACCTGTGTGACGTTTCCTTCCTCCTACTGGTTCGATTACCTCGGTTTCTTACTGAGGGAAAACTTGGTGCTGTGCTACTTCAGACCTTGCTCTTGGGGTTCCCAACGAGGCGCTCCTACATCAACTCAGCGCTGCATCAGAGAGCAGAGACCTATTGAAGCACTTGAGTAGCAAGGTAGATCTACTTGATTACAAAGCTCATGACCACAACAAGATCATGCATAGAGAGAGATGAACACATAGCTACCGGTAGAGCCCTTAGCCTCGAGGAAGAACTACTCCCTCCTCATCATGGGAATCAGCAACGGCGATGGAGATGGTGGTGGAGATCGATGGAGATGGCTCCTGGGGCACTTCCCCGTCCCGGCAGGGTGCCAGAATAGAGACTTTCTGTCCCCCGAATCTCCCCTTCGGTGGAGGCGGCGCTATAGAGGTTTTCGTGGATTTTTTCTAGATTATTTAGTGTTTTCTCCCCAGGGGCTTCTTATAGGTGCAGGAGGCAAGGTCGGTGGAGGTACAGGGGGCCCACACCCCCTGTGGGCGCCACTCAGGCTGGCCAGCCTAGGGGTGCCACCACCTGGTGTCCTCCTCCAACTCTGCTTCGTGGTTCCGTGTTGCTCCGGGAAAAATAATGACTTTGGCTTTTGTCCCGTCCAATTCTAAGAATATTGATTTTTTGCCTTTCTGGAACCAAAAACAGAAGAAAATAAGCAACTGGCAGTGTGGCATCTTGTCAATAGGTTAGTTCCAGAAAGTGTATAAAAATACCTCAAAGTGTAGACAAAACACAACAAAGTAGATACTAAATAAGCATGGAGCATCAAAAATTATAGATACGTTTTTGACGTATCAACCAGTAGCATTCTATTATTGGTTAGTGATTTTGCCAGTGTTAAGAATATTTGGTATCTATAGTAGTGCATTTCTTGCTAGTGCTATTGGCTTGGTCTTGGATTAGGAGTAGTGGAGATATTGGTGTTTCATGTATGGTAATACATCACAAAATCTAGCAGACTGGTAAGCTATGTGTGAGGATGCAGTGTGCATCAGAATCCTTGATTCAATTACCTTTGTTCTGAAATACATAATGATTCTTGGATATGTTTGGATGTCTAGGAAGTGATTTACTAGCTTATTTGATGAAGAGCTTATGTTCTAGTTTAAAGGCTAGACTAAGGATTTGGTTGAAGTGAGTGAGTGATTGTGCCCGAGGTGCAATCTCCAATTCTTTTTGGATTTGTGCCCAACAATCCTTCATGCTTGCTGGTTTGTACAAATATGGTTTGTATGTATTGAGGTGTTGTTATTAGAGGATCATTGGTATTCATAGTTTAGTATTAAGATAACTATATTTGATATTTAGTAGATCTACTGGTAAGATGATTTATGTATAGGTGCTATTTCTTGCAGATGGAATAGATTGACATATGTGTGCTGCCCACATGGTAGTAAACTTTACTTGGAATTATTTATAGTGGTTTACCCTAGAAAAATGATTTACTTTAGTGAGTACATAATGAGATTGATTCTCTGAGCTGTTGTTTAGTCCCTATGTATAAGGCTTATGACTTGTGATATTTATAGATGAGCTTGCCTTAATCTGTGGACATATTCTAGTTGTTGGTTATCCTTGTGGTTGTTTCTATGGTGGTTGCCATTGTGGTGCCTCCCTTGGGAGTGTGCACAATGGTGGACCACATATAGGATGAATTGCTGCTTGGTTAGCTAACTGGTAAAAAGGATATGTATTACTTTTCTTTTGGGACCCCCTCCTATAACAGAAATTCTATAAAGATGATTCCTAGCTAGATAGTTAGGAAGATGATTTGCCTTTGGAGATATTATCTATTAATAACAGATCTTGCTTGTGTCCTTAGCTGGCCAATGATGCAAAGACTAAGGCACAAGTGGATAATAAGAACAGTTATTGCTTGTCTTAACAAAATCTACTCTGTGATGATTTTGTATATCATTTATATGCAGCACCAAGAGTATTCCTTTTTAAAAACACTATCTATGTCTGTATGGAATGCTTTGATAAGAACATATGCTAAAGTTTGGCATGATACTTACTCACTATTGTTATTGTGAAGGTGAGTTTACTGCTGTTTGTGCTGGAGTTAAATCATCAGCTACTAGTACTTCTTGCCTCCTCCTCCTTTGCAACTGTGTTCACCAATTTCTCCTTTGGTGATCATGTTGCTTGATCTGCTCCTCCCAGCTCCTGGCTTGGCCTTGATCTACTCCTGGATGGCTTGTCTAAGCAACCAGGTTGCTTGTGATGTGGTGGATTGATATATGTGTTCTTGAGAGAAACTGATAAGAACAAGTGATGATTTTGGTGGTGTTCTTGTGCTAGTAGAGGAACTGTTATTCTGGTGGTGTGTGTGGAAAGGATATGGTAGCATCCCTGCTACGACTGGTGTTCCTTTTCTATAGCCGGTACCTTCCCTGATGTGTTGACAACACATCAGTTGCATGTGGTGTGTGAGCTACTGTCTAGTGGGACCCTCTATAGAGGTCCCAACCTGATAAGGTAGAGATCCCTGTGTTTATAGTACTAGTCCATGGATTGATTAGCTAGCACCCACAGTTTAATATGTAATATCAAGAGACAAAGGTCATATTACAACTCATAACCAGGAATAAAATAGTTCAATACATCTTACATAGCTCATATGGCTATTTTATTACAAAGCAACAGATACAACTATAATGCATGGAGTCCTTCATCTTCATATGCCACATGCAATCATGTTGGTTGTATACTTGTAATCCCTACTCAACAAACTTCACTAACATCAAACAAAACCTGCAACATAATAAGTTACAACCACAATGGTCAATACATTTGGATTGTATTGGCAAGTGATATCATATTGATATGGAGAATCTAACATCTACATGAATATATGGCTAAGTGGAGTTTTGGCTGGCCTTTGCATAAAATAAGTTTTCCCTATCCTTTGAAAATAGTTTTTCTCTTTTCAAAACATTTCATCACACATGGCACACTAGATACACACCAGGTCCTTCCCTTGATCACCCAACAAGTTTTTAACTTAGAGAAATTTGTATAAGGAGATCCTTGATCATTTCAATGTCTTTGATGCTCAAAATGTCCATTACTGGGGACACGGCTAAGTACTTAGGTTTTACCCTCTCGAGAGGTGGTGCACTTTTCCCACAAGACTCGACATGCATCAAGATGAGACTTTTCAGAAACAATCCCTTAGATCAGCACATACGCGTTCCATCCTATCATCACTACCACCAACTGTCTATCCGTCTGAGTTCTTGCAACCTAGTTGGTCAAGGCAGAGCCCATATGCCATGTGGTTGCACTAGAAGCTTCTCAACACAAAACATCTCAAATCTCTTTGTTCCTGGGTGGCCATCCACAAGTGAGATACACCAGGGTGAACCATAGAAATGGGCCCTGGGTAACCACTCAACACAAACCATTCTTCCCATTCCACCCAGGTGATTCATTCACATAGTTGTTTTATTAATAAAAACATAGTCATAGACTTTGCATAATATCATAGTATGAATAATCCACCCTTGTATTCTAATAGCTAGGCTAAGCATACTAGCATAACTTGTCTTTTGACTTAGGAAGATTCCTACCAAGATATATTCTATAGGATCTACTATAGCATAGCAATATATAAAATAGTCCTATCATGCATACTACAAAATATCACTAATGCAATATTGAAAAGATAGGACTTTTGATGACCAAAGTATCACTTGCCTTTTTGTAGAACATCTAGGTACTCTCCTTGATCTTGGAATTGTCACACTTCTCAAGGTCCACTACAATACAATCAAGCAAAGCACACATTCAAAACTAGCACTCAATCAAATAACAAAACAAAACAATAAAACAAAGAAATGCATGCAAGCATGAAAAATGTTGTTTTATTGAAAATTGGTTTCTAACAAGGTTCTAAACATTTCAAAACACCTACTGGTCTTTTATAAAAGTTGAAATTTCATTTGAAACCAAGTTAGTGAAATTTGGTTATTTAGATCATTTTTGTTTTACTAGAAATGCTTTTATTCAAAGGAATAATTACTAGTGTCAATGAAATATATTTTTAAGTTCAAATGTTAGTGTTTATGGTCAGAGGGTTCAAAACAAATCCATTTGCAAAATGTTTCACTCAAAAATAAGTTTTAGAACAATTTTAATACTCAAAATAGTCCTATTAATTTTTCTGCATCAAAACCTAATTTTTCAGAAGCAAATGACCAAACCAGGGCCATAGGTGCAGAGTACAAATTTTTATGAATCCATAGACACCAAATTTGTATTTTTTGGACAAACAAATCAAAAGTTATTGATTTTACAAATTCAAACATCTAATAGAACAAATTCTGGTTTTTAAAACAAAAGCCTGGCCACGTGTCTTGTTTCTACTAGCCGGTACCGCTTCAGGTGGATCGTGCAACATGAGCCGTTAGATCTAAGTGGGATCGCACGACGCAGATCAAGCCGCATCGCTTCGATAAGTCATCTAACCTAGAACGTTAGATCTAAATCTAACGGTCTAGAACGCTAGGTCATAGACGGGCGGCGCTACTGGCGGGCTGCGGCGACGGCGCGTCTGTCGACGGTGGTCCGGCGATGCCAAGGGGTAAGGGAGGGGGCACAGTGGCTTACCAGGTTCGCGTGACGTGACGATGCTCAACATGCACGTGGGCGAGGCCGGGGCGCACGGGGTCGACGGGGATTTCTCGTCGTAGTCGGGCTCGTCGTCGGGCACGCACGGGCATCGTCTGTTGGGGATATGCTATATGGGTATTCTCATAGCATGTCTCTTATCCGGATAACCCAGGTGGCCCGTAGTTGGTAGCATGGCCCATGGCCTGCTGGGCGGCCCAGTTAGATGGATCCAGAAGGGAGGCCCATGTCGGATAAAGGAAGGCTACGGTAGAGTCACCAGCGTACCCGGAGCCTTGGAGTACAAGACACGCAAGACTAGCAATAGACAGTGTAGGACTCTATAACCTGTCCGGCTAGGAATTTTCCCTGTAACCCTAGGACCTGGCGACTATATAAGTCAGGCCTATGGGAGCCTTTAGGGCACCAATTAACTCACACCTCGCACAGCGAACCTATCTCTGTAACTCGGCGTATTGCCCTTATAGTGATTTATAGCAGGAGTTGGATTCCGCCACCGTTGTGGGATCTGAACCTGGGTAAGCTGTGTTACCTTGTACCCGTCAACCGTCCACCTTCCCCCATGTCTCTAAACACGCATTGTGAGGACCCCTCCATGACGTACTCGTCGGCAATACCACGACAGTTGGCGCCCACTGTGGGGCAAGAGGCGCTTCAGGCTCTTCAGCGGGTGAGGACCAAGATCTTCGCAAGAATCGGCGAAACCGTAGCCATCGATCGTGTTCTCTTCTCCGGCAACGTTCCGATCGTCCCTCCCGACGAGTTCTGGATCCCGGCAAAGACGAACCCTACACGGTGTTCGATCGTTCCTATCGGAGACATCCACCTCTTCATTGGCGAAACCGACTCGGGCACTAGTTCCCTGTGAGTCGGAGGAGCATCAAGACCCGCACGAACCGCCTACGGGCATGATACATTCGCGGAAGGATCGATGTCGGATCTCTCCTCGAAGTTTGCCGGCAAAGATCGGAAAAATTCAAGGCCCACCCAAACCGCCCCTGTGCAGGATATAACGGTGGAAGATCACTGCAAGTCCGTCGGCTTCGTCCGTGCGTCTGGACAACAGAGGTCCAAGTTCGTCGGCGTGGTTACCATCTTCGATCTGGCGCGTTGCGTTCAGAGAGAGGGCGAAAACCCTCGTGATTACCTTGCCAGGTGGCTCCGTATACGAGCTGATCTGGCCCACTACCCCAATGATGATGCCATGTATCACTTTGTGGAAGGACTGGACCACGACACGCTTCTCCGGCATTCTCTAAGGCGGCAGCAGGCTTCAGGACGCCTTACCTTCGAAGGCATGGTGAACACCATCAACAACTACGCGGAGGCTGGCGGCTCTCGGGGCCTAACTTCTCATCAGCGGAGGTCAAGCGGCGCTCGAGCGCTTTGCGCCCATTGACGAGCCCCTCCCTCCGATTCAGCCACCGCCACCACCGCCTCCGGCCGCCATCGCTACAGTCGCGCCACCACCTCCAGCCATCATCGCTGCTGTTGCACCTCCACCCCCCGTCATCGAGGAAGTCCTGGCACCCTTCGACTCTGTGATTGACGTGCTATACGCTGACTTTAGTGCAGATTCAGAGGAGATAGATTTCAGTCCAAAGGAACTAGACTCCGCCATGCAGGAGATGGAGGAGGAGTACACGCGCGACGAGCAAGCCAACAACACCGTCACGTCTCGAGAGGTGATCGTCACCATTGGGATGGCGTTGGATGAAGATCAACCCGGACGAGCTCCACCTACAGCTCTGGACAAAGGGAAGGGACCACCTTTTGCTGACGACATTGATCGCGCAAAGGTCATGCCCCCTCCGCCTAACCCAGTGCAACAGCCGCAGGAACTCGGCACCGGCTCGAGCAACAACAACACCGCAAACTTGCCGCCTCCGGCATCTACGTCTGCTGCTGCCCAAGTTACTCCAGCTGATAGAGTGATGTACGGAAATCTCCTCGTCGAGCCACTGACCATAGCTCATATCCAGAACGTGACCCAGCTTGACGAGAAGCGCCAGCAGCTGCTGGAAGAAGCGCAGGCCATCGCGGAGCAAGGCGCTAAGCTAGATCGAGATCTGGTCAACGCGCAGAAATCCATAGAGAAAGATAGAGCAATGGAGGCCGAGTACAAGACTCTGCTGCAGCAGCAGAAGGCCAAGAAAGCTCCGACTCGCGTCATCAACGATCCTGGTGTATGGAGAAACCTAGGATGGGCTCCCCCGAAGCCGGCACAAGCCAAGCCATACATTGACAGTGAAGGCAGGCAGGTGATGCCCACTTCTCTCCTCAACCTCGCCATCGCCAAGACCCTTCTGGAGCAGGATAGATCGCCCGAGGCAGTGGACCAGGTCTATGATCTAGTGGCCAAGGCGATGAAACAACAGGAAAAGGCCACCTCTCAGAGGCTTGAGTCTGACCCAGCGTTTTGCCAGTCTAGCCAGCATAAGCCGCCAAGGGACAGATCTCCTCTTGATGTCGGGTCTCAGATGGGTTCATTAGAACGAAGACGGAGGGATGCGCGCAACAGGAAGGATGCTATCCCCATATCCTCCGACCACGGAGAAAAGGCCCGACCTCGTCGCCCATCGCCACCGCCACGCTCCCCCCGACATCGCGAAGACCCCAAGGCTCACCATCATACGGATATGCCCCCGCCTAGGCAGAGCGGCATCGTCATCCGCGATAACACGGAGCAGACCCGTCATGACGTAGAGCGCAACCAGAGACACAAGAGCAGGTCGCGCCATGACCCTCCGCGTCTGGCAAGCAATCGCGACAAGCGTGAGGCGTCGCAGGAGGGTAATAGCAAGAAGGCTAACCCACCGCCACCTCCGCCTCCGTTGCCACCTAGAAGTCACCATGGCAGAGGAGGCCCACGTCGTTCATGCAGCCCATCCCCTGTTGACAAGAAGAAAAGAAACCCGGAGCCATACGATGCACGTTCGCGGATCGATAAGATCCACGAGGCCCGGGAAGGACCATACTTGGGACCACGTTGCTTTGGACCTGCGATACAGTCCGCAACTTACCCCAAAGGTTTCCGGATTGACAAGACCATCAAGCCTTATGACGGCACCACTAAGCCAGCTACATGGTTGTAGGACTACGACAACGCGGTAGAGATTGCCGGGGGTAACCCCAACGTTGCCGTCAAGTACCTCCCATTGATGTTGGCAGGCACAGCTCGTCAATGGATTGATGACTTGCCGGAGAAATCCATCTGCAATTGGTTGGACATGCAAGAAGCGTTCACCAAGAACTTCAAGGGTACGTACAAACGTCCCTGCACTGTTGACGATCTACGGCGGTGCGTGCAAGAGAAAGACAAAACATCTCGCGCCTACCTCTCCCGCTGGTTGGATATGAAGAATTCCTACGCAGGAGTGCACGCTCAGACCGCCATGGACGCCTTCATCGATGGGTTGGAAAGGGGCACGTTGCTCCGACATAAGCCGAAGCGCTTGCAGGACAATCACCAGCTTGACTTGAACCAGATGATTCAGTTGGCTAGTGAGTTCGTAGCTGCCGACGATGCTCGCTCTCGCCGCAACGGCCGTTCCAACTCAAGCTTGGAGGAACAGCAGCACAAAGCGGAAAACCGCTCCAGAAGAAAAGCAAACTCCCGACATGGTCGCCATGACCTTTGCAGGACGAGGTGATGGTGGACAACATGGCCGAGGACGGGGAGCTGGTCGTGGGTAGCAGCGAGGAAGTGAAACTACCTCGGCAGCGCTTCGTGTTCCCTAAACCTACGAAGAGCACCGCGATATGCCGTGCCTCGTACACCTCGATGTCAACGGCAAGGCCACCCATACCAATCGACACTGCAAGTTCGTCAACGACCTCAAGGAGTACCCGGAGTCCGGCTACAAGCGAAGTCAGAAGAACAGACCGTGAGGCAAGGGCAAGGGGAAGAAGAAGGAGGAGGATTCCAAGGATTCAAGTGACATGGACGAGGATGTTGACCCCAAGCACGCCGCCAAGAGCGACGACAAATGCAAGAACCCCTTCGTGAACAAGGCGCCAGTTTACCACACTTTCCTTGGCACCCCCACCGTCCGACAACAGAAGACCTCTATGAGGATACTGATGGCCACTCTACCCCCAGTTCCCCAGTACCTGCGCTGGTCGGAGGTTCCAATTACTTGGGACAGGAAGGATCACCCAGACCTCATCCCTACGGAGAATCAATACGCCATGGTCATCAACCCTTTGATTGATGGCATTGAGTTCACCAAGTGTATGGTGGATAGTGGAAGCAGCATCAACATCATGTACCTGGATACACTGCAGAAGATGAACTTGACGGAGGAAAACCTAAGGCGGACCAACACCATCTTCCATGGCGTAGTTCCTGGTCAGGAGGCTCGGTCCCTTCGGTGCATCACACTTCAGGTTGCCTTTGGCGATGTTAATAATTACCGCTAAGAGCGCATGACCTTTAAGGTGGTCCCCTTCAAGAGCGTGTACCACGTCATATTCGGCCGTGACATATTCCACACCTTCATGGCCAAGCTATGCTTCGTCTACAACAAACTCAAGATACTCGGACCAAACGGTGTCATCACCGTATCTGGAAGCTTTACCAAAGCAAGGGTCTGCGAGATTAATGAAGCAGCCTACGCGGAAGCTGTCCTCTACAGCGAAGAATTCAAAGAGATCCAGAGAAAGGTCGATGACTCAGAGATGCCCACGTCGAAGAAACAAATCTCCGACTCCGCTCCAGCATTCAAGGCCGCCATCGAGACCAAGCCGGTGGAACTTGTGGTAGGTGATGCCTCCAAGACCACCGCCATTGGCACGAACCTGGATCCCAAATAGGAAAGCGCGCTCATTGAGTTCCTCCGTGAGAACAGGGACATCTTTGCCTGGCAACCTGCCGACATGAAAGGTGTACCTAGGGAACTTGCCGAGCACAGCTTAAACATTGATCCAAAATGTAAACCAGTAAAGCAACCTCTACGACGCTTTGGAGATGAGAAGAGACGCGCCATAGGCAAATAGATAGCTAGGTTACTTAAGGCTAGTTTTATCTGAGAAGTCCTTCACACCCAATGGGTGGCCAATCCTGTACTTGTCCCCAAAAAGGGAACCAAAGAATTAATAATGTGTGTTGATTACACCGGCTTGAACAAAGCATGCCCCAAAGATCCGTTTGCTTTGCCTCACATTGACCAAGTCATTGAATCGACGTCTGGCTCGGAAATTTTGTGTTTTCTTGATGCATACTCAGGATACCACCAGATCAAGATGAGGAAGTCGGACCAATTGGCCACTTCGTTCACTGCTCCATATGGCACGTTTTGCTATGTTACGATGCCCTTTGGGCTAAAAAACGCAGGTGCTACGTACCAACGGACAATGCAACGTTGCCTGCATGACCAAATTGGACGGAACGTTCACTCCTATGTGGACGATATAGCGGTGATGTCTAAAAAGTCAAATGACTTAATCTCCGACTTAAAAGAAACCTTTGATAATCTCCGGAAATACAACATGATGCTTAACCCTAAGAAGTGCGTCTTCGGGGTTCCAGCCAGCAAATTGTTGGGCTTCATCGTTTCCCAGCGTGGAATCGAGGTCAACCCGGAGAAAATCAAGGCCATATTAAACATAAACTGTTCGACATGTCTAAAGGACATCCAACGACTTTCAGGTTGTGTTGCAGCAGTAAGTCGGTTCGTCAACCAACTTGGAGAGAAGGTCCTACCGCTGTACAAGTTGCTGAAGAAGGCGGACAAATTTACGTGGACGGACGAAGCAGATGCAGCATTGAAGCAGCTCAAGGAGATTCTTTCCTCAGCACCCATCCTTGCAGCACCCGAGCCTGGAGAGCCCATGTTAATTTACATGGCGGCAACCAACCGGGTAATCAACATCGTCGTCGTGGTAGAGCGGAAGGAACCAGGCTATGAGCACGGAGTTCAACGACCAGTTTACTATGTAAGCGAGGTCTTGACAGAGTCCAAGCAACATTACCCACACTACCAGAAGATAGCTTATGGAGTATTCCTTGCTTCTAGGAAGCTGAGGCATTACTTTCAGGAGCACCCAATCACAGTGGTGAGCAAGACTCCACTGTACGACATTATCAATAACAGCGATGCTACGGGAAGGGTCGCAAAGTGGGGCATTGAACTTGCCGCCTTCGAGATCACCTACAAGAGATGCGACGCTATCAAGTCACAAGCCTTGGCGGATTTTATCGCAGATTGGACGGAGATGCCAGATGCTACTCCGTTAATGGAACCAGAGTACCGGGTGATGCACTTTGACAGATCAAAGCTGCTCAACGGCTCGGGGACTTGTGTACTGCTACAGTCACCGACCGGTGACAAGCTACACTACGTTCTGTAGATCCACTTCGAGGCTACAAACAACATGGCGGAGTATGAAGCACTCATTCACGGATTACGCATAGCCAAGGATATTTGCATCAAGCGCATAGTTTGCTATGGAGATTCTGACTTGGTTGCCCAGCAGGTGGCTGGCACCTGGAATGCGCGGAACCCTATGATGGCGGCATATCGAGACGAAGTGGACGAGATAGCCAAGTGCTTCTTGGGCTACGAGGTCAAGTATGTACCTAGGGAGCAAAATGAGCCGGCTGATCTGTTGTCTAAGCTTGGATCAGGGTGCAAACGAATTCCACCAGGAGTTTTCCTAGAGCATCTACGGACACCATCCGTGAAGGGAGCAGACATCGACAACCCGGATAGAGTTGACTCTTTTTTCCATATGGTGGCAAAGGTCCCTCCGGCTTGGACAAAACCGTTCATGGAATATCCTCAACACGGAACTTTGTCCGACGACGAAGTCGAAAGATGGCAAATAGTACGTCGAGCGAAGGGCTATACCATAATCAATGGACAACTCTACAAAAGAAGCACTACTGGTGTATACTTTAAGTGTGTTTCCCATCTAGAAGGTATTGAAATCCTACGCAAAATCCATCTTGGAGATTGCAGGCATCACGCCGCTCCTCGATCGTTGGTCGCGAAAGCCTTCCGACAAGGATTCTACTGGCTGACCGTGAAGGCGGATGCCGACAAGCTGGTTGAGACGTGCATGGGATGCCAGTATTATGCCCGACAACCACATGTTCCTGCTGAAGAATTGCGAACAATACCAATAA
Organism: Avena insularis; assembly: GCA_023614405.1. Taxonomy (NCBI): domain Eukaryota; kingdom Viridiplantae; phylum Streptophyta; class Magnoliopsida; order Poales; family Poaceae; genus Avena; species Avena insularis. The sequence continues at coordinate 313,066,342 of CM042693.1, read as the reverse complement.
CTTGGACGTTTGCAGTCTGGGGGCTAGACATGGTGGGACCGTTACAGACGACACCATGTGGGTTTACGCATCTGCTAGTAGCAGTTGATAAATTCACTAAATGGATAGAAGCTAAACCCATTAGAAAGCTTGATGGGGCAACTTCCCTTAGGTTTGTCCGGGATCTGGTGGTGAGATTTGGTCTCCCACATAGCATTATCACCGACAACGGTAGCAACTTGTCACTCGGAGAAGTGGAGGCATATTGTTGGGAGAAGGGCATCCGACTTGACCTTGCATCTGTGGCACATCCACAATCCAATGGTAAGGTTGAGCGAGCCAATGGATTAGTTCTGCACGGAATAAAGTCACGTCTTGAGGCACCGCTACATAGAGCAGCTGGAGCCTAGGCGGAAGAATTGCCATCTGTGTTGTGGAGTTTGCGAACTACACCCAACAGATCCACCGGCTACACCCCTTACTTCATGGTATATGGAGCAAAAGCCATCCTACCTTCCGACATACTTCACGATGCACCAAGGGTTGCCGCTTACGACGAGGATGACGCTGAAGAATCTAGATGCCTAGATGTGGACCTTCTCGAGGAGGAGCGCATTTTGGCATGCCAAAGATCCGCCATCTACCAGCAGAAGCTACACAGCTACCATAGTCGCCGCGTTCGGCATCGCTCGTTCAAAGAGGAGGATTTGGTGCTCCGACTTAAGCAGAAGAAGTCGCACAAATTATCCCCGCCATGGGAAGGACCGTTCATCATAAGCAAGGAGCTACTCAATGGGTCTTACTACCTCGTTGACAATCGTGAACTGAAGGATAGACCCAACAAGGATCATAAGCGTAAGCGAGGTGACCCGGATGATGACTACCCGGAGCTTTATCGGCCATGGAACGTAGCACATCTACGTCCTTTCTACACTTAGCATTTTTTATCTAATTGTGTACCTCTTATATGATCAATGAAATAAAGCTCTTTGGTTCACTCATATTCCTGAGTCTTTTACCTCCTTTAGTGTTCATTTTTGGATCATATAAAACCTTTATGCACAAGTTTTGCAATCGCACTTGTGAAAATTCCGCCTACGGGCGTTAGCTTAAGTTTTCTGGTCTACACGTTCTTTGTTGTTTTTATGTGGATTCTGGAGTAGTGACTTTTGGCACTTATTGTCGGCGATTTTGTGCTTAGGTTATTAACGGTGCCATTGGGCATCATCACCTGAGCGCATGGTTCCGACAACGAGTCTTCCGACTCACGAAAAGTCAAGCATAAAAACCAAAGTAATGGATAAGCTAGCACTTGCTTAAAAAATATATACATGTTGGAACTAGTTCTTAAGTAGCAGGACATACATAATTGTTTTCCGCCTTAAGTTAATACATAGTTTTTTTTGCATACACATCACAGAGGAAACAAATATTACAAATTGTTTTTCATTCCTCTGCGCAGGCGACTTGGAAGCAACATCATCGGCAGCAGGAGAGTCACCCTCAAAGTCGGCAGTGTTGAGGGACTCGGAGGAGCTTTGGTTCCCGCCATCGATGGTATTCATTGGCACGAAGACGTTGATGTCGACTAACTCAGCAACTCTGGTGTCATAACCCGCGAGTGACGACAAGATAGATTCGTGATTTATCTTGTGGCCTTCGTCATCTACGTCGGGGATGCCAGAGGTTACCATGTCGATGTCGGCATTCTCGTAGTGTGCCTTGCCATGGACAGCGCCATCCTTGCACCGGCCCGTGCACATGAAGCTTTCCAGCTTGTAATACGCTCCGGGGCTTGGCGCAGGATCTCCGAGAACTTCACCACAGAGTCTGATGCCTTGATGTTAATTTGGAGGGGCTTGACAATCTCTTTGGCTTGCGCGATGGCGGTGTTGATGAAGTTGCCGGCAAGAACCATGCATTCCTTTGCCGGAGGAGGCGACCGGGTTAAACCCATAGGAGTTGCGAATTCCCAACAAAGAAGCGCATGAGTTCAAAAATTCAGAGTATTCAGACTATAGAAATCCAAGACGGAGAATCACTTACTGAAGATGCTAGCCTCAGCTTGCCAGAGGGTATCCTCCAAGGAGTCCCGTTCTTGTTGGAGGAGCTTGTACGCTTCGTGATGGCGTTGATTCTTCTCATCGGCAGCTTTCTTCTGATCTTTTAAGATCGAGATCTCCTCCTTCAAGCGGTTCATCTCCTCGGTGGCAGAGTCCTGCAGGGCTTTCATTGATTCTTCATGCATCTTCAGCATGTCCTTCCTCTCCTGCTTAAGGATCTTGTTCTCGCTATCCAGCTCCTGAATATGCTTGGATTGCTCGACAATGTCCTTAGCCTTGGCAATGGTTTCTGTAAGTCGGAGAAAGCAAAGTACACAATGAGTACTCGGAGAATATACAAGTTCAAGTCGGAATACGAAAAAGAAAGGAAAAACAGATGCTTGCTCTTGATGATCTGTTCCTTCAAGAAGGTAGTTTTACCCTTTTCGGCTTCCAAGTCCGCGTGCATCTTCTGGTACTTGTCATTGGCCATGCCCCTCCGAGCATTCTCATTCTATGGAAAAAAGAAAAGTTAAACGTTGTTTGGTCTACTTGGAGCATCTAGCCGGAAAATTTCCACCTAGATGCTCGGGGGCTACAGTGAGAGTTTTTAACTTAGCAATATTCTTAGTCTTTCTTTAAGCATCTAGTCAGAACTAATTCAATTTTCGATTAGAAGCTTGGGGGCTACAGTATAAAGTTTTTAACTCGGATGTTTGCTTAGCTTCTCTTTAAGCATCTAGTCGGAACTAATTCAGTTGCAACTAGAAGCTTGGGGGCTACAATATTGAAATTTATAAACACTGCGTATGCTACTCTTAAAGCATCTAGTCGGAATATTTCATTTCACCTATATGCTTGGGGGCTACAGTGAGAAGTTTTCTAGCTTAGTCACTCTTAGAGCATCTAGACGCAAAGACTTATGGTTTTCCGTCTAAATCCTCGGGGGCTACAATGGGTTACTCATATGAAATGCAAAAGGCAAATAAAACTTACAAGTGCAACGATCTTGAGGTTTGTTACTCTCAGCCAGCAGCTTGCCGAAGGATACACTTTTTCCTTGAAAGATCTCTGCTTGCTGGAGAAGCTCCTCTAGACTGCACATCGGAGATGTCGACGCCGCACCAGGAACCAGAGCAGTGCTACCCGACGTAAGTACCGGATATACTATCTTCGAAAACTCAATGGTTTTATTGGGTGTGGGAGCGCCGCCTTCGACAGAAGTACCACCTTCCACCACCGCCTTACCACTACCGATGTCATCCTTAGCCGGAGCTTCAGCCATTTGGTGTGCGGCACTCTCTTGCGTCGCCCATTCGCCGACAACAACAAGCTCGGTAGAGGCACCTAAGTCCACTTCCATGGCGGAAGGGCCAGCTGCTTCCTTGGCTTGAGAGCTTGTCGGAGCGGATGAGGGCTTGACGATGGGAGTGACAGGGGCGATGGCGGGAGATGCATCACAATGCAGCATATCCTTGATGGTTCTAGAAGCCCCCGAAGTTTTGGAGGTCTTCTTCAAGATGGTCGTGGCTTTCTTTCTGAAACGTGCAAAATGCATAAGTACAGGAATAAGATAGACAAATGGACAATGTCGGAAGGAAAGAAGCTTACACAAGAGGGGGTTCTTTGGCAAAAGGGATCCCGGTAACCTTTCTTTTCTCCACCTCCAGGGCGGCGGCAGTCTTTTTGGAGGCTCCACCCTCCGCTTTCTTCTTCTTGTCTCTGTCGCCAGCATCAGAGGTGGAGCTCTTCCGCTTTCATGACAACGGAACATCGTTGTCGGACACGACCGTGACTTCCTTCATCTTTGGATCATAGATTTGGACAGCCATGCTATCCTCCTCTAGATTGCTAAGCTGTTAAGTGAGAAGTTACCGTGTTAGACAAGATGGTAATGGTTAGACGGAAGAACTGGAGTATATGTCATACACGGGAAATAAGCAGTTACCTTTGGGCACTTGCTCTCTACGAACATGTCGTAGGTGATGGTGAAGCCACGCTTCTTGTCCTTCACCTTAACGATGTCCTTGAGGCGAAGCTTGACGGATTCGCTCGAGAAATTGTCCACGGAGATGCGGAGGCTATCCCTCCTGTCATTGGTATACTCCTGCATCAGCTTCGAGCGGTGCTGCAAAGGTTGGATCCGCCTGATGAACCAGCACATGGCTAGGTCCAATCCAGTTAAACCCGTCTCAACGAACCTCTCTATCTGCCTTATAGCGCAGGAAGCGTCGATGTCGGAGGGAAGGGAGGCCTGGGATCTCCATGTCGAAGTTTCAGCGGCTGCTCCATCGACGAAGTCCGGGTACGTTACTTCTCGGCCGACCAGAGGGATATCTGTGCCGTAGAAGTAAGTATGCTACCAGTTCTTGCAGGACTCATGGCCGACGATGTCGGGGAAGCGCCGACTAGGCTGGATCTTGAAGCTAATAGTGCCACAATTTCTAAGTTCGTCCTTGCTAGCTACGGCTTCGCGCTTGACGGTGAAGAAATAGATGAAGAGATCTAACCTAGGCTTAATCCCTAAGTAACCCTCGCAAAGCGCCGCGTAATTGCTAAGCGCTAGGATATGGGAGAAAGGTTCTGTGGCTATACTCGGTAATGATTCAAGACGGCAAGGAAGAAATTGGAGATGAGCAGGGAGATGCTTCGTACAATCTGTGCTTTGAGGTACGCCTTTTCTTCGGCTTGGGGAGAAGGTGTGACCTCGCCGGCCGGCGCCGCCCGCCAGACGAGCCCCTCCATATCGGGGAGGTAGCCCTCGACGATCAACTCTTTGATATCGTGGTCCGTGATGTCCGAACCGCGCCAGTCGCCTTTGTGGGAGTCGTTTTCCTCCTCCAGCAGCTCCGACGCCGCTGGATTATGGTCGCCGCCGGTGGCCTCGACCACCGCGGACATGGGGATGACCAGAACCTCTGGGGGCACGACGACGGAGCTTGTCGGCTTCGCCATGGCTTCGCCGCGGCTTCGCCTGACGCCGCCATCAAAGGGGAGGAGCTGTTGCTAGCCATTGGGTGCATTTGGAAGTGACTGGCGAGATTGGGAGTTAGGGTTTTTGGTGCGAGGTGCGGAGAGCTCGAGGAGACGCTTGCCTGACGAAGAAGAAGATGCAGGGGAGAATGAGGTGAAAAAGTAAATTTTCCACCGCAGTTACTATTTATGATACCCAGCATCAAGATTCGTGCAGCTTGATCGAATGGTTGCCGCGTAGGCGACGTGTGCGGAAATTTCGCCACGTACCAATCGTCACCGCCAATGGTTCGTATTGCTCGCGCAAGAAAAGTGGACATGATTGCGTTCTCTGCATGTGTGAGTTACGAGGCGTTACTGACCTATGTCTATGTCGTCCTAGCTGTCACAGGCAGATGAACCATCACATCAGAAGATTCCGGCATGGACGAATCCAGTGATGCTACGGAAGAGTACGATGAAAGATTTAGCAATTCTCCGACTTACAAGTTGAAGACGGAGAAAACCTTGCAGGGTTCTTTGGGAGGACTACAAGATATTTCTTGACGATTTGCCGACATCCATCTAGACAGAGCATTCAACATGAAGAGGCAAGCATCGCAAGATCTCGGAGTTCTCCGGGGGCTACTGTTGGGGATATGCTATATGGGTATCCTCATAGAATGTCTATTATCTGGATAAACTGGGTGACCCGCAGTTGGAAGCATGGCCCATGGCCTACTGGGCGGCCCAGTTAGATGGATCCAGAAGGGAGGCCCATGCCGGATAAAGGAAGGCTACGGTAGAGTCACCAGCGTACCCGGAGCCTTGGAGTACAAGACACGCAAGACTAGTAATAGACGGTGTAGGACTCTGTAACCTGTCCGGCTAGGACTTTTTCGTGTAACCCTAGGACCTGGCAACTATATAAGTCAGGCCTATGGGAGCCTTTAGGGCACCAATTAACTCACACCTCGCACAGCGAACCTATCTCTATAACTCGGCGTATTGCCCTTATAGTGATTTATAGCAGGAGTAGGATTCCGCCACCATCATGGGATCTGAACTTAGGTAAGCTATGTTACCTCATACCCGTCAACCGTCCGCCTTCCCCCACGTCTCTAAACACGTACTGTGAGGACCCCTCCATGACGTACTCATCGGCAATACCACGACATCGTCGAAGGCGGCGCTACGGAGCACGATAAGACCAACGAGAGGCGGCATTATATGCACGAGAGAAAGGTGAGTACGAGAGCAATCACGAGAGGGAGAGGGGCGGTCGGAGCTCACCAGGAAAAATCGCCGGAGTTGCGCGCTCCGTCGGTCATTTGCAGGCAATGACGGGGGCGAGCGTCTGTGGCACAAGTAGGCAGGGCAAAGCATCAGTGAGGTGCGCAAGAGGATGAGGGTCACATCAATGCGAGGCAGAGGGCAAGGGGCATACTGTGCTCGCCAGAATCATTGCCGGAGTCTGTCAGCATCTACGGCGGTGCGGGCAAAATTCCGAGCAGCCTAGGGGCTCACTGGTGCGGGGAAGTGGGGGAAGTGGAGAGGAGGGGGAGGCGGTTAAGAAGGTAGGGTCGGGGGCGCAGATTACTCGCGGAATTAATCGAATTCAATCGAATTGAAATGGCCAGAAATGGCGAGGAGAAAAGGGCGAGGTCAGCACGACGTTGGAGACGACGACGAGGCAGGATGGGGTCGGATCATCAGTGGGTGGGTGCAGAGAGGGGGCAATGAGAAAGGATCTACGAGGGAGAGAGGGAGAGTGGCCCGGGTGGGCTGTTGCTGGGCCTGGGGTGTTGGGCTGGCTGGGCGGGTTAGCTGGGTTGGGTTCGTTTTCTATTTTTTTTCTTATTCTTTTTCCTTTTTCTGTTTCTATTTTCTGTTTTAATTCAAAACAATTGATTCAAACTCCAATTTGGAATCAAATCTTTCCAAATCCTTTCAGTAGATTTATACCAGTTATTAGTGTGTTAAAAAGTCCACTTTGTAATAATCTAAATATTTTTCTTGTGATTTAATAATTATTAAGTGAGGCATTTTGTCTTTTTTTAAATAAAATTGAATATGGTTCATAAACCCATATAATTTTATTTAAATAATATTTTATTCTTTTATTTTTATTTTTATTTAAATTACTTTTCTTCCATTTACCTATGGATTTTAACCATGATTTAAATTGTCTTTGAAATAATTCTTATCTATTTCTTTCTTTCTTTGTCTTATAAAATCCATATCTTTTTATTTATAGTTCCAAAATTGGTGATTCCAATTTGTATAATTTTATTTAATATTTATTTATCTTTTAAATCCTTTTATGATTGCTTTGTTCACAATTTTGTGTTGGTTTTAGTTAGGATCTTTATTAGCCTTGGGAATACTTTCTTTTATCTTATCAAAATCATAAGTTTTTATCCATGGCTCCAAATGGAGTGAAATCAACTCCCATGGTTTTATAATATTTTTGTTTACCATTTTTGATCATTTAGAAATGTTGTTGCTAAATTTTTATATGGGGCAAAGCCATAGTCTTAGAGTGATCTTGGAGATGATTTCTTTCATTAGGGTCTAGAGTTTTGGTTCAACTTTTCCAAGTGATTTAAATCCAAGATACATTCCATGCAGGGATGCATTTGACTTGTATGAAAATTTGTTTGTTGCCTTTTCATTCAAATTTTGTTCAAGTACGGTTTTGATGTTTCCGTTTAGAAGCAAAAAGTTTCTTTTCACCCTAAATTTCAAAATTTGTTTCTTTATTTTTCACATTTCAAAATTTGGAAAATTTTGGGATGTGACACCCTCCCAGGGTTCAAATTTCACTATTAAGATCTTTTGATGTGAAGATAAGCTCGACTGGCTTGGGTATTATCCTATTCTAACTATTTCTTTGTACTAAAAATGGTGAAAATTGCCCTAGGTCAGTGATGCATGAGTCTGAGCCCAAATCTTGGATAAGAATAGATTCTAAAATGGCCCCTTTTTCTTGAATACTCAGTGATGATATATAACGTAGAATTACTAAGATAATTCTGAGAGTATCACTAACCCCCAAAATTAACCCTTTATTTTATCTTTATTCCTTTTATTTTGCATGGATGAAAAATGAAGATATATGTTGGGGATATACTTTCTGGGTATACCCATAGGACTCGCTGACCAGGGTGGCCCACCAATGGGTTAGAGCTTTGCTTCACGGGCAGCATAGTCAGATAATGAGGAGGAGTCACTTCCGGCTATGACAAGGCCCAGAAGAGTTACCGACTTAGGCCTGTAGTATTACTTGTAGTCCAAGTTGTACCTAGTTACCGACTCTATAGCTTAGCCGGATAGGTCTCTCCTGTAACCCTAGGCCCTAGTGACTATATAAACCGGACCCGAGGGAGCCTTTAGGGCACCTGACCATAGATCAACCATAACCTACTTGCACATGCGAACCTCTCTTGTAATCCGCTATAACATCCGGCTCTTGCCGATATATTACTGGGTTGCTAGCAGGAGTAGGATCCGATCACCACAGTCGGATCTGAACCTGGGTAAACTTGTGCTCACTGCTCCCGGAACACCGTACGTCTCACACCCCATCTTCTCAACGCCTTCAGGACCCCCTATGGCGTACTTGTCAACAATCCAACGACAGTCACCATGGTGACCTTCAGAGCTTTGTTCCGGGCGAAATCTGCGTGTGCAGGAATCGGCGAAACAATCACCATGGGTCGCGTGGTTTACGCCAGTGATGTCCCCCTTGTCCTTCTCGACGAGACCTAGATTCCTACTAAGGAGCCCGTGACAACCTACACCATCATGTCCATCGGCAATATCGACATCTATCTCGGCTTCATTGAACCCGCCTAACCCACCCCCGAGGTGATGACCATGGCGGAAGAAAAGTCCAGATCTGCTCTGTCCACTGAGGTGGAAGATCTCAAGATCCCGGAAAAACCTGAACCCACCCAACCCGCTCCTGTAGTGGAAGAAGTTGTGGATGAAAAACCCAGATGTGATCTCCCTGTTGAGATCAGATACACGAATGAGGAGTATATTCGCTTCAGATCCAGTTATACCGATGTTGGAGCAGAAAAAACACTCTTGAGGCACATGATAAAGAAGATGATGAAGTGCCCCTACATCAATTACAAAGCAATCACTAAGATCAAGCAGAGCTTTGGGATGGGAGAGGCGGAAACCCAGCTGTTCTACTACCTCGAAAACATGAAGAAAAAGAAACATTGCTTCATACGCTACATGGGCTCTGGATCCGACTGTGTTGATGCTGGAGCTGGTAACGATTCAATTCTTGATGCAATCAAAGAAAATACTGACTCATGTGCTTCCCCTCAGGAATCACTGACATCGCAGGAACTTCGAGACTTCGAGAAGGAGATGGAAGCGTACGAAGAAGAATACGCCCCCAAACCAGCGCAAGGTGAGCCAGAGTCCATATGATAGCATGGGCGAAGACTACACCACGCAAGATGGCATGGACATTGGAGATTCATCCGAGGTCCAGAAGCCAACCACGATGGAAAGTACCAGCTGAAGTCTATCTTCCGGTATCGGAACGAAAGCCGTCTTTGCCACTGGTACACATGTTAAGGCTACCGGGCGGTCAAAGAAGAAGAAGAACGAGAACCTGACACTGGCAGACTCAGTAGAGGAAGCCAACAAGGACGAAGTTGAAGAAGAGATCGAGATGGAGAATCAGGACAGATATCCAATTAATCCCACACCAATGGACCCTCCTGTGGATAGACACGTTGTCACTAAGGGTGCACGTGAAATCTACGAAGATGCGCTCACTATACCAATCCCAACTGCTTCGGATCTCACTCCTAAGGAGCTGGAGAGAAGGGCCGAGGACCTAGAAAAGCATCGTTTGTTTTTTCCTGAGGAGGCTGCCCGCATCGTCGAGCTCAGGCAACAGATAGACAATAATCCTGCCCAATACTAGTCATAATTCAAGCGGCTGCCAAACAAGACAAGGGGAGGTCTGGTTCTTGCTAATAGGAACCCGGATGTCCATAGAGATTTATTCGACGGTAAAGCCATAGAGAAGATCCGAGTCTAAAACACGCCAGTGGAAAACGCTACGACTGCTCGAGCTATCCTTGCCAATAATCCGTCTTTAGAACAAGTCCGGCAATGCCTGGCATTGCCGTCAAAGTATTAAAATAGAAAAATATAGTTGCATCGTTCAGTGGCAAGTTGGCCTCAAGGTCGGAGTTTTGTCACACTGACGCGGGCCACAACGCTGATGAAAGACCCCACACGGATACAGATCAACGTCATCGTCACCGGGAGGAAGAAAACTCAAGGACCAGATCGAACGGTCATCCTCGTAGGGCCGCATGGGACTGGTCGGGAGTAATTCCAGCTGCGTCCCAAGATGCCATCAGGGCATTGGTGTCTCACCAGACCCATCGTCGGCAGAATAATCGCCACAGGGAAGACCTAGAGGTGCGCCACCAGCGAGAGCAAGATCGGCTAAGGATGCCACCCCCAGCCGTCCGGCTGGCAACGCCGGACGAAGGAATAACCTGAATTGTCCTGAATCAAGCAGGGATGGAGCCCGACAAAATCAACCTCAGAGTCAGCATAATGAGGCTCCGGGACCGCGCCGCTCATCCGGAAATAACCCGCCAGAGCCACCATCACCGCCTGAAAGCGACCATGAAGGATCTCACCGTAACCATGGAAGTTGTAGGGGCGGAGGAAGCAATGGTGGAAGGAGAAGCAGGAATCCGACTCCGCCGTGCAGAAGCCGCGAGTCTCCAAGGCATAGGTCTCTCTCGACAAACAACGCTCGCCACCGCATTGAATCCAACATTGCAGCGTGGCGGTACGATGAAGAAGACGTATATGTGGGACCCAAGTGCTTTGGCCCATGTACCCGTCAAACAAAGTTTTCGGTTCACTTTGGCATTGCAAAACATATTCAGCCCTATGATGGTGCAGCTCTACCAGATACTTGGCTTCAAGATTTTTCCAGGCCTGTTTAATCGCTAAAGGAGGAAATAGCTTGGCCGCAGTTCGATATCTCCCACTTATGTTGCAGAAGACAACTCGATCATGGCTCAATGAACTACTAGAGAACTCGATTCACAACTGGTATGATATGCAAAGTGCGTTGTTTTCAAACTTCGAGGGAACATACAGGAGGCCCTGTGCAGTCGGAGACTTGCAGTGTTGCACTCAAAGACCTAGAAAAACCTGCCGAGATTACCTCGGACGCTGGATCAACACGAAGAACTCCTACGACGAAGCAAATGAGCAAACTGCGATTGAGGCTTTCATTGTAGGACTCCATGTCGGACTTTTGCGTCATAGACTAAAGAGTGACCATGTCATAGATCTGGGAGAGATGATAGAAACAATGAGCAAATATGCAGACGCCAATGACGATTCATATGGATTGCTGAATATTCTGGCCAATCCGAATGCGGCCAAGCAGTAGAAGTAATAAACTCAGAAGCGTAAGAACACCTCGGAAGATAAACCGGCTTCAAATAGCGCAGTTGTCAACACAGCGTGGAGGCGGCCGGGGATGAGGTCGTGGAACTTCTTGGGTCCAAGGTAGAGGAGATCAACAGCCTGGAAAATCATATTGTTGGGCCGACATTGCCAACAACCCTTGTGTTCATCACCTGGACGCGAATGGAGGTTCTACCCATACCAATGTTGAGTGTCGTTTCAATGATGACATCAAGAAAGACGAATCTGCTAGCTATAGAGCCAAGCGACTAAAAGGAAAGAAAAATTCCGATAAACGCAAGGAGCCCAAGGAAGATTCCGACATGGAAGAAGAGGATACCGCACATACCAAGTCGGATGGAAAGAAGGATTATCCCACAAAGAAAGACACATGTGTCTGCTTCCTTGGGACTCAGTCGGCTAAGGTCAAAAAGGTGGTTCGTCATGAGCTCAACGCCATCGTTCCGGCTGTCCCCCAATTGTTGGATTGGTCAGATGTAGCCATCACCTTTGACCGCAAAGATCACCCGAGGAAAACACATCGTTGGGGGAAGTACCCTCTGGTCGTCAATCCTCTTATTGATGGCTATGAGTTCTCTAAAACTCTCATGAACGATGGTAGCAACATCAACATCCTCTACATTGAGACGCTTCACCTCCCGAAGATCCATGAAAGCCAGTTAAATCATAACAACGTGACTTTTCATGGCATTGTACCAGGGAGATAGGCAGATTATTTGGGTGAGATCACACTGGACATGAAATTCGGAAACCAAGATAATTACCGGACCGAGCCACTCTCCTTAGAGGTGGTACCATTCAAAAGTGCTTACCATGCCATCTTCGGGCATCCGGCTTACTAGGCATTCATGGCTCGCCCCTGCTACATATACAACATGATAAAGCTTCTAGGTCTAAAGGGCGTCATCACCATCTAGGGAAACCCGAAGAAAGCGTGAGACTACAAGGAAGGATCTACCGCCTTTTCTGAAGCCATGCTGCACGCCCAGGAGTACCAAGAGATCAAGAAGACCATCGACCCATACTAGATGCCCGCTACGAAGAACAAGGCGCTGAAGCCAAGATTGCAGTTTAAGGCATCGGAAGAGACGAAGAAGATGTCGCTTAAGGAAGAAAATCCCTCCTAGACGATGAACGTAGGGGTAGGCTTAGACTGCACATAGGAAAGCGCGCTTATCGAGTTCCTCAAAGCTAATAAAGATATCTTTGCATGGAAGCCTTCTGACATGACTGGAGTACCTATGGAACTTGCCGACCACTCTCTTAATGTGTAGCCTGACGCTAAACCCATAAAACAGTCCTTATTACAGTTTGGTGACGAAAAGCACAAAGCTATAGCTAAGGAATTAGCCCGACTAGAATTAGTCGGATTTATCGCAGAGGTCATCCACGCTAAATGGGTGGAAAATCCTATACTCATCCCTAAAAATGACACTATTGATATAAGGATGTGCATTGATTATACTGCCTTGAACAAGGCTTGTCCTAAAGATCCGTTCCCTTTGCCAAGAATCTATCAAGTTATCGACTCCATGGCAGGGTCGAAATTACTCTATTTTCTTGACGCATATTCCGGGTATCACCAAATACTGATGAAAGAATCGGATCAAATCAAGACGTCTTTCGTCACACCTTTTGGAACCTTCTGCTACAAAACCATGCCTTTTGGCTTAAAGTAGGAGCTACATATCAACACACCATGTTGTGTTGTCTTAACGACCAAATCGGATGCAACATCCATGTGTACGTAGTTGATATAGCAGTGATGTCCAAAAAGAAGGAAACACTTATTTCCGACTTAGAGGAAACATTTGCTAGCCTAGGAAAATTCAACATAATGCTAAATCCGAAGAAGTATTTCTTTGGAATCCCAGCCAGAAAATTGTTTGGTTTCATCGTGTCTGAAAGAGGCATGGAGGTGAACCGGGACAAAATTAAGGCTATACTTAACATTACTAGGCAGACTCTTCGTCAGCCGGCTCGGAGAAAGAGTCGCACCTTTGTACAAGCTCTTGAAGAAAATCGACAAATTTTTCTGGACCAAGTGCCCTACAATGTTTGAAAGATCTATTTTGGAATCCACCAATTCTCGTAGCACCAGAGCCACAACAGCATATGTTACTTTACATCACAGTGACTAACAAGGTCGTAAGTGTGGTAACATAAGTGCAACACGGGGAACAAGGCCATGAGCATAAGGTGCAACGTCCAACGCACTACCTGAGCGAGTTCTTGACAGAGTCAAAGCAACGGTATCCACATTAACAAAAGCTAGCCTATGGAGTATTCTTTTCTACCAGAAAGCTACGACATTACTTTCAAGAGCATAAGATCACAATGGTGAGTACTGCTCCCTTGCGAGATATAATCAACAACCGCGACACCACATGACGTGTCACAAAGTGGGGAATAGAGCTTGTAGCTTTCTACATCGAGTACAAGCCACAAACAACAATCAAATCCCTGATACTTGTTGATTCTGTTGCTTATTGGACAGAGAGCGCAGAAAATACAAGTCCTCCAGACTTGGAATTTTGGACCCTACATTTTGATGGGTCAAAAGCACGAGGGGGCTTGGGGGCTGGCATGGTGCTCAAGTCACCCCAAGGAGATAAGTTGTTCTATGTATTACAGATACACTTCACGTCAACCAACAATATTGCCGAGTATGAAGCACTATTACATGGAATATGCATGGCCAAAAATATTGGCGTAACTAGACTCATGTGTTACGAAGACTCGGATTTAGTTGCTTAGCAAGTATCCGATATCTGCAATACAAACAAGCACATGGCAGCTTACAAAGCTGTTGTGGATGAATTATCTAAATAGTTTGAGGGTTTTGAGGTTCAACACATCCCTCGAGCAGAAAATGAGGAAGCAGATGCTCTATCAAGGATAGGCTCTGCGGGGAAACAAGTCCTGGATGGCGCTTTTCTAGAGCACCTAAAAGTTCCCTCCATCACAGGAGTTGATGAGGATTATCCGACGATATCCGACTCACCTTTAGTAGCAGTTCTGGCTATAACTTCCAGCTAGACAAAACCCTATCTGGATTTCCTGATAGACGAAAAATTACCCGAAGACAAAGTTCTGGGCTGACAGATCGTCCGACGAGCAAAAGCCTATACGATAATCAATGGCGAGATCTATAAGAGGAGTGTTACTAGGGTTTTCCAGCGCTGTATTTCTCTTAAAGAAGGAGTGGAAATCTTACGAGAGATCCATGAAGGCGAGTGTGGTTACCATGCTGCATCCAAATATTTAGTGGCCAAAGCATTTAGACATGGATTATTTTGGCTCACAGCTAAGGCGGATGCCGAGAAACTGGTCAAAACATGCAGAGGCTGCCAAAAGTACGCCCGTCAAGCACATGTTTTGGCTAATTAGCTGCGAACAATCCCTATTACATGGCCATTTGCGGTATGGGGTCTTGATATGGGAGGACCGTTTCGTACGACAAAGTATGGATTTACTCACCTACTAGTGATGGTGGATAAATTTACCAAATGGATTAAGGCTAAACCCGTAACAAATTGCGATGGAGCCACAACCAGAAAGTTTGTCGAGGACGTAATTATCAGATTTAAATATTCGCAAAATATTATTACTAATAACAGGAGCAACTTTTCCATGGGAGAATTAGCCGGATTCTATGAAGAACAAGGGATCCGACCTGATATTGCATCATTCGCACATCCACAAGCTAATTGACAAGTCGAAAGAGAAAACAGTCTCATTTTACAAGGACTCCGACTTCATCTCGAAGCGGCACTTCGTCGTGCGTTGGGGGCTTGGTAGGAAGAATTACCGTCTGTGATATGGATCTTGCATACAACTCCTAACAGATCAACCGAATATACTCCATTCTTCTTGGTCTATGGTGCAGAAGCAGTTCTTCCGAGTGATTTAACCCATCAGTCTCCTAGAGTCAAAGCGTATATTGAAGAAGATGCCAAAGTGTCTTGACAAGATGATCTCGACATAGTCAAAGAAGTTCGCGTCGTTGCTAAGTAGAGATCTACAACCTATCAGCATAAGTTACGCAAGTATCATAGTCAAAGAGTGCAAAATCGTTCTTTCAGGAAGGGCGATTTGGTTCTCCGACTCGTGCAAAAAACAAAGCACAAGATTTCCCCAATTTGGGAAGGACCTTTTATGATCATCCGAGTTCTGCATAACGGGTCATATTATTTAACTGATATGAGACCAATCAAGGAAAGACCTGATACTCGGAAGAGAAAGAGAGCTGGCGGTAGTATAGACCCGGATGAATTAGACCGTCCATGGAACATTGCACAGTTATGTCCCTTCTATTCTTAGTTATATTTCCTTATAATCTTATATGTATATGTTCAAAGAGAAATAAAGTATTGGTTTCCTTGTATATTATTTTTCGAGAAGTTTTTTGCCATCTTATTTCCAAAAGAGCATGTCGTTTTCAAAAATCCCAGGATGCTTGAAAGTACTTTATGATCATGTTCGTTCTGGTTATAATTTTTGAATATCTATAAAAAGTGTTACCTTAGGGTGTGAATCTAATTTCATGTGTATGCTTTGGTTTTTTATCTGATTGCTTAGACGCGGGCATATTCCGAGTAATGAATTGTTGGTACCGGAGGCCGGCTCTATTTCCGAGTTTAAATTGGTTTAGCAATTGCACTCCATTGACTTGGCAGAGTTTTCGTTCTAAAGGTTGGTTGGTCATGAAAGGGACGAGGCAAAGAGCTAGATAAAATGAAAAGTGTAAACACACAGTGCTTAAGAAAATTTTGAGCACACACAAAAAACTATATACAACAAGTGCTAAGTACTAAAGCATCAGTTCTTACATACCAACACATTTAAAACAAAAATATTGTTCCCATCATTATAGACCAAGTGAAAGTTCATGATAATGCATCAAATGTTTTATGCTATAGATTCTGGCGGTGGTGGTGGAGAACTTGGAGCGCTGGAGTTGACATCATCGCCACCTTGCTCTGTAGACTCGAAAGCTTCTTCATCTTTGACGAGGCTATCTTACCGCTCTCTGGGAGAAGGAGGCACATCGATAGAGTGGAAGAATGGCGTCGTATAGTTCATCATCTCCGCCACGCGACAAGCATAACCCGCGCATGATTCTTGGATGGCCTTGACGTCTTGAGGGTTACCCTCATCGTTATCGCCAGTGAGGCCCTTGGTGACGTGCTAGATTTCCATATCACCGTGTTGACTCATTACCATAGTGAGGGCAGTCTGTGTAGCGGTCCGGACATAGGAAATCTTCCAATCCTCGATAAGCTTTAGAATCTCCTTCACTCTGTCCCTCACCTCGAGCACTGGCAAATTGCTTAAGCTGGAAAGTCTAACCGACTCGCTAGCCTCCTCAAGAGTGTGGCGGAAGTCAAAAAGTGTAGGGGTTCGTAGCATGGAAAACAAAAAAATTCTATCGCATGAACACACAAAAGCCAAGATCTAATCTACGATATCGGTGCAACGAGTTCATAGAGTACTAACCCTCAAAGATCCAAAGAGTTTAACGATATCGGATTCTCATGGTTGATGTAGTCGTTCACTTTGCCGATCTCAAGATCGCGAAGATGATCCTTCCGGCGCCACATTCCGGCAGCGCTTCCACAGTCGGTCACACGTTCGGTACTCGATGAAGACCTTCCTCTCCCTTGTTTCAGCAAGCAACAGAGGTTGTAGATATCCTCGCGATTCCAGTAGCACGATGATGTGGTGGTGGAGGTGGAGTAGTAGATCCCGCAGGGCTTCGCCTAAGCCGGAGCGGGTATGGTGGATTAGAGAGAGCCTCAGCAGATAGGGTTTAGACACCGAGGGGAGGAGGTGCGGCGGCAGCTAGGGAAGGGCTAGTGAAAGGACATTTATTGTCTTAATCACTTTTGGTGTTCATTAACAACAAGTAGATCATTTTATAGTTTGTTACTGTCCACAGGTTGTTATAATGATAAGTGAAAAGTACTCTCACACTATGAAAAGATTCCTGCAAGATTGACACAGTTCTGGAAATTCCAGACTGGAGTCTCCGGTCTGGCAGGACCGGAGTCTCCGCAGGTGTCCCCGGTGGTGGCTTCAGGAATCTAGCTGGGACATTCTGTATAGGGGTGCAGATCAAGGTCTGGAGGCTCCTCCGGAATCTCCGGTATGGTCTCATACCGGAGTCTCCGGTGCTGGTGGACCGGAGTCTCCGGCCCACTTGGCTCGTGACAGGGCCTGGTCAATCAGAAGGGTGGTCTGAAGGCTGGATCGGAGATGGACCAGAATCTCCGGTGTAGACCGGAGTCTCCGGTGCACAGACCGGAGTCTCCGGTCTGACTTTTCTCCAACGGTCAGAAAACGGTTCGTGGAGGGGTCTGCTTATAAATAGGGACCCTTATCCCCTTCCTCCAGCTGCTCGACCTGCTCAAGAACACAAACTACATTAGAGCCACCAAATCAATAAGATCTCTTCATCCAACCATCCAAAGTCATTGATCTTTGGAGAATCGAAGGAGGAGGCCTTGATCTACAGCTTCACCAAGAGAGATCTTCATTTCCCCCTCATTCACTTGGGCCCCCCATTCTCTAGTGTTTCTTTGGAAACCCTAGCTTTGATTTGGTTCTTACAAGCTTGTCTTTGATTGCTTTGACAGCTTGCTTGTATTTGGGAGGCTCCAATTAAGTTGTGGATGTGTGCCCCGAACTTGTGTAAAGGTGCCGGCTTCCACCTCGGAGGTTGCCGATATAGTGGAATGTGAATCGATCCCGTTGGGGTGAGGTTCATCAGAGAACAAGGGAGGCCTCTCGTGGCGTTGGTGGTTTGAAACCACCTCCTCTCCAAACGTAGACGTACTTCCCCTTAAAAGGAAGGAACTACGGGATACAAATCCTTATGTCTCCGTGTCCACCACTTTGGTTACCTTTATCCTTTACCGCACTTTAGTGTTGTGCTAGGTGTTGCTTGTTTGACATATAGGTAAATTCACCTTAGTTGCATAATCTAGATAATTTACCTTTCTTGTCAAACCCTAATTTGAAAAAGAAGAAAATTTGAAGTAGCACCTATTCACCCCCCCCTCTAGGTGCCCATACGATCCTTGCAATTGGTATCAGAGCCTCGGCTCTTCGTTCGGGCTTTACCACCTAAGAGTATATGGGTAGCCAAGAAGGGGAAGTGGATGGGCGAGACTACCGCCTCGGTGACCATGGAGGATCTCAATAACTTGGAAACAGGATTGAGCTCGACCATGGCCAACGAGATCAAACAATTGCACAAGTTACTTGAGCAACTTGTTAAAGATAAGGTTGGCTCATCATCCCCTTCTCCTCAAGAGGAACTACCGCCTTCATCCAAATAGAATGCCCCGACATCTACCATGGATAAGGTGGTGGGGGATAATCAAGGCAACATTAACTCTTCCACAAAAAGGGTTGGTGAGAATGGAGATCACCATGACTCTCATGCATGGTACACTCCTGACCCTCCAATTCCTCACCCTCATGTAAACAATAGAGGTGACCCACCAAAGCTTGAAGCATCTACTACTTTTGCTTAAAGGCAATCTCTAATGAAAACTCATGTGCGCATCTCTTGCATTGAACTATGGAACATCATTGAAAAAGGACTCTATATTGGGGACCCAAACAACTTGACAAGAAGAGAAGTTGTCAATAGTCAACTCAATGCCACCACTTTGCACATGATTCAACAAGGATTGGGTACAAAGGATTACCCAGACATTGAGCACCTCAACACCGCCAAGGAAGCTTGGGATGCTCTCATAGTGTTGTTTGTTGGGAATGAGAGCATGAGAAGGAACCGATATGATGCACTAAGCAATGAAGCCGAAGGCTTCTACATGAAAGAAGGTGAAGACCATGAAGACATGTACCGTAGGCTCAAGACCACCGCCACTGCTTTTAGGAATGTGGGTGCCTCACATGTGGATGATGCTTGGATAAAAAAGAAATATGTGAGTGCGCTCATGCCCTTTGAGCCCACCGACTTGAAGATCCTACAAGGAATACACAACTACCACCTCATGACCTCCAATGAAGTTATGCAAGATATGGCCTCTTTAAAGGTTGTCGCCAAGAATGCCAAAGATGCCCGTGCTCAAGCCCTTGGTATGAGCAATGTGGTCAACCTTGCATTGAAGGCCAAAGTTGTGGAACATGGGGATGAATATGATAGTGATGAAGGCCTCTCCATGGACCACCCCGATGATCTCAAGATTGCTCATGGTCAATACATGGCCTTCTATGCAAAGAACTTTTGGAAGAATCCTGCCAAGGCCAAGATGGAAATGCAACGAAAAAGCAACCCAAATGGGAGAAGAGAAATGTCACTAAATTGAGAACTTGCTTCAATTGTGGTGACCTCTATCACTTTGTGGCGGGTTGTCCCTATCAGAAGAGAGAAGATCATGGGGGTAAGCTTGTGTTGAAGAAAACTCCCAAAGCTCCTTATAAGAACCCTTCATCAAGAAGAATCCCATCAACAAGAAGTCAGGCGAAATTGTATTGGTCACTCATGAATAATACTCCTCCGACAATGAAGATGAGGAAGAGGAAACATCAAGTGGTGTGGCTGCTCTAGACACTACTTCTACTCCGACATTCTCACTCTTCGATTCTCCAAATGAGAATACTCGCAAAAAGAACGTCACTTGCCTTATGGCAAGAGGAACAGAGGTATCCTCATCATCTCACTCCACTCCCTTAGCTAATGATGAAATTGATGATGAGATGTCTCTTGAAGTAAAAAGGGAATTAATTGGTTTTGATGAGTTTGTGGCTAACTTACAAGGGGAGGTGAAGATACATTTTGGGAACATCTTAGATCAACTTTCCCATACACAAGAGCTTCTAGATGTAAGATGTAAACTTGGGCACGAACACATGATTGAGATAGAAGCCTTAAATAATGCTCTAGAAGAAGAACAAGAGACTAGGATGTCTCTTGAACTAAAACTTGAAGGGCTTGATGAGGCCAATGACATTATTGTTAATAGACTCATCAAGGAACGTGATCATGGTATTGCTAAATATAAAAGGGTTGTAAAGGACAAGATTGAGTTTGGTGTGGTTCATTAAAAACTTGCCGAGGAGTTTAGTTCACTTGACAAGGCTCACAAGGCATTGGAAAGTGAACTCTTGTCACTCACAAAGTCCTATGAAACGCTTCAAAGTTAATTGAGCAATATTCCTTCACCTAGTAATTTCATTCCTTCTAGTAGTGCAACTATTCTTGAAGAAAATGCTAGGTTGAAGGGGGAGCTAGCCAAGGCCACATTTCCTCAAGGTAACAAGTCCATTGATGATATTTTGAGTAAGCAAAGGCCTAGTGGTGAGAAAGGAGGCATTGGTTTTGTCTCCAAGGCCAAGAAGAAGAACAACAAGAAGAAGGCCAAGCCCGCACAAGAGAAAAACAAGGCCATTGTGGATAGTAAGACCATAAGTGGTAAAACTATGTCTCATGATGATTTTGCGGGAAGTGCTAACCCTCACTATGTTCTAATGCGTGATTATTATGGTGATGTGTATGCTCAATATGTTGGCCCATATGATGGTTATATTGTTCGTCTATTTGGGTTCCCAAGACCCTTGTTGCTAACAAAAGAGGACCCATTGAAAGATGGGTACCTAAAAAAATTAGTTTGATCTTTTGTAGACATATGCTTCCGGCGGGTCAAAATGGGTACTTGATAGTGGTTGCACAAGTCATATGACCGGAAGCTCATCTATTGTCAAGGATTTAAGGCCAAATGATGATCAAATAACCGTGACATATGCCGACATGTCAAAGTCTAAGGTAATGGGTTTCAGCAAGGTAGTGGTTGCCCATGATATAACACTCGTGGATGTCATGCTTGTTGAGACCCTTGGTTACAATTTACTTTCAGTCCATGCCCTTGGAAAGATGGTCTTTGCCGTATTTATTGATGATGATGATATTGTGGTCCTCATGTGGAGCAAGTCTCTCAAGGTCGCTTTCGTTGGGTACGTCGAACATGACTTGTATGTGATAGACTTTTCGGGGCAAACCACTACAAGTGCGATGTGCTTATTCGGAAAGGCTGATGTGGGTTGGTTATGGCATCGCCGACTAGCCCATGTCAATATGAGAACTTTGCAAAGTCTCCACAAGGAGGGCCATATTGTTGGACTAAAAGAAAATGTTTCCTTTTCCAAAGATCGTGTTTGCAGGGCTTGCGTTCTAGGAAAGATGCATGATGCTCCCCACATGCCAAAGAACCGCATCAAGTCAACAAAGATCTTGGATCTCCTTCATGTGGATCTCTTTGGTCCTCCATCTCATGCAAGTCTTGGTGGGAAGAAATATTGTTTGGTGATTGTTGATGACTATTCAAGATACTCATGGGTTTATTTCTTCAAGTTGAAAAGTGAGACCCAAAAGACCTTCATCGACTTCATCAACTTGGTTCAATGTAAATACAATGTTCCCGTGTTGATAATAAGAAGCGACAACGGCACCGAGTTCAAGAACTACACCTTGAATGATTTCCTTAGTGATGAGGGGATAAAACACCAATATTCCACTGCATATGCCCCTCAACAAAATGGTGTTGCCGAGAGGAATAACCGGACCCTTATTGAGATAGCTAGGACCATGTTGGCGGAGTTTAAATCTCCATACAACTTTTGGGCCGAAGCCATCTCCACCGCTTGCCATGCATCAAACTGGCTCTACCTCAGCAAAGAAATCAACAAGACTCCACATGAAATACTTACCGGTAACAAGCCCAACATATCTTACTTTCGGGTGTTCGGTTGTAAGTGTTTCTATCTCATAAAAGGTGTTCGTTTGTCCAAATTCGAGTCTAAAGCATTAGAGGGTATTTTTGTTGGCTATGGTCTCGAATCTCACACTTATAGAATCTATGATAAGCTCTCCGGATCCGCCATAGAATCTTGTAGTCTAACCTTTGAAGAATATGATGGTCCCCAAGGGGGGCATGTTGATGTTTGTGATGCAGATGATGAAATGCCTCAGGATGCCATAGGAAGAATGGGTGTGGGATATATCCACCCCGTTGAGGAACCCCTTATGGAAGATCGATAAGAACTATGCTCTACACATGTGGAGCCCTCATCTTCACAACATCCATAAGCTCCATCCACCGGGGAGGACAATGACCCAAGCCAAAGACAAGTTGTGGACTCTCAACACGTTGATCATGGTGACAACTCTAGTGAGGAAGAGTTTGAGTCTCCAATCTCCAGAATGTCAAGCGGTGCCAAGTCAATTACACAACGGAGATCCATACAAAGTGCCCTAATACAAGCTCAACTCAATGCTAGAAATGTGCCAGATCAAGACCAAGGTTAATCTTTGCCTCTTAATAAATAGAATGATTCCCATATTTATCAAGGTCAAGGTGATGGTCAAGACGAGTATCGAAATGATGAAGAGGGTCCTCCAAGAAACAAAAAGGAGATCCACACTCGTCGTGAATCTAGAAAGGAGAGGATGTTGGAATTAAGAGACCACTCTCTACAAAATGTGGTTGGTGACCTAAGGAGAGGCATTTCCACAAGAGCACAATTGAAGAGGTTTAGTGAGCACCAAGCACACATCTCCATGATTGAACCAAAGAAAGTGTGGGAAGCTCTTGAAGATTCGAATTGGTTAGAAGAAATGCACAAAGAGCTAAACAAATTTGAGAGAAACAAAGTATGGAAGTTAGTTGAGAAGCCAAAGGATTTCCGCAATGTTATAGGCACCAAGTGGATATTCAAGAACAAGCAAGATGAGCATGGAATTATAGTAAGGAACAAGGAAAGATTGGTTGCACAAGGGTTCTCTCAAATTGAAGGCATTGATTATGGAGAGACATATGCACCCATGGCTCGCCTTGAGTCCATATGTATCTTTCATGCTTATGCGGCACATCATAACTTTAAGTTACAACAAATGGATGTAGAAAGTGCTTTTATTAATGGTCCATTGAATGAGTTGGTGTATGTAAAGCAACCCCCGGGATTTGAGGATCC
This sequence comes from Avena insularis, assembly GCA_023614405.1. Lineage (NCBI taxonomy): Eukaryota > Viridiplantae > Streptophyta > Magnoliopsida > Poales > Poaceae > Avena > Avena insularis. The sequence continues at coordinate 313,042,871 of CM042693.1, read as the reverse complement.
CAACTTCCCAAACCATGTCTACAAACTTGATAAGGCGCTCTATGGGCTCAAACAAGCCCCACGCACGTGGTATGAGCACCTTAGAGAGTTGTTGTTTGACCATGGATTTGAGGTTGGTAAAATCGATCCCACTCTTTTTACTAAGAAGGTCAATGGGGAGCTTTTTGTATGCCAAATATATGTTGATGATATTATCTTTGGCTCATCTAACAAAGCTTTTAATGATGAATTCTCAAAGCTTATGACTAGTAGGTTCCGGATGTCTATGATGGGGGAGTTGAGAGTATTTATTAGTTTTGAGATCAAGCAAGTTAGAGGAGGGACATTCTTCAACCAAGCCAAGTATACTCAAGATATGCTCAAGAGATTCAATATGCAAGATTTAAATGGAGCTCCTACTCACATGGCTACAAAGACTCACCTAGAACAAAATCCAAAAGGTAAAGATGTAGATCAAAAGGTATACCGGTCTATGATTGGTTCTTTTCTTTACCTTTGTGCATCTAGACCCGATATTGTGTTGAGTGTAGGTGTGTATGCAAGATATCAAGCGGCTCCTAAAGAAAGCCATTTAATGGCGGTCAAGAGAATCTTTCGATATTACCCCACATTATGGTATCCTCGAGGGTCAACATTTGCTCTTTGTGGATACACGGATTCGGATTGGGCTGGTGATAAGGATGATAGAAAATCAACATCCGGGGCTTTCCAATTCCTTGGTAGGTCCTTGGTATGTTGGTCTTCTAAGAAGCAAAATTGTATATCTATATCCACCGCCAAAGCCGAGTATGTGGCAGTAGCTAGTGCTTGCACCCAATTGCTATGGATGAGGCAAACTTTAAAGGAATACTGTGTCCTTTGTGATGCCTCTTCTATGTGACAATGAAAGTGCCATCAAGATTTCCTACAACCCGGTGGATCACACAAGGACAAAGCATATTGAGATTCGTCATCACTTCATTAGGGACCATGTTGCTCGAGGTGATATTGATCTATTATATGTGTCAACCAAAGATCAACTTGCCGATATCTTCACAAAGCCACTTGATGAAGCAAGGTTTTGCTATTTGAGGAATGAACTAAATATCATAGATTCAAGGAGGTTGACTTGATCACCTTGCATACTCACCTATGTCTTAACCCTTGTTTGGTTTAGGTGCAGGCATGGATATAGGGGGAGTGTCGTTCTAATTGATTGGACTATCCCTCCCCCCATTATGCCCAAAGCAATCAAAATCATTCCTCTTAATATCATTTTGTGATATGTGAGCTTAAATGATGAGTTTCGGTAATGGACCCAAGATATGTGACCCAAGTATACTCAAATATGGTGGCCTAGGCCACCACCCTCTCTCATTCGAGAGGTTTGTGCTTACTCGTGTTGGTCATTTGTTGATCCGTGTCTTTCTGGAGCTCTCTTGAACATCCTTATGAATTCCTATGGCTGTTATTGATTCTTCACAGATTGATATCTTAACCCAAGCCTATTCCCTATCTACAAAACTATCTATATCTCATATATGTCCCTAAACACCTAACCTAGAGATTTTGGTCGAGGAGGACCGGAGTCTCCGGTGTAGACTGGAGTCTCCGGTCGAGACAGTTTCTGCCAGTTATAGGAAGGGGACGGGGTGAATTGAAACAACAGTTTCATTCTTCCACCCCCCATTCCCCTCCTCCCAACCCGTCGCCCCCTCCTCCAAAACTCCTCCCCGGAGGTCAAGAAGCCCCTGGGATCCGCCGTGCCGCTGGCCAACCTTCTCCTCTCCTCCATTGGGTAATTCCCACCGAAGGAATCGATCCCATGGACAGATCTGGTACCTCTCCTCCTCTTTTTATCCTAGGGTTCATCCCTAGATGGGTTTTTTGAGGATTGGTGTTGATTTTTCCATTGAATCACTTGTTTGCGTGCACTCTAGTACTTTAGCCTTGTTGCATTGCCCGATCTATTAGATTCACCCTCACCAGCACCTTCCCATCTCATGCCCGAGCCTCCTGACCGGAGATTCCGGCCCCTGGGCCGGAGACTCCGGTCTGAGCCAGAGACTCCGGTATGAGGTGCGGAGACTCCGGTGTAGGGTGAATCAAAATAGTTCAGAAATGCATTAAAGCTCTTGTACTGCATATTTGGGACATATATACTCATCTCCATGCTATCTCCCTCACTGCTGTTCACAGGTGATGGTTCTCGTCGTCCTCCTCGCACCAAGGCCAAGTCACAAAGGGGAACTCCTCGCTATGATGAATCCCAGGGTCATTTTATCGTGCCCCCTCCAACCGGAGACAGCAGGCACGTGATGCAGCCTATTTGAGGAGGGAATAGGAAAGGACTGAACAAGAGGACCATGCCAAGAAGGCCAAATATGACAACCTTCAGTCTTTGGCCAAAATGTCAAAGGAGGAGTTCCTTGAACTGAGAAAGACTAACTTCTATGGGCTGCCTCGTACCAGCGAGGATCCTCGTTACTAGAGGAAGGAGCAGGCTGTGTTCATGAAAGATGTGTATGGCGTGCTCACAAAATCACCTGTATGCCCTCAGAAGTTCATGAGTGTTGAGCAGATGAGTCTCAGCCCCTACTTCAATGATGCTCTATGGATCTGTGAGAAGTTGGGGCTGTATAACTTGATGGAGCTCCGTGAAGACTACAGTATCCACCTTGTACAGCAGTTCTAAGCCACTATAGTGTTTGGATCTGACCAAGACAGGACCATGACTTGGATGACTGGCACCACCTGCTGCAAGGCTACTTTCCATGACTTTGCCAATGTCATCTTTGAGACTTTCCATGGCGTATCTACTCCAGTTGGGCTACGCATGCACTCTGCGTCTCTTGGTGAGAACAAGATGAAGCTTGCGCCTTTGTATGGCAGCGAGGGTGGTGTAGGGGGTTCCAAGGGACTCAAGCCTCTCTACAACCTGATGTTGAGGATATTCCGCCATACCATCACACCAAGTGCTGGGAATGATGATGCTATTAGGGGTGGGCTAGTCAACCTTCTCTATCATATCCACGGACCTACAATGCTAGCCCAGAGGCAGATGCTGATCCTATTGATGTGATGGATTTCATTTTTAAGGAGAAGTTCCATGCCATTATTTTCAAGAAGTCTCCTCCATATGCACCCTTGGTTATGAGGCTCATCAACTCCAAGGAGCATGATTCTCCACTTGGCATGGCTCCCAATCTCACTGAGCACACCTTGGTTTCACTGCAGCAGAAGGGGCACATGGGGCCTCCCCCTAGGTGTCGCTATGGAATGATGATGAGGAGAGGTATGAGACTAAGAGGGCTCCATCTCCCCTAGAGTTTGGAGGAAGAATGCCTCCAATGCACCTATGCCTTCCATGACCAGGGACTATGTACATGAGAGGGTCAAGAAGGCCACTTTCTAGGAGAGGACTCTATGTTGCATGAATGTTGACATCCGCAATCAGCAACAGCATGCCTCCTACCAAAGAAATAGGCGTATTGAAAAGCTCCTCAAGGAAATCAAGGCTTAGGGCGAAGAGGATGATGAGGAAGGAGAGGGCGAGTACAATCATGAGCATGGTGCTTAGGAGTCCGCAGAGTCAGATCATACTCTCTCGTTTGGGGCATGGAATGCCCAACATGACAACCTAGTTGACTGGAAGACGTTCTCTGATGTCACCTCTGGATACGGGTACTAGGGTACCTCCTCTTCTCGCCCTCACGGCAAAGGGCCTGCAGTCCCTGATGATGATGACTTTGATGAGGATGGTGAGGATCAGGATGAGGATGACGAGGATGACAAGGACTACTGAGTTGTTGGGGCGCTAGCTTAGGTCTTTTCCCTTTTTCAGAGTTTCGATGCAAAAGGGGGATAAGACATTGTCATCGATTTGCATCGGTTTGGGCTTTGGATTCGCTCTTATTTGCCTTTATTTGCCATATTTGAACTTTGAACTTCATGTGTGTTATTTGCCGCTTATGTGTGTGACTATGTGCTTGTGGACCTACTATTGTAACTCATGTGAGAACTATGTGTGTTATTGTTGATACTATATATCTTGCATGATTTACTTATTTACCTTATTGCACATAGTCAGGGGGAGCTTCATACAAATTATTACATATTGTTCCATGCAAAATCACTTGTTGTCATCGAACACCAAAAAGGGAGAGATTGAAAGGACATTTATTGTCATAATCACTTTTGGTGTTTGTTAACAACAAGTAGATCATTTTACAGTTTGTTACTAGCCACATGTTGTTATAATGATAAGTGAAAAGTACTCTCAAAGTATGAAAAGATTCTTGCAAGATTGACACAGTTCTGGAAATTCCAGACCGGAGTCTTCGGTCTGGCAGGACCGGAGTCTCCGGTGTGGACCGGAATCTCCACAGGTGTCCCCGATGGTGGCTGCAGGAATCTGGCTGGGACATTCTATATAGGGGTGCGGAGCAAGGTCCAGAGGCTCCTCCGGAATCTCCGGTGTGGGCTCAGACCGGAGTCTCCAGCCCACTTGGCTCGTGACAAGGCCTAGTCAATTAGAAGGATGGTCCAGAGGCTGGACCGGAGATGGACCGGAATCTCCGGTGTAGACCGGAGTCTCCGGTGCATAGACCGGAGTCTCCGGTGCACAGTCCGGAGTCTCCGGTCTGGTTTTTCTCCAACGGTCAAAAAACGGTACGTGGAGGGGGCTGCTTATAAATAGGGACCCTACTTCAATAATGCTCTGTGGATATGTGAGAAGTTGGGGCTGTATAACTTGATGGAGCTCCATGAAGACTACAATATCCACCTTGCACAGCAGTTCTACGCCACTGTAGTGTTTGGATCTGACCAAGACAGGACCATGACTTGGATGACTGGCACCACCCGCTGCAAGGCTACTTTCCATGACTTTGCCAATGTCATCTTTGAGACTTTCCATGGCGTATCTACTCCAGTTGGGCTGCGCATGCACTCTGCGGCTCTTGGTGAGAACAAGATGAAGCTTGCACCTTTGTATGGCAGCGAGGATGTTGTAGGAGGGTCCAAGGGACTCAAGCCTCTCTACAAACTGATGTTGAGGATATTCCGCCATACCATCGCACCAAGTGCTGGGAATTACGGTGCTATTAGGGGTGGGCTAGTCAACCTTCTCTATCATACCCACCGGACCTACAATGCTAGCCCAGAGGCAGATGTTGATCCTATTGATGTGATGTCTTTCATTTTTGAGGAGATGTTCCATGCCATTTGATACGTCGGAAACTTATCTATAATTTTTTATGCTCCATGCTTGTTTAGTATCTACTTTGCTTTGCTTTGTATACACTTTGAGGTGCTTTTTATATGTTTTCTGGTACTAACCTATTAACAAGTTGCCACAGTGCCAGTTGCATGTTTTCTACTATTTTTGGTTTCAGAAAAGCTAGTAAAGGAATATTCTCATAATTGGACGGGACAAACGACAAAGTAAATTACTTTCCGTGGGGAACAAGAAGTCCAGAGGGGAGCCAGAGGCGGTAGGGCTGACCCCCTAGGTGTGGGTGGGCCTGCCCGCACTGGAGGGGTGGGGCCTGTCACGCCGCCTCCCCCTTCGCCTATAAGAAGCCCCCGATGCAGAAACCCTGAGCACCCAATCAAATCTCTATGAAACCGTCTGTAGACGCCGCCACCATCGTCCCTGGATCGGGGGGATCTGAAGTTCTTCCCGGCACCCTGCCGGAGGGGAGATCATCCCGGAGGCCTTCTCTCCGGTATGATGCATGAGTAGTTCCACCTTGGACTATGGGTCCATGTAGTAGCTAGATGGTCGTATCTCCTCCTTTGTGCTTTCATGTATAGATCTTGTGAGCTCCGTTCATGATCAAGATCTAATCTATTTGTAATCATGCATGTTGTGTTTATGGGATCCATGGATATTGAGATTATTATGTTGGTTTGATTAATGGTTTTGTCTTTATGATTCTATCATGTCTGTGTTGTTTGTGATCTTGCATGCTCTCCGTTGTTAGTAGCTATCTTGGCGAAGTAGTTGCTAGTGACTCCAAGAGGGGGTATTTATGCTCGATAGTGGGTTCATGCCTCTAGTTTCCAAGGGAAGTGACAATAATCTCTTCGGTTGTAGATGTGTTGTTGCTACTAGGGAGAAAACAACGGTCTCTTGTTCATGGAACATGTGGACTGTTTACCTTACACACTTTGCTTAAAGCAGTTGTCTGTTGCTTGCAACGTAATACTGGAGGGGGTCTGGATGATAACCTGAATGTGGACTTCTAGTCATAGATGCAGTTGGATGGCGGTCTATGTATCTTGTTGTATTGCCCAATCGAATCTCATAGGATCTTTCTGACTAGTAATTGCATTGTTATGCCTTCCTCAGTTTCTGTCAATTGCCCTGCTGTAATTTGTTTACCCTTCATGCCATGTTGTTTATCTAAGATAGAACCTCTAGTGAACTATGGACCCCGGCCCAATCATTACCATTGATACATCCTCCGCTGTTACTTGTTTACTTGCTGCAAACCATTGCCTTCCACACCATACGTTTAATCCTTTGTTATAGCAAACCGGTGAGCTTGACAACCTCACTGATTCATTGGGGCAAAGTCTTGAGTTTGTGTTGTGCAGGTATCCGTGTTGCTAGCAACACCTGTGTGACGTTTCCTTCCTCCTACTGGTTCGATAACCTCGGTCTCTACTGAGGGAAAACTTGTTGCTGTGCTACTTCACACCTTGCTCTTGGGGTTCCCAGCAGGACTCCACATCAAGCACCAAGTTCTCTGGCGCCATCAAGGAGTCATCAACAAGTTTTTTGGCACTGTTGCCGGGGAGGCTATGGATGTCTTCACTAGTGGAGTCCTTCACTTCCTTTCTCTTTACTTTGTTTTTAGTTTGCTTTGTTTCTTTTGCTTGGTTTTGTTTGCCTATTTTCATAAACCAAAAAAAATAGTCTAGTTTGGTTTTCTTTCTTTATTCAAAAACACAAAAAATTTAGTTCCTACTCTAGTTACCACCTCGTTCTAGCTCACCATGTTGCTCCCCAAGTTCGCCCTGAAAGATCTTGTAATAGGTTGTGGCTCCATAATTGGGAAACATAATATTGAAGAATTTTTTAATCATGTTAGCAAGCATGAGGATATTGAGAATAAATCTATAATAGAGCTTGCTCCTAATTATGAGATTGCTGCATCTTCTTTAGTTCATATGTTGGAGGCTGGGTTTGTTAGCCTTAACCCCTTCATACAATTCTTGTTCCTAAAACTAAAAGAAGAAAAAGAATGCTGAAAAGAAGGAATTCATCCTTGAAACTTTATCAAAAGAATTTCATGATGTTGCTAGGGAAGCCAAAAAGGTCTTTGAGCGTTTTAATATGCCAGGCTCAAGTGTAGATGTTGTGGGTATTTCTGATAAAACTAATCCTATAGAAGAATTTAAGATACTCATACCTTTAAGCTTGTTGGAATGCATGAAGCCTTTGAAAAGAATTTTGATTGGATTGCTCCTGAAAATATTTTTGATGAAACTAGTAGACCAAAGAGAGATGAGAAGGGATCCTACAAAACCCATTTGGATGAGATACCTTTCATAGTTGAAGATTTTGCAAGTATGGATATTAATGCCTCATTTGAAAATACTTGATTCTTCTTGCTTCTTGTGCCTAACTTAAAGGCGTTAAAGAAAAGTACTTGTTGGGAGATAACCCAAGAGTTTCCTTGAGTCTTGGAAGTTATTACTTCTGTAATGAAATATCCTTATACTTTTTGTTTGCTTTTTGTGCCAAGAATGACCTCTAATGAGAGAGAAGTAAGATTTGGGGAGTTGCTGTCCCGAAATAGATTTCTGTCCTCCACCAAAAAAATTCGCGAGAAGGCTATGTATCTCGGATTGAGCTCAGAATTTACGATTAAATCCCCCAGTATGTTAAATAACTTTCGTTAGTTCAACACTTTTTTATTTGAGCAACATAAGATGTTCGAAAAAATCGGTTTCTACCTGCTGGTCTGTTTTGACACATTTCTGCCATTATTTGCATTTGCTTCTTATTGATTCCTTTTTTAGTTCTCTTTAGGTGAATTGAGATTTTTGAACGAGTTGCTACAGTAGCTTGCGTTTTTAGTGAAAAGCCTTTCTGTTCCAAAGCTTTTCCAGAGGTCTAATATCTTTTGAATACACTAATGTTGCTAATAAAGATTGTGTGAAGTTTTGTATGAAGGGAAAATTTCAGGTGTAGAGAGAGAATGATGCAATGAGATGAAGAATGGACAAAAGCTCAAGATTGGGGATGCCACCATGGTGTCACCCCAAGAAATATCCAAGATGTACAAGCATTAAAGCTTGGGGATGCCCAAGGCATCCCCTTCTTCATCAATAAAAAGCCCAGGTCTATCTAGACACTTCGTTTTTATTGTTTCATGCACAGTTGTGTTGTTCTTGGAGCGTCTTAGTTTTCGTTTGCTTTGCTTAGGTTGTTTAGTTTGGTTGAATAAAGTAGTTTGGACCCCATTCTCTCTGTGTTGTTTTGCAAATAAGTTGTTTGGTGTTGGAAAGGAGTAGTAAGTTCTTGCTTGAAGTGCAAGAGGAACTTCCATTGACTGTGACTTAGACTTTAGCATGACATGCTAGGTGTTGTTTTGGCATTATGCTTAGTGATTATTGATGTAGCATGTCTTGTTCCAAACAATTGGGATTGCTTAGTGTGCCTTGAAGAAATTATGCGTTGTTTTAGCATGCAAAAGCATAGTATTGTGGTATTCTCCTTTGATGCTTTGCTTGGGTTGACTTGGCACATGCTCACACCATTTTATGACTATGAAAAGTCACCATTAGCCTCTATGATCATTTAGTCCTTGGCTTGTAGTACCACTCTATGCTTTGAGTAGTAATGCTTTGTTGCTCTGCATGATTATGGCCATTATGCTCTCTTAGTTGGTTGCTCCCAGTCTTTTGCTAGCCTCCACTTGTATGAGTAAGCTCTACTCATGCTTCCAACTCCCAAGAAACCAAGTTATTCCAAAGTGTACACTATAAACTCCTATGCATGGTATGTTACACCATTCCAAGTATATTCTTGTTTTCAGCTATCTTCCAATTAAAAACTATTTTGTTATGTGAAAACTTAGTGATTAAAGCCCTCACGAACTTGATGGCACACTTTATATTCTTTGCCCCTAATAAACTTGAACCACTGTGACATCTTTGTTGTATATGCTTGCACTTATACGTTGGAATTAACAGAACTGTGCTATCACTGCGAACATTTTCAACATTGCACTTGTACTTTGTAATCAGTTGATATCATGCTCTTTTTGAAGGGTTTCGCAGCATAGTAAATCAAAATTTTCTACGGAAGCGAACAGAGGGAAAGCCAAGATCTAATCTAGGAGATGCAAACAACGAGAGAGATTGGATTAGATCTTCATACCCTTGAAGATTCAAGACAATGAACGTTCGCCGGAACGTGGGTGATGTAGTCGTACTCGCTTCTCCTCCTCGCGATCCGATCCGATCTAGCACCACAAGTGGTGGTGCCTCCGTGAGATGCACACGTGCAGCACCTCGACGTCTCCTCCTTCCTTGGACCAGCAAGTATGGTGGAGAGATGGATTGGATCTACAACACGACGGCGTGGTGTATTTGGTGGAGAATTTCTGCAGCAGGGCTTCGCTGCAAGCAATCGGGAGGAGAGAGAGGCAAGAGGGCTACTAGGGCTTAGAGGGAGATGTGTCCAGGGGAAGGGGGCGCACCAGCCCTCTATTTATAGAGGGGGGCGGCCAGCCCTAGCCTCTCATCCAAGCCTATCTCTAGTTTAAACAATTTAAACTCTCCCTTATCTAGAAATCCTATCTTATCTTATCTCTAGTTTAAACGATTTAAACTTATCTAGGATCGGCTGGGCCCTATGGGGCCTTGTGCCCCTATTGCCCAATGCGCCAGGACACTCCCTCATAGGCCCATGCCCCCTCCCGGAAGGTGGGACCACGTTGGCCCCCTTCCGGAAGGTTCTAGAAGCTTCTGATACAATACCGATTAACCCGGAACAATTCCGAACTCCAAAAACTGCACTGCCTTATATGAATCTTATTCTCCGGACCATTCTGGAACCTCTCGTGATGTCCTGGATCCCATCCGAGACTCCGAACAAAATTTCATAAACCAATTATCCAATCTATCCTAGCGTCGAGACACGTTAAGTGTGTGACCCTGCGGGTTCGAGAATATGCAGACATGATCTTCTATCAATAATCAACAGCGGGTTCCGCACCCATATTGACTCCCACACATTCATCGATGATCATATCGGATGAACCACGATGCCAGGATTCAATCAATCCCATATATATATATTCCCTTCGTCTCGCGATATTTTACTTGCCCGAGATTCGATCGTCGGTATCGTCATGCCTAGTTCAATCTCGTTCACAGCAAGTACTTTACTCGTTCCGTAATCCGATATCACTTTGTGATTAACTCCTTAACCACATGCTTGCAAGCGGTGTTGATATCGATTACCGAGTGGGCCCGAAGTATATCTCTCTGACTTGGGAGGGACAAATTCCATCTCGATACATACAACCCAACAGATACTTTCCGATCACCTGAGAGACACCTTTATGATCACCCTCTCATAGGATGACGTTTGATGACCTCAAAGCTCACCCGCGATCACGCTTTGCTTGCAGCTTCTCTAGCTCACAGCTCCTCCATTCAAAATATACACGTATCCTGTCTGAGATTTAGAATCATCCTTGTCGGTGTCGAAACTAGCATCGACGTAACCTTTTACGACGAGCTGTTCATCACCCCCATAGACTAAGAACATTTCTTTAGTCCTATTTAGGTACCTTAGGATGTTCTTCACGGCTGTCCAGTGTTCCACTCCTGGATCACTTTGATATCTGCTCGTCAAACTAAGAGCATTGGACACATCCGGTCTAGTACACAGCATGGCATACATGATGGAACCTATGGCCGAGGCATAAGGCACTTTGCTCATAGCTTCCCTATCATTCATCAGTAGTGGACACCGAGCCTTGCTCAATATCTTACGACAACATAGGCCTTGAACCTTTCAATGCCTTATCCATTCTGAACCTTTTCGAACTTTGTCTAGGTATGTACTCGGCTTAAAGCTATCGAGCGTCTTTGTCTATCTCTATAGATTTTGATGCCCAATATATAAGCAGCTTCACCTAGGTCTTTCATTTAAAAACACTTGTTCAAATAACTCTTCACATCGTTAAGCATGTTGATGTCATTTCCAATAATCAATATGTCATCCACATATAGTACCAGAAACGTCACCGAGCTCCCACTCACTTTCTTGTAGATGCAAGCTTCATAGCAATTTGGAACAAATCCAAAGCTCTTGATCACTTGATCAAAACAAAGGTTCCAACTCCGAGATGCTTGCTTCAGTCCATAAATGGAACGCTGAAGTTTGCATACTTTATCAAGATCCTTAGGATCGACAAAACCTTGGGTTGCATCATATACAACTCTTCATCAATGTTGCCATTGAGGAACGCAGTCTTGACATCCATCTGCCATATTTCATAATCATGAAACGCAGCAATTGCTAATAAAATCCGAATGGACTTAAACATCGCTACGGGAGAGAAAGTCTCATCGTAGTCAACACCTTGAACTTGTCGAAAACCTTTCGCGACAAGCATGCTTTATAGACGGTAACATTACCATCCGCGTCCGTTTTCTTCTTGAAGATCCATTTGCACTCAACGGCCTTTCGGTCGCTAGGAGGGTCCACCAAAGTCCATACTTGGTTTTCGCTCATGGATCCCAATTCGGATTTCATGGCTTCTAGCCATTTCTCAGAGTCTGGGCTCATCATCGCTTCCTCATAGTTCGCAGGTTCACTGTCTTCTACTAACAAGACAGTCAAGACAGTTGCCGTACCACTCGGGAGGGCACGCAGCGACCTTGTCGACCTGCGATGTTCGATGCGACATCGTTCGAAGCTTCATGATCCTCGTCATTTGCTTCCTCTATTGTTGGTGCAGGCGGCACTGGAACAATTTCAGGTGCTGCGCTACTCTCCAATTCAAGAGAAGGTTCAATAACCTCGTCTAGCTCTACTTTCCTCCCACTCACTTCTTTCGAGAGAAACTCCTTCTCAAGAAAGGAACCGTTCTTTACATAAACACTTTGCCTTGGTTCTGTGATAGAAGGTATACCCAATAGTTTCCTTAGGGTATCCTATGAAGACGCATTTCTCCGCTTTGGGTTCGAGCTTGTCCGGCATCAAATTCTTGACGTAAGCTTCGCATCCCCAAACTTTAAGAAACGACAACTTAGGTTTAGCACCAAACCACAGTTCATATGGTGTCGTCTCAACGGATTTAGATGGAGCCCTATTTAAAGTGAATGCAGCGGTTTGTAATGCATAACCCCAAAATGATAACGGCAAATCAGTAAGAGACATCATCGATCGGACCATATCTAATAGGGTTCGATTCCGCTCAGACACACCATTGCGCTGTGGTGTTCGGCGTGAGTTGTGAAACGATTCCACTTGCTTTGAGATGCGTGAAAATCATAACTCAAATATTACCCACGATCGGATCGTAGAAACTTAATCTTTACATTACGATGGTTCTCCACTTCATTCTGAAATTCTTTGAACTTTTCAAACGTTTCAGATTTATGTTTCATTAAATAGATATACCCATATCTACTTAAGTCATCGGTAAAAGTGAGAAAATAGCGATATCCACCGCGCGTCGAAACACTCATCGGTCCGCATACATCGGTATGTATGATTTCCAACAAGTCCGTTGCTCGCTCCATCATACCGGAGAACGGTGTTTTGATCATCTTGCCCATGAGGCATGGTTCGCATGTGTCAAATGATTCAAAATCAAGAGACTCCAAAAGTCCATCAGAATGGAGTTTCTTCATGCGCTTTACACCAATATGACCTGAGCAGCGATTGCCACAAATAAGTAGTATTATCACTATCTACTTTGCATCTCTTAGCCTCAATGTTATGGATGCGTGTTTCATCCCTTTCGAGATTTAGAAGAAATAAACCATTCACAAGAGGTGCATGACCATAAAAGATGTTACTCATATAAATAGAACAACCATTATTCTCCGATTTAAATGAATAACCGTCTTGCAATAAACACGATCCAGAAATAATGTTCATGCTCAACGCAGGCACATAATAACATTTATTAAGGTTTAAAACTAATCCCGAAGGTAAAACTAAGGAGAGTGTGCCGACGGCCATCACATCAACTCTTGATCCGTTGCCAACGCGCATCGTCACCTCATCCCTCGCAGTCTGCCATTCAGAGCTCTGCTTTGAGTTACAAATATTAGCAACTGAACCGGTATCAAATACCCAGGCACTACAATGAGGGCTAGTAAGGAAAACATCAATAACATGTATATCAAATATACCTTTGATGGTACCAGCCTTCTTGTCCGCTAAGTACTTGGACGATTGCTTCCGATGACCCTTGTCCTTGCAATAGAAGCACTCAGTGTCCGGCTTAGGTCCAGACTTGAGCTTCTTCTCAGCAGGGGCAACGCGCTTGCCGCCGCTTTTCTTGAAGGGATTCTTTGCACCTTTACCTTTCTTAAAGGAGGGCTTGTTGACCATCAACACATGATTATCCTTCTTGATGTCCACCTCCGCAGCCTTCAGCTTTGCGAAGAGCTCGGTGATCGTATCAGTGGAACCAATCTGATTATGAGTCACTACAAAACTTTTGTAGCTGGGAGGAGTGATTGCGAACCACATCAATCTTGAGCTCCTCTGGAATCTTGCAGTCCGTTGCTCAAGGCGTTGAGTGTAGCCCGACATCTTAATGGCGTGCTCACTAACGGAACTCCCTTCCTCCATCTTGCGCTTAAAGAACTTCTCGGAGATCTCATATCTCTCGAGCGGGCTGAGTCGAAACATGGTTTTCAGCTCCTCGAGAATCTCAAAGGGCCCGGGATAGTTTTCAAAACGATTTTGAAGTTCCGGTTCCATAGCAAACAACATGGTGCTCTTAATCACACCATAATCATCTTTGCATGACTGATAGACAGCTTTCTCATCAGCCGGCGCAGTTGCAGCAGGGGGTCACCTAACGCTTTCCCAAGGACATAGTCCTTTTGTCCGCCAGACAGAATGATTCTTAGATTGCGGAACCAGTTGGTGAATGTAGACCCATTATTTCTAAGCTTTTCTTTCTCAGCAAAAACGTTGAAGTTGAAGTTGGACTTGGCCATGTGATCTACAGTATTTGCAAGTACAATTTAGACTATGTTCATGATAAATAGTTCAACTTAATCAAATTACTAGATGAACTCCCACTAAATTCAACATCCCTTAAGTTGTTTAGTGAACACGATCCAAATTCACCACACCTAATCCGATCATCACGAGAAGAGATGTGGTTTCAATGGTGGACAACGAAGTGTCGATCATATCATTCATATGACTCATGCTTAACCTTTCGGTTCTTGTGTTCCGAGGCCATGTCTGTACATGCTAGGCTCGTCAAGTTAGACCCAAGTATTTCCGCGTGTGCAAAACTGGCTTGCACCCGTTGTATGTGAGCGTAGAGTCTATAGCACCCGATCATCACGTGATGCTTGGACACAACGAACTTTTGCAACGGTGCATACTTGGGGAGAACACAATTTTTATCTTGATCTTTAAGTGAGGAATCATCTTATAATGCTACCGTCGCGATCTAAGCATAATAAGATACATAAAAGGATAAACATCACATGCATATAACTTTATGTGACATGGTATAGCCAATCTTCGCAATGATCTCCATCTTGTGCGTTCGCATGATCACCATCACTCCACCATGAATGCCACCACCACGAATACCAACTACAACTATTGCTAACTAATTAGCGATAAAGTAAAGCTATTACATGGCGTATAAGAAGTTGACTCATGGTCATACACAATTATAAAGACAACCATTTGGCTCCTGCGGTTTGTTTACTCATCTACTTGCAAGTCGTGAAACATTACAAAACATGATCATCGTATACAATATACACATCACATCTTGGGCCATACCATATCACGAAAACACTCCTGCAAAAACAAGTTAGACCTCTACTTTGTTGTTGCATGTTTTACGTGGCTTATGGGAGTAGATGCTAAGAACGATTCTTACCTACGGAAAGCCACAACGGTGATATTATGGTTGCCAAACTCCGGTGTTAATCCCATGACAACTATAGTGAGAGAAACTGACATACACCAGCCGCATGTGTGGTACAAGCCACACGTCAAGTGCGGAGCCGGTCTCGTGAACGACGTCGCGTAAGGTTGGCCTGGACCGCTTCAATCTCACTATCCCGCGTCATAAGAAGAACACAAACAAGAGGCTTGCAACAGAAAACATCAACACCCGCAACAACCATGTTGCGTTCTACTCGTGAATCACATCTACGCATAGATCTAGCTCTGATACCACTGAAGGGTTTCGGCATAGTAAATCAAAATTTTCTACTGAGCGAGCAGAGGAAAGCCAAGATCTAATCTAGGAGATGCAAACAACGAGAGATTGGATTAGATCTTCATACCCTTGAAGATTACGCTGCAGTGAGCGTTAACGTCGGAACGTGGGTGATGTAGTCGTACTCGCTTCTCCTCCTCGCGATCCGATCCGATCTAGCACCACAAGTGGCGGTGCCTCCATGAGATGCACACGTGCAGCACCTCGACGTCTCCTCCTTCCTTGGACCAGCAAGTATGGTGGAGAGATGGATTGGATCTACAACACGACGGCGTGGTGTATTTGGTGGAGAATTTACTGCGGTGAGCCGCTTGCAAACAGTCGGGAGGGAGAGAGGAAGGCAGCAGGGCTACTAGGGCTTGGAGGGAGATGTGTCCAGGGGAAGGGGGCGCACCAGCCCTCTATTTATAGAGGGGGGCGGCCAGCCCTAGCCTCTCCTCCAAGCCTATCTCTAGTTTAAACAATTTAAACTCTCCCTTATCTAGAAATCCTATCTTATCTTATCTCTAGTTTAAACGATTTAAACTTATCTAGGATCGGCTGGGCCCTATGGGGCCTTGTGCCCCTGGCCCAATGCGGCCAGGACACTCCCTCATAGGCCCATGCCCCCTCCCGGAAGGTGGGACCACGTTAGCCCCCTTCCTGAAGGTTCTAGAAGCTTCCGGTACAATACCGATTAACCCGGAACAATTCCGAACTCCAAAAACTGCACTGCCTTATATGAATCTTATTCTCCGGACCATTCCGGAACCTCTCGTGATGTCCTGGATCCCATCCGAGACTCCGAACAAAAATTCATAAACCAATTATCCAATCTATCCTAGCGTCGAGACACGTTAAGTGTGTGACCCTGCGGGTTCGAGAATATGCAGACATGATCTTCTATCAATAATCAACAGTGCAGGCACCCATATTGACTCCACACATTCATCGATGATCATATCGGATGAACCACGATGCCAGGATTCAATCAATCCCATATATATATTCCCTTCGTCTCGCGATATTTTACTTGCCGAGATTCGATCGTCGGTATCGCCATACCTAGTTCAATCTCGTTCACAAAAGTACTTTACTTCCGTAATCCGATATCACTTTGTGATTAACTCCTTAACCACATGCTTGCAAGCGGTGTTGATATCGATTACCGAGTGGGCCCGAAGTATATCTCTCCGACTTGGGAGGGACAAATTCCATCTCGATACATACAACCCAACAGATACTTTCCGATCACCTGAGAGACACCTTTATGATCACCCTCTCATAGGATGACGTTTGATGACCTCAAAGCTTTCTTCCGATACCAGGGAGTTGCATTATCTCATGGTCTAAGGAATACAATATTTGACATAAGAAAAGCTTCGCAAAGACGAAATGACACGATCTAATTGCTTCGCTTAGTTTGGGTCTGTCCACCATATCATTCTCCCAATGATATGATCTCATTATCAATTGACAACTCATGTCTATGGTTAGGAAACCTTAACCATCATTGATCAATGAGCTAGTCCATAGAGGCGTACTAGGGACACGGTGTTGTTCACAAACCACACAAGTATTAATGTTTCCGCTTAATACAATTCTAGCATGGAATATAAACTTTATCATGAACAAGAATTATAATAATAACATCTTTATTATTGCCTCTAGTGCATAATTCCAACACTTTTGTCTATGGATGTCATCGGTGTGAAAAAAGAGGGAACTTGTAAGTCCATGGAGTTTGTATCCTATGTTAGAGAAACTCCTGGGCCGCTAGCCTAAGCCATGCCTAATCATGGTGGAAACTTGCAGCATCACCATAGTGACATCTATGAAGCATTCTTCTTATAAAAAAAGAGACACACTGAGAAAAGAGGAAAGAGAGAAAAAAGCACCATATTCCCATGGTACATAAGAAGATTGCTGAGATGCTCATTGTCTGCTTGCCTTGTCATTTTGGTTATGGAAAGCTCATGTACCATGTGCAAGGGGTACCCCGTTGGCGGTTCTCAATGATATACAAATACTTACAATGACAAGAACTTACCTGGGCCCGAAGTTGAGTATGCATGAGGTGTGGCCCTCGTATTCAAGGGACTTGAGATTGCCAACTTATACTTCGTCAAGCATATACTCCATGTTTTTCACTTTAACCTTAATCACTTCAAGATGCTTATGATAGGGGCAATGAGGGCTGAAAGCTAACAAGTACCATAACTTTTGGAAGCTCTTTTTGAAACTTGTAATCCATGCTTCCTTTACAAAAAGGCCTTTCTTCCACCATTATTGAGTCTCCACCTTCTACCTTTAGGCACCATTAAGAGAGCATAGTTGCCATTCTGTGTGCACTATTCCAAAGCTTATTGATTGATGCATATTGTGATACTACTTGTTCTTGTACTATTTGTTTCTAGTCACCCTTGTGAACTTTGAAGGTGTCCTATGCATCTATATTGCTACTCTATGAGGGACAAGCTGATTGCCACTATGCTATGTTTTCTGTATGTGAAACAAACAACCGTTTTTCGCTTCATGTTATTCATGATCTTTGTTTGTAGCCTTTCATGTTGCATGCATAGTTAATATGTCCTATTGTTAGAACTCCATCTTTCATGAACATGTTTAGAGTTCTTTGATCCCAGATTTAATGCTTGCAAATGGTTGGATCTTTATTGTGAGGGCGCATTCCACCTCAAAAGTTATTCTTTTATCACTTACCTACTCGAGGACGAGTAGGAGTTAAGCTTGGGGATGCTTGATACGTCGGAAACGTATCTATAATTTTTGATGCTCCATGCTTGTTTAGTATCTACTTTGCTTTGCTTTGTCTACACTTTGAGGTTCTTTTTACATGTTTTTTGGTACTAACCTATTAACAAGTTGCCACAGTGCCAGTTGCCTGTTTTCTGCTGTTTTTTGGTTTCAGAAAAGCTAGTAAAGGAATATTCTCGGAATTGGACGGGACAAACGCCAAAGTCAATTACTTTTCGTGGGGAACAAGAAGTCCAGAGGGGAGCCGGAGAGGCGGGCTAGGGCGCCCAGACCCCCCTAGGAGTGGGTGGGCCCTGCCGTGCACAGGAGGGTGTGGGGCCAGCCCTCGGCCTCCCCCTTCGCCTATAAGAAGCCTCCGATGCAGAAACCCTAAGCACCCAATCAAATATCCACGAAACCATCTGTAGCCGCCACCATCATCGTCCCTGGACCGGGGGATCTGAAGTTCTTCCCGGCACCCTGCCGGAGGGGAGATCATCCCGAAGGCCTTCTCTCCGGTATGATGCATGAGTAGTTCCACCTTGGACTATGGGTCCATGTAGTAGCTAGATGGTCGTATCTCCTCCTTTGTGCTTTCATGTATAGATCTTGTGAGCTCCGTTCATGATCAAGATCTAATCTATTTGTAATCATGCATGTTGTGTTTGCGGGGATCCGATGGATATTGAGATTATTATGTTGGTTTGATTAATGGTTTTGTCTTTATGATTCTATCATGTCTGTGTTGTTTGTGATCTTGCATGCTCTCCGTTGTTAGTAGCTATCTTGGCCAAGTAGTTGCTAGTGACTCCAAGAGGGGGTATTTATGCTCGATAGTGGGTTCATGCCTCTAGTTTCCAAGGGAAGTGACACTAATCTCTTCGGTTGTAGATGTGTTGTTGCTACTAGGGAGAAAACAACGGTCTCTTGTTCATGGAACATGTGGACTGTTTACCTTACACACTTTGCTTAAAGCAGTTGTCTGTTGCTTGCAACGTAATACTGGAGGGGGTCTGGATGATAACCTGAATGTGGACTTCTAGTCATAGATGCAGTTGGATGGCGGTCTATGTATCTTGTTGTATTGCCCAATCGAATCTCATAGGATATTTCTGACAGTAATTGCATTGTTATGGCTTGCTTAGTTCCTATCAATTGTCGTGCTGTAATTTGTTAACCCTTCATACCATGTTGTTTATCTAAGGAGAACACCTCTAGTGAACTATGGACCCCGGTCCAATCTTTATCATTGATACATCCTCCACTGTTACTTGTTTACTTACTGCAAACCATTGCCTTCCACACCATACGTTCAATCCTTTGTGACAGCAAACCGGTGAGCTTTACAACCTCACTGATTCGTTGGGGAAAAGTCTTGAGTTTGTGTTGTGTAGGTCTCCGCATTGCTAGCAACACCGGTGTGACGTTTCCTTCCTCCTACTGGTTTGATAACCTCAGTCTCTACTGAGGGAAAACTTGCTGCTGTGCTTCTTCACACCTTGCTCTTGGGGTTCCCAACAAGACTCCACATCAAGCACCAAGTTCTCTGGCGCCATCAAGGAGTCATCACCATTATTTTCAACAAGTCTCCTCCATATGCACCCTTGGTTATGAGGCTCATCAACTCCAAGGAGCATGATTCTCCACTTGGCATGGCTCCCAATCTCACTAAGCACACCTTGGTTTCACTATAGCAGAAGGGGCACATGGGGCCTCCCCCTAGGAATGATGATGCTAGGAATGACGATGCTATTAGGGGTGGGCTAGTCAACCTTCTCTATCATATCCACCGGACCTACAATGCTGGCCTAGAGGCAGATGCTGATCCTATTGATGTGATGGATTTCATTTTTGAGGAGATGTTCCATGCCATTATTTTCAAGAAGTCTCCTCCATATGCACCATTGGTTTTGAGGCTCATCAACTCCAAGGAGCTTGATTCTCCACTTGGCATGGCTCCCAATCTCACTGAGCACACCTTGGTTTCACTGCAGCAGAAGGGGCACATGGGACCTCCCCCTAGGCGTCGCTATGGCAATGATGATGAGGAGAGGTATGAGACTGAGAGGGCTCCATCTCCCCTAGAGTTTGGAGGAAGAATGCCTCCAATGCACCTATGCCTTCCATGACCAGGGACTATGTACATGAGAGGGTCAAGAAGGCCACTTTCTAGGAGAGGACTCTATGTTGCATGAATGTTGACATCCGCAATCAGCAACAGCATGCCTCCTACCAAAGAAATAGGCGTATTGAAAAGCTCCTCAAGGAAATCAAGGCTTAGGGCGAAGAGGATGATGAGGAAGGAGAGGGCGAGTACAATGACAGCCTCAGGAGTCCACAGAGTCAGATCACACTCTCTCGTTTGGGGGCATGGAATGCCCAACATGACAGCCTAGTTGACTGGAAGACGTTCTCTGATGTCACCTCTGGATACGGGTACTAGGGTACATCCTCATCTCGCCCTCACGGCGAAGGGCTTGCAGTCCCTGATGATGTTGATGATGACTTTGATGAGGATGGTGAGGATCAGGATGAGGATGATGAGGACTACTGAGTTGTTGGGGCGCTAGCTTAGGTCTTTTCCCTTTTTCGGAGTTTCGATGCCAAAGGGGGAGAAGACATTGTCATCGATTTTCATCGGTTTGGGCTTTGGATTCGCTCTTATTTGCCTTTATTTGCCATATTTGAACTTTGAACTTCATGTGTGTTATTTGCCGCATATGTGTGTGACTATGTGCTTGTGCACCTACTATTGTAACTCATGTGAGAACTATGTATGTTATCGTTGATACTATATATCTTGCATGATTTACTTGTTTACCTTATTGCACATAGTCAGGGGAGCTTCATACAAATTATTACAAATTATTCCATGCAAAATCACTTGTTGTCATCGAACACCAAAAAGGGGGAGATTGAAAGGACATTTATTGTCATAATCACTTTTGGTGTTTGTTAACAACAAGTAGATCATTTTACAGTTTGTTACTGTCCACAGGTTGTTATAATGATAAGTGAAAAGTACTCTCACACTATGAAAAGATTCCTGCAAGATTGACACAGTTCTGTAAATTCCAGACCGGAGTACTCTCCGGTCTGGCAGGACTGGAGTCTCCGGTGTGGACCGAAATCTCCACAGGTGTCCCCGGTGGTGGCTTCAGGAATCTGGCTGGGACATTCTGTATAGGGGCACGGAGCAAGGTCCGGAGGCTCCTCCGGAATCTCCGGTGTGGGCTCAGATCGGAGTCTAACATATGATTCTCCTAATGACATGATATTTTTATTAATAACATCTAATGTCCATGATCAGGAAACCGTGATCATCTATTAATCAACAAGCTAGTTTCAACAAGAGGCTTACTAGGTACTTCTTTTATGTTTACAAAACACACAAGTATTAACGTTTCCTATTAATACAATTATAGCATGGGATGTAAACATTTATCATAAGTACAAAGATATAATAATAACCATTTTATTATTGCCTCTTGGGCATATCTTCAACAGTCTCCCACTTGCACTAGAGTCAATAATCTAGATTACATTGTGATGTACCTAACACCCATGGCGTTCTGGTGTTGGTCATGTTTTTCCCTAGGGAGAGGTTTAGTCAATGGATCTGCCACATTCATATCTATGTGTACTTTGTGTTGGGGATATACTTTCTGGGTATACCCATAGGACTCGCTGACCAGGGTGGCCCACCAACGGGTTAGAGATTTGCATCATGGGCGGCCCAGTCAGAGAAAGAGGAGGAGCCAGTTCCGGCTACGATAAGGCCCAGAAGAGTTACCAACTTAGGCATGTAGTATTACTTGTAGTCCAAGCTGTATCTAGTTACCGACTCTGTAACATAGCCGGATAGGTCTCTCCTGTAATCCTAGGTCCCGGTGACTATATAAACCGTCCCTATGGGAGCCTTTAGGGAATAACCCAATCTTACTACCACAATCTACTCGCACATGCGAACCTCTCTTGTAATCCGCTGTAACATCTGGCTTCCGCCTATATATTACTGGGTTGCTAGCAGGAGTAGGATCCGATCACCGCAGTCGGATCTGAACCTGGGTAAACTTGTGCTCACCGCTCCTGGAACATCTGACATCTCACACCCCATCTTTCCAACGCACCAGGACCCCCTATGGCGTACTTGTCGACAATCCGATGAAAGTTGGCGCCCATCGTGGGGCAGGTGACCTTTGGAGCTTCGTTCCAGGCGGAATCTGTGCGTGTAGGAATTGGCGAAACTATTGCCATGGGTCGCGTGGTCTACACCAGTGATGTCCCTCTCGTCCTTCTCGATGAGACCTGGATTCCGGCTTTGAAACCCATGAAGACCTACATGATCATGTCTATTAGCGAGATCGATATTTATCTTGGTTTCGCTGAACCCGCCCAACCCGCCCAACCCACCCTTGAGGTGATGACCATGGCGGGAAAAATCCGGATCTACTCTGTCCGCAGAGGCGGAAGAGTTCAAGATCCCAGAGAAAATCGAACCCACCCAACCCACTCTTGTAGTGGAAGAAGAGGCAGCAGAAAAATCTGGATCTGATCTCCCTGAAGAGATCGGATACACGGACGAGGAATACATCCACTACGGATCCGGCCCTGCCGATGTCGTAGCAGAAAAAGAACTCTTGAGGAGCAAGATAACAAAGATGACGAGACGCCCCTACATTTATTATGAAGAAATCGCCGACATCAAGGAGAACTTCGAGAAGGAAGAGGCGATAACCAATTTGTACCACTACCTCAAGAACATAAACAAAAAGAAGCACTGTTTCATGTACCACATAAGCTCTGGATCCGACTTTGTCGATGCTGGAGCCGACAGCGATTCAATACTAGACGTAATCGAAGAAAACGCCGACTTACCTGGCTCCCCTCAAGAGTCAATAACGTTGCAGGAACTTCGAGACTTCGACAAGGAGATGGAGGAGTATGAGCAAGAACACGCCTCCAAACCAACGCAAGGTGAGCTGGAAATTTCTCCTAGTCCATATGATAGCATGGATGAAAGCTACACCTCGCAGGATGATATGGATACCAGAGATTCCTCCGAGGTCCACAAGGCGACCACTACGGAAAGTACCGACGGAAGTTTGTCCCCCGGTACCGGACCAAAAGCCATATTTCCACTGGTACGCACGTTAAGACTACTGGGCGGTCAAATAAGAAGAAGAACAAAAATCCGACACCGAGAGCCAGACGTCGAGGAAACCAACAAAGAAAACGTTGATGAAGAGATCGAGATGGAGAATCAGGATGGAGATCCGATTAATACCACACCGATCGACCCTCCTGTGGATGGACACGTCGTCACCAAGGGTGCACATGAAATTTACGGAGATGCTCTCATGATTCCAATACCAACGGCTTTGGATCTTACGCCGGAGGCACTAGAGAAAAGGGTCGAGGACCTAAAAAGCACCATATGTTTTTGCTCAAAGAAGCCGCGTGCATCGTCGAGCTTAGGAAGCAGTTAGACAGTGATCCTTCCAAATATCAGTCGGATTTCAAGCGACACCCAAACAAAACAAGGAGAGGTACGTTTCTTGCCAACAAGAACCCAAATATCCACAAAGATCTATTTGATGGAAAAATCAGAGAGAAGATCTGAGTCTACAGCACGCTGTTGGAAAACGCTGCCGCAACTCGAGCCATCCTCGCCAACAATCCATCTCCACAGCAGGTCCAATAGTTCGTCGCATTGCTGGACAAAGGATTAAAGCAACAGAAAACGGCTGTGTCATTCAGTGGCAAGTTGGCCTCAAAGTCGGAACTTTTCCACACTGGCACTGACCAAAGTGCTGATGGAAGGCTCCACAGGGATACAGATCAGCGCTATCGTCCGCATGGAAAAGAAGAGAATTCAAAAACCGGCTCAAACGGCCACTCTCGCTGGCCGGCACATGACTGGCCAAGAGTTATTCGGGCTGCGTCCGAAGATGCCATCAGGGCAATGGTTCCTCATGACCATCGTCGGCAAAACAACCGCTATAGAGAAGACCCGGAAACACACCGCCAGCAAGAAGAGCAAGATCGGCTAAGCATGCCACCACCGAGCCATCCGGCTGGCAACGCCGGATGAAGAGAAGATCCGGATCATCCTGAATCAAGTAGGGACGGGGCCCGAAGAAACCGGCATCAGAGTCAGCATAATGAGGCTCCACCGCCACCACCACGCAACCCAGCCGGAAATAATCCACCAGGGCCACCATCGCCTCCTGGCAGCGACCAAGAAGGATCCCGACGTAGCAAGGAAAGCCGCAGGGGCGGAGGCGGAAATGGTGATAGGAGAAGCAGAAATCCGACTCCGCTGCGCAGAAGCAGCGAGCCTTCGAGACGCAGATCTCTCTTGCCAAACGACGCTCGCCATCACATTGAATCAAACATAGAGGCGCGGCGGTATGAGGAAGAAGATGTGTACGTGGGACCCAAGTGCTTTTGCCCATGCATACGTCGAACCAAATTTATGGTTGACTCTGGTATTTCCAAACACATCCAACCCTACGACAACGTGACTCGGCCAGATACCTGACTCATGATTTTTCTAGGCTTGCTGCATCGCCAAAGGAGGAAACAGCCTGGTCGCAGTCCGATATCTCCCGCTTATGCTGAGGAAGACGGCTTGATTGTGGCTCAATGAACTGCCAGAGAATTCAATTCATAACTGGTATGATATGCAAAGTGCGTTATTTTCAAACTTCGAGGGAACATATAGGAGGCCCTGCACAGTCGGAGACTTGCATCGTTGCACACAAAGACCAGGAAAAACCTGTCGGGATTACCTGGACGCTAGATTGACACGAAGAACTCCTGCGAAGGAGTAAATGAACAAACTGCGATAGAAGCTTTCATTGCAGGAGTCCTAGTCGGACTTTTGCGTCACAGATTGAACTGTGACCACATCACTGATTTGGGAGAGATGATAGAGATGACAAGCAAATATGCTGATGCCGACGATGATTCAGAAGGACTGCTAAATATTCTGGCCAATCCAAATGCGGCCAAATAGCCAAAGTAACAAGCTCAGAAGCGCAAGAACACCTCGAAAGATAAACCGGCTCCAGAAAACATAGCTGCCAACTCAACATTTGGATCTAGAGGATGAGGAGGGCATGGGGCGGCCGGGATAGATGCCGTGGAACTTCCTGAATCCAAGGCAGAGGAGATCAGCAACCCGGAAGAACCTATACCTGGGCTGACATTGCCAATAATCCCTATGTCCACCACTTGGATAGTAACGGAGGATCTACCCACACAAATGCCCAGTGTCGTTTCAATGACGACATCAAGAAAGATGAATCCTCTGGCTACAGAGCCAAGCCACAAAAAGGAAAGAAAAAATTCGAGAAAGGAAAGGAACCCAAGGAAGATTCCGACATGGAAGAAGCGGATGCCGTAGAACCCAAGTCGGATGGAAAGAAGAATTTTCCGACTAAGAAAGGCGCATACGTCTGCTTCCTTGGATACCAACTTGCTAAGGAAAAGAAGGCGGTTCTCCATGAGCTCAATGCCACAGTTCCGTCTGTTCCACAATTTCTGAACTGGTCGAACGTAACCATCACCTTTGATCGCTCAAATCACCCGAGGAAAACACATCATCAGGGAAAGTACCCTCTGGTCGTCAATCCTCTTATTGATGGCTATGAGTTCTCTAAAACACTCATGGATGGTGGGAGCAGCATTAACATCCTCTACATCGAGACGCTCCACCGCATGAAGCTACACGAGAGCCAGTTGAGTTATAGCAGTGTAACTTTCCATGGCATTGTACCAGGGAGACAGGCGGATTCTCTGGGTGAGATTACTCTGGACGTGACATTCGGAACCCGAGACAATTACCGGACCGAACCACTATCTTTCGCGGTGGTACCGTTCAAAAGTGCTTACCACGCCATCTTCGGGCGTCCGGCTTACTGGGTGTTCATGGCTCGTCCCTGTTACATCTACAATATGATTAAACTTCCAGGTCCAAAGGGCGTAATCACCATCCGGGGAAATCCGAGGAAGGCGCGAGAGTGCAACAAAGGATCTACTGCCTTCACCGAAGCCGTGCTGCATGCCCAAGAGTACTAGGAGATCAAGAAGACCATCAACCCTCCGAGATGCCCGCAACAAAGAACGAGGTGCTGAAGCCAAGTTTGCAGTTCGAGGCATCGGAAGAGACGAAGAAAACATCGCTGAAGGAAGACGACCCCTCCAAGACGACGAACATAGGGGTAGGCTTAGACCGCGCATAGGAAAGCGCGCTCGTCGAGTTCCTCAAAGCTAATAGTGATATCTTCGCATGGTAGCCTTCTGACATGACCGGAGTACCTAGGGAACTTGCTGAGCACTCTCTTAATGTGTATCCTGACGCTAAACCCGTCAAACAGTCCTTACGACGGTTTGGTGATGAAAAGCGCAAAGCGATAGCCAAGGAATTAGCCCGACTAGAGTTAGCCGGATTCATAACAGAGGTCATCCACACCATCAAAAGCTAGCCTATGGAGTGTTCTTTGCATCCAGAAAGCTATGCCACTATTTTCAAGAGCACAAGATCACAGTGGTGAGCACCGCTCCCCTGCGAGATATAATCAATAATCACGACGCCACTGGACGTGTCGCAAAGTGGAGAATAGAGCTTGCAGCTTTTGACATCTAGTACAAACCACGTACAACAATTAAGTCCCAAATACTTGCCGACTTTGTTGTTGATTGGATAGAAACGGCAGAAAACACAGGCCCTCTAGACTCAGAATTTTGGACCCTTCACTTTGATGGATCAAAAGCACGAGGAGGCTCGGGGGCTGGCGTGGTACTCAAATCACACCAGGGAGATAAATTGTTCTATGTGTTGCAAATACACTTCACAGCAACCAATAATATTGCCGAGTATGAAGCATTGCTGCATGGAATACGCATGGCCAAAAACATTGGCATATCAAGACTCATGTGTTACAGAGACTCAGATTTAGTTGCTCAGCAAGTATCCGATATCTGCAACGCAAACAAGCACATGGCAGCATACAAAGCTGTTGTGGATGAATTATCTAAATCATTCAAGGGTTTTGAGGTTCAACACATCCCTCGAGCAAAAAATGAGGAAGTAGATGCTCTATCAAGGATAGGCTCTGCGTGGAAACAAGTACCGGATGGCGCTTTTAGAGCATTTAAGGGTCCCCTCCATAGTAGGAGTTGATGAGGACTATCTGACGAAATCCGACTCACCTTTAATAGCAGTTCTGGCTGTAATTCCTAGCTGGACAAAACCCTATCTGGATATCCCGATAGACGGAAAACTACCCGAAGAAAAAGTTTTGAGCCGGCAGATTGTCCAACGAGCAAAATCCTACACTATAATAAATGGTGAGCTCTATAAACAGAGTGTTTCTGGCATGTTTCAGCGATGTATTTCTTCGGAAGAAGGAGTGAAAATCTTAAGAGAAATCCATGAAGGCGAGTGTGGTCATCATGCTGCAGCTAGATTCTTAGTGGCAAAAGCTTTTCAACACGGATTATTTTGGCTTGCAGCTAAGGCAGATGCCGATAAACTGGTCAAAACAAGCAGAGGCTGCTAAAAGTACGCTCATCAGGCACATGTTCTGGCTGAACATCTGCGAACAATCCTTATTACATGGTCGTTCGTGGTCTGGGGGCTTGATATGGTAGGGCCGTTTCGCACGGCAAAATGTGGATTTACTCACCTACTAGTGATGGTGGATAAATTTACAAAGTGGATTGAGGCTAAACCCATAATAAGTTGTGATGGATCCACAGCCAGAAAGTTCGTCGAGGACGTAATCATCCGATTCGGATATCCGTACAGTATAATTACTGACAATGGGAGCAATTTTTCCATGGGTGAACTTGCCGAATTCTGTGAAGAACAAGGGATCCGACTTGATATTGCATCAGTCGCACATCCACAAGCTAATGGACAAGTCGAAAGAACTAATGGCCTTATTTTACAAGGAATACGACCTCACCTCGAGGCACCGCTTCGTCGGGCCGCGGGGGATTGGGAGGAAGAATTACCGTTTGTGATATGGAGCTTACGTACAACTCCTAACAGATCAACCGGCTATACTCCTTTCTTCTTGGTTTATGGTGCAGAAGTAGTTCTTCCAAGTGATCTGATTCATCAGTCTCCACGAGTCAAAGCGTATATCGAAGAAGATGATCTCGATATAATCAAAGAACTACACGTCGTTGCTAAGCAGAGATCTATAGCCTATCATCAGAAGTTGCGCAAGTATCATAGTCAGAGAGTGCAAAATCGTTCTTTTAGAAAAGGCAATTTGGTTCTCCGACTTGTGCAAAATAGAAAGCACAAACTTTTCCCAATTTAGGAAGGACCTTTTATGGTTAGCAGAGTTCTGCATAATGGGTCATATTATTTAACCTATATGAGACCAATCAAGGAAAGACCTGATACTCGGAAGAGAAAGAGAGCTGGTGGCAGCACATACCCGGATAAAATAGACTGTCCATGGAATATTACACAACTATGTCCCTTCTATTCTTAGTTATATTTCCTTGTAATCATATATGTACATGTTCAAAGTAAAATAAAGTGTTGGTACCCTCATATGTTATCTTTGAGAAGTTTTTGCCATCTTATTTTCAAAAGAGCATGTCATTTTTTCAAAAATCCCAGAATGCTTGAAAGTACTTTATGCTCATGTTCGCTCTGGTTATGATTTTTGAATATCTAAAATTGTTACCTTAGGGTACAAAATTTAATTTATTGTCTATACTTTGGTTTTTATTTGATTGCTTAGACACGGGCATTTTCCGAGTAATGGTTTGTTGGTACTGGAAGTCGCTTTGTTTTTGAGTTTAAACTGGTTTAGCAATTGCACTCCATTGCTCGGCAAAGTTTCTGTTCTAAAGGTTGGCCGCCCCATGAAAGAGATGAGGCAGAGAGCCAGATAAAACGACAAGTATAGGCATAGAAACACAAAGTGCTTCAGAAATTTTCAAGCACATGCATAAAAAATATATAAGCAAAGTGCTACGATAGTAAAAGCAGTAGTTTTTACAAGACCAGCACAAAATAAAACACTGTTTCCATCATTACATTGCCATAAGTTCAGAATAATGCATAAAAATTGCTTATGCTGCAGATTCAGGTGGTGATGAAGCAGGTGGAGCGCTGGAGATCTCATAACCGGAAGCAATGCTGGCTTCTGGCTCTTGGGGCGAGGGAGGCGCGGCGACAGATTCGAAGAATGGCGTCGTATAGTTGGTCATCTCCGCCACACGACAAGCATAACCTGCACAAGACTCTTGGATGGCCTTGATGTCCTGTGGGTTACCCTCATCATCCACCTCGGCAATACCCTTGGTGACATGCCAGATTTCCATCTCGCTGTGGTGGCTCATCACCATGGTAAGAGCAGTCTAAGCAGCTGTCCGAGCGTAGGAGATCTTCCAGTCTTCGATAAGCTTCGGAATCTCCTTGACCTTGTCCATCACCTCGTGCACTGACATTGTGTGCAAGTCGGAAAGCTTGACGGACTCACCAGCCTCTTCAAGAGTTTGGCAGAAGTCGTACAAGATATCTCCGACAAGCTTAATGCGCTCGAGGCGAGGTTTGGAGGTAGGAGAGTTGGAAAGATTCAGGGGGGCTAGGAAAGAACCAAAAATTCAAAATTCGACTGAAAAGAAAGTTGAAAAAATTAACAAAAAGAAAGATTCGAAAATCTTACCTAGCACAGAGTGATTCCATTGAGCATGCTCCTTGCGGAGGGTGTTTAGTTCACTGGTTGTGGCCTAGGCAAGATCCCTCTGAATATCGAAGTCCTTCTTGAGATCAGCTAGTTCTTTATCTCAAAGGGCTATGAGCTTCTCGAGCCTCACGGTCACATGGTTGCTTGACTCCAGGACAGCAGCTACGGATTTCTTTGATTCTGAAGTTAGCTTCTCAAGCTTGTCCCGGAGCTCAACATTCTCTATTTCCAAGACCTTGAAGTTCTTGGATTGCTCCACCATTTTGCTGGACTGACACAACAGTTCTGCAAAGGAAAAAATATCAGTCGGAAAAAACAAGTTTGACTATGACAAAAAGATAACTGACAAAGAGGAAGTCGGAAAAGTTTACCTTCTGCTTCATATTTCTCAATTTCAACTTTGGATTCCCAAGGCATAAAGCTTTGATTTCTTTGCATTTATTGCAAATGTTCTTGAGCAATTCCTAGTTGGAAGATGCAATTTTCTGTAAGTTTAAGAGACGGAATACCATCAGACGGCTACTAAGACTCGAGCTGCAAATTTAACTAAGTAAAATTACAGCACGAGCCTTGGGGGCTACACTACATCGTTCTTTTGCAACCTAAAAGCATCAACTCGGATCCAACGATGTTTATCCGGCTTATGCTTGGGGGCTAGAGGATATGATAATAAATGCAAATAAGAATCAAAAACATACAATGTGTTCCAGATGCAACTTTTCAAATCCGAGCTTGGTGTTGTGAAACACCTTCTCGGTAAGGGTGAGGGAAGGAACATCTGTCGCTGGGAGTTCGCCAGATTCGACTTTAGCGTCCCGGACCAAAATTTGGTCCAGGAGGCTGACCAGCTTGACGTCCTCCTCCTCTTGGCTCACTGGCTCTAGGGTCAAGGTTTGCTTCTCAAGACTGGATTGAGCCAGTCTTAGAATCTCTTCTTTCTCTTTCCTCTTCGGGCCAGAGATAGCGGAGCCGGCCACTTTATCCATCATTCCTATAGATATTACCATGGGATCATTACCCTTAACGGGTTCACCCTTGTTAGTTGCCTGATCATCAACGGTGACTAGGGCTTTCGAGACGTTGCCAGCATCAGGAGAGGCAGAAGTTCCCTGTGCTGATGGAGTACTGGATGGAGTTGATGGCAGCATTGCAGGGGAGATAACAAGATTTTGCTGACATATCTGCTTGCCCGGCTTGCTATCCGGCTTGATCTTACTCTTCAAAGTTGATTTAGCTCTAGAACACGAAAATCCAAATATCATGTGTGCTCTGGAAAGAAATAAAGGTACAAAAGTACTAAAAAATAAAAGATATGGTGCTTAATTTTTAACTACTGGCATCACTTGGCTACCAGCAGTAACAACAACTTCTTTTGCCTTGCGCTTCTTGGAGGCGGGGGCGACAACTTCCTGCACCTCATCATCCTCCGTCGCCTCTGGATCGTATGAAGGATAGCCCTCTAGTGGAGCTAGCTTAGACTCGGAGAGTTTATAGAGCTAACAAAGTCGAAAAGTGTCGATGAAACTACAGTCGGAGAAAGAACAAAAAAGGTCGACGAAACGCAGAAAGCAGAGTCGAAATATTTACCGGAGTCAGAGGACGGTTGGACGTATACATCTTCAGGGAGACATCCGAAACTTTTCGTTCCACTCTCTCCTTGATCAAGTACTGCATGAGGGTCTTGTAGTCCTTCGCCGGAATCCGGTTTGGGCTGACCCGTATGTTGTCCTTCTTGTCGTTGGTGAAGGAGTGCATGAGGCGATCTCCGTGATGCTGTAGAGGCTGGTTCCGGCACTCCAACCAGCAATGGATCAAGTTGGATCTGCGGAGGCCCTTATGCTTCATCAGAAACTCAATTCGCCTTTTGGCGAGAATCAAGATATCCGACAGCTCCGGCGCCTCCGCGTCCCATGAATTCTGGTAGGGAGCGGCGCCATCAATGAATGTCGGAAGACCTTCTGCCTTTCCAGGAGCCGTTTATCCTTGTGATAGAAGAAGGTTCCAGCCCAGCGTTTGACGGATTCACTAGCATTAATCCTAGGATAGACTCGGTTTGTCCTAAGGACTAAGCTAAGGGTGCCGATGGTGTAAGGCACACCAGCGCTAATGGAATTCTTCCGAGTACCATAATAGTACCGGAAAAGGGTGAGACTTGGCCTAATGCCAAGAAACCCTTCACACAAAGCTGCATGAGTACTAAGCTCGAGCAGGGAGTTGGGAGGAAGGTTATGGAGTTGCATACCATAATGATTGAGGACCTCGACGAAGAAGTCCGAGGGTGGCAAGCTGAGGCCACGATCGATGTGCGTTCCGAATAGCACCCGCTCACCGTCACGCGGGGCAGGAATAGCATGCCCTAAGGTGCTCCACCACGCGTCGGCAACGATGAGTCCTTCGTTCTCCATGACCTAGAGCTCGGCGTCATCCATGGCGCTAGGAATCCAGAGGCCCTGCATCTTCCTTTCATCCGCCGCCGACGAACCCGCTGCCGCTCCTGAGGTCGAGGCAGACGCCATTGATCTTGGAGAAAAAAGGACTGGTGGGGGAGAGAGATTTTTTGAGATGTGCAAATGGGAACGAGTGCGGAGTGCTCGAGGAGTATGAGGAGGCAATGAATGAATCGATGGAGAGATGAATCTGAGAGAAAGGATTTTCTCCTCTCTTTTATTTGTCTATGTGTCAAGATTCGTGCATTAGCACACGCGATTAGCACCACACGTTTAGGAGAGGGGGAGTTGGCTTCCTCACGACTCTTTCGCCCCCTCGATTTTCGCGTAGGCATTGAAACGGCGTTCTATTCCGTAAGGAGCAGACCCACCAACGGTCGTGCTGATAGGACTCCTGTCAGTGACAGGACCTGGTCTACAAAGTTGTCAGTCCGCACGCCGCTGAAAAATCCGGCTTATGTTTCAAACTAAGCAAGGAAAAGACTAAGGTCAGAGCAAAACATATCCAAATCAATTGGCTTGGAATCCTACATTACTGAATTTTCGGGAAACCTTCAAGATTCTCAAGACAAATAAACCATCAATCTAGATGATTTATCCGACTTTGGATCTTGGAGACTTCCGGGGGCTACTGTTGGGGATATACTTTCCGGGTATACCCATAGGACTCGCTGACCAGGGTGTCCCACCAACGGGTTAGAGATTTGCTTCACGGGAGGCCCAGTCAGAGAAAGAGAAGGAGCCAGTTCTGGCTACAATAAGGCCCAGAAGAGTTACCGACTTAGGCATGTAGTATTACTTGTAGTCCAAGCTATATCTAGTTACCGACTCTGTAACGTAGCCAGATAGGTCTCTCTTGTAACCCTAGGCCCCGGTGACTATATAAACCGGCCCTATGGGAGCCTTTAGGGCAACCAATCAATCATAACACCACAATCAACTCACACAGGCAAACCTCTCTTGTAGTCCGCTGTAACATCCGGCTTACGCCGATATATTACTGGGTTGCTAGAAGGAGTAGGATGTGATCACCGCAGTCGGATCTGAACCTAGGTAAACTTGTGCTCACCACTCCAGGAACATCCGACGTCTCACACCCCATCCTTCCAACGCCACTAGGACCCCCTATGGTGTACTTCTCGACAATCCGACAAAAGCGACACTACGGAACTTTTCGTGGAATTCTGATCTGATACTTAGGGTTTTCATCTTGGGGGAATATATAGGCAAAGGGGCAAGGTCGGTGGAGGTCCAGGGGGCACACCCTAGGGTGGCGTGCCCCCCTCCTGGCCGCTCATGGGCTAGGTGTGGCCGCCCTGGGGTGCGCCTCCCTCTGGCCTCTAGACTCCATGTCCGCCTCTGAAAATAGGAACTTTGGCTTTTGTTTCGTCCAATTCCGAGAATATTTCTTTACTAGCTTTTCTAAAACAAAAAGCAGCAGAAAATAGGAACAGTCACTATGGCATCTTGTTAATAGGTTAGTTCTAGAAAATGCATAAATAATTCCACAAAATGTAGACAAAACATAAAGCGATTGGTGTAAAACAAGCATGGAGCATCAAAAATTATAGATACGTTTGCAACATATCATCGTGGAAGCTTCTTCAATGACAAATGACGTGGAACGCTCCGCTCCGAGGAATACTCGGAAATAGACAATTCTCCAGCTGGGGTAACCTCCTCGGTATAAACCAAAACCGCTTCCACTCACTCACCGCTTTCTTTGGCAGCATCAATTCAAAGTACTTGGCGCCGGACTTCACCTGGAAGGTGAGGCCACCCGTGGCAAGCAGAGGACCTCCCTTGCCATCATGACTGGCCTGACCATGAAAAAGCTCGAGCCATAGCGGGAAGTATGGGAGGCATACAAGGTAGCATTCATAGAAGGCGATGAGGATCGCCAGCTGCTCGACGCTATGCGGCCCCAGGTCAGAGAGTTTGATCCGGTAGAAATGAAGAAATCGCCTGAAGAAGATAGAAGTGGGGAATCCTAAGCCGCATTCTAAGTGGCTAATAAAGGTGATGAATTATTCGGGTCGGGGCCATAGATCATTCTCGCTAGCCGATGGAGCGTGCCAGCACTCATTGATCAGGATGTCTGCGTCCTGAAAGGACTGCAGTAGTGCGGTATTGCACTTGGATTTGGCCCACGCGGATTCCATGGATACGAGCTTGCAAGAAGTGGAGATCTAAGTTGGAGTATGTGTAGGTGGAGAAGACAGAGGAACGGGTGAAATTTTCCCGCCTCTATGCACCATGCTTTATACAAAGGCGTCGCCGCCAACGACTGAGCTAGTCGTTGCCTCGCGGTAATCTCACGGAGGTTACCATTAAGGAATAACTAATGGCTAGTTTGACCACACCGACGGTCCAAATTTGGTGAAATTGACCATTCGCCTATGCCGCTCGTTTGCTCCAATCGACTAAACGGGAAACTTGAAGAAAAACGATTCGCCAAGGCTGCGATTGAAGAATGAGAGCTTTTCCTTTCATTGGAGGAGTTCGTCACCAATTCGACTGGGCGTCTACCCGGATTCTCCTACTCTGACTGCCAAGTTGACTCCTACGCCGAACCCCTGATACACTCGGGGACTATTTATGGGGATATGCTAATCGGGGTATCCACGGTGGCAGGAAGCGACTGGCCCTGGACAAATGTTGACTGGTCCAGCGATGAGAGCGACTGGAAAGAAGGCTTTAAAGATGGGCGGCTGGACGCGGAGGCCCAAGACTGTAGCTAGGCCTAGTCAGATTAGGTCGAACTCCCTAAACCTTTACTAATTCGGTTGAGATCCTGTAAAACCCTAGCGAGACACCCCTGTATAATCCTCCCTAGGGTTCCTTTCATACTCACGTTCCATTAGCTACCCCATCCAAGTGACTCGCCGCTCGTACGCCGAGGTCACCACCCTTGAAATTCATCCACCATCAATACAAACAAGCAGGAAGTAGGTCTTTACCCTACGGGGGGCGAACCTAGGTAAACCATGTGTCTCGCTCCCAATCTTGATCCGCAGATGGCTACTCGCTCTTGCCCTACTTCGAATCAATCGCTACCCCTGGTAGCGACTGTCGTGGCCATTCCCACGACAAGTAGGGAAAACTTATTGGTGGCGTTCAGAAAAATACGTTAAACCCACACGCCACTAACTTCATGCTACTAATAACAATACTGGTGGCATGTGGTTCGAAGCCACCAGTAAATTAGGCACTAGTGACGCGCATCATGAACGCGACCAGTAATATCCTCACTGGTGGAACACCACCAGTTAGTTACCTTCTAGTGGAATTCCTAATTATCTGAACACCACTAACTTTAATTCAAAATTTTAAAAAAAATACTAAAAATCTTGATTGTAGAAGAAATATCAAATAACATGATACAACAACACTGTATATCATTCAGAATACAACAACATGATACAACAACTAACAAAAAATATTAAATATATATAGCTAGTTCTACTAAAGGGAATGGTGATATAGCCCGACCTTCGGTTGTATCCATATTAGGCAATCCCACTAATGCCAATTCGTCATGGATATCAAAGGTGAATCCTATCCTCTAGACGAGTCTCCTTCCTACCCTATTGAATGGTATGCTACTTCATACTCCATCCCATGACCATGATAGGTTCACACCGAGAAGTATGGAGACAAGGGAGGGAGCACGGAGCAACAAGCCCGACAATACAAAGGCTTCGAAGAGGAAAAGGAAAAGACGGGCCCAGGGTCGTTGCCATATCAAATGGTCTTCAAAGTCAGAATACTAGTTCTACCTAAGGGAATGGTCTTGAAAGTCAGAAGCCTCTGAGTAAGAGATCTCGTATTAGAAATAGATAACTGATACCTTCGATCCGGATTACGTATGTAGTATAGCTCCTTTTCCCTAGTAGACCTAGGTTATAAAATCCTCGGGAAGCAGAAAGCATAGTAAGGTTACTTTAACATACCTTTGGGAGTTCTAGAATTCTTTTTGTGTTTTACCGGACCAAGAGTTTGTAATATTTTGTTGTTGTTGATGGTGGAGAGAGGGGGCCTGGGGCTTTTGGTTTCACCTGTAGTTGTGCAAAACATCTAATGGGAATAAAATATAATAATAAAGTATGCATGTAATTGTTAGAGAAGATAATTATATGTGGAAAGTGCATCCATAATTGCTATTTCCTCTACAACCGCTTATAGCAATAACCTACTAGTCTCATCCATAGAAGAAACAGAACTAATGATATGCATAGTGATGTCACCGTTAATCCCAAGTAAATCCCTCACATAGTACTACCCTTTCTGTCACTGGGGTTCCCATCCTGCAAATTAGTCATTACTCACACTCCTTATACCTGGATCAATCCTTGGTGTCTTAGGTACCTGACAAGTCCTTAGATTAAGGCAAGAGAGGGTACAATAATCATCATGTCATACAAACTAATACATGATCCCATCTATGATAAATAACATGCACAAAGATACATGGCTAGGCCGAAGCCCTTAGCCCAAGGATAATTACTCACACATAGAGATGAAATCAAAAATCAAAAACATTGTTATGGAAATCATGAGATTGATAATAATAGTCTTACAATGTCGCCAATTGGAGATGAGATCTACTATTACAAGTGGAGGAATATGGCTATGGTGGTGGAGAAGGGTTTAGAGATTAGGTCTAGATCTATCCCTCTGGTGTTGTGGTTTCTAATGGCAGGGGCGGAAGAGAGAGTCGAGAGATCCTTTTTATCGTCGCCCGAGGCTTCTTTATATAGGGTTCCCTTCACAAAAGTTGTTCTATTTGACCTAGCAATGTCGATGGCAACTATACGGCCGGAACTATACGGCTGGAATTTTATTCCTGCTGTATAGTTGGTCATTACAGGTACTGCCTCCAATTCACGACTCCTGGTTTCTTTGAGTTGTTGGAAATCTCATATCTTTGACTTTAATGTTGTGATTCCCATCATCAAACGTCATTATCTGCGCAGGGAAAAATAAAAATACAAGATTGCATACCCCTTTGATCATTAGGAATTAATGGAAGGATTTAGAGAGATATTTCATCAAATATATGAATAATATCTAGTTTAAATGTGGATGTGGATGGATATATTTCATAGCCATCAACATCCCTAAGCTTAAACTTGATCGTCCTCGAGCAAGAAAATCAAAATCAAAAAGGAACTCGGCATTTAAACTGAAATAACGAGATGATGATCTTACTCATGATTGGTAGTCTCATGTTTCCTCCACTTTATTAATCTGAAAAACTTTAGCATAGATAGAGTAACGGCAAGAATATTATATAGGTTTTAATGAATCCTTATATCACAGCAAAATTATTGTTAACATGGATGATTCAAATGAGTAAACTTTATTCCATGTCATGTAATCAACTCATAAGATTGCCTTTGAACAATAAAGTATAATCATGTGAAATTGAGAGTGTGAGAGTTTGTCATGAAAATCATATACACTAAAGTATCTCAATTCTCCCGCATCAATAAGTCAAGAATTTTCAAGCACTACTTTTCTATTCATTGTCCTTCAAGAATTTCAGTTCTTAAGTAATTAAGAGCATGCCAAAAAAATCATTAGTTTATCAGGCTTTGATGGACACTCGTGGCATCACTAAGGTTTTTATTCCTTTTGCATAATGATTACTCATATCAACTAGAGGAGTGATTCCATCATGAACACAACTACACGATAATGCCAAGAATCTTACCCATTATAGCATTGATGCTACATATGTTTAATCAACTCATAGCCGAAATCTAGGAGTTTCCAACATGAAGATCGTTTGTAAGCTATCAGAGTTGTTGGCATCCCATGAAATTTGACACGCATAAAGCTATATCATTCTTATGATTTACAAGTCAAACTTTGGCATGCTCACAAAAAACGCTAAACATTAATTCAATCGAACAAATCCTTTCAAAGAGAGCTATCAAGTCAATCATTAATTTTTGTGGTGTTGAGTGTCTCTAGGAATAAGCTTTCAAGACTAAACACTACAACACCCAAGCGTTCAATTGTGAGACTTTTTAATATTACAATTGTTTATCAAATTTTTAGGCAAGACTTGGTTAACTACAAGAGCTGTAACAAAACATACTCAACCAAATACCCATGCAAACAAAATTTTACTCCATTACAAAGACTCACTCCACCAATATAATATCTTAACACTTACTACTAACTAGCATGGGTTTCTCAAACTTCAAAAGTGGGGAGTCATAAGGCATATCTCTCATGATTGGTTCCACTTCTCTCTTCCCTTTTTGTTCGTTTCTTGGAAACTCGAAGTCAATCACTCTCCTGCAAATATGTGAGAGCCATAAGGATAAAAGAAAAAGGGAGAATAAATATAAATGGAAAAAAATGTTGTTTTTGAGAGAGGTAATTAAAGAATAGAAAATTGGCGGCAAAGCTCGGCTTGAAAATATCGAAAACAAATAAAATAACTAAAGATAAAGTGTTGGGGAAACCAACACGAGTGCTTATAAACTCAAATTAAAAGCATAACCTCGAAATAAAATAAAGCAAATGAACACCAAATAAATATAATGAGGAAATTTCCCCAATCTTAGGCTTTTTTAAGCCCTTCAAATCATTGAGGTGGCGGGAAAAGGTTGTAACTCTAGTTTGCAAATTGAGTTGATAAATTACTAGTGGTTTCTTGAAGGTTTAGGGCGAGATTATGCATCCCCTCCACAGTTTCTCCAAGTTCTTGGAAATCTTGATATGTAGCGAACCGGTTTGGTGGCTGCTCCTCTTGATAAGGAACTTCTTGCTCCTCTTTTTGGTCCTCATCCTCATCCAGGATCTCCTTCTCGGGTTGATGTTGTTCAACCTGCACATCATATAGCAAACATCCCTCCTTCATAGAGAAAAGACCATTAGGCAAAGGAGCGGGGTAGAGACGCCCAGCTCCTGCAATATGCAAGTAATAAACACCACCTCTCCTAATGAGCATTCCACAATCTTTTAAAGTAGAGAAACCAACACGTCGCCCACCTAGCAATGGTTGCAACTCACCTAGGTCGATGCCCAAGGAAATGTCAATCACGGTGATGACGCCTCCACATGTGATTGTCCCTTGGCTCTAGGAGGATTGATGCTCCAAGTAGCGCACAAGAATTGCGCCCAAGTTGAGTGACAAGTTTTTGTTGAAAGCAGCCTTTGCAAGGACCAGTATGTCCTCTGTTGGGGATATTCTATATGGGTATCCTCATAGCATGTCTCTTATCCGACTAACCCGGGTGGCCCATAGTCGGTAGCATGGCCTGTGGCCTGCTAGGCGGCCCAGTTAGGTGGATCCAGAAGGGAGGCCCATGCCGAATAAAGGAAGGCTACGGTGGAGTCACCAGCGTACCCGGAGCCTTGGAGTACAAGATACACAAGACTAGTAATAGACGGTGTAGAACTCTGTAACCTGTCCGGCTAGGACTTTTCCCTGTAACCCTAGGATCTGGCGACTATATAAGTCAGGCCTATGGGAGCCTTTAGGGCACAATAACTTAGGCTTTCTAGTCACCTCGCACAGCGAACCTATCTTTGTAACTCGGCGTATTGCCATTATAGTGATTTATAGCAGGAGTAGGATTCTGCCACAGTTGTGGGATCTGAACCTGGGTAAGCTGTGTTACCTCATACCCGTCAACCGTCCGCCTTACCCCACGTCTCTAAACACGCACTATGAGGACCCCTCTATGGCGTACTTGTCGGCAATACCACGACAGTTGGCGCCCACCATGGGGCAAGAGGCGCTTCAGGCTCTTCAGCGGGCGAGGACCAAGATCTTCGCGGGAATCGGTGAAACCGTAGCCATCGGTCACGTTCTCTTCTCTGGCAACGTTCCGATCGCCCCCCCCCCCCCCCCCCGACGAGTTCTGTATCCCGGCGAAGACAAACCCTACGCGGTGTTTGATCGTTCCTATCGGAGACATCCACCTCTTCATCGGCGAAACCGACTCGGGCACTAGTTCCCTGGGAGTTGGAGGAGCATCAAGACCAGCACGGACCGCCTACGGGCAGGACACGTTTGCGGAAGGATCGATGTCGGATCTCTCTTCGGAGTTTGCTGGCAAAGATCGGAAAACATCAAGACCCGCACGGACCTCCTACGGGCAGGATACGTTCGCGGAAGGATCAACGTCGGATCTCTCCTCGGAGTTTGCCGGCAAGGATCGAAAAAATTCAAGACCCACCCAAACCACCCATGTGCAGGATATAAAGGTGGAAGATCACTGCAAATCCGCCGGCTTTGTTCGTGCGTCTGGACAGCAGAGATCCAAGTTCGTCGGCGTGGTTACCATCTTCGATCTGGCGCGCTGCGTTCAGAGAGAGGGCGAAAACCCCCGCGACTACCTCGCCAGGTGGCTCCGTATACGGGCCGACCTGGGCAATTACCCCAATGATGATGCCATCTATTACTTTGTGGAAGGACTGGACCATGGCACGCTTCTCCGACATTCTTTAAGGGGGCAACAGGCGTCAGACCGCCTTACCTTCGAAGGCATGGTGAACACCGTCAACAACTACGCGGAGGCTGAAGCGGCAGCTCAGACAGCGCTTGCGCTCATTGACGGAGCCCCTCCGATTCAGCCACCACCACTACCTCCGGCCGCCATCGTCGCAGCAACACCACCACCTCCAGTCATCGTCGAGGCGGTTGCACCTCCACCGCCCGTCATCGAGGAAGTCCTGGAACCCTCCAACTCTATCATTGACGCACTTTATGCTGATTTCAGTCCAGACTCAGAGGAGATAGACTTCAGTCCAGAAGAGCTAGACTCCGCTATGCAGGAGATGGAGGAGGAGTATTCGCGCAACGAGCAAGCTAATAATACTGTCATGTCCCGAGGGGTGTTCGTCACCATTGGGATGGCGATGGATGAAGATCAACCCAGGCAAGCTCCGCCTACGGCGCTGGAAAAAGGGAAGGGGCCACTTATTGCTGCCGACAATGATCGCGCAAAGGTCATGCCCCCTCCGTCTAACCCAGTGCAGCAGCCGCAGGAACTCGGCACCGGTCCAAGCAACAACAACAGCGCAAACTTGCCGCCTCCAGCATCTACGTTGGCAGCAGCCCATGTTACCCCAGCTGATAGAGTGATGTACGGCAATCTCCTCGTTGAGCCACTAACCGCTGATCATATCCGGAACGTGACTCAGCTTGACAAGAAACGCCAGCAGCTGCTGGAGGAGGCGCAAGCCATCGCGGAGCAAGGCGCTAAACTAGATCGAGATCTGGTCAATGCGCAGAAATCCATAGAGAAAGCTAGAGCAATGGAAGCCGAGTACAAGACTCTACTGCAGCAGCAGAAGGCTAAGAAGGCTTTGGCTCGCGTCATCAACGATCCTGGCGTACGGCGCAACCTAGGATGGGCTCCCTCGAAGCCGGCACAGGCCAAGCCATATATCGATAGTGAAGGCAAGCAGGTGATGCCCACCCCACTCCTTAACCTCGCCGTCGCCAAGACCCTTCTGGAGCAGGATAGATCGCCTGAGGCAGTGGAACAGGTCTATGACCTAGTGGCCAAGGCGGTAAAGCAGTAGGAAAAGGCCACCTCTCAGAGGCTTGAGTCTGACCCAGTGCTCTGCCGATCTAGCCAGTACAAACCGCCAAGGGACAGATCTCCTCAGGATGTCGGATCACAGGCGGGTTCATCAGAACGAAGACGGAGGGATATGCGCAACAGGAAGGATGCTATCCCCATATCCTCCGACCATGGAGAAAGACCCCAACCTCTCCACCCATCGCCACCGCCCCGATCCCCCCGACGTCAGGAAGACTACAAGACTCGCCATCACACGGATATGCCTCCACCAAAGCAGTGCAACATCGTCATCCACGACAACGCGGC
Source organism: Avena insularis (assembly GCA_023614405.1). Taxonomy (NCBI): domain Eukaryota; kingdom Viridiplantae; phylum Streptophyta; class Magnoliopsida; order Poales; family Poaceae; genus Avena; species Avena insularis. The sequence continues at coordinate 313,000,656 of CM042693.1, read as the reverse complement.
ACAGACCTGTCATGATGAAGAACGCCACCAAGGACAGAAGAGCAGGTCACACCACGACCCTCCGTGTCCGACAAGCAACCGCGACAAGCGTGGGGCGTCGTAGGAGGGTAACAGCAAGAAGGCTAACCCACCGCCACCTCCGCCTTCGTCGCTGCCAAGCAGTCACCATGGCAGAAGAGGCCCGCGTCGTTCATGCAGCCCGTCCCCTGTTGACAACAAGAAGAAGAACCTGGAGCCATACGATGCACGTTCGCGGATCGATAAGATCCACGAGGACCGGGAAGGACCATACCTGGGACCACGTTGCTTTGGACCTGCAATACGGTCCGCAACTTACCCCAGAGGTTTCCGGATTGACAAGACCATCAAGCCCTATGACGACACCGCCAAGCCCGCCACATGGTTGCAGGACTACGGCAACGCGGTGGAGATTGCCGGAGGCAACCCCAACGTCGCCGTCAAATACCTCCCGTTAATGTTGGCGGGCACGGCCCGTCAATGGATCGACGACTTGCCGGAGAAATCTATCTACAACTGGCTGGACATGCAAGAAGCATTCACCAAGAACTTTGAGGGAACATATAATCGTCCCTGCACCGTGGGCGATCTACAGCGGTGCGTGCAGGAGAAAGACGAGACATCTCGCGCATACCTCTCCCGCTGGCTGGATATGAAGAATTCTTGCGCAGGAGTGCATGCCCAGACCGCCATGGCCGCCTTCATCGATGGGTTGGAAAGGGGCACGTTGCTCCGACATAAGCTGAAGTGCTTGCAGGACAATCATCAGCTTGACTTGAATCAGATGATTCAGTTAGCTAGTGAGTTCGCAGTTGCCGACGACGATGCTCGTGGCTCTTTGCCGGCAAAGGCCGTTCCAACTCAAGCTCGGAGGAACAGCAGTACAAAGAGGAAAACCGCTCCAGAAGAAAAGCAATCTACCGACATGGTTGCCATGACTTTTGCAGGACGAGGAGAAGGCGAACAACGTGGCCGGGGAAGGGGAGCAGGCCACGGGCAGCAACGAGGAAGTGGAACCAACTCGGCGCCGCTCCGCGTTCCCCAAACCTACGAAGAGTACCGCGATATGCCGTGCCTCGTACACCTCGACGCCAATGGCAAGGCCACCCATACCAATCGATACTGCAAGTTTGTCAATGACCTCAAGGAAGACCCGGAGTCCGGCTATAAGCGAAGTCGGAAGAACAGACCGCGAGGCAAGGGCAAGGGGAAGAAGAAGGAGGAGGAGTCCAAGGATACAAGTGACATGGACGAGGACGTTGACCCCAAGCACGCCGCCAAGAGCGACGACAAGGGCAAGAACCCCTTCACAAAGAAGGCCCCAGTCTACCACACTTTCCTTGGCACCCCCACCGTCCGACAACAGAAGACCTCTCTAAGGATCCTGATGGCCACTCTCCCCCCAGTTCCCCAGTACCTACGCTGGTCGGAGGTTCCAATCACTTGGGACAGGACGGACCACCCAGACCTTGTGCCCACGGAGAACCAGTATGCCATGGTCATCAACCCATTGATTGACGGCGTAGAGTTCACCAAGTGCATGGTGGATAGTGGAAGCATCATCAACATCATGTACCTGGATACACTGCAGAAGAGGAACTTGACGGAGGCAAACCTAAGGCGGACCAACACCGTATTCCATGGCGTAGTTCCTGGCCGGGAAGCTCGGTCCCTTGGGTGCATCACACTTCAGGTAGCCTTTGGCGATGTCAATAATTACTGCCAAGAGCGCATGACCTTTGAAGTGGTCCCCTTCAAGAGCGTGTACCACGTCATATTCGGCCGCGACATATTCCACACGTTCATGGCCAAGCCATGCTTCGTCTACAACAAGCTCAAGATACCCGGACCAAACGGTGTCATCATCGTATCCGGAAGCTTTACCAAGGCAAGGGACTGCGAGATCAATGAAGCAGCCGTTGCAGAAGTTGTCCTCTACAGCGAAGAATTCAAGGAGATCCAGAGCAAGGTCAATGACTCAGAGATGCCCGCATCGAAGAAGCAGATCTCCGACACCGCTCCTGCGTTCAAGGCCGCCATCGAGACCAAGCCGGTGGAACTTGTGGTAGGCGATGCCTCCAAGACCGTCGCCATTGGGACGAACCTGGACCCCAAATAGGAAAGCACGCTCGTCGAGTTCCTCCGTGAGAATAGGGACATCTTTTCCTGGCAACCTGCCGACATGAAAGGTGTACCTAGGGAACTTGCCGAGCACAGCTTAAACATAGATCCAAAATGTAAACCAGTGAAACAACCTCTACGACGCTTCGGAGATGAGAAGAGACGCGCCATTGGCAAAGAGATAGCTAGGTTACTTAAGGATGGGTTTATCCGAGATGTCCTTCACACCCGATGGGTGGCCAATCCTGTACTTGTCCCCAAAAAGGGAACCAATGAATTAAGAATGTGCGTTGATTACACCGGCTTGAACAAAGCATGTCCCAAAGATCCGTTTGCTTTGCCTCGCATTGACCAAGTCATTGACTCGACGGCTGGCTCGGAACTTTTGTGCTTTCTCGATGCATACTTAGGATACCACCAGATCAAGATGAGGAAGTCGGACCAATTGGCCACTTCGTTCACTACCCCTTACGGCACGTTTTGCTATGTCACGATGCCCTTTGGGCTGAAAAACGCAGGTGCTACCTACCAGCGGACAATGCAGCGTTGCCTTCACGACCAAATTGGTCGGAACGTTCACGCCTATGTGGACGATATCGCGGTGATGTCTAAAAATTCAAACGACTTAATCTCCGACTTAAAGAAACCTTTGATAATCTGCGGAAATACAACAAGATGCTCAACCCTAAGAAGTGCGTCTTCGGGGTTCCAGGGCAAACTATTGGGCTTCATCGTTTCCCAACGCGGAATCGAGGTCAACCCGGAGAAAATCAAGGCCATCTTAAACATAAACCGTCCGACATGCCTAAAGGGCATCCAACGGCTAACAGGTTATGTTGCAGCAGTTAGTCGGTTCGTCAGCCGACTTGGAGAGAAGGCTTTGCCGCTGTACAAGTTGCTGAAGAAGGCGGTCAAATTCACATGGACAGACGAAGCAGATGCAGCATTGAAGCAGCTCAAGGAGATTCTTTCCTCAGCGCCCATCCTTACAGCACCCGAGCCTGGAGAGCCCCTGTTAATTTACATGGCGGCAACCAACCGGGTTATTAGCATCGTCGTCGTGGTAGAGCAAAAGGAACCAGGCTACGAGCACGGAGTTCAACGACCAGTTTACTATGTAAGCGAGGTCTTGACGAATTCCAAGCAGCGTTACCCGCACTATCAAAATATAGCTTATGGAGTATTCCTTGCTTCTGGGAAGCTGAGGCATTACTTTCAGGAGCACCCAATCACAGTAGTGAGCAAGACTCCAATGTCCGACATTATCAACAACAGCGACGCTACAGGAAGGGTCGCGAAGTGGGGCATTGAACTTGCCGCCTTCGAGATCACCTACAAGAGACGCGACGCTATCAAGTCACAAGCCTTGGCGGATTTTATTACTGATTGGACGGAGATGCCAGATGTCACTCTGTTACTGCTAACAAATTACTGGCAAAGTTACCGCTAACAAATTACCATCGCCAAACCGATATGAGGTTAAATAAGTATGTTGAAACGTTACTGTTAAAAAATCACCTCTCTACAATGTTGGGAAAATGTTGGAGAAAAACTGTGCACCATTTGAAAATTACTGTTGCATAATAACTATTTAGAAATTTGTAGTTGAATTTTTAGTTTGATCAAAAAATAATGGGGCATTTTACCATTAGGAAAGTAGTGTGAAAATTAATGGGAAATTTATCATCAGAAAAATTAACGTAGTGTGACGCCACGTGTCACAAGTTTATTGGTTAATATTAGTTTATCTATGGTGCATGTAACATGGGGTGTCGTCAAGGCTTAAAATCTTCCATATTTATTAATACATAGTACCTATATATGTATATAACTAACCTTTCTTTTGAATTTTTAGCACTCTTGCGCCTCTCACTTTTTTGCACGCTTCTAATAATCTATATTAATAAATAAGCAATGAAAGAAGCATGAGTTGGAACTCTGTCCTGCAAACTTATTATGCAACTTTAGAAAATATATTGTTTGATTGAACTCATGTAGGGTCAATTATCAATTGTAACTGCTAATTGAACTCGTGTATAAACCACTATCAGTTGTGTGTATTGTTACAATCTTATGAAGATTAAAAATAGAAAATTAATCTCCAAAATTATGTGTAGAGTCACCTATGAGTTTCAATAGAAGCCTATCAGCTACACAATATCCTGATGCTACTTGCTAATGAAAAATCAAGTAGTTATATCTTCTTGTAATACTCTAAAACATGAATGAAAATGCATCTCTTTATGTTTCAAACCTACCGTTGCAACAACTAAAAATTTAGATATTTATACCTAAAAACTTTGTGCATTAATACATAATATATAAAATTTGTAGCAAGTAATAATCAATAACATCTCAGAAAAATAAAACAAACTATTCTCAATAATTCTTGTGATGTCTCATTATCACTGATAAGTTTATGCTAGTCTTCTATATTAATTGGTTGTCGTATTATATCCTTCTTGTTTTGTATCCATTTTCCCTATATAGTAAAAAAGTACCATTTACCATGATGCTCCAGCTATTAACCCTTTAGAATTCAATACAAGTATTATGAGTATAGTGTGGAACAATATAATGTTTGGAGACTAGAATATATATAGCATTTGTTTATAGTGAAAGAAGGGATCTTTGTTTTGTTAGTTAATATAGTACGATAGGACACAAATTCAAAGGCTCCACCTAACTACAAAAAAGAGCAGATACACTTCTATGGGAAAAAGAGAACATCCATCCACGAGTTAGGGTATTAGGAAACATCAAATTTGAATCATCAAACTGAACTCAAAAAATCAATTGACTATCGATTGAGCAATCCCCGCCAATGACAAATCTAATGTAACTAAGACATGTTACAACAAAAATCTAAAGTTCAAAAAAAATTAATAGCACAAAAATTCGAAGAAAAAAATGAGGCGTGTTCAGTAGCACCTAGGACCCTGACAAGTTGTATACACAAGCTAGTAAAATTCACATTCTAGTAAATTTTATCTAAGAATTTACTTAAAAATTTGTTGTTCTACTCAAACAGAAATTTGAGATAAGTTGCAACACTCAAATGGGCAAAATGTGTATTAATTAGTCATCCATGCTAGCTAATTGCAGTGAACAGAAAGCTTCTCCAATTAGCTTAAACATTATGTGTTTAAGATCTATCGATCATTTTAACAGGTCACAGGCATGGACATGTTTTGGATTTTATCTCTAGAGCAACTAACCGTTGATTCCTCATGTTGTAATCAGTGGCTCCTTGAACACGTGTACTAACAGGGTGATACAGTTGCACTTGTACTAACAGGATGTATACAGTTGCTAGTAATTTTAGAAGTGAGTACAAAATCAACAATACTTAGAACCCCTAAAATTTCCAGCAACTACTCTACACCAATTCGATCAACTACCGTAAATCTGAGGTCTCTAAACCTTAACATGACATTTATGCAACTAAAAAGGAGTAAATAATATGGGGGAATAAGACGCAGTGTAGATCAAGACCGTTAGGATGTTAATATGTCGATTAAGCTGGTACTTGAGCAACAAATCGATGACTAGGAGAGGCAATAGCCAACAATACGCGGCATTGATGTGAAGTTCTCCCGACCCGACGATCCCTCCCCCTGGAGCAAGTACGACTAGTCCGCCCATAAGCGCCGATGGCCCGCGGGATATACCACCGCTCCGCGGGGCGGAGCTCGCGTGGGTCTACCTCAAGCCGCCCCGCCGGTGATTTCTCTATCCTTCCTCTTGGACCTCCTTCTCTCCTCCTCAATTTCTACATCCCGGTCTTTCATGTAAGAGTTTCATTATTCGTTCGTCGAAAACTTCTTGATGGCACCACCCTAGCCCTCGCACCCCTTTTCCCTGGCCACCATTATTTCAAAAAATGCTTCCCCAAGCTGTTCTAGAAGACTTAAGGTTTGGGAGGAAAAAGTAACGAAGAACACACAGACGTGCAACAGAAGAGTATATGACCCACTAGTCAGCGTATGTGCCTTTTGTATCTAGACGAGTAAAGGGAAGCAAAAAAGAAATGGTTAAAAAATAGTGGCCCCACTTGACGTTTAGTTGTCCACATTAGCAGTTGCTGGCTTATTGATGCTGCTTACTCTGGTGCTAGTTGTGTGTCCGTTATTATATGTTGACACCATGTAGCAAAATTTAGAACAACCATCATACATTTTTAAAATTCAATAAATTAAAATATAAAAATGGTAAAAGACATACTATAATTACTTCTAGAACAACACTATCCTTGAATTGGAATTCTTCTGGTCTTGGTAAAATATAATTAAATAGATTGAGATTTTAATAAATGAACAAAAAATCAAATTCCAAATAATTAAAGTGATTAATTAATTACCATGAACCCTTTGTTTTACGGATCCATCATTATTTTCTAGTGTCGTAAAAACATGTGAATTTTCATATATTATGTCAAAATCTTGTTTTACCTGTATGTTTTATATCATAATTTTTTAGTCATCTCCTGAAATGAGAGTTCTGTTTCATCAAGTCAAAACTCGTTGAACCCTAGTTGCAACTCTACCGAGAAAAGCCTATTTCAAGACAAGATGCAATTCCCTCCTCCAGAGAAAAGATAGTTTTAAGTATAAATGCAACTCATAAAAAACAAAAAGGGGAGCACGAAAGAAAATCCTCATTTTTAACCCTAGTTGAAACTACCCTAAGAAAAATTTAGTTTCATGTCTAAATGCAACTCGTACTGAAACAAAGGAAGCACGAAATACAAATCGTTATTCAACTCATAGTAAAATGAAGGGTGATTGTAAAAACAAATTCTTAGTTGCAACCCTGGTTGCAACACCCCCGAGAACAACAAGTTTCAAGTCCAGATGCAACTCCTAGTAAAAATAAGTGGATCATGAAAACAAATCCTCAGTTCCAACCCTAGTTGAAACAACCTCGAGGTCAAGCCAATTTCAAGCCGAGTTGCAACTTGTAGTAAAACAAGGGTGATACGTCGGAAACGTATCTATAATTTTTGATGCTCCATGCTTGTTTAGTATCTATTTTGCTTTGCTTGTCTACACTTTGAGGTGCTTTTTACATGTTTTCTGGTACTAACCTATTAACAAGTTGCCACAGTGCCAATTGCCTGTTTTCTGCTGTTTTTGGTTTCAGAAAACTTAGTAAAGAAATATTCTCGAAATTGGACGGGATAAACGTCAAAGTCAATTACTTTCCACGGGGAACAAGAATCCAGAATACGAGACGGCGATGCAAGCCAGGGTGCCCAGACCCCCCCCCTATGCGCGTGTGGGCCCTGCCCCGCGCCTAGGTAGGGTTTGGGGCCTCTGGCCGCCTCCTCGGCCTCCCCCTTCGCCTATAAGAAGCCCCCGATGCAGAAACCCTAAGCACCCGATCAAATCTCCATGAAAGCGTTTGTAGCCGCAGCCACCATCGTCCTTAGATCAGGGGGATCTGAAGTTCTTCCCGACACCCTGCCGGAGGGGAGATCATCCCGGAGGCCTTCTCTCAGGTATGATGCGTGAGTAGTTCCACCTTGGACTATGGGTCCATGTAGTAGCTAGATGGTTGTATCTCCTCCTTTGTGCTTTCATGTATAGATCTTGTGAGTTCCGCTCATGATCAAGATCTAATCTATTTGTAATCATGCGTGTTGTGTTTGCGGGGATCCGATGGATATTGAGATTATTATTTTGGTTTGATTAATGGTTTTGTATTTATGATTCTATCATGTCTGTGTTATTTGTGATCTTGCATGCTCTCCGTTGTTAGTAGCTATCTTGGCCAAGTAGTTGCTAGTGACTCCAAGAGGGAGTATTTATGCTCGATAGTGGGTTCATGCCTCTAGTTTCCAAGGGAAGTGACAGTAATCTCTTCGGTTGTAGATGTGTTTTTGCTACTAGGGAGAAAACAATAGCCTCTTATTCATGGAACATGTGGACTGTTTACCTTACACACTTTGCTTAAAGCAGTTGTCTGTTGCTTGCAACTTAATACTGGAGGGGGTTCGGATGATAACCTGAAGGTGGACTTCTAGTCATACATGCAGTTGGATGGCGGTCTATGTATCTTGTTGTATTGCCCAATCGAATCTCATAGGATCTTTCTGACTAGAAATTGCATTGTTATGCCTTGCTCAGTTCCTGTCAATTGCCCTGCTGTAATTTGTTTACCCTTCATGCCATGTTGTTTATCTAAGGAGAGCACCTCTAGTGAACTATGGATCCCGGTCCAATCTTTACCATTGATACATCTTCCACTGTTACTTGTTTACTTGTTCCAAACCATTACCTTCCACACCATACATTTAATCCTTTGTTACAACAAACCGGTGAGCTTGACAACCTCACTGATTCATTGGGGCAAAGTCTTGAGTTTTTGTTGTGCAGGTCTCCGCATTGCTTGCAACACCTGTGTGACGTTTCCTTCCTCCTACTAGTTCGATAACCTCGGTTTCTTACTGAGGGAAACTTGCTGTTGTGCTGCTTCATACCTTGCTCTTCGGGTTTCCAACGAAGCGTCCCATGACAAGTGTTGGGCGCCATCAAGCTATTTTCTGGCGCTATTGCCGGGGAGGCTAAGGACGTCTTCACTAGGGGAGTCCTTCACTTCCTTTCTTTTTACTTTGTTTTTAGTTTGCTTTGTTTCTTTTGCTTGGTATGTTTGCCTCTTTCAAAAAAAAATTAGTCTGGTTTGGTTTGCTTTCTTTATTCAAAAACACAGAAAAATTAGTTCTTGCTCTAGCTGCTGCTGTTTTTGGCTTGCCCACCTTTGCCAAAATGAACTCTGCTGAGAACACCAAGTTGTGTGACTTCACTAGCACCAACAACAATGATTTACTTAGCAGACCTATTGCTCCACCTGCTCCTGATGCTACCTTTTATGAAATTAAGCCTGCTTTGTTGAATCTTCTGATGAGAGAGCAATTTTTTTGTGCTGGTTCTGATGATCCTGCTGCCCATCTCAATAGCTTTGTTGAACTTTGTGAGATGCAAAAGTATAAGTATGTAGATGGAGATATTATTAAGCTAAAGCTTTTTCCTTTCTCCTTGAGAGGAAAAGCTAAAGAATGGTTGCTATCCTTGCCTAAAAATACTATTGATTCTTGGACTAAGTGCAAAGATGCTTTTATTGGAAAGTACTACCCTCCTGCTAAGATTATATCTATGAGAAGTGACATTATGAAATTTAAACAACTTGATAGTGAACATGTTGCTCCATCTTGGGAAAGAATGAAATCTTTGGTTAAGAATTGCCCTACTCATGGACTCACTGCTTGGATGATTATCCAGACTTTTTATGCAGGTTTGAATTTCTCCTCAAGAAATCTGTTGGATTCCACTGCTGGAGGTACTTTCATGGGCCTCACTTTGGATGTTGCAACAAGGCTCCTTGATAATATGATGGTTAACTACTCTGAATGGCATGTTGAGAGAGCTCCACATGGTAAGAAGGTAAATTCTGTTGAGGAAACTTCCTCTTTGAGTGAAAAGATTGATGTTATTATGGCTATGCTTGTTAATGGGAAAGCTCCTCTAGATCCTAATAGTGTTCCCTTAGCCTCTTTGGTTGCTCAAGAAGAGCAAGTTGATGTGAACTTCATTAGAAACAACAATTTCAACAACAATGCCTATAGGAATAATTTTGGTAGTAACAACAATTATAGGCCTTATCCTCCTAATAATGACAATTCCTATGTAAACTCCTACAACAATGCTAGAAGTGCCCCCTCTGAACTTGAAGTCATGCTCAAGGACTTTATTAATAAACAAACCACTTTCAATAAGACTATAGAGGAAAAGCTTTTAAGTGTTGAGAAAAATATATCCTATTTGTCTCAAGCTCAAACTTCCTTGGTTAATAAAATGGCTGCTAAACCTGAAACTATGGAAAATAACTTTTCTACTGCTCATGCCATACAAGTTACTATTGATGAAAATGTTAGGCTATTAGCTCAACTCCATGCTAGGTGGGAAAGGGAAGCTGAAATTGATAGAAACAATAGTGTGTACACCATCACCACTAAACCTCAAGTAGTCCTTATTCCTCCTCCGATTATGCCTAAGCCTATTGAGCCTACTACTAGTGATGTTAAGTTTGACTTTGATATTGATGGTTGCAATATTTCTAAAGTGATTATGTTCCTGCAAAAGCTTGCTAGAAGTCCTGATGCTAGTGATATGCATGTTGCTTTTACCAAACACATTACAGATGCTCTTGTTAAGATTAAGGAAGAAAAGCTAAAACACAAAGCTTCTATTCCTAGGAAAGTAGAAGATAGTTGGGAACCCATTATTAATATAAAAGTGAATGACTTTGATCTCAAAGCTTCATGTGATCTTGGTTCTAGTGTCTCTATTATGCCTAGGAAGATTTATGAAATGCTAGATTTGCCACTATTGGAAGATTGTTATTTGGATGTCCCACTCAATGATAATGCTAAGAAGAAACTCATGGGGAGTATTAATGATGTTCTCATTATGGTTAACAATGCTTATGTCCCTGTTGATTTCTATGTTTTGGATGTTGAATACAATGCTTCTTGTCCTATTACTTTGGGGAGACATTTTCTAAGAAGACCTTTTCTAGGAAGATTTATGAAATGCTTGATTTGCCACCTTTGGAATATTGTCTTTGGATGTCCCACTTAATGATAATGCTAAGAAGAAACTCATGGGGAGTATTAATAATATTCTCATTATGGTTAACAATGCTTATGTCCCTGTTGATTTCTATTTTCTGGATGTTGAATACATGCTTCTTGTCCTATTACTTTGGGAAGACCTTTTCTTAGAACAGTTGGTGCCATCATTGATATGAAAGAAGGCACCATTAAATATCATTTTCCATTCAAGAAAGGTATTGAACACTTCCCTATGAGGAGAGAGAAGTTTATTTTTGCTCCTCCTTTGAAATCAAGGTTTGATGTTAATACTTCCTCATTTGAAAATACTTGATTCTTCTTGCTTCTTGTGCCTAACTTAAAGGCGTTAAAGAAAAGTACTTGTTGGGAGATAACCCAAGAGTTTCCTTGAGTCTTGGAAGTTATTACTTCAGTAATGACCTCTCCTTATCCTTTTTGTTTGCTTTTTGTGCCAAGAATGACCTCTAATGAGAGGGAAGTAAGATTTGGGGAGTTGCTGTCCCGAAATAGATTTCTGTCCTCCACCAAAAAAATTCGTGAGGAGTCTCTGTAACTCGGATTGAGCACAAAATTTACGAATAAATCCCCCAGTATGTTAGATAACTTTCGTTAGTTCACAACACTTTTTTATTTGAGCAATAGAAGATGTTCGAAAAAATCGGTTTCTACCTGCTGGTCTGTTTTGACATATTTCTGCCATTATTTGCATTTGCTTCTTATTGATTCCTTTTTGAGTTCTCTTTAGGTGAATTGAGATTTTTGAAGGAGTTACTATAGTAGCTTGTGTTTTTAGTGAAAATCCTTGTTGTTTCAAAGCTTTACCAGAGGTCTAATATCTTTTGAATAAACTAATGTTGCTAATGAAGATTGTGTGAAGGAAAAAATTCAGGTGTAGAGAGAGAATGATGCAATGAGATGAAGAATGGACAAAATATCAAGCTTGGGGATGCTACCATGGTGTAATCCCAAGAAATATCCAAGAGGTACAAGCGTCAAAGCTTGGGAATGCCCAAGGCATCCCCTTCTTTATCAATAAAAATCTCAGGTCTGTCTAGACACTTCGTTTTTATTGTTTCATGGACAGTTGTGTTGTTCTTGGAGCGTCTTAGTTTTTGTTTGCTTTGCTTAGGTTGTTTAGTTTGCTTGAATAAAATAGTTTGTACCCCCATTCTCGTTGTGTTGTTTTGCAAATAAGTTGCTTGGTGTTGGAAAGGAGTAGTAAGTCCTTGCTTGAAGTGCAAAAGGAGATTGCATTGACTGTGACTTAGACTTTAGAATAACATGCTAGGTATTGTTTTGACCTTATGCTTAGTGATTATTGCTGTATCATGTCTTGTTCCAAACAATTGGGATTGCTTAGTGTGCCTTAAAGAAATTATGCGTTGTTTTAGCATGCAAAAGCATAGTATTGTGGTATTCTCCTTTGATGTTTTGCTTGGGTTGACTTGGCACATGCTAACACCATGTTATGACTATGACAAGTCACCATTAGCCTCTATGATCATTTATTCCTTGACTTGTAGTACCACTCTTTGCTTTGATTAGTAATGCTTTGTAGCTCTGCATGATTATGGCCATTATTGCTCTCTTAGTTGGTTGCTCCCAGTCTTATGCTAGCCTCCACTTGTATGAGTAAGTTCTACTCATGCTTCCAACTCCCAAGAAACCAAGTTATTCCAAAGTGTCCACTATAAATTCCTATGCATGGTGTGTTACACCATTCCAAGTATATTCTTGTTTTCAGCTATCTTCCAATTAAAAACTATTTTGTTATGAGAAAACTTAGTGATTAAAGCCCTCACAAACTTGATGGCACACTTTATATTCTTTGCCCCGAATAAACTTGAACCATTGTGTCATCTATGTTGTGTATGATTGCACTTATACATTGGAATTAGCAGAACCGTGCTATCACGGGGAACGTTTTCAACATTGCACTTGTACTTTGTACTAAGTTGATATCATGCTCTTTTGTCTATGGATGTCACCGGTGTGAAATAAAGAGGGATCTTGTAAGTCCATGGAGTTTGTATCCTGTGTTAGAGAAACACATGGGCCGCTAGCCTAAGGCATGCCTAATCATGGTGGAAACTTGCAGCATCACCATAGTGACATCTATGAAGCATTCTTCTTATAAAAAAAGAGACACATTGAGAAAAGAGGAAAAAGAGAAAAAACACCATATTCCCATGGTAAATAAGAAGATTGTTGAGATGCTCATTGTCTGCTTGCCTTGTCATTTTGGTTATGGGATAGCTCCTGTACCATGTGAAAGGGGTACCCCGTTGGCGGTTCTCAATGATATGCAAATACTTACAATGACAAGAACTTACAGGTGACTAAAGTTGAGTAGCATGAGGTGTGGCCCTCATATTCAAGGGACTTGAGATTGCTAACTTATACTTCGTCAAGCATATACTCCATCTTTGTTCACTTTAACCTTAATCACTTCAATATGCTTATGATAGGGGCAATGAGGGTTGAAAGCTAACAAGTACCATAATTTTTTGGAAGCTCTTTTTGAAACTTGAAATCCCTGCTTCATTTATAAAATTCCTTTCTTCCACCATTATTTTAGTCTCCACCTTCTACCTTTAGGTACCATTAAGAGAGCATAGTTTTCATTTTGTGTGCAGTGTTCCAAAGGTTATCAATTGATGCATATTGTGATATTACTTGTTCTTGTGATATTTGTTTCTAGTCACCCTTGTGAACTTTGAAGGTGTCCTATGCATCTATATTGCTACTCTATGAGGGACAAGCTTATTGCCACTATGTTATGTTTTCTGTATGTGAAACAAACAAACGTTTTTCAATGCATGTTATTCATGATATTTGTTTGTAGCTTGTCATGTTGCATGCATGGTTACTATGTCCTATTGTTAGAACTCCATCTTTCATGCACATGTTTAGAGTTCTTTGATCCCAGCTTTCAATGCTTGCAAATGGTTAGATCTTTATTCTGAGGGTGCATGTCACCTCAAAAATTATTCTTTTATCACTTACCTACTCGAGGACAAGCAGGAGTTAATCTTGGGGATGCTTGATACGTCGGAAACGTATCTATAATTTTTGATGCTCCATGCTTGTTTAGTATCTACTTTTCTTTGCTTGTCTACACTTTGAGGTGCGTTTTACATGTTTTCTGGTACTAACCTATTAACAAGTTGCCACAGTGTCAGTTGCATGTTTTCCGCTGTTTTTGGTTCAGAAAAGTTAGTAAAGAAATATTCTCGGAATTGGACGGGACAAACGTCAAAGTCAATTACTTTCCATGGGGAACAAGAAGTCCAGAGGGGATACGGAGACGCAAGCCATGGCGGCCAAACCCCCCTAGGTGCGGGTGGACCCTGCCCCGCGCCTGGGTAGGGTTTAACCCCCCTTGTCGCCTCCTCGGCCTCTCCCTTCGCCTATAACAATCCCCTGATGCAGAAACCCTAAGCACCCGATCAAATCTCCACAAAACCGTCTATAGCCGCCGCCACCATCGTCCCTAGATCGGGGGAATATGAAGTTCTTCCCGGCACCCTGCCGAAGGGGAGATCATCCCGGAGGCCTTCTCTCCGGTATGATGCGTGAGTAGTTCCACCATGGACTATGGGTCCATGTAGTATCTAGATGGTTGTATCTCTTCCTTTGTGCTTTCATGTATAGATCTTGTGAGCTCTACTCATGATCAAGATCTAATCTATTTGTAATCATGCATGTTTTGTTTGCGGGGATCCGATGGATATTGAGATTATTATGTTGGTTTGATTAATGGTTTTGTCTTTACGATTCTATCATATCTGTGTTGTTTGTGATCTTGCATGCTCTCCGTTGTTAGTAGCTATCTTGGCCAAGTAGTTGCTAGTGACTCCAAGAGGGAGTATTTATGCTCGATAGTGGGTTCATGCCTCTAGTTTCCAAGGGAAGTGACAATAATATCTTCAGTTGTAGATGTGTTGTTGCTACTAGGGAGAAAACAACGGTCTCTTGTTCATGGAACATGTGGACTGTTTACCTTACACACTTTGCTTAAATCAGTTGTCTGTTGCTTGCAACTTAATACTGGAGGGGGTTCGGATGATAACCTAAAGGTGGACTTCTAGTCATAGATGCAGTTGGATGGCGGTCTATGTATCTTGTTGTATTGCCCAATTGAATCTCATAGGATCTTTCTGACTAGTAATTACATTGTTATGCCTTGCTCAGTTCCTGTTAATTGCCCTGCTGTAATTTGTTTACCCTTCATGCCATGTTGTTTATCTTAGGAGAGCACCTCTAGTGAACTATGGACCCTAGTCCAATCTTTACCATTGATACATCTTCCACTATTACTTGTTTACTTGATGCAAACTATTACCTTCCACGCCATACGTTTAATCCTTTGTTATAGCAAACCGGTGAGCTTGACAATCTCACTGATTCGTTGGGGCAAAGTCCTGAGTTTGTTTTGTGCAGGTCTCCGCGTTGCTTGCAACACCTGTGTGACGTTTCCTTCCTCCTACTGGTTCGATAACATCGGTTTCTTACTGAGGGAAACTTGTTGTTGTGCTGCTTCATACCTTGCTCTTGGGGTTTGATACGTCGGAAACGTATCTATAATTTTGATGCTCCATGTTTGTTTAGTATCTACTTTGTTTTGCTTGTCTACACTTTGAGGTGCTTTTTACATGTTTTCTGGTACTAACCTGTTAACAAGTTACCATAGTGCCAGTTGCCTATTTTTTGCTGTTTTTGGTTTCAGAAAAGTTAGTAAAGAAATATTCTCGGAATTGGACGGGACAAACGTCAAAGTCAATTACTTTCCATGGGGAACAAGAAGTCCAGAGGGGAGACGGAGACGCAAGCCATGGCGGCCAAACCCCCCTAGGTGCGGGTGGACCCTGCCCCGCGCCTGGGTAGGGTTTAACCCCCCTTGTCGCCTCCTCGGCCTCTCCCTTCGCCTATAAGAATCCCCCGATGCAGAAACCCTAAGCACCCGATCAAATCTCCACGAAAGTGTCTGTAGCCGCCGCCACCATCGTCCCTAGATCGAGGGGATCTGAAGTTCTTCCTAGCACCCTGCTGGAGGGGAGATCATCCCGGAGGCCTTCTCTCCGGTATGATGCGTGGGTAGTTCCACCTTGGACTATGGGTCCATGTAGTAGCTAGATGGTTGTATCTCCTCCTTTGTGCTTTCATGTATAGATCTTGTGAGCTCCGTTCATGGTCAAGATCTAATCTATTTGTAATCATGCATGTTGTGTTTGTGGGGATCCGATGGATATTGAGATTATTATGTTGGTTTGATTAATGGTTTTGTCTTTATGATTCTATCATGTCTGTGTTGTTTGTGATCTTGCATGCTCTCCGTTGTTAGTAGCTATCTTGGCCAAGTAGTTGCTAGTGACTCCAAGAGTATTTATGCTCGATAGTGGGTTCATGCCTCTAGTTTCCAAGGGAAGTGACAATAATCTCTTCGGTTGTAGATGTGTTGTTGCTACTAGGGAGAAAACAACGGTCTCTTGTTCATGGAACATGTTGTAACACCCTCAGAATCGGCCCTATGCAAGTTTTAGCGCTTCCCGCCAAACCCGCATAGAGACAATTCAAAGGTGCCCACCAGGCACTTGCGTGCGGGTGGAAACAAAGTAATATCATTACACAATAGTCCACGATGGAACCCACAGAACATATATATACAACAACGACTCCAAGATTCAAGAATACAGATATACAATACAAAAATCCAAATCACCTTGAAAACGATACAGCATCCGACTACGGATAAGAAGCAAATTGAGCTAAGAGCCCTGAAGAATAACCAATGGCGTCCATAACTCGCCGTGCCAAGCCTAAGGGTAACCCCGCTAACGACGTCGATCTCAAAACCCGCTTAAACAAAAGGGTGCCACAAAGGGCAAAGGAAAAGAGAGCGATCAGATCGAGGCCAAGACACTACGAGACTAGAATTCAAGGCCCTCGCCACATAGGTATGGTGATCAAGCAAAGCATACAGCACTAAACAATTTATAGAGACTCAATACAACTAGCGGCTATCGATAGGGATAAGAAATATCTATTCGGATCCAACTCAAACTATCACCAAGCATACCCATCCGGCATTTCTCGAGACCAAACGAGGAAGTCAACCGAGGAACTCACACGGTTGGCGGTTTTATTTATTCGATTATCGTTGCGGCCATTACTAGTCGGTATAGATAGTCATCCCGATATAATAAGCGATGGGCACTTTTAGTTAACCATTCCGTTGTAGTTGCAACACTTACTAGTCGATACAATTAGCATGAGATATTCCAAACCAAAGCTTGTTGGTACTTTTATTTAGCCATTCCGTTGTAGTGAAGCGATTACTAGTCATATCGGATACAAGTCAAATTATAACAATAAACTTTAGTTATAGTTGTCATGATCGAGAACTGCTCCAAGTCGTCCATAACCGCGGACACGGCTTCTCGAAAAGATTTAACCGCAGGGTGCACCAAAGTTTCCACACTCACCTACACCCTTGTTGTCGGATCGTAGGTACAAGATCACAAAACATACACCCAATGGTATGTCGACGGGTTTTGGACACGACGCTTCCCAGAAAGCAAGCACATGGGGCCACCCCGCTAAGCTACGTAACGAAGTGCCCGCTCGAGACGGACCCTGTGGTTTGTGACGACGGTCAGAAACGACGGAACCCGAAAGTGTGGTGGGCTTGTCGATACGAAAACGTGGCACGGGTTCCAAAAGCAGTACAAGCGCTCCACGCAATAGTAAATAAAGCAAGAAGCATGGCATACGTGCAGATAGTAATAAAGCCCCAAACTACTTTGTGGCCCCTGCGATATTTTGAAATCAGTACTAAATCGATGGGGTGCCCACACCCCACCGTGGTTAAGCGCGCTCGATCTCGGAACAGTGTCAAGAACTCGTGGTCCCACGGACACCAGGTGAGATTAAAACCAAATATTATCTATTACCCACCGGTGCCTCTGCATTTACCTACTTTCAATTTTAGTTATTATACTGTAATTAAATCCATGATCATCTCCAACATTAAACATGCAGCATTACTCCAACAACTGTGGTACTTGACAACACGCAACAACACTTGAGCAAGCGACTACGACACGCAAGCATGATTTTTGAGTCGCCGAGTCAAGTCAAGTCGCCGAGGCTTCGGCTAATGACTTGCTGACTTGACTCAGTGACTAGGCTTGATTAGTCGCCTGAGTCGCCTTTAAAATCGAGTTCTTGGCGTAATTAGAAAGGCAGATGGTGATTTTACCTTTGGAAAATACTCCCTGACCTCGTCCATGCTCTTCTTTCTTGATTGCAGGTGTACCTTGCAGTAGCATACATGCAGTAGCAAGCATGAACATCACAAGTTAGGAAAAGCAACAGTTCTAGTTGATTGTTCCACCTTACATTAGCTATTTGTAATAATAAACTTGTACATTTGACTTGGAAAGAAATAAAGAGAAATACAGAATAACTTACTTCTTGTGTCTCCATCTGTCCAAGTTGGTTTCCTTGATGATCCATGTTTTTCTCGAGCTGATTCACATAAGAAAAACAGCAATGACTCAACATATAAATATCACCACAAAGAACAAGAATAACAATGTAAATTATGCATTAGTTCATTACAAATAACTACGAACTACCAAGTTCTTAAATATTAACAACCAGCCCCAAATCTATCCTAGATCGTGTGTCCAAAATATGGCACACGGCCCCAAAAGTATCCCAAATCATGTGTCCAAAATATGGCACACAAGCACCAAATCCCTATGCCCAAAAAGAAGCCACAGGCCCACAGCAGCCTCAAATCCCATCAATCGTAAAGGAAATCAGCATCAAATCCTCCATTGCCTCTCTCATCATCTTCATCTTCACCTTCACCTTCACCTCCGTTTCTCTCTCGGTCATCTTCACTTGTTGAATAATCTTCAAGTATAACCTCCTAATTTGGAGCATCCTCATCATCTTCTACAACTTGACGCCGAGAATATGTCATGGTAGCACTAATGACTTGGCTCCACTCCCTCGGCTTCTAATGTTGCGCATTGGACCTTTAGTTGCAAAAACCGCTTCATCAACTTGAGACCAAGTTATATCAGCCCCCTCATAAACTTTCTGGTCATTATGGTCTATCCATTCATTTCACAATCTAAATCTTCTAGGACCAACGGATCAGACCTAACCCCTTTGGAGCCTTCCTCACGAAGCTTTTGGAACCTATCGGCATTCTTCCGATTGTATTGAACAAAGGACAGATCATTGAGTCGTTGGAACTCCAACCTAGGTCTCTTTTTGCTATGGATCTGAAAAGAACATACAAGAAAACAATAACTATTAATTGTTAGTTGTTACTTTGGGCATAATCAAAGAGAAAACTATGATCTGAAAACAACATACAAGGAAACTTACATTTGCAAAGGCTGACCAATTGCGCTCACATCCTAAGTCAAGCACAAAGGCTAACTATGTGCTTTGCCAAATTTTGCGACTCAAAAGCAAGTCCACCATAAGCACCCCACCAAAGAACTAAAATACAAATGAAGAAAATGTTAGAATTTGTAAAGAAAGATGGTCACGTAATTTAAGAAAGATAGGCATGTGCTAAATTCTTACGAGGACTCTTTCTCAATCGGTCTTTGATGGCTAACTTAGAGCTGAAGCATTCACCTTCACCTCTTTCATAGTCATCAGCCAATCTGCTAATCAAGCTTGCTTTATCATCATTAGGCTCCATGTGCAGTAGCACCTCATTGAACATATGCCTAAGTTTTTGACAATATCTTGCATTCTCAGGCTTAGCTTTGAGATCAAAGAACCTGTTGGGGTTCAAGAATAGTGCAAATTTCATACAACTTCACACCCATTTGGGTTTCCACGTCTCTACTATTTTATCACCTTCTTGAGCAAATTTGGTTTGTCATCTATTGCAGCCTTGATTTTATCCTTTGCAAAGTCCATTGCTGCCATTACCTCGGGCATCGCTGGCCTCTCATCTCCATCAACAATCCTTAGTACCCTTAGAAGAGGTAGAGAAACTTTCATGCAAGTTTCCACCAAGTTCCAAAAGTTAATGGATATCACATCTTCTTGAATCTTTTGTCCCACCGGTGAGGTTGACAACTTCTTATTGTTATGCCAAACATCACTCACAAACAACTCTTTGAGAACTTGCTTGTGTTTGTGCAAGCTTGCCAAGTTGAGAAAATTTGTGGCAAAGCGAGTAGCTCCAGCCCTCACAAGATCAGCTCCGTTGGTCTTCGCTCTCATTTCATCTAAAATCTTGATATGCCTATAGATGAATGTGGTCACCCTCTTTCCATTTGCAATGCATTCAGCAAATTGCTTGATCTTGCAAATTGAACCCAACATAAGGTTCAAACAATGGGTCGCAAGGAGTCCACCATAATGTTGGGATCCTATCCATTAGCACTCTGCCTGACCTTGTAACTAGCACCATTATCCGTGCAAATCAACCACATATTTTCTTCCAATGTCATTTATCCTCTTCTCCATCGATGCATAGCAGTTCTTTGTCCGCTATTAGGCACGATATGTTGACACTATCAATGAAGTAAGTCCCAGCTGGACTATTGGCAAGAAAGTTTACCAAATGCCTGCTCCTCCCATCAGTCCACCCATCTGACATTAGTGTGCAGCCATACTCTTGCCAAGCCAGCTCATGCTTATCTCTCAATGCAGTTGTCTTTTTCTTTGCTTTCGCAAGAAGTGGAAGCCTAAGAGAATGTATTGTTGGAGGATGTAGCAGGACCATATTGCGGTGGACTCCAATGCAATCTCAAGGCTCTTGATCGTGTAACATTGAAGGGAATGGCATTAGCAAAGAAAAAATCTGCCCAATGCTCGTCAACTCTATCCTTGTCCTCGGAGGTCCTTTTGAAGCAACCTGCGTTCAATGCGGATTGAGAAGGTTCCTTTGAGTGCCTTAGCTCAACGACTTCTTCCGGACTCTTCCTAAGCATCCCAGCAATTGTTCTTGTAACCTTCTGTGTTGGTGATTCAATTAGGATAGTTTACGCCTTTCTCTTTCTTTGTTGTTGTTTGAGTTGTTCTTTGCATCTTCATCATCCTTCAGATCCTCCTTATCGGACTCCAGTAACATTATGCCTTCTTTGCATAGGCCCTCATAAAGTCAAGCATCTCCTTGAAACACCTCTGTCACCCTCTTGCATTTGGTAGAATTCTTCTTCCCTTTGGTACTAGCCCTAGCCAGGTGACGTTTGAACCTTGCTATTCCACCATGCACATTTGTCCCGCAAAACTTGCACCGTATCCTATCTCTCCTATCCATGTCATCCCAGTACCCATATTTCCATCCGGGGTCACCTGACTTTGCCCTACGCTTAGGATCCTTGGATGGATCATAAGGCTCTGGCTCAGGCCCATTGCCACCGGTTAGGTCGATATGAATTTGGTCAGCCATTTGCTATTTGACACCCTCTGAAACAGAGCAGAAACTTGTAAATAGAGTCGCAAGCATCCACAAGGCAAAAAGGCAAGTATTTTCGAGCAATGAGCCCAATTTCGAAAGCAGAGCAACATGCAAGAACATCAAAGCCCAATTTCGAGCAAGAACTAAAATCATACAGAGAAGGAGAGGTGGTCGTACTGCCGCCTAGGGTTTCCTGGCACGGGGATGAAGGAGACAAAGGTGGAGAGGCCGCATGGATGGAGGCGGAGGTACCACAGGCGCGTGGGGAAGCTTGGAGGCGACGGCTGCTGGAATCAACTGCTGCGGGTGGGGGCGCGTCGTGGGAGCTTGGAGCGTAGAATTCTTTTGAGCACGAAGCCAGCGGAGGCCAAATCGCTGTCGATTTGAAGGTCGCTTCGTCATTGGCGAGGTGGCGTCGGCTCCTAGGTCACGGCCATGGCGCCATGGGTTCTCCCGCCTTTCCTCCCTTTCTCTCAGGAAATCCACGCCTGGCGGGAGCGAGCCTTTATCCACGAGAAAAAAATTCGGCGATGGGCCTAACCTGACCAAGTCGAGCGACTCGCGGATCAATTCCGGCGATTATTCACAGCGAGTCGACGGCGAAGTCGGCATGACTCGCCTCGAGTCAAGTCAAGCCATTAGCGACCAGGACCACGTGACGACTCGGCGACTCAAAAATCATGCACGCAAGTCCAACTATCTACCAAACAACAGGTAATAGGATGTGTCCAAGACAATATAGGGCTGCAAGGGATATCACGGGTACGAGAACTAGAGCATCGCAACACAGATAGCAATAGATCAACAGGAGAAAATAAAAACTATAAAAGTAAAATAGGTAGAAAGGGGGAGAATGCTCGCCTGAAAACATTGCCGAAGTTTCGTAATCGAAGAACTTGTCGAAGCTCACAACATCTCATCGTCCTATCCGGAAAGAAGCAAAACACTAAAAGAAACAAGCGATGCAACAATTACAACTAATACGAAAGAATCGGCATGATCATGATATGATGCATGACATGGCAAGTTGATAAAGCAAACTAAGTTGGATAGATGTCATGAGCATGGCATATCGATGATACAATCTTCGTGAGGCATCGGAAGCATTAAAGTATTAATTCACATTTTACTAAGAATTTTTATTTAGGGAAAACAATGCATGAAACATGATACAATTGCAAGCATGGATGGCATAGTTAGATCCATCTCGTTATGCTTATTGATTTAGACATATTATTTGACGAATTCCGATGAGTTTTAAAAGATATGAATTATTTATTTATTTCTTTTTTTTTAAGAAAAGGACCAATGAGTTTATGTATTTAGAATAATCTAAATTGAAAACAAACTTTATATGTGAATTCTTTAAACGACTCTAAATACTTCTCATATTCTATTTTTTCGAATTTGAGTCTGTATTCAAAATATATCCACTGTTTTTGAAAAAGGGGGGGTTTGGATAAAACAAGATGCAGCCTGGGGCGTGGTTACACTGACATTACAAGTGTAGCTTGCATGGACGGGTTAACTGAATTTTTGGACCAGCAGATACAGGTTCAGATAACAATAGCCCGAATTCAGAGGAAAAAGCTAAGAGATTTTGGATGCCGCAAGGATTGAACTCGTGATGTCCTTGTTTGAGAAACTGGGCTACTGCCGTGGCTATTCTTAGAATAGAAGATCGGCTGTTTAAGAACGAGATTTCCTCTGCCGAAACCTGAAGATTTACAGCGTCTCCGGATTAGATTTTCAGAGTGAGGAAAAAAGAACAGACGAGGGATTAAAATCTGCTGATTTGGGTGGTTGACTTTATGATCGATAGGAGATCAAAGAGAAAGAACACAACAATTCGGACGACTAGCTTTGTCTGCAAAGCATCGCACGCAACATTACCTGAATGAACCAAGCAAGCAAGCAAGCAGCTCAATCGAAACGATCAGAGGCAAAACGAGCTAGCTGAAATGAACGTAGCAGTACAGTCTCAAGGCGCGCGGTGCCGACCCATGGTCGTAGCGTGTGCGCACGAGAGCAAGTTGCAGCAGTTGGATTGGAACCTCTAATATTGGATCGGAACTGGCGCGTATCAGGCTCCTGACAAAACTGATGGAGAAGGATGTCCGGTCTGAACTTTGGTATCACGTACGTGCAGATGAAACGGGGCGGCCAGATTATAGAAGCTTTTGAGACAGCGAAGGGAGGGAAAGGGGGGCAGGCTCACCCTGGGAGTTGAGGGCGACCTTGGCGAGATTGGAGGCGATCGGAGAGGAGGACTTGACGATGCCGGCGATGACCTGGTGCTTGAACAGGCGGACATAGGCGACCGTCGTGTTGGCGGCATGGATGTCCCTTCACGCTGTTACGGCTCCAAATCCTTCCGCGAAAATGGATGCAGACGACATCCTGGTCTCCATCCGGTGCTCAGCTTGGCTTGGCAAAGACCATGGCCATCAACTTGTCGACGAGGAAGGAGGCGGCGCTCTCGGTGGCAGAATTTTGTGGAGAAGCAAGGAGGAACAAACTCTCTCAATCTCGATCTAGATAGAGGGGAAAAGGGGCAGGACAGCTGGTATATGTGGGGAGGGGGTAGGAACATGTGAAGGAGTAATTGGATGGGGGCACGCCAAGCTCGTGTCTGTGCTCGCTCTCTGTCCTCAGAAAGAAGACAGACAGGAAGGAGGGTTATGGGCCAAGTGGACAAGGAAGGGAGGAACCAGATGGGCTTCTAGGAAGAAAATTATTTAAGGCCATGGTCTCTCTCTCACTCCTTTCTAAATTTTTTTAGCCTTCTTTTGTTTTAGCATTTGTTCTTTTATGAAATTCTTTTGAACCATTTTTATTTATATTTGAAAGGGAGTTTTGGCAACATAAAAGTGGATACAAGGGAATAGCACAAGATAAAGGGAATACCCACAAATAAATTCAATTTGGGCATTTTACAAGAGTAAGAACTAGGGTTTTTGCAATTGAATCAAATACTTTGAGAAATAATGGACCCTAGCAAGTGGGTACCAACTTATTGGAAAAAAATAGATATATTCAAAAGAGGGAGAGAAGTATTGGTAATAGCAACAACACAAACAAGACAAACAAATGCAAAATTTTATAAGATGCTCAAATGCAATCTGGCATGATGACATGAGGATGATGTCATGATGATGCAACAAATAACAAACATAAGGTAGTATTGATCGGTATTTCTTATGTAGCATTCCAATGTTAGACAATTGGGATGCTACACATGTGGACTGTTTACCTTACATACTTTGTTTAAAGCAGTTTTCTGTTGCTTGCAACTTAATACTGGAGGGGGTTCGGATGATAACCTGAAGGTGGACTTCTAGTCATTGATGCAGTTGGATGGCGGTCTATGTATCTTGTTGTATTGACCAATCGAATCTCATAGGATCTTTCTGACTAGTAATTGCATCGTTATGCCTTGCTCAGTTTCTGTCAATTGCCCTGCTGTAATTTGTTTACCCTTCATGCCATATTGTTTATCTAAGGAGAGCACCTCTAGTGAACTATGGACCCCGGTCCAATCTTTACCATTGATACATCTTCCACTATTACTTGTTTACTTGCTGCAAACCATTATTTTCCACACCATACGTTTAATCCTTTGTTACAGCAAACCGATGAGTTTGACAACCTCACTGATTCGTTGGGGCACAGTCTTGAGTTTGTGTTGTGCAGGTCTCCGTGTTGTTAGCAACAACTGTGTGACGTTTCCTTCCTCCTACTGGTTCGATAACCTCGGTTTCTTACTGAGGGAAAACGTGTTCTTGTGCTGCTTCACACCTTGCTCTTGGGGTTCAAAACGAGGCGCTCCTACATCAACTCAGCTCTGCATCAAGCTTTTTCTGGCGCCGTTACCGGGGAGGCTAATGACGTCTTCACTAGGGGAGTCCTTCACTTCCTTTCTCTTTACTTTGTTTATTTTGCTTGGTTCTGTTTGCCTCTTTCCAAAAAAACCAAAAAAATTAGTCTAGTTTGGTTTGCTTTCTTTATTAAAAAACACAAAAAATTAGTTCCTACTCTAGTTGCCACCTTGACCACCATGTTTCTCCCCAAGTTCGCCCTGAAATATCTTGCGATAGGTAGTGGCTCTATAATTGGGAAAGATAATATTGAAGAATTCTTTAATCATGTTAGCAAGTATGAGGATATTAAGGATAAATCTATAGCAGAGCTTGCTCCTAATTATGAGACTGCTGCAGCTTCTTTAGTTCATATGTTGGAGGCTAGGTTTGTTAGCCTTAACCCATTCATACAATTCTTGTTCCTAAAACTAAAAGAAGAAAAGAATGCTGAAAAGAGAGAATTCATCCTTGAAACTTTATTAAAATAATTCCATGATGTTGCTAGGGAAGCCAAAAAGGTCTTTGAGCGTTTCAATATGCTAGGCTCAAGTGTAGATGTTGTGGGTACTTCTGATAAGACTAAGCCCAGAGAGGAATTTAAAATACCCATACCCTTTAAGCTTGTTGGAATGCATGAAGTCTTTGAAAAGAATTTCGATTGGATTGCTCCTGAAAATATTTTTGATGAAAGTAGTAGACCAAAGAGAGATGAGAAGGGATCCTCCAAAACCCATTTGGATGAGATACCTTTTGAAAGGATACGTATGTCGCCTAGAGGGAGGGGTGAATAGGCGATTAAAACTTTTCCTAGAGTGGCTCAACAAAGGCGGACTAAAACTAGCGTTTTACTTTGTCAAGCACAACCTAGAACAACTAGGGTTTACCTATGTGCACCAACAAATTATGCTAAGCAATACAAGCAACAAAGTGATAACAAGATATAGATTACTTCAAGCACGAAGGCTATCACAATGTAAAGTGCATAAGTAAAAGCTCGGGTATAGAGATAACCGAGGCACGCGGGGACGACGATATTTTACCGAGTTCCTCCCAACATGGAGTACGTATCGTTTGGAGAGGGGGTGGTATCAAACCACCAACGCCACAAAAGGCCTCCCTTATTTTCCGGTGAATCTCACCCCAATGGGATCGATTCACGCTTCCACTATCGGTGCACTTGTCCGTGGCAACCGGAACCTCTCACAAGGTTGGGGCACTTCTCCACAACTTAATTGGAGGCTCCCAACAAACGCCACAAAAGGCCACAATGAATGCCACCAAGGCCACAATTCCACCAAGGCCAAAAAAACATCTAGGGTTCCAAGAACCCAAGAGGGACAAGCTCCAATGAGCAATTCAAACCAAATCCTCCGAGGAGAACTCAAACCGATGCACCAAATGCAAATGGCAAGAACACCACAAAGATGCTCAAATCCCTCACTCTCAAGTTCCAACAAAGCTACTAAAGCTATTGGGGGAACAAGAGAGGAGGAATCAAAGAGAGACACAAAATCCCCCAAAATCTAGATCCCCAAAGATGCACTCACAAAGAGATGAATCGGTTAGGTCAAAACGTGGGTCTAGATCTCCTCTCTCTTCCACTCAAATATGGGCAAGAATCATCGGAGGGAAAGAGATTATGCAAGATTCAAAATCTAGAGCAAGTGTGGACAAAGCTTAGCCTAATAGATAAGAGAGGAGCGACTTAAACTGAAAAAGGGCAAAGCCTTAAATAGGGCCCCCAAAAAAACTAGCCGTTTGGGGCATTTTTCAGAACGGTCCAGTACTACCGGATTTTACCGGTAGTACCGCACAAGTCCCAAACCGAACAAAGAAATCAAGGCAGAGAATATGGGGATGCGAGAGGGGCCAGCGCAGCAGCAACGCATGCGAGTGGAGGCAAGCGGGCCAAGATATGGACTCTCTGCCTTGACATACATGACGAGCATCTGTATGCAGCAAGAAAGCGGGCGTGGAGGCCATCAAGGCCATAGCCTCATGGCGAAAGCAGGAGAAACATGCGGCGGCAAAGAATGAGAACAGCATACGATCAACGCCAATGACAAGGCCAAAGACGCTGGAATCGCGGTAGGCGTGGAGGCAGCGGGGCCTGTGGCCAGCGCGATAGCAGCGAAAAGCGCTTGTGAGCAACATAAAGGCAGCGCTGGTCAACGCGGCGAAGCGGCGAGCAAGCGTGAATTTGATCTGGATCTGAAAGAATCGGCGGCGGTACTACCATTACCGGACAGTACTACCGGGCCAGGTAGTACCGGATTTAGGTACCTAGCGAGGCGAAAAAAACACCCATTTTAGGCCGGTAGTACCAGCCCGTCCAATGGTACTACCATGACCCGTAAAAGATTGGCAGACAAATATTCAAACGACAATAACTTTTGACTGGAAGCTCCGATTGACCCGATTCAAATTGCGTTGGATAGAGGACGACAAGGAAGAAAGTATCAAGTAGGATAATGTGAGATACCTCACTTGGTGAGAAACCGAAAAGCCGCATAAATCAAAATCGCAACAAGATACATATGGGAGATCCGATTTTGATGAACAAGAGCTTGTTATGGATATTACCACAAGCTCTATATCCTCACATGGATAAGACCAAATAACAACAAAATACGATGATGCAAGTATGCAAAGGTTTGAGCTCTCTCCGAATGATGTGACCAAATTACTCATACGAGAGCCCCTCTTGATAGTACGGTTATCTATCCTAAACCCGGTCTCCTACACACAACAAGAGACCGGCAAAAGGGAAAACCTATCAAGATTATACCTTTGACTTGAGCATTCCACTTGAGCTCAATGTAGACGATCTTGCCCTTCTCAAGGTGGAACACCTTTCTTAATTCCTCTTCATCGACCTCGCATATTGAGCTTGCCCAACATATCTTCTTTGTATTTCATCGACCTTGAAGCCAACACATGCTCCAAGCGATGCCAATGGACAAATCCTACAAGTATAACTTAATACACACATTAGTCCATAAAGATTGTCATTAATTACCAAAACCACACATGGGGGCCCAACATGTTCTTTCACCTTTCATAGTTGTAGACTTTGCAAGTATTGATGTTAATGCTTCCTCATTTGAAAATACTTGATTCTTCTTGCTTCTTGTGCTTAACTTAAAGGCGTTAAAGAAAAGTACTTGTTGGGAGATAACCCAAGAGTTTAATTAAGTCTTGGAAGTTATTACTTCAGTAATGACCTCTCCTTATCCTTTTTGTTTTCTTTTTTTTGCCAAGAATGACCTCTAATGAGAGGGAAGTAAGATTTGGGGAGTTGCTGTCCCAAAACAGATTTCTGTCCTCCACCAACAAAATTCGTGAGGAGTCTCTGTAACTAGGATTGAGCTCACAATTTATGAATAAATCCCCCAGTATGTTATCTAACTTTCGTTAGTTCAACACTTTGATTTGAGCAACATAAGATGTTCGAAAAAATCGGTTTCTACCTGCTTTGATGTCATTTTGATGATTTCTGCCATTATCTGCATTTGCTTCTTATTGATTCCTTTTTTATTTCTCTTTAGGTGAATTGAGATTTTTGAAGGAGTTACTACAGTAAATTGTGTTTTTAATGAAAAGCCTTGTCGTTTCAAAGCTTTGCCAGAGGTCTAATATATTTTGAATAAACTAATGTTGCTAATGAAGGTTGTGTGAAGTTTTGTATGAAGGAAAAATTTCAGGTGTAGAGAGAGAATGATGCAATGAGATGAAGAATGGACAAAAGCTCAAGCTTGGGGATTCCATCATGGTGTCACCCCAAGAAATATTCAAGAGGTAAAAGCGTCAAAGCTTGGGGATGCCCAAGGCATCCCCTTCTTCATCAATAAAAAGCTCAAGTTTGTCTAGACACTTCGTTTTTATTGTTTCATGCACAGTTGTGTTGTTCTTAGAGCATCTTAATTTTTGTTTGCTTTGCTTAGTTTGTTTAGTTTGCTTGAGTAGTTTGTACCGCCGTTTTTGATGTGTTGTTTTGCAAATAAGTTGCTTGGTGTTGGAAAGGAGTAGTAAGTTCTTGCTTGTAAGTGCAAGAGGAGCTTGCATTGACTGTGACTTAGACTTTAGCATGACATGCTAAGTGTTGTTTTGGCTTTATGCTTAGTGATTATTGCTGTAGCATGTCTTTTTCCAAACAATTGGGATTGCTTAGTGTGTCTTGAAGAAATTATACGTTGTTTTAGCATGCAAAAGCATAGTATTGTGGCATTCTCCTTTGATGTTTTGCTTGGGTTGACTTGGCACATGCTCACACCATGTTATAACTATGACAAGTTACCATTATCCTCTATGATCATTTAGTCCTTGACTTGTAGTACCATTCTATGCTTTGATTAGTAATGCTTTGTTGTACTGCATGATTATGGCCATTATGCTCTCTTAGTTGGTTGCTCCCAGTCTTTTGCTAGCCTCCACTTGTATGAGTAAGTTCTACTCATGCTTCCAACTCCCAAGAAACCAAGTTTTTCCAAAGTGTCCACTATAAACTCCTATGCATGGTGTGTTACACCATTCCAAGTATATTCTTGTTTTCAGATATCTTCCAATTAAAAACTATTTTGTTATGTGAAAACTTAGTGATTAAAGCCCTCACAAACTTGATGGCACACTTTATATTCTTTGCCCCTAATAAACTTAAACCATTGTGTCATCTATGTTGTGTATGATTGCACTTATACATTGGAATTAGCAGAACCGTGCTGTCACGGGGAACGTTTTCAACATTGCACTTATACTTTGTACTCAGTTGATATCATGCTATTTTGTCTATGGATGTCACCGGTGTGAAATAAAGAGGGAACTTGTAAGTCCATGGAGTTTGTATCATGTGTTAGAGAAACGCCTAGGCCGCTAGCCTAAGTCATGCCTAATCATGGTGGAAACTTGCAGCATCACCATAGTGACATCTTTGAAGCATTCTTCTTATAAAAAAAGAGACACCTTGAGAAAAGATAAAAGAGAGAAAAAAGCACCATATTCCCATGGTTAATAAGAAGATTGCTGAGATGCTCATTGTTTGCTTGCCTTGTCATTTTGGTTATGGGATAGCTCCTGTACCATGTGCAAGGGGTACCCCGTTGGCGGTTCTCAATGATATGCAAATACTTACAGTGACAAGAACTTACAGGTGACTAAAGTTGAGTAGCATGAGGTGTGGCCCTCATATTCAAGGGACTTGAGATTACCAACTTATAATTCGCCAAGCATATACTCCATCTTTGTTCACTTTAACCTTAATCACTTCAAGATGCTTATGATAGGGGGAATGAGGGCTGAAAGCTAACAAGTAACATAATTTTTGGAAGCTCTTTTTAAAACTTGAAATCCCTGCTTCCTTTACAAAAAGGCTTTTCTTCCACCACTATTGAGTCTCCATCTTCTACCTTTAGGCACCATTAAGAGAGCATAGTTGTCATTCTGTGTGCAGTGTTCCAAAGCTTATTGATTGATGCATATTGTGATATTACTTGTTCTTGTGCTATTTGTTTCTAGTCACCCTTGTGAACTTTGAAGGTGTCCTATGCATCTATTTGCTACTCTATGAGAGACAAGCTGATTGCCACTATGTTATGTTTTTTGTATGTGAGACAAACAAATATTTTTCAATGCATGTTATTTATAATCTTTGTTTGTAGCTTGTCATGTTGCATGCATAGTTACTATGTCCTATTGTTAGAACTCCATCTTTCATGCACATGTTTAGAGTTCTTTGATCCCAAATTCAATGCTTGCAAATGGTTGGATGTTTATTGTGAGGGTGCATGTCACCTAAAAAATTATTCTTTTTATCACTTACCTACTCGAGGACGAGCAGGAGTTAAGCTTGGGAATGTTGATACGTCAGAAACGTATCTATAATTTTTTATGCTCCATGCTTGTCTAGTATATACTTTGCTTTGCTTGTCTACACTTTGAGGTGCTTGTTACATGTTTTCTGGTACTAACCTATTAACAAGTTGCCACAGTGCCAGTTGCCTGTTTTCTGTTTTTTTGGTTTCAGAAAAGTTAGTAAAGAAATATTCTTGGAATTGGACAGGACAAACGTCAAAGTCAATTACTTTCCGTGGGGAACAAGAAGTCCAGAGGGGAGACGGAGACGCAAGCCAGGGCGGCCAACCCCTCCCCCCCTAGGCGTGGGTGGGCCTGCGCCTCACTGAGTAGGCCTCCCCCTTCGCCTATAAGAAGCCCCCGATGTAGAAACCCTAAGCACCCGATCTAATCTCCACGAAACCGTCTGTAGCCACCGCCACCATCGTCCTTAGATCGGGGGGATCTTAAAAGTTCTTCCCAACACCCTGCCGGAGGGGAGATCACCCCGGAGGCCTTCTCTCCGGTATGATGCGTGAGTAGTTCCACCTTGGACTATGGGTCCATGTAGTAGCTAGATGGTTGTATCTCCTCCTTTGTGCTTTCATGTATAGATCTTGTGAGCTCCGTTCATGATCAAGATCTAATCTATTTGTAATCATGCATGTTGTGTTTGTGGGGATCCGATGGATATTGAGATTATTATGTTGGTTTGATCAATGGTTTTGTCTTTATGATTCTATCATGTCTGTGTTGTTTGTGATCTTGTATGCTCTCCATTGTTAGTAGCTATCTTGGCCAAGTAGTTGCTAGTGACTCCAAGAGGGAGTATTTATGCTCGATAGTGGGTTCATGCCTCTAGTTTCCAAGGGAAGTAACAATAATCTCTTCGGTTGTAGATGTGTTGTTGCTACTAGGGAGAAAACAACAGTCTCTTGTTCATGGAACATGTGGACTGTTTACCTTACACACTTTGCTTAAAGCAGTTGTCTGTTGCTTGCAACTTAATACTGGAGGGGGTTCGGATGATAACCTAAAGGTGGACTTCTAGTCATAGATGCAGTTGGATGGCGGTCTATGTATCTTGTTGTATTGCCCAATCGAATCTCATAGGATCTTTCTGACTAGTAATTGCATTGTTATGCCTTGCTCAGTTCCTGTCAATTGCCCTGCGGAATTTGTTTACCCTTCATGCCATGTTGTTTATCTAAGGAGAGCACCTCTAGTGAACTATGGACCCGGTCCAATCTTTACCATTGATACATCTTCCACTATTACTTGTTTACTTGATGCAAACCATTACCTTCCACACCATATGTTTAATTCTTTGTTACAGCAAACCGGTGAGCTTAACAACCTCACTGATTCTTTGGGGCACAGTTTTGAGTTTGTGTTGTGCAGGTCTCTGTGTTGCTAGCAACAACTGTGTGACGTTTCCTTCCTCCTACTGGTTCGATAACCTCGGTTTCTTATTAAGGGAAAACTTGTTGATGTGCTGCTTCACACCTTGCTCTTGGGGTTCCCAACGAGGCGCTCCTACATCAACTCAGCGCCGCATTAGGGTTTCCAACGAAGCGTCCCACGACAAGTGTTGGGCGCCATCAAAGGGGAGCACGAAAACAAATCTTCATTCAACTTATAGTAAAAACGAGGGGGTGAAAATAAACCCTTGTTGCAATATGCCCGAGAAAAGCGAGTTCCAAGACCAGATGCAACTCCACCACCACCCCCCCCATTCAAGAAAAGCCAGTTCAAAGTCCACATGCAACTCATAGTGAAACAAAAAGGGATCAAAAACAAATCCTCAGTTGCAACCCTAGTTGAAACTACCCCTAGAAAAATCCAGTTTCAAGTTAAAAATGCAACTCATATTAAAACAAGGGGAGCAAGAAAACAAATCGTTATTCAATCGTAGTAAAATGAAGGGTGACCACGAAAACAAATCCTCAGTTACAACTCCCCCGAGAAAAGCCAGTTTCAAGTCCAGATGCAAATCGTAGTAAAAAGAAGGGAATCACGAAAACAAATCCTTGGTTCCAACCCTAGTTGAAACTATCCAAGATAAAGCCTGTTTCAAGTCCAGTTGCAACTCGGAGTAAAACAAGGGGAGCACAAA
This sequence comes from Avena insularis, assembly GCA_023614405.1. Taxonomy (NCBI): domain Eukaryota; kingdom Viridiplantae; phylum Streptophyta; class Magnoliopsida; order Poales; family Poaceae; genus Avena; species Avena insularis. The sequence continues at coordinate 312,967,636 of CM042693.1, read as the reverse complement.
AATAAATCGGCATTCAACTCATAGTAAAAACGAAGGGTGGCCGCAAAAAATCTCCCACGAGAAAAGTCAGTTTCAATTCCATATGCAACTCGTAGTAAAAGAAGGGGAGCACAAAAACAAATCCTCGTTCAACTCATAGTAAAACGAAGGGTGATATACGAAAACAAATCCTCAGTTGTAACCCTAATGCAGCTCCCTTAAAAGAAGTTAGTCCCAAGTTCAGATGTAACTCATAGTAGAAGTAAGGGGAGCACGAAAACAAATCCTCATTGAACTCATAGTAAAAGTAAGGGGGACCACGAAAACAAATCCTCAGATGCAACCCTACTTGCAACTCACGCAACAAAAGCCAGTTCCAAGTCCAATGTCAGGGTAGAATCCAACACCGAGGGCTCCCAAGTTCAATCGCTCTAAAAACAACAAAACAAACTCTACGCCATTGGTCTAACACCTAGCAATGCACTTGGGAGAATGCAATGTTGTGGGTTTCTAAGTTTAGCTGCTCTAAAAATAACAAAACAACTATGCTGCTTTAAAATAGCAAAACAACTATGCGCCCAACATCAAGTATGATAAAAAAGATATAACACAAATACCAAAAATAGACTTCAACACAATACCAAAAAACTACACTTGAGTTTAATTGGTGCAACTCATATTAAGAATTGAACACGGAAAAATTCTCAATTGAAATAAAATGATGGTTATCACATATGAATTTATCCACGTAAAAAAATCATATAGGACAGAGTTAAAAAATAATTTATTACATTAAAAAAAGATAACACAAAACCCGTAAAATTTAATACATGACACCTAAATACGATTTATTACATCACCAAGTAAAACAAAAAAATGAAGTCTTGAAAACTTAAATATCTAACATGATAGAACAATATCATGTTGTTTAATCTTGCCCGCCAGCTTTGTAGAAATTGAGGCTGGCCAATTCATGTTTGGTGAAATTGTTAAAATCTTCTTCTTGATGTCTACCATTGCGATGACAAGATCCCTGGCCTCCAAGTTTGCGATACCACGAATTCACTGAGTTATCATCAAAGCTCACGTATTCTCCACGACGTCCCAAATGTGATCTTGTTAAGACATCATCGTTGCGGGCATAGATAACTGTATTTTTGATTGGAGCTTCCTATTTAAAATAAAAAACATTAGCAAAAATATACAAAGAGGAAGACATTAAATTTGGAAAAAATAATAAAAAGAGTTATAATTGATAGGTTAATTAAAAAACACGTATGCTAAAAACTAACCAAGCGGTATAAATCATCGTCATCAAGTTTGTGAATAAAGAACTTTGGGCCATCAACATTGCAGTTTAACGTCTCCATAAGATTGAAGTCGATATCAGCCAACAAAAAATGAATTGAGTTGTCCAATGTATGCTTCATCTTTATGGAGAAGACTTTATTCACATATATAATCATGTATGTGTTTTGATATCATTTTGTACCACATCCCAATGTTCATCACATCTGAGCTAGACATCCCGCGAAGCGGTAGTGCTTGTCTTATGTTGAGCATAACAAAAGTTGTAAATACTATGGAGACTACTACACCTCAACTGACGGGAGGCTTCGTTTTATGAACGGGTGGAAACAATTTGCTGGCAAGAGTCATCTGCATGATGGAATCAGTGTTCTAATCTTGTTTCACAAGTCTGCAGATGGGCTGCAAATTTCTTTCGATTCTATGTTGTGCACTACTAGACCTATCACTGCACGTGTTATGTTTACTTGAAGTTGTTGTCCTACCAAGACTTTCATGGTTGCGCCTTTATTTTGTGTTATGTATAAGACTGTGTGTTATCTTTTTCATGCTTTTGATGAATGTGTAAGACCAAAGTAAACCAAGTTGTATGACAGTATGTAAGATATGCTGCTATGCCTTTTGTTGTTGAAGTGAACTAAATCAAGTTTACGCCGGTACAACTATGCATATATACATGTTGCATGAATTTTTATATTGTTTCATCACATTCTAACATGCTTATCTTAAGTTTATCCCTGGAAAGGTCCTCAACTTACAAGATTTTTTATTCTTTTTCTTATAAATTAATGAATAATGCACATGGTTCATGCTGAGGAAGTTGTTCTGCTTGGTACTGCTCCCTTCATCATGCAGGTGGACCATAGCTGAGTCTAGATTGGATGGAGGTATCTGCGTAAAAAAACAGATAACAGATAAATCAGTTTTTATTAGTGTAACTTAGAAAGTAATATCAGTTTTGGTTGTTAGCATTTTTTACATGAGTACATATTACATGTTCAGCAACCCAGTCTGAATCTGCAAAATGACAACAATTATCTATTAAATACTTAACAAGGAAAATAGAGAGAGATGGAGATAGTTGTGGAATTGGCGGCTCAACCTTTTGTAACATTCTTTTAATTTGTATACACAGGTTCATTTGTCTATTCTAATTGAGTGAAGTAACAAGCGAATTAGGGAGTGGCGTCTGAAGAAGAGATGGTGATGCTCACCATGGTTAGTGTCCTCCTGCCGTGAATCCATACTGTGGAAATCTGCATCTTGTTCCAAGCTTCTACTTAACTTTCCGTTCTATTTTTTTTAGCAAAGAAGAGAGAGTAGTAGGGGAATTTCCTGAGCTCAATCTGGTAGTGGGCTATAACTTATAACTTTTCTATTTCCTCCGTCCAGAAATAACTGACATGGGTTAGTCTAGATTCAAATGTATCTAGACGTATTTTAGTGTATAGATATATTCAAATCTAGAGTCAGTTATTCCTGGACGGAGGGAGTATTATTTTCATGGGTGTCTTCAGCTTTTTTTTTTGCTTCCTTCTCAAGTTCTGGTCTTTGCCCGGATGACAACAGCCCAACAAAAACGAAAAAACAAAAACAAAACACAACAGCCCAACAGGGGAGCAGAGCTGGTGACGGGCTGAAAGAGATGCGCTGACGTCAGTCGCAGGTGTAACTTAAGTCAAGATCGACTATGCCATAGATACTCCAAACTAAAAAGAGAGATGGGAGTACCCTTTGCCCAAGGAGATATCAACTACTCTCTCCGTTTCATAATATAATATAAGATGTTTTAGCTTTGTAAAAGAATGTATCTGGTCCTCTTTTTATGTATAGATTCGGAGTGAATCAACACACTTAAAAAGGTCTAGATACACTCTTTTCACAAATCTAAAACATCTTATATTATATTATGAAACGGAGAGAGTACCTAAGAATATCTTAAACTACTGCAAGAAACAAAAGTTACAGAAAATAAACTCAAGTCCTCGGTAGACTTTGATTCAGGCTTCTGCTACAAATGGAGTTAAACATCAACTGTTCCTACTAGTACATATAATTTATAATAGTATAAAAAGAGCATTCACCTTGACACTTCATAGCCTTAACATACGAACTCATATGAAAGCTCATATTCATGTTATGCAAGTGTGTTATAAGTTGTAACAGGTTCTCCAATTCACCCTAATCTTCTCCAACTCACTGTAATATGTGCACAAAGGCATGAAAAGAAGAGAATTATTCATCACATTACTATATATTGGTTACAAATTACAAACTATATAAAAAATCATCCTGCTTTATCAAACAAAGTTGATGCAGACTCAGCTAAATCAAAATGATACTTGCATACTGTCACAGTCAATTCAAAATCAACTATATAGAGAGAGCAACTATATCTAGAACAATATATCAGCTGATATCAAATCAGGCCACTCAGTAGTTCAGAAATAATAACAAAAATGCACTGTGTCTGTACCGAATTTACTACTGCCCACAAACTTGTAGTTTAGTTGAAATAAACATGGAAACATCTGAGTTATGCATAAACCCCTAAGCCATCACACCCAGTAGCTTATTACCCCATGATTACTAAAGAGCTATTCCCTTTGTTACAAGGCCCATCCTGGTATAACTGCTTGCTTTACAGGCTCCATTACTACACTAGTATAGTTAATGGTATTCTAATCAGCTCTTGCAATATTCTATCACAATGAATAAAGGCAGGTATTCTTTGAAATCTCTTGATAAATATGCACAGATTACTGATTTCAAGGCAACGCCATTTATGCATATTAACCAACTTATAGTTTAGTCACTGACAGACAGTAACACAACAATACATTACACATTCAAATGCAACACCCATTTAAAAAACAAATAACAAAAGACGAGCATTGTTGACAAATATAGGGCTTTAAAATCATCTTTGCAATTTACCGCTTCAGCCCCTCTTATGCTCCCTGGTCTTCTCCCCTGCACGCTTTGCCCCCTCTGGACCATGTCCCTCATCCTCATCCAGTCCACGGCTTTCTGACATACGGTGGCTCTTTTTCTTGCTGGATCGCTTCCTCTCATATGGTGAGTCACTGCCAGCACCGTCACCATTAGATGCATCCCTACGGTAATGACGTCTCTTGTGGTGGTGGCGATGTCTCTTCCCTTCCCCTCCAGACTCATTGCTGTCCGATGATTCATCCTTCTTGCGGTGTGTCCTTCGTCTCTTCCTATCCTTCCTACTCTTTCTGTGTCTCTTCCTGTCAGAGTCACTCTCACTATCCAGATCCGAGCTTTCACGCTTCTTCCGCCTATCCTTCTTCCTATCCTTGGTTCTCTCCTCCTCCGAGTCTTCTTCACTGTCGCTCTTTCTGCTCCTCCTATGCTTTGATCTTGCCTTGCTGCTGCTCTTATGGCGGCTTGTTTTCTTGTCTTTCTCCTCGGACTGCTTCCCCCGGCGACTCTTAGCACGCTCCCGCTCAGCAATTAGCTTCTCCAGCACAGGATCAATATCCGAGTCCGAGGAATCGCTGTCAACGTCGTCCTCGTCTTCCTCATCAGAACCTTCCTCGTCAGCATCCCTGCCACCAGAGGTTCTTTTCTTGAACTCAGCTAACTTGGCCTGCGCCTCAGCCTCAGCTAGGATGTCCTCATCTATGCCGATCGTCTTGACAGATAGGAAGTTGCGGCACTGGAAGGTGAGGTGACCGACACGGCCGCACTTCTTGCAGGCGCCCCGGGTCTCGTCTGTGGGGACACTGGTGGCCCGGGCGAGCGCGAGAAGTCCCTGGAAGCTGCTGTAGGCGTTCTCGGAGGAGGCGGCGGGGTCCGAAGAGGGCGGCGCGGCGGCTTCGGCGGCGGCGTTGGCCGCTGCGGCCGCGGCGTTGGCGGAGACGGAGGAGGAGGGGGCCTGGTGCTTGTTGTTCTCGGGGGCGTAGGGGTCGTAGCCGATGGCGCTCTGCCAGATGCCGTGCGTCTGAAGAGCCGCACTGCTGTGCACGCGGTTGTTCGCCGGCATGCGAACTCGCCCCGCTGTCGCCGGCATCTTGGCTCGCCGGTGTTAGGGTTAGGGCTTGGTGGGTGGGGAATTGGGGATTTCCTCTGTCGATTTGGGGGCGGAGGTCAGAGAATCGTGTATGACTTCTCACTGGACAGATCTATATACGCTGATGGGCCAACGTGAGGTTAGGCCGAATTCCTCCTGCGCTTGCACGCCTAGTTGCGCTTGTGCTCGGTCGGCCTAATCTGCGGTTGATCGCTTTAGGCCTTGTTCGGTTTAGGGCCTGTTTGTTTGGACTTTTAGCCGCTTTTCACTAGAAAAAGCTAAAAAAAACTAGCCAAACGGGATAGCTGCGCGTTGGGCTTTGGCCGAAGCGGTGGACAAAACAGGCGATCCCGGGAAGCACGTACAGGGGTGCTTCCCGCAGACCGCGAATCGTTTCGGTCCAAAATTACAGACGAGATGCCACCGACGCTAGCAATCCTGGCCAAAAGAAAAAAAAACGCAAGGGAAACCCACCCCGACCCTGACCCTGGACTCCTCCTGGAATCGTACGTACGGTTCCAGCTCCCCGCCGCCAGAGGATATCCGCCGCCATAGCTTGCCCCGCTGCCCGACCTCCTCCCCCGCCGCCATAGCTTGCCCCGCTGCCCGAGTTCCTCCCGAACCTGGAGCTTCACCCGCCGCCAAGCCTCTCCCTCCCCGAGCACACACGGTGCTTCCCCGCCAATGACCCTCTCCTCCTCCCCGAGCTTCTTCCTCCCGCCGTCGACCTCGTCACAGGAAAGGTGAGATCACCATTGATTTGACGAAGCATAACTGCAATCTTGGAACGAGCTATTGCAGCTTTGAGAAAATTTACATATCGAGATAACATAAAACCTTTTCAAGACATTCCTCAAGCATAGTGATCTAATTTAATTCTCATTGACCAAACTGAACTTAGCTAAGTATAGCTGCTGCAATGAAACACGCACAGGCACCGCCGACGAAAATTGGACGCCGTTGCATCAGGATTACCTCGCAACTCTGCAGTCTGCACCCACAAGCCACACCGTCGCAAGGAGTGACCGTGCATGTTGATGATTGATGAAAGGGAAGATGCAAAGCTCCAGGCACGCCCCGACAATAGTTAGGACAAGCCGCGCCGAATTACGCATGACAGCGATGGTGCATGCATCGGCACCGAGCACGCTCTTTCCTCCTCTCCTGCATATAGCAACAACTTGCTAGCAGGAGCTTTTGCTTGTTGCCCGATGCCCTGATGTGCCTGGATGTGATGCGTAATTAAAAGTACTACTACGTGCATAGCCGCCATCCCAGATGGCGAAGTCGCCGCTCCTTCCGTTACGCTGCCGAAATCAGAACCCATGAACATGCTCGCGATCCTTTTGCTTAGCTGTGCAGTAACCTGGCCTCGGCAATATCCTTTTGCTTAGTTTGTATCTTGAACGATCCATTGAACAGCATCATCTGGGTTCTCTTGGATTGCCTGCAAATAAGATGTCAAATAGAATACACGTCTTGCTGCTTGCCAGTGTCCAGATTTTGCACCTTTCAGTTAAAATTGAAGTGAATGGCTTCATTTGGGTGATAGTTTGTAAACATTACCTGCTTTAGCGTATAAAGAGCTCGCTCTTCTGCGTCATTTAGAACAACCTGTGATTACATACCGACCAGGTATATGATTAGGTTCATCTACGTCATTTTTTAGTATCTAGATGTTGTGTTGTTGTAATATTGATGTTGTCTGCTGCTACTACTGTGAGGTTGCATGGTGATGCTACTGCTTGTATCAGTAATTTAGCATCAATTCAGTCAAAATACATCCTGTATAGCCTTGTTGTAGCATCAATTTAGCTTGTCTTGCTGCCTGCTGTTTTGAAGGACTGACTTCTTGGTTCTTTCTGAAACTGAATTGAAAGAATCAGCGTGACTACTCCAGCAAAGAAGACTAGACATCTTGTCTTTGTAGCCTGATAGTTTTTCATTCATGGTAACCTGAAGAATATGTTGCTAGAAGAAGATGATCGGTTTGATAGGTGTGGATGTATCTATGTTCATTATGATGCTATCTTATTTTGTGTAATGGTCGGATATGTATTTTGGACAAACTCTATATGACATATGGTACTTTAATAATGACGTATGCGTTTATGCACTTCAGTAGTCAAATATACATGTTATATGAATTACAAGGACATTACAAACAATTCCTTAAATACAAATAAGGTAAATACTATAAAATCTAAACAAAAAAAAACGTAGTATTTTCCTCAAGACAGCTAGCCTTCCAATGACAAATAGCCAAATTAGCCACAGTCCAAACAAACAGGCCCTTAGCTAGGTCGCCATGTTTGGCTGTTAGATCCACCCGATGGTGTGTGTGTAAGAACCTTCTCGTTGAATGAATAAAGGGTGGTGTTTTGCTCAAAAGAAAAAAAATCAGAAATTCTATTGTCAGACCGTTTGGTTGATTCGTAAAATCCGGCAGAAGGTGTGAACGCGGATTGTTAGCCAGCTTAGAATCGTATCAAAAATTCAAAATGTCTTATAGATCAAAACGTTTGTCCGATTTAGGATCCGTTTTCACCATTGAACTAGTCGCGACGAGATCTTCAAAACTAATCTCATGTTGATATGTTTTGATGAAAAACAATTCGGAGCAAAAAGTTATCCACCATAAACACATGAGTTATCCATGTCATCTATCTATCTACTGATTTTTCTTGAGGTAGGTTAGTCAAATATGTTTCCGTCCACTAAAAATACGTTTTCAACCTCTATCTCTACGCCGAGTCCAATCTCCATCGAGCAAAGTCCGAAACGAACTGTCCTAGCACACACACGCACGGACCCGAAATCTGCCGGTGTCTTTGTCCGCTCAAATTACCTTGGTCCGCATCTTATCCGCTCCCGCACCCTCTCTCTCTCCTATCAGTTCCGCCCCTGCCTTGTTCCGTCACCGGCCACGATCAACACTTCGTCGCGTTGGCCAGTGTTGCTCCTCAGACCCGCATGACTGTGTGGGTGTGCGGCTGCTGTAGTCTCGGTAGCGCAACATCGCCTTTTCGATTTACCTCATGCCAATAGCTCGCCACTTCGTCTGGACAAACAGAACTATGGTGGTGGCCAATAGCTCGACACTTCGTCTGGACAAACAGAACTATGTGGTGGCCACCGTGCAGCAGCGGTACGTTCCTTAGTTCCTCGCAATCAACTCCTATATCCGCTCCATGGTCTACTTTGCCTCCCGCCACTGCCAGTTCATGATGTTAATTCATCAATTTTGCGTTGGCCGGCGTTGCTCCTCAGACCCGCATGACTGCATGGGTGTGCGGCTGCTGTAGTCCCGGTAGCGCAGCAGCACCTTTTCGATTTACCTCAGGCCAATATCTCGCCACTTGGTCTGGAAAACAGAACTATGGTGGTGGACAATAGCTCGCCACTTCGTTTGGACAAACAAAACTATGGTGATGGCCATCGTGCAGCAGCGTTACGTTCCTTACTTTCTCGCAATCAACTCCTATATCCGCTCCATGGTCTACTTTGCCTCCCGCCACTGCCACTTCATGATGTTAATTCATCAAATTTGGCTTAATATATGTACGAAAGAGTTATTGGTGTCTTTCAGTGCGTGTAATCCTGCAGTTTTGGATAGTTGGACCTATACTACTTTACACTGATCAATACTGCTCCATTTAGTACTATGGATATAATATATAAATATCTTTGCACACTGGTTTTTACGTTCATGCCAGTTTTCTTATAAAAAAGCATATCATCAAGGATAAATGAGTCTGGCAGGTTACGCTGTTGACCTCCCCTTTGACTTCGCGGTGCTGGCCGGCGCGACTACGATGTTCCCCGTCGCACCTAGGGTTCGGCATGGCGGCTGCAGTGGCAATGGTGCTTGCTAGCGACAGCGGGAACGCGACGGAGCCTGCGGGAGGGGAGGCAAAGAAGGAAGGACCGGGGGAATGCTGTAATGTTCGCCCATGGTCAGATTCTGGCTGGCGGAAGGCGACGCGGAAGATGAGAACGCACGCGGGAATACTTTCAGCTCGGAAATTGGATGCACGCACAAGGTTGCGTTTTTTCAGCTTGCCCTTTGCTGTGTCACAAATATGCATCGCCGAGGGCCGAAATTTAGGACATGCTGGAAGCATTTTTGGGCACTCCGGATATTTTGGCACCTGCTAGAGCCACGTTTTGACGTGCTGGTACTGTAAAAGATCTTTTATTGGACACCAATGTCATTTTTTGGCAGGCGTTGGAGTTGCTCTAGGGGCATACCACATCTTATCGGATCCATCGGGTTCGACCAGCTGCTATTGTAAAAAAAATTGCACCTTCACAACACAAATTAAAGATTAGTGAACCGTGGCAACGCACGGTCATTCAGCTAGTAATATGTAAGTTATCAACCCACTAACACATAAGTTACCCACCATATAAACATGTCGGTAGAATTGTTCTCGCATACGTATCGAGCAAGTTTAATTGAAAGGTCGTAACCTAGTTATTAGGGTACTAAGACTTTATTGTCATTAATGCGTTAGTGTCGACGTGATTAAGGCTTGGTAACCTAACACCTTTCGAGGCTTTGTCACCCGTATTCCACGGTAGCGGTGACGGAAAACAAAGTCGAGCCGCTAGATTACTGGTTGCATGGTGGGTGAGCATAAGACCACATTTATTTATATCCTATGTAAAATAAGGTTAGATTTAGTTCCTTTAAAAAAAATTGATGTTTGACATGGTAGACTTTCGAGGTTGAGTACTTCATATGTTGTGAGAGCGACGACGGGCGACGAGGCCTAGAATAACTTTTTGTATTCTATCTGTGGATAAAATTTTATAATGGTGGATAACTTACATGTTATTTGGTGGGTAACTTACATGCTAAAGCATGGATAACTCTCGTGTTACTGATGGGTAACTTGTGGGTAAACAGAAAAAGTTACCCATCCTAAGCATGTGATTCGTGGGTAAATTTTATAGTGGTGAATAACTTAGATGTTACTGGGTGGATAACTTACATGCGAAAGTCCGGATAACTTGCGTGTTACGGGTGAATAAATTTTGGTCCAAAAAAATTGTCAGAACATCAACATGGGATCTAGTTTTCAAGATCTCGTCACGACTAGCCTAACAGTGAAAACAGATCTTAATTCGGACAAACGGTTTGACCTAGAAAACATTTTAAAGTTTCGTTTCTAAATTGAGCTGATTAATTAAAATCTTGTCCTTTAGTGTTTAGCAAGGCACGGTACATGCAATTGCTGGGATGGAACATCCGCTAGGTTTTAACCTTTTCATACCGGTTGCTATGTAGCAACATCCAAAAGAATTGAAAGGGTTTGGGGTGGATTAAATCCCATACAAATCAAAATCTCTTCAAATCCATCCCATTTCACTCCAATCCTCTTGAGGAGAGGATTAACGAACATAGCCTTACGCGGTTACATTTTCTTTGTCGAGGAATTACGCAGTTACATTCGGACAACGTCTGCACAAGAGAAACGTGAGGACATTTTTCAGCGGCACACCCAACCGATCTTGAGTCCTGCCGTGTCTGAACCTGTCCACGCAGACAAGAGAACCGTTTGCACGCTCTTCCGAAGCGAACTAAAAGGACAGACTGTCCAACACGACTCGTTGGTTCACCAAATTTAGGCCACAGCTGCGTCGGGCCAGACGCGTCGCGGAAGTGTCCAAGCGTCGGGCGATGGAGCCCGTGTGTAAGCGGCACATATTAGCTGATGGAAAATGACATTTACACTACCGTCGTTGATCGCATGCGACGTCGCTTCGCCACCTTCCCCGTTGGACGCCGAGCAAGTTCCCGTGCGTTCCACCGCTTTCCCGCCCTTTTTCCTCTTTCACGTTGGCTATATCTTGATCACTTTATGCTCGTCCTTCGCCATTGCGACCTACCTCCTATAGTTGAAGGCAGGAAAGCTACCACACGACCATGCTCATATACATCGGTCGCTGTTGGCTTCACATATGGGAGACGCACACCTTATAAGAGGCGAACTATTCGGCGCCTCCGGACACAATCTGCCCCACTGGGTAGGCGCTGAGCGTCGACAACGGGGGGTCCCCACCGATGTTGCACGGTGCAGAGCTGCATATGTGATGTGGACATCCCATCTATTGATACAACCGTTGTACCTACAGCTACACACATACAAGGACATATCACAAGATCTCGTGCCAAACAACTTAACTATCAGGTACTTTCGTTTCTTGGAACTATTCCTCATATACATATGAATATGATGTTGCCTAAATCAGATATATTTGTTACTCTTAGGAATGATGGACTAAGCATGGATGAGAGGGACAAGCATTGGAGCATGGCCATGCATGGAGATGGCAGCAAGCATGTGATGATTCAAGAGAAGGCCACGGATGAAGATTTTAGAACTTTGAGGCTACCATAATGAAGAAAGAAGGGTTGGACGAAATATTCAAAATTAATACTTCACAAATTCGTCCATAGCTTAATATGGTGCTGCGACACCTTTATTTTAGGCCAGGCCCATGTAATTTTCGCAGGATTTTAATTAGCCACTTTTTAGAGTCCGTATTTGAGGAGAAAAGGACTTATAGGGTTGGATTCGGCCACCACTTCTATGGCTGGCCGAAACCCCACCTTTTCCTCCTTAAATACTCCCCATAGCCGTCAACGTAGACTCGGATTTTGTTTAGACATTAAGTTAGCCATCATAGCAACTTCGCCAAGGCTCGAGCGTCGCAGAGGCCTCTTGTACTTCGCACCTATACAGGATCCCACCTTTTCAATAAAGCTTTCATCTTAAATCTGCAATATCTTGATTGCAATATTAGTTCTTACTTGTTCTCGATTTCAGGTAGGAATTAAGACCCTCGCTGGTCAGGCTGATCGTGTTCCCGCAGGATCGGTAACCTCCAGGAGATTGGCCTAGCGATTGCATTGGCGCTCGTGCTCGCACGTGTAGTCGGATCGTCAAGCCCGAACTCCACCAAATCGACTATCACCATCTCATCGAAAGATCTGACACCTTTGCCCTATCAAGTGGTATCAGATTTCAGGTTGCTCGGTGAGATTTTACTGTTTTCGTAGATTAGATCTGTTTTTACCTATAACCCACGAAAAAGCCAAAAACACAGTTAGAGTTTAGATCCATCCCATCACCAATCTACGCCTTGCATTATCTTTCAGTTTTGCATTGTTGAATTTGTGTCTGCATCGTCGCGTCGAGTTGCTGGTCTTAGTGTCTCGTCCCTTAGAGTTTCGAGTTCTGGTCACAGTAGTGAAAGGACATGTGGGCCCCCATGTGTGGTTTTGGTAATTAATGACAATCTTTATGGACTAATGTGTGTATTAAGTTATACTTGTAGGAATTGTCCATTGGCATCGCTTGGAGCTTGTGTCGGCTTCAAGGTCGATGAAATGAGAAGAAGATATGTTGTGCAAGCTCAAAATGTGCAATCTTTAGAAGATCTCATGTTTGATGCTTGCCATCCTCGGTGATCATGGATCGATGATGAGGAATCAAGAAAGGTGTTCCATCTTGAGAAGGTAAAGATCGTCTACATCAAGCTCAAGTGGAATGCTCAAGGCAAAGGTATAATCTTGATAGGTTTTCCCTTTTGCCGGTCTTATATTGTTAGTGGGTTTAGGATAGATAACCGTACTATCAAGAGGGGCTCTCGAATGAGTAACTCGATCACATTGTTTGGAGAGGGTTCAAACCTTTGCATACTTGCATCATCGTATTTGGTTGTTATTTGGTCTTATCCATGTGAGGATATAGAGCTTGTGGTAATCTCCATAACAAGCTCTTGTTCATCAAAATCGGATCCCTCTTTTATATCTTATTGCGATTTTGATCTATGCGTTTTTTCGGTTTCTCACCAAGTGAGGTATCTCACATTATTATACTTGATACATTCTCACTTGGTGATAACCAATATTTTCACCTTTTATAGGGAAGCTCATGTCGTCCTCTTTCCAACGCAATTGGAATCAGGTCGATTGGAGTTACCAATCAAAAGTTATAGCCGTTTGAATATCTGCTGGTCTCCTAGGTACCAAAATGCGGTAGTACCGCATTTTAGTACCTAGCAAGGCAGAAGGTTTTGGAAAGTTGCCAAAATCCACTGCCGGGCTAGGTACCAAAAAGCGGTAGTACCGCATTTTAGTACCTAGCGCGGCAGAAGGTTTTTTACTTCGTCATTTGGATCTATCCTCCCTTACTGGACTATGTTGTTTCTTTGCATGATCTTGTAGAGGTTGTTGTCCTCTTCGAAACGAGCCCAAGATCATCGAAATCGGAGTCCGGATGCAAAAGTTATGCTGTTTTCGTTCTGTGATGACCGGTAGTACCGGACCAGGATTCGGTAGTACCGGGGTCCGGTAGTACCGCATTTTGGTACCGGGGAGCACAGAGAAAAAATGCGTTTGAAGCCCCAGGAACCCCAGGAAATGTCCGGTAGTGCCGGGAAAGTCCGGTAGTATCGGGAAAAAGTCCGGTAGTACCGGGAATCGCGTTTTTGGGCTGCAACGGTTGTATTTTGGAGGGACCTATATAAGGGGCCTTCTTCCCCAATGGTTCCTCAACCATTCTTGCAAGTTTTCCCCTCCATTGTTGACCTTCTTGAGCTTGCTTTCTCTCAATCCCTCCGATGATTCTTTCATATTCTTGAGGGATTTGAAAGAGGAGATCTAGATCTACAATCCCACCAATCAATCTCTCCTCTAAGTGAGGGGAACATATTGAGATCTAGATCTTGGAGTCTTTTGTGGATTTCCTCCATTGTTTTTCCTCTCTTATTCTCCCATAAGCTTTTGTAGCTTTGGTGGAATTTGGGAGAGAAGGATTTGAACACCTTTGTGGTGTTCTTGCCATTTGCATTTGGTGCATCGGTTTGAGTTCTCCTCGGAGGATTTGGTTTGAGTTGCTCATTGGAGCTTGTCCCTCTTGGGTTCTTGGAACCCTAGACGGTTTTGTGGCCTTGGTGGCATTGTGGCCTTGGTGGCATTTGTTGAAGCCTTTTGTGGCATTTGTTGGGAGCCTCCAATTAAGTTGTGGAGAAGTGCCCCAACCTTGTGAGAGGTTCCGGTTGCCACCGACAAGTGCACCGGTAGTGGAAGCGTGGATCGATCCCATTGGGGTGAGATTCACCGGAGAATAAGGGAGGACTTTTGTGGCTTTGGTGGTTTGATACCACCCCCTCTCCAAACGATACGTACTCCATGTTGGGAGGAACTCTGTAAAATATCGTTGTCCCCGCGTGCCTCGGTTATCTCTATACCCAAGCTCTTTACTTATGCACTTTACATTGTGATAGCCTTCGTGCTTGAAGTAATATATATCTTGCTATCACTTTGTTGCTTGTATTGCTTAGCATAAGTTTTTGGTGCACATAGGTGAACCTTAGTTGTTCTAGGTTGTGCTTAACAAAGTAAACACTAGTTTTATTCCGCCTTTGTTGAGCCACTCTAGGAAAAGTTTTAATCGCCTATTCACCCCCCTCTAGGCGACATCTGTATCCTTTCAAGTAGTCACCGCCACCTTCGCAGATCACCGCCACCATATTCCGCCACCAATTTCCGCCGCCATACACCCAGCCACCATAAACCCTAAAACTCCGCCACTGCCTTCCTACCGCGACACAGATCCGATCACCTTTCCTGCCGCGGGACGAGTCTGAGTTGAGTTATTGTTTCCTAGTTATTTCTTTTTTACTTTCCTTCTTTGTTGTTTCCGTGTTGAGCTAAAGTCCGTGTCGAGTTAAAAGTTCGGTCGTAAGTCCAGAAGGAGAGCAAAAAAAGTCTGGAACCGCCTCCGATTTTTTTTTCTGGCTATACTGATTTTTGGCTCCGGGGATCATTTTTCTCCATCAGCCGTTATAGCGATATTTTTTTTGGTCCCCGCGCGCTTTCCAGAGCATATTACAAAAATTTCAAAAAAAAAATTGGGGGCTAACCTGTTTTTATACCCCGTAGATCAGTTCTAGACACTCGCCCTCATAGTGATTTTCGACATCTCGGTTCGCTTTTCTACAGTAGAAGCGGAATACATGGCTGCTGCAGAAGCGTCAAGTGAAGGAGTTTGGAACAGGAACTTCATCACTGAGCTTGGCGTGGTTCCAAGTGCATTGGACCCACTGGAGATATTGTGTGACAACACTGGCGCCATAGCACTCGCTAAGGAACCAAGATATCATCCAAAGACCAAGCATATCAACTGCAAGTTTCATATAATCCGAGATTATATAGCAGATGGAGATCTGAAGATCAACAAAGTACATATATATCTGAATGTCGCAGATCCATTGACTAAACCTCTTCCACGTGTAAAACATGATCAGCACCTTAGTGCCATGGGTGTGAGATTGTTGCCAGATGTAAACTAGATTATTGACTCTAGTGCAAGTGGGAGACTGTTGGAATTATGCCCTAGAGGCAATAATAAAGTTGTTATTATTATAATTCTTGTTCATGATAATGTTTATATTCCATGCTAGAATTGTATTAAGCGGAAACTTTAATACTTGTGTGGTTTGTAAACAACACCGTGTCCCTAGTACGCCTCTATGGACTAGCTCATTGATCAATGATGGTTAAGGTTTCCTAACCATAGACATGAGTTGTCAATTGATAATGAGATCATATCATTGGGAGAATGATATGGTGATGACCCAAACTAAGCGAAGCAATTAGATCGTGTCATCGTGTTCGTCTTTGCGAAGCTTTTCTTATGTCAAATATTGTATTCCTTAGACCATGAGATAATACAACTCCCTGGTATCGGAAGAAAGCTTTGAGGTCATCAAACGCCATCCTATGAGAGGGTGATCATAAAGGTGTCTCTCGGTGATCGGAAAGTATCTGGGTTGTATGTATCGAGATGGGATTTGTCCTCCCAAGTCGGAGAGATATACTGGCCCACTCGGTAATCGATATCAACACCGCTTGCAAGCATGTGGTTAAGGAGTTAATCACAAAGTGATATCGGATTACGGAACGAGTAAAGTGCTTCCGTGAACGAGATTGAACTAGGTATGACTGCACCGACGATCGAATCTCGCAAGTAAAAAATAGAGAGACGAAGGGAAAATATATATGTGAATGATTGAATCGGCATCGTGGTTCATCCGATATGATCATCGATGAATGTGGGAGTCAATATGGGTTTCAGACTCCCGTTGAATATTGATAGAAGATCATGTCTCGCATATTCTCGAACCCGCAGGTCACACACTTAACGTGTCTCGACGCTAGGATAGATTGGATAATTGGTTTATGAGTTTTTGTTCGAGTCTCGGATGGGATCCGGGACATCACGAGAGGTTCCGGAGTGGTCCGGAGAATAAGATTCATATAAGGCAGTGCAGTTTTTGGAGTTCGGAATTGTTCTGGGTTAATCAGTATTGTACCGGAAGCTTCTAGAACCTTCCGGAAGAGGACCAACGTGGCCACACCTTTCGAGAGGGGGCATGGGCCTATGAGGGAGTGCCGTGACCGCATTGGGCCAGGGGCACAAGGCCCCATAGGGCCCAAATGCCAAGAGGGTTTAAACTCTAGATAGAGCTTCTAGAAGGGGTTCCTTGCCCCCACTCCTCCTCCTTGGCCGGCCTTGGCTTGGGGAGGGGGCTAGGTTGCCCCACCCCTCTATATAAAGAGGGCTGGGGCGCACCACCCCCACACCTTCCCTCCAAAGCTATCCGCCTGCCGCCTCCTCTCTCTCCCTCCCCGATCGTGTGGCGAAGCCTGCCGCAGAAACTCTCCACCATATACACCACGCCGTGGTTGTAGATCCAATCCGCCTCCACCATACTTGCTGGACCGAGGAAGGAGGAGACGCCGAGGTGCTGCACGGTGCATCTCACGAGGCACCGCCACTTGTGGTGCTAGATCGGATCGGATCGCGAGGAGGAGAAGCGAGTACGACTACATCACCCACGCCCGATGAACGTTCATTGCAAATCTTCAAGGGTATGAAGATCTAATCCAATCTCTCGTTGTTTGCATCTCCTAGATTAGATCTTGGCTTTCCTCTGCTCGCATCCGTAGAAAATTTTGATTTACTATACCGCCAAACCCTTTAGTGGTATCGAGCTAGATCTATGCGTAGATGTGTTTCACGAGTAGAACGCAACATGGTTGTTGCGCGTTGATGTTTTCGCTGCAAGCCTCTTGTTTGTGTTCTTATGACGCGATAGTGAGATTGAAGCGTCCAGGCCAACCTTACGCGACGCCGTCATGAGACCGCTCCGCACTTGACGTGTGGCTTGTTCCACACATGCGGCCGGTGGATGCCGCTCTCACTATAGTTGTCATGGGATTAACACCGGAGTTTGGCAACCATAATATCACCGCTGTGGCTTTCCGTAGGTAAGAATCGTTTAGCATCTACTCCCATAAGCCACGAAACATGCAACAATAAAGTAGAGGCGCCTAACTTGTTTTTGCAGGAGTGTTTTCGTGATATGGTATGGCCCAAGATGTGATGTATAATGTATGCGATGATCATGTTTTGTAATGTTTCACGACTTGCATGTCGATGAGTACACAACCGGCAGGAGCCATATGGTTGTCTTTATAATTGTGTATGACCTGTGTGTCAACTTCTTATACGCCATGTAATAGTTTCACTTTATCGCTAAGTAGTTAGCAATAGTTGTAGTTGCTATTCGTGGTGGAGGCAATCATGGTGGAGTGATGGAGATCATGCCGGAACGCACAAGATGGAGATCATTGCGCGAAGATTGGCTATACCATGTCACATAAAGTTATATGCATGTGATGTTTATCCTTTTATGTATCTTATTATGCTTAGATCGCGACGGTAGCATTATAAGATGATTCCTCAATTAAAGATCAAGATAAAAACTATGTTCTCCCCAAGTATGCACTGCTATGAAGTTCGTCATGTCCAAGCATCACGTGATGATCGGGTGCTATAGACTCTACGCCACATACAACGGGTGCAAGCCAGTTTTGGTCACGCGGAAATACTTGGGTCTAACTTGACGAGCCTAGCATGTACAGACATGGCCTCGGAACACATGAACCGAAAGGTTAAGCATGAGTCATATGAATGATATGATCGACACTTCGTTGTCCACCATTGAAGCCACATATCTTCTCGTGATGATCGGATTAGGTGTGGTGAATTTGGATCGTGTTCACTAAACAACTTGAGAGATGTTGAATTTAGTGGGAGTTCATCTAGTAATTTGATTAAAAGTTGAACTAGTTATCATGAACATAGTCTAAATTGTACTTGCAAATACTGTAGATCACATGTCCAAGTCCAACTTCAACTTCAACGTTTTTGCTGAGATAGAAAAGCTTAGAAACAATGGGTCTAACTTCACCAAATGGTTCCGCAATCTCAGAATCATTCTTGCTGGCGGACAAAAGGACTATGTCCTTGAGAAAGCGCTAGGTGACGCCCCTGCTATAGATGTGTCGGCTGATGAAAAAGCTGTTTATCAGTCGCGCAAGGATGATTATGATTTGATTAAGATCGCCATGTTGTTTGCTATGGAATCGGATCTTCAAAATCGTTTTGAGGAGTTCGCCGGGCCCTTTGAGATTCTCGAGGAGCTGAAAAACATGTTTCAGACTCAAGCCCGTTCTGAGAGATATGAGATCTCTAAGAAATTCTTTAACTACAAGATGAAGGAAGGGAGTTCCGTTAGTGAGCACGCCATTAAGATGTCGGGATACACTCAACGCCTTGAGCAACTGGACTGCGAGATTCCAGAAGAGCTCAAGATTGACAGAGTTATGCAATCACTCCCTCCTAGCTACAAAAGTTTTGTAGTTGCTCACAATCAGATTGGTTTCACTGATATGATCACTGAGCTCTTCGCTAAGCTGAAAGTTGCGGAGGTGGATACTAAGAAAAATAATCATGCGTTGATGGTCAAAAAGCCCCCCACCTTTAAGAAAGGTAAGGGTGCAAAGAAGCCCTTCAAGAAGGGCGGCGGCAAGCGCCTCGCCGAGAAGAAGCTCAAGTCTGGTCCTAAGCCGGACATCGAAAGTGCTTCTATTGCAAGGACAAGGGTCATCGAAGCTTAATCGTCCAAGTACTTAGCGGACAAGAAGGCTGGCACCATCAAAGGTATATTTGATATACATGTTATTGATGTTTTCCTTACTAGCTCTCGTTGTAGTGCCTGGGTATTTGATATTGGTTCAGTTGCTAATATTTGTAACTCGAAACAGGAGCTACGGAATAGACGGGCTATGAGGATGAGGTGACGGCGTGCTGGCAACGGATCAAGAGTTGATGTGATGGCCTAAGACGCTCTCCTTAGTTTTACCTTCGGGATTAGTTTTAAACCTTAATAAATGTTATTATGTGCCTGCATTGAGCATGAACATTATTTCTGGATCGTGTTTATTGCAAGACGGTTATTCATTTAAATCGGAGAATAATGGTTGTTCTATTTATATGAGTAACATCTTTTATGGTCATGCACCTATTGTGAATGGTTTATTTCTTCTAAATCTCGAAAGGGATGAAACACACATCCATAACATTGAGGCTAAGAGATGCAAACTAGATAGTGATAATACTACTTATTTGTGGCAATCGTCTAGGTCATATTGGTGTAAAGCGCATGAAGAAACTCCATTCGATGGACTTTTGAGTCTCTTGATTTTGAATCATTTGACACATGCGAACCATGCCTCATGGGCAAGATGATCAAAAACCCGCTTCTCCAGTATGATGGAGCAATCAACGGAC
This sequence comes from Avena insularis, assembly GCA_023614405.1. Taxonomy (NCBI): domain Eukaryota; kingdom Viridiplantae; phylum Streptophyta; class Magnoliopsida; order Poales; family Poaceae; genus Avena; species Avena insularis. The sequence continues at coordinate 312,947,593 of CM042693.1, read as the reverse complement.
TTGTTGGAAATCATACATACCGATGTATGCGCACCGATGAGTGTTTCGACGCGGTGGATATCGCTATTTTCTCACTTTTACCGATGACTTAAGTAGATATGGGTATATCTATTTAATGAAACATAAATCAAACGCTTGAAAAGTTCAAAGAATTTCAGAATGAAGTGGAGAACCATCGATGTAAAGATTAAGTTTCTACGATCCGATCGTGGAGGTGAATATTTGAGTTATGATTTTCTCACGCATCTTAAAGCAAGTGGAATCGTTTCACAACTCACGCCACCGAACACCACAACGTAATGGTGTGTCTGAACGGAACGAACCCTATTAGATATGGTCCGATCGATGATGTCTCTTACTGATTTGCCGTTATCATTTTGGGGTTATGCATTAGAAACCGCTGCATTCACTTTAAATAGGGCACCATCTAAACTGCTGAGACGACACCGTATGAACTGTGGTTTGGTGCTAAACCTAAGTTGTCGCTTAAAGTTTTGGGATGCGGCTTACGTCAAGAAGTTGATGCCGGACAAGCTCGAACCCAAAGCGGAGAAATGCGTCTTCATAGGATACCCTAAGGAAACTATTGGGTATACCTTCTATCACAGAACCGAAGGCAAAGTGTTTGTCGCAAAGAACGGTTCCTTTCTTGAGAAGGAGTTTCTCTCGAAAGAAGTGAGTGGGAGGAAAGTAGAGCTAGACGAGGTTATTGAACCTTCTCTTGAGTTGGAGAGTAGCGCAGCACCTGAAATTGTTCCAGTGCCGCCTACACCAACGATAGAGGAAGCTAATGACAAGGATCATGAAGCTTCGAACGATGCTGCTACTGAACGTCGCAGGTCGACAAGGTCGCGTGCCCCTCCTGAGTGGTACGGCAACCCTGTCTTGACTGTCTTGTTAGTAGACATTGAACCTACGAACTATGAGGAAGCGATGATGAGCCCAGACTCTGAGAAATGGCTAGAAGCCATGAAATCTGAATTGGGATCCATGAGCGAAAACCAAGTATGGACTTTGGTGGACCCTCCTAGCGACTGAAAGGCCGTTGAGTGCAAATGGATCTTCAAGAAGAAAACGGACGCGGATGGTAATGTTACTGTCTATAAAGCACGGCTTGTCGCGAAAGGTTTTCGACAAGTTCAAGGTGTTTACTACGATGAGACTTTCTCTGCCGTGGCGATGTTTAAGTCCATTCGGATTTTATTAGCAATTGTTGCGTTTCATGATTATGAAATATGGCAGATGGATGTCAAGACTGCGTTCCTCAATGGCAACATTGATGAAGAGTTGTATATGATGCAACCCGAAGGTTTTGTCGATCCTAAGGATGCTGATAAAGTATGCAAACTTCAGCGTTCCATTTATGGACTGAACCAAGCATCTCGGAGTTGGAACCTTCGTTTTGATCAAGTGATCAAGAGCTTTGGATTTGTTCCAAATTGCTACGAAGCTTGCATCTACAAGAAAGTGAGTGGGAGCTCGGTGACGTTTCTGGTACTATATGTGGATGACATATTGATTATTGGAAATGACATCAACATGCTTAACGATGTGAAGACTTATTTGAACAAGTGTTTTTCAATGAAATACCTAGGTGAAGATGCTTATATATTGGGCATCAAAATCTATAGAGATAGACAAAGACGCCTGATAGCTTTAAGCCAGAGTACATACCTAGACAAAGTTCTGAAAAGGTTCAGAATGGATAAGGCAAAGAAAGGTTCAGTGCCTATGTTGTCGGGTAAGATATTGAGCAAGGCTCAGTGTCCACGTAAATGATAGGGAAGCTATGAGCAAAGTGCCTTATGCCTCGGCCATAGGTTCGATCATGTATGCCATGTGTACTAGACCGGATGTGTCCAATGATCTTAGTTTGGACGAAAGGTATCAAAGTGATCCAGAGTGGAACATCGACAGACGTGAAGAACATCCTAAAGTACCTAAATAGAACTAAAGAAATGTTCTTAGTCTATGGGTGATGAACAAATCGTCAGAAAAGGTTACGTCGACGCTAGTTTCGAATCGACAAGGATGATTCTAAATCTCGCAAGATACGTGTATATTTTGAATGGAGGAGCTGTGAGCTAGAGAAGTCGCAAGCAAAGCGTGATCGCGGGATCTACAAGAGAAGCGAATACATGGCTGCCGCAGAAGCGCCAAGTGAAGGAGTTTGGATCAGAACTTCATCATCGAGCTTGGCGTGGTTCCAAGTGCATTGGACCCACTGGAGATATTGTGTGACAACACCGCGCCATAGCACTCGCTAAGGAACCAAGATATCATCCAAAGACCAAGCATATCAATCAAGTTTCATATAATCCGAGATTATATAGCAGATGGAGATCAAGATCAACAAAGTACATACAGATCCGAATGTCGCAGATCCATTGACTAAACCTCTTCCACGTAAAACATAATCAGACCTTAGTGCCATGGGTGTGAGATTGTTGCCAGATGTAAACTAGATTATTGACTCTAGTGCAAGTGGGAGACTGTGGAATTATGCCCTAGAGGCAATAATAAAGTTGTTATTATTATAATTCTTGTTCATGATAATGTTTATATTCCATGCTAGAATTGTATTAAGCAGAAACTTTAATACTTGTGTGGTTTGTGAACAACACCGTGTCCCTAGTACGCCTCTATGGACTATCTCATTGATCAATGATGGTTAAGGTTTCTAACCATAGACATGACTTGTCAATTGATAATGAGATCATATCATTGGGAGAATGATATGGTGATGTACCAAACTAAGCGAAGCAATTAGATCGTGTCATCGTGTTCGCTTTGCGAAGCTTTTCTTATGTCAAATATTGTATTCCTTAGACCATGAGATAATACAACTCCGGTATCGGAAGAAAGCTTTGAGGTCATCAAACGTCATCCTATGAGAGGGTGATCATAAAGGTGTCTCGTGTGATCGGAAAGTATCTGCTGGGTTGTATGTATCGAGATGGGATTTGTCCTCCCAAGTCGGAGATATATACTTCGGCCCACTCGGTAATCGATATCAACACCGCTTGCAAGCATGTGGTTAAGGAGTTAATCACAAAGTGATATCGGATTACGAACGAGTAAAGTGCTTGTCGTGAACGAGATTGAACTAGGTATGACTGCATCGACGATCGAATCTCGGGCAAGTAAAATATCATGCGAGACGGGAATATATATATGGGATTGATTGAATCTGGCATCGTGGTTCATCCGATATGATCATCGATGAATGTGGGAGTCAATATGGGTTTCAGACTCATTGTTGATTATTGATAGAAGATCATGTCTGCATATTCTCGAACCCGCAGGGTCACACACTTAACGTGTCTCGACGCTAGGATAGATTGGATAATTGGTTTATGAGTTTTTGTTCGGAGTCTCGGATGGGATCCGGGACATCACGAGAGGTTCCGGAGTGGTCCGGAGAATAAGATTCATATAAGGCAAAGGCAGTTTTGGAGTTCGGAATTGTTCTGGGTTAATCAGTATTGTACCGGAAGCTTCTAGAACCTTCCGGAAGAGGACCAACGTGGCCACACCTTTCGAGAGGGGGCATGGGCCTATGAGGGAGTGCCGTGACCGCATTGGGCCAGGGGCACAAGGCCCCATAGGGCCCAGCCGGCCAAGAGGGTTTAAACTCTAGATAGAGCTTCTAGAAGGGGGGGGTTCCTTGCCCCCCACTCCTCCTCCTTGGCCGCCGGCCTTGGCTTGGGGGAGGGGGCTAGGGTCCGCCCACCCTCTATATAAAGAGGGCTGCCACCACCCCACACCTTCCCTCCAAAGCTAGCCGCCTGGCCGCCTCCTCTCTCTCTCCTCCCGTGCGTGTGGCGAAGCCTGTGAAACTCTCCACCATATACACCACGCCGTCGTGTTGTAGATCCAATCCGTCTCTCCACCATACTTGCTGGACCGAGGAAGGAGGAGACGTCGAGGTGCTGCACGTGTGCATCTCACGGAGGCACCGCCACTTGTGGTGCTAGATCGGATCGGATCGGATCGCGAGGAGGAGAAGCGAGTACGACTACATCACCCACGTTCCGATGAACGTTCCGCTGTGCGAATCTTCAAGGGTATGAAGATCTAATACAATCTCTCTCGTTGTTTGCATCTCCTAGATTAGATCTTGGCTTTCCCTCTGTTCGCATCCGTAGAAAATTTTGATTTACTATACCGCGAAACCCTTCAACATTGCTTGTTGTGTCGCGTCGTGACATCGTTGGTGATCTAGGCTCGCGTCTCTAATACGGTCTACCCTAGGACCAACACAGTACCGTCGTTGAGCATTCTTTCAACATTTGCATTGCTATTTTGATAATTGCTAACCCCTTTTGTTAAGCCTTCCCAGAGCTCCACAGATTTCTCCACGTGCGGTGTCTCGAATCCTGGTAATCGCTCGGTTCAATCTCTGGACCCACTGCTCCTCGCGGTTGCACATCGCCTTTTCCTGCTGTTTGGTAAGAACTTGTACGAGCTTCGTATATTGCTTGATGGATTACGCATGCCTTCCACCATATTTTCGTAGTTATAGGCATATATACATGTGCTTTTAAAGGACTAACCATGACAGATACTTCGCATAACCCTGCCACAATGACGAACCGAGAACTACATGCCCACTTCTCCGAGCTCTTGGTCGGTCGCGCTGAAGATGTGGATGCACGACTGGAGGAGTTTGACACCAAGCTCACCAACGCCATGAACAAGATTGATGGACTCGAGAAATCCTTCAACGACAAGCTTGACACTTGGTTCAAGGAGGTGTTGGACAGATTGCCGGCACCCGCACCCGCACCCGCCCCATTGGCACCTCGGCATGGCGCACGGCGTATTCCGATCACGGGTCGTACTGCTGGTTCGGCTACCGTTGCACCTCAGCCAGCTACCGCTGCAGCTGAGGCACCTCAGACTTCCACTGCGGCTGCTGCTGCGACATTGGAGACAGACGACGGGTACTACTATGACCCCGACGACGACGATCTGTTTGACGAGGAGGTCGAACAACCTCCACACCCTGCTGGCCGTCCTCGACATTACCACCGCAACGCTTGACCACCGGTACGTGATGATGATCATGTTGCAAAGCTTAAATTAAATATTCCATCTTTTGAGGGTAAATATAATCCTGATGCATATCTTACATGGGAGATGGAAGTAGAACAACATTTTGCATGTTTAAAATATCCTGAGAATATGCGTGTTAGTGCTGTTACATGTGAATTTACTAAATTTGCTTCCCTTTGGTGGTCTGAGTATTGTCGTTTAAATCCTACTACTATTCTTAGTACCTGAACTGCTTTAAAAACTACTATGCGTGTTCGTTTTGTACCTCCCACTTATCAACGTGATTTACTAAAGAATCTGACACGTTTGGAACAAGGGATTTTTTTTGTAGAAGAGTATTATCAGGAATTGCAAACGGGGATGGTTCGATGTGGTCTTGTTGAATCTACTGAACAAATGCTTGCACGTTTCTTTGGTAGATTAAACAAGGACATTCAACACATATTAGACTATAAGGAATATAATTTCATCACTCGTTTGTTTCATCTTGCTTGCAAAGCTGAACGTGAAGTGCAGGATCGCCAAACACCATGAAGGAGGACTAACAATTCTGCAGGTCGCACATCCACTTGGACATCCCGACAATCAGCGCCTCCTTCTCGTGATTCTCCACCAGCTACTACCACATCCAAGGCCATCACAAGATTTCCGTCAGCTGCTCCTCCACCATCATCCAATGCTCCTGCTCGTAGTGCATCTTCTATGGCTTCCACGGGTAAAACAAAGGATATACAATGCCGCAAGTGCTGGGGTTTTGGTCATATTGAGAGATAGTGCACAACACAACGTGTTATGATGGTGCACGATGATGGTCAATATGATTCAGCAAGTGACTTTGATGAAGATACATTAGCCCTTATTTCTGTTCAAGATGGAGACAATTGTGATTCTGATGAAGAGACAGAGGTAATGGGAGCTGAAGCTACTGATCAATACAAGAGCTTAATTACACAATGTGTGTTGAGTGTGCAATTGAGCAAATCTGAGCAAAATCAACGCCACAACCTGTTCCAAACACGTGGTGTTGTCAAGAAAATAGCTATAAGGATCATTATTGATGGAGGGAGTTGTAATAATCTGGCTAGTGTTGACATGGTAGAGAATCTTGCACTTCCAACAAGACAACGCACATATTTATATTACATCCAATGATTTGAGAGTTCTCGCAAGATCAAGGTAACAAGAACGGCACGCGTGCATTTTACTATTGGTACATATTCTGATTTTGTTGATTGTGATGTTGTACCTATGCAAGCTTGTTCTTTGTTACTTGGTAGACCATGGCAATTTGATAGAGAATCTGTTCATAATGGCAAAACTAATCATTATTCTCTTATGCATGATGGAAAGAAAATTGGTCTAAAACCTATGACTCCCGAACAAATTTTAAAAGATGATCTTGCTAGAGCTAGTAGAGCTAAAACTGAGGAGAAAAATAAAAGTAAAAATCAGATTGTTGCTGCAGATATTGTACCACCAAAGAACACTAAATCTGATTCTAAACATGCTACTGAAATTCGTTTGAAGAGTCCATGTATGCTTGCAAATAAAATTTATATTGTTGAACTAGATGTAAACACTACTCAATGTTATGCAATTATCTGCAAAGAGGTTTTGTTTTTATTTGAGGATATGTCTCCTTTTTTTCCACCCGTTGTTGCTAACCTTTTGCAGGAATATGAGGACGTTTTTCCCGCTGAGCTGCCACTAGGACTACCTCCTACTAGAGGAATTGAGCACCAAATTGATCTAATTCCTGGTGCTATATTGCCCAACCGCGCGCCATATAGAACCAATCCAGAGGAGACAAAGGAGATACAACGCCAAATCAGGAACTACTCGACAAAGATCATATTCGTGAGTCCCTTAGCCCCTGTGATGTTCCTATTATTTTGGTACCTAAGAAAGATGGTTCTTCGCGCATGTGTACTGATTGTAGAGCTATCAATAATATTACTATTCAATATCGTCATCTTATTCCACGTTTGGATGACATACTTGATGAATTGAGTGGCTCTACCATGTTTTCTAAAGTTGATTTGCGTAGTGGTTACCACCAGATTCGTATGAAATTGAGAGATGAATGGAAAACATTATTTAAAACTAAGTTCGGTTTATATGAGTGGTTAGTGATGCCGTTTGGTTTAACTAATGCACCCAGCACTTTCATGAGATTAATGAACGAAGTTTTACGTGTTTTCATTGGACGTTTTGTGATAGTATATTTTGATAATATTCTGATTTATAGCAAATCTTTAGAGGATCATTTGGACCATTTACGTGTTGTTTTCAATGCTTTAAGTGATGTACGTTTGGTAATCTTGAGAAGTGCACCTTTTGCACCAATTGAGTTGCGTTTCTTGGCTATGTTGTTACATCACAAGGTATTGAAGTGGATCTAGCCAAGATTGAAGCTATTGAGAATTGGCCGCAGCCCAAGACGGTCACACAAGTGAGGAGTTTTCTTGGCCTCGCTGGTTTTTATAGGCGCTTTGTCAAAGACTTTAGATCAATTGCCGCGCCGCTGAATGAACTTACCAAGAAGGATGTGCCCTTTGTTTGGGACGATGCACAACAACAGGCCTTCGTCATATTGAAAGATAAGCTAACACATGCTCCCTTACTCCAAATTCCTGATTTTACTAAGACTTTTGAGCTTGAATGTGATGCTAGTGGAATTGGTTTGGGAGGTATGTTATTACAAGAGGGAAAACCTGTTGCATATTTTAGTGAGAAATTGAGTGGGGCTAGTCTGAACTATTCTACTTATGATAAAGAATTATATGCATTGGTTCGGACATTAGAAACTTGGCAACATTATTTATGGCCTAAAGAATTTGTTATACATTTTGATCATGAATCTTTGAAGCATATTCATAGTCAAGCTAAGTTGAATCGTCGTCATGCAAAGTGGGTTGAATTTATTGAGTCTTTTCCTTATGTTATCAAACACAAAAAAGGTAAAGATAATATTATTGCTGATGCTTTGTCGCGCCGTTATACTTTGTTATCTCAACTTGACTTCAAATATTTGGATTGGAAACTATTAAGGAACAATATTTGCATGATGCTGAATTTAAAGATGTGTTGCAGAATTGTAGAGATGGTAGAACATGGAACAAGTTCGTCTTCAACGATGGATTTGTGTTCCGTGCTAACAAACTATGCATTCCAGATAGTTCTGTTCGTCTTTTGTTGTTACATGAGGCGCATGGAGGAGGATTGATAGGACACTTTGGTGTCAAGAAAACGGAGGATGTTCTTGCTGCACACTTCTTTTGACCACGTATGCGTCGAGATGTTGAGAGATTTGTGGCACGCAGCACTACTTGTCAAAAAGCTAAGTCTCGCCTTAATCCACATGGTTTATATATGCCTCTTCCTGTTCCTAGTGTTCCTTGTGAGGATATTTCTATGGACTTTGTTTTGGGATTGCCACGTACACAGAAGGGGAGGGATAGTATTTTTGTTGTTGTGGATCGGTTTTCTAAGATGGCACACTTTATTCCTTGTCATAAAACGGATGCTGTTGCACATATTGCTGATTTGTTCTTTCGTGAAATTGTTTGTTTACATGGTGTGCCAAATACTATTGTTTCTGATCGTGATACTAAATTTTTTAGCCACTTTTGGAGATGTTTATGAGCTAAGTTGGGGACTAAATTGCTGTTTAGTACTACATGTCATCCCCAAACTGATGGACAAACTAAAGTAGTAAATAGAACTTTGTCTACTATGTTGCAGGCTGTTTTAAAGAAGAACTTAAAATTTACCTCATATAGAATTTGCTTATAATCGTTCTCTGCATTCTACCACAAAGATGTGCCCGTTTGAGATCGTGTATGGTTTTGTTCCTCGTGCACCTATTGATTTATTGCCTTTACCTACTTCGGTGCAGAATAATTTGGATGCTACATAACGCGCTGAAATGATATTAAACTTGCATAAGACTACTAAAGATAACATAGAACACATGAATGCTAAGTATAAACTTGCTGGGGATAAAGGGAGAAAGCATGTTGTGTTTGATGTTGGAGATCTTGTTTGGTTACATTTGCGTAAGGATCGTTTTCCTGATTTACGCAAGTCTAAGTTAATGTCGCGTGCTGCTGGTCCCTTTAAGGTGTTAGAGAAAATAAACGATAATGCATATAAACTTGAGTTGCCTGCAGACTTTGGTACGATTAGTTCTACGTTTAACATTGCAGATTTGAAGCCTTACTTTGGTGAGGAAGATGAGATTGCGTCGAGGACGACTTCAATTCAAGAAGGGGAGCATGATGTGGACATCCCATCTATGAAGGGGAGCATGATTTGAAGCAACTTCGCCAAGGCTCGAGCGTCGCAGAGGCCTCTTGTACTTCGCACCTATACAGGATCCCACCTTTTCAATAAAGCTTTCATCTTAAATCTGCAATATCTTGATTGCAATATTAGTTCTTACTTGTTCTCGATTTCAGTAGGAATTAAGACCCTCGCTGATCAGGCTGATCGTGTTCCCGCAGGATCGATAACCTCTAGGAGATTGGCCTAGCGATTGCATTGGCGCTCGTGCTCGCACGTGTAATCGGATCGTCAAGCCCAAACTCCACCAAATCGACTATCACCATCTCATCGAAAGATCAGACACCTTTGCCCTATCAATATGTCCATGTGGTGCGGTTCATGGTGTAGCAGCGATCGGATCAACAGTAGGATCTCGACAACCTAGCAACATGGACCGAGTTCTTCCACAAGCGTCGGGAGAGGAAGCTCACCATTTACTACGGCGATGACCCTCCGCTGATAGACAACATGTCAGATATAGGTTCTGGTGGAGCGTGTTGGGCTGCACGCCGTCCTCCGTCATATACTGCATCGCCGCGGGGAACTACCCGTGTCTCCAATAGCCTTTGACATCGCCTCTTCCCCTAGCACGATGCCAACGACACCATTCATCGACCTCATAGAGGACGATGTCGAGTAGGTCCCACTAGAGCCACTGCAGGCGCATGAAATCGCCGGAAGCCAGGGTCGTAGTTATCATGATGTTTTATTTTTACTATTTCCTTCGACCCATATTAATTAATTTGGATTTGTCAAATTTTGGATTAACCCACAATGTTTTAGCTATGTATGTTTTCTGTGTTAAAAAAGAAAATAGGATCGACTAGAACTGTTTGGGTCTACCCGCTGAACATACTGCCCTGGCGCGCTGGAGCGCGATCCATTTTTTATCTGCGGGCGGATCAAACGATTTGGGTTGTCCGGTTTAAGCTGCGCTGATAGATAGTATGGGCCGAAGGCCTTGGTTCTCTCTAAATAAAAGGAAATGAGAGAAAGAAGTGTTTTTTTTTTTACGTGGAGGAAGAGTGATTTGATTTGCAGATATTTGCCCGTGCCAAGGTCTGTTCGAATTGTAAAAAAAAAAGCCGGTTCGGAAGGCTCCCGCGGTCGTTGCCAAAAGAAGAAAAAAAACTCCAGCAGCGGTGGCTAGTCTATTCTAGGGTTTTGCCCGCAAACCCCGATTCGAATCCCTAATCCCACTCCCGTCAGCAGATTGGCGTAGCCGCCGCCTCGGCCGCCTCCGGCGCCGGCCGCCAGAGAGCCCGGAACGATGGCGAATCGCACGGACCCCCTGGCTCGGAGCGTCCACGGCACGAACCCTCAGAACCTGATAGAGAAGATCGTGCGGTCCAAGATCTACCAGACCACCTACTGGAAGGGGGAGTGCTTCGGCCTCACGGCGGAGACCCTCGTCGACAAGGCCATGGAGCTCGACCACACCGGTGGCACCCACGGAGGCAACCGCAGGCCGACCCCCTTCCTGTGCCTCGCCCTCAAGATGCTCCAGATCCAGCCCGACAAGGACATCGTCGTCGAGTTCATCAAGAACGAGGACTACAAGTAATTTCCTCTCGCCTATTCTAGCTCTAGCTGCGTCTCGTTGGCATTCAACTGACAGGTTGCTGCTCTTTTTTTTTCTGTTCTCTAGGTATGTCCGGATCCTTGGCGCCTTCTACCTGCGCCTCACAGGCACCATCGCCGACGTCTACCAGTACCTCGAGCCACTCTACAACGACTACCGCAAGATTAGGCAGAAGCTCAACGATGGAAGTATGCACCTCAAATTTACAATTCTCTTGATCTCAGATTGATACTTATGCTGCTAGCTAGCTAGATAGGTGCATGAGATGCCAGATTTTTGGGGAGTATGCGGTTGTTTTACTCATTCGCTCTGTATATGTTTCAGAGTTCACGTTGACTCACGTTGACGAGTTCATTGATGAGCTCCTGACCAAGGACTACTGCTGCGACACTGCCCTCCCCCGCATTCAGAAGAGGTCTGTTTTTCATTGTTCCAATGTGGAGTGAATCTCTGCTGTGCACTTGAAATATATCTTTTTTGCCACATTTGCATGGGCACTGCCCTCTACTGCTGCTCAATTTCTCTCTGATATTTTTAGACTGGTATTTCAACATCTTAAAAAGATGCATATCACTTTTGAGACCAGAGTTACTTTATAATTGGGACAAAAAAAAACCAACAGTCTTCATCTGTGTTTGAGTAATACAGTTTTAGTTAGGAGGTATTTCCCTTATGGCTATTGGTCAACAATCTTAAATACACCTTTGCTCTTGATGCTTCACAAATTAATTTTCATCGATCTTCTCATCAGATGGGTCCTTGAAGCTTCCGGAACTCTAGAACCAAGAAGAAGTGCACTTGAAGATGATTTTGAGGAAGAGGAGGAAGACAAGGAGGATGGACAGCCTATGGATGTAGATGAGCCTAACACTCATGGAAAGGTGAGCATATTCTCTAAACGTATCTACACTTACCCATCAAGTTTGTTGACCACAAGTGTTGACTTTGTCTTACCGTGTTTAACAGGAACATCATCGTGGAAGGAGCCCAGCTAAAGAGCGGGACAGGGAGAGGGAGAGGGACAGGGACAGGAAGCATGAAAGACATCACAGGTATCTGCTTCATATTAATTGTTTTCTGTTTAGTTGGTTTGCCAATGACTTATTTGTTTCTAAAAATGTTTTCTGGTGACAGTTCAGAGCCAAGGATGCTTTATTTTCCTATCGATTAAGAGCCCAAAAGTGATTCATTGATCTTATGTTGGTACATGCAAGTCACATCATACTTAAACCGTATTAACTCTGAAAATATAAAATAAATTAAAAGTCATACATTTTCTCTATCTTCGTTTTGGTAGCTGTAGGTTATATATAGAAGTGCCACATCTCCTTATCTTATGTTGATCTGACTTAATACTAACGTAAGACAAACAAGTAGTGCAAGAGCTTTTATAGCGGCCGTTCGAGGGCAAGTTCACTTTTTTTGTATTGTTGCGAGACTGAAACAGTGAATTTTGCTCTAGTTTCTTTTCATATCATATTATTTTTAATTCTGGATCCTAGTATCATACTGGAAGTTGTTGCTGTAGCATTGCAGTGTTGCACTGCATATTTGCATACCTAGTACTTACTGCCATGACATGTTAATATCAAGAGTCATTGGTAGATGAGCTGCTTCCTACAGTGAATGCTTGTGGCCCTGCCAGGTTTCTCTGCACTGATAGTGTGCAGTTGAGAAGTATGATGTGCCAAACAGAATAAAACTCCCAAAGCGGTTCATATTTGACCATTTTTCTTACTGAATTTTGTTGTTCTTGTTTGTGTTTATCTTAAACTTTCTTTTATCAGGTTTCACGTTCCTCTTTTTCTGCTACTGATCCTTGAGCTTTTGAAATTATAAGCAGTTTACTTGTTTCGTGTCCGTTTTTTTGAGAATTTTTATAAGAATCCTGGTTTATCATGTCTAAAATATATAGAACCTGGTAGAATTTTGTAACTGTGCCAGGTGAATGTTTGCTAGCGAGTTCTTGTTAGTGTTTCTTGAAATATTTTACGTGTCTTATCATTCATATTGCTCTTGCGGGAATTAAGAATCAGCTAAGAGTCGAGAGAGGTAATATTCATTTCTTGGCACATTTCTAGTCATTGTTGATTCGCGCACTCTTTGAGTTCAGGACAGCGGTATTCTATTTTCTTATTGGTTAAGGGCAGAGAGATAATCTCAGTTTCACTAGTTTTATGTTGGTACATGTTAGTCACGTTATGCTAAGACATATCAACTTTGAAAATATATTCTAAATTAGAAGCTTTTTAAGCATTTTGCTGAGTTGGTTTTGACCACTGTAGATCATACACAAAATGACAGGCTTGAAAAATGAGATTCCAGAGTTGCTATTGTTTTATTATTTAGCTGTGATAGTGTTTTTCTTGCTATACATGTTCGGCTTTGCCAAACTGAGCACCTTTGTTATTTTCTTGCTTGATTGAGTTGGGCTTCAAGAGCTTAGTATTTTATCAGTATAATATTGTTTATATCTTAAAACAAAGTTTGTCTTGGCAGTTGGATCAAAGTGGGTACATAATTCTCTAATCTGTGCGAAATGTTAATTATGTTTGTCATATGCGGATCTGACTTGATAACATAAGACCAACGAGCAGTTTGACAGCTTTTGAAACAGTGGCATTTACTGTACTCCCTCCGACCCATATTAATTGACTTGGATTTGTTAAAATTTGGATGAACCTATATACTAAATAGTGTCTAGATTCATCCAAACCTAGACAAATTTGAGTCAATTAATATGGGCCGGAGGGAGTAGTTGTTTATCATTATATTATTTTTTCAATCCTGGAGATCATACTGGAAGCTGATGCCTGTAGCCTTGCAGTATTGCATTTGCAGTTTTGCATACTAGAGTTACTGCCATGGCATGTTAATGTCAAGAGCCATTGGTAGATGAGCTGCTTCCTATAGTGAATAATCATGGCTCTGCCAGGTTTCTCTGCACTGATAGTGTGCAGTGAGAAGTATGATGCGCTAAACAGATATTTGTTTTCACAAAATGGATTAAATTTAAACATATTTCTTATTGAATTTTCTTGCTCTTGCTTTAGCTCATGCTCAACTTTCCCGCATCAGATTTCTCATCCCTCCATTTCTCCCTGCTCTGGCATATTATAACCTTTCAGCTTTGACATGATAAGCTTCTTGTTTTCGTGCCTGCTTTTATGAAAGAAGCCTTTTTTTTCCCCATGTGTAAAATGTTAACCTGATGGAATTATGAGCCGTGCTTGATGATTGGCCTAGATATGTTTAGTTTCTCTGTTATAGGCTGTCTGTTCATAATCAAATGAAAAAAAGGACACGGTCATTTTTTTGGAGTTATTACTTTAATCTTGGTATGAAAGATCTATTGGTAATTTGACATACTGCCCTTTGGTTTTGGTTTCGGCAGCAAGCAAATGGCTTCATCCTCGAGAACACTGATTTATTTTTACAAAAGATACTAGTATTTTGTTGTCAAAATTACATTGAATTCTTTTCTCTGAGTTCCTCAATGAGTCAACTGTATAATAAATAGAGAAAAGTAATTCATCAAATTGCTATTTACAAGTGCATTATGTGTAAATCTTTTCACCTATTTCATCATTTTTATTGGCGGAAAAATAACCTTGTATTTTTCAAAGTTGATATGCTTGCGCACTCTTAAAGGCTTAGCTTCGGGTTACATCATGAAAATCACAACTGTAGTAAAAAATTGTCAGTTCTGGTTATGTGCATTGCCTGTTAACAAATCAATACTTGCTTGGCTGTGCTTAAGTGATCCACTTTCTAAGTTGACAAACAAATGGTTAAAGTTATAGGCTTTGTTAACCATCTGTCTGAAGACTCTGAACTGTTGCCTCATTGTATAGCCTGTAACTTCGTGATTTTTTTTGCTTGGGCAAATGAAATGCAGATCAACTCATACAGACACAACTATAGATACCTGCTTATAAATAATTATGTAGGCCAAAAATCCATCGGGGTTGGACAATTGTTAGCACTGGAAGGCTGATACTACCTCTGTTCCAAAATAAGTGTGTCAACTTCGTCTAGATTCGCATGTATCTATACACTAAATTGCCTCTAGATACATGTGAATCTAGACAAATCCGAGTCACTTAATTCAAGACGGAGGGAGTAGATGTTTAGATATGATGTGATCTTAAAACTGTACCCGTTTTGTTGGGATACTACATATCTCAAGGCTCCATGGCTATTTCCATTTGATTTGATTAGTTAGCTAGACCTCCATAGGTATGGAGAAAGGGGGCAATTACTGAATGAAAAATTGATCCCTTGTTTCTCAGCATGATCTGTCTGTGGTTTGAAATTATTGACATACTATGAAAACTCGGATGTTATACTGCTCCGTAATGCATGCACTGGCTATTTGATTTAGTCTTCTTCAGATAATGACTGCCCGTACTGTTCACTGTTTTGCCAGGGACCGAGACCATGACAGAGATCGGGATTATGACAGGGAGTCCGGGAGGGGGCGGGATAGAGACCGAGACAGAGGCCGTGAACGAGATAGGGATAGGGATCGAGACCGTCACCGCATCCGAGATGATGACTACAATCGGGATAGAGACCGAGATAGAGAGAGGGATGGCAGGGAAAGAGAGCGCCGGGATAGAGACCGTGGCAGGCATCGGAGCCGTTCAAGGAGCCGGGATCGACGAGAAAGAGACCGTGAAGACGGAGAGCACCGTAGGAGACGTGGCCGTGGTAGCGGCAGTCCCCGAGGGCGTGCCGAGGATGATGGCCCGAGGGAGGAGCCTAATAAGAAGAGAAAGGAGAAGAAAGAGAAGAAGGGCGACGGGAAAGGTCCAGATCCTAATGATCCGGAGATTATAGCGATGAACAAGTTGCGAGCGTCGATGGGGATGGGACCACTGAAGTAGTGTTATGTAATGTATTTTGAAGCTTCAAGTCTGTTGCTTATAACCAACAAGGAATAGTTGGCATTTTTCTGACACTGCAATACACTGTATATGTAACAAGATGTTGTCTTTCTGTCACTGCCTCTCTGGGTCTTGCATTTTTTTCGGAATACCGAGACAACAAAAGCTGGTGAGTTCTAATCTCGGATGTGATATGTACCAGGTATATGTCGAAGGTTTGGCCGTTTAGTTTATCTGGCTATGCATTGCAAAACAGTCCAATAGAAGTTATTCAGTGCAAAGTGCAAACTATATATTAAAGCAACATCATATTTACATGGACAACGAAACTTCCTGTTACAACTCTCAAACTCTGTACATGCTTTACATCTCTTTACTGACTGCTCTTGTATTCTGCTATGCTGTTATCCTGTTTAATCCTCTGACCAGGTGATACCCTCCATACCGACGTTCTGGTCGAGCCCCAGGGCATCCCACACCGCTGGTGAGGCATCGACGATGTTGTTGTCACATGGCGGCTCGAAGTTGTGATCGTCGTCACAACCGTACACAGAGTCGCACTCGTCCACCACCTTAGCATGCACGGACCTGCCGTTGGTGGTGATCTTGATGCGGTGGCCACATCGTGCCATGTTCTTGAACCAACCGGTGGAGAGCGCCACGACCAGCTCCTTGTCGCTGTGGTAGGAGTTGTCACACTCTGATGGGCCACCACCGTCCTTGCCCTTCTCGAAGCTGTTGAGTGTCAGGACGGCCTTGGTGGCCGCAGTGACCGGCGGCGAGCAATGGTACTGCGGGTACCTCTTACCGTCCTCGCAGCAGTCCGGATCATTGCTCTTCTCGCAGTTGCGAGACTTGCCTGGAAGGTAGCCGCTGGCGTGGCAGACCCCAAGGCCGGGGCGAAGGGAGGAAGCAATGTGGGAGGTGGAGAGCACGGCCAGGAGGAAGACGGCCATGGTGGCCAGAGCTCTGAAGGTGGCCATGTTACCTTCCCTTGGCTCGCCTTCTCTCTCTGTTACTTACTCCTGATGTGTTTGTTTGGCTTTGTTGCTTGCCTGCCTTCGCAATTGCTGCGGTGCATCGGCTTTTGTAGCAGCCTTGCTGCTAGGTATGAACATTGTTAGGTTGTTCCCTACGGCAATTCGTTGCTGTGTTCAGATTAATTAGTGAACTCTGGACGTGTTAACGTACCGTGCGGTCTCAAATAGGCTTGTGATTGCGGTTCCAAAAATGGTTATCTTGTTAATTAACCAGCCAGACGGGCCAAATACGTTGGTGTGGCCAAACACTGTCTTTCAAGTTTCAACTGGACTGCACCATAGATCAACAAATACTTGCTTCCAGTTTCAGTTAACAATTTCCTATTAATACGGATGCTGTACAAAGTCTTTAACCTCAGACATAGAAATGCACTCTGCACACAAAATCACCCAATAAATACATACCATTTCATATCAGAACTTCTGATTGAAGCGTAGATATGTTCAGCATGTCACCAGAATTAGAGGGTTGGTTTAAATCTTCCCATGTCTGTGCCCCAAAAGTTCATATTGATGGTAAATAATGGAACCGCTAAAGTACATTTCTGGAGAGGAAATGCTCCAGGTAGAAAAAGGAACACGCCTGCAGTGATCCCACAACAACAACAAAAAAGAGGAACCACTGTGCAATAAAGTTACAACGCTGGTACTAAAATGAGTTCTCTTGGTGTCTTCAGCAGAACATCCGCATCACAGTAGGACGACACTCTTCCATTACTTCTTAACAGACTTCAAAACCTCCCAACTCAGCCGCATGTGTGGTGGCAACGGAGCAACGAAGCTGAGCTTCTCGAGACCCGAGAAATCATGATCGGCGTCCTTGGATTGCAATCCTTTGACGCCGGCTGAGATATCGGGGAGCATCATCTGCTTGCAGTGAAGATGCAACTGAGGCTGCTCCTCCGTGATGCTTCCGCCACCCAGAACAAGGCCAAAGGGAAGCCTCCGTTTCCTGAGCAGGTCCTGGTCGACAGTTCGCGGTACAGGAAGAGGCGTCCAGTTCTGGTGTGCTTGACGCCCGTACTTGTAGTCCCCAACGATTGGTGTTCCAAGAACCTCTGCGCAGTGGACTCGGAGCTGGGTGGGTGTTCCAGAAGAAATGGGAGCAAGTTTTTTAGTGGTGAGTGTGATTCTGGTACTTTGTAGTAATATTTTTGTTCAGAGATAAATGTCTGTCTATTGAAATTACCTGATGCTTTCTTCCAGTAAGAGGAAACAATTCTAACCAAGTGAACCCTACAATCATAGCAGACCAAAATGTTATAAGTTATGATGATGGTTAGCATTCAAGCGGTGCAAAGCTAGAATGTATGTCATGGTAATTCACGTCAAGCTAGCATGTCTTTTTCTTCTTTTGTACTCTGCACTCTTAATCATAAATTGTGTTATTTTGCTTGCTGGATACTGACGATTTACCATACACAAATTAACAAAAAGACAACAAAAAGTCAAAAACTAATAAGTCACCTGGTATATTGGCAATATACTGCACTTGCTGAACCTAAGCTAAAATTACTATCATACAGGAAAAACCAAAAGACTACTGTAATGCTAGAAAACATACAAAACAACATCAGCAATAGTGCCAGACGAATATTTTACTTCTAATTATATATTACTCCCTCCGTTCCATATTAGTTGTCGCTGATTTAGTAGTACATCTAATATGGAACGGAGGAAGTACATGTTACTTTGCTGTGTCTATTAATTAACTGAATTCCTTTTTGCACACAACATCTGGCGGTTGTTTGATACCTTGCTAACCATTCATCTAATTGGCGTAAAGTGACACTGTTACAATTTTATACAATATTAGGAGGCACGGGAACTGCAAAACTGATGCCATGCATCCAGTTCAATCAAATTTATCATTATGTACTAGCAACAAAATGTAGTTACACAAAAAATGTGTCATGTTGAAACTTAAATATTTTTTTCGAATAGAACTGCTATATTTATTAATTACAGAGAAAAACTTAAATCTTGACATGTACTGTTAGAGCTCCTTACGTTACAGAAGAAATTGATATCTTGACATAAAACTGCTACCAGTCATCTACTTTTTAACACTCAATAGACGAGATTATTTCTTACGTACCTTTGGGGCAAGATTCAATCACTCTGTACTCTGTCAAAGCATCCTGAACAGAAGTAGTATTTGGACCAGCTCTAACAGTCAGACGTTCAGATTTGCCATCTTGTAATAAAACCTGTAAAAAGCAGACCTCCATAAGACGGTAGTCCATACGTTGATTTTTACAAGACGCCCATGTATTTTACGATGAAGCCTTTTAATTTTGACCAACAATTTCTCCAGCAATGTATAGGTTTCATGGTACAAAAGTTGTACCATTAGATTTGTATCTCAAAGTACTTCTCATTTAGTCATGATTTTGTAGTTATTAAACAATATATAGGAAAAAGTCCACTCGACTGAGGTTTGGGGCCAAAGCAACAATCCCCTGAACTTTCAAATCAGGTAGCCCCCTAAGCTATTCAATACTGTTCAAATAACCCCCTGAGGGTCGGTTTGGTGGATTTTGAAGTCGATTGAGAGGGATTAGATCCCTGGCAAGTCAAAATCCCTCCAAATCCACTTCAATCCACTTTGGGGAGGATTAACCAAACAAGGCCTGAGGTGGTTTTGGAGCAGTATTGCATACATAGAACATAACGCAGCATGACTCAGCAAATGATTAGACCGAGCTATCAATAAGTCTCTTATTCTTCTCCACTTCTTCCACCGCCTTTGCTTCATGGTAATGCGCTCACCAGCACAGAGGTGACCCTGACGAAGGGGGGATGGGAAGCAAAGGCTTGTGTACGGATCTGGTAGAGGGAACTGCCGCGGTGTGGGACCCGATGATCACCAGAGCAGCATCCCCGATGAGCTCATGCCTCACGGGGCAGCCGAAGGCCATGCTTGGATGAGAAAGCATGCCAGGGTGCCCTGCATCACATTGACATGTGAGCTAGTATTTTTTCAGTATGCGTTGCTAAGTCATCAGTTTTCACCACCTGTTGAGCCACATCCATGCTATACGACCCCCCCAAAACCACCTCAGGGTGTTATTTCAACGGTATTGAATAGCTTAGGGCTGGCTACCTGGTTGTTCAGGGGGTTATGTTGACTTGACTCTAAACCTCAGGGGGTCAAGTACACTTTTTCCAACTGTACATCATATAAGGAATTAATGGTCAAAGATCAATTTTGCAAACCATGCCAAGCTAAACTACAATTTATAAAAACAAGCACACCGATGCTCAAGATACTAGATGGACAAATAATGTGGGAAATAAAGAAGATTTCAGAGAACAGACGGATCAAGATATAGTAACAAAGGAAAATCCGACTTGCTGATAGAGGAGATTGCCCCATACTCACGTACTTGATTGAAATTTCCCACAGACTAAGAAATTTGGCATATACCTTCAACTTTTACAATTGACTCGTCTGTTTATATGCTCCAATTCCTTTTATATTATTTAATAATAAAACAATTATATCTTAACTCATGGAAGGAAAAAAGCTGCCTTCTTGTAAACATCTAATATATCTGAACTGAACTCATGGTTTATTTCTAGCTACATCTCTTGTCACTGAAGTTGCATGTTTCAAAACTATAAAAAAGATCAATGCTAAATAGAAACATCAAGGAAATGACAACACATATTTTACGAACCTTCGCAAGTGGGGCCGACAGTAAACCCTTGGGATGTCTAGGTGTTCCCATAACAAGTGCAATATATTTTCTTTGCAATACTTGTTGAGTACCCTTCGCATAAAAGATATGGGTATCAAGATAGGTACACAAATAACTGTGAAGCTGAATAATATATAATATGGTGGGAATAGCAACATTGAGAAACACAGTAGAAGTTACACTAAACTTACATCAGCTAAAGCATCAGCAGTTTTCTCACGAAATATAGCATGCAAAATGGAAGCGCTAAGTTGAGTTCTACCCAGAACAAGGACACCACTGCAATCCCTATCAAGCCTGTGGACCTGATGAAGTAAATAAGAGCATCAATAAACATGCAACTCATGCATAAATTAACAAACAAGTTCTTATTCAAATATAGCAATTCCATACTAACTTGCATAGGTACTAGGAACGGAAAGATATCTTGGATAATTATAAAGTATGTTCCTTATCGAAAATATATAGCACACATAGTCTTAGTTTGCATGATAACATCAACCTAAACTGCTAACAGATACTTACGAGTTTATTAAGTTGAATCAGAATAGAATGTTCACTGAATTGAGATGGTCTACCTTGATAAATTCATCTCCAATCCTCCTGTGTTTTTCTGAATGAAATAGTTTAGCAGACACAACACTACTCAAATCATTATCTTCTTAGAATGCTTAGGCTATGTCTTTCTACTTTTGATTTTTCCACAGCAGTGACAAATGATTCTTTACTCACTCAGAAAGTACATCATTATTTTTCATTGAAGGAGAGACAGCAGGTTTATGCAATACTTTCATGTTTACAGCTTCTGCTACAAGTAACAACCGAACTGTACTGAACTCACCAGGCGAGGTGCATCAGAAGAATTTTCTTCAAACATCGGGGCTAATACATCTATACTGTTTTTAATGCCAACACCACCCTCCAAATAGATAAAATAAAAGCTTAAGCACTAAAAAATCTTATGAACCTTCAGAAAAGAAATAAGCCTGCATAAAGTTACCTACTTGCACCGGCATTCCAGGGGGTTTGTTGACCACAATGATGGCGTTATCCTGAAAGAATTCCAAACATCAAAGGAGGTGATTTACAATTTAAACCAACTAAAATTTGTCTAGAGATAAAAAAAATTCAAAACCTTGTAAATCTCAAGGCTACGCAAAAATTCAATCTCATTCCTGTTATCAAATTTCCGGGTCTTCTCAGCAACAGAAGATTCTTGAATATTAACAGGTAGAAAGAGGGTATCACCAGGCACTAGGTGATCTTTTGCTGAAACCTTCCAGAATGGAAACAGAAGTTACGTACTTCCACACTGCCAGAAAGCACACTATACCAGTAAAAATAAGTGCGTTCTTATCACATCAGGCATAGTACCAACTAGAATTTACAGTGCTCTATAATCTGATCCTGCATTCTACAACGGCACCAAGTTTTTATTCTGCAGTAATCAAACTAAAACACAGCACATATGTCAATGATGCAGTGTTTAGAATCAGGCTTTGCAGTATGGGACAAAGTGATGCGGCTGCATGCAGAAATACTGGAAAGACACCATCATATGAATGTTAAACGTGGGGGCAAAAAGAGAAGCTACGCTCAACAAATTCTCTCATTAACCCAAGCTAGACCATACAGAAAGAGTGAACGTTATATGTAGTTCCATAATGACAGAAGTATGAACAAGAATGACTGATAGTTGGGTTTTACATTACCTCTCTGGCTGATATCACTGTTATGTGTTATTATCTGGTCATGTCAACTGAAGTGGTTATATTACATCTTAGAAAAGGTTATGTTCAAAATTTCTTATCTCACTCAACAAATTCCCTTAGTAACATTATTCATGTATTTACTAATAGCTGTGAACAAACTGGGAAAGTACGATGTATGGTGAACTACAAAGATACATCAAAAAATATTCTAAATAAAACTATCAATAATTTATAATTGATGCGTGCTATTTGTTACCCTTCTCAACCGGAAGTTCTCCGCGCTTGCATCCGTGGAAGATGTATCAGCAGTCACAGCATTTTTCTTAATCTGTCAGTCACAAAACACCATTAACATCTTCTTAGAAAAAGCTTTAACTTCACAGCGCTCGTGGAGAAAGATAGGTGAGATCAAATTAGTCTTTAAAAGTAAATAATTCATTAGGTTATTTCATGAGAGGAAGAAATTCAATGGCACATTTGGTCGAGCACGTGATATGCACCTTGCGGAGGCGGAAGAGCTTCTGCACCAGCGACGCCGGCAGCTGGGGGCAGCATCGCCTGACCCACCTGATCGCGGTGGAGTTGGAGCTCCCTTCATTTTCATCTCCTCCTTCCCCTCGAAAAATGGCTCTCGCGGCGGCGGCGGCATCGACCGGCGCGAAAGGTGGGAGCTCCATCCACCGGTTCTTGTTCCCCTTGTCCGGCCCTCCGCTCTCCTCGCCGACAGTCTCTGGAGCGTCGTGCCTCGCTGCTGCGGTGGCTAAGCAGGCGCACGGTTGTTGCAGCCTGGGCACCGCGCCGCCGGCCGCCAGCCTTCGGAGTAAGAGGAGCGCCGCCATTCTCGTGGTCATACAGAACTTTTTTTCTCTCTTACAGGTAATCTCCTTGTCGCCGCGATGACCCTGGCCGTTGGATCCATTTTATGCAAGGGGCGTTGATATGTATGAAACCTTGAATATAAGTATATAACCCACGTATTCCCGACTCAAAAAATAACACTGAAATATTTAGATTTGGACTTCAGTACCGAACAGACGTTTCTCGAGCGGATGCATCGAGAAGTTGCGAGTAAAATGCACCAGGAGTCCTCGAAGGTACCGGCTATGTCCAGAATAGTCCCAGAACTCAGAAATTACGTCAATACAGTCCTCGAATTTGATCTCGATGTTCAAATACGATCCTAGCTATGGTTGCTCACCGTATCTTGTTGACATGGTGTCGTTTCAGGCCCACCATCACCTATCGATCGCCGCGGGTCGCAGGACCACGACACAACATCTTAGCTCGGAGAGGGACACCTCCTTGGCGCGCTCCATCCACCACTCTGTGTCTATACCCCTGTCGCCGGCTGCCTCCCTTCACCGCCTAACTAGCTGTGAACCAGAGGAAGGACAGAGGCGACAACAACCTCAATTACGAGTGTCGAGCGATGGACGGAGTCAAGGAAGATGGCATTCGCGAGCTCGATTCACGGCGCGACGGTTCGATTCCTTCGGTGCGAAAGACGCCAAAGAGGCGGCGATGACTCCTGCTGGCTTGGAAGGACACAAAGATGGCTAGATTGGCGGCTTGATGCGACGATGGCGAGGTGCGGTTCTCAGACGCGCGGGGAATAGTATCAAGCCCAGGACCAAGCCAAATTGCCAATCCCTGAAGCCCAAAACCAAATCATCCCTTCTCCTGTGCAGACTGCTTCCTCCGCGACAATGCGTATCAGCAATAACTTGATCGGTTCTCCTCTTGTTGTGTTCGTCAATTCTGTTTCTGATTGCATCTGGCTATTACACATCTAAAAACTGAGATGTCAGAGAAATACTTAGCGCCTTGAAGAGTACAAAAAATTTGCCACGCGTGATTGCGATGATTACTGTAATCAACAATGTAATTTCGTCTTGTTTGAACCATTGATACTTTCGCGTGTTCCCAACCTCCCATTGTATCTGACGCTAGTCTAAAGGATGACATGTAAAATTCACCAAAGAATCAAAGTCTTGGATATTTTCCCGGGGTTATTAAGGAGTGTGGGTTTGGGTTTGGGATGTACATCGACGAGGGCAGAGGATTAGCACAGAGCCGTAATTAGCACGAGGTGGAGAAGTGTCGTATGCAGTACATGGAGCAATTCCGGAGGCGGTCTCGAAACAACTCTGTGAGCCTGAATCGGTGTCACCTAAGCGAGATACGGTGATGAACCGTAGGACCGTATCTGGACATCCAGATCAATTTCGAGGACTGTATTAAGACAATTCCAAAGTTCTGGGACTGTCTTAGGCATAGCCAACAACTTTGAGGACTATTGATGCATTTCACTTAGAAGTTGCCATGACAATTGCCATCCCTTAACGATTGAAAAAATTAACCGTTGGCAGCCCATTTACTCCGTGCATGATCTAAAATAGCATTTGAACCGGGTTTTGGAGGGCTTTCATTCATTAAAAAATAAAATATTTTTCTATCTCTAACATATCTCACATATTATATCCAGCTTACTTCGTCTATCTCTTTCGCTACTGCCCATAAAGAAGAAAAAATGTAACATGTAGGGATGACACGATTTGAACTTGTAACAATTTTATAGCCAAAACAAACGACTCCTTATAAATTCCTTTAGATTTTATAATATGTAAAATACTTCAACAAGATAAACCAGGAATACATGTAATGATTAAATTGATGCATACCTTCTACCGGAAATCTGCAAAATAATGATTGAGCTGCATTGTCTCTATAGAAGATATGACATTATAAGTAGGGAATAAAAAAAATTATAAGCAGGGAATGCTAGAAAGCGGCAATTCTGGCATGCACGGTATCTACCGTGGGGCATATCATGCATGCCCCACTTTCTCCCTCAGTCACTTTATACATGTCTTAGTTTCTCTCTCATTCATTTTATCTACATATATTTCACTATACTTCTCTCTTCTTTCTCACTTTACAAGATCTAGTTCTCAAACTTGAAACATTTGTAGCTCTTAAAATAGAAGTCCAATTTAGAAACCATTTGAATATTTGAGTTCCTATTCAAGAGTGTTTTAAAACAAGGCAAATATTGAATATATTTTCAAAAAATTTGACTTCTGAAACTAGGTAAAACTTTAAGGAACTTGATGAAACTTGGTGAAAATATTTTAAAAAATAATTTGTTTCACTGTGTTCCAAATTTGGTTCGTTGGAGTTAGAAAATAACTTGCAATTATCTTAGAGTTTGAACCTTAAATATGTTAACGAAAAAAAGATAAACAACATAGGATTTCGAGTTCAATTTCTAAGAAAAACACATGATAACTGCTTTAAAATCACAGTGACCACGACTCGAAGAGAGAATATTTTCTATCTGGTTTCATTATATTTCTTTGTGTTTCAAAATCCATCATGACGTATCATTGTGTTTCAAAATTTACATTTCAAATTTTGGGCTTGTTTAATAGATATCGTCGAAAGAAATATACAAGTTCAAACGGATTGTCACAATCCGATGTTTATTTCAAGACATATGGCTCTTTTAAATCTAAGATTGAAAATTAAATAGGTGGGGAGACTGTTGTGACATGCATAATACTATGTGCATGTAATATGACATAAAGTTGATATTATCAATCTCAAAGCAACTAGCCAACCATTAAAGGTGCATGCATGCTATCTAGCATTGCTAGAATAGTATTTCCAGGGAATACCATCTCTTTCTTCTTGGTGATCAACCAATCGTAAATAATATCTTTTTTCTAGGTGCACTCAATAAAAAGAGAAATTTTAAAGTACACACGGAGAAAAGACATGCATGATGAAAACATTGGTTGAAAAGTTGATTCATGAATTAAACATGTTTTATAGTCCAAAATATTTTGTATTTGATAATCACTTTGTACCATTGATTCGAATGGGCAAAGGCATCAAAATTAGATCCCATATGAGTATGTTTCTGTATTTTTTTTACAGCTCTGTTACCTCGTGATAATGCACTAGTTATATATATCATCATATTTGGTACAACTTACCACAATATCTGGTTACATTACATATTGGTGATAGCTATTATTAGATAGTCTGAAAACATCATGCTTACCATCTTAGTTGTAGCAGTTAAGATGCATTCTATGAAGTACACCACCACCATGGTAGTATGTGATATACAGACTAGTGTGAAAACTACATCACCTGGTTAGGTTTCATGGTAACTACATCATATTCATGTTCCTAACTACACTAGTCATCAATTGACTATACCATTATTAAGTTACCAAATTGTGTGGTAAATATATTGATAATTTCTTATATAAAACGAGTGGCACTACCTATCGGGGACCACATTGTAGTAGTATCACTCTATGTTTTAGTGCTTACTCACATAAACGGATGCTAAATACTCTATGATTGATGCGTCTAGAACCAAAACACACGTCATCGATCTCTTGAACTAGTCAAATAAGCTAAATTGTGATAACTTTAGTACCAATCTATGACAAAAGAAAATTAGGTATGATCTTGCTTTGAAATACTCGTCACAACAGCCGATGGTGAAGACGGTTTGTCAATTGAGTACTCAGTTTGAGAGTTAAAGCAATTTTCAATTTCATGTTTTGAAGAATCTCAATGACCTAAATTATTTTGTCTCTTTTACATGTATACAAAATTATAAATAGACCAAAACCTTTATCCACTCCAACATACCTAATCCTTACGCGTCGTGACATATTGGCGTCCTAAGTGATACTTTGGGGGTACTCCGTAGTCCAATGTTTCACTCGCAAATGCATGCTCTTACTGCAGTTAACATACTGAAAAAGGGGAGATTGCGCTTTTGGTATATGCAACCGTTGCTATTTATACTTGATGTGCACAAATATTCAGAATGTTTGATCATTTATTTCTGTAAAAATATTAAGATGTTTTTACTGATGGATTGATTTGGTGTAATAGTTTCAGTAGTCAATAAAAGATTTGCAGTTTGCACATACTGTACCTAAAGGTATATATGTGTGTATCTATCGACCTATACCAAATCTAGGAAAAAGAAGATGCAGGGAAACCCTCTGTTCTTGTTTTGCTTTGTATTTTCTGTTCTGTCTCAATGTTCCTTTGCAAAAGAAGTTACATCGAAGGCATGAAATTAATCAAATAGCAGCAGCAGTAAGGTAGCCGCAGCGAAATGTTCCAGGCAAACTGAAGATTTTCTGCAGATATAGTATCTGTCTCTTCCACTCTAATTCCTGCCACTTATGGTGTGAAAGTGTAGTAAGCACGTATAGTATAATCCGTTGCTCCTTTGCAAAAGCCAGAAACTTGAACAATGATTACAAACGGTGCGTATTGCTAGTCAGTTTTGTTCACTGGCCCATGAAGGGACTACTGGTCCACACTGCAGACAGTTAGAATTAGAACTTCTCGATGGAAGATTCAGCAGAAAGAGCACAAAGAATAAAAGCAATTTGAAGCAAACGATGTTCATTACATTCATACAAGAGTTTAGATTACATCGTAGGGGTCCATGATCCAGGACTTCGAGTGTTAAGTATATATACATGTGGATGGCACATGGCCAAGGTTCACATAACACTAGAATCTGCAAAGTAGAATCGCTGCAGAACATAGAAGAAACAACACCCCATGGACTAGCTATGCTACCACGAGTCCACGACTACTCTTGGAGTCTCGGCGGTGGTCGATCAGCTGGAAGGCGTCACTTGCTCACTTGATGGATGACATGTTCTTCACCTGATCCAAGGTGATCCGCACGGCCGTTCGAGCACGAGGATAGTTGCCCTTGTAGATGACTTCAACGCAGCCATCCTCTACGTCGGAGACGACGACGGAAGGGTGCCAAATGACGAGACGCTGCCCGTTTGGCAGAGTCCCCGCCGGCACGCGCACCTTCACGGTCATGCCCTTCTTCACCGAGATCGACGAGGAGCGTGGCTGGATCGGCACGGAAGAGGGCTTCTTGATCGACATGGACGAGAGCTTCTTGATCGGCGCGGGCGAGGCCTTCGTGGCGGCATCTGACGCGTGCGCCGCCGTCGTGGCATCAGACTTGGCCACCTTCTTCATGGCGAACGGGATCAGCGCCTCTCGTCGTGACGGGGCAGTGCACCTCCTTGGAGCTTCTCCCATGTCCAGGTAGACGATCTTCTTAGTGGCAGCCCCGGGTGCTCCGCCCGGGATGAGCACGCGCGGGTGCGGCGGCGGGGCAGAGCATTGCCTCGCAACTCCTTCCCTCGGCGGTGCGTTGGCGAGCTTGAGGGTCGCAGCGGCGGCGCCCGACACGGGCAGCGGCGGCGCGGCAGAGGACTTCTTCACGACTCTCCCCTTGGCGACGTTGATGGCCTTCCTCCGGCGCTGGAGCTCGCGACGGATCTCGTTGCGCATGGCGGACGAGCGCTGCGCCATGAGAGCGGGCATGCTGCGATGGTGGCGGACGGCGGCGAGGAGGGTTGGATCAGCGAGAGAGAGCGTCCTTCATGCAGGGCGGCGCTAGGCTTTTATCGTGTGGGAGCCTGGGAGGTCCCGGAGCTGGAGTCGGAGTCGGACTTGCAGCGAAGAAGCGTGGATGTCAAGCAGAGAGGCGATGGCAATGGCGGTGTCGCCTCGATGCATTTGCACGGTCTGGATCGACAGGATGGACGCGCTTCGTGGCAGCAGAGGTGGAGTCGGACTCACAGCAAAATCGTGGATGCTGGCAATGGCGGTGTACCTGGCGCGTTTGAAATTTTCAGTGTCCGGTCTGGGTTCGTACGAGTACGATGCAGGCGCGTCCGAGTCCCACTCCAAATGGAGAGAAAAAAAATGGGACCTGGCCCACAAAATTATGGTGAATGTCAAGTTAATTCTGGATTAGCTGCAATCCACTTGCCACTTCTATCTAGCAAGAAATTACAATGCAAATCCAATAGTAATAAGAACAATCTAAGAATATCTTGTACCGTTATAAGCATAAAAAATATTAATTCTAGCCTTCTATAGGATACTCCCAGGAGGAACAAATATCCACGCAAGTGATTGCACGCCGCAAGCTGATATACAAACGATTTCATAATACAACTTTATCTTGAGATAGAATACTATACAAACTAATGGCACTTTAATCGTAATTCAGAAAAAGAAAATAAAAATGGTACTACTTCATAATTCAGAAAAAGAAGAGAAACATAGATCACCACTGTACAACAGATGCATTACACATGCACGTGCACGACAAGTCCTAGTAGCTACCGTGCAACGACGATCCATTTGCCCTAAGAAACCTCATCAGGTTGAGATAAACATCATCTTTTGCCTTCACGCTCCTGACGAGACGTGGCCGTAGTCGCCAATGTACAACAGCTCCGGCTTATATCTCAGCTCCTTGATGGTACGATCGACGTCTCTTACATTGTAGCGCCTTAGATTTTCCCACAGTCTGTAGTCATACCTTACGAAAGTGCCTTTCCACTGCACGATAGAACAAGTAAAATCCTTGTTTTAGGATGACAAAGAAAGATGGCGTGGATTCGATGAAAAAAAAAGAGATTATTGTAAGTATCGAGCAGTTGTATCTGCAAGTAATACCCCGTGAAAGCTATTTTTGGAGAGAAAGAGGAGCTAGATGGTGGCAACAAAGTGAGCACTGAACTCAAATAAATAAAAAACCTTTCTCGATCGGCCGTCCACTCAAGTAGACGGTAGAGGTTTGAATGACTTATCATTTGTCGTTCTGAATTTGCAACACACACTTATATCCTCCTCCAGTTCTAAGTTTACTAGCTACTATACCATGTCTCAAAAGTAGGGGAGGTGATTGAAAGCCTCATGTCACAGCTGATCGTGCAAATCTACTCAATTCGGTGTTTTTGGAGGTTAAGAGCACCTCCACTCGTGCGGCGTTTTCAGGCCGAAATCCAGCACTATTTAGTGTCAGATGGATGTAATTTTTGGCTTGAGAATGACCGAATTTCCACTCGCGTTCCTAGGTGGGGTTTCCAGGCAGGCGTGTTGTCAACAAATTTGGTGACATTTCATTCCAATTCGGGTCAAATTCACAATGTTCAGCATAAATATGAATACAAAGCATTGTTCGACATAGTTTGACATAAAATTAAACACAACATAGTTTTGCATAGTTCTTCATAGAATGAAACACAACATAGTTCAGCATAATTCGGTCATATCATGTTTGGCATAGTAGTTATGTGTTGCCTCTGCGTATCCATATATGCTTGACTAGATTATCCTCCAGCTGTTGATGCACCGTCGGGTCTCGGATCTCCTCACGTAGAAGGCAACCCATGATGCCGACACCTGGTGATCAGGCTCTACAAGAGGCTCATGTCTGTAGTATGGCTCCTCCTGATCGACTAAATCCACTGGATGCTTCCGCTCGTCCTCGATGATCATGTTGTGCAAGATCACACAATAGTTCATCAGTTTCCACATCTGATCTTTTGACCACGTCATAGTAGGGAACCTAACTACTGCAAATCTCTGTTGGAGCACACAAAATCCCTGCTCCACATAGGCAAAGTAGTCGGCGTACAACATGTAGTAGCCCTCCATCTGCTGCCTTGCTTTACACTTCCGACGATCCTTTGCTGAGCCTCCACGCTTCGGCATTGCAGTCTGCATGTATAGTCTGGCCAGAGAACTGAGGATCCGCATATGCTCTTCATCTTCGGCAACTGTGGCATTCTCTTCCTCCAACAGTATGGCGAACATCTCCTCGGCGTCGGAGTCCATGGATGAACAGGCAAAACGCCAAACGCGAACGCAGTCGAGATGTCAGCGATGCCGCGAAAAGGAGAAACAAGGCCAACAACGAGGGAAGGGGATGCAGCGGCGGTGGACCTTTCTATCGGCGTGGATTTGCCTGGGCAATACGGGGCATCACCGGTGATGGCATCACGGCGAGGGGTAGGTGGGAGAAGGCTCTGTATCACGGGAGAGTCGAATCCCGGTAGGGTAAATGGAATGTCTCGCTGAAAAGGTTGGCCTACCAGTTTTTTCTTCCATCCGGCGTTCCCAGGCTATACCTGGCGCATCGGGTTTGGCCTGAAAACGCTGGATAAAAGTTGGATCAAATCCGATGAAAAACGACGTCCTAGAAATGCGACCGGACAAAATTTGCCGTCCGGATAAAATACGGGCTAGGGAGTTTATCCTGGGAATGCTAGTGGAGACTCAAACATCACAACCATAAGATGACAGATGGGTTAATGATCAGTGTTCTTGCCACGAAGTCTGAAATACTGTTACCTATTGGGACAACAACGGCCCACGGAGGGGATTCTTTGTGATGACTATTATTCTATAGGTTAAGTTTGGTCATGACCCATCCAGTTAAGGCCACTCCTGGCGGGTGTCTTCACGACCGTTGGAACTTGGATGAGTGTAACACCCAACATGGATACGAACTGAGTAAGGAATACATGGGCTATGAGCCCACTGAACATGAGTCATGGACCCGGTCTGGTATCTACAAAAGAGAGCACGACCAGCAGTGGGAGATCAAAGAACAGAAAATAGAAGTCTTAAAACCATCTTGTCTCACTTCATCTTCTCTCGGTCCCCATCTCCTTCCTCAGGTCCTGTGGCTACCACAAGCCATCATTGTATCTCGATATGTCCTTGTTCCTAGACCTCACGCCCCGATCTACACTGGAGGTAAGGGGTTGTTATAGTTGGTATCAGAAACATGTTCCTTCCACAAAATCCCACCAGAAAATCCTCCACAATTTTTCCCCATTTGATTTTGATTCCCGGATGGGATGGAGGCGACGATGACAATGACGGATGCGACCTTGAGCACCATCCATGAGAGCTTGGTGCAGCTCAGCGTGATGCTGGGTCAGATGGCTGCGAGGCAGGAGCATATGCTACTGATTTCAAAGAAGATGACGGCAGGGCTCACGCCCATCGCCACAACCATGTCGATGTTCGCGCTGAACCAGGAGTCTATCAAGCCTTCGTCTTCCTCGCTCTTCTCGACGGATCAGGTCGCGGGTGCTGGTGCTCTGCACACAGTCGACGTCTTCACTTCCGCCACGCCTACCAAATGTTCAACAAAAAGTCATGGCCACTACTCCGATAGTAGCCATGCCGAACTCGCATTCCCAGCCACCTCCACCGTCTGGGTAGCAACTCACACTTCCACAACTATGTCGCTGGTCATTCCAGACCGAACCTCGCTGCAGCCGGCGACCATGCCGTCATCACCCTCGGTCATTCTAGAGGACGATGCTGCTATGCCCTGCCAGGACCATATTGACGCTGCCCACCAGGCATTTGAAAAAATGGTTGTGGTGTACAAGGAGAAGGACACAATCGTCCAGGAGTAATTAGATGTTGTCCTCACCCATGTTGGAGGCTCGTCTATATTTATAGAGCTTGTCATGGATAGCACAGATCGAGTATTGGAGGCAATGCTTATGAAGGATGAGCTGCAATCTGATTCAGTGCTCACCCAGGTTATTGCCATGCACACACAATGCTACAACTAGCAATGCAAGGTTCCCATCTTTCTTGTTGGTTTTGGAACATGGGCTGGTGGCAACATGTACCATGGCACTGAGAGTGTGAGTTGTGATGCACAAAAAGGAGGACATATTACTGATATTCCGATGAAACCCAACAATTCGTCAGAGGACAGCTTCTATGGCATGACAAAGAAAAAATTCAAGGTCGCAAACTCTTTTGCAAAACTATGGGACTCAGGTATCGTGAGGATTATTTCCAGTTCTTGCCAACTTGGTACATTAGAACTCAGACTATGCTTGCCAAGATGCAGCCTTGGAGGAGAAGTGGTTTTAACCGTGGATACTTTGAGCTACCATGCTTGGGAAGAATGCCATCTTGGAGACATGGAAGCTTTCCTAGTGTTCATGTCTCTGTTTTTATAACTAGAAAAAGATTATTTTACTCACAATCTCGGATAAAGGAGTCTCTTAGGAAATTCTCGCTGATTGCTAACAGTGCTCAGTTTCTTGTGTCATATAGGCCAAAGGCAACATATCGATCAGTTCATATGTTGAGTCCGATAGTTAGGGAAACGACAACTGAAGGGTACACCTGCCAAAGATTATTACTTGAGTATGTTAAGGCTGCACCAGCTCAGCTAGTGCTTACGCGTCAAGATAGTTCTTTCTTTCATCTAGAGCAGCTCTTAGCTAGCAGGTTACATAGATCTTGTGATTCTGGAGGTTCAACTGGTGCAATATTGGCACTAATTAGTTCTCCCTTTCTCGGACACACCATTGTTTATTCGAAGAATAATCTGTTCATGGATTCAATGGATTGGGAGGATAACAAGGCAGTCTTTCCTACAGTTAAGCTATATATCCAATGGGACACATGAATTCTGATTATTTTTCTTAGTAATACAATGGCTAGTATGGATGAACTTTCACATATGCTTTGATAAAAAAATACCATTACATCCAATGCTTTGGACAGTCAACTTCAGTACAAGCAATGTGATCCTAGTGAAGTGCAACAACAGCTATGTGTGTTCTATTATTGTTTGAGAAGGAGACAAGGAATTGAAATCCGAAAAAATGATCTTACCTCGTTATGCAAAGGGACAAGTTACAAGACAGAAAATGCAGTTTATGCTGAAACTACAAAAGCTAATCTAATGCAACCCGAGTATTCGGTCAAGGGATACACGACTTCATCATATCATTTTTTTCCAAAAGAAGACCTATAGCCAATTTGACATGCCGTTTGCAGATCTGCCATACTTAGCCTGCACTGCTCCTCATTTGATAATTCTACACAGCAAACACCTCTCACGTTCCATTGTTTTTTCTACTGTCATGGTTTGCAGGTGTATATGTGCATACTTTCCAACATCCACTTGGAGCCGTGGTCAATTGATACAGATGGTTGTTGTCACATTAGGCAAGGAAATCCAGACTGTCGTTTACTGGAACATCTTTGGTGGTGATATCACAAGAGAGAATCTACATTACACAAGACTATGGCAAGAACTGTTGATATAGGGCGGACTACACTTTGATGAGGTTTGCACAATTCTCCTTCGACCTTAGGATCCTGGTGTTCATGATGTAATTGTTAGGAATAGGCAACATATATTCCTCTGGGGGCCAAAGGCCACAATATATAGTACAGGTACAGGGCAAATATGCAGGAAGCCCCCTAACATATGGAGGAAATACAATATACAGATATATACATCTAACCCCCCCCTCCCAAACTCATGGTGGATCCACAACACTGAGTTTGGAGAGTAAGAAATCATGCTGCGCTCTGGTCTGGGCCTTTGTGAAGAAATTCGCCAACTGTAAATCTGAAGGCACATACTGAAGCGCAACAACCTGAGCCTACACCTGAGCACGTGTATAGAAAGCATCAACACCAATATGCTTGGTAAGCTCATGCTTGACCGGATCACGTGCAACACTAATAGCACCTGTACTGTCAGATAAAACCAGACTGGGTGTGGTAATAGAGACTCCAAAATCCATAGTAACCACCGTAACCAGGTCACCTCAGCGATCAACAAGGCCATAGCACGCAACTCAGCCTCAACACTCGAGCGGAAACGCATGCTTTCTTGTCTTCCAAGCAATGAGCGAACCACCAAGAAACACAAGATGGCGAGAAAGTGAGAACGACGATCTGAAGGATCACTCGCCCGTGGCATCCGAATAGCCTTGGAGCTGGAGGAGCTGGACGAGGAAAGAAAAGGCGACAGTGATCGTACCACGAAGATAACGAAGAACACGAAGAAGATGACTATAATGAACAGCGGTAGGAGCGAAACAAACCGACTCGAATATGAACATGATAAGAGATGTCGGGACGAGTGACAAGAAGATAAACAAGGCTCCCAACAAGATGACGATAACGTCGGATCAGAAGAGGATCACCATCGGTAAGTTGAAGCTTAACATTAAGCTCCATAGGGGTCTCAACAGCGCTCATCCCCAAGAGCAAAGACGAGCAAGAAGATCCTGAATATACTTTTCCTGAGAGATGTAAAAGCCATCAGAAGTGGAGGAAACCTCAATCCCAAGAAAGTATCGAAGAGGACCAAGATCAGTCATAAAAAACTGATCACAAAGACGAGCCTTAACAAAGGCTATATACTCAGGATCATCACCGGTAATGATCATATCATCAACATAGAGAAGAAGAAGAGTGCGTCCACGAGGAGAAGTGTGAACAAACAACGCTGGATCATGAGCACTAGGGGAGAAACCAGCGGCTGTCACTACAGAAGCAAAGCGCTCAAACCAGGCACGAGGAGCCTGTTTGAGGCCATAAAGAGAACGTCGAAGACGACAAACCATCCTCGAGGAGAGTACCCGGAGGAGGCTGCATATAAACCTCCTCACTCAACTCACCATTGAGAAAGGCATTCGAACATCAAGCTGGGACATGCACTGAGACCGGTGTGAGCAAAGAAGAAGAGTACGTACAATGGTCATATGAGCGACAGGAGCAAAGGTCTCATCATAGTCACGGCCATGCTCCTGCTGAAAACCACGAGCCACAAGACGCGCTTTATAGCGCTCCAGAGATCCATCAGAGCGAGTCTTAATCTTATAGACCCACTTACACGTGATAGGACGAACACCGGGAGGAGGAGAAACAAGATCCCAGGTGCCAGTGCGCTCAAGCGCAGCAATCTCCTCGGCCATGGCCAGCTGCCATTCGGGATGATGCTCAGCATCCCGATAAGAGGTCGGCTCGGAGGCAACAGAAAGACCATACTGACTAGGAGAGTAACGGTTGGGGGCACGACGCTGACGAACAAGACGAGTAGAGGGAAGATCATCAGAGTAAGACGACGCAGAAGACGACGATGAAGAAGAGGGAATAGGAGAGGAAGACTCCGGAGAACAAGGAGAACTAGGAGAACTAGACGGAGCAGAAGAGGATGGTGTCGAAGAAGAGACATCAGGGGGAGGAGATCCTGAAGAAGACACAATAGGGGTAGAAGGAGGTGTGTCAGGGAAGAGAAGAAAAGAGATATCTTCCACCGGGTAAGTACCAGCGGTGGGACGAGGATAGAAAGGACGCGTCTCATCAAAAGTAACATAACCAGAAGAAGACATTTTTTTTCTTTTTCAGAGCAGATTAGATCTGACGCGTGGCGTCAGAGAGCAGCAGTCGGCAGGGAGCAGCACATCAGTCGTCAGGGGAGCAGCACCAACAGAGCAGACTTGACCAGGGGCAGCACCAACAGAACAGACCAGGGGCAGCCCGCGCGTGGGCGTCAGTCGGTCCCTCGGGGACGCGGGCAGGCGGTGGGGTGTGGTCCCTCGGTCACGTGGGCGACGAGGCGGTGTGCGCAGACGGGGTCCCCCCGCGGGCAGGCGACGGGCGGTGTTCGCAGACGGGGTCCCCCCGCGGGCAGGCGACGGGCGGTGTTCGCAGAGTGTGCGGTCCCGACACGGGCAGGCGGTGGGGTCCCTCGGGAACGTGGGGCGGTGTGCGCGTGGCACTTCGAGGCAGGGACGGGGATATCTGGTGGCGTGAATCGAGGCGGGCGGAGAGACCGGCCAGGAAACGATCCAGACCAGCCAGGAATCGATCCAAAACTGGATCCAATCTGGACACAAATCGAGCAGACGGCGACCGGATCAAAACGGGATCCAATCTGGACACAGATCTGAAACGGCGGCGACCGGCGGCGGCGACGACGGCAAGGCCGGCGGCGACAGGGACGGTGGCGGCCGGAAGTTGCAAGAGAGAGCACAGACTAACGTGGCTCTGATAGCATGTCAAGCTTCATGCACTAGCCAACGCAACCAAAAGTCCGAACTGATGGAAAGAGCTAGTGCAATCCACTTATACACTTCAACACTCCCTCTTATGTGTGACGGGGAGAAGTCAGCACGTGCAACCGGAAGAGAGCGACGGCGCGCGAAACTCACGTATGACTCAAGAGGTCTATACGTGGACACAGAGGGGTCAACAACAATTTTAGGATAAATTGCGAAAGCCAGGACTCGAACTCGAGACCTTAGGCTCTGATACCATGTTAGGAATAGGCAACATATATTTCTCTGGGAGCCAAAGGCCACAATATATAGTACAGGTACAGGGCAAATATGCAGGAAGCCCCTAACATATGGGGGAAATACAATATACAGATATATACATCTAATAGTAATGTCCTGCTTTGAAATGCCGAATCAATGTTGGCAATGGATATCTGTTGGTGTTGATTGGAGACGGCGATATGAGCAAACCATTGCTTGGGGACAAGCAATGTTTCCCGATAATGTAACACCCATCATGGATACGAACTGGGCCAGGAATACATAGGCTATGAGCCCACTGAACATGAGTCATGGACTTGGTCTGGTATCTACAAAAGAGAGCACGACCAGCAGTGGGAGATCAAAGAACATAAAATAGAAGTCTGAAACCATCTTGTCTTCCTTCGTCTTCTCTCGGTCCCCGTATCCTTCCTCAGGTCCGGTGGCTACCACAAGTTATCATTGTATCTCGATCCGTCCTTGTTCCTAGACCTCACGCCCTGATCCACACCGGAGGCAAGGGGGTGTGACAATGAGGAGTCATATGGAACATTGATCAGGGCTGGTAAGCTGGCCCGTGACGCAGCGACCAAGTAATTTCTCCTGTATTCCTCTCTCCTGAACTGAGCCGCTGCACCAAGTTAGGCGAGCCGCCGCCATCCCACCTCGATTCTGGCCACAGGAGTGTATCCCTCCACCTGCCACACTGATTACTGGCCCGATCCTGTTGTTTCTGGCACCTCCATCCTGCCATGGACGCCGCCATCCCGAGCCCATCGTCATGGGGAACGAGGGCCAGCCAGGTTCGCCACAAACTGCGCGGTGGCTCCGGCCCCTATGGAGTGGTACTGCGGCTACTGGTCGTTGCCGTTAGGCTTTAGAGGCCCGGATGTGGTGGTGACAAGGGAGGACGAGGTGGAGCTTGGATATGGCCAGTTCAAGTACCCTCCAGTCCGTCGTGTTGACTTAATTCAGATTTCAGGAGTTCCAATTTTGGTAGATGGTTATATAAAATGTGTAGGTTCATGCGTTCTTGGTTCGTTTTCTATGTTCACTATTAGGTTCAGTCAAGTCAACATCGCCAGTTTACCACAACACTCTTTTCCGTTCAGCTTAATACATATTTTGCTATTCCCCAATTCCTGCAGAACACGATGCATTATTAGAGATACATGGAGTATTACAAGTGATTCTTCCTTATGATTTTGCAACTGGTTGCTTAGGTCCCTATGCTTTCATTTGCATCATTGATTCATGCCAGCTTAATTGTTGCAGGTTTGAGGACCTAATCGAAGATGGTGTTCAAATCACTTATGTAAGTTTGCATAGATGGACTGTATAAGATGTTGCAGGTAGTTGTTGATTTGGTAAAATGGAATAATGAATTTTGTTCCTTCCCGGTCATTATCGAAATGAAGTTTTGGTTTAGATGGTAAATTCCAAAACATGAATATGGTACTGTTTTGTTTGTCCATCGGGTGGAGAACAAAGTTTAGTTTCTGATTTTTCTTCAATTTTTTGTTTATTGAGTTCCAACTCTCGATTCAGAAATTGCAAGGTGTAAAATTCTGTGATGTTGTAGGATTTTCAGATTGTGAAAAATAGGAGCTTGTCACTGCATTGTTTTGCCTGTCGAGTATGCCACCTGAAGTTGTCCACTTCAAGCAACGACTCTTACTATCTTGCCCTGGCTGGTAGGCCAGATGGGTTTATTCTTGAGGGACATGGCCAATGATGACATCTTGAGGCAACCAAAGGTGTTCTCACTGCTATAAGATGCGTTGATTATATGTTATTTTGTTGCAGACCTAGAACATATCATATGTTTTCCCTGTTTTGTGAAGCTAAAAAAATAAATGGTTGCACCTATTCCATTAGTAAAAATATAAAATATACCATTGTATGTAAGGTAGTTACTTTTAATCCTTGGGTACACTTAAATAATTATACATCTTTTTATGATGTCATCTCATATCATGGCGTCCCTTTTTTGCTATATTACGTGTTTGTTATTCGGAATGTTGAAATCAGAATCATCTTTAGTGTTTTATTTAGCTTGACAAAGTACAGGGCTCTAGCACCATCGGCATTACAATGGACGGGTATGCCTTGCACCAATTTCAATCTTCATATAATTGTATTATTGAGAATGAAAGTGTGTATCAGTGTCGTCGGATTGATGATAAGTACACCATAGGAGGTCCTAAATGTGTTGAGAAGATGGGGTGTGAGTCGTACGGTGTTTCGAAAGCGGCGAGCATAGATTTATCCAGGTTCAGATCTGACTATGGTGATCAAATCCTACTCCTGCTAGCAACCCAGTAATATATCGGCAAGATCCAGATGTTATAGCGGATTACAAGAGAGGTTCGTCTGTGCGAGTTGGTTGTGGTGATCTATGATCTTCTGCTCTAAAGGCCCCGCAGGTCCGGCTTATAAAGGCGCCAAGACCTAGGGTTATAGGAGAAACCTATACGACTACATTACAGAGTCCGTAACTAAGTACATCTTGGACCATAAGTAATACTATAGGCCTAAGTCGATAAGTCTTCTCGGCCTTGTTGTAACCGGATTGGACTCTGTCTTCTTTCCCTGGCTGGGCCGCCCGTGAAGCAAAGCTCTAACCCGTCGGTGCGCCACCCTGGTCAGTGAGTCCTGTGGGTATATCCGGAAAGTATATCCTCAACAGTAGCCCTAGAAGTCTCCAAGATCCAAAGTTGGAGTAATCGTCTAGCTTGATGTTCCTTTGGCTTGAGAATCTTGAAGGGTTCTTAAAACTTCATTCAATTGTGTAGGATTTCGAGTCTCCTTCTAAGTCGGATATAATTTTTTGACTTCAGTCATTTTCTCGCTCGATTCAAACTTGAGCCAGAATTTGAGATGTGGACATGCCTGACAACTGTTCAGACATGTCTTGTCTCTGACAGAACATTTCGTGAACATGACCGTTGATGGGTCCATATTTCACGGAACTGAGCGTTGTTACTGTGCACACACGAAGATCGATGTGGAGGAGTCTTTGTGAGGAAGCTGTCGGTATTGTTCCTTGACGCGTGGCACAATCTCAACAGTTTCGCACTAATCTTGGCGCAGTAGGGTTTATAAAGGGTAAGAGGTTCCTTTATTTTTCTTCATCTACCCCCATTCTCTCTCTTCGTCTCCACGACCACTCGTTCTCCTGGTCTTCCTCGCGTTCTCCCTGCCGCAAGGATCTAGCCAGGGCCGCGCATAAAATCCCCATCTTCATATCAATGGCAGAGGCGTTAGGCTCCGGTGCTGCCGACCCTTCTGCAGTGGAGGACAAGGGCTACATGGGGTTATAGATCTCCCGTGTGCTCGATTATGAAAAACTGAAGGCCATGGAGGAGGAGGGTCTTATCCTTGCTGGTGACTGGAGGAGCGGATACGGCGAGCTCATCCCCGCGCCCCGCTTCGGTGAGAGGGTACACTTCGGGACTCACCTCGATAGAGGATTGAGTCTCCCTCCATCGAAGTTCTTCACCGAGGTATCTTCACACTACGGTGTCCAACTCCAAAATTTCCCCCCAAAATCCATTCTTGAGCTTAGTTGTATGTTTCCCTCTATGAGGGTTTCATCGGCATTAAGCCAGATCTCACCTTGCTCCGGTACTAATTTGGTACCCGTAAAAATTCTATCACTATCAGTGTTCCTTACAACACTAGCACACTTAGTTTAGTCCTTAGGAGAGACTGAGTCTAACCTAGGATTAAGGCCGGCGAGTCGGTTAGGAGACGAGCCTCCACTTTCTTCTACCATAAGGATAAACCGGATCCCGACAAGACTGAAGGTCTGCCGAGTTATGTTGACGGTGCCGCTACCCACCAAGAGTCTTCGGATGTGGAGGCACCGACTCTTTCTAATGATCTGATCCTCGCCAAGTGGCGTATTGAATATTTGATAAAGCATGAAGGCCTAAGGGATCTGACTTAATCCACTGCTGGTTAATTCGTCGAATTTTATTTATCTTTGACTTACTGTTGTTTGTTTTCATTCCAGACTTGTTGAAGCAATCATTCAAGCTCGTCGAGAATGTCGAGAACTTCTGAGCCTTGGAGTCATAAAATGATGAGCAGATCCAAAAATTAAGGGCTGAACACTAACATAGTGTCACCAATATTCTGGAGTCCATCAATCTTGCTACCGAGGAACTTGAACGCTTTGTTTCTCGAAAGGACCAAGAAATCTCGAATGTAAAGGCAGAGCTGGATCAGTAGAAGGACACCAC
Source organism: Avena insularis (assembly GCA_023614405.1). Classification (NCBI taxonomy): domain Eukaryota; kingdom Viridiplantae; phylum Streptophyta; class Magnoliopsida; order Poales; family Poaceae; genus Avena; species Avena insularis. Next base: position 312,906,054 of record CM042693.1, on the reverse strand, counting down.
TCAGGAACTTCGGGATGAACTTCGGAGTTTGAGAGAATAAAGGACCAAAGTAGATGAATCTATCTTCGGTAAATTTTACTGTCCTTCTGTCTCCTGTTTTTCCTTTGTTTCTTGAATTTTCTGACAATGTGATGTCGGATTTTTTTCTTTGTGCTTTGAACTATAGGACCTCTCAACCTCCTGGAATCTTCATCATCCGAGTCACGCATGATCCGTCTTGAGTTAGTCGTAGATTTTATTCACGATTACCATCAGTCTCTTGAAGATATTGGCGAAGCCGTTGATCTTCCCTACCTTCACAAGTTTCTGGCTCAAGAGCTGCGTGACAAGGCGAAGGATTTGCCTCAGTTGGTTTAGGACTGTAAAATGTACTATGCCCGCATGGCCGCACAGAATGCCCTCACTATGGTAATGAGCCACCATGGAAACATGGAAATTTGGCAAGTTACCAAGGGTTATGCAACTGTTGAAGATGGAAAGAAGCAGAACTTTGGAGAGATATGGGAATCTTGTGACGGATATGCTTGTCGCTTGGCCGAGATGACCAACTTTGATAACCCATTCTTCACTCCTGTTTTGTTGTGCCACAAAGCCCTCCAGCCGAGGCCGAAGAAGATTCCGAGGATGATGAAGAGACCGAGTCTGATGAAGTCCCCATCTCGGAAAAATATCAAGGCAACACCGCTGACTCGACAACTTCTTCTCCACCCGCGGCATATATTTCAAAAAAACTTTGCATTATTCTGTGCCAGACATCTATGTAATAAGTAAACTACTTTAATTTTGTGGTGCTGATGTATAAGAACTGATGCTTTTACTTCTTAGCACTTTTGTAGTATATTTGATGTGTGCTTAAAAATTTCTTAAGCACTTTGTGTTTACACTTTTCGTTTTATCTAGCTCTTTGCCTCATCCCTTTCATGAGTGGGCTAACCTTTAGCACGGAAATTTTGCCGAGCAATGAAGCTCAATTGCTAAACCATTTTAAACTCATAAACAAAGCCAGCTTCCAGTACCAACAATTCATTACTCGGAAAATGCCCACGTCTCAGCAATCAGATAAAAAACCAAAGTATAAACATAAAATAAGATTTACACCCGAAGGTAACATTTTTATATATATTCAAAAATCATAACCAGAATAAACATGAGCATAAAGTATCTTCAAGCATCCTGTGATTTTTGAAACTGACATGCTCTTTTGGAAATATTATGGTAAAAACTTCTCAGAAAAAATATGAGGTAACCAATACTTTAATTCACTTTGAACATATACATATGATTACAAGGAAATATAACTAAGAATATAAGGGACGTAGTTGTGAAATATTCCATGGACGGTCTAATTCATCCGGGTTCGTGCTACCACTAGATCTTTTTCTCTTCCGAGTATCAGGTCTTTTCTTGATTGGTCTCAGTTAAATAATATGACCCGTTATGCAGAAGTCTACGGATCATAAAAGGTCCTTCCCAAATCGGATTTTTTTTTCTTTTTTTGCACGAGTCAGAGAACCAAATAACCCTTTATGAAAGAACAATTTTGATCTCTTTGACTATGATACTTGTGTAACTTCTCCTGCTAGGCTGTAGATCTCTACTCAGAAACGACACAAACTTATTTGATTATATCAAAATCATCTTGTCAGGGAATTTGGGCATCTTATTTGATATACGCTTTGACTCGAGGAGATTGATGGATTAAATCACTCGGAAGAACTGCTTCTACACCGTAGACCAAGAAGAAAGGAGTATATCTGGTTGATCTATTAGGAGTTGTTCGTAAGCTCCATATGATAGATGGTAATTTTTCTGCCCAAGCCCCTAGAGCACGACTAAGTGGTGCTTCTATACGAGGTCGGAGTCCTTGTAAAATGAGATAGTTTGCTCTTTCTACTTGTCCATTGGCTTGTGGATGTGCGACTGATGCAATATCGAGTCGGATCCCTTGATCTTCGCAGAATTTGGCTAGTTCCCCCATGGAAAAGTTGCTCCCATTGTCAGTAATAATACTGTGCGGATATCCGAATCGGATGATCACGTCCTTGACTAACTTTCTGGATGTGGCTCCATCACAATTTGTTACAGGTTTATCCTGAATCCATTTTATAAATTTATAAACCATCACTAGTAGGTGAGTAAATCCACATTTTTCTATTAGAAACGGTCCTACCACTCAAGCCCCTTGACCGCGAATGTCCATATAATAGGGATTGTTCGTAGCTGATCAACCAGGAATATGCTTGATGGGCGTACTTTTGGCAGCCTTTGCATGTTTTGACCAGTTTCTTGGCATATATATTAGCTGTGAGTAAAAAGAATTAGTGTCTAAAAGCTTTTGCCACTAAGGATTTGACTGCGGTGTGATGACCGCATTTGCCTTTCTGGATATCTTTTAAGATTTCCACTCCTTCTTCTAGAGAAATACAGCGCTGGAAAACTGATACGTCGGAAACGTATCTATAATTTTTGATGCTCCATGCTTGTTTAGTATCTACTTTGCTTTGCTTTGTATACACTTTGAGGTGTTTTTATATCTTTTTTGGAACTAACCTATTAACAAGTTGCCACAGTGCCAGTTGCATGTTTTCTTCTGTTTTTGGTTCCAGAAAGGCAGAAAATTAATATTCTCGGAATTGGACGGGACAAAATCCAAAGTCAATATTTTACCGTGGGCAACACGAAGCCATAAGACGAGACGGAGAAGGCTCACCAGGGGGCCACACCCCCTGGCCGCACGGGTGGGCCCACCCTACGACTAGGGGGTGCAGCCGCCCTGGTGGCCCCCCTGACTCGTCCTTCGCCTATAAGAAGCCCCTGATGCAGAAACCCTAGGGACCCGATCAAAACTCCACGAAACCTTCTATAGCCACCGCCACCATCGTCCCTAGATCGGGGGGGGGGGGGGGTCAAGTTCTTCCCGGGACCCTGCCGGAGGGGAGATCATCCTGGAGGCCTTCTTCTTCATCATGCCATCCTACGGTATGAAGCGTGAGTAGTTCCACCTTGGACTACGGGTCCATGTAGTAGCTAGATGGTTGTATCTCCTCCTTGTGCTTTCATGTATAGATCTTGTGAGCTCCATTCATGATCAAGATCTAATATATTTGTAATCATGCATGTTGTGTTTGCGGGGATCCGATGGATATTGAGATTACTATGTCAGATTGATTAATGGTTTTGTCTATTTGATTCTATCATGTTTGTGTTGTTTGTGATCTTGCATGCTCTCCGTTGTCAGTAGCTATCTTGTCCAAGTAGTTGCTAGTGACTCCAGGAGGGGGTATTTATGCTCGATAGTGGGTTCATGCCTCTAGTTTCCAAGGGAAGTGACAGAAATCTCTTTGGTTGTAGATGTGATGTTGCCACTAGGGAGAAAACAACGGTCTCTTGTTCATGGAGCAAGTGGATTGTTTACCTTACACAATATGCTTAAAGCAGTTGTCTGTTGCTTGCAACTTAATACTGGAGGGGGTTCGGATGATAACCTGAAGGTGGACTTATAGTCATAGATGCAGTTGGATGGCGGTCTATGTATATTGTTATATTGCCGAATCGAATCTCATATGATCTTTTTGTCTAGTATTTCATTGTTATGCCTTCCTCAGTTCCTGTCAATTGCCCTGCTGTAATTTGTTTACCCTTCATGCCATGTTTTTTTATCTAAGGAGAGCACCTCTAGTGAACTATGGACCCCGGTCCAATCTTTACCATTGATACATCTTCCATTGTTACTTGTTTACTTATTGCGAACCATCATCACCTTCCACACCATATAGTTAATCCTTTGTTACAGCAAACCGGTGAGCTTGACAACCTCACTGTTCGTTGGGGCAAAGTCTTGAGTTTGTGTTGTGCAGGTTTCCATGTTGCTTGCAACACCTTTGAGACGTTTCCTTCCTCCAACTGGTTCGATAACCTCGGTTTCTTACTGAGGGAAGACTTGCTGTTGTGCTCTTCACACCTTGCTCTTGGGGTTTCCAACGAAGCGTCCCACGACAGTGCTGGGAGCCATCAAAAACCCTAGAAACACTCCGGTTATAGATCTCGACACTAATGATTGTGTAAGATTTTGCTCGTCGAACAATCTGTCGGCCTAGAACTTCGTCTTTGGGTAATTTTCTGTCTATCAGAAAATCCAGATAGGGTTATGTCCAGCTGGGAATCATAGCCAGAGCTGCTACTAAAGGTGAGTTGGATTTTGTCGGATAGTCCTCATCAAATCCTGTGATAGAGGGAACTCTTAAGTGCTCTACAAAAGCACCATCCGGAACTTGTTTCCGCGCAAATCCTATCCTTAACAGTGCATCTGATTCCTCTTTTTCTTCTCGAGGGATGTGTTGAGCCTCAAAACCCTCGAAAAATTTGGATAATTCATCCACAATAGCTTTGTATGTTGCCATGTGTTTATTTTCATTGCATATATCAGATACTTGTCGGGCAACTAAATCTGAGTGTCCATAACACATGACTTGAGTTACACCAATGTTTTTGGCCATGCGTATTACATGTAATAGTGCTTCATATTCGGCAATATTGTTGGTTGCCGTGAAGTGAATATGTAGCACATAGAACAGCTTATCTCCTTGGGGTGATTTGAGCACCACGCCAGCCCCCGATCCTCCTGATGAGCCACAAGTATAGGGGGTGTATCGTAGTACTTTATATAAATAGGAGTGTCGATCCCAACGAGGAGCAGAAGGTGTTGACTAGTGGTAAGGAGCAGGAAATCTCTGTAAGTACTAAGCAAACATATTTTTAGGGGTTTTCTAATAAAGCAAAGAAACAAGGTGCAAGTAATAAAGATGATGAACAAACACAACAAGTGGCCCAATCCTTTCTTAGCAAAGTACAAGTCGGTGGAAATACTTGTAAGGACCAAACGTTCTCGAGGACACATGGGAATTATGTCAAGTGCTTTCGCTTCAAATAGCTAAGTACTCTTCTTTGGTGTTGTAAGTGTTGTGTGGGTGAACCTGTGCTAATGTACCGACCTTACTTGGACTAATACATACTTGTGATTAAACCCCCTGCAAGCATCCGCAACTATAGGAAAGTAATTAAGATATAAACCTAACCACAACCTTAAACTCTGAGATCCTACACTCCCTTGTGCAAAGGTGTCCTAACGGGGGTTCAGGTTTCTGTCACTCCGGCAACCCCACAATTAGTAGCCAAATACACAATGCATTCCCCTAGGCCCATAAATGGTGAAGTATCATGTAGTCGACGTTCACATGACACCACTAGAAGAATAGCACCACAGCTTAAATATTAACCATTGAATAATAAATCAACACAAATCCACTACTAACAACATGACTTCTCCCATGTCCTCAAGAACTAGACGAACTACTCACAATACATCATATGGATCAAGATCAAAGATGATATGGTGATGGATAACAATCTGAACATAAACAATAATTCAAAGGTTCCACTCACAAGCATCAACTACAATAGTAATTAACACCAGAAAAGTTTCCCCTAAGAACTAATGCAAGATGCAACACAATTGTTACAGCGGGATGGAGTGGTGATGATGGTGCTGGTGGAGATGATGTGTGGATGATGATAATGATGATGACCCCGATGAAGTCCAGCTTGATGATGGTGTTGATGGTGATGATCTCCCCTCTCCGGGAAGGAATTTCCCCGGCATAAATCTGTCTACCAGAGAGCTCTTTCTCTCTTGGTGTTTTCTGCCCCGCAGAGGCGGCAGAAATCTTTTTGTGGTCGCCCCCATGGTATTAGGGTTCCGAGAGGAAGATATAGGCGAGAGGGCGGAGTCGGAGGCCGGCCAAGTGGGCCACACCTACCCTAGGCGCGGCCTAGGGGGGACCCGCGCCTAGGGGGTGTGGGCCCTCTGTGGCCTAGGTACGCCTCCCCTTCTGGCTTCCTTCATCTTCTGGGAAATATAATTTTCCAATATTTTCTGGTATTTTTCTGATCTTCTCGAAATTGCATCAAAACACCTCCTTTTCCATCAGAAACCTGACTCCGTCATTTCATCCTCCAAGAATCATCCAACATGCAAAAACAGAGGAAAAGACATAAGTAACACCTCATAATAAGACATATATCAATGAATAGAGGCAAATTATGATATAGAATGGTGATGCAAATTGGACGTATCAACTCCCCCCAAGCTTATACCTTCGCTTGTCCCCAAGCGAAAACTGAGCTCAGCAAACATGTCCACAGGTTTATGGAGTGAAGTGTCAATAAAAGAATACGAACAAGAAGCATCACACTTACCATTACACAACTCATGGAAGAAAGCAACTCACCATTATATAACTTAACTTGGAATAAGTATAGGAGTCACAATAGAGATTCATAAAGATAAATCATAATTGGAATTGGCAAACTCTTGTACTTGGTCAGAGAACAACTGGCAAACAATTTCACAAAAAGCTTTTGAAGAAGTTTTAAAAACAGGAGTACTCTTTGCTCAAAAAGTTTTTTCACAATGAAGGCTTTCAAAGTAATACTCAATAGATAAGAGTCTTGTGCAAACAAGGAAGATAAAGAACATGATTGAATAAATCACCATATGAATGCTTGCAACACAACAACTCAAATGCTTGCTGGAGATAGAGAGGAAGTAGGTTTACTGACTCAACTTAGAAATAGAAGAAAGGTCCCTTCATAGAGGAAAGCAGGGTTTTCAAGTCATAAAGAGCTTCCCAAATATTATGATACTTACTAGATTTGAGCCCTCATTGCCCCTATCATAGGCATCTTGAGATGATTAAGGTTAAAGTGAACAAGGATGGAGTATATGCTTGATGAAATATAAGTTGGCAATCTCATGTCCCTTGAGTACGAGGGCCTCTCCTCATGCTACTCAACTTTGGTCACCGGTAATTTCTTGTCATTGTAAGTACATGTGTATCATAAAGAACCGCCAATGGGGTACCCATTGCACATGGTACAGGAGCTATCCCATAACCAAAATGACAAGGCAAGCAGACAATGAGCATCTCAGCGATCTTTTTATTTACTATGTGCATAGCTTTTTATTGAGGATGCTTCACAGAATGCTCATTATAGTGATACTGAAAGTTTCCACCATGATTAGGCATGGCTTAGGCTAGCGGCCCAGGCGTTTCTATAACACACATACATCACCCCATGGACTTACAAGATCCCTCTTTATTTCACACCGACGACATCCGCAAACAAAAGAGCAATATATCAACTGTGTACAACGTACATGTGCAATGTTGAAAGCGTTCCCTGTGACAGCACGGTTCTGCTAATTCCAACGTATAGATGCAAGCATATAAAACTTTGATGACACAATGGTTCAAGTCTATTAGGGGCAAGCAAATAAGGTGTGCCATCAAGTTCGTGAGAGCTTTACTAACTAGTTTTCACATAACAAAATACTTTTTAATTAGAAAGATAGATGAAGTTTGAGAATTTGCTTGGAATAGCAATAATGCTAATAGGTAGATATGGTGGACACAAATGGCACATGTTTTGGTTGAAAAGGATTGGAAACATGAGAAGAATGCCTTCTTAAAACAGGTTTTTGGCTAGCAAGGCTGGGTAGCAAGCAAAAGAGTTGAAAGAAACAAGCAAACCTCCAAGTGATAAAACCAAACATGCAATCTTCCTTGAAGACAAAAAAGATCTTAAATAAAGAATACTAAGCTTATGAGCCAACAAGAAAGAAAATAAATGATACAAAATACCTGTAATTTTTTCTCTTTTTTCCTTTCAAGCCTCAAAAAGTGTTTCTACTGATCAGAGCTCGGTTTTCCAAAACCAAATTAGATTTACTTGATGCTCCCAAAGTGATGCCAATACTGATCAACAAGATCAATCATATAATAGAGATTGCAAACTAAATTAAGAAGTGCAAAAAGTAAAAGATGAAACTTCTCATTAATACTCCATAAAGGCACTCACACCAAGGGATACATAGATAATCAACTAAAGGAGAGATACTTCAACATGCAAGCCAAACTATAAGATAACCTCTCTACCAAAGATATGAATCTAAAAAGGTAAAAGATAAAAGATAATGGTATGATACCGCGGCACTCCCCCAAGCTTGGAACAAGCCAAGGGGATGCCAAACCTGATGACGAAATACTCCTTTAGTGGTGGTGGTGTTCTCTTGATAAGCTCCTCAATCAGTTTCCTCAAATCCTCAATCTCAAATGTCAGAGTACAAATCAACTCCGAATTTTGCTCAATGCGGTTCATGATCATATCGGACCGAGAGCCCCAGTCCTTACTATTCTTTCCCCACTCTTCCTTCTTAGTGTGTGCCTCCCCTGCATGGTTAGAACGAGGCATATCCCACATCAAGGGCAAGTTCCCTTTGGGCACCTGTTGGTATTTATGCTCATGAATAAGAGTATGGAAGGGTCTCTTGGTACATGGAGTAGATGACCGTGGAGCAAGGATATGACGTGGAGATTTTCCTCCTATAGACATCCGTGCTGTCGCCCTAAGCTTGGTAGGTTTTTCCACCACTCCAATGCTTGCGACGGTAGCGCGGGTGTCCGAATGCTTGTCCTCCTCCATGTCTTTTTCATCCCCAACCAAAATCTCCTCCTCCTTGGGGTTTTGAGGATCATCTTCCTCGGGCTTCTTGCCTTTGCCGTTGGCGGAGACAATGGTGCTCTAAACTTGAGAAGATTTCCTGACAGAAACAGATCAAAACGAAAACACGACGATAACATGATGCACGAACCTCAGGGGATCCGGTGGGTTATATATTACGAAGTTTCAATGCATAAGGAAGGTACTGGTACGAAAACAAGGTGGAGACGGAGCTCGGGGGGCTCACACCCCCTCTAGGCGCGGCCAGCTGGTGCGCACGCCTGGGGTGGGTGTGGCCACCCCAGCCTCCGTTTCCTCCTCTGTTCCATCTCATAACTTTCCTTATGTAATAAAAACATCAAAAATATAAAAAGATTGGGTTTTCACGAACCTTATGTTTTCACCACTTTTACCTATTCAAAGTCGAACTCTCTAGATTCATTTCCTCCTTCTCCTGGAAATTCCTTTCTTCACAAGGTAATACACAAACTTCAAGGGCAACATTAGTGTAAGCAAAAACAATAAACCTTTATGTTCACACTTCAACTGAAATCCATCAAAACAAAGGCTTCTGTAAGAGGCAAATGCAAATGATGGTAGAAAACTATCAAAACAGACCAGCAGGTAAAGATTGATTTTTTTAAAAACCTTCTGTTTCTCAATCAAAAAGTGCAAAACTAATGAAATTTGGGTAACAACCTGGATAAAACAATCTCACAAAAATACAGCTCCATCCGACGTACTGAGCTCCCTCACGAATTTTTACAATACAGCACAAAAATCTGTCCCAGGGCAGCCACTTTTCACAACTTCTCTACTTCTCAAAAGTGGTTGAACTTGACACAAAAAACAAAACAAAAAGGATAAGGAGCGGTTATTACAGAAGTAATAACTTCCAAGACTCAACCAAACTCTTGGGTTATCTCCAACAAGTACTTTTCTTTAATGCCTTTAAGTTAGGCTTGAAAGTTCAAAAGACGCTCACAAAGGAGATATGTATATATATATATATATATATATATATATATATATATGGAGTGAAAGAGAGCATCAAGAAGCACATAAACAACACATTTGAGTCTAACCCACTTCCTATGCATGGGGGTATCATGAGAAATCAAATTATTGAAACAAAAAGCCACTAGCATAGGAAGACAAAACAAATGCAACTTCATAGCTTTCAACATAAAACGGGGAAACTTAACATTATTGAGATGCATAAAACCATGTTTCACTCTCTCATAATAACTTTCAGTAGCACTTTGAATAAAGTTGACAATATAACTATCACTGGAAACAACTTTATCATTAGAATGAGCATACTTACAATCATCAAAAAGAGGTCCTAGGTCATACACTGGATCAATAGAAGCAAGTTTGCGGTGACCCAGCATACCACTGCATGATGTAGTACACTATAGTCATTGACATAACACCAATGAAACACCGTTCACTAGTATTACATCCCTCAGAGTGGTACAACAGAAACACATCAGGTCCAAGACATGACTATAGGTTACAACTCAACTCTTTACACAAGATCCAGAGAACACTCTAGGTTAAAGAGAGAGAAAGAAACTTCTTACAAAGAAGAATCAGGAATAAACAACTCCAAATCTTTAATACTATTAAGACTAATATCTTAACTAATGGTCTGACATTGCTGCTATTGCAATACACTACAGAAATATGTTCTATGGCTAGAGATTCTATTCTTATCTAATCAGCAACTTCGTCTTCATTTGAGCTGATGTATATGTTGACTTTATTGACTTCATTGAAGAGCTTTAGATTTTAATGATGATTTCTGGAGCATGGCTTGATGTAGTCATTGTATGTACTGGATTAGAACCTAGCAAGGGTTAAGAAGATACTTTGAGTACGAGCGTACTCAGCAAGTTCACTAGAAAAGGAGTGTTTAATGCACTATAGCTATAGCCACAGACCGTAGGTCGTAGGCAATGCAAGTTTTTGTAAACATTTCTTAAAAGGTTGCTTTTATTCTGAAAAGCTATGTCCGTCAGCCTTCACGAGTTTACCAGAACTTTCATGGAGTTCCTTTCCCGCCGCGTTCGTAGCTCCTTCCCGGAACAGGGAGTAACAAGTTATAGTTCTTACACTCTGCAGAGGTGCGTCACTTTACCCATGAGAGACCTTAGGCTTTGTTGCACGACCAGGATTATGTTCCCGTTCAAACTTCCTTAGTTTGAGGCCCAACCTAAGATCCAAGCCAATCACTGCCCCCTTCGCGACGTTGCATGCCTCCTTGGTGTATACCATGCCCACATATTGAATTACGGCAATGGTTTGTACATACCGTTAGATGCCAGAACTATCGTGGGACGTTGAGGGTTCCCACCCATATGCTGCATATCCTCTACGAATTACCAATTAATATGCACGCTACGAGTGATAACAGCCACGACCTGCACATCCGGCTTCATGCGAGAGGAAGAAGATACAGCTGACTTCTCTGTCCCATTCCAAATCTCATGGTCAACGCGTAATATACGGCGCAAGAATCACTGGCGACATTGGTTATTAAATCCTAGGTGATATAGTCCTGAACAGTGGTATTCCAACTGCCAGAGTTAATAGATTAGCTGATCACCCTGGATCAGTAACCAATAGTTCACATTATTATCAAAAATAGTGTTTTCTGACCTTTTTCAAATGCAGGTGATGTCAACACTTGATTTGCAAAATACTTTATAGAAAATAATCAAAAGGACATGAGCAAGTGTGAACTTGCCTTTTGTTATTGCAAGATTATGCACTCATGGTCTTCGAGACGATATAAGATCCAATGTTTGAAATCTGCATCATTGGTCTGGTAAGGACTAATGTTTAAAGAAGCAATATGCTGTTGTGCATAAGTAATGCTATGCATTTTGTAAAACTCCCAAATTGAATCCCCAATACTTTGAGTGAAGTGAGTTCAAGTGATTCTTTTCAGAGTTGGTCTATTTTCCAATTTTGCTTTTACAAGTAATGACCTTTATAAGGGACCTAAGTGTTAACAATCCAAAATATGTAAGTAAAGTATAAGATGATGTGATTATGGTGAATTGTCATGTGGTGACTATGATAAAAATCCTTGGGATTGAGTTGTTAAGAGTTGAAGAACTTATTATAAGATTGTTATTTGAGGTGACAAAAAGAATAACATTTGAAGAAAAGATTTCTTTTATAATGTTTAAGCAATCTTCATTGTTAATCAAATGTGATCAATGCCTTCTGGTATTTGATTGATTAGTTTGGACTTGAGATGCAATATGTCTTAATTGAAATAGACCAAAGTTAACTATAAAAACATAAGTAGTGTATTAGACCTAATGTTTATAAGCTTTGAGAATAAAATTAACTTTAAAAGGATAAGTAAACTTAAGATGTAATATGTTTTAATTATTCCCGAGTTTTAGATTTATGATAGGTATAATTAAGGTGTGGAATTATTCACTTTCTATTTAAGTGAATGATTAGATTAAATTTGTTTTGCTATTATGAAAATAATTTATATTCATTTAATGGGAGCATAATTAGATGATCTTAGTAATTTGTTAGAATTTAAAGTTATGTTAATAATGATTAAGACATAATGATTATTCATCATATTATATATATATGAGTAATACTCAATAAGATTTTTTAAAAGAATACTTTAAAGTTAAAAGTTTATACTTAAATTTGAGTATGAATTTAAGTTGTGAATTTGGGATTTAGTGTTTAGACTTTAATTACTCAAGGTTTTATAACAATTGTGATTATTTCTTACTTAAGAATTGTTTTTAAAGAATTTATAAAATAAGTAATAGATAAGGATTTATTATTTAAAATATTAAAGACTTTTCTAATAATATATTTAATATTTTTCTAGTGTAATATATTTATTCAAGACCTTAAAAATGAATTTTATTTATTTTTAAGTGTTATCTTTATTTTTATAAAATTCATCGAAGAATTAAGTGTCTTTGAATATTTGCTTGATGTTTTATTTGTAAAACTCTAAGTTAGTATTTTTATAAAATAATAGAGTTATTTTGATACACAAAGATGATTGTTTATTTATTTTTAGGGTTTTTGTTTTATTTTATAAAATTTCATTTAAGATTTAATGGTGTTAATAATTATTTTGTTTTAAATTTATTTTAAACATTTAAAATTATTTTTTATTAGGTAGATATTATTTTTGTGGTCATTTTGATATATCATATGTATTTTTAGGATTTTTCTATAATTTTCTATAGCTAATAATGTTTGGAGGTTATTTTAGTAATTCATTTTATTTTATTTTATTTCTAAACCTAATCAACTTGGGCCATTTGGTTTGATATGTGGGATGGCCTGGCCCAACTAGATCATGCCAGACCCCTTAGCCCGGCCCACCCCTCATAACACACCCACACTCGTGCACGCACACAGTCGTCATCTTCTCCTCCCTTGATCCCGTGCGATGTCGTCGCGACCGTCACTGCTGGCCTCGCCCTCATGACCACTCGCTGGCCAAGCCTTACCCTCTCCTTCTCCTCTCTTCTCAACCATCGATTTGGTTGGACCATGTCCATTGCGATCATGCTCGACCGAAACCCTAGCCCCACGATTGTTGGCTCGGCCCCTGCGCCCTAGTTCTTGCTCTTCGGTGGTGTCGCCGCTGCTACTACTGCTATGGCTGACCATGGTTTTCAATTGATTCTCCAGGTCTCACATGCTATTCCAACGCTAGAGGGACGACAGCCTGGGATGCAACCCCGGTGCCCATGGATGTGTCGCTATGCTGCCTCCATGTGGTGGTGACGTCTCAGCTCCAGCTCCGGCGGATGGCGCTGCAACTGCGCAACCCCGAGCGCCGAACCAGGTGTGTTCCTGCTACTTCTTCCTCTAATTCAGTTAATCCTCGTGTGACCGATTCTTGGGCCAATAAACTCCTCAGGTTGGGATTAAGGTTGTATGGTGATATGTTACTAGCTGGTTACTTGTAGTGGTGTCCTAGTCTAGATGATTAACTACCCCTAGTATGCTTGACTTGCACTGCCAGGCTTTGAATGAATTGTAGTGTGCTTGATCTGGTGGCCAAGTTTGGATGGTGTGGTTATCCCTGGCATGGATGGTGTTGCTATGATGTTATTTTTGATGAATCTGAATTCTTTGCAGTGTTGTTGACTAAAAGAATTCAGTTATACTCATGTTTTATTCATTCTAGAATTTAAACATGGCAGATAACAAGTACTATTATAAGTGGATAAATTATTTAGTTGATGGTTTCCTACTGAGCTTGTATTATAGAGATTGCTGGAGATTTTAGCTAGTAGCTTTGGTTGCCTTTGGTATCCACTAAAATGGAACCTTCCTATATGTGTGCATTCCTCTATCCAGGATTGGTTACACCTGTTATCTGGCTGTGCTATGATCATATATGAGGCACTCTTGGTGATCTGCACATTTGGTTCAGTGATGGTTTTGAATTATTTCCTAGAAACCTTTTCTATGAGAATGATTTATTCTCTCACAACCGATGTGAGATAAGGAGTAGATATGATTCCTAGAATTACTGCTAGGAAGATGGTAAACATTATTTGGGTAATGTTAGTAAGTGTAATTGGATGGCCAAAAGGAGTGCTCTGTCAATATGATGGTAATAATATAAATGGTTCCTAAATTTTTTTAGGAAAATGATTTGTGGGTTTAAGAAAATAGACTTGAGCCGTACTCAAGAAACTCTGAATCTGCTAGGTGCAGAGGTGCTACCCTCTGGGAATGTGCCCTGTAGCCTAGCAGCTGTAGTACATACTTTTCTAGTAATAAGCTGGATAATAAGCTGATGATGCTATATCATGCAAGGCATTATCTTAGACAGATATGAATTTGAATATGCAAAGTAGATTTTCTTTATCTACAAAATTGTTTGATACCTGATTGAATGATTCCTAGATCAAATTATCTTAGGAAAATGATTTAAATCATGCTCTGATTGCTTGCAAGGATTCCTAGCTTGATTATCTAGGAAGATGATATAAGGAACTTAATGAACCTTGCTGAGAGGTAATGTAGAAGTATCATACTTCTCTATTTCTATTGACATTAATGTAGATGGCTTCTGCCCTTCTGTAAATCCTAGTGTGGTGCCTCCTTATGGAGTGTGCGCACTAAAATCCCAGGGAGTATGCTATGCTATTTATGTTCTTGCCTTGGCTTATTAAGATTGTTTGCCTGATGGTTTAATGATGGGAACTAAGATGGATTAGTTCCTTGCCTGTGATGCAAAGACTGGGGCCTTGATAGAAATAAGAACATGTATTTATTTATTCTGGTGGCTTTCATTCTCTGTGATGAGCTTGCATAGCACCTCTATGCAAGACTGAGAGAAAACTCTCCATCCAATCCTCCTAGATAAAATCTAGTAGAAGGGTAGATGGAGTTAGTTGCTAGGTATTATTTACCTTTTGTTCCCAACTCTTTATGCAGGATATAAGAACAGATGCTACATGATCTAGTGGTTATTTCTGATGATTTTTACCTTCTACTGTAGAGTCAACAAATGATTTGTGCTGGGATTTTGTCTACTCTTGATCAACTAGATCTTCTTGCTCTTGGGCTTGAACTGCTCCACCTTGGTATGTTGTGGATCCTTCCTTCTTCCTAGCTACTGGCCTGCTCCTCCTCCTCTTGAGCTAGCTTATTATCCTGTCCTGATTTTCTTCTTGTTCTAGCTCTTGGATGGATTTTAGGGAGCAACCAGAGTTGGGGTGTGGAGATGAAATCTGGCTAGTGGTGTGGTTGGTTTGTTTAGATGAGATCCAAAGCTAGAGTTATATGTGATGTGGTCTTATGTTTTGAGTTGATTAGCTTGTGCTATCCTGGAAGAGAATGAATGTGTGAGCAGCACCTCTCCCAGTAGTGGCTGCAGTTGCTCTTTCTATATTGGTCACTTCCCTTGCTTAATCGACAGCACATCACATGCAGCTGTGTGTGTAAGCTGCCTGCCTGTTCTAGGGGTTTTGTCCCATTGCCAGATATTTCCTAGTCTGGAAGTTGATCCCTTGTGGATGTGCTCGGCTGGTTTGAATATTATCTCTTTGCCACTTACCTGTCCTTGGTGAAACTTGCCCCTGTACCAGCCTATGATGCACTAGTCTAAGGCAATATTCCAGAATAAGAACAAATACTACTCTTTGGCCCCTTTTTAAAGAAATACTCAATGATGTGTTCAGCAATGCATCACATTGCCAGACTGAGAGTAGCATTCATCTCAAACAATTCTCTTTATTTTATTCCTTTTCTTTTGTTTTGTTATCTTTTGCGCTATTTTGCAGGGACAAAGGAATAAGAAGAAAAGAAGATACCAGAGATGAATTAGGAAATTGAGTTTAGAAATAGTTTTAGGGTTTTACTTTATTCTTTTGTAATTTACCCTTTTATTTATTTTGGTGAGGTGGAAAGCATTGTAGTTTCAATATAATTGTAATAAAGAAATTCTTTTTATTCTTAGTACTTGTAATTTTCTTTATCCATTTTGTAAACTTTGGATTATTCTAATTGTAATAAAGTAAATGCTTTATTTTATTT
The DNA here is from genome assembly GCA_023614405.1 of Avena insularis. NCBI lineage: Eukaryota > Viridiplantae > Streptophyta > Magnoliopsida > Poales > Poaceae > Avena > Avena insularis. The sequence goes on along the minus strand of CM042693.1, from coordinate 312,889,932 downwards.
CATTTGTAAATTGTACTAGTTACTAATTGTTGGACCTCTTATACACTTGTATTATTAAATAATATGTAATATTTATTGTTTTTGAAATAATAATTCCAAATTATTGTATAATTTAAATGTATTGTGAATGTGATGATATCTATTTGTTTATTCAAGAATTTTACCATTCCAATTATATTATTAATTCTTTTCAATTTACTTTTGAATTCAAATAAAGTATTTGAATATTTAACTCAAACTATTTTCCCTCAAACATGAACATTTAGTAGAGGTCATGTCAAAATCCGTCGCACTTGCTCTATTGTTTCCTTTAGAACAAGAGAGACCTCGATCCCTCTATAGGTCTTTTTGCTTTGCGCGAAAATTCTCCGGATTTTCTTATGCATGAATGCAATGCACAAACCGGTGTCCTCTATAATTCTAGGTGCTAATCCTGGGATGTTACAAAGTTGTTCCATCCTGAAATCTTCATTAGGCAAGCTATTTTTACAAGGAGCTTTAGCATATTTGGAAAAGTTAAAACCATAAGAATCTCCATCAAACTTAGTTAAAACTTTTTCCTTTTTACAATCTATAAAAGCTCCACAAGTGTTCAATAAAGGTCTACCAAAAACGATAGGGAAAGTTTTACTAGCTGATGAATTAAGCACTAGAAAATCAGCAGGATACTTAATCTTACCACAAAGAACCTCCACATCTCTTACAATACAAATAGGTCAAATGGTTTCCTTATTTGCAAGGTGAATAACCACATCAACGTCCTCAAGCTCACAAGGACCAATTTCATGCATAATTTCCCTATAAAGCTCATAAGGAATAGCACTAGAACTAGCACCAATATCACATAAACCATAGTTGCAATGATCACCAATTTTAACAGAAAGCACAGGAACACTAGCTTTTCTAGCCTTACTAGGATGAGAGATTATATTAGAAGCGTCTTCACAGAAGACAATGTGCTCATCGTCTATATTTCTAGTGACAGGGTCTTTCACAATAGCTACCACAGGTTCCATATTCAATTGCTCATCAGGTTCCATAGTTTTCTTTATACCTTTGTTATTCGCACTAATCATCATAGAGTACTCCTTTACCTTAGCTGGGAAAGGTATTTTCTCAACATAAGGTTCGGGCACAATATGATTAGTAGTACAAACTTCAGTATTTCTAATAGGAACATGAACAACAACATATTTATAAGGTGCATGGTACTTATTCCACTTCTTCTTGGGAATTTCTATGTAAGAGGCAAAGTCCTTAAAACAATTGGCAACACTTTGGGAATCAAGACCAAACTCATTGCTAATATCACGGAAGTCATCAGTTCTCATAAAAGATTTAATGCATTCATAATCATAGTTTATACCTGACTTCCTTCCTTTGTCATTCTCCCAAGCTTCAGTGTTCTCTTGAATACGGTCTAGTAGATTCCATTTAGCTTCTTCCTTCATACGTGTGAACGATCTAGCAGAAGAAGCATCTAGTAAATCTTTATCAAGAAGATAAAGCCTAGCATAAAACTTATTGATAATAATATTGTTAGGGAGTTCATGAATAGGACATTTAAGCATTAGTAACTTCAATCTCCCCCAAGCTTGAGCTGTACTCTCTCCATCACGAGGCCAAAAGTTATATATCAGATTCCTATCCTTATGAATCTCACTGGGAGGATAGAATTTAGAATAAAATAGAGATGCCATTTCCTCCCATTCCATGGATTGCCCATTCTTCAGTAGCTTATACCATTCTTCGGCTCTACCTTTCAAGGATATAGAGAGTAACTTATTCTTCAACTGTTTAGTTGTGATACCTACACACTTAAACAACCCGCATAATTCATGGATAAAAAGCAAATGATCACCAGGGTGGACAGTTCCATCCCCTAAATAATAATTATCCATAACACGATCAACAATACTTGTAGGTATCTTAAAAGGATCTATCTCAACAGATGGTGGTTCATCTACTACCCTATCAGTGGTAGTAGTTTTCCCAAACAGAAAACCAAGTGGGTAATTCATAATAGAAACAAAGCAACAAACAGAAAAAAAGCAATACTCATAGTAGAAGTTTTCCTTACCAGTTCCACTCTTCAATAGCGCTTCACTCCCTGGCAACGGCGCCAGAAAATAGTCTTGATGACCCACAAGTATAGGGGGTGTATCGTAGTACTTTCGATAAATAGGAGTGTCAATCCCAACAAGGAGCAGAAGGTGTTGACTAGTGGTAAGGAGCAGGAAATCTCTGTAAGTACTTAGCAAATGGAGTTTTAGGGGTTTTCTGATAATGCAAAGAAACAAGGTGCAAGTAATAAAGATGACGAACAAACGCAACAAGTGGCCCAATCCTTTCTTAGCAAAGGACAAGCCGGTGGAAATACTTGTAAGGACCAAATGTTCTCGAGGACAAATGGGAATTATGTCAAGTGGTTTCGCTTCAAATAGCTGAGTACTCTTCTTTGGTGTTGTAAGTGTTGTGTGGGTGAACCTGTGCTAATGTACCGACCTTACTTGGACTAATACATACTTGCGATTAAAACCCCTGCAAGCATCCGCAACTACAGGAAAGTAATTAAGATATAAACCTAACCACAGCCTTAAACTCTGAGATCCTACACTCCCTTGTGCAAAGGTGTCCTAACGGGGGTTCGGGTTTCTGTCACTCTCGCAACCCCACAATTAGTATCCAAATACACAATGCATTCCCCTAGGCCCATAAATGGTGAAGTATCATGTAGTCGATGTTCACATGACACCACTAGAAGAATAGCACCACAACTTAAATACTAAACCATTGAATAATAACTCAACACAAATCCACTAATAACAACATGACTTCTCCCATGTCCTCAAGAACTAGACGAACTACTCACAAGACATCATATGGATCAAGATCAAAGATGATATGGTGATGGATAACAATCTGAACATAAACAATAGTTCAAAGGTTCCACTCACAAGCATCAACTACAATAGTAATTAACACCAGAAAAGTTTCCCCTAAGAACTAATGCAAGATCTAACACAATTGTTACAGCGGGATGGAGTGGTGATGATGGTGCTGGTGGAGATGATGGTGTGGATGATGATGATCCCGATGAAGTCTAGCTTGATGATGATGTTGATGGCGATGGTCTCCCCTCTTCGGGAAGGTATTTCCCCGATAGAAATTTGGCTACTAGAGAGCTCTTTCTCTCTCGGTGTTTTCCGCCCCGCAGAGGCGGCATAAATCTTTCTATGGTTGCCCCCATGGTATTAGGGTTCCGAGAGGAAGATATAGGCGAGAGGGTGGAGTCGAAGGCCATCCAATTGGGCCACACCTGCCCTAGGCACGGCCTAGGGGGGACCCACGCCTAGGGGGTGTGGGCCCTCTGTGGCCCAGCTATGCCTCCCCTTCTGGCTTCCTTCGTCTTCTGGGAAAATATAATTTTCCAATATTGTCTGGTATTTTTCTGATCTTCCCGAAATTGCATCAGAACACCTCTTTTTCCATCAAAAACCTGACTCCGGCAGTTCATCCTCCAAGAATCATCCAACATGCAAAAACATAGGAAAAGACATAAGTAAGACCTCATAATAAGACATATATTAATGAATAGAGGCAAATTATGATATATAACGGTGATGCAAATTGGACGTATCACCTCCCCGTGCTTTTGATCTGTCAAAGTGAAGGGTCCAAAACTCCGGGTCTGGAGGACTTGTATTTTCTTCCGTATCTGTCCAATCAGCGACAAAGTCGGTGAGGATTTGGGACTATATACATGTGTGTGGCCTGTACTCAATGTCTAAAGCTGCAAGCTCTATTCCCCACTTTGCGACACATCTTGTGGTGTCATGGTTATTGATTATATCTTTCTGGGGAGTATTACTCACCACTGTGATCTTGTGCTCTTGAAAATAATGACGTAGCTTTCTGGCAACAAAGAATACACCACAGGCTAGGTTTTGGTAAGATGGATACCTTTGCTTCAACTTTGTCAAGACCTCTCTTATGTAATAATTTAGACGCTATAGTGGGTGTTCATGATTTTATTCGTTGTGCTCCACTAATGTTATGACACTTACGACTTTGTTTGTCACTGCGATATAGAGTAACATAGGCTCCTGTGGCTCTGGTGCAGCAAATATTGGTGGATTTGAAAGTAGGTATTTCAAACTTTGCAGGGCAGCGTCGACTTCCTTGGTCTAGACAAATTTGTTGGTTTTCTTCTAGAGCTTGTATAAAGGTGCGACTATTTCTTCGAGCCGGCTGACGAACCGGCTTACTACTGCGATGCAGCTAGTGAGTCATTGTATGTTCTTCAGGCGAGTTGGCCTGGTAATATTCGGTATAGCCTTGATTTTGACCCGGTTTACCTATATGCCTCTCTCAGAGACGGTGAAACCTAGCAATTTTCTAGCTAGTATTTCGCAGAAGCATTTCTTCGGATTTAGCATCATACTGAATTTTCATAGGCTAGCAAATGTTTCCTCTAAGTCAGAAATTAGTGTTTCCTTGTTTTTAGACATCACTGCTATATTGTAACATCCCAAATCTCACCAAATGCAAAGTCATGTTATTGCATTCATATCATCATAGCATATTTACCTTGCATAAAATTTTCAAATCAAAACCCTAAATAAAACCATATTTAAACCCCTCTTTATATATTATATATGGGGCATGGTTTTATTTTTATTGCAAAGGCCAAAGTGTTTTTTAGTGGTTAGATGTGTGTTGCACACTTTTTGACACTAGGATCACAGTACAAAACTTTGTGAAGATTTGAATTCAAACAGATTTAATTCAGGGTTTCAAAACCATTTCTGAAAATCAAAACAGAAAAGAAAAAGGAGAAAGAAAAAATAAAACCAGGCGCTTCCTATCTAGCCTAGCAACCCTTTCGGCCCAGCAAGCCCATCCGGCTTTTCCCCCTCCCCCTCTCACTTTCTCACCGCGCCCGCGCTGCACCCGCTCACTGACAGCACGGCCCCACTGCCACATCAGATCATCGTCCCCAAATCCCCGTGCGACGACCTGCTCCGCCGATCGTTTCTTCCCCAAATCAATTCGAATCAATCCCATTGATTCCGGCAGTAATCCTCTCCCCCAACGCCTGCTACTTAACCCTCACCTCGCTGCGGCCATTTCCCCTTAAACCCCATCGCCCGAGCGCCCCTAGGCTGCCAGTAATCGAGCTTGCACCGCCACGGCACCGCACGTCTCCGGCGACACATTCCGGTGAGCACCGTGTTCATCTCTGTCTCTCGTTCATGCAAGCGTGTTCCTATTACTCTTGCGCATCTAACCATGCCCCTGGTTCGTCCTATATCGCCCCAGGTCGCCGTCCCCATCAACCTCCGCGAGCACCCGAGGCGTCGAACAACTCCGACAAGTAATTCTGGTAATATCCACACGCCCCTTGACCTCTAAACCACACTACTGTGTTCGCCTTGATCTTGCGAAGCTTCTAACACCCACCGTTTGCTTGCTTGCATCCTAGGTCGTCGAATCTGTCGCCGTTCGTGAGCACCGACACTAGTGAGAACTCCGACCAGCTCCCGCGCCCGCGTCAGTACGCCCCTGTCCAAGCCAGTTGCACGACGAGCTTCACTGCGCCTTCGCGACTCTGATAAGCACCAGCACCCTTCCCCTAACCCCCTAGGTTGTCGGGGTACCCGTACGTGTGTGCGATCACGGATGCACCACTGCTTTACGGTGCTGGACGTGATGGTGCTGGACCGGCTGGACCAGATGGACTTCATCACGATCTTGAGATCGGCAAGCGTTCGACTACATCATCCACGAGTACAACCTCGTTAACGCTATACGGTCTTCGAGAGTATGTATTCTATGGATGTATATCCACCCGTTGCTTGTATCTAGTAGATAGATCTTGGTACTTAGATGTTCCCATCGTAGGAAATTTTTTCTTTTCTATGCTACGAACCCTACGGTGGTACCAGAGCCGGATCTATGCGTATATGCTTTGCACGGGTAGTACACATATGAGTATGTGGGTGATGATGATCATTTTATTGCTTCTTAGTTGTACTTTGGATATTGGTGGCATAGTGGGATGAAGCGGCCCGGACAAACTTTACATGTCCTCTCACATAAGACCTATTCCACGCTTGACATGCAACTAGTTTGCATAAGTGGCTAGCGGGTGTCTTTCTCTCCTACTATAGTCAATATCTAATTTGCAACGAGTTGTCAACAATTTGGTTATCCTCGTTGTGGTTCATGTTCGTAGGTGAGAACGGTTCTATCTTCGAAAGCCCTAAGCCATGTAAAACTTGCAATGGATAAATTAGAGGCGTCTAGTTTAGATTGTTGCTGGGCTAGTGTTATGATATGGTGATGTTGTAAGTAGAAGTATGAGATGATACTCTTACAACACACATAACGTGTAAGCACCATAGACCTTGGCCATACACATAGAGGTATGATAGTGATCATACCAAGGAGCACATGATGGAGATCATATGCAAGAACCATATCATTTCACTTAGAAACATGTGATGTTTGATTGCATCTTATATTGCTTGTTTGTCATTTTATTAGCATAATAAGCTGATCCCTCATTTAGATATCAAGATAAAAATGTGTTCTTCCTTAAGTATGCACCGACAATGTTTCTTCGCTTCAAGACATCACGTGATGATCGGGTGTACTTGAATCCACGAGCATATCTCGGGTGTAAGACAGTTACACACGTGAATACTAAGGTTCTTACTTGGAGAGCCTAGCATGTACAGACATGGCCTCAGAACACGGACCGAAAGGTTAAGCATGAGTCATATGTTTTGATATGATGACCATATGTATGCTCGCCTTTGAAGCTACACCGACTCACGTGATGATCGAACTTGGTGTAGTGGATTTGGTTCATGTAATCGCCAAAAAGGCATGAGGGATGTCGTTTTTGAGTGGGAGTTCATTTCTAATTTGGATTAGTAGAACTCAATTTATCATAAATTAAATCAAAGTGACTTTTCATAATTTGTTGTAGTCATTGGCATTCGTTCACCACCTTATGCTTAGTTGTAATTGAGATAATAGAACTATAGAATTCTGAATATATACTTTACGAACTGGTATCGTATTATGTTGAGTGTCAATCTAAAGTTTAAAGTCCTATTGCAAACTTTCAGCAAACTCTGTTTACTCCGTGAAGTTTAATAATTAGTATTAAATCAAGAGTAACAATTCTAGTGTTAGTATCTTAAGTATCATGTTTTCCTCCATGATTCTTGATTGTTTTAATATCAAGTTTATCTAGGAGCTGAAAGAATTGTTTCAGAAACCATCGTGTGTGGCAGATATAATGATATCTTAAACAATGTTTTTGGTTGCAATATGATAGAGTATAATATATGTTCTCATATTGGATGAGAATTTGCAAAGGTTGGAGATGCTAGACATCCTAATCGTCCAAAAGGGTTTTGGAAAGTAATGTTATACTCACGATTCGCCTTTATAAGCTACAGTAGCTTGATCATGAAAGTCGTCATCATAAGGGTAAATAGAAGATGTATGTAAAGTGTTTACTACACTAAAAGATTACTAAAGAATGGATTTTGAAAGAATGCCGATCATTTTGATGATGGTGATCTACTTCAAAGTGCAAGTCCAAAGGTATTATTATTTGAATATACACGCTTTGGACTATGTGTCATGTATATGGCGCCACTTTTGATGTTGATAGATTCTTTTAAAAGGAAAGGAAATGCTGAAAGAGAATCTATAAAATATATTTGGTAGAAAAGAAAATATTGAAAATATCCAATTTAGGTATATGGATGATATATATGTTATGGTTGTATTCTTTGCTTGTTAAACAATGTGGTTCTTGGGTATTGGATACCGAATTGGTTAGTATGAAATTTCATACAGAATGACAAAATTCATGAACCACAATGGCCTAAGTAACTAGCAAGAGAATATGTGATGATGTTCATCGAAAACAAACAAATCGTTGTTTGTATTTCTCGTTCACATCAAAAAGCTTGCCTTCAAGATTTGTTTTAATAATAGTTATTTAAATCAGGTATTATGAGAACAAAGGTTGTTCAAATAATTGCCGTATTCCATATAAGATGGATGATTTACAAATCTAGATAGAGAAATCACATCCATAAAAACTAATGCTAAAATGTCGCAAGACAAATGATTGGAAGATCACTTATGAAGTGACATCGCCGTTTAAATTATATTGGAAAGAAAACATGAAGAAACTCCATTTTCATGGATTTTTGGAGTCTTTGATTTGATCAAGTGACGCTTGTGAGACTTTCCTCGGGATAATTAAAACTTTGTTCAAAGGCCAAAGAAGAACGAATGGCAAAAATAGTTGAATTTATACATATTGATGTATGTAGTCCATTATGTGTAGTCGTAAGCGATGGACTTCAACTTCATATGCTTTCTCTAGAAATTTGAGTGAATATTCACTTAATGAGAAAGAAGTGTGAAATATTTGAAAACGTTCAAAGACTTTCAAGATGAAGTGGAAAATCATTGTAACAAGAAAATAAATGATTTATGATTTTATCATAAGGGATTTATTTGAGTTGCAAGTGTAACAAGAAAATAAATGATTTATGATTTTATCATAAAGGGATTTATTTGAGTTGCAAGTTTAGCAAAACACCTAGATTTACATCTCCCGAAAACACCATAGGATTATGGAGTGTTTGAGATTTGTAATGAAACCTTGTTTGACATGGTTGGATCAAAGGTGTTATTTATAAAACTTCCATTATGTTTTCAAAGATTAATGCTTAAGAGACTACTGCTTTTAAACTGAAAAGAGCTCCATCTTGATCCGTTGAAATGACACCATGGAAGTTATGGTTTGGGGTAAAACCCAAATTGTCATTTTTTAAATTTTGGTATGCTAAACATCAGTAAGATATTTACAACCGAAGTCGGATGAGCATGTCTTTGTAGGTTATTTCGAATAACAATTGGTTATTCCTCCATAACACCAAGGACAGAAGGGTTTGTCGCTTGAAATGTGAAGTTTCTTGAAAAAGGAATATTTCGCCAAAGTTAAGTGGGAGGACAATAGAACTTTGATAAGGTTAACGAACCTTAGCTAAAAGTGCTGAGTTGCACAGCGCCGGAAATGGTTCCAGAGGCTGCCATAATGCTCATAGCTTATGTGCCTCAAAGGTTGTGGTCACAGAGATCTAAGTTCCTATTGAACCAAGTCGGTCGGATAAACAATCAAACACTGAGATTTGAGAGTAAATCATTATTGTTTGACAATGATGAACCGACTACATGCAAAGAAGTGATGATGGGCCCTAACTCCGTCAAATGGCTTGAAGCCATAAAATCCATGATAGTTCCATACACGAGAAATCAAGTTTTGAACTTGGAAGACCCTCCTAGAAGGTGTAAAAACCTATCGGTCATATTTGGATCTATAAAGAAACAGACATGGATGTTTCACATCTATGAAATAGTCGACATGTTGTAAAGTATTTTATGACAATGTTCAAGGAGTTGACTATGACAAGATTTGATCTTTCATAGCGATATTTAGTCAGGACGGATTAAAGTAGCAACCACTACATATAATTTGGTATATGGTAGATGAATAAACAAAACAAAGTTCTTCTAATAGAATGATTACCTAGGACGTGTATGTCAACACCCGGATTTTTCAATCCTAGATGCCTGTTATGCCATACATCGCAATCCCAGGATTACCATTTTTGCGAGACATAACAGAATTGATACCATAGTACATCATCCATTACAAACGATACATAAGTTCTTACACAAATAGGGATCTCATGATCCAGTTCTTAGTACAACATCAAGCAGCGGAATACGTAATAATAACGGTAGCGTAGGTGAAGCTCCATCTTTAGGGTCACAGGCAATGCTGACGATGGGAGATGATCCTAGTTGTCGTAACCTTCCCGGGGTCCATCTTCCAGGTACTCCTCTTCATAGTCTGGCCATGGGAATAGCCAGGGACAAAGCCATGAGTACTCTTTAAGTACTCGCAAACTACTACTAATAGGTAAAAGGGGTTTTTGGATAATAGGACACTAGGCTCTAGGGTTGTTTTGCAAAAGCCAGATTTATCTCTACTAAGTTCCAAAGCTAGTCACAATTTTATAACTCCTAAGTGGGATCTTGTAACTCATGTCACAACTCTGTTGTGGTCAAGTCAAAGTCTCAATTCATCTCACAGGTCATTTTGAAAAGTCTGACGGGGAACAGTATGGCCACTCCAACTGTCCATAACCGCGGACGCGGCTATTCGAATAGTTTTACACTCTGCAGAGATTGTACACTTTCACCACAACATTCGATACATCCGTCAGGAACAAATCCTGAATTCACCATACTCAGTATGCGGATAATCAATCCTAACCTTTCAATTACACGCCCTAGTATAAGCACCTCTCCTATGAGTTTGGCCTCCCAACCATGACTAACTGTCATCTTGGGTACTCACAGGTGGAAAATCTTCACAAGGTAGCCTCAACTCATACCTTGGCCATGAGGGAACTAATACTAAGGAATATAAGTTTCCAGTCAAGCCCTACCCAATTTTCGGGTATTGTGGTTGTACGATAAATTTGGAATGGTATCGCATCCAGACAACCATCAGTTTTATAAAGGGCTAAGGCTCATGCCTCAACATTTTTGTCAACAAAATTCTCAAGTGTTTGGGAACACATGTCCAAAACATTTCAATAGAATGATCCATCATTCCAAGGTATTCATAACCATTTTTCCATCAAGTATTCCCATCTAAAAGTTGATCAAGTTTTATGCTTAGCCCTAGCATCTACAGGTGGGGGTAGTATGGGATCATGTTGACACATGTCATCACAACATATTGTAGTCCATGGGAATGTGATTTAAAGTGGTGTCACAATTTAATAAGGTTTTACCCTTTTATTTTAATTAATTAAAGTGGCTAGAAATGCTTATGTAGCATTCTTTTATTACTTGAACATTATTTCTGCAAGTAAACCTATATATTTTTATATATTCTGAAAGGTATGGTTAAATGTGATTTTTGAGAGTTGGAATCAACTCAAAAGCTATTATGGTTTAAATTTGAAAAATGTTTGAATGCAGAAAAGCTCCTGCCTTGTTATTTTTACCATGGGTGATCTATAGATCCAAATGACTTGAATCCAATGGGCTTGGATTCAGCATTTCACAGACCTTTCCAACAAAATTGGTTTCATTCAATTTGGTGCACTGAATCGATCTGGGTTGATTTTTGAAGTTGGGTATAGAAGTGTGTTTGAATTGAAATAGAAAAAGGTTTAATTTGAATAACTGGCTGCGGGAAAAAGTTATCGGGCGGCCTGCTAAGCGCGATGCTCCCTTGGCTGCTTAAGTGGGTGTCCCCACTCGTCGATGACAGGGCTGGGCGGCGGTATGGGGCGGCGTGGATCGTTCGATCTAGTTCTAATCTAACGGTGGGAGTCATCGTCGACGAGACAACTCCGAGAACGAAACCTAGCGGCCAGTGAGGGTCGCTGAGGGCTCACCGGTGTCCTGGCGAGGGTTGGCGAGGCGGGCAACGACGTAAGTCGACAACTCAGGTGGACGAAGCTCTCAGGCGGCTCAATCGCTGGCTCCCTTCTTCTCCCAGTGGCGGCTCCGGTGAAATTCGGAGGTGGTGCTCGCCTTGCTCTGAGAATGGTGTGGCACGATCAGTGAGGAGAGGGGAGTGAGATGGTGTGAAGAAATCGTGCGGGGGTGGCCTCTATTTATAGTCGAGCGAGGGGACCATCGGGGCGCACGGTGAGCTCGTCGGGGGCGAGGTTACAGGCGGCTAAAGGCATGGGAAAGGGTAGGGGACAGTGCAGTGTCTCCTGGCGATGCTCAACGACATGGTCTCGAGGCATGGGGCGGTGTGGTTTGGTCTGGAACGGGCGGTGCTCTGCACGGCAGAGGCGGCGTCTTCGACGCCGGGCGGTGGCTATCTTGACGGGCGCAAACGGGATGTCTGGCGGTCTCTGGGTTGGGGATTGTGTGTATGCCTGCAAGGAGGCACGCGGTCTGTGGGTGATGGTCGAGGGTGGCGCTCTGGCGCACGCTCGGCATGGTCTGGGCGCGGCTTCTGCGCGTGCTCCAGGGCTTGGCAACGCTCGAGGCTGGGACAGGTAGTGGCGGTGGATGGTGGGCTGCCTCCCAGACATGCTGGCTAGGCTTGCTGCTGCTCCTAGCTTGCTGTCGACTATGGGGTGGCAAGAGGGTGCTCGGCTATTCACCATTGATGACAATGACAAGCTCACAGTGGTGCTAGTGCCTGGCTAATCTGCCTAGATGATCTACTGAGTTGTGTGTGAGCTAAATGGGGAACCAGTTAGGCAAGAATCACTGCTCACAATAGTGTTTGATGTTTGTTTGATTTGTGTCTGCAACCTGTTTGATGAAATGGCCGCATGAAATCATGTTTTGAATTTTGAAAAGATTTTTGGTGGGTTTGCTAGATTGGTGCTGGTGAGTCTGCAGATGCTTGGGTTTTGAAAGTTGAGCTTGTTTGAGTAGTTTTTGAAAAAGTGGGATCTTCCCATATGATAAAGATTCAATTTTGAATTGTCATTTAAACTATGCATTTGAAAGTTTCTGGATGATCACAAAGTGGGCCTTGATACCTTGTTATGAGTACATTCAAGGGGTGCAAAGATCCAGAAAAGTTTCTGTTAGGTTCTGAAAGTTTGAGACAACCAAAGTAGGCATGGGAGTTAAATTGGCCAAAATGACCATTCATTTCATATATGTGTTTTGATTTACTTGTCTTTAGGAAAAGTGTGGGAAATGTTTTAGATGATGTTTATTTCACCTAAGAAACATTTTACAAGCAATGGCTCACACAAACAAGGTGGTTTAAAAGAATTTCAAAATCCATGCATACACATATGCATGCATTCATGATTTCATTTAGAAAAGTTTTTGTTAACCCTAATTTTGATGATTAGAATTTGATGATCCAAGCTTAGTATTTTTGGGATGTTACAAACCTTCCCCCCTCAAAAAAAATCTCGTCCCGAGATTTGAAAAAGGACGAAAAGATTACCTAGGATTTGAAGATTACCTAGGTAGCTTCCTCTTCTGTGTGGTTGCTCCACTGAATATTGAGAAACTTGATGCTTCGGGTTCGGGTAGTTCGAAAAGCTTCTTCCAAAATGCGGATGGGTACTTCGGGATAGGTTAGGTCATCGTTGATCTCTATGGTCCGGTGATCGATATTCTTGAACACTTCGGTCTTCTCGGGGACTTCGACACACTTGCGAAGTAACGAGATATGGAACACATTGTGCACAGCTGACATCTCTTCAGGTAGTTCCAATTGATACGATACTTCTCCTCGATGGTTCAGGATCTTGAAAGGTCCGATATATCTGGGGGCTAACTTTCCTTTGAGTTGGAAACACTGCATTCCCTTCAATGGCGACACTTTCCGATAAACAAAATCTCCTATGTTGAAGGCGAGGTCTCGACGTCTCTTGTCGGCGTAACTCTTCTGTCGGGATTGGGCGGTCTTGAGGTGCTCACGAATCTTGTGAACCTTCTCTTCTGCTTCTCGGAGGATATCGGGTCCGAAAATCTGACTCTCTCCTACTTCCGACCAGTTCAAAGGGGTGCGACACTTTCGTCCGTACATGAATTCAAATGGGGCCATTTGCAAACTGGCTTGGTAACTATTGTTGTAGGAAAATGCTGCAAACGGCAGACAGTCTTCCCACTTGGATCCATATTCTAGCACACATGCTCTAAGCATATCTTCGAGTATTTGATTTACTCGCTCCGTTTGTCCATCGGTCTGAGGGTGATACGCGGTACTGAAATCTAGGCGGGTTCCTAAACCTTCTTGGACTTTCTTCCAGAATCTCGAGGTAAACTGAGTTCCTCGATCCGATACTATGTTCTTGGGGACTCCGTGCAAACTGACGATTCTAGCGATGTATAACTCTGCTAGCTTCGAACTCTGATAGGTGGTTTTGAAGGGCAAGAAATGGGCGACTTTGGACAATCTGTCCACTATGACCCAAATAGAGTCATTTCCCCTACTAGAAGTAGGTAGTCCAGTGATAAAGTCCATTCCTACAGAATCCCATTTCCATTCCGGAATTTGCAAAGGTTGCAACAATCCAGCGGGTCTTTGATGTCCTGCCTTGACTCACTGACATATATCACACTTGGCGATATAGCTTCCGATTTCTCTCTTCATCTTATTCCACCAAAATTGCTATTTCAAATCTTGATACATCTTAGTTCCTCCTGGATGGATAGAATAAAGAGTATCATGAGCCTCCTTCAAGGTAACTTCTTTCAACTCCGAATCTGTTGGTACACAAAGGCGTCCTTTGTACCACAGAACTCCTTCTTCGTCCTCGGTGAATCAGGGTACTTTGCACGTACCGATACGACGCTTGATTTCGTCGATACTGGCATTTCCCTTCTGCGCCTCTTTAATCTGACAGATCAAAGTGGGCTGAAGTTCTATGCTAGCCAAAAATCCTTCGCTCACTAATTCCATTCGAAAATCTTCCATCTCCTTGTGCAAACTTGGTTGCTCCTTCAAAATCATGGAGTTCAAGCGGCACGACAATCTGCTAAGGGCATCGGCTACCACGTTGGCTTTACCAGGGTGATAGTGAATGTCCAGGTCGTAATCCTTGATTAGCTCAATCCATCTTCTCTGCCTCATATTCAACTCCTTCTGAGTGAATATATACTTTAGGCTCTTGTGATCCGAATAAATCTCACAACGGTTTCCCATTAGGTAATGTCTCCATGTCTTCAGGGCTAGGACTACTGCTGCGAGTTCGAGGTCATGGGTTGGATAGTTTTGCTCATGTTGCTTCAATTGTCGAGATAGATAAGATATAACTTTGCCTTCTTGCATTAGCATTACACGAGACCAATCTTGGATGCGTCACAATACACATCGAAGGGCTTCGTGATATCCGGCATGATCAAGATTGGGGCTGAAATCAATCTCCTCTTGAGTTCTTGAAAACTCGCTTCACATTTGTCTGTCCATTCAAACTTCTTGTCCTCTTCAACAATTGGGTCATGGGTCGGGCGATACTCGAGAATCCTTCTACGAATTTGCGGTAATATCCCGCCAATCCAAGAAAAGCACGAACTTGGGTTTGAGTGGTTGGGGCTTGCCAATCTTCTACATCTTTCACTTTGGCAGGGTCAACGACAATTCCTCCGGCTGATACAATGTGACCGAGGAATCCTACCTCCTGTAACCAGAATTCACATTTGCTAAACTTTGCATACAGCTGATGCTCTCTAAGGGTTCCAAGAATGGTCCTTAGGTGTAGCTCATGTTCTTCTTCTGATTTGGAATAAATCAGAATGTCATCGATGAAAACAACGACAAACTTATCCAGGAAGTCCATAAAAATCTTATTCATGAGGTTCATGAAATAAGCGGGGGCATTGGTTAATCCAAAAGACATGACTGTATACTCATACAATCCATATCCGTGGTAAAGGCGTCTTTGGAATATCCTCTGCCGCAATTTTGAGTTGATGATAGCCAGTTCTAAGATCAATCTTAGAAAACACACAGGCACCGTCAACTGATCAAACAAATCTTCTATCTTGGGCAAGGGGTACTTGTTCTTGATGGTGACATCATTCAACTTCCGATAATCCGTACACAAACGGTTACCTCCATCTTTCTTGTCCACAAATAAGACAGGTGATCTCCATGGTGACGCACTTGGTTGAATCAATCCAATTTCTAGCACGGAATCCAGTTGCTTCTTCAGTTCTACTAGTTCCGACGGGTTCATACTATAGGGTCTCTGGGCTATGGGTCCTGTTCCGGGGATTAGTTCGATGATAAACTCGATATCCCGATCTAGGGGCATACCGGGCAAAACATCTGGAAATACATCGGGGTATTCACAGACTATCCGGACTTGGTCAATGGTAGGTTGGGCTAGACTCTTGTTACACTTGAATTGGCGAGGTAAGGTTTCAGAGATACTCGACTGTTATTCCGGCGATACTGGTCATGGTGATGGCTTTCTTAGCACAGTCAATCAATCCCTTATGTTGGACATCTAATCCATTCCTAGTACTACTTCCAAACCTTTAGTTCCGAGTACTATTAGATTAGCATAAAAATCTATGCCATGGATTCGGATAGGGACGGCTTTGCAAATTTGCCTAGCCTTGGTGGTTGATCCGGGAATTTGCACAATCATAACATGCTTCAGTTTGGTTGGTTGAATTTTACTAGTGTAGGCAAATTCTTCGGTGACAAATGAATGCGAGGCACCAGAGTCAAACAACACTCTTGCAAGTACTGAATTAACAGAAAACATACTCAGCACGACGTCTGGCGCTTCCTGAGCTTCTTCAGCATGCATGAGAAAAATACGGCCATTGCGGTTGAGTGAATTCCCTGGGGCAAATCTTCTCCCTGGCTGGACACGACGCTGCTGCTGAGCTGGGGCATTGGCATTAGGGGTTGTAGCGTTCTTCTTGTTGGGGCACTCGTTGGAATAGTGGCCTTTATTTCCACAGTCATAACAGGTCACTTGCGACTTGTCCTTGGCTGCGACAGGCACAACATTGCTTCCAGTCCTCGGGGCAGTGTTGGTGTTGGCGGTAGCATTGTTGGTGTTGAACTTGGGTGGGGCACGGGTGAAATTGCTAGAGTTGCTGGGGTTGTTGTGATTTCCTACGGGTCTAGGGTTTCCACGGTTGGGGTAGGTCGAACGGGTCATAGAGGGTCTGTTGGTTCTTGGGGCAAATCCCGGAGATGGGTTGGGGCGATACTTTGGGGTCTGATGGGTTCCTGGTTGATGCATCATGCGACGCTTGCGGTTCTCATTGGCTTGGTTGATCTTTCCTTCCATCTGGATGGCAGAGTCGACAAGGGCTTCAATATCAGCAAAGGGATATTGATTAACACCGTCGCATCTCGTCATGCAGACCATTCAGAATCTTTCTTTCTTCTTGGCTTCGGTGTCTATCTCGTCAGGGCATACCTAGCTAATGACAAAATTTGTCACGGTATTCCACTACAGTCATCCTTCCTTGCTTCAGCTCTCCAACTCGTCTCTCATTCTCTTGATCAAACCGGTGGCACATGGGTTCTACTAAACTTGACCTTGAATTCCTCCCGTGTCATCATCCGCCTCCGGTCATTGCACTAACACTGCTCCACCATGCCGCATCTCCGGCTAGATAATGGGTGGCGAACAGGACTTTCTCGTTGGCTTCCACTCCGGCGACTTCTAGGTTGTTTTCCATGGTTTGCAGCCAATCATCGGCATCTAGGGGTTCTTCTGACTTGGTGAAAATGGGTGGGTTAGTATTCTGGAAATTCTTGAGCTTAGATCCATGGTTGTCCTGATTTCCGTGGCCTTGGTTGTTGTGGGCTAGCTGGGCTATCTGTTGCAGACTGGCTAGGTTGGCTTGACGTTCCGCTCTTTCGACAGCGGTCGAAGTCAACATTTGCAGGATCTGCAACATCGGGTCCGGGGCTGAACCACTTCCTCCACGTGGCATCTGAAGATTGATATAGATCATGAGAAAAGAGGGAAATTTCTAAGGTCTTGGGTCTTTGAAAAGTTTTAAATGTTTGACTCAGATTTTTCTGGCAACTTGATTTTTCATTCATTCACTCATAGGACACAAAGACAACACACCACAACAAAGAAAAGCAGATGGTTTTAAGAACCATTCGGAAACTACGATCTGAGGGGACCGACTACTACTCACTATGCTAGTGCTCAGTGCTACTACTCCTCGGAGTCTGTGGCTTCATCATCTTCATCATCATCGATGAAGGCGAAATCATCCTCATCGGTGAAGAAGTCCATGGCCTGATCCTCCAGAAAATCATCGTCATCGCTGAGATAGGAGTAAGGGTCTCCATGAAGATCCTCTCCGGCATTCTCCCTTTCCTCCAACTGCATGTCTCTCTCGTGGATGGTCTCCTCCAGAGATGAGATGTGGTGGCGAAGACGGGCAATAATGCGCTCCTTTTTGTCGAGCTGACGGCGGCGAGACTTGTGATCCTTTGCTAGCATGGCGATGGTCTGATCCTTCGTCTTGATGATGGCAGACTTGTGGTTGCAATAGTCATGGCAGTTGTCCAACTCCTGCTGACGATCATACATCATGAAGCTAAGGTGGTCCAATTGAGTCTTCAGCTCGGGGTGGTATGGGGCTTCCAGTGGTTGTCCATTTGCATCACGCCTTGGGAAAACTCAAAGCGAGTACCCTTGATCTGATTGATGCTCCGCCCACACAGACGGGAAAGAGCTTCCTGCATTGCTCTGGCAAGTCCATCGAGCCAGTTGTTTTCCCTCAAGGTAAACTGAATTCCCTCCGCAGTGGGAGGTTCAATCTTTCCTCGGATACTTGCAACAATTAGCCACTGCAGATCTTCTCCTCCTTGATCATTGAGCTGAGCTCCAAAGAACTTGGGGTGCGGACGCTCCAGAAGTTCCGAAAGCTGATCCAGATCCCTCTCAAAGATAAGGTCTCCCCCATTCCCAAGTTGGTAAAACTTGCTGTACTTCACGTCCATCTATAAAAATAGAGGATGAGTAGATTAGCAGAGTGATCAAGTGTGTCAAAATTTTATGTATTTTGCAGGAGTTTTTGAGGAACATGAATTTTTATGAAAGAATCAAAGAGATAAGAATGAGAATAAGTTTTTGTAAATATTTGTTTTCTTTAGTTTTGAAACTAAGTTTTTGATTCAAACGTCCAGTCTAACTAGGGTCTCCTATGGTCAGGATGGCTCTGATACCAACTTGTCAACACCCGGATTTTTCAATCCTAGATGCCTGTTATGCCATACATCGCAATCCTAGGATTACCATTTTTGCGAGACATAACAGAATTGGATACCATAGTACATCATCCATTACAAACGATACATAAGTTCTTACACAAATAGGGATCTCATGATCCAGTTCTTAGTACAACATCAAGCAATGAATACGTAATAATAACGGTAGCGTAGCGTAAGCTCCATCTTGAGGTCACAGCAATGCTGACGATGGGAGATGATCCTAGTTGTCGTAACCTTCCCGGGGTCCATCTTCCAGGTACTCCTCTTCATAGTCTGGCCATGGGAATAGCCAGGGACAAAGCCATGAGTACTCTTTAAGTACTCGCAAACTACTACTAATAGGTAAAATGGGTTTTTGGATAATAGGACACTAGGCTCTAGGGTTGTTTTGCAAAAGCCAGATTTATCTCTACTAAGTTCCAAAGCTAGTCACAATTTTATAACTCCTAAGTGGGATCTTGTAACTCATGTCACAACTCTGTTGTGGTCAAATCAAAGTCTCAATTCATCTCACAGGTCATTTTGAAAAGTCTGACGGGGGAATAGTATGGCCACTCCAACTATCCATAACCGCGGACGCGGCTATTCGAATAGTTTGACACTCTGCAGAGATTGTACACTTTCACCACAACATTTGATACATCCGTCAGGAACAAATCCTAAATTCACCATACTCAGTATGCGGATAATCAATCCTAACCTTTCAATTACATGCCCTAGTATAAGCACCTCTCCTGTGAGTTTGGCCTCCCAACCATGACCAACTGTCATCTTGGGTACTGCACATGTGGACAATCTTCACAAGGTAGCCTCAGCTCAGACCTTGGCCGTGAGGGAACTAATACTAAGGAATATAAGTTTCCAGTCAAGCTCTACCCAATTTTCGGGTATTGTGGTTGTACGATAAAATTGGAATGGTATCGCATCCAGACAACCATCAGTTTTATAAAGGGTTAAGGCTCATGCCTCAACATTTTTGTCACCAAAATTCTCAAGTGTTTGGAAACACATGTCCAAAACATTTCAATAGAACGATCCATCATTCTAAGGTGTTCATAACCATTTTTCCATCAAGTATTCCCATCTAAAATTTGATCAAGTTTTATGCTTAGCCCTAGCATCTACAGGTGGGGGTAGTACTAATGAGGGGTGGTAACTAGTGGAGTTTCAACTAAGTACAACCTCATGTCTCAGGCTGATGTCAAGGTTTCTAACTTAGGACAAATTTTATGCTCTTTATGCAACCTTCAACATCTTTCCAAATCTACCAGTCACTTAAGTAAACTCTAAGTAAGCTTTGATAAAGAAATAGAGTGAGGAGCTTGCACATAAAACTAGGATTGGTTTATCAAGTGGGTATGATCACATATGCTTAAGGCATATAGTAGTCATAGAACAAGTATGGGTTTGTTGCATCAGTAGGGTATCTTGCAAGGGTTAGCTTGCATAGGTATAGTATTAGCTTGCATCAATATCAGTATAAGCTTGCAAGGTTAATAGCTTGCCTTGAGCAGAGCAGTGATTGAAGTTCTCCTTGGCTTCTTCTTCATAGTATCCTCCTTCCTCCTCGTATCCTTGGTCGGTACTAGCGTCTATGAATAAATACGAGGTACACAATCACCAAAAAATACTTAACTACTTGCAATCATCACACACAAGGGTCCTATAGATGATCTAGCATCATCTCTAACATTACAAGGTTAAGGCTTGATTTAATTCCTTTTATTTTTAGAAAAGTAATTTCTACTCATTGAAAAACTACTTAAGATTTAATATTCTCCAAACCAAGTATGGAATCATGTTGACACATGTCATCACAACATATTGTAGTCCATGGGAATGTGATTTAAAGTGGTGTCACAATTTAATAAGGTTTTACCCTTTTATTTTAATTAATTAAAGTGGCTAGAAATGCTTATGTAGCATTCTTTTATTACTTGAACATTATTTCTGCAAGTAAACCTATATATTTTTATATATTCTGAAAGGTATGGTTAAATTTGATTTTTGAGAGTTGGAATCAACTCAAAAGCTATTATGGTTTAAATTTGAAAAATGTTTGAATGCAGAAAAGCTTCTGCCTTGTTATTTTTACCATGGGTGATCTATAGGTCCAAATGACTTGAATCCAACGGGCTTGGATTCAGCATTCACAGACCTTTCCAACAATATTGGTTTCATTCAATTTGGTGCACTGAATCGATCTGGGTTGATTTTTGAAGTTGGGTACAGAAGTGTGTTTGAATTGAAATAGAAAAAGGTTTAACTTGAATAACTGGGCTGCACGGGAAAGTTACCGGGCCGGCCTGCTAAGCGATGCTCCATGGCTGCTTAAGTGGGTGTCCCCACTCGCCGCTGACACGGGCTGGGCGAAGCGGTATGGGGCGACGTGGATCGTTCGATCTAGTTCTAATCTAACGGATGGGAGTCATCGTCGACGCGAGACAACTCCAGCGAGAACGAAACCTAGCGCGGCCAGTGAGGGTCGCTGGGGGCTCACCGGGGTGCTGGCGAGGGTTGGCGAGGCGGGCGAACGACGAAGTCGACGACGGCGAACTCAGGGGTGGTCGCGGCAGCTCCTTGGGCGACTCCAATCGCTGGCTCCCTTCTTCTCCGGCAGCGGCAGGCTCCAGTGAAATTCCGGCGAGGTGGTGCTCGCCTTGCTCTAAGAATGGTGTGGCACGATCAGTGAGGAGAGGGGAGTGAGATGGTGTGAAGAAATCGTGCGGGGGTGGCCTCTATTTATAGTCGAGCGAGGGGACCGTCGGGGCGCACGGTGAGCTCGTCGGGGGCGAGGTTACAGGCGGCTAAAGGCATGGGAAAGGGTAGGGGACGGTGCAGTGTCTCATGGCGATGCTCAACGACATGGTCTCGAGGCATGGGGCAGTGTGGTTTGGTCTGGAACGGGCGGTGCTCTGCGCGGCAGAGGCGGCGTCTTCGACGGGCGTGGTGGCTGCGCACGGCGCAAACGGGGATGTCTGGCGGTCTCCTGGGTCGGTGGGGATTGTGTATGCACGCGGTCTGTGGGTGATGGTCGAGGGTGGCGCTCTGGCGCACGCTCGGCATGGTCTGGGCGCGGCTTGTGCGCGTGGTCCAGGGCTTGGCAACGCTCGCGGCTGGGACATGTAGTGGCGGTGGACGGTGGGCTGCCTCCCAGACATGCTGGCTAGGCTTGCTGCTGCTCCTAGCTTGATGTCGACTATGGGGTGGCAAGAGGGTGCTCGGCTATTCACCATTGATGAGAATGGCAAGCTCACAGTGGTGCTAGTGCCTGGCTAATCTTCCTAGATGATCTACTGAGTTGTGTGTGAGCTAAATGGGGAACCAGTTAGGCAAGAATCACTGCTCACAATAGTGTTTGATGTTTGTTTGATTTGTGTCTGCAACCTGTTTGATGAAATGGCCGCATGAAATCAAGTTTTGAATTTTGAAAAGATTTTTGGTGGGTTTGCTAGATTGGTGCTGGTGAGTCTGTAGATGCTTGGGTTTTGAATGTTGAGCTTGTTTGAGTAGTTTTTGAAAAAGTGGGATCTTCCCATATGATAAAGATTCAATTTTGAATTGTCATTTAAACTATGCATTTGAAAGTTTCTGGATGATCACAAAGTGGGCCTTGATACCTTGTTATGAGTACATTCAAGGGGTGCAAAGATCCAGAAAAGTTTCTGTTAGGTTCTGAAAGTTTGAGACAACCAAAGTAGGCATGGGAGTTAAATTGGCCAAAATGACTATTCATTTCATATATGTGTTTTGATTTACTTGTCTTTAGGAAAAGTGTGGGAAATGTTTTAGATGATGTGTATTTCACCTAAGAAACATTTTACAAGCAATGGCTCACACAAACAAGGTGGTTTAAAAGAATTTCAAAATCCATGCATACACATATGCATGCATTCATGATTTCATTTAGAAAAGTTTTTGTTAACCCTAATTTTGATGATTAGAATTTGATGATCCAAGCTTAGTATTTTTGGGATGTTACAGTGTACATGACACGGTCCAAAGGGTTTTTGTTAAATTCAAAGGATGCTAAAAGGGCATGCAAACTTCAATGGTTGAAGTAAGCATCGCGGAGTTGGAATCTTCACCATGATGAAAAAGGAGTTTTTCATCAGGAGACGATGAAGATGCTTGCATTTGCAAGAAATTAAGTGGGAGCGCTAAGACATATTTCTAATACATTATGTGGAGGACATCTTGTTGATTGGAAATGATGTAATTTTTATTGACAAAGGTTAATAATTTCATTTTGATAAAAGACTTAGGCAAAACCCGAATATTTAGCATGAATGTCTATAGTGGATAGACTATGACGCTAATATGGTTTTGCCAAACGTACATATATGAGATATTGAAGGAGTTCAATATAGAAAAGACAAGAAACAGTTCTTGTCGCATGGAAAGGAATTGAATCAAGATTCAAGTGTATCGACACATGATAAGTGAAACAAGATTCAAGTGCTTTGACACTTGATGAGTGAAATCACAAGAATGTTTTGATCAATCATACCATGATATGTACACATCCAGATATGTCCTATGCTCTAAGTGTTATGAGCATATGCCAGAATGAATCATAAAATGATCATTTGACGATAGTGGGGATGTTCTTATGATCTTATGGAAGAACTAAGAATATATTTGTGTAGAGGTGACAAACAATTACAAATAGTTCATTTTAAAGCGTTACATTGATACTAGTTTTGTCACCAGATACAAATTAAGTTTATCTCAATTTAAACTATGGGTGGCACAATGAAATGGAAAGAAAGTTTCCATGATGGATTTGGATGAATTCCAAAGTTAAGATATTATGAAGAATACTACAACAAAAGGCTAAGTATATGACTGCTATAGTAGCAGCAAAGGAGGGCATCTGTGTCAAGTAGTTTGTTATCAAACTAAGGTGTGGTTTGAAATGGGCTAACACTAAAGATATATTGTATGACAATAGTATCGACATGATTTAACCCCAAGGAACTAAAGGTCTCACCAAAAGACCAAATTTATACAATGCCATCTCATTGGAGAATGAGTGATGCGTGAAGACGCAAAGACATGCAAATACACACTGAAAGCCCGATCCAGAGATTATGTTAACCACTTGCAATTGCATATATGGAACACCAGAAAGCCATATATGTTCAATACGCAAAGTTTTCAAACTAGATTATTGTCTCTAGTGCAAGTGGGAGACTGAAGGGAATATGCCCGAGAGGCAATAATAAAGTGGTTATTATCGTATTCCTTATTTATGATAAATGTTTATTTTACATACTATAATTGTATTAATACGGAAACATTAATACATGTGTGTTTAATAAACAAAAAGGAAGTTCCTAGTTATGCCTCTCTTATAAACTAGCTCGTTGATTAACAATATGATCAAAGGTTTCCTGATCATGGACATTGGATGTTGTTAATAACGAGGTCACAACATTAGTGTAATGATGTGATGAACATTCATTTGAAGTATAGCATTACAATCAAGGTCATTATGTTTATATTGCTATAACATCATACAAAGTAATCGTAGTCCTTAGACCATGAGATCATGTCAATCACTAACACCAGAAGAGTATCTTGATAACATCAAATGTCACACCGTAACAGGGTGATTATAAAGATGGGTTCAGTGCTATGAAGGTGTTATGTTGAGGCTCATGGATCAAGAGTGGAATTTGTCCATCCCGATGACGGAGAGATATACTCTGGTTCCTCTCGGTGATATCACATTGGTTAGCTTGCAAGCAAGTGATTTGATCACTAGAATGTTATATCACGGGAACGAGAAAAGAGTACATGTCGGTAACGAGATCAAACTAGGTATGGAGATACCGATGATCAAATCTCGGACATGTAATATATCGCGAGACAAAGGGATTGAGTTACATGCGTATAAGGTTCACATGATCACAGAAGTCATCGTTGAATATGTGGGAGTCAGTACGGATCTCCAGGTCCCACTGCTGATTATTGATCGGAGAGGGGTCTCGATCATGTCTACATTATTCACGAACCGTAGGGTGACACACTTAACATGTATCCCCCTTGGGCTGCCCCCTCCCCTATAAAAGGACCCCCTCCTCTCACTTGTCACTCACACCTCCTCGTGAAGGATCTCGCCCCCCTTTAGAATTTCCCCATGGTCTCGGATCAGCGAGATACATGTTCCCGGTGGCTTTTTCTGGAAGGATTTGTTGCTTCCACTGCTTCGCTGGAGCAAGGGCGCAGAGGTTGTCGGGGTACCCGGACGTGTGTGCGATCGCGGATGCACCACTGCTTTGT
The DNA here is from genome assembly GCA_023614405.1 of Avena insularis. Taxonomy (NCBI): domain Eukaryota; kingdom Viridiplantae; phylum Streptophyta; class Magnoliopsida; order Poales; family Poaceae; genus Avena; species Avena insularis. The sequence goes on along the minus strand of CM042693.1, from coordinate 312,864,824 downwards.
GGTGCTGGACGTGATGGTGCTGGACCGGCTGGACCAGATGGACTTCATCACGATCTTGAGATTGGAAAGCGTTCGACTACATCATCCATGAGTACAACCTCGTTAACGCTATACGGTCTTCGAGGGTATGTATTCTATGGATGTATATCCACCTGTTGCTTGTATCTACTAGATAGATCTTGGTACTTAGATGTTCCCATTGTAGGAAATTTTTTGTTTTCTATGCTGTGAACCCTACACAGTTGGTGGTAGGGTTGATAGGATGGAACGCGTCCATGGTGGTGTAATGTCAACACCCGGATTTTTAATCCCAGATGCCTGTTATGCCATACATCACAATCCCAGGATTATCATTTTTGCGAGACATAACAAATTTGATATCACAGTACATCATCCATTACAAACCATACATAAGGTCTTACACAAATAAGGATATCGTGATCCAGTTCTTAATACAATTCAAGCAGCAGAATAACATAATAGTAATGATAGCGTAGGCAAAGCTCCATCTTCATGGTCACGGGCAATGCTGGCGATGGGAGATGATCCTAGTTGTCGTAACCTTCCTGCGGCCCGTCATCCTGATACTCCTCTTCATAGTATGGCCACGGGCATAGCCAGGGACAAAGCCATGAGTACTCTTTAAGTACTCAAAAACTAATACTAATAAGTGAAGGGTTTTTGAATAGGATATACTAAGCTCTAGGGTTGTTTTGCAAAAAGCCAGATTTACCTCTACTAAGTTCAGAAGCAAAGAAAGCTAGTTGAAAGTTTTATAACACCTAAGTGGGAACTTGCATTTCATGTCACAACACTATTGTGGTCAAGTCAAAGTCATAAATCATTTCATAAGTCATTTTGAAAACATCTGATGATAGAATAGTATGGCCACTCCAACTGTCCATAACCGCGGACGCGGCTATTCGAATAGTTTGACACTCTTCAGAGATTATACACTTTCACCACAACATTCGATACATCCATCAGGAACAATCCTGAATTCACCATACTCACTATGCGGATAATCAATCCTAACCTTCCAATTACACGCCCTAGTCTAGGCACCTCTCCTGTGAGTTTGGCCTCCCAACCATGACCAACTGTCATCTTGGGTGCTGCACAGGTGGACAATCTTCACAAGGTAGCCTCAGCTCAGACCTTGGCCGCAAGGGAACCCATACTAAGGTATATAAATTTCCAGTCAAGTCCTACCCAATTTTCAGGTATTGTGGTTGTACGGTAAAATTGGAATGGTATTGCATCCAGACAACCATCAGTTTTATAAAGGGCTAAGGCTCATGCCTTGACATTTTCATCATCAAAAGCATCTGGTGTTCAGAAACACATGTCAAAACATTTTAGTAGAATGACTCATCATTCTAACGTTTTCATAACCATTTTCACCAGGTATTCCCATCTAAAGTTGATCAAGTTTTATGCTTAGCACTAGCATCTACAAGTGGGGGTAAATACTAATGAGGGGTGGTAAACAAGTGAGGATTATTTAAGTTCAATCTCATGCCTTAGGATGACATTAAGATTATCTACCTTAGGCCAAATTTTATGCTCTTTATGCTGCCTTCAGTTATCTTCTTAGAATCTATAAGTCACTAAGTAAACTCTAAGAGAAAGCTTTGATAAGGAAAATAAAGTATTAAGCTTGCAAGTAAAACTAGGATTGGGTATCATGGGGTGTAAGCTTGCTAAGTTAATAGCTTGCTAATTCAACTAGTAGTATTAGGCTTGCCTTGTGCAGAGCAGTGGTTGAAGTTCTCCTCGGCTTCTTCCTCGTAGTATCCCCCTTCCTCCTCGTATCCTTGGTCGGTACTAGCGTCTATAAATAAATACGAGGTACACAATCACCAAACAGTACTTAACTATTTCCAATCATCACACAATGGTTCACACTAGATGATCTAGCATCATCACTAACATTACAAGATTGAGGCACTTGTCTTATTTATTTTATTGTAGAAAAGTAATTTCTACTCATTGAAAACTACTTAAGATTTAATATTCTCCATCTCAAACATGGGATCATGTTGACACATGTCACCACATATTTCAGCACATGGGAATGTGATTTAAAGTGGTGTCACAATTTAATAAGGTTTACCCCTTTTATTTTATTAAATTAAAGTGACTAGAGATGCCTATGTGGCATTCTTTTATTACTTGATCATTATTTCTGTAAGTAAACCTATATATTTTTATATATTCTGGAAGGTATGGTAAAATGTGATTTTTGAGGGTTGGAATCAACTCAAAATCTCTTATGGTTGAATTTTGAAAAATGTTCGAATACAGAAAAGCTTTTGCCTTGTTATTTTTACAATGGGTGATCTACAAATCTAAATGGTTTGAATCCAACAGGCTTGGATTAAGCTTTCTAGTACCTTCTAACAAAATTGGTTTCATGCATTTTGGTTTAGTGAATCGAGATGGGTTGATTTTTGAATCTAGGTACATAACTATGTTTAAAAATAAATTAATAAAAATAAATTTGAATTGTTGGGTTGCACGGGAGGTTTAACTGGGCCGGCCCACTACGCACAGTGCACGCGCGGGCTGGTTAAGTGAGCGACCCCACTCGTCAGTGAGACAACGAGGGGCGGTATGGGACGATGTGGACCGTAGGATATAATTCTAATCGAATGGCTCGAGTTCATCGTCCACGCCTGAACAGGACGCGACGAGCAAGAACCCTAGCACGGTCAGTGGGGGTCGTGGGAGGCTCACCGGGGCTCCGGCGATGGTCGGCGATGGGGGCGAACGACGAAGTCGACGATGGCGGTTCTCCTGGTAACGGTAGCTTCTCCTGGGGCGGCTCCAATCGACGGTGTCTCTCCTCATCTGCGGCGGCGAACTCCGGTGAAATTCCGGCGATGCGCTGCTCGCCTTGCTCCGGGAGAGGTGGGGAGTGAACTGGTGTGATGAAAACGAGCGGGGGAGGTCTCCTTTTATAGCGCGGCGAGGGGACCGAAGGTTATGGGCTGAGCTCGTCGTGGTCGACGGCACAGAGGGCTAATGGCATGGGCGACGATAGGGGGCGGTGTTGTGCTCCCTGGAGAAGCTCAACAGCGTGGTGGCGAGGCGTGGGGCGGTGCCGATCAGTCGGAACACGTCGATGCTCTAGGCAGGTCCGACGGCGATTTTAATGGCACACGGGTGCTCCTGGTCACGCGGCGGCGAACGAGGTTATCTGGCGGGGTGCTGGAGTGTTGGCGATCACGCACGCAAGCGGCAAGGGCGGCACGCGGTCTGTGGGTGCTGGTCGAGGGTGGCGCACTAGCGCGCTCTCGGCTCGCACGCAGAGAGGTTTGGCATGAGCTTGCCGTGTGGTCGAGGGGCTGGCAGTGCTCGAGGCTTGGACAGGGAGTGGCGGTGGACGGTGGCCAGTGCTCCTGACATGCTTGCTAGGCTTTGTGCTTCCCCTAGCTTGTTGTCGACATGTGGGTGGAAAGTTAGGCTTGGCATGGTCACCATTAATGGCTATGCCAAGCTCACAGTGGTGTTAAGGCTTGTTAATTGGGCTAGATCATCTACTGAGTGTATAGAGTAAGCTAGAGAGGGAACAAGGTTGGCCAAAATCACTGCTCACTATAGTGTTTGTTGTTTGTTTGTTTGTTTGTTTGTTTGATGCCAGCAAGGTGTTTGATAAAATGACCGAAAGAAATTCAATGAATTTTGGATTCAAACTTGTTGGGTTTGCTAGGCACATACTAGGGAGTCTCTGGTTAGTTGGATTAGTCAAGGGGCACTGGTTTTGTTGGGTTTTGAAAATGTGTGATCTTCACATATGATGAAGATTCAATTTTTACTTGTGATTTGAATGAGGTTGCCAAATGTTTCTGTAAGTTTGAAAGGTGGTCTTTGCTTCACTTTTACTTGGTCTTGCAAGGGGTGAAAAGAATTGGAAAAGTTTCTGTTTGAAATCTTGGACTAGAAACACTCAAAGTGACCTAGTGAGCAAGATTGGCAAAAATGACCATTTGCCTTATTTGATTTGTTTTTGATTTTCTCTTGATTTGTTTTTTCTTGGAAATGTTTTAGATGATGTTATTTTCATCTTTGAACCATTACTTACTATTTAGGTTAATCACACAAGTTCATTCATGCATTTATCAAATCATCACATACACACATGCATTCATATGATTTAAATTAATCAAAGTTTTTGTTTAACCCTAATTTTAGTGATTAGAGTTTGATGATCATTGTTTTATATTTTTGGGATGTTACAAACTTCCCTCCTTAAACAAATTATCGTCCCGAGATTTGAAAAAGAAGGAAAAGATTACCTAGGATTTAAAGAGATCGGGAAACTCCGTCCTGATGTGATCTTCTCGCTCCCAGGTAGCTTCTTCTTCGGTGTGGTTGCTCCACTGAATCTTGAGAAACTTGATGCTTCAGTTTCTGTTGGTTCTGAAAGCTTCTTCCAAAATACGGATGGGTACTTCGGGATAGGTCAGGTCATCGTTGATCTCTATGGTCCGATGATCAATGTTCTTGAAAACTTCAGTCTTCTCCGGAACTTCAAGACATTTGCGAAGTAACGATATATGGAACACATTGTGCACTATTGACATTTGCTCGGGCAGTTCCAATTGATATGATACCTCTCCTCGATGATTCAGAATCTTGAAGGGTCCGATATATCTGGGGGCTAACTTTCCTTTGAGCTGGAAACATTGCATTCCCTTCAAAGGCGACACTTTAAGATACACAAAATCTACGATATTGAAAGCGAGGTCTCGACGTCTCTTGTCGGCGTAACTTTTCTGTCTTGACTGGGCGGTCTTGAGGTGCTCAAGAATCTTGTGAACTTTCTCTTCTGCTTCTCGTAGGATGTCGGGTCCGAAAATCTAACTCTGTCCTACTTCCGACCAATTCAAAAGGGTGCCATACTTCCTTCCATACATGAACTCAAATGGGGCCATTTGCAGACTAGCTTGATAACTATTGTTGTATGAAAATTCTGCGAAAGGCAGACAGTCTTCCCATTTAGATCCATACTCTAGCACACATGCTCTCAACATATCTTCGAATATTTGATTTACTCGCTCTATTTGTCCATCGGTCTGAGGGTGATACGCCATGCTGAAATCCAGTCGGGTTCCTAAACCTTCTTGGACTTTCTTCTAGAATCTCGAGGTAAACTGGGTTCCTCGATCTGATACGATGTCCTTGGGGACTCCGTGCAAACTGACGATTCTAGCGATGTACAACTCTGCTAGCTTAGAACTCTGGTATGTGGTCTTAACTGGTAAGAAATGGGCTACCTTGGAAAATCTGTCAACTATGACCCAAATAGAGTCATTTCCCCTACTAGAAGTAGGCAATCCGGTGATAAAGTCCATTCCAACGGAATCCCATTTCCATTTCGGAATCTGTAAGGGTTGCAACAGCCCTGCGGGTCTTTGATGTCCCGCCTTGACTCTCTGACATATATCACACTTGGCGATATAGCTTCCGATTTCTCTCTTCATTTTATGCCACCAAAATTGTTCCTTCAAATCCTGATACATATTTGTTCCTCCGGGGTGGATAGAATAAAGAGTATCATGGGCCTCTTTCAAAATAAATTCTTTCAATTCTGAATCTACTGGTACACAAAGACGTCCTTTGTACCACAAAACTCCTTCGTCTTCGGTGAATCCGGGTACCTTGCCTGTACCGATACGACATTTGATTTCGTCGATACTAGCATTTCCCTTCTGCGCCTCTTTGACTTGACTGATCAAAGTGGGTTGAAGTTATATGCTAGCCAAAAATCCTTCACTCACTAATTCCATTCGGAAATCTTCCATCTCTTTGTGCAAACTTGGTTGCTCCTTAAAAATCATGGAGTTCAAACGGCATAGCAATCTGCTAAGGGCATCTGCTACCACATAGGCTTTAAAGGGGTGATAGTGAATGTCCAGATCATAATCCTTGATTAGCTCAATCCATTTTCTCTGCCTCATATTCAGCTCCTTCTGAGTGAATATATACTTCAGGCTCTTGTGAATAAATCTCACAACGGTTTTCCATCAGATAATGTCTCCATGTCTTCAGGTCTAGAACTACGGCTGCTAGTTCAAGGTCATGGGTTGGATAATTCTGTTCATGCTATTTCAGTTGTCGGGATAGATAAGATATAACTTTGCCTTCTTGCATTAGCACACATCCGAGACCGATCTTGGATGCGTCACAATACACATCAAACGGCTTCGTGATATCAGGCATGATCAAGGTTGGGGCTGAAATCAATCTTCTCTTGAGTTCTTGAAAACGCGCTTCACATTTGTCAGTCCATTCAAACTTCTTGTCCTTCTTCAGCAATTGGGTCTTGGGTTTGGCGATACTCGAGAATCCTTCTACAAACTTGCGGTAGTATCCCGCTAATCCGAGAAATGCACAAACTTGGGTTTGAGTGGTTGGGGCTTGCCAATCTTCAACATCTTTCACCTTCGCAGGGTCCATAAAAATCTTATTCATGAGGTTCATGAAATAAGCGGGGGCATTGGTTAATCCAAAAGACATGACCGTATACTCGTATAATCCATATCTGGTGGTAAAGGCAGTCTTTAGAATATACTCTGCGAATCTTGAGTTGATGATAGCCAGTTCTAAGATCAATCTTAGAAAACACTTTGGCACCAGTCAACTGGTCAAACAGGTCTTCTATCTTTGGCAGTGGGTACTTGTTCTTAATGGTGACATCGTTCAACTTCTGATAATCCGTACACAAAAGGTTACCTCCATCTTTCTTGTCCACGAACAAAATAGGGGATCTCCAAGGTGACGCACTTGGTTGAATCAGTCCAATTTCTAGCATAGCATCTAGTTGTTTCTTCAGTTCTGCTAGTTCAGATGGGTTCATACTATATGGTCTCTAGGCTATGGGTCCGGTTCCAGGTATTAGTTCAATGATAAACTCGATATCCCGATCTGGGGGCATTTCGGGCAAAACATCTGGAAATACATCGGGATATTCATAGACTATCCTGACTTGGTCAATGGTTGGCTGGGCTATACTCTTGTTGCACTTGAATTGACGGGGCAAGGTTTCAGATACATGCTCAACTGATATTCCGGCTGTACTGGTCATGGTTATGGCTTTCTTGGTACAGTCAATTAATCCTTTGTGTTTGGACATCCAATCCATCCCTAGTACTACTTCCAAACCTTTAGTTCCGAGTACTATTAGATTATCATAAAAATCTATGCCATGGATTCGGATAGGGACGGCTTTGCAAATTTGTCTAGCTTTGGTGGTTGAACCAGGTATTTGAACAATCATAACATGCTTCAATTTGGTTGGTTGAATATTACTAGTGCATGCATATTCTTCAGTAACAAATGAGTGCGATGCTCCAGAATCAAACAACACTCTTGCAAGTACTGAGTTAACAGAAAACATACCCAACACGACATCTGGCGCTTCCTGGGCTTCTTCAGCATGCATGAGAAAGAGACGGCCGTTGAGGTTGAGCGAGTTCCTTGGGGCAAACCTTCTTCCAGGCTGAACACGACGCTACTGCTGAGAGGCTACGGCAATCTTCTTGGGGCACTCATTGGAATAGTGACCCTTGGTTCCACATTCATAACAAGACACTTGCGACTTGTCCTTTGCTGCAACAGGCACAGCATTACTTCCAGTCCTCGGGGCAGTGTTGGTGTTGGGGGCAGCATTGTTGTTGTTGAACTTGGGTGGGGCACGGTTGAAATTGCTGGCGTTGCCGGGGTTGTTGTGATTTCCTCTAGGCCTTGGGTTTCCACGGTTGGGATAGGTCGAACGGTTCATCGGGGGTCTGTTGGTTCTCGGGGCAAATCCTGGAGATGGGTTGGGGCGATACTTTGGTGTATGGTGGGAGCCTGGTTGATGCATCATGCGACGCTTGAGGTTCTCGTTAGCTTGATTGATCTTTCCTTCCATCTGAATGGCAGAGTCAACTAAGGCTTCAATCTCAACAAAGGGGATATTGACTAACACCGTCTGCATCTCATCGTGCAGACCATTCAAGAATCTCTCTTTCTTCTTGGCTTCAGTGTCGATCTCATCCGGTGCATACCTAGCCAATGACAAGAATTTGTCACGGTATTCTACTACTGTCACCCTTCCTTGTTTCAGTTCCCTGAATTCATCTCTCATCCTCTTGATTAAACCCGGTGGCACATGGGTTCTGCTGAACTTGACTTTGAACTCTTCCCAAGTCATCATCTGACCTCCTGTCATTGCGCGAACGCTGTTCCACCATGCTCTTGCATCTCCAGCTAGATACTGGGTGGCAAACAACACTTTCTCGTTAGCTTCCACTCCTGCAACTTCCAGATTGTTCTCCATTGTTTGCAACCAGTCTATACATCTAGGGGCTCTTCTGACTTAGTGAAAATAGGTGGATTGGTGTTCTGGAAATTCTTGAGCTTAGATCCATGGTTGTCCTGATTTGCATGGCCTTGATTGTTGTTGGCCATCTGGGCGATGTGTTGAAGGGTGGCTAAGTTGGCATGATGTTCGGCTCTTTCAGCTTCACGGTCAGAAACCAACATTTGCAAGATCTGCAACATCGGGTCCGGGATGAACCGCTTCCTCCGCGAGGCATCTGAAGATTGAGATAGATCATGAGAAAAGAGGGAAATTTCTAAGGTTCAGTGGTTTTTGTAAAGTTGTTAAATTTTGACTCAGATTTTTCTAGCAACTTGCTTTTCATTCATTCATAGCACACGATACAAACACACACCACAACAAAGAAAAACAGATGGTTTTAAGAACCATTCTGGGAAACTACGATACAGTGGGACCGAATACAACTCACTAACGCTAGTGCTCAAGTGCTACTACTCCTCAGAGTCAGTGTCCTCATCATCATCATCATCATCATCGTCGTCATCGATGAAGGAGAAGTCATCCTCATCGATGAAGAAGTCCATGGCCTGATCCTCTAGAAAGTCATCATCATCGCTGAGATAGGAGTAGGGGTCTCCACAAAGGTCTTCCCCTGCATTCTCCCTTTCCTCCAGCTGCATGTCTCTCTCGTGGATGGTCTCCTCCAAATCCGTGATCCGGTGGCAAAGACGGGCAATGATGCGCTCCTTCTTGTCGATCTGATAGCAACGAGACTTGCGATCCTTAACTAGAATGGCAATGGTCTGATCCTTCTTGGCGGCGATGGCGTACTTGTGTTTGGCGTAGGAACGGGCATAGTCCAACTCCTTCTGACGGTCATACATCATGAAGCTGAGGTGGTCCAATTGACTCTTCAGCTCGTGGTGATATGGGGCCTCCGGTGGATGTCCCATAACATCACGCCTTGGGTAGAACTCAAAATGGGTACCCTTGATTTGATTGATACTCTGTCCACACAGACGGGCAAGAGCTTCCTGCATTGACCTGGCCAATCCATCGAGCCAGTTGTTCTCTCTTAAGGTGAACTGAATTCCCTCAGCAGTGGGAGGTTCAATCTTTCCTCGGAGACTTGCAACAACTAGCCACTTCAAATCTTCTCCTTCCTGATCATTGAGATGAGCTCCGAAGAACTCAGGGTGTGGATGCTCCAGCATCTCTGACAGCTGGTCCAGGTCACGCTCAAAGATGAGGTCTCCTCCATTCCCCAACTAATAAAACTTGATGTACTTCACGTCCATCTACAAGAATATAGGATGAGTAAGTTAGTAGAGTGATCAAGTGTGTCAAATTTTATGTACTTTGCAAGAATTTTTGAGGAACATGAATTTTCATGAAAGAATCCAAGTGATAAGAATGAGAGTAGGTTTTTGTAAATACTCACTTCCTTTGGTTTTGAAACTAAGTTTTTGATTTGAACGTCCATTCTAACTAGGGTCTCCTATGGTCAGGATGGCTCTGATACCAACTTGTAACACCCGGATTTTTAATCCCAGATGCATGTTATGCCATACATCGCAATCCCAAGATTACCATTTTTGCGAGACATAACAGATTTGATATCACAGTACATCATCCATTACAAACCATACATAAGGTCTTACACAAATAAGGATTTCGTGATCCAGTTCTTAATACAATTCAAGCAGCGGAATAACGTAATAGTAACAATAGCGTAGGAGAAGCTCCATCTTCATGGTCACAGGCAATGCTGACGATGGGAGATGATCCTAGTTGTTGTAACCTTCCTGCGGTCCGTCATCCTGATACTCCTCTTCATAGTCTGGCAACGGGAATAGCCAGGGACATAGCCATGAGTACTCTTTAAGTACTCGCAAACTAATACTAATAAGTGAAGGGTTTTTGAATAGGATATATTAAGCTCTAGGGTTGTTTTGCAAAAAGCCAGATTTACCTCTACTAAGTTTAGAAGCAAAGAAAGCTAGTTGAAAGTTTTATAACACCTAAGTGGGAACTTGCATTTCATGTCACAACTCTGTTGTGGTCAAGTCAAAGTCATAAATCATTTCATAAGTCATTTTGAAAACATCTGACGATAGAACAGTATGGCCACTCCAACTATCCATAACCGCGGACGCAGCTATTCGAATAGTTTGACACTCTGCAGAGATTGTACACTTTCACCACAACATTCGATACATCCGTCAGGAACAATCCTGAATTCACCATACTCACTATGCGGATAATCAATCCTAACCTTCCAATGACACGCCCTAGTATAGGCACCTCTCCCGTGAGTTTGGAATCCCAACCATGACCAACTGTCATCTTGGGTACTGCATAGGTGGACAATCTTCAAAACATAGCCTCAGCTCAGACCTTGGCTGCAAGGGAACCCATACTAAGGTATATAAATTTCCAGTCAAGCCCTACCCAATTTTCGAGTATTGTGGTTGTACGGTAAAATTGGAATGGTATCGCATCCAAACAACCATCAGTTTTATAAAGGGCTAAGGCTCATGCCTTAACATTTTCATCATAAAAATCATCTGGTGTTCAGAAACACATGTCAAAACATTTCAGTAGAATGACTCATCATTCTAACGTTTTCATAACCATTTTCACTAAGTATTCCCATCTAAAGTTGATCAAGTTTTATGCTTAGCACTAGCATCTACAAGTGGGGGTAAATACTAATGAGGGGTGGTAAACAAGTGAGGATTAGCTAATTTCAATCTCATGCCTTAGGATGACATCAAGATTATCTAACTTAGGCCAAATTTTATGCTGCCTTCAGTTATCTTCTTAGAATCTATAAGTCACTAAGTAAACTCTAAGAGAAAGCTTTGATAAGGAAAATAAAGTATTAAGATTGCAAGTAAAACTAGGATTGGGTATCATGGGGTGTAAGCTTGCTAAGTTAATAGCTTGCTAATTCAACTAGTAGTATTAGGCTTGCCTTGTGCAGAGCAGTGGTTGAAGTTCTCCTCGGCTTCTTCCTCGTAGTATCCTCCTTCCTCCTCGTATCCTTGGTCGGTACTAGCGTCTATAAATAAATACGAGGTACACAATTAGCAAACAATACTTAACTATTTCCAATCATCACACAATGGTTCACACTAGATGATCTAGCATCATCACTAACATTACAAGATTGAGGCACTTGTCTTATTTATTTTATTGTAGAAAAGTAATTTCTACTCATTGAAAACTACTTAAGATTTAATATTCTCCATCTCAAACATGGGATCATGTTGACACATGTCATCACCACATATTTCAGCACATGGGAATGTGATTTAAAGTGGTGTCACAATTTAATAAGGTTTAACCCTTTTATTATATTTAATTAAAGTGACTAGAAATGCCTGTGTGGCATTCTTTTATTACTTGATCATTATTTCTATAAGTAAACCTATATATTTTTATATATTCTGAAAGGTATGGTCAGATGTGATTTTTGAGGGTTGGAATCAACTCAAAAGCTCTTATGGTTGAATTTTGAAAAATGTTCGAATACAGAAAAGCTTCTGCCTTGTTATTTTTACCATGCGTGATCAACAAATCTAAATGGTTTGAATCCAACGGGCTTGGATTAAGCTTTCCAGTACCTTTCTAACAAAATTGGTTTCATGCATTTGGAGGGGTTCGTACCATGGAAAACAAAAAAATTCTACCGCATGCACAAAAACAAGCCAAGATCTATCTACTAGATTGTAGCAACGAGTCGATAGAAAAACTCACCCTCGAAGATTCCAAAGCGGTTAACGAGAGCAGATTCTCGTGGGTGATGTAGTCGTACTCTTGCCGATCTCAAGATCGCGTAGATGATCCTTCCGGCGCTGCGTTCCGGCAGCGCTTCCGTAGTCGGTCACACGTTCGGTACTTGATGAAGACCTTCCTCTCCGTTGTTCCAGCATGCAGCGGAGGTTGGAGCACTCTCCTCGTGATTCCGGCAGCACGATGGTGTGGTGTCGGAAGTAGAGGGGAGATCTCGCAGGGCTTCGCCTTAAGCCGGAGCGAGTATGGTGGAGTAAGAGAGGGTCCTTGGCGATCTAGGGTTTAGAGGCACCAAGGGATGGTGTGGCCGGCGGCTAGGGCTTGGGGAAGCCCCAAGTCGCTGACTTGGGAGGAGGCCCTGGCGCCGGCAGCAGCACTTGGAGGTGGTGGCACCAAGGAGCTAGGGTTTGGGTGTGAGGGGTAGGGGGCGCCCTACCCCTCCTTATATAGGTGGGAGGGAGGCGGTTTGGGAAGAGGGAGTCCTCCTCCAACTCCTCCTCATGGCCGGCGGGTGGAGGGATTAGGACTTCCACCCTAGGTAGGTTTCCTACTCTCCCTCCACCAAGCAAACTTCGGATTTGACTTTTCAAATTGGCGTTTGACTTTCAAACTTGGATTTGATTTCTCTCTCCATATTGCCCAGCCAAGTGACCTAGTACATGATGCAACCATTCCACATTTTCATGACACATCCATGTACCCTTCCTCCGGTCTGGACCTTCGCACCCTTCTAGAACATTCCTGGTGAAAACACCGGAATTATTTCCGAACTCCGAAACAGGACTTTCCTTATATGAATCTTATTCTCCGGACCATTCCGGATCACCTCGTGATATCCCGGATCCCATCCGAGACTCCAAACAACATTCGGTCTCTTACTCATCATTCCATAACTACACAACAACATCGGATCCTTAAGTGTGTCTCCCCACGGTTTGTGAATTATGCGTACATGACCGAGACACTTCTCCGATAAATAACCAATAGAGGAATCTAGAAATTCATATGGCTCCCACATATTTCTACGATTACTTTGCGATCGAATGAACCACTTACATACGATACCAATTTCCCTTTGTCTCACGATAGTTTACTTATCCGAGGTTTTGATCGTCGGTATCTCTGCATACCTAGTTCAACCTCGTTACTGATAAGTACTCTTTTCTTGTTCCCGTGATATGTGATCCCTTGTGAGCCAGTCACATGCTTGCAAGCTAATTGGATGACATTCCACCGAGAGGGCCCAGAGTATATCTATCCGTCATATGGATGGACAAATCCCACTCTTGATTCATGTGTCTCAACCCATACTTTCCGAACACTCAATGCCACCTTTATAGCCACCTAGTTATGGTGTGGTGTTTGATGTCATCAAAGCATCCTTCCGGTGATGGTGATTAGCATAATCTCATGGTCGAAGGAATTAGGTTACTATGTATCAGAAAGCTTATAGCAAACAAACTATTAAAATGACTTGATCTTTATGCTACGCTTATCTATAGGAGTATGTCCATCATACCATTCTCCTAATGATATGATCTTGTTGTTTAACAACATCTCAATGTTCATGATCGGGAAACCACGATCATCTATTAACCAACAAGCTAGTATTATAAAGAGGCTTTACTAGGGACTCTAATTTAGTTTACAAATCACACAAGTATTAATATTTCCGGTTAATACTATTATAGCATGAATATAAACATTTATCATAAACACAAAGATATAATAATAACTACTTTTATTATTGCCTCTAGGACATATTTCCAACAGCATTTTGGTTCAGTGAATCGAGCTGGGTTGATTTTTTAATCTAGGTACAGAACTGTGTTTGAAAATAAATGAATAAAAGTAAATTTGAATTGTTGGGTCACGCGGGAGGTTTAACTGGGCCGGCCCACTACGCACAGCACACGCGCGGGCTGGTTAAGTGAGCAAACCCACTCGTCAATGAGACAACGAGGGGCGAAGCGGTATGGGGCGATGTGGACCATAGGATCTAATTCTAATCGAAAGGCTCGAGTTCATCGTCCATGTCTGAACAGGACGCGACGAGCACGAACCCTAGCACGGTCAGTGGGGGTCGTGGGAGGCTCACCGGGGCGAACGACGAAGTCGATGACGGCGGTTCTCCTGGTACCGACAGCTTCTCCTAGGGCGGCTCCAATCGACGGTGCCTCTCCTCCTCTGCGGCGGAAAACTCCTGTGAAATTCTGGCGATGCGCTGCTCGCCTTGCTCCGGGAGTGCGTGGGTGTGATCGGTGAGAGGTGGGGAGTGAACTGGTGTGAAGAAAATGAGCGGGGGAGGTCTCCTTTTATAGCGCGGAGAGGGGACCGAAGGTTACGGGCTGAGCTCGTCGTGGTCGACGGCACAGAGGTCTAATGGCATGGGTGATGATAGGGGGCGGTGCTGTGCTCCCTGGCTAAGCTCAACGGCGTGGTGGCGAGGCGTGGGGCGGTGCTGATCGGTCGGAACACGTCGACGCTCTAGGCGGGTCCGACGACAATTTTAATGGCACACGGGTGCTCCTGGTCGCGCGGCAGCGAACGAGGTTGTTTGGCGGGGTGCTGGAGTGTTGGCGATCACGCAAGCAAGCGGCGAGGGAGGCGCGCGGTCTTTGGGTGCTGGTCGAGGGTGGAGCACTGGCGCGCTCTCGGCTCGCACGGAGAGAGGTTTGGCATGAGCTTGTCGTGTGGTCCAGCGGCTGGTAGTGCTCGAGGCTTGGACAGGGACTGGCGGTGGACGGTGGTCAGTGCTCCAGACATGCTTTCTAGGCTTGGTGCTTCTCCTAGCTTGTTGTCGATATGTGGGTGGCAAGTTAGGCTCGGCATGGTCACCATTAATGGCTATGCCAAGCTCACAGTGGTGCTAAGTCTTGTTAATTGGGCTAGATCATCTACTGAGAGTATAGAGTAAGCTAGAGAGGGAACAAGGTTGGCCAAAATCACTGCTCACTATAGTGTTTGTTGTTTGTTTGTTTGTTTGATGCCAGCAAGGTGTTTGATAAAATGGCCGAAAGAAATTCAAATTTGAATTTTGGATTCAAACTTGGTGGATTTGCTAGGCATATACTAGGGAGTCTCTGGTTAGTTGGATTAGTCAAGGGGCACTGGTTTGGTTGGGTTTTGAAAATGTGTGATCTTCACATATGATCAAGATTCAATTTTTACTTGTGATTTGAATGAGATTGCCAAATGTTTCTGTAAGTTTGAAAGGTGGGATTTGCTTCACTTTTACTTGGTCTTGCAAGAGGTGAAAAGAATTGGAAAATTTTCTGTTTGAAATCTTGAACTAGAAACACTCAAAGTGACCTAGTGAGCAAGATTGGCAAAAATGACCATTTGCCTTATTTGATTTGTTTTTGATTTTCTCTTGATTTGTTTCTGCTTGGAAATGTTTTAGATGATGTTATTTTCATCTTTGAACCATTCCTTACTATTTAGGTTAATCACACAAGTTCATTCATGCATTTATCAAATCATCACATACACACATGCATTTATATGATTTAAATTAATCAAAGTTTTTGTTAACTCTAATTTTAGTGATTAGAGTTTGATGATCATTGTTTTATATTTTTGGGATGTTACATGTAAGGGAATGCTTCTGAAAAGTCTCGTCTCGATGCATGTCGAGTCTTGTGTGGAAAGTGCACCACCTCTCGAGAGGGTAAAACCTAAGTACTTAGCTGTGTCCCCAGCAACGGACAATTTGAGCATCAAAGACATTAAAGTGATCAAGAATCTCCTCATCTCAATTTCTTTAAGTTAAAACTTATGGTTGAACAAGGTCAAAGATTCACCAATGTCTATTGGTGGTTCCTTGGGGGTTTTGTCAAACCAAAACTGAGTGTTTTCAACTAATAAGAAAAACCTTATTTTGAGCAAAGCCAGCCTAAACTACACTTAGCCAAATTCATATAGTTATTAGATACTACTATTCTACTATGGTATCACTTGCCAATACAATTCCAAATGTATTGACCCTCTGTGGCTGTAACTTATGATGTTGCAGGTTACTCTGATGGAGACTAGGGTTATGAGTCTACACTCAACATGTTTGCCTGTGGCACATGAAGATGAAGACTTTTATTTATCTACTTATGTATGAACTTTATTGTATTAGCCTTAGGCTAATGAGTTGTAAAGACTATGTTATCTATGGAAGGACAATGTAATAATGACCTTTGTATTTGTGTACTTCATTTTAAACTGTGGATGCTAGCAATTCGATCCAGGGACTAGCATTGCAATCACAGGGGCCTTTACCTTAAATGGTGGGGTCTTACATATATCATCTATGTATACGTGGATATTGCGTCTGATTTGATCATTAAGGAAATGCTACATAGTGTGTTGATAAGTTGATCTGCGTTCTTTAAGCCAAAAGGCATAGTTTTGTAGCAGAAGGTTCCAAAAGGAGTGATGAAAGATGTCTTGATTTGATCCAATTTTTTCATCGGTATTTGATGACATCCAGAATATGCATCGAGAAAACAGAGTAATTCTGATCCTACCATGGAGTTGAAAACTTGATCGATCCTTGCCAAGGGAAATGTATCTTTGGCACAAGTCTTGTTTAAGACGGTATAATCAACACAAATACTTAATTTAATAGTTTCCTTGTTAGGGACAAGTACATGATTTGCCACCCAGTCTGTATGGATGACCTCTGTTATGAATCCGGCCAAATCTAGTTGGTCTAATTCCTTAGCTATAGCTTTGCGCATTTCATCACCAAACCGGCGTAAGGACTGTTCGACGGGTCTAGCGTCGGGATACACATTAAGAGAGTGCTCGGCAAGTTCCCTAGGTACTCCAGTCATGTCAGAAGGTTGTGTAGCATCCCGGTTAAATCCACTACTAGAAATCGCGTGCTAAATAATACTTTGTGCATAATCATGACATCTGCATACATCTGTTTGCCAAAACTATTTTATAAAAAGCTTATTTTGTTTTCTAGATATCACCCTCTTTATTCAAATCAAAACCCTAGATCCGTTCGAATGTTTTATTTGTCTAAAACCTTTTAGCAAATGTTTTGTTTAAAAGAAAGAAAAATAATAAATATAAAATATTTTGTTGTGGGGGAGGCAGCCTAGCCGGCCAAGCCCAAGGCCCGGCTAGCCATGCCACCTACAACCCCACACAACCAAACCCTAATCCCTACCCTTCCCAAACACTAGCTTCCAACCTCACACCCACCCCGCCGCCGCCAGACGCAAGGCACGCGCGTGCCAGCAATCTCGCACCCGCACTCCCGCATCGCCCGACACCCTGGCCCCACCCACGAAGACCCCAGCGCCCGATCCTCTCCTCTCGTGCTCCGCAACCCCGCGTCCATCGCCCCTGGCCCCACCACGTGGTCGTCTCCCTCGCTCCTCTCTCCCTGCCTCGATTCTCCACCAACCACCGCCAGCACCTGGGCAGCATTCCCATTCCGTCTTACCCCACCTTCCTGCAAGCTCGCCACCGACCCGCTTCTTCGGCCCCCTCCTCTGCCTGGCTCGCATGGCCGTGCTCCGCGCCCACCCCGCAGACCCCAAGCCGCCCCCGCTCACAAGCTCTGCCGAGCCTGCCGCTTGCCCTCACCTGTGATGCTGATGCCTCTCTGCCTTGGCACCGCGCCCTCCTTGCCGAGTCGCCGGAGCCGCTCTTCCCTCCCGCAGCACTGCCACCGCGTGGACCCCGTTGACCCGCCTCTCTGCCTTGACCTCTGCCCCGCGCTCGACCTCCAGCGACGCTCCACCTGCGGACCACCTCGTCCCGTGTCGTAAGCCGCCGTCCCACCTCTGCATTGTCTTCCCGCGCTGAGGCCATGCCCCGCGCTTCCGCCTCGCCGTGCCTTGCAGCACCGCTGCCGTGCGGCCGACGCCCGAGCATCTTTGCCTCCGTCTGCGGCCTTTCTGGCCGGCAGCAGTCGTCGCCCAGCGCGCGCCAAGCCCGTGCTCTCGTGCGTGTCCCTGTTTGTCAAAGGGTCTAAGAACTGTATGACAAGGACCATCATCTGTTTTTGTCTCTGAGTATGCGTGCGTGCCCACAGGAGCTCAAGCCAACAGATCATTGTCTCTTCAAGATCTCCTCGCCGACAAGACCGGCTTGAGGCCGAGGATGTCGAAGGTTGTACATGAAGCCACTCGAAGGCATCGAATCCAGGGGGTCTCCTTCACGGACGTCAAGACCGATCCGGAATGACTAGGTCTTCTACCTGGACGCCAAGATCGCCGCTACCCGATGTGTGACCCCTGTTTTTCGAGACCCTTATTTTTATAAATGAAATCTACTTGTTGCATAAATTGTTCATACTCACATGCATATTGTGTGGTTTGGGGGGCCTTATGCCGATTCACCTAAATTAAATATGGAGGCCATATGCGGGCAAATCTAGTCTAATAATGGCTCCATTTAAATTTGTGTAGCAAACCGATGCCATGTTTTCCCTTGTTAATACAACATTTAAATTGCGGGGTATCCAAACAACATGAACCTATATTTAATTGTCGGGACCCCGGTTCCGCTTAATAATGCCTAATTGTATCGCATGTTTGCCATGTCATACATCATACATGCATCATGCCCGATCTTCTGCTGTAGTATTAAATAGTGCATCCGGTGTTTCTTCTAGTGTTTTGGTTCTTCGCGGATAAGGCCGTTGAGTTGATGCGAGTGTCGACCCTATCTTCGGATGAACCTTCGGCAATGTTTTCAGGCGAGCATTCTCCCCCTTTCTACCTATTTTACCTTTATAGTCTTTATTCCTTCCTGTTGATCTATTGCTATCTGTGTTGCGATGTTCTAGTTTTCGTACCCGTGATATCCCTTGCAGCCTTATATTGCCTTGGACACATCCTATTACCTGTTGCTTGGTAGATAGTTGGACTTGCGTGTCATAGTCGCTCGCTCAAGTGTTGTTGCGTGTCGTCAAGTACCACAGTTGTTGGAAGACTGCCATATGCTTTATGTTGGAGTTGATCATGACTTTAATTACCGTTTAATAACTAAAATTGAAGTAAGTAAATAATGCAGAGGCACATGTGGGCAATAGATGTTATTTGGTTTTTAACCATCCACTTGTGTCCCGTAGGACCCCGAGTACTTGATACCTGTTCTTTGATTATTCGCACTATCCGCATGTGGGACCATGAATCCCCCTAGCTAGAGCTTGAGTCATATTTATTTCTTGGGGCCACAAAGTAGTTTGGGGATTTATTACTATCCTGTACTTATGCCATGCTTTACTGCTTATTTATGATTGCGCGTGGAGCGCCTGTACTGTTTAGGAACAAATGTGGAATTTTTTCGCGGTATCGACAAGCCCAGTCACACTTTTGGGTTCCCGGTCGTTTACAGCCATTGGCACTCGGAGCCGGCTAACTTCGTCGTGGATAGCTTGGTGGGGTGGCCCCCTGAAATTTATATGAATCTTGCAATTGCTCTGTCGTGATGCCTCGTTGGGTTTTTATTTGGTTTTTCCCGAGGTTGATCGTGCGTGTGTTGCTATTTGTGCCCTCGAGGTAAAACTTTCTAAAAGCCGTGTCCGCGGTTATGGACGACTTGGAGCACAGTATCTCGATCATAGACAACTATAACTAAAGTAGTGCTATAAATTTGACTTTATAATGACTAGTAATCAGCTTCACTATAATGGAATGGCTAAATAAAAGTGCCAACAATTGCTTGTTTGGGTTGTCGCCTGCTACCATTGTATCTGACTAGTAAGTATTGCAACTATAACGGAATGGCTAAATAAAAGTACCAACAACTGCTGGGTTTTGGGATGCCTCATGCTATATGTATCGACTAAGTACTACAACTACAACGGAATGGTTAACTAAAACTGCCCACTGCTTATTATATCAGGATGACTATCTATATCTGACTAGTAATTGCCGCAACTATAACGGAATGAATAAAACTGCCAACTGTGTGAGTTTCTCGGTTGACTTCCTCGTTTGGCCTCGAGGGGGAAATACCAGGATGGGTATGCTTGGTGATAGTTTTAGGTTGGATCCGAATAGGTCTTTCTTATCCCTATCTGATAGCCGCCAGTTGTACTGAGTCTCTATAGGTTGTTTAGTGCATGCTGCGCTTCATCCACCATACCTATGTAGGCGAGGACCGCCAATTCTAGTCTCGCCTCTTGGCCTCGATCTTGACCGCTCTTTTTCCTTTGCCCTTTGTCGGCACCCCTTTTGTTTAAGCAGGTTTTGAGATCGGCGTCGTTAGCGGTTACCTTCCGACCTTTGGGCAGGGTTATGGACGCCATGGTTATTCTTCAGGCTCTTAGCCTAATTTGCATCTTGTCCGATTTCGGACAACATGTATCGCTTTCAAGGTGATTTGGATCTTTGTATTGTATATCTGTATTCTTGACTCGTTGAGTCGTTGCTGTATATATGTTTTGTGGGTTCCATCGAGGACTATTGTGTAATGATATTACTTCGTTTTCCACCCGCACGAAAGTGCCTGGTGGGCACCTTTGAATTGTTTCTATGCGGGTTTGGCGGGAAGCGCTAAAACTTGCATAGGGCCGATTCTGAGGGTGTTACAGAGTGGTATCAGAGATCAGCAGTTACGATACCCCACTGGTCCAGCCTGTAGGATAACCTAGCTAACGGCCGATGTAGAGTGTCAAAACTATTTTGGAAAATCGGTTGGATAGATCTGATTAGGTCTGCTTTTACTCCTCACCCCTCTGCTATTCTCCTCTTATCTCTTCGTGTTTTGAATCTGCTCTCTTATCTTTTCTTCGAGTCCAGGAATTCTCGTGGTTGGGTTTCCGTCGTACCTTCAGGGTTTCACTTTCTCCTCTTGTAACAGTGCTTCGACATTCGACTTTCATGCTATCCGAGGAATGTTTCATCTGTTGTACCTTCTAGAGGACCCAAAAATTCACTAAATTTTTTCTTTGTATCTTCCGGTGTTTATCAATGCGACGACCTCATCTGCATCATGTATGATGAAGAACTTACATCATTCTTTTGTTTCCAAACCTCGATTGTCAAGATCTTCATTCTGATTCCGAGAGTTGGTTGCATAATTTTACCATTCATGTGCAGAGTAATGCTTTGGGTGCGCGATGGACTGATCACCATCCGACTACTCTTATGATTCCCTCTTGTACATTGAATCGGTGGATCAAGCAATTCTACTCCGTTCACCGAAGTTAGAGGTCGACTTATCTTTTGATACCTCTACCTTCGTCCTTTGTTTCACCGGAGTGTTCTCTCGATGGATGTGAGCCCCGACTCTTGTTGGTGGTGTTGCCAATTTCAAGATGAAGAAGGAACCCTTGTTAGTGGTGTCGCGAGGAACTACACGAAGCGAGAAGATTCAGGTCATCGGCTTTCTTCCCCGTACTAGGAGGCGGATCTCGAGGGCGAGATCCATTGTTAGTGGTGTCGAATTGTAGCATCCCGGTTAAATCCACTACTAGAATCGTGTGCTAAATAATACTTTGTGCATAATCATGACATCTGCATGCATCTGTTTGCCAAAACTATTTTATAAAAAGCTTATTTTGTTTTCTAGATATCCCCCTCTTTATTCAAATCAAAACCCTAGATCCGTTCGAATGTTTTATTTGTCTAAAACCTTTTAGCAAATGTTTTGTTTAAAAGAAAGAAAAATAATAAATATAAAATATTTTGTTGTGGGGGAGGCAGCCTAGCCGGCCAGGCCCAAGGCCCGGCTAGCCAGGCCACCTACAACCCCACACAACCAAACCCTAATCCCTACCCTTCCCAAACCCTAGCTTCCAACCTCACACCCCACCGCCGCATTTGCAATCTCCACCCGCACTCCCGACGCCTCGACACCCTGGCCCCACCCACGAATACCCCAGCGCCCGCTCCTCTCCTCTCGTGCTCCGCAACCCCGCGTCCATCGCCCCTGGCCCCACCACGCGGTCGTCTCCCTCGCTCCTCTCTCCCTGCCTCGATTCTCCACCAACCGCCGCCGCCAGGCACCCGTTCCCCATTCCGTCTTACCCCACCTTCCTGCAAGCTCGCCACCGACCCGCTTCTTCGGCCCCCTCCTCTGCCTGGCTCGCATGGCCGTGCTCCGCGCCCACCCCGCAGACCCCAAGCCGCCCCCGCTCACAAGCTCTGCCGAGCCTGCCGCTCGCCCTCACCTGCGATGCCGACGCCTCTCTGCCTTGGCACCGTGCCCTCCTTGCCGAGTCGCCGGAGCCGCTCTGCCCTCCCGCAGCACTGCCACCGCGTGGACCCCGTTGACCTGCCTCTCTGCCTTGACCTCCGCCCCGCGCTCGACCTCCAGCGGCGCTCCACCTGCGGACCACCTCGTCCCGCATCGCAAGCCGCCGTCCCACCTCTGCATCGTCTTCCCGCGCTGAGGCCATGCCCCGCGCTTCCGCCTCGCCGTGCTTTGCAGCACCGCTGCCGTGCGGCCGACGCCCGAGCATCTTTGCCTCCGTTTGCAGCGCTCTGGCCGGCAGCAGTCGTCGCCCAGAGCGCGCCAAGCCCGTGCTCTCGTGCGTGTCCCTGTTTGTCAAAGGGTCTAAGAACTGTATGACAAGGACCATCATCTGTTTTTGTCTCTGAGTATGCGTGCATGCCCACAGGAGCTCAAGCCAACAGATCATTGTCTCTTCAAGATGTCCTCACCGACAAGACCAGCTTGATGCCGAGGGTGTCAAAGGTTGTACATGAAGCCACTCGAAGGCATCGAATCCAGGGGGTCTCCTTCACGGACGTCAAGACCGATCCAGAACGACTAGGTCTTCTACCTGGACGCTAAGATCGCCGCTACCCGATGTGTGACCCCTGTTTTTCGAGACCCTTATTTTTATAAATGAAATCTACTTGTTGCATAAATTGTTCATACTCACATGCATATTGTGTGGTTTGGGGGGCCTTATGCCGATTCACCTAAATTAAATATGGAGGCCATATACGGGCAAATCTAGTCTAATAATGGCTCCATTTAAATTTGTGTAGCAAACCGATGCCATGTTTTGCCTTGTTAATACAACATTTAAATTGCGGGGTATCCAAACAACATGAACCTATATTTAATTGTCGGGACCCCGGTTCCGCTTAATAATGCCTAATTGTATCGCGTGTTTGCCATGTCATACATCATACATGCATCATGCCCGATCTTCTGCCGTAGTATTAAATAGTGCATCCGGTGTTTCTTCTAGTGTTTTGGTTCTTCGCGGATAAGGCCGTTGAGTTGATGCGAGTGTCAACCCTATCTTCGGATGAACCTTCGGCAATGTTTTCAGGCGAGCATTCTCCCCCTTTCTACCTATTTTACCTTTATAGTCTTTATTCCTTCCTGTTGATCCATTGCTATCTGTGTTGCGATGTTCTAGTTTTTGTACCCGTGATATCCCTTGCAGCCTTATATTTCCTTGGACACATCCTATTACCTGTTGCTTGCTAGATAGTTGGACTTGCGTGTCGTAGTCGCTCGCTCAAGTGTTGTTGCGTGTCGTCAAGTACCACAGTTGTTGGAAGACTGCCATATGCTTTATGTTGGAGTTGATCATGACTTTACTTACCATTTAATAACTAAAATTGAAGTAAGTAAATAATGCAGAGGCACATGTGGGAAATAGATGTTATTTGGTTTTTAACCGTCCACTTGTGTCCCGTAGGACCCCGAGTACTTGATACCTGTTCTTTGATTATTCGCACTATCCGCATGTGGGACCATGAATCCCCCTAGCCAGAGCTTGAGTCATATTTATTTCTTGGGGCCACAAAGTAGTTTGGGGATTTATTACTATCCTGTACTTATGCCATGCTTATTTACGATTATCATGTGGAGCTCTTTGTTAGGAACAAATGTGGAATGTTTTCATGTATCGACAAGCCCAGTCACACTTTCGGGTTCCCGGTCGTTACGACCATTGGCACAAACCTCTCGAGTCCGTCTCGAGCCGCCAACTTCGTCATGGTAGCTTGGTGGGTGGCCCCTGAAATTTATATGAATCTTGCAATTGCTCTATCGTGATGCCTCGTTGGGTTTTTATTTGGTTTTTCGAGGTTGATCGTATGCGTGTTGCTATTTGTGCCCCCTAGGGTAAAACTTTCAAAGCCGTGTCCATGTTATGGATGACTTGGAGCAGATTCAATCATAGACAACTATAACTAAAGTAGTGCTATAAATTTGACTTTATAATGACTAGTAATCAGCTTCACTATAATGGAATGGCTAAATAAAAGTGCCAACAATTGCTTGTTTGGGTTGTCGCCTGCTACCATTGTATCTGACTAGTAAGTATTGCAACTATAAAGGAATGGCTAAATAAAAGTACCAACAACTGCTGGGTTTTGGGATGCCTCATGCTATATGTATCTGACTAGTAAGTACTACAACT
The DNA here is from genome assembly GCA_023614405.1 of Avena insularis. NCBI lineage: Eukaryota > Viridiplantae > Streptophyta > Magnoliopsida > Poales > Poaceae > Avena > Avena insularis. Next base: position 312,840,345 of record CM042693.1, on the reverse strand, counting down.
ACAACGGAATGGTTAACTAAAACTGCCCACTGCTTATTATATCAGGATGACTATCTATATCTGACTAGTAATTGCCGCAACTATAACGGAATGAATAAAACTGCCAACTGTGTGAGTTTCTCGGTTGACTTCCTCGTTTGGTCTCGAGGGGGAAATACCAGGATGGGTATGCTTGGTGATAGTTTTAGGTTGGATCCGAATAGGTCTTTCTTATCCCTATCTGATAGCCGCCATTGTCTTTGAGTCTCTATAGGTTGTTTAGTGCATGCTTGGCCGCTTCACCACCATACCTATGTAGGCGAGGACCGGCAATTCTAGTCTCGCCGCATCTTGGCCTCAAGACCGCTCTCTTTTTCCTTTGCCTTTGGCACCCCTTTGTTTAAGCAGGTTTTGAGATCGGCGTCGTTAGAAGGTGGTTACCTTCCAGCTTGGCTCGGGGTGGTTATGGACGCCGATGGTTATTCTTCGTGGCTCTTAGCCTAATTTGCATCTTGTCCGCATTTCGGACCTTTGTATCGCTTTCAAGGTGATTTGGATCTTTGTATTGTATATCTGTATTCTTGACTCGTTGAGTCGTTGCTGTATATATGTTTTGTGGGTTCCATCGAGGACTATTGTGTAATGATATTACTTCGTTTTCCACCCGCATGAAAGTGCCTGGTGGGCACCTTTGAATTGTTTCTATGCGGATTTGGCGGGAAGCGCTAAAACTTGCATAGGGCCGATTCTGAGGGTGTTACAGGTTGCCATGCAAAGATATCATTACTAGCTTTGAGGAACTCGATGAACGCGCTTTCCTATGCGAGGTCTAAGCCTACTCCTATGTTGGTCATCTTGGAGGGATCAACTTTCTTTAGCGATGTTTTCTTCATCTCTTCAGATGCCTTGAACTACAGACTCCGTTTCAGCACCTCATTCTTTGTTGCGGGCATCTCGGATGGGTCAGTATTTTTCTTGATCTCCTAGTACTCCTGGGCGTGCATCACGGCTTCAGCAAAGGCAACAGACCCGCCTTTGCAATCTCGTGCTCTCTTCGGGTTTCCCTAGATGGTTATGATGCCGCTAGGACCCAGAAGTTTCATCATGTTGTAGATGTAGAAGGGACGGGCCATGAACGCCCAGTAAGCCGGACATCCGAATATGGCGTGGTAGGCACTTTTGAACGGTACCACCTCGAAGGAGAGTGAATCGATCCGGTAATTATCCGGAGTTCCGAATGTCACGTCCAGTGTGATCTCACCCAGTGAATCCACCTGTCTTCCTGGTACAATGCCATGGAAAATCACATTGTCGTGGTTTAACTGGCTTTTGTGGATCTTCATGTGGTGGAGTGTCTCAATGTAGTGGATATTGATGCTGATACCACCATCCATAAGAGTTTTAAAGAACTCATAGTCATCAATAAGAGGATTTATGACCAGAGGGTACTTTCCCCGACGATGTCTTTTCTTCGGGTGATCATTGCAGTCAAAGGTGATGGTTACATCCGACCAATCCAGAAATTGGGGGACAGCCAGAACCATTGCATTAAGCTCATGGAGAACCGCCTTTCAAACCTTTGCTGGCTGAGTTCCAAGGAAGCAGATATAAGTGTCTTTCTTTGTAGAGTAATCCTCCTTTCCGTTCGACTTGGGTTGTGCGTCTCTCGCTTCTTCTATGTCGGAATCTTCCTTGGGCTTCTTGACTTTCTTAGAGTTTTTCTTTCCTTTTCATCGCTTAGCTTTGTAGCCAGCAGATTCGTCTCTCTTGATGTCATCATTGAAACGACACTCAACATTGGTGTGGGTAGAACCCCCGTTCCTGTCCGGTTGATGTACACAAGGGTTGTTGGCAATGTCGGCCCAGGAATATGTTCTTCCCGGCTTTTGATCTCCTCTACCCTGGAGTCGATAAGTTCTGTGGCCTCGTCCCCGGCTGCCTCCGCGCCCTCCTTGTTCTCTAGATCTGAATGTTGTGTTCATAACTGCATTATCCAGAGCCGGTTTATCTTCCGAGGTGTTCTTGTGCTTCCGAGTTTGCTGCTTTTGCTGTTTGGTTACATTTGGGTTAGACAAACATTCCGCAATCCATCTGAATCATCATCGGTGTCTGCATATTTGCTCGATATTTCTATCATCTCCCCCAAATCGGTAACATGGTCACACTTCATCCTGTGATGTAGTAATCCGACTAGGATCCCTATGATGAAAGCTTCAATTGTGGTTTTCTCATTTACTCCTTCACAGGAGTTCTTCATGCCAATCCATCATTCGAGGTAATCCTGGCAAGTTTCTCCGGGTCTTTGAGTGCAATGCTGCAAGTCTCCGACTGTGCAGGGCCTCCTATATGTTCCCTCGAAGTTTGAAAAGAACTCTCTTTGTATATCATACCAGTTGTGAATCGATTTCTCTAGCACTTCATTGAGCCAAGATCGAGCCATCTTTCACAACATAAGTGGGAGATACCAGACTACAACCAGGTTGGTTCCTCCTTTGGCGATGCAGCAAGCCTGGAAAAAATCTTGGAGCCAAGTATCTGGTTGAGCTGCGCCGTCATAGGGTTGAATGTGTTTGGCTATGACGAAGCCAACCAAAAAAATTATTTTACATATGCGTGGGCCAAAGCATTTGGGTCCCACATACACGTCTTCTTCCTCATACCATCGCGGTTCTATCTTAGCTACGATGTGATGGCGAGCGTCATTGGGCGTGAGAGATCTTCGCCTTGGTTGCTTGTTATGTCTGCGTGGTGGCGTAGTCGTATTTCTGCTTCTTCCTCCATTGCCTCCTCCACCCCTGCGGCTTCCATGGCTATGATGAGATCCTTCATGGCCACTGCTGGGTGGTGATGGTGACTCTAGTGGGTTTGCTGGAGATTCGTTATGCTATCTCCGATGTTGGTTTCGTCAGGCTCCATCCCTGCTTGATTCAGGGTGATGCTCGTCGTCTCTTGGTTCGACGTTGTTATCAGTCGGGTGACAAGTGTGCCTGGGAGGCGACATTCTTTGCCGGTCCTGCTCCTGCAGGCGTCACGCTTCCTCTTAATCCATGTGGCTATTATTTTGCCGACGAGGGGGTTGGTGAGGGACCAATGCCATGATTGCATCTCGAGACGCAGCCAGAAGTACTCCCGACCAGTCCCCCGTGACCCTGCGATGATGACCGTTTGATTCGGTCCTTAAATTTTCTTCCTACCTAGGGTGATGACGTTGATCTATATCCCTTTGGGGTCTTACATCAGTATTGTGACCTGCATCAGTGTGACAAAATTCCGACTTTGATGCCAACTTCCCACTGAATGATGTGACTGTCTTCTGCTGCTGCAGTCCTTTGTCGAGCAATGCTACGCACTGCTGACCCTGTTCTGGAGACGGATTATTGGCGAGGATAGCTCGAGCAGCTGCAGCATTTTCCACTTGTGTGTTATAGACTCGGATCTTCTCTCCATTTTTTCCGTCAAATAAATACTTGTGGACTTCTGGTTCCTGTTAGCAAGAATCGGGCCACCTCTAGTCTTACTCGTCACTCGCTTGTATTCTGACTGGTACTGGGTGGGATTGTTGTCTATATGTTGCTTAATTCGATGATGCGTGCAGCTTCATCGAACAAAAGCAAACGATGCTTCTCTAGATCCTCGGCCCATTTCTCCAGCTCCTCCGGTGTTAGATCCGAAGTAGCTGGGATTGGTACTGTTAGCACATCTCCGTAAATTTCACGTGCACCCTGGGACATCGCTGGCGTAGAGAATGCGACGGATGGTGATTGTTTCGCCGATTCCTTCACACGCAGATTCCGCTCGAAACGAAGGTCCGAAGGTCACCTTCCCTACGGTGGGCGCCAACTATCGTCTGATTGATGACAAGTATACCATAGGGGGTCCTAAAGGTGTTAAGAAGATGGTGTGTGAGTCGTACGGTATTCCAGGAGTGGTGAGCATAGATTTACCCAGGTTCAGATCCGACTACGGTGATCAGATCCTACTCTTGCTAGCAACCTAATAATATATCGACAAGAGTCGGATATTACAGCGGATTACAAGAGAGGTTCGCCTGTGCAAGTTGGTTGTGGTGATCTATGATCTGGTACCCTAAAGGCCATGCAGGTCTGGCTTATAAAGGCGCCAAGACCTAGGGTTACAAGAGAAACCTATCCGGTTACGTCACAGAGTCGGTATCTAAGTATAGCTTGGATCACAAATAATACTATAGGCCTAATTCAGTAAGTTTTCCGGGCCTTGTCATAGAAATATTGGACTTCGACTTCTTTCCCTGGTTGGGCCGCCCGTGAAGCAAAGCTCTAACCTGTCGGTGGGCCACCCTGGTCAATGAGTCCTGTGGATATACCCGAAAAGTATATCCCCAAGAATTAGCTTGTTATTGTATTATGTGAATGGCTTCCTCTCTGTACATGGCAACACTGTTGTGGTGCAATTCTATTACAGTCTATAGTTCATAGACTGTCGTAGGGTTCAACCCTACTTGACCGAAAATTTAATATTGCAACTATTAATTCTATCTATGTTGCAACAGGTCAGATCATATATAAGTATGAAAGTGTACAGCGACATCTCCATATAATTATTCGGTCCCTCCATTAGCAAAATTTTCTCCATTTTTAAGAGACAATACATGATATTAGATTCTATTTCTCAACCTGATGAGCTACTAAATAAGGAGTCCTCATATAACCATGATACATACCAAGTCAAAGATTCTGAGAAATTTGAACTTAACTAGAATTTAATTCGATCTTTATATTTAATTTGTGGAATATATGTTTTACGAAAGGTGATTCTAATGATTCATTCCAATAATTACCTCCATGATTTATACTAATTAAAGGTCCTTTAAGAAGTATTAGGAAACCATTCAAGGGATGTATTAGATTTTGTCTATGTATTCGACAATCAAAGTACACAACCAGTTTGAATCAAAGGATTTCAATAATTTTGTAAATTTGAAATCCCTATAATATTTTCCCATGGGAGTTGTCGGATTTAACACTTAGATTTCTATAGGATTTTTCACATATTTTATTAGAGATGTTTTTCCGAGGGATTCATTAGAGACTTTAAAGAAAATACAAGACAAGAAAACACTAGAGAAAAGGGAACAAGGGAATGACTAGATTATAAAAGCAAACGATCAAAGGTTTTCCTCTCTCCGTTTTCTTCGGTCTTACGCTCCTGTGCCTACCCCGTTATATAATGAGGACCTTTTTCTTTATGCACTTCGATAAGGTAACGAGTGACATATTTGCTAAAGATAGTATTTATTTATTAATTTATGCAAGAAGTGGTGGGGTAACCAATAGTAACTTATTGCTAGCATTATTTACCTTGAGTCTAAGAAATTGTATATTGCCGATATAACTTAACCCCTTTGGTGATACTTCCATCCCATATAACAGTTTTTTACGTAACATTTCCATTATACTACTTTGAGTTGTTCTATCTATAAAGCAATGTTATGTGATATTATAAAAAGAGTTTAGGCATATAGATCAATAGGTGTAATTTTGACATTTGATCGTTGTGAGTTTTATCATATGCATTGGTTGAAACTATCTCATTCCCTAGGTTCTAATATGCGTGTACATCTGATATGAACTGGTTCATGGGATTAAATTTCATTATTTAATATGGAGAGAGGCTACAATTTCTGTTGTGAAATAGTGGCACCTTGTATTTCTTAAAATGGTATCTATATTCTAATTCTGCTTAAACAACATTTTATTTGTCGTATAATTTACTGTCTCTCTTGGTGCATTTGTGCTCTCTATCCTTTTAGTTTACAAATTGCATACCACAACAAGGTCTTTCTTCTTGAGTTAATGTAAGAACTGAAGCAACGATGTTTATGTTTAACTAAAACACCTAAGTTTTAAACAGGAGATGCAATTCAGTTATGTTCAAGAGATCATATTAGACCATATGGACTTCCTTTTATCTTTTTGGTTTATTAGATTAGATACTACTTAGCTCTTTCATCCTCACTTTGTGCAAACTTTTTTTAGTCGCGTCTTGCTCCAAACCTATGGAGTATTAATAGTTGGTAATAAGCTCTATATGTTTTGGATGTATGTGACATGCCTTGTTCTCAGTTTTTGTAATGTTATTGTTATTTGTAGCATAGCATATGTTTTTGAATAGTGTAGATTGCTTATACTTCTATCCAGGCGCAAAAAGCCATCAGGCCACAATGGATCAATTCTTTCTAGATACTTTATACCAGCCACAAATTCTTTCCCTCTTGATAATTTTTATCCATAAGCCTTAGGAGTATGATGGATGCATTGTTAAAAACATGGTGCCTATCGCAGAGATTTTGATGCTTCAAAATTTCTAAAACTTGGTCCTATGAATTTCTCAACCATCCATGTCAATTTCTCATCCTACCATGGTGTCAAGAATTACATGTTACAACAATTTCTCATGCTACCATGAGTTCACTGAGAGTAGAAGCGGTTTTTGCATGTCAATTTTCCATGACATGCTAGCATTTAATTAGTCATAAAGAATCTTACAACATATATATTGCTGATGTTTACCTTCCGTTTCTCTCTCTTTTCAGGTGCAAACTATAACTTGGATGTTTTGGAGAAGAATCTCATCAATTTTTTTAATTTCTTTGAAGAAACATCTCAATTTATTTGATAGGATAGCTGGTTCTATTACTACTAGTACAGTGGTTCCTTTATGATTTGACATGCTTTTTTATCAAGTTTAATTGAGTAGTAGTCAAAATTATAATAGCAAGCAGAAAATGTTCTAATTGTATTCCTTTGCATCTAAAGCAGCAGGATCTCTCTTGCTTTGTTTCTATTTTTCAAATCTTTGTTTAGACTTTCCATATCATTTTGTCCTACACTATTTGTAGCTAAGTATTTCATCCTTATTTCTATGTGCTTTGGTATTATATATACCTGCTGACTTCCATCCTCATTTTTCTTTTGTTAGACTTAGTGATCCTTGAGTTGTTATCTTCTTTCGTATTCTTAACTATAGTAAATAAATAAAAGAGTTATAATCATGGATGCATATGTCGGGGTTTTAACCCCCTTTTGGAAAAAATCTTAGTTTATGGCCTCTTTCCTCTGTTTCATAATATAAGATGCTTTAGCTTTGTGAAAGGAGTGTATCTAGATTCCTTTTAGTGCATAGCTTCACTCTGAATCTAAGTGAACTTACACACTAAAAGGGGTCTAGATACACTTATTTCATAAATCTAAAATATATTATATTTTAAAACGGGGAGAGTACATGGTCATTTTGAAACAATGTGTAACGGTATCTAGACATTAAGTCTCGATATTGTTAATCTTTTTTGTCGTCCTTTGCATACATCTATGAAAGCCAACGAGGAACAACCTTATGTGACTATTGAGTTGTTAGACTGTGAAAAATTTAGAGCTTAATTTTTCTCTTTGGTGATGCTTATGAAGATACCTAGAATTGTAGTGATATTCTGGAGAGATTTTTACCGTCTTACTTGCAAACTATATTGGTTTTGGCTTTTGATCCTCTTTTCTAAAATAAAGAGCTGTAGAAATCTCAGAGACCGTAATTTTGCGCGCTTGAAGTGTTGAGCATGCATATTTGACTATGGAACAATCGTGTGCTTTATTTTGCATTTTTATATTTTGGGAACTCATAAATATTTGGAGGGATTGCATGTTTGACTTGAATCATTTGTTCAGTTTGTAGACCAAAAGTGAAATACCACCGTGCTGGCCATGCACTACAAGAACGAAGTGCAGGCGGCGCGGCGAAGCGCGCCTTTACACCTAGTAGACACTATACTCTTCTAAATTCGTATAGCTATGAACCTCTAAGTTGCTAACATGTTCCAATTTTAAGATTATAGAGACAGATACACATCAGAAAGCTCAAGCAAGCATAACACCTTCAATAGGGTTGAATAGATGGAGGTAAATGTGGAGACTGTTTGCAACTCTCCCTGTGTATTTTATCATATGTAAAATATATACTTCAACAAGATGAACCATGAAGGCACATTATGATTAAGTTGCTCCATAATTTTTACTCAAAATATGCAAAATAATGATTGACATGCATTGTCTCTATAGAAGATATGGACTTTATAAGGCGGGAATGCCATATCTCATCTTGGTGATCAGCCAATGGTAAGTCATCTATTTTGACGTGGTTGTATGGAATCCTTTTTTTCTAGGTGCAGTCATTAAAAAAAGCAAAGTCTTAAAGTACACACGGAGAAATGACTTGCATGATGAAAACAATGGCTGAAAAGTTGATTTCATGAATTAAACATGTTTTATAGTCCAAATCATTTTGCATTTGATAATCACTTTGTGCAATTAATTCGAATGGGCAAAGGCATCAAAATTAGATCCCACATGAGTATGTTTCAGTAAACTCTTTTAAACTCTCTATACCTCGTGATAATGCACTAGTTATATATGTCATCATATATCATGCTTACCATCTTAGTTGTAGCAATTAAGATGCATTGCAAAGCTCCTTGACCACTTGCCGGTGGCGTTGCGCCGCCCGGGGGAATCCACCGCCGCTATCGGCCATGTCGCCGATCAAAGCACGCGTGGCCCGGCGGCGGCAGAGCGTCAGCTGGGCGCAATATTGAGGAGAGACGACGCTCCGGACTTTCATCTAGGAGCGGTGGCTCGTGGTGGCATTGGTCGTAGGCCAGGCGGCGGGGTTGAGGCGTCGGTGGTGGGTCTGACCCACAGGGTCTGGACCTCGTGTGTCGGCACCCATCTTTCACGTGGACGACGATCTTCTCCCCACGTACCATATGGAATCCGGGACGGCGGTTCTGGGCATGGTGGCGGCGGCCTCCTCCTCATCGGAGGTGTGACACATAGAACCGCAGAACGACGTGTGTGTGTGAGTGTGTGTGTGTGTGTGTCCATGGCGCTGGCCACGTAGCGATGTGGCCTACTCCAACTTTAGTTGCTCATCAGTCCAAAGATCTGGCTGGTGGGTGCTGCCTCGCGGCAACTTCTCGGCAGCAGATCAAGTTGATGAGGAGATGGTGAACAGACTGCTGAAACGGGTGAGGATTCCAACATCGACGATGGCACCTGAGGGTATCGTTTTCCTCATTGGAGGCAAAGGTGGGGGCATCCCTTGCTCCATTGTTTCAGAGGGAAACATTAGATCTGGGGGAGGCCACCATTTACGGCGGCGCCCATGGGTGTCGGATCCCTCATTGGAGGCGGGCCTTGTGGCGGCCTCCTGGATCGGATGATGGTGACATCTTCGTCGTCACCCCCATGGGGGGCATCATCTTTGGAGACATTCAGTGGCTGGACGGGCACATGGGCGGCTTGGTGGCCGGGCGTCGGTCTCCGTGTGTTTCTCGCGTGGGGACCAAGGTGGAGCGGATTTTTCTTGCACATAGCTTCAGCGACAAAGTCAAGTCATGTCTAGCCGACAGGTTCTACACTGAGTCATGCCTGGTCGGTAGATGCTACACACGACAGATCCTCCGGCGACTTCAAGCTGTGTTGGTTGGTCACTCCTGTTAGATGTATATATTTGTATATTGTAGTTTCCCCATATGTTAGGGGGCTTCCTGCATATTTGTACATGTACCTGTACTATATATTATGGACTTTGCCCCTAGATAATACAAGTTGCTCTTCATCTAACATGGTATCAGAGCCCCAGGTTAGGGTTTCTCTCGCACGCTCGCAACTTCCGTGCTAATTTTTCTCGGACTGCTGCCACAGCTCGTCGCCGGCCCCGTCCCCCTCACTGTCGGCTTCGATCGGGTCTGCCGATATCGGCCCCCGTCCCCCGCCCCGTCGGCTTTGATCGGGCCAGATCGGCCCCGTCCGGCCTCGATCTGACCGGAATCAGTCTGGCCGGCCACCAGAGACACTTTTCTGGCCTCGTCCTCGCTCGATCAGCCTCGGGATCCTGCTCCACTACTGGCCTCGTTCTGCCCTGCCTCGTCCTCGTTATGCCCAGCTGCCAGTCCCTGGGGCCCTCTCCAGGACTTGCTCCGATCGGCTGCTGGATGCCCGGAATAGGTCCGGCCAGGCCGAATCTCGCTGGCTCTTTGCTTAAATTTGCTGGATTTGCTTTAGTCAGGCCGAATTTCGCCGGATTTTGATCCTGATCAGTTGTCAAAAAAAAGCATCCGGCATGGTTTCCTACTCCGATGATGTCGCTTTCGCTGCTCCCGTCTTGCACCCATGTCCTCCCTCGTTACTTGGTGCTCGTTCGCTGGCTCCCTCTTTGCCGACTTCATCTCCATCGGTTTGCCGCTCTACATAGACTTTCGTGGCCTCTTCACGCGGCTATGGCCGCCCTTCGCCGACTTCGTCTACGTCGGCCTGCCGCTCTACATCGATTTTTGCGGCCTCTTCACGCGGCTATGGCCGCCCTTCGCCAACTTCGTCTACATCGGTCTGCCGCTCTACAACGATTTTCGCGGCCTCTTCACGTGGTTATGGCCGCGCTTCGCCGACCCTGTCTATGTCGGCTCGCTGCTCGACATCGACTCTTGCAGCTTCTTCAGGCGGTTGTGACCGTCTTTCGTCGACTCCGTCTTCATCGGCGTGTTGCTCTCCGTCGCCACCTTTGGCGGCCTCTGTGTGGGTGGGTGACAACTCCTCGTCGGCACCTGATTGTACCTCGACCTCTCCAGTCGTGCCCCTTTCTGCGCATGAATAGCGCAGCTTTGTTGCCTGCTTGATGCTTGGGACCCTTCACCGACAGGTTCTGCTGGTTCTGCGACGGGGTTTTCTGGCATTGAGTGACCACCTCCTCCTTTTGTAGGTACATCCCCATGGCTTCTTGATACTGGAGCTTATTTTCATATGACTCCTGATTCTTCCTTGTTGCATTTTGTTCGACCTGTTGACCCTCCTGTTCGTGTTCTTACTGCCGATGGTACCCCCTCCCAGTCATTAGTCGAGGCATTCTTAGTGCTTCCTCGTTTCATGTTCCTTCTGTTGCGCATGTTCCTCAACTTAACATGCAACTCTTTTCTGGTAGTCAGATCGTCGACTCTCGTTGTAGCATCACTCTCGACTTTGATTCCTATTCTGTTCAGGATCGTCGCACCGGCACTATGCTTGGTGCTGGCCCCCGCCACCATGATGGCCTCTGGAAGCTTCACTGGCTTCGTCTTCCTTCTGATGCCACCGTCGCCAGTTCCTCGGCATCTGTAGCCATCGCTACTAGCTCTTTTCAGCAGTGGCATCATCGCCTTGGACATTTATGTGGTTCTCGACTCTCGTCTTTAGTTCATCGTGGTGTTCTGGGGTCTGTCTCCGGAAACGCTTCTTTGGATTGTCAGGGCTGTCGGCTTGGTAAGCAGATTCAGCTACCGTATCCTCACAGTGAGTCTGTGTCCGAGCGTCCTTTTGATCTTGTTCACTCTGATGTTTGGGGTCCAGCTCCCTTCCCCTCGAAAGGGGGTCATCGCTACTATGTTCTCTTTATAGATGATTTTTCTCATCACACTTGGATATATTTCATGTCTTCTCGTAGTGATGTCTTGTCTATCTATAAGAAATTTGCTGCCATGGTTCATACCCAGTTCTCCACTCCTATTTGTGTGTTTCGTGCAGATTCTGCTGGCGAGTATATCTCTCATTCACTGCGCGCTTTTCTTGCTGAGGAGGGTACTCTTGCTCAGTTTTCTTGTCCTGGTGCTCATGCTCAGAATGGTGTGGCTGAGCGCAAGCATCTTCACCGTCTTGAGACGACTCGTGCGTTGATGATTGTCGCTTCTCTTCCGCCTCACTTTTGGGCTGAGGCTGTTTCCACTACCACCTATCTCGTCAATATTCAACCCACTGCTGCTCTGCAGGGTGGTATTCCTCTATAGAGCCTCTCTGGTCATCCTCCTGATTACTCGGTGCTTCGTTCATTTGGTTGTGTTTGTTATGTTCTTCTTGCCCCTCGTGAACGCACCAAACTGACCGCTCAGTCTATTGAGTGTGTCTTTCTTGGATACAGTGATGATCATAAGGGTTATCGGTGTTAGGACCCCGTTGGTCGTCGGATGCGCATTTCTCGTGATGTCACGTTTGATGAGACGCGTCCTTTCTATCCTCGCCCCACCTCCTTGACCTATCCGATGGAGGATATCTCCTTTCTACTTTTTCCTGACACACCTCCCTCTGTTCCTATTGATCCTCCTTCGGGACCTATTATTGCTGATGTCTCACCTTCGACCCTATTGTCTTCCTCCCACCTAGTTCTCCTCCTTCTTCTCCTGATCCTCCACCCACCTCACCGTTGTCTCCTTTTACCTTCCATTATTATCGTCGCTCTCATGTTTCGGATCCTCCTCCTAATGTCCCTTCTTCTTCTTCTTCCGATATGTATTCTTCTTCTGACGAGATTCCCTCTCCTCTTCTGGTGACTCGTCTTCGTCGTCCACCTGATCGTTACTCTCCTAGTCAGTACGGTCTCTCTGTTGCCCTCGAGCCGACTTCTTATCGGGATGCTGAGCGTCATCCCGAATGGCAGTTTGCCATGGCTGAGGAGAGTGTTGCGCTTGAGCGCACTGGCACCTGGGATCTTGTCTCTTCCCCTCCCGGTGTTCGTCCCATCACGTGCAAGTGGGTCTATAAAATTAAGACCCGCTCTGATGGATCTCTTGAGCGCTATAAAGCGCGTCTTGTGGCTCGTGGCTTTCAGCAGGAGCACGGTCGTGACTATGATGAGACTTTTTCCCCTGTGGCTCATATGACCACTGTGCGCACTCTTCTTGATGTTGCTTCTGTTTGACACTGGTCTGTGTCTCAGCTTGATGTTCAGAACGCTTTCCTCAATGGTGTATTGAGTGAGGAGGTTTACATGCAGCCTCCTCCTGGGTATTCTGTTCCTGATGGGATGGATTGTCGTCTTCGGCGTTCTCTTTATGGCCTGAAACAGGCCCCTCGTGCTTGGTTTGAGCGCTTTTCCTCTGTGGTGACTATTGCTGGTTTCTCTGCTAGTGCTCATGATCCAGCGATGTTCGTTCACACTTCTCCTCGTGGACGCACTCTTCTTCTCTATGTTGATGATATGATCATTACTGGTGATGATCCTGAGTATATTGCCTTTGTTAAGGCTCATCTTCGTGATCACTTTCTTATGACTGATCTTGGTCCTCTCCTCTACTTTCTTGGGATTGAGGTCTCCTCCACTTCTGATGGATTTTCTATCTCTCAGGAAAAGTATATTCAGGATCTTCTTGCTCGTGCTGCTCTTGGGGATGAGCGCACTGTTGAGACTCCTATGGAGCTTAATGTTAAGCTTCGTCCTACTGATGGTGATCCTCTTCCTGACCCGACGCGTTATCACCATCTTGTTGGGAGTCTTGTTTATCTTGCTGTCACTCGTCCTGACATATCTTATCATGTTCATATTCTGAGTCAGTTTGTCTCAGCTCCTACCACTATTCACTATAGTCATCTCCTTTGTGTTCTTCGCTATCTTTGTGGCACGATCACTCGTCGCCTTTTCTTTCCTTGTTCCAGCCCCCTCCAGCTTCAGTGCTACTCGGATGCTACGTGGGCGAGTGATCCTATGGATCGTCGTTCTCTTTCTGCTTACTGCGTGTTTCTTGGTGGTTCGCTCATTGCTTGGAAGACGAAGAAACAGACAGCGGTTTCCCGTTCGAGTGTTAAGGCTGAGTTGCGAGCTATGACCTTGTTGACTGCTGAGGTGACTTGGTTACGGTGGTTGCTTGCGGATTTTGGGGTCTCTGTTACGACACCCACTCCAGTTTTGTCTGATAGTACAGGTGCTATCAGTATTGCACGTGATCCGGTAAAGCATGAGCTGACTAACCATATTGGTGTTGATGCTTTTTATACACGTGTTCAGGTGCAGGCTCAGGTTATTACGCTTCAGTATGTGCCTTCAGAGTTACAGTTGGCCGACTTTTTTACAAAGACACAGACTAGAGCACAGCATGATTTTTTACTCTCCAAACTTAGTGTTGTGGATTCACCATGAGTTTGAGGGTGGTGTTAGATGTATATATTTATACATTGTAGTTTCCCCATATGTTAGGGGGCTTCCTGCATATTTGCACATGTACCTGTACTATATATTGTGGCCTTTGGCCCCCAGATAATACAAGTTGCTCTTCATCTAACAACTACTAGGGAAACACTTATAGAAAAAAGTCTACCGTGCGGGCACGTGCGTCGGTGGTAGCCCATTTTAACGCGCCAGCGATAAGGCTTTTCCTAGTAGTGGCTGGTACTTGGCGACGGCATGGTGTTGTGGGGTACCATGGCAACCGCGACGTGCTTTGGAGATAGTGCGTAGGGAGGTGGTGCTACTTGCCATCGAGGTGGTGTCGGTGGCTGGTGTGGCGATATTTGGTATATCGATCTACATGCTAAGATGGTTTTGCGGAAGATAGTGGAGGCAGCGACATCCAGATCGAGTGTGTGGACGCCGTTTCGTGGATATGCTGGGCGGATCTAGGCTCCTGACTTGCATGGGGAAGTTGAGTGTTTGCTAGGTCTCGTCGGGGAGATGGCGATACAGTTACCGTTATGCTCGGTGTTTTGTTTTGACGGTCTTCATTGTATGATCTTTGTAATGACTTTTGCCGGACTTTGTTGTTCTAATAATGAATAAACATTGTGTGCATCGCTTGATGCAGAGACCGGGGCTTCGCTCCCCATTTCGAAAAAAAACACTTACACATATGCTAAATGCTCTATCGTTGATGCATCTAGAACTAAAACACATCATCATCGATTCTCTTGAACTAAACGAATAAGCTAAACTGTGGTAACTTTAGTACCAATCCATGGAAAAAATATAACTATGGTCTTGTTTTGAAATACTCGTCGGGACAACGATGGTGAAGACGGTTTTTTTTTAGCCTTGCTACTGCTAATTTTTATAAATTTTGGGGGTTTAAGCGAGGTTCGGTACAAGCTATAAATTTTTGGGTTTTGTCAACTGAGTACTAAGTTTGAGAGTTAAAGCAATTTTTAATTTCAAGTTTTAAAGAGTCTCGATACCCTAAACTATTTTGTCTCTTTTGCATGCACACAAAATTACAAATAGACAAAATAATTAGGCGTCCTAACTGATACTTTGGGGTATTCCCTAGTGCAATGTTTCACTCGCAAATGCATGTTGTTACTGCAGTTAACATACCAAAAAAGGTTAGACTTCGGTTTTGCCTGTACCTAACGATGTCTATATGTTTACCTGTCGGACCTATACCGAAACAAGGAAAAAAGAAGATGCAGGGAACCCTCGGTTCTTGGCTTGCTTCGTATTTTCTGTTCTTTGTCAATGTTTCTTTTTGCATTTTTGTGCATTGCAATCTATTCTGTTTTCACTTTAATATAATCATGGTATCTTTCATGAAAAAATGAACATCTTTCTCCCAGATTTAGTTACATGGAAGGCATGAAAGTAACCAACAGCAGCAGCAGTAAACAGCGAAATGTTCAAACTGGTCCACGCTAGCTGCAGACATTTAGAACTTCTCGATGGAAGATTCAGCAGAAAGACTGAAAGAGCACAAGGCATAAAAGCAATTTGAAGCAAGCGATGTTCATTCCATTCATACAAGAATTCGATTACATCGTACAGGTCCATGATCCAGGACTTCGAGTGTTACATGGACAAGGTTCACATTACATTACAACCTGCTAATTAAGTAGAAGGCGCGCCACTTGATCACTTGATGGATGGCATGTTCTTCACCTGATCCAAGGCGATCCGCACGGCCGTTCGAGCACGAGGGTAGTTGCCCTTGTAGATGACTTCAACGTAGCCATCCTCTGCGTCAGAGACGACGACGGAAGGGTGCCAGATGACGAGACGCTGCCCGTTTGGCAGGGTCCCCGCCGGCACGCGCACCTTCACGGTCATGCCCTTCTTCACCGAGGTCGACGAGGAGCGTGGCTGGATCGGCGCCGAAGAGGGCTTCTTGATCGACATGGACGAGAGCTTCTTGATCGGCGCGGGCGAGGGCTTCGTGGCGGCATCTGACGCGTGCGCCGCCGTCGTGGCATCAGACTTGGCCACCTTCTTCATGGCGAACGGGATCAGCGCCTCTCGTCGTGGGGCAGTGCACCTCCTTGGAGCTTCTCCCAAGTCCAGGTAGACGATCTTCTTAGTGGCAGCGCCGGGTGCTCCGCCCGGGATGAGCACGCGCGGGTGCTGCGGCGGGGCAGAGCATTGCCTCGCAACTCCTTCCCTCGGCGGTGCGTTGGCGAGCTTGAGGGTCGCAGCGGCGGCGCCCGACACGGGCGGCGGCGGCGCGGCAGAGGACTTCTTCACGACTCTCCCCTCGGCGACGTTGATGGCCTTCCTCCGGCGCTGGAGCTCGCGACGGATCTCGTTGCGCATGGCGGACGAGCGCTGCGCCATGAGAGCGGGCATGCTGCGATGGTGGCGGACGGCGGCGAGGACGGTGACGAGAAGGGTTGGATCAGCGAGAGAGAGAGCGTCCTTCATGCAGGGCGGCCCTAGGCTTTTATCGTGTGGGAGCCTGGGAGGTCGCGGAGCTGGAGTCGGAGTCGGACTCGCAGCGAAGCGTGGGTGTCAAGCAGAGCGAGGCGAGAGCGCTGTAACTCGATGGCAATTGCGGTGTCGCCTCGATGCATTTGCACGGTCTGGATCGACAGGATGGACGCGCTTCGTAGCAGCGGAGCCGCGGAGGTGGAGTCGGACTCGCAGCGAAAGCGTGGATGCTGGCAATGGCGGTGTACCTGGCGCGTTTGAAATTTTCACTGTCCGGTCTGGGTTCGTACGAGTACAGGCGCGTCCGGTGTCCGAGTCCCAGTCCAAATGGAGAAAAAAAAAAGGGGACCTGGCCCACAAATTATGGTGAATGTCAATTATTATCTACTACTCCCTCTGTTTCAAAATATAAGATGTTTTATTTTATGAAACAAATGTATGTAGACTATTTTTAGTATGTAGATTCACTCATATTTAAATTGAAGGGATCCCTAAATTGAATCTACACACTAAAAGAAGTGTAGATACATTTTCTTTACAAACCTAAAACATCTTATATTTTGAAATGGGGGGAGTAGTATTATATTGGTGGGAGTGAGACAGTGAATAAACTTAATTCTGGATTAGCTGCAATCCACTTGCCACTTCTATCTAGCAAGAATTACAATGCAAATCCAATAGTAATAAGAACAATCTAAGCTAATTATCGGTGGACCAAGAACAAATATCATGTAACGTTATAAGCATAAAAAATATTAGTTCTAGGATAGTCCCATGAGGAACAAATATCCACGCATGTGATTGCACGCCGCAAGATTATATACAAACGATGTCATAATACAACTTTATCTTGACATGCAATACATACTAACGGTACTTCAATCGTAATTCAGAAAAAGGAAAGAAAACTGGCAATACTTCAACCGTAATTCAGAAAAAGAAAAGAAAAGAGACCACCACTGTACAACAGATGCTTTACACACGCGCGATCACGACGGGTCCTAGTAGCTACTGTGCAATGACGATCCATTTGCCCTAAGAAACCTCATCAGGTCGACGTAAACGTCATCTTTCGCCTTCACGCTCATGACGAAGTCGATATGGCCGTAGTCGCCAATGTACAACAGCTCCGGCGTAGATCTCAGCTCCTTGATGGTACGGTCGACGTCCGTTACATCAGCCAATGCATCAAGGCCTCCGTATCCCATCCACATTCGCAGTGATTCCGGTATGTTGCTTAGGTCAAACGGAGGAGGGCGCAGCTGACCGTAGCGCTTTAGATTTCCCCACAATCCGTAGTCATACCTTGCGAAAGTGCCTTTCCTGATCACTGCACGATAGAGCAAATAAAACCTTACTTTAGGTTGACAAAAAAAATGGTGTGGATTGGATGACAAAAAAGATTATTGTATGTATCAAGCATTGGACGACAAAAAAGATTATTGTAAGTATCGAGCAGTTGTATCTGCAAGTAATGCCCCATGGAAGTAATGCTTGGAGAAAGGAGCTAGATGCAGCATCAATAGCAACAAAGTGAGTTGTGCACTGAACTCAAATACTCTCTGTCCCGAATTACTTGTCACGGATTTGTCTAGATACGCATATATCTACACGTGATTTAGTGTATAGATACGTGCAAATCTAGACAAATCCGCGACATCTAATTCGGGACAGAGTAAATAAAAACCTTTCTCAGCTGTCCACTGAAGTAGACGCTAGAGGTTTGAATGACTTGTCATTTATCAGTGCTGGGGGTCATAGTGTCATACTTCCCTATCAAAGTTGTTCAACCCAACAATTTTTCAGCTGAGTTGATCTCTATAAACTATTCTCCTGAAAGTAGCCATCAATCAACTTCAGTCCTGAATTGGCAACAGACACTTATATCCTTCTCCAGTTCTAAGTTTACTAGTAGCTACTAGACCATGTCTCAAAAGTTGGGGAGGTGATTGAAAGCCTAACGTCACTGGTCCTCAAATCTACTCAGTTCGGTGTTTTTGGAGGTTAACATCACAGCCATGAGATGGCAGATGGGATGATGGTTGGTGCTGTTACCGCTAAGTCTGAAATACTGATACCTACTGGGACAACAATGGCCCACTGAGGGGATTCTATGTAATGCCACTCCAGAAACTAAACTCTTCCAAATTCCTACAGCTCTGGATCACTAACTTGCTTACATGTTGCAGTTTTAAGATTATGGAGATGGACACACATCAGAAAGATCAAAAGTTCTCGCAAGCAAGCATTACACCTTCAATAGGATTGAATAGATGGAGTTAAATGTGGACACTGTTTGCAACTCTCAGTTGCAATA
This sequence comes from Avena insularis, assembly GCA_023614405.1. Taxonomy (NCBI): domain Eukaryota; kingdom Viridiplantae; phylum Streptophyta; class Magnoliopsida; order Poales; family Poaceae; genus Avena; species Avena insularis. Next base: position 312,821,597 of record CM042693.1, on the reverse strand, counting down.
TATAAATATAAGGGAAATAATGTCCAAGGGCGGCAATTCGGCTCATAGGTGCAAATGCACCCATTGTGAGAAAACATATTTTGAAATGTCAAAAATTCGAAAAAAAAATTCTACATATGCATTCCAACATTTTATGTTGGTTCACAAGTTTTCAGGATGAAATAACATTTTATGTGTTGTGTATAAAAAAAGACAAAAAATGTCACAGACTATTCACATGACATTTTTTGTCTTTTTTATACACGACACATAAAATGTTCTTTCATCCTGAAAACTTGTGAACCAACATAAAATGTTCGAATGCATATGTAGAATTTTTTTTCGAATTTTTTGACATTTCAAAATTTGTTTTCTCACAATGGGTGCATTTGCACCTGCGAGCCGAAGTGAATATCTGTCCAAGACATTGACTACACAACTTAAGAAATAGACATCAGACAGAAAACATACTCTCAAAAAGATGATGTAAGTTTTTCGTTGATGATGGATGAGGTTCGTATTCCAAATAATAGTCAACCCTTGATCCATTGAAGCAACAATTTTCCCCTGGAAAAGTATGTGAATTAAACCAAAATAATAAGATAGCAGTTCATATATGCTAACATATGCAGGCACACCTAAAATTTGTTGTTCAGTCATCAACATCCCTTCTGATGTGATCTATTTTTAAATGGATAACTATATCGTTGTATCTCTCCAATGCAAAGTTTCTGTATCACCATATTACAAGTGTTGAAAGAGATAAAATAATTGCTCTTGTGTCATGTCATGCATATTCTACTATTACCAAAACAACAGAGCGTTAGAAATTTCTAACCAAAATCAAACTGCCCTTTCAAGCTGAGAGGAAAGCTACTCACTTCAGTCCTTTTGTCATTCTAAAGCAGTGAAACCTAGTAGGAAAATACTTGAGCTTATTGCTCAATACTTTAGGGTATATGTCCTATTGATTTTCAGATTGCCACATAAACCTGCTGCCCACTTTCAGAGCCTTTTGGGTTTGAAATCTACATAAAGTAGTTTTTGTTAGAGATGAGGGAACAGCCGACCTTATCGGTTGTCCAGGAATATATCCATTGGATTATATGGTAGCCGGTCAAGTTGATATTTGGATTGATCTCAGCTCAGGAATAAAACAAAGTTCCCTTGTCCACCTCTTTTCCCTACCCCCATGGTGCAGCGGCCACTGCCCACCGCGTCACTTCAGTCCAGGGAGGGCCCTTGCCAAAACACTCACATCAGACATGCCTACAGAGAATGAAAATGTTCTCCCAAGGCTATCCTGTTCTCCACGTTCTCCCACCATTCCCCAATCCTGGCACATAGCAGTCTCGCTTCTCGGCAAATCTAGCAGCACATATACCTTTCCACGGGGAGAAGTCACATCGGGGAACATGAGGCTGTTACTGATGTGAAGCACTCACTCCCTAGCTCGTCGGTCATTGCTGTCATTGCCTGTTCCATGCCGACAATCCAACTAGAGAGTTGTCTATAGTTATTTCCAGAATGAACCATAGAGTTCATTCTAGCATATTTATCTATATACAATGTGTAGGTTGGATCAGCTGTTGATTCCAAGCTGATTGTCACCAGCTAACGAATTCGTCCTTGACTGTCTGGTTAGAATCAGTTGTTCGTTCCACTCCACCATCGCAAGGAAAGGTTTATGCTTGTTGACAATATAGACCTACCCGTGCCAAAGTAGGTTTGTAGGCTAAGGTAGGGGCTTCATAAATAGTACCTGCGACTCCTACTTTGACCACTTCGCATATTGGCTTTAACAAAGGTGAAAAGACAGGATGTATTCCGACGAAATGCCTTGGATTCTAGGCGGACTATAATAAGTAGGAGGGGCCTTCGACATGGTTCTCTCGACGCGCCCTAGTATACTCTACTTGTTCACCTGTGTCGGTTTGAGGCGTGTGCCGACTGCAGAGACTACAAGCCGACTCGATTCATAATGAGACGGGACTAATTCTATTTTGATTCTATAGATTATTTCGCTTAGTACTATGTACAGAAGGGAGGAGCCGTATGAGATGAAAACCGCATTCTAGGAGTTGCCAGGAGTTATTCCCTTCAACAGGTGTGGAAAGGTCATTAGAGGCTCCTCTGGAGCAATTGAGATTTACCAAACGCGGAAAATTCCATTGGGTAGGGCTTCCGTAACTAAACCTTCGAAAGTGACTTTTGCTTCTGTCGGGTTTTTTTTTCTCTCCTATTTTTTTTCTGTCATATTTTTTCTCCTATTTTTCTATTTTTATTTTCAAAATAGGAAGGTCGAGATAGAATTCAGGCACTATATTTTTTTTATCCACTCTATCTATTTCGTGTTCCAGATACTAGAATAAATAATATCTGACGAGTTGGCCTACAAAATTCACTACCGGCAGAGCTTACAGCGTAAGGGTGTGGTGTGTGTTGCGGGTATTTCCGTTATTCGTAGTCCCACTGAACATAATTTTTTTTTATCTTTCAATGCATTGAAACACAAAGCTTCCAATTTTCTCGAGAAAAAAAAACTGTGAGCATAATTCTGACTTACACTCCCAGTAGCTTATAATATATGCAGTTTCAGTATCGGAATTATTTGGGACTGGTTACGTTCTACTGTACATGTAGTCAACGTTTGACTCGAGCCATAACAAATCTAGGAAAGTCTCATCATTCTCTTATAGAAAATAGAATATATAACAAATATGTAAGTAAGAATTGAAAACCTGTTATCGCAGACAACAAACTGTTGCAGTCCACATGTCCATCATCACATAAAGAATCTACTATCTGAACCCCCATATCGCTGTTCACCGAGTTGGACAATTATAATCACATCCAGAGAAAAAAAGGAAGCCCAGGGAAATAATTGACATACCTCCGGAAGTTCAGCTGATGGATGCCCATGGTAAGAAGCATCTACGTCAAAGAGCACCATAAGTCAGTATGGAAGTTACTGGCATTTACCTGATGCATTTCTTCAGAGAATACTATATCACCTGGTCAAGATGCATGGCAACTGCTCGGAGAACAAAACGAGCACTAACATGATCGAGGTAAGTAATTGGACAAAGAAGCGCAGCAGAGCTAATCATCTTTGCAATTTCAGGCAGTGAAAAAGCAGCCAAACCCATAATAGTTCCCTGCAAAAAAAAGGAAAATAAATGTTACTGCCAACACTTTTTGGACTTGTAACAAACCTTTCTCACTCGGACCCCAACAGTTTTACCTGTGAATGTCCCACGTACAAAATTTTGGACTGTCTAACTGTATACACATAGCTTAACATTGCCAGAAGATCATATTCAGCAAGCTCTTGCCAGCTCCAATCCCAGAAAAGCTGCAAAGTTCCCAAAGGATACGGTCAGAATCAAAGACTAGAACCAGGAGCGCTGTGCAGTCTGCAATGGAATCTAGTTACATGATTACAGGAGTTTACTAATTCCATGTTATTATGATAAAAGTGTGCTTAGAACTAACTGCATATCCAAAACTAGAAAAACCTTGGGAGCTTTCACCGATGTCCAGTAGAGCCTAAACCATAGGGATCATGGGCTGGTAAGGGAACACTTTATGCTCTGTATATGTGGTTTAAAGCACCAAAGGCAGGCACCTTATGCAATTTCATCCAAATTATAACAATAGAAGTCCTCAGTTTTGTGAATTCCAGGTTCTACTAGAGGTCAATTCTGCACTATTTTTTCTATTATGCAATTGGGCGAGTTGTCAAAGCACAAGGTATTATACATATCCTATGTATTCCTGTTTGCAAAAAGTTGAGTTTCACAATGTAACTTCCTCTGGAATATATTAACCTTATCATGAACAGTCAAAGTTGAATGGCCTTTACTCCAGCGTGTTCCACGAACATTGCCAATCCAAACATCAAAGCCATTATCAGCAAGGATATATCCAAGCGACTGTTCAGCAGAATTTATGAACCATGTGTCTCCTCCCTGTCAAAGATTTGGATAAAGCAAAGCAATTGAAAGACTGATGTTATAGTTTAAAGTGATCGCATAATGGCAATTGAAGCTACAAACTCCATTATCTAAAGAAGCATCCAGATGTATTGCAGCATGATAAAGTCATAAGCTATAAGACACGTGGTTAGAATGGGAAAAACCTGAAAAAGGCCATGCTGAAGAAAAACCGGAGGTCCAGTATTGTCAGTAACTCCGTTTTTGCCATGCGGAATATGCTGAAGAGACAAAAGAAATCCATCACTGGTTTCAACCTGCAAAAAAACCAAATTAAGATCTATATAAGAGTGGCAATTACTATACATGTCAGTAACAGGAGAATCTTCTGTTCAGTTTGTTACTGTATATGTGGATTACCCACCTTCTTTCCATAAGTTCGGACTTTTGGTTCTACTGGTTGGTGCATGAAACTTACCTTGGTATCAGAGCAGAGGTCATGGTTCAAATCTCGGCTTTCGCAATTTTAGAAAAAATTGCTCCTACCCTCTTTATGTCCACATATAGGCCTTATTGAGTCATATGTGAGATTCTATTCGCGTGTTTAGCCTCATTGAGTCACACATGAGAGGGGGTGTTACAGTATATGTGGATTGCCCACCTTCTTTCAATAAGTTCGGACTTTTGGTTCTACTGGTTGGTGCATGCAACTTAACACAGTTCATACTTGATGAACTTTAATATCAAGAAGGAAAGGAAAAATAGAACACCATTTTTTAAAGGGTAATGACATTTGGTAAAAAAAAAAGATTGAACCACGCAGGAGGACCCGTGTGGCAGTTGGTTAATTTCCGTTAAGATTAATTGATCTAACTACGCATAACAGCTTTGTTCTGATCAGCGACAAGCTTTCACTATATGGTGGTTTATGGAATAAAAACACTATTAGATAATGAAGGAAGACATGCAAGTGGATAATAAAGTTAACCCGTGGATGGAGTGGTAGGCTGGTAGAACCATCTAGTTATTCTCCTGCACATTAGATTCCCTACTTTGTTACAGGTTGATGGCAAGGGCAGAGTTCAACACCGCTTGACACTGGCATGAGCATTAACCTTGAAGAGGCCAAAGTGATTGGCATATTGTACCAAATCATTTGATCATTTCGGAAGCGAGCAGGTCGAATCAATCTCATGTACAATAAAATGATTACTTAAGGGATACTCCAGGGCAGTCCTACATTATCAAGATATCAAATAGAGGAGTAACTAATAATTACATGGATATAAGTTGCCTTATCCAATCTAAATGGGGAAGATTCCCAGCCCCTCCTAACACACCACAAAAGAAGAGGTAATGCTTTTGTCGCTTATCCCTTACAAGTCACTTATGGTTGGTCTGACAACCTCATAATCTACCTTTTTCCTATTATCTATCTAATTATTCAGAACCTCACGAGTCATGGGACATCAGCATCCATGAACATGTTGGATCTGCTACGCATCCTATCCCATGCCTTCCCACTTCTCTTTCCTCACCTTGAGCGTCCCTCTTTGTTCACTATGGGTAGCAGGGTCACAATCATGTGTCTTGTGATAGCGGGATGATTGTCAGTCACTAATTTTTCATTAGTTGGTTAAAAATTTCGCAATGGTGTTTAAATGAGAAAAAAAAATGGACTTGCAAAGGGGGTATTTATTTGCACCGTGAAATGACCTGTGCTGGGTTCAACAAGTCAATATCTTCTATTACAAGACACCTCTATTTTTTTCGATAATGGGAGCTTTATTACGAGACAACTCTAATGTAAGTAAGTTTGAGTAAAGATGGATATGACAAAGGCTGTTGTTGTCCTGAAACCAGGACTTGGAGTAAAGAGTAGTGTAAGCACAGGCAGCCAGTTAAGTGTGCGCTTGCTTGGAGTTGAGACCAAGGATATGAGCTACTTTGCCTGAGAGTAAAGGAGCTCCATGACACAAGTAATTGTTGCTACCAAATCATTAGAGAGAGAGAAACACACAACCTGAAACGATGCGGTGGATTTTAGTACGAGGATTGAATTGTCCGTGAACGGAATCTGGGACAGAAGCCCGATTGAAACTGGAACGGTATGTCCATTTCATCCGGCAAGAAGACGGAAGAACACTGCCGTGTAACTGCACGCAAACCATACGTACGCACATAAAACAACTCGGGCCCCCCGATCACGATCCGGACATACACTATTGTGGCTCGATTTACAAAATGATAAAGGATCAGTTGACGAGCCCGTTGCTTCGCTTCGCAAGGGGGGACGGTGGAAATTGGCACGAGACAAGACTAAGCAGCAGAGGAAGTGTAAGGGGGAGGAGAGAGGGGGGAAAAGAAGACGTGCACATATAACAGCAGGGGAACGTACGTACGGTGTGCTCGGTGCACGGGTAACCCAGCGGCAGGAGCATCTGCTCGCAGAGTCCGCCGTCGCCGGCGCCGCCGCGCGGCACGGCGCGGCGGAGGGCGGAGGAGGCCGAAGAGCCGTGGACCGCGCCGGAGACGCAGCAGCAGAAGAGAGGGAGGAGGGTCAAGGCGAGCGCAGCAGCGGCGGCGGCACCTCCTCCCGAGACCGCCATCTCGGTCGGGTAGTCGGGGGACGGCACGGCAGCGGCGGGTCGGGAGGGGCGGTTGGCAGTTACAGGCAAGGCAACACGAGCGAGGTGTACCGAAATGTTTTTAGTGGATGAGCGGCCGACCACGGGCACCGGGCACGGAATGGATCGGGAGCCAACACTGTCTTTTATTTCCGTATATAGGAGTATTTATTTTTCTAAAACGTCAGCATCAGTTGCAGTATGAATATATGATAGTGATCCTAGATTTTTCCTCTACGAAATCACGGCCCGAGGGAACATTTTAGCGAGCAGGCGCTAAAGAAAGTCCTCCCCTCCGAGTTCACTAATACAGATATTATCATGTTTTTCTAAAATTATACTCCCGTCCGAATGGAAATAACTGACTCAATTTTGTCTAAATTCGAATGCATCTAGACGTATTTTAGTATATAGATACGTTCAAATCTAAAAAAATCCAAATTAGTTATTTCTGGACAAATAGAGTATATATGTAGACGTGTTTAAGTTCACCTACTTTGAACTTTAAAGTGTATCTAATTCACTTTAAAATATCTAAAAGGTATTAAATTAATGAAAGGAGAAAATATATTCTTTTAAAAAGAAGGTTAAACTAGAAAACCCTAAATGAACTAACACTACTAGGAAAAACCCTTACCTGTATTTTTATCCGTGCGGAAACAAGTGACTTGGACTTGTTTAGCATGCATCTAACTAAAGCACGTAGAGATATATTTTAATTTAGACAAACATAAGTCAATCATTTCTGTACCCCCTCTCCCTCGCGTCCCTTTGAGGGTGATGGGACGCCCTTCCCCACCTCTAGTCACCTCTCCTCCCTCCACCCATTCCCCCATCTCGTCGTCGGGGCAGCGGCTTGCCTCTTCTCGTGTTTCTGAGTGAGGGTCTGGGCTCTCCTCCTCATGGGCGGCGGTGCCATTCGGGAGCTAGCGGTCTGGCGCGCGGGGCCAGATGGACATTGTCGTGGTGGTGTCACGGCAGATGCCATGGGTAGGCTAAAGTTAGGGGCCAATGGATGCTAGTGGGATCTGGGGAGGGAAGATATAGTGGATTCTACACACAGAAAGCTAACGCAAAGATCTGTATTTCTCCTTCCTTGATTTACAAGTGCTCCTTGAGCTGTATACAAGGAGAAAGAGAGAACTTTACCAGCCTAACGGTACCAAGAATGAGTCGATCCCTTCCTCAGGGTCCAAGCCTGCCCTTATAAAGGAGAACCTTGAGTTCCCTTAGGGCTGATGTGGCAAGCATATTCGAGGAATATGCTTGTCCCAATATAGTAGTTCGGCGCCCCCCTTTCCCTGTCGCTCCCCTAATGACGGCAAGGTTCCAGAGGGGCCTTCCTGTGTGCCTCGGGCTTCAGGACTGTCACCTCCGTGACCTCCTTCTGTCTCTCTGTCGCTCTGCACCTTTGTCCCTAGTGCTTGGCTTCGCTCTGATTCTTCCTAGCCTGCTACTAGAGTTTGACTTTAGGCTTCTCCTTCTCCTGCACGCTTCAGATTATTCGCCCCCGCCGTAACCCGGCTTGTTCTTCACCTGCATCAAGATTACTTGGGCTAACCTGGCCGACTTACGCTGTATCTCGGCCGGGTAATGCCTTGCCCTAACCACAAGGGTCCTGTCCTTTCCTATCTCGGCCCGACCTCTGTGAGATTCGGCCGACTCGTCGAGTGTAACTGAAACTAGGCGGGAACACCCTTTCATCTTTCCCCGTCTTTACCCTATCCAGGGTTACCTCCCCAACATTAGTCCCCGAAGCTGGTACGTTCCCGTCGATAATCTCGGCCGGGTCGTATCAGTTTCACGACGCTCGCTATGTATTGTTTCTGAGTTATATTGTCGTGGTGATAGAGCCGTATCTAGTAGTGCACGCCTCGTCCCACGTGTCATTCTCATCATTATTTCTCTAGTTTTTTGTTCCTCTACAGCGTTCTTGACAAGCTACGATTCTGTTGCGCTTTACCGCCGTTGCTGCGACGCCTCGTGCCCCGTTCTTGTTGGGGATCGTGAGTTCCTTGGTCAATCGTGTGGCCTTCGGTGCGGTTCCGCTCAGCGACGTGTGGCCGTGCCGCGCACACGATCCGCGCCGCCAACTGCCACACCCACGATCCCACTACCTTGCCTGCGGCTTGGTTATAAAGAAATGGCGCTGGGAGTTTCTTTTTTCCCCTTCTCGCTCGCTCGCACCCTTCTTCTTCCTCGCGTTTTTTTCGCTTGTTCGGTTCGCCCGCCGCTTCAAGCGGCTCTGCGATGAGGGGGACTCCGCCGCGCTGCTCCACCTGCCTCGTCGCCGTTTACCTGTTCTGGCGTCGTCGCCGGTGAGTTCTTTTCGGTCGTGCCGCCTAGACTTTCCTCTAGATCTCTTCGTTTCCTCTTTGTTCGTGCTGCGGTTCTGTCTTCGTTCCGCCGCTGTTTTTGCGTAGAACTGCGACGGGGCCTCGTAGCTCTAAGTTTTCCTCCGCCGCGAGCTGTTCCTCCGGCGATCTTTCCGGCGAAATCATGTCTAGTTCCTTTAGTGGTGCCTTGGTTGAGGATGATGATGCTGGCTCTGGGCCCGAGCGGGGCTCGTGGCAGGGCTCCTCAGTTACCCGGCGGGAGATCGAGTGGCTCATCCGAACCCGGAGGATTCCCGCCGAGGTCTCTTGTCGTTTACCCGGCAATGAGTTATCTCCAGAACTCAGGGAGGGTGAGTATGTAGTTTTTATGTCACATTTTTCGCGCGGCTTCGGTCTCCCTCTTAGCGATTTTGCGAGAGAGTTTCTCGACTACTTCGGCCTTCAGCCGCATCATCTTCCTGCGAACGCCATCGCTTCTCTTTCTGCATTCATCTCCGCCTCGGAGGGATACTTCGGCCTATGGCCGTCCGTTCATGTCTGGGCGAAGTTCTTCCAGATTCGTTCTAATGTGGTCCCTGACAAGTCTCTGCACCCTTCCGAGAAACTGCTTACTCAGTGCGGGGCGGCATCCATTACACCTCGGAGGAAGTCTGTATTTCCTCGCGTCACCGGGTTAGAATCGTGCAAGAAGTGGCACAAATCTTTCTTTTACGTCAAGAACAGAGGAACAGAAGACAAGATTCGGCTCCCTGCCTTCTCCATTGGTCCACCTTCCAAGGTAAACTGGACTTACAATCCAAGGAGGAGCCACGTCTTGGCCGAGCTCTTCGAGACTCGGCTCAAAGAGTTGATTCGGGACGGGTTACGCGGCGAGGACTTGATGGCTACCTTCATCAGTAGCCGAATTTGCCCATTCCAGAAAAGGACGCACAAACTTTGCTACATGAGTGGTCCACTTGATCCCAACCGAGTCTCGACCGTCGAGCTGGACAATTACCTTGTCTTCAAGCGCGTCCGAGCTATATTTAAGACGGAGATGCCTGAAGATTGGACCTAGGGATTGAAACCGTTTACCCATGGCGTCCTCCTCCCGCAGTAAGTTTTAACCCTCAACGCTTTGATTCTCTTTTGTTTTCATAGATGTTTTCCCTAACCTTCCTTCTCCTTCGCCTCATAGAGGTCCGTGGAGCAAAAGGACGAGGACGCCGAGGTTTTGTCGCTTCCGTGGACTACGGATCGGAATACCCCGGACGTTGGGGAGCCGGACTCCGAAGAATTCGTCCCTAAGTCGGATCCTCACCTTTCTGGCTCGCGTTAGGCAAAACTTCGGTCCATGAGGAGGAAGGTGATTCGGACGAGGTCCAAGCTCTTGAGGTAGTTGCCGCAATGCCTATTTCTTATGCATTTCCGGCTTCTACTTTCTCAGCTAATCCGGCCGGTCAGGTCCACGACGCCGAGCCTATTGCATCCCGGCCCCGATTACCTCGGGGAAAGCGGGGCTCTGCTAGTGCTTCAGAGGCCCCCAAGAAACGAATGAAGAAGTGCTCCAACCTCCCAGCGCAAGACCATGCCACGGGTCGCAGGGTAAGTCTGCTTTTGCTCGTATTTCTTGTTTCCCTATTTCGCATTTTCATCCCGACACCCTTTTTCTTTCTTATTTTCGCGAGGCTCGCTTTCCGTTAAGCTGGCGGTCCTAGTATGACTAGCCGCCCGATTCGCCGCCTCTCCTCCGCTGAAGATATGGGATTCCTAGTCCTGCTCGTACTCGTCTCCTCCAGCTCCACATATGTCACCCCCTTGTCACGATGCGCCTGATATTCGCGCCTCCGAGATTTCTACTGAACCGTTGCCCCTCCACCGAATCCGAGCATATCCGATCAGCCTCTTTCTACCTCGGTAGCTCCTCTAACCGCAGCCGTGGTCGTTAATACCCGGCGCCTCGGCGCTGTGATCCCTCCCACGCTTCTAAGGGCACTGTCTCCATTGCCGAGGTATCAGCTTCTTTGGTGCCTCCACAAGAAGAAAAACTGTTGCCACTAAAACTTCCACTTCCCAAAAGGTCTTGCCGGCTCTTCTCGGCAGTATTGTGCCGGCGTCGCGCCAAAGGCTGCGCCTACCAAAGCCTCTCATACCTCGGCCGCCAAAGACCCTTGCTTGCTCTTCATACAAGCCTCATGCGATGGTTACACAACATGTCCGAGGTAAAGTCTTAACCCGGACGGCTAGTGGGAACAACCTCGGCTCATTTGGTGGAATATGCTCATAATCGAATCTGCTGATCAGCTTGAGGGCAATCGAAGCGGTCGGCCGTTTCAACTCTCCGACATCGACCGTTTGGATCAAGTGCCAAGATCATTCGGATAGCAACAAGATGAACGAGGTAATTGCTACTTCTCGGGTTTAGACTGATTCTCCATATGCTATTATATATACATTAGTCCCGAAACTTGCAAACGAGTAACTTATTATTCGCTTGGAAGTTTTTATAGTGCTATACTTAGTTCTACTTAATTTATGGCTCGAGCCTATATCCGAGTAGATCTATCTTAAACTTTTGCTTAAATTTTCCTAGCTGTTCTTTGAATGTCTAGCCACATAGGTGCAGGTTAAGCTTTACCGACTCGAATCTACTTTTGGCTTTGAATATCCAGCCACCTAGATGCAGGTTAAGTTCTCGCTTAACTCGGATCTGTTTTAACTTTGAATATCCAGCCACCTAGATCCGGGTTAAGTTTTTGCTTAACTCGGATTTGGTTTAACCGAATATCCAGCCACCTAGATCCGGTTAAGTTTTTGCTTAACTCGGATCTGGTTTAGTCGAATATCCAGCCACCTAGATGCGGGTTAAGTTTTCGCTAACTCGGATGCTTTAACTTTGAATATCCAGCCACCTAGGTCCGTTAAGTTTTCGCTAACTCGGATCTGCTTTTGCTTCGAATATCCAGCCACCTAGATCCGGGTTAAGTTTTCGCTTAGCTCGGATCTGTTTTAACCGAATATCCAGCCACCTAGATCCAGGTTAAGTTCTCGCTAACTCGAATCTGGTTTAACCGAATATCCATTCATTGTTTGTTCCATTGCTCAGGTTGCACATGACCGGTGATTGCTGAATTTCAAAGACTGCTGTTCTCGCACAAGAAGTTGGAAGAAAAATATGAAAAAGTTATTCATGTGGTGAAAAAAGCAGGTATGCCCGATCATTTTCCTTGTCATCTCTATTATTGTCATTGTTTTGTCTGCGGGATGCCGACTTACTTTGTGGGTTAACAGGTAACATCAATAATCTCAACATTCGTCTTGAGAAGAAAGTCAAGAGCTTGGAAGGTTAGTTTTCCATCTACCTCGTACTTTTCCCTTTCTAGGACGTGCACTAAGTTTCTTTTACTTTGTTTGGCTTTGATAAAGCCGAGATATGAACCTTTGCATCATCTCACCAAAATTGTACGCCCATGCCTGATGTAATGTTGCATTTGTTAGAACAAGGCGCCACCCATTCGGGTGACTAAAAGAAAAGGATGACGAGATAGCTCGCTACGAGGTGGAGGCCCTTAAGCTTTCTCAGAAATCCGAGCTAGAGAAGGTCGATCAGGAGTTCTCCGAGGAGAAGAACCGGCTGGCTTTGGAATTGCAAAATAATAAAGAGCTCTTAGAGGCTGCCGAGCTGAAAACTCGAGGAATGAGCGAGGAAATTGCTCGCTTTGAGAAGAACAAGATTGACTGGGCGAAGGACCTTCAGCTGATGATGAGTTTCATTCATCGTAAGCATCTTAACACAGCCGGATTATCTTTCTTCCTTCTGCTGCCCTTTGACGCCTCCCTTTTTTGTGTAGGTCATTTTCCTGAGGCTAAACCCGTGAGCTCTAAAGCGGTCCTTGCTGCTCGTGCGCGCCGAGGTTTCCCTGTTGACGTGAACTTTGAGTATTCAATAGAAGATTTCTTGGTTTCTGTCGGCGCTGCCCTTGGTCCGGTGAAAATCATGGGCAGGGACTTGGTGCTGGCAGCTATTCGAGCCCACTGTGCTCTCTAGCCGAATACCTCTGGAACTCCTAAGATCAGCAAGATCGAATTGCTGGTGACTAGATTGAATGCCACTGAAAAGCAACTAAGTCTTTGGAGGGAATCTGCTGGGCGAGCTGGCGCGGATATGGCCCTCACCGTTATCATGTCATGGTACGAAGACATTTCTCTTGATATCCTGAGGAATTTTCGCACAGGTTCCCGTTGGGTTGAGGATCCCACCTTTGTTGCTCTTCGGCAAGCTCGCGCCTTTCAACTCGTCGAGTATGCCGACGTGCACACCTGGAATGAAGGGCCGAGTTTCCTTTCAAATCCGGACGAGGAGGTTGTAGTCGAGGACGCATCAGATGACTCAGCTGAGCAGGGGGGAGATGAAGATGACTCGGCCACTTCTAGTGACTCCAGTTCGAGCTCGGATGACAACGACGACGCGCGATCCTCCTCCAAGGGTACCGGGCATTCCACTGCGCAAATTGATGCTCCTCAGCAGCCTCAGGCTTCGGCCGAGGTTGCACCTAGGTCTGCGGAGGGCGAGGTAACCTCGGCCGAAGTTCCTCCTACCTCGGAGTCCCCAGCCCCTGACCAGTTCTTGCCTCTCGAAAAACGTTTAAGTCATTTTCTATCCCTGGTATGCCGGGCGTACAATGTCCGTGGAATACTCATTTACTTCATGTATGACCTTGAATCTCCTTTTGCCGTACATTGCTGCGACATATAAGTTTGCAGTTATTATAACTTTGCTTTAAGTTGGTTGCCATCCGAATTCTTGCTTTGATATCCTGCACATTTTGGTGTTAGGATTTATCTTTGTCTCATGTTTTAGTCGAGCAATCTGTGTGTGAGCTTCGAACATCATACGGGGTTGATCTGTTCTTATCCTGAGTGCCGAAGTGTGATACCCTTTCCGTATCAAAGATTGACTACCACTTTGGAACAATTCATGGCAGTCCCCGAGTGATTGCCTGTTCTCTGAAGTCTAGTGTGCAAACTAACTTTCAGAAAAAATACAAGACCACCACCGAGGTGCTGCTCAGGGCGTCAAGTTTTGGTGCTCAACATAGCTCTGGGGCGGTATATGGTAGTCTTCTAGCTGCTGCTTTGACTGCCGAGGTTTTAATTCATAACCTGAAATTGAAATAACATATGGCAGTCCCCGAGTCACTGCTCTGGATGCCGAGGTTCAATACATAACATGAAATTGAAATAACATATGGCGCCCTAGTCACTGCTCCGGATGCCGAGGTTCAATACATAACATGAAATTGAAATAACATATGGCAGTCCCCGAGTCACTGCTCCGGATGCCGAGGTTCAATACATAACATGAAATTGAAATAACCTATGGCAGTCCCCGAGTCACTGCTCCGGATGCCGAGGTTCAATACATAACATGAAATTGAAATAACATATGGCAGTCCCGAGTCATCGCTTCCGGGATGCCGAGGTTCAATACATAACATGAAATTGAAATAACATATGGCAGTCCCTGAGTCACTGCTCCGGATGCCGAGGTTTAATACTTCAATTGTCCTTGACCTTGAAATACTATGCTATGAGTAAAATGGACGAAGCAGGACTACGTTCCATGGCCGCTTTCTTTGCCACTTTGTTCCGCCTTGTCCTTTCCGGGGGATTGAGCATCAATTAGATAATAGGCATCGTTATGTAATGCCTTGCTCACGATGAATGGTCCCTCCCATGGAGGTGACAGCTTGTGCATGCCGGTCGTGCGTTGTACCAGTCTGAGGACTAAACCTCCTTCTTTGAATACCCTCGGATTCACCTTTTTGCTGTGATATCGTCGTAGGTTCTGCTGATAAATAGCTGATCGTGATAGTGCCAGTTCTCTGGCTTCTTCTAGCAGGTCTACAGTATCTTGCCGAGCTATTTCGTTCACTTCAGAGGTTGTATACTGAGTAACTCTTGGCGAGTCATGTATTATGTCGGCTGGAAGCACGGCCTCTGCCCCATATACTAGAAAGAATGGTGTGTACCCTGTTGACCTATTTGGAGTAGTTCCGAGGCTCCATAATATGGTGGAGTTCCTCAATCCAACATCCCGCCTTTTGCGTGGTTCAACAAGTCGTGGTTTTATTCCGGACAATACTAGTCCATTAGACCTTTCCACTTGCCCATTAGATGCTGGGTGAGCCACAGAGGCAATATCTAACCTTATGTATTTTTCTCTACAAAATCTGGCAAAGGCTCCTTCTGCAAAATTTGTGCCATTATCTGTAATGATACTGTGTGGGTACCCATATCTTAAAATAATATCTTTGAGGAATCTCACTGTTGTGGGCCCATCGCATTTTCTTATTGGTTTCACTTCAATCCATTTTGTGAACTTGTCCACCATAACCAATATGTGGGTCATTCCCCCTCGGGCCGGCTTAAATGGTCCCACCATATCTAAGCCCCATACAACAAATGGCCAAGTGATGGGTATTGTTTTTAACTCGGCCGATGGCATATGTATTTTGGTTGCGTATCTCTGGCAACCATTGCATTTTTCCACCAACTCTTTGGCTTCCTTCAACGCCGTCGGCCAATAAAATCCATGCCTGAATGCTTTGGCTACCAATGCACGAGATGAGGCATGATGTCCACACTCTCCTTGATGTATATCTAGGAGGATTTCCCGGCCTTCTGCCGAACTCACACACTTCTGCAATACGCTTGTGACACTTCTTTTATATAGCTCATTGTTTATGATCGTGTAAGCTTTCGCTCTCCTTACAGTTTGTCTTGCTAACACTTCATTGCTTGGTAATATCGCGTCTTTAAGGTAGGATAATATGGGTTGCGCCCATGGCGGTGTGATTTTTTCTGGTGTGGTCTCACTGTCTATTTCCATACTTTCTGCCGACATATTTACCTCGGCCTTCTCCATAATTGTGCTTACTTCTGCTGTCCTCCTCTTGGGGGATTCCGAGTTATATTGCTGGTCTACCTCCATCGGCACATTGTCTGCCGCTGAATTAGCCGGGATAAAGATAGATTCGGATTCTGGTGAAGGGATTATTGATGGTTTTCTGAGGTGTTCTAGGGCAATACCCGGTGGAATTGACTGCTGGGTTGATCCGAGCTTTGACAATGGTGGTGTCACGGCAGATGCCATGGGTAGGCTAAAGTTAGGGGCCAATGGATGCTAGTGGGATCTGGGGAGGGAAGATGTAGTGGATTCTACACACAGAAAGCTAACGCAAAGATCTGTATTTCTCCTTCCTTGATTTACAAGTGCTCCTTGAGCTGTATACAAGGAGAAAGAGAGAACTTTACCAGCCTAACGGTACCAAGAATGAGTCGATCCCTTCCTCAGGGTCCAAGCCTGCCCTTATAAAGGAGAACCTTGAGTTCCCTTAGGGCTGATGTGGCAAGCATATTCGAGGAATATGCTTGTCCCAATATAGTAGTTCGGCGCCCCCCTTTCCCTGTCGCTCCCCTAATGACGGCAAGGTTCCAGAGGGGCCTTCCTGTGTGCCTCGGGCTTGGACTGCCACCTCCGTGACCTCCTTCTGTCTCTCTGTCGCTCTGCACCTTTGTCCCTAGTGCTTGGCTTCGCTCTGATTCTTCCTAGCCTGCTACTAGAGTTTGACTTTAGGCTTCTCCTTCTCCTGCAAGCTTCGTATCATTCGGCCCTGCCTCGCGTAACTTCGGCTTGTTCTTCACCTGCATCAAGATTACTTGGGCTAACCTGGCCGACTTACGCTGTATCTCGGCCGGGTAATGCCTTGCCCTAACCACAAGGGTCCTGTCCTTTCCTATCTCGGCCGACCTCTACAGGATTCGGCCGACTCAGAGTGTAACTCGGAAACTAGACGGGGAACACCCTTTCATCTTTCCCCGTCTTTACCCTATCCAGGGTTACCTCCCCAACAGACATGGTGCAGCGACGTCGGCTCCTCTGCGTGGAGCGACACGGTGCAGTGGTATGGGTGTCAGAGAGCCTTCCCGACCCAAATGTGGGCCCTATCTGGGTCTGGGCAGGGCTGCATGTCTAAAGGCTGCTTTGACATCTGGAGATAGAGACGATGATGTTGCTCGAACTAGGGACAATGGTGACCTGTAGCCATGCCTGTTGTAGCAGGGCGGTGGGGGCTTTACGGGCCCCGATCTGGCTCGACTGGGCCCTCCCGTGGCTGGTGTACCCCTGCTTCTTTGTCCGGTCGATTGTGCTTTTAGGTGGTGGAGGTCCTTCCCTCCCGCGTGGTGGTGATGCTGATGTTCCTCGTCTAGCGATGTTGGATGTCCCTGTCTTGCAGGCCGCATACCAGGGTCACGAAGAGATGACGACGATGACTGCGGATCGTGGTGGCGTAGAGTAGTGGGCAGCGAGGTCAGTGTTGTGCCCGGGTTTTTTGTGGGTAGGAATCGGGAGAAATCCTCGTCAGGCCGTCTGACACCGTCAGGGTGCCTCCTTCGAGTGGTGTCATTCCTTCCTGGAGGGCGGCGTGGGTATCCTCTTCCCATAGTACATCGAGGGCCAGGGGTAACCCTATGTCCAATGCGCTGGTCCGGGCAGCATCGTCGTGTTGACGGTTCCTTTGTAGGTGCTGCTTGGTACTGGGGGCTTCAGAGTGCGTGGATCATGGTGGGACAAAGTCATAGGGCACAACGAATTTTAAGTTCTTGCTATTTAGTTGATTTGTCATTATCTTTATCTCTTTTTCTTTTGGACATGTCTTTTGATGTTGGACCAGCATTTTGTGGTATGAACTCTTGTATCGTATTGTAACATCCCAAAAATATTAAACAAGATTATCAATTCCAATCACCCAAATTTAGGGTGAACAAAAACTTTTGTTAATTAAAATCATATGAATGCATGTGTGTATGTGATGAACGTATGAATGCTTGAATGGACTTGTGTGATTGTTGTGAATGGCAATAAATGGTTTAAAGATGAAAACAACATCATCTAAATCAATTCCAAGCAGAAACAAATCAAGAGAAATTCAAAAACAAACAAAATAAGCAAATGGTTATTTTTGTCAATCTTGCTCACTAGACCACTTTGAGTGTTTCTAGTCCAAGATTTCAAATAGAAATAAATCTATTTCTTTTCACCCCTTGCTAGACCAAGTGAAAGTGAACCCAATCCCACCTTGCAAACCCATAGAAACATTTGGCAACCTTATTCAAAGGACATTTGAAAATTGAATCTTTATCATGTGAGAAGATCACTATTTCTCAAAACCCAACCAAACCAGTGCGCCTTGACAAATCCAAGCAACCAGAGATTACCTACTATGTGACCATTGCACCCACCAAGTTTCATCAAAATATTCAAATTCAAATCTCTTGCGGCCATTTTATCAAACATCTTCTGAATTCAAACCAAATTAAACAACAAACACTATAGTGAGCAGTGTTTGTGCCTAACTTGTTCCCTCTCTAGCTCTCACTATACTCTCAGTAGATAATCTAACTTGTTTAACCATCTCTAGCTCACTGTAACTTGACCATGCCATCAATGGTGACCATGGTCGAGCACACTTGCCACCCCCACTGTCAACTGACGAGGTTTAATCTAGTCAATGCCCATTGTTATGGACTTGGGTTTTGGAGAAGATGGGGATGCTAGATATCGCGGAACGGTTAGCAAATAAGCAACACGGGGACACGAGGTTTACCCAGGTTCAGGCCCCCGAAGGGAAAACCCTACTCCTGCTTGTCTGCTCTTGATTACGGCGGAACCGAAAAGTACAGGGGTGCGCAGATGCAATCTGACGTGGAGGTGTGTATACGATGGTGTGCGAGAGATTGTAAGAGAGCCTCCTCGTCGTTCCCTCCTGGCCTTTATATAGAGATAGGCAGGTCCCAGGCACAGATTGAGTCGATTACAGGTTTTAGGGTTTGCCCCTTTAAATTTTCTATCTGCTCTAGTCTTGCTTTCCAAGGATCCGAAGGCGTCATGGGCCCTGGCCACCCGAAAATCTCCATGGGCTAGCGCATGTTCTCATGGGCCTTCCTTGGGCTGGACCAGGTATGCTAAGGTCGTGGACCCGTTGGGTATAACCATGTCAGTAGCCCCCTGAGTGTTCAGTCGAATCGTAGATTCGGCTGAGGACTCTTCAATCTTTCGGGTGCAGTTGTTTTTGTTTATCAAAGAATGATTTTAGTGTGTAGGGATTGTTGATGCGTGTTCCTGACTCTCCCGACGGATCGGGGCCAGTTAACTGTCTTAGGACAAAACAACACGATCTTCTTCAGATTCGAGTCCCTCGACTCGAAACCGGAACAAATGCTGGCGTAATTCAACTTAGGCCGTTGAGGACTTACAGGAGTAGAACTCCAGTAATTTTCAAATGATATACCCAACGCGTTCGTCGGGATTTTCATCGCGCCTGCTGGCACGGATTTTTACTAGCAGAGCGTAGTCGTGTGCGTTGCCAGGCCATCAGATGGTATCTGTAGGCCTTATCTTTGCGTCGCAGACGTATCATCCGAATGTTTATCACCGCGGAGGTATTTCGGGTGGCCAAGGAGGATGTTACTCACTTAGCGTTAACTGGTGCAAAGTTTCCGAGAAGTTTTTTTGCATGCTAATCCTAAGGATTGCAGTCGAAGAATTCATAGGGTGCGCGACCAGCGCTCCCTATGGGAGTAGCCCCCGAGTGTCTGATCAAGTCGTAGACTCGAGCAGAGACTTTTAATTCAGCCGTTGTGGACTTCAGGTCCGTAGAACACAAATTTTTCGGATGCTTGAATCAATCCTTCCTATGGGAGTAGCCCCCGAGTCCGTAGTGGAGTCGCAGACTCGACGTAGGACTCGAAGAATAGATCATTGGCGTGGTACGCTATTCATGCTTCGGGTGCGCGGCCAGCGCTCCTGATAGGAGTAGCCCTCGAGTCCTTAGTCGAATCGTTGATTTGAGTGAGGAATCGAAGCGTGCCACTCGAAGATCTTCTGTGTGCGCGACCAGCGCTCCAGTTTGGAGTAGCCCCCGAGTGTCTAGCGGAGTCGTAGACTCAGGCAGAGACTTGAGTCTTGTATCGTGGAGTTGTAGTCGGCAATCTCGTGGGCGTGCCGCTGACCCGGAAGTACCTCGGGCGCGCGACCAGCGCTCCTGATAGGAGTAGCCCCCGAGTGTCTAGTCGAGTCGCAGACTCGAGTGGAGACTCATGCGAGGAGAAACCACTGACCCGGAGTGCATCGAGTCAACATCTCACGCATAAGGATCCAGGAGTTAACGGAGCGGAGTCACGCGATGTTTAGCCGGAAGGACTCGATGTTGCTTCTGCCGAGTGCGCGACCAACGTCGCATCTGTCGGGTGTGTGGCTAGCATCGCGTCTTTGTAGCATCAAGAGATGCAACCATCCGAGGAGTGACTCGACGCGGGTCTTGAGCTTATGGCGTAGCCAGTTGTTTTGTCGACTCCTGTTGGAGGATCCGATAGAATAGCTCGGGCAGCCGACGTCCTTGTAAGCTGCAGAAAACATTAAGAATTATGAAGTACTTGTATCTTGTAAATAATATTTGCCTTTCGGCTTGTACAGTAAGATTCTGGTTCCGATTGAGTCGACACTGTTGCACTGTATGCTAGACCTTTTCGTTAGCCTGATTACCCTTAGTCTCAGTACCTTGCCGAGGCACTCGAAGTTCAAGGATTCGACAATCAGGCAGAATCAGCTACTCGGGTTGTCGCGTTCGAGGTGCTCGAGTGCGTGGAGCCGATGGCACGTTAGGTTACTCGAATAGGGCGCAGCCCCCGAGTGTTTCGAGTGCGAGTTAAAAAGGAAAGAAAATCAACTCTGAGTAGAGAACTTAGCTTTGTTGGTAGTTGCCGTGGACGAAGTTGATGCTGTAGTGAGTCACGTGGCGGACGTAATCGACACGGCAGGGTCGGCGTGATGGCGATTCATCGAAGTCGAATCGATGTGACGGGTCACCTCAGTCGAAGACATGGCGGGTCGTCGAAGTCGAAGAAGACCCCGAGCTGCCGGAGCCGAAGACCGCGGAGGGTCGCCAAAGCGGAGGAAGCCCCCGAGCCCCCGAGTCGTTGGAGCCGAAGATCGTAGAGGATCGGCAGAGTCGAAAAATATTGTTGACGTGGCAACGGGTCACGCGGCGGACGTAGTCGACGCAGCGAACCGGAGTCACATGGTGATGAAGAGTTGCTGCATCCGAAGAATCGCCGGATCGCACGACGGAGGCGGCGCAGCCCCCAGGCGTGGATTTGATGTGGTTGATGTACCCAAGGCGGCGTTCGAGAGCCGATGCGGTGGACCGGAGTCAACGCGGCAGCGAGTCGCTGAGGCCGATGGCGGCAGCGGTTTTACCGCGATCGAAGATCGCAGAAGGTCGATGTAGTCGAAGAGTGCAGCAGTTCGTTGGGGTCGAAGACCACAACAGGTCACGCCACGGAGTTGGCACAGCGTACGTGTCGACGCAGCTCCCTAATATAGTTGATGGGTTATGGGAGACATCATGGTGATATACGCCGATTGCAATTCCGGCCGCAATATCCATATGTGTATTCCACGTGCAGCTTTGGTTGATTTGAGCACATGTTGCAATAGTCTCTCGATGCCCTAGATTCTTATTGAGCGAATAGCTTGATCCGTATCTAATTCCTTTAAATTTTTTCTCTATCTGAACCAGTATACGATGTGGTCTTGGGTTGAGTCATGGCTAAGGTCCACGTGGTGTAGCAGCAGCCTCCAATTTCGATCCGGCCGGCTTGCACTAGTGCGATCACTTGCTAGCAGATGTATCAATGGAGAATATTTGATTAGATCTGCGTGCACGCGTGTCTCAGATTTTTCGAGTCTGCTTGATTCAAGTTGGCCTCGCTTCGCTCGGTGGCAGTTCTCGGACGGTGCACCCACCATTGCATGTGAGGGTGCTGACTCTCCGATCGAACAGCCGGATGCGATCTAGCTGTCGCCGATGGTGAAGGAGCCAAAGCAGGTCTTCTCCTCTGAAATCGATAAATCATAGATCGCTGATGATGGAACCATCACGATCGCACAATCAGCGCCCCCGATTCCCACGGACGGCGCCAATTGACGAGGTTTAATCTCGTCAATGCCCATTGTTATGGACTTGGGTTTTGGAGAAAATGGGGATGCTGGAGATCACGGAACGGTTAGCAAACAAGCAACACGAGGACACGAGGTTTACCCAGGTTCAGGCCCCCGGAGGGAAAACCCTACTCCTGCTTGTCTGCTCTTGATTACGGCGGAACCGAAAAGTACAGGGGTGCGCAGATGCAATCTGGCGTGGAGGTGTGTATGCGGTGGTGTGCGAGAGATTGTAAGAGATCCTCCTCGTCGTGCCCTCCTGGCCTTTATATAGAGATAGGCAGGTCCCAGGCACAGATCGAGTCGGTTATAGGTTTTAGGGTTTGCCCCTTTAAATTTTCTATCTACTCTAGTCTTGCTTTCCAAGGATCCGAAGGCGTCATGGGCCCTGGCCACCCGAAAATCTTCATGGGCTGGCGCATGTTCGCGTGGGCCTTCCTTGGGCTGGACCAGGTATGCTAAGGTCGTGGACCCGTTGGGTATAACCATGTCATCGACAGCAAGCTACAATCCTAACTAGCCTCGCCAACCTTATCTAGCAGGCACTCCACCGTCCACCGCTATCCCCTGTCCAGGCCTCGAGCCCTGCTAGCCACTGGACCACCCAGAACGCACGCGACCATTCTCTATGCGACCATGCCGAGAGCACGCCAGAGCGGCGTGCTCGACACGCTCGCACAGACCACGCCCCGCCTTCGTCGCCCGTGTACGTGATTACCACCGCCCAGGAACCGCCTAGACATGTCCGTTCATCGCCGCGCGACCCGTAGCCACTGTGCGCCATTAAAACTTCCGTCGGAGCCGCCTAGAGCATCGAAGTGTTCCGACCAAACCGCACCGCCACACGCCTCGCCATCAAGCCATTGAGCTTCGCCAGGAGGCAGCGCACCGTCCCCTACCCCCAGCCATGCCATTAGCTTGCTGTGCAGCTGACCCCGACGAGCTCAGCCCGCACCCTTCGGTTCCCTCGTCGCAGTATAAATAGAGGTCTTCCCCGTTCGTTTTCTTCATAGCATTCCACTCCCCACCTCTCACTGATTGTGCCCACTTCTTCCCGGAGCAAGGCGAGCGCAGCATCACCGGAATTTCGTTGGAGCCTGCCGCTGCTGGAGGAGAAGGGCGCCGTCGATTGGAGCCACCCCAGGGGGATCCGCTAGTACCAGGAGAATCGTCGTCGTCGACTTCGTCGTTTGCCCCCATCGCCGACCATCGCCTGAGCCTCGGTGAGCCGCCACAGACCCCTACTGGTCATGCTAGGGTTCGAGCCCGTCATGTTGTGTTCGACGAGGACAATGGCCGTGAGCCGTTGATCCTCGATCTAATCCTACGGCCATAGTTAGCCCGTACCCCTTCGCACCCTCCTGTCCCACTGACGTGTGGGGACAATCACTTAACCAACCCCCGTGCGCACTGTGCGTAGTGGGCCAGCCCAGTTAGATTTCCCGCGTGACCCAGTTAGTTTGAATTTAGGTTTATCTATTTAATTTCAAACCTAGTTCTGGCAGTAGATTCAAAAATCATTTTAGAGAGATTCACTGAACCAAATAGCCTGAAACCAATTTTAAAAGAAAGGTATGGAAATTCTTAATCCAAGCCCGTTGGATTCAAACCATTTGGAATTATAGATCACCTATAGTAAAAATAACAAGGCAGAGACTTTTCTTCCTTCAAACATTTTTTAAAATTCAACCATAAATGCTTTTGAGTTGATTCCAACTCTTAAAAATCACATTTGATAAGACCTTTCTGAATATATAAAATATCTAGATTTACTTGCAGTAATAATGGACAAGTAATAAAAGAATGTCCCATAGGCATTTCTAGTCACTTTAATTAATTAAAATAAAAAGGTTAAACTTTTTAAATTGTGACACCACTTTAAATCACATTCCCAAGTACTTAAATATATGGTGATGACATGTGTCAACGTGATCCCATATTTTAGTTGGATAATATTAAATCTTAAGTAGTTTTTCAATGAGTAGAAATTATTTTTCTAAAATAAAATAAATGGAACTAGTTGCCTTAATTCATGTGATGATTGTGATGATGCTAGATCATCTAGTGTAAACCCTTGTGTGCCAAATAGAAGTAGTTAAGTATTGTTTGGTGATTGTGTACCTCGTATTTATTTATAGACGCTAGTACCGAGCAAGGATACGAAGAGGAAGGAGAATACTACGAGGAAGAAGCCGAGGAGAACTTCAACCACTGCTCTGCACAAGGCAAGCTACCACTTGCATGTTACCTATGCAAGCTAATCCTTGCAACTATGAAAGCTAAATAACCTATGCAATGCATTAGGCATGCCTTGGTTATACCAATGGATGATGCCCAATCCTAGTTTTACTTGCAAGCTTATTTGTTTTTTATTTCTTTATCGAAGCTCTTTATTACTTTAACTTAGTGACTTGTAAGTTTCGGAAAGATATTAGAGGTAGCATAAAACTTGGCCTAAGTTAGATAAATCTTGATGTCATCCTGAGGCATGAGACTGAATTTAGATAAGTCACACTTGATTACCACCCCTTATTAGTGTTTACCCCCAACTTTAGTGGCTAGTGCTAAGCATAAAACATGATTAACTTTAGATGGGAATACTTGGTAAAAATGATTATGAAAACCTTAGAATGATGAGTCATTCTAATGAAATGTTTTGACATGTGTTCGTGAACACCAGATGATCTTGATGATGAAAATATTGAGGCATGAGCCTTAGCCCTTTATAAAACTGATGGTTATCTGGATGCGATACCATTCCAATTTTACCGTATAACCACAATACCCGAATTTGGGTAGGGCTTGACTAGAAGTTTATATACCTTAGTATGGGTTCCCTTGCGACCGAGGTTTGAGCTGAAGCTACCTCGTGAAGATTGACCACCTATGCAGTTCCCAAGATGACAGATGGTCATGGTTGGGAGGCCAAACTCATAGGATATGTGCCTAAACTAGGGCGTGTAATTGAAAGATTAGGATTGATTATCCGCATACTGAGTATGGTGAATTCAGGATTGTTCCTGACAGATGTATCGAATATTGTGGTGAAAGTGTACCACCTATGTAGAGTGTCAAACTATTTGAATAGCCGCGTCCGCAGTTATGGACAGTTAGAGTGGCCATATTGTTCCGTCGTCAGATGTTTTCAAAATGACTTATGAAATGAATCATGATTTTGACTTGACCACAACAGGGTTGTGATATGAAAACTCAAGTTCCCACTTAGGTGATGAAAACCTTAAACTAGCTTTCTTTGCTTCTAAACTCAGCTAGAGATAAACCTGGCTTTTTGTAAAACAACCTAGAGCTTAGTATTTCTATTTGAACCCCCTTACTTGCTAGTGATAGTTTGCGAGTACTTAAAGAGTACTCGTGGCTTTGTCCCTGGCTATTCCCGTGGCCAGACTATGAAGAGGACTATCAGGAAGATGGACCGCATAAAGTTTACGACAACTAGGATCATCTCCTATCGTCAGCATTGCCTGTAACCATGAAGATGGAGCCTTCCCATGCTACCGTTATTATTATATTATTCTGCTGCTTGAATGTACTAAGACTGGATCATGAGATCCTTTATTTGTTATAAGACCTTATGTATGGTTTGTAATGAATGATGTACTGTGATGTCCAATCTGTTATGTCTCGCAAAAATGGTAATCCTGGATTGCGATGTATGGCATAACAGGCACTGAGATTAAAAATCTGGGTGTTGAAACGTATGTGGTTGCTATATTAATATAATGAGATGAATTCCTATTTCGAGAAAGTCACTTATTTCCTAACGAGACTTTGCTAGATCTGACTTGCAGCCCAAATTTGATCACTTATTGTCCACTTCCCACCGGTAGAAAGAAACACACACGTTGATGGCGCATTTACATTGATATCTTATTCTTTAAAATGAAGAATATCTCGATCTACTCATAAGATGTGGTTGGGCCTTCCTAAATTAATTACACAGACTTGTCTAAGTTTTTTTGAACCTCATGACAGTAGGGGAAAAATCCCTACGTCCTCTTTTTCTTCGTTAACTTATAAAAACTGGGGACTTACATCAAGGGAGGGGGTGGGTGCCAAGGAGGCAACCAAAAGAAAGAAAAGAACAGAAATCTTACAAAGAGGTTATAAAACTATGAATAAAAGGATGTAAATCCTCTCTGGTTCTATGCACCAGAAGACCAAAATCTTCAATAAATTTGGCTTTCCAGTTCTGGGTTGTGGCAGAAATGTCCTTGAAGTGTAAATTGTTCCTCTCCTTCCAAATATTCCAAGCTCCCAACATGAACTTTTCCATGAACATGTTACCTTGGTTATGCCAAGACATCCCCAGAATATTCCAACAATCTTTACTGATAGGGCAATGAAAGAATAGATGCTCCACTGTTTCTTCAGGGGGATTTGTACACATGATGCATCTATTATCCTGATTGTAATAGCATATTCTTCCTTTTCAATAAATTCCTTGTATCCAGTCTATCTGAGAAGAGAAGCCAGCAGAAGAACTTGACTTTTGGAGTGCATTTGGATTTCCAAATCCAATTAAAAGCAGCATGAGGCTTAATATTCTTGAAACAGAACTCATAATATTTCTTAGAAGAATAAAAGTCAGAGCCCCAAACATAGTTCCAAAGATCCTGAGGTCCCCCTCCAATATCTGCATTTCTGACCTCCTGTTGAAGTTGCTTAATTTCTTCAAATGCTACAGGGGATACAGGAAGGGAAAAATTGGCAGATAAGCTAGTGGCCAACAAGAAATACTTAACAGACACATCTTCACTTAAAGCATATGAATAAGCTCTAGGAAATTTATCAGCAGCGATTATTCCCAACCAACCATCTTTCCAGAATAAGACAACCTCACCAGTACCAATCTGACAAGAAGTAATTCCTCTGAAGATTGGCATAAGTTTTATAATGTCTTTCCACCAGAAAGACCCACAAGGGGCCACAACATGTGGAATCTTATCATGATAATAGGTTTTCTAGAGAAGTGTCACCCAAGGAGTGTCAATCTTATTATAAAATTTATGAAGATGCTTCAATAACAGGGCTATATTTTTTATTTTTAAATTCAAAATGCCAGTACCTCCTTTATTTTTTGGCCTACACACCTTATCCCATGCCACTAAAGAATGACACTTTTCACCATCCTCGGTTTTCTTATTCCACAGACAATGTCTCCTGATTTTCTCCACATGGTCAATGATTTTTGAATGAATATTTAGAGAGCACATGGGAAACATGGCAATTAAGGTAAGCAAAGAATTAATAATAGTGACTCTACCACTATAAGTCATCATCATGAAGGTAGCAGTCATTTTTCTCTCAAATCTGTCCACTAAGGGCATAAGATCAATAACTGAAGACTTAGTACTCCCCAGTGGTAGTCCCAAATAAGTGAAAGGCATCTGACCAATAATACAGCCAAATGAGGCAGCATAAATTTGTGCTTGCTGAGTAGAGATATTTATTGGGATCAAGGATGATTTGTGAAAATTAATATGAAGACCAGTAGATATTGCATACTTTCTTAGAATCTCCTTCATCACATTAATTTGAGCATGGCAAGCAGGCATTATAATTAATGTGTCATCAGCATACTATATAACAGGGAAATCCATACCAAAGTCTGGGGAAAAGGGTGCTAGAAGTATCTTATCTCTAAATGCTTTATTAATTGCAGATTGAAGAAGATCAGCTGCCAGTACAAAAATCAGGGGAGAAAGTGGATCACCTTGTTTGCCACCTCTTTTGCAACAAAATTGCCTGCCAGGAACCCCATTTAACAGAACAGATGATTTTCCTGAAGCAAATATAATGGAAATCCATTGTAACCACTTCTTATCAAATCCCATTTGTTTCATAATTTTCAGCATAGCTTCATGGTCAATAGTATCAAAGGCCTTGGCAAAATCCAATTTAAGTAAGATAATCTCCTTTTTAGAAGCAGCACACTGATGAATGAACTCAAAGGCCCAAGCTAAGCAATCCTGAATAGTTCTTCCTTTAAGAAAACCATATTGGTTTTTATGCACAATTTTCAGAACCACTTTTTGTAATCTGTTAGCCAATAACTTTGTAATAATCTTCAAGCAACAATTTAGCAGTGTGATTGGTCTAAATTCATTAACAGTTTCAGGGGTATGGACCTTGGGGATAAGTGTGATATGACCCATATTAATACTCTCATGATCAATTTGCCCATCATAGAAGTCAAAACAAAGCTGATAAATATCCTGCTTAATGATATGCCAACAACTTTTAAGGAACTGCACATTGAAACCATCAGGGCATGGAGCTTTTTCAACAGGCATAAGCTTGACCACATTATCAATTTCCTCAATGGTGAAGGGCTTAGACAGATCATCCAAACCATCAATTGGCTGAATAGTGGAGCTTAAATCAAAAAGCATAGATGGGGAACAACTAGTGCCAAGTTTCTCCTTAAATGAATCAAAGATGACCTTCTCTTTATCTTCATGGCTGGAAACAACAGTTCCATCATCAAGTTTAAGCTAGGAAATAGAATTTCTTCTGTATCTTTCAGTAGCAATATTCTGGAAGAATTTGGTATTTTCATCTCCAAAATTTGCCCATCTAATTGTGCATCTCTTTTTCCAATAAATTCTCTGAAAGTATAGCAACTCCAATATGTGCTCCTTTAGAATGCTTCTGAAATTTGCCTCAGGTATTGTCAGGCCCCTACAATCCCCCAGATTATCCAACTCCAAAAGAGCTTTGTTAGAGTTGTCAATACATACAGACAATCTGGAAATTGATTTACTCCAGAATTCCAGATCATATCTAAGCCTTTTAAATTTAGCATTTAAATTGGATGCACTGTTTTCCTTATGTGTTGGTTTCTCCCAAATTTTAGCCACTGTGTCAAAGAAACCATGGTGTGCCACCCAAAAAAATTCAAATCTAAAGAGTTTACTGGCAGGAATATGTGTTTGAATGGACACAACAAGAGGTGTATGATCAGAGGTTGGCTTTCCTTGTGGATTTACCAGAGTAGCTGGATAAGAACTGGTCCAATGTAATGAAGTAAAAAACCAATCAAGCTTCTCAAGTAAAGGATTTTCCTACATATTTGACCAAGTATATTTTCTCCCTTTAATTGGAATTTCAGTCAAGTGCTATGACCTTATCCAATCATTAAAAATGAGCATATCATTAGCATCACCACCACCCATATTTCTGTTATTAGGTGATCTAATGAAATTGAAATCACCCAATAAAAGCCAATCTTCAGTATCAGGAATGTTTAGATTATACAACCATTGGATAAATTGTTCCCTAGCCTGCCCATGACAAGGCCCATAAATATTAAGCAAAACCCATTCCTGTGCAGATTGAGTTGAAGTGAAATGGATAGATAAAGCAAATGATTCACAATGCATTACAAGCCTAGATAACACTGCACTTTTCCAGATAATAAGCAAACCACCAGAGGCACCACAAGAAGGGACATAAACAAATTCATCAAAAGAAGGACGACAACATTCCTTAATAAAAGCCACATCAAAGTGTTCCTTTTTAGTTTCCTGAACACAAACCACAGCACACCCACTAGAGTGGATTGCATTACATAAGGCTAGTTGTTTAGATCTAGCATTAAGGCCCCTAATATTCCAGCACAAAACAAACCATTTCTTAATAGTCTGCATGAAGTCCTCTAGTCTTCCTTGCTTCTGGGCTTCTTCACCTCATCAAGAGGATTCTTGAGCAACTTCTTAGGAGAGAGCTTGGAATGATGGACCCCACAGAGGTTAATCCCAATAGCTTGAATAGTGGCAATTGGAGTAGAAGGAGGGGTTGGGTTAAGGACACAACCCTGACCAATATCAGTATCCTCATCCACCTTACATTCAGCAATAGCAGGCACCAGCCTAGGCTTGACTTTGGACTTTGCTGTCTTCACATCTGAGGGGCCCTTAGGTTTGAAACCATCATACTTATTCTTCCTAGCACTCCTCCTCACTTGGTTTTCCACTATAGGTGTTTCCAATTTCCTCTTCTGACCAACAACCACATCCTGATCAGAACCAAGCTCAGCCAAAGTATTGGTAGGTACAGATAAATCCCTTATTTTCATAGAAGAGGCAGGTCTTACTGTTGGAATTATGCCCTAGAGGCAATAATAAAGATGTTATTGTTATAATTCTTGTTCATGATAAAGTTTATATCCCATGCTAGAATTGTATTAAGCGGAAACTTTGATACTTGTGTGGTTTATGAACAACACCGGGTCCCTAGTACGCCTCTATGGACTAGCTCATTGATTAATGATGGTTAAGTTTTCCTAACCATAGACATGAGTTGTCGATTAATAATGAGATCATGTCATCAGCAAAATGATATGATGGACAGACCCAAATTAAGCAGAGCAATTAGATTGTGTCATCGTGTTCATCTTTGCGAAGCTTTTTCCTATGTCAAATATTGTATTCCTTAGACCATGAGATAATGCAACTCCATGGTATCGGAAGAAGCTTTGAGGTCATCAAACGTCATCCTATGTGAGGGTGATCATAAAGGTGTCTCTTAGGTGATCGGAAAGTACTTGTTGGGTTGTATGTATCGAGATGGGATTTGTCCCTCCCAAGTCGGAGAGATATACTTTGGGCCCACTCGGTAATCGATATCAACACCGCTTGCAAGCACGTGGTCAAGGAGTTAATCACAAAGTGATATCGGATTACGGAACGAGTAAAGTACTTGCCGTGAACGAGATTGAACTAGGTATGCCGATACCGACGATCGAATCTCGAGCAAGTAAAATATCGCGTGACAAAGGGAATATATATATGGGATTAACTGAATCCTGGCATCGTGGTTCATCCAATATGATCATCGATGAATATGTGGGAGTCAATATGGGTTTCCAGATCCCGCTGTTGATTATTGATAGAAGATCATGTCTGCATATTCTCGAACCTGTAGGGTCACACACTTAACGTGTCTCGGCGCTAGGATAGAATGGATAATTGGTTTGTGAGTTTTTGTTCGGAGTCTCGGATGATATCCAGGACATCACGAGAGGTTTCGGAATGGTCCGGAGAATAAGATTCATATAAAGGAAAGTGGTTTTTGGATTTCAGAATCGTTTCGGAGTGTTCGGTATTGTACCGGAAGGTTCTAGAAGCTTCCGGAGTGGGACCAACGTGGCCCCACTTGTCGGAGGGGTGCGTGGGCCTACGAGGGAGTGCCCTGGACGCATTGGGCCAGGGACACAAGGCCCCATAGGCCCAGCCGGCCAAAACCCTAAGGGAAACCCTAGGAAACCTTCTAGAAGGGGGAAGACTTGCCCCCCACTCCACCCTTGGGGCCGCCGCCCTAGGGCTTGGAGGAGGGGTCAAGGGGGCCGGCCAGCCCCCTATATAAGGTGGGGGTGCACCTCCCTCACCCCAAACCCTAGCCGCCATTCTTGCCCTACCTCTCTCTCTCTCCCGACCACGTAGCGAAGCCCTCACAGAAACTCTCCACCATAGCACCACGCCGTCGTGCTGCAGATCCAATCTATCTCTCCACCCCACTTGCTGGACCTAGGAAGGAGGAGATGTCGTGGCACCGTACGTGTGCATCTCTCAGAGGCGCCGCCACTTGCGACGTAGGATCGGATCGGATCGCGAGGAGGAGACGGCGAGTACGACTACACCAACCACGTTCTGTTGAACATTTCCGCTGTGCGATTTCTTCAAGGGTATGAAGATCTCATCTATCCCTCTCGTTGATTGCATCTCCTAGATTAGATCTTGGCTTTCCCGTTTACATCCGTAGAATTTTTTTGATTTACTATGCTGCGAATCCCTTCAGTGGTATCAGAGCTAGATCTATGCGTAGATGTGTTTCACGAGTAGAACGCAATATGCTTGTTGTGGGCGTTGATGTTTTCTATTGCAAGCCTCTTGTTGTATACTTCTTATGACGCGGGATAGTGAGATCGAAGCAGTCCAGGCCAACTTTACGCGACCTCGTTCGCGAGACCGGCTCCGCACTTGACGTGTGGCTTGTTCCATACATGCGGCTGGTGGATGCCAGTTTCTCTCACTATAGTTGTCATGAGATTTACACCGGATGCTGGGAACCATAATATCACCGTTGTGGCTTTCCGTAGGTAAGAATCGTTCTTAGCTTGTTACTCCCATAAGCCACGTAAAACATGCAACAACAAAGTAGAGGCGTCTAACTTGTTTTTGAAGGGAGTGTTTTGTGATATGGTATGACCCAAGATATGATGTGTATGTTGTATGCAATGATCATGTTTTGTAATATTTCACGACTTGCATGTCTATGAGTACACAACCGGCAGGAGCCATATGGTTGTCTTTATAATTGTGTATGACCTGTGTGTCAACTTCTTATGCGCCATGTAATAGCTTTACTTTATCTCTAAGTAGTTAGCAATAGTTGTAGTTGCTGTTCATGGTGGAGGCAATCATGGTGGAATGATGGAGATCATGCTGGTACGCACAAGATGGAGATCGTTGCGCGGAGATTGGCTATACCATGTCACATAAGATTATATGCATGTGATATTTATCCTTTTATGTATCTTATTATGCTTAGATCGCGACGGTAGCACTATAAGATGATTCCTCACTTAAGGATCAAGATAAAACTGTGTTCTCCCCATGTATGCACCGTCGCAAAAGTTCGTCGTGTTCAAGCACCTCGTGATGATCGGGTGCTATGAACTCTAGTTCACATACAACGGGTGCAAGCCAGTTTTGCACACGTGGAAATACTCGGGTTTGAATTGACGAGCCTAGCATGTACAGACATGGCCTCAGAACACACGAACCGAAAGGTTAAGCATGAGTCATATGAATGATATGATCGACACTTTGTTGTCCACCATTGAAACCACATCTCTTCTCGTGAAGATCGGATTAGGTGTGGTGAATTTGGATCGTGTTCACTAAACAACTTGAGGGATGTTGAATTTAGTGGGAGTTCATCTAGTAATTTGATTAAGTTGAACTAGTTATCATGAACATAGTCTAAATTGTACTTGCAAATTTTGTAGATCAAATGGCTAAGTCCAACTTCAACGTTTTTGCTGAGAAAGAAAAGCTTAAGAACAATGGGTCTAACTTCACCAACTAGTTCCGCAATCTGAGAATCATTCTCGCTGGCGGACAAAAGGACTATGTCCTTGAGAAAGCGCTAGGTGACGCCCCTGCTATAGATGCGCCGGCTGATGAAAAGGCTGTTTATCAGTCACGCAAAGATGATTATGGAGTGATTAAGAGTACCGTGTTGTTTGCTATGGAATCGGACCTTCAAAGTCGTTTTGAGGAGTTCTCGGGGCCCTTTGAGATACTTGAGGAACTGAAAACCATGTTTCAGACTCAAGCCCGTTCTGAGAGATATGAGATCTCTGAGAAGTTCTTTAACTGCAAGATGGAGGAAGAGAGTTCCGTTAGTGAGCACGCCATTAAGATGTCGGGCTATACTCAACGTCTTGAGCAACTGGACTGCAAGATTGCAGAAGAGCTCAAGATTGACAGAGTTCTGCAATCACTCCCTCCTAGCTACAAAGGTTTTGCAGTTACTCACAATCAGATTGGTTCCACTGATATGATCACTGAGCTCTTCGCTAAGCTGAAGTCATGGAGGTGGATATCAAGAAAGATAATCATGTGTTGATGGTCAACAAGACCCTAGCTTCAAGAAAGGTAGGGTGCAAAGAAGTCCTTCAACAAAGGAAGCGGCAAGCGTTGCTGTTCTCGCCGAGAAGAAGCTCAAGTCTGGACCTAAGCCGGACACTGAGTGCTTTTATTGCAAGGACAAGGGTCACTAGAAGCGCAACTGTCCGAAGTACTTAGCGGACAAGAAGTCTGGCACCATTAAAGGTATATTTGATATACATGTTATTGATGTTTACCTTACTAGCGCTCGTTGTAGTGCCTGGGTATTTGATATTGGTTCAGTTGCTAATATTTGTAACTCGAAGCAGGAGCTACGGAATAGATGGTGGCTAGCAAGGGATGAGGTGACGATGCGCGTTGGCAACGGATCAAGAGTTGATGTGATGGCCGTCGGCACGCTCTCATTAGTTTTACCTTCGGGATTAGTTTTAAACCTTAATAAATGTTATTATGTGCCTGCGTTGAGCATGAACATTATATTTGGATCGTGTTTATTGCAAGACGGTTCTTCATTTAAATCGGAGAATAATGGTTGTTCTATTTATATGAGTAACATCTTTTATGGTCATGCACCTGCTATGAATGGTTTATTTCTTCTGAATCTCGAAAGCAATGAAACACACATCCATAACATTGAGGCTAAGAGATGCAAAGTAGATAGTGATAATTCGACTTATTTGTGGCACTGCCATCTAGGTCATATTAGTGTAAAACGCATGAAGAAACTTCATTCTGATGGACTTTTGGAGTCTCTTGATTTTGAATCATTTGACACGTGCGAGCCGTGCCTCATGGGCAAGATGATCAAAACCCCGTTCTCCGGAATTGGAGCAAGCAACGGACTTGTTGAAAATCATACATACCGATGTATGCGGACCAATGAGTGTTTCGACGCACGGTGGATATTGCTATTTTATCACTTTTACTAATGACTTAAGTAGATTTGGGTATATCTATTTAATGAAACATAAATCTGAAACGTTTGAAAAGTTCAAAGAATTTTAGAACGAAGTGGAAAACCATCGTAACAAGAAAATTAAATTTCTACGATCCGATCGTGGAGGTGAATATTTGAGTTATGATTTTCTCACGCATCTTAAAGCAAGCGGAATCGTTTCGCAACTCACGCCACCCGAAACACCACAGCGCAATGGTGTATCTGAAAGCCGGAATCAAACTCTATTAGATATGGTGCGATCGATGATGTCTCTTACAGATTTGCCGTTATCATTTTGGGGTTATGCATTACTATGCTGCGAATCCCTTCACTTACACCAAAACCCCTAACAGTTTTCCTATTCTGCCACAGAGTGAAACTTTCCCCAACAAGTTCATGAAAGGTAGCAGGGGACAGCTTGATGCAGGGAAACAGTGACACAAAACTCTGGATCTTGGGCACAAAAGCACTGGAGAACAAAGCCTTGGCCACAGACAGTCTTGCCAGTAGTTCACTATCAATATGTGAGTGATTAGCATGAACCATACAATTCAAAGTGAGAGTGGTGCTAACATCTTGCATGTGCAGATCATGAATGGTAGAACTTGAGCCAGAGTTATCAAAAATGCTGTCATTCCAGGCTTGCGCAGGGCTATCAGCCAAATTAGTGGAAGGTGGATGCACTCCAGCAGAGAAATGCACACCTTGCTCAGCAAGAATAGCCTGAAAATTGATCAGAGGAGGATCCACCATCATGTTTTCCAAAGCAACATTGTTATCCATTGGCATGTGCTGCTGGCCCACATTATTCTGGTTATTGTGAGCACCAAAGGGAGCTCCATTCTGTTGGAACCAGTTAGCAACCTGCTGTTGATAAATTTGCTCTGCAGTCAATTCCACACCATACAGGGGATGTGGGTTACCATCTTCAGGTTCTGGATCCTCGGGAGGGGGAGGAACATCATGCACATGAGAATTCCAATCAGCAGACCTTAACATAATCACAGGAATGGTCCAACTACGCCTAGCACCACCCAACTGCATCATCACAAAACTCTTTGGGACAAACTTAGGATCAACAATCCAGACTTTAGCTAGCACATATTTATTGTTTGACCTAGGTAAGTGCCATTCCGAGAGTAGACCAAAATCATCACAGGCTCTGTTGATATAAAAGTTTGTCTGATAATCAAGGGAAAAACCTAGAAACATAATCCAAATTTCTCTACCAAACTCAGACAAACGCATGTTTCTAGCAGCATCATGTTTGACAAAAGTAACTGTAGTTTCCTCATCCAAGGCAAAGTTCAGACCAATAATAGTATTAGCAGCTATAGCATCATGCAGAGTAAAAGTGTCAATACCAAAAGGGTGATTGTCGAGACGGTGCGGCGGATGACTAGCTTCAACCAGGAGATCAGCAATCTCTAGACGTGTCTGCTCCCTGAACTGGATTGGGATGAATTTGTTGGTTTCAGCGATGACCACATTGTCATGTTGCAGCGGCGGAACAGGGTTCACCACCAGGTATGAACGAATGCGGCGATTGACTGGGCCCGACTCGACCGCCATGCCATCAGGGATGAAGGCAAGGGGATTGACAGGAAAGTTGGCCATGGCAAGGGGGATAGAAGCAACAATGGCGGCGGCGGCCGTCGAAGACCTCGAGTATTGCACAGTATAACAAGGAGGAGACGAAACGACAGGCGAAAATAGAGGAGGCGGAGATGTTTGAGAGGTTGTTACCTTTAATTCAGGTTTATCTGCTTTAACCACCCGGATTTTCTGGCAACATAAATTGGGTTGATTAATGTGTCTCTTCGGTCTCCAAAAAAAGATTTGCCGGGTGCAAGTAGAGGCCCAATGACCAAGATTCTTGCATCTCTTACATCTCAGCCCAACAGTGCATTTATTAGCCAGATGCCCAACACCAAGACATTTAGAGCAGCCGAAATCGGCCCATCTAGCAGCATAACAACAATCACAAGTAGCACCTCGATCACGACAAGCAAGACAAAAACCAAGACACGATACATCAAGGTGATCCTTCAGGCCGCAGGAGCTGCATCGGCCCAAGAATTTGAAAATAACATCTTTAGGCGGAATAAACGGGATATTAACAATCTCTTTGACTTCTTCCTCCGAGTAACTAGCATCCAGAAGATCCATAATTTCCTCAAGTTTGACAATAAGGCAGGAAGCACAAAAGTTTTCAGAAAAGGTCATACTAAAGAAACTCATTTTCTCTCAGTCACATGATGTCGATAAGTTGGCAGGGTGCAAATAAAAATTCCAAATGAAATCTCACAACTAGAATTCCCACGTTGAAAATTAGAGAAATCATTGCTAAAACCAGGGTTAGAGATCACCTTTTGACAATCGAGCTTAGCAGACTTCAACATGAATCGATTCTTAAGTGTCTGAATATTGGGACTGAAACTCAAAGCACATTTGTCTTGACGTTCACTTGAGGAAATAGGGGCAACAACATTCTTCTTGGGAGAATTAAACCCAAATTTAGCAAATTCCAGAACTGATGAATTAGAAATATCATTTGCAGCACTTTCCTTGAGAAAACTGAGATCGGAACGAATTCTTGTAGCACTTGACGAGGTTTCAACTCGTCAATGCCCATTGTTATGGACTTGGGTTTTGGAGAAGATGGGGATGCTGGAGATCGGTTAACATGCAAGCAAACTGGGACACGGATTTACCTGTGTTCAGGCCCCGGAGGGAAAACCCTACTCCCGCTTGTTCCGCTTTTATTATTGGCGGAACCGAAAGTTACAGGGTGCGCAAATTCGATCTGGCGTGGAGGTGTGTATGTCGTAATCGCAGGGTGTAATCGTTGTTGGGTTGTCCTCCTCGTTGGACCCTCCTAGCCTTTATATATGGGGAGGCTAGGTCTCGGGTACCGATACGAGTAGGTTACAAGTTGTATTGAAACTCTAGTTTTGTTCTTCAAGGATCCGAAGGCGTCATGGGCCTAGGCCACCCGAAAATCTTCATGGGCTGGCGTATATTGGTCGTGGGCCTTCCTTGGGCTAGACCAGGTATGCTGAAGTTACGTACCCGTAGGGTATAACCATGTCAGTAGCCCCCGAGTGTTTAGTCGAATCGTAGATTCGGCTGAGGACTCTTCAATCCTTCGGTGTAACTCGTCTTTCAAGAGAATGTAGGGATTGTTGATGCGCAGTGCGACTCACCCGACGGATCAGGGTCGCTTAATCGCCTTAGGACAAAACAACACGATCTTCTTCGTCTGAGTCCCTCGACTCGAACCCGAACATATGTCATGGCGTAATTCGACTCGAGCCGCGGAGGACTTACATGAGTGGAATTCGGTTTTTTAAATGATGTACCAACGTCTGGCGGGATTTTTCATCGCACTGCTGGTGCGGATTCATACTAGCGAGAGCGCAATCAAAGTGCTGCCGTGCCATCGATGATATCCAGAGGTCTTATCTTTGCGTCGCACGCAGCATCCGAATGTTTATCACCGCTAAGGTGTTTCGGTGGCCAAGGAGGATGTTACTCACTTAGCATTAATTGGGGCAGAGTTAAAAGTTTTTGCATGCGGATCCGAAGATCGCAATCGAAGATTTCATAGGGTGCACGACCAGCGCTCCCTATGGGAGTAGCCCCGAGTGTCTGCTCGAGTCGTGACTCGGCGGAGACTTTAGTGCAAGCATTGCTCAGTTGTTTAGTCTGAGGACTCAAAATTTTCGGATGCTGAAATCCTTCCTCCCTATGGAGTAGCCCCGAGTCCGTAGTGGAGTCGTGGACTCGACGTAGGACTCAAGCTCTTGTGTGTGAACGGCCATCGCCCAGCTTTGAGTAGCCCCGAGTGTCTGGCGGAGTCGAGACTCGGCGAGACTTGAGTCTTGTATCATGCAACGGTAGTAGGAAAATCTCGTATGCATCGCTGACCCGGAAGTACATCGGTGCGCGACCAGCGCCCCGATAGGAGTAGCCCCAAGTATTTAGTCGAATCATAGATTCGAGTGAGTACTTTTAGTGGAGCCGGGTTATTGCTAGTATAGCTGTTGATGACGCTCTTGACGATCAATGACCTCGCCGCTCACGCGCCAGAGATGACTTGATCGACGGCGCGGGTCCCACTTCCTGACTTTGAATTGACCGTCACGCGGCGTGAGAGATGATTACGGCGCTTCCTCGATTTCCGCCAGAGTGGACGCCGTGGGAACGACGGTTCGCTTTGGTGCCGACACGTACGCCAGATCTGCCGCTGGCGTTAGGTCTTCTTGATGGACGGTCAGCGGCATCGCCTTTTGCTGTTATAATCCATGGTGAAAATCGTGGTTTGTTTTCACCCCACCACTTCTTTCGTTTTAATGCCTCTTTGTGCTCGAGCGATTCTTTCTGCGTGCTGAGAGTTACTTTCGCATTTCTTTGTCTTCGCTGCTATAACGACACCACCGCCAGAAGCGCCATGGGAAGCCAAAGAAGTCTTCGCCGCAGCGGGGAACCAGCGCCGCCGAGGCAAGAAAGGCGCCGCTGCTCGTGTCACCGATGGTGGTGGCGGCATCGAGACGCTGGAGAGCGATCTCCGCAGCCGCGCGAAGCGAGCTCGATTCCGCAGGACACGACGGCCGTGAGACTCCCCGGTAGTGAGGTAATTCCCGCCCCCATCCGGGTATCGGGTTATGTTTCGCCTTCGCTTTATGTGGGTTTGCGATCCACCATGACTTCCTTCGTGGATCGCTTTTTTCTACGGGTTCAACTCCATCATCTGCCTCCCAACTCCCTTCTCCACATTGCGTGTTTTATCACGCTTATGCAGTGGCTTGGCATTGAGTCACTTTGGCCTCTTCCGAAGCTGTATTCCGTGAGGAGGCCCTGGTTCGGATGGTGTGTATCCCATTGGGGTTTCATCATCTCTTAGTCCCGATGTCCAATTCTTTTCCTTCTCCATGTCCGAATCTGTCCAAGATCAAGGAGGAAATGGTTTTACATCCGTGACTCCGTCTGGGCAAGATTTTGGTCTCGTTCTTTTGACCCTCCCGCTTAATTGTGAAGAAGAGGTCTTGGAAAAATCAGATCTTAGACGGTGAGGTGGCGGAGATAGAGGCCTTGTACCGTCGGGTGGAGGAGCTCCAATTGATTCCTGAGAAGGAGGTGAACGTGTCGACATTATCCGGTGTTTCTTGAGCGCCGGTGCAGCCGCCTGTGCTAGAGCGCACCGATGTTCCTAGATTGGGCGCCGTGATCCGACGAGGGTTTCGAGGAGAAGGTCTCCGAGGTGGACCTTGACAAGGATCTTCGCGTCGTTGAAGTTCAAGGTCGAAAAATCCCGGAAGTCGCCGACTCCTCCTTTTCGCCGATGTTGGTCGTGCTAAAGGTGTAGATTTGCACGTAGTGCTTCCGTATGTTTTTGTCGCCAGTACTTGTGTCCTTTGTTTGCTAAAAGTTTCTTCTCATCTTGTAGAGCTTCAAAGTGCCAGGCATGGCGCCACCATTGCCCAAAAGGTATCCGAATGCCCTGGATAGTGAAGTGGTGGATTCCGTGTCCGAGCTTCCTTCGGCGCGATCTCCGGCGGAGGATGCCGACGAATCGAGTGAAGACCATTCGAGTAAGCGATCACGGAGCTCGAGCGAAGTCTTCGATGCCTCGACCTCCGACTCCCGTGAACTCGGGTCTTGAGCGCCATGATGATGTTCGGGGGTTCGCCTTCTCCTATTCCTGCTGCTCCTGTGGCGAAATGTTGTTCGCACCCGCCAAAGAAAGTGGAAGAAGGAAGAGAAGAAGGAGGAGAAGAGGGCCCGGAGGGCTTCTCCTATCTTTAACCTGAGCGCGTTGGGCTCGTAAGTGTGCTTGTTGCCACTGTTGTCTTTTGCTCACTTGTTATTTTTGCACCGTGTTGATTGGTTCAGATGTAGGCAATCCTCCGACGGCTCTAGTGATGGAGCGCGAGATGGGGGAGTCCAACATTGCGTCGCCGCCTCCGCAGACGGTGGCGACGTCGGGTGGTGCTGCACCAGTTCCTCTTGTGCAGGAGAGGCTGGTGGTTGCGCCTCAGAATTTCGCAGGCGGGCCTGCGGGTTCGCCTTCGGAGCACGTAAGTTTTTCTGCTTCATGTCACGGGGGGAGCCCCCGGGCGTCTTCGTGTGCTGATGTTGTGTTTGCTTCTTTGTTTTGGGCGGAGCCCCCAAGTCATGCTCTTATCGCTATTGCTTTTTCCGCAGCCTTATGTCCGAGAGGCCAAGCGGCTGGTGGAGGAGCACCGACGCTGGAGGTGAAACTGCAGAATGCAAGGTATTCGCTCGCCTTGTAGTACTTTTTTGTTTATCCTTGTCCTGTTTGTTGACACTGGCTTGTTGTGAATGCAGAGGAGCATAATGACTCTCTTCGTGAGGTTGATGCTCTGAAGAAGAGCCTTAGACAATTGGAGCAGAAGGCGAAGCCGCCACGAGGCGAAGAGCGCCTTTGAGCCGGAGCTGTCAAAGGCAGCCAAGCGAAGAGCGCCGCAGCAGGAAGCCGCAGGTCGTGAGGTAGGAGTAGCGAGAAGCTCATGGCTGCCAAGGCTATTTCGGTGAGTGCTAGCTTTTGTACTTGCTTTTTTTCTTGGTGCTCTTCTATGTTGCTATTCTTCATGTTTTCTTCGTTTTGTCTCGTATGCCGCAGCATCGAAGTTTGACTGGTGCTCTAGAGCACGGAGTGCTCGATGATGCCACTGCGGGCGGTCAAGACCGCCGCAAAGACTGCTGCCAACTCCCTTGCCAAGGCAAAGGAGGTCCTTGGTCGCTTCTACCAGAGCTCTTCCCAAGGCGCAACCCTTGAAGATGTGGGTGCTCTGGCAGAGGCTCTGTCTACCGGTTACCGCAGCTGCATAAGCGCAAGCGAAGGGCATCGGCGCGTCTGCCGGGATGGCGATGGCCATGGCGGCCGGGCGGAGCTGGACTTGCCCTGATCACTTCGGATGCCGACTGCGGATGGATCGAGGTAGCCTTCGCTGCTTACTCCGCCGCTGCGCATTTATATGGGCCCAAGCTCATTGACTTGTTGTCTGAAGTACGCCAGCAAGCAGGGCGAGGCCAAAGCTAGCGCCTAGCTCGAGGCGATTTCTGTCCTACGCCTTAGGCATAGGAGATGTAGGGTAGTATGTAGTTTACTTTTGCTGTAAATATCTTTGTAGCACCATTCTTGAGCCACGCAGTGGCCTTATTTAATGAATTCCTCCGAGTTGGGCTTTATCTTTGGCTGAGTCTGTGCCTTCTTTTCTTCTCGCTTTAGGTTCCTTCGGTGTTGACCTTGGTACTTCATCCGAAAGGCCCTTGCAGCATCGTTGGATGATTCCTCACAGCTCGCTCATGAGATCGCTGCGCGCAGCTTGGAGAGGATTTGCTTGGCTACGCGTCGGCCGACGCTTGGAAGTCCAAAGCGCATCGTAGTGCAGCCAGAGAGGAATACTTGATGGCGGAGCTGGGTCGGCTGTCCGAGCAGCTGCAGCAGTAAGTTGATCCTTCTTTCGGTCGTAGCTTAGTTCTTCGGGTGAGCTGGCCTTACTCTTGTTCTCAGCTGTTGTCGCAGGTGCGAATCTCGGCCCAAGGAAGAAAAGGAGCACATTGCTGTTCGAGTCAATTGTTTGACTCAACAGACATGGAAGCCGGTGGCTTTTTGGGTGGATCGCGATCGCCATGGTTCCGCGACGGTGCAGGATCGCGTCTTCCGTGTTTCGCGGTGCTCCGCCAGTGCGCATATCGCTGTCCTCGGTGTTGCACGCCATGTTTCCGTTGATGGCGCGCCGACCCTTGCAGGTCTTCCGCGAAGTTTCGAGTGCCAAGCAATGTCAAGGAGCTGGTGCGGCAGCAGCTTGTCGCAGGGGTGAAGGCTGCCTTGTCTCTTGTGAGGTGCATCGCTCGATGTAGATTTGGCTTGTGGCGACTAGGCCACCTCCTCGCCAGATGGTGGCGAGTGGAATATGCGTCCACATTACGCTGTAAGGCAAGATGCGAACAGATTGTAGATTTGTTTGAGCAGCGTGCTCGTGCTATTCTGTAATAGGTAGAACCTGAAAATAAACAGATAAATGTAAAATTTGTATATTGCGGCGGTATGTGCCCTTTGTTGTAAAGGTTTGCTTGTTAGCGAGCACGCAGTGCTTTGATTTAGTACGTGCCCTTTTCGTTAGCCTGACGTGGTCACCTACTCAGGTGTACATGTGTTGTCCTCAGTCGATGAAATCGTGAGGTGGGAGCCCCGAGCTGCTTTTGTCCTCGCCCATGAAATCGTGAGGTGGGGGAGCCCCGAGCGCTGCTTTTGTCCTCGGTCGATGAAATCGTGAGGTGGGGGAGCCCCGAAAGCGTTAGTAGCATGTGACAAAGTTGCAGAGAAATAGTCAACCAAGGTTGGGAGCAGACACTTAGCTTTATTTGTAGCGTAATGGAGGAGGTACATGGTTCGGCCGAGTAGCCTTGGCCGTAAGCCTTATTGAAAGTAAAAGGGGTACATTGCCCATTTCTATGGGTAGAATCGTCGCAGGTGCGAGATGTTCCATGGGTTGGAGTATGCGACTCCAAACTCCACGTGCTTGAGGCGATAGGCGCCACCTGGGATGACTTCGGTGATGACATAGGGTCCTTCCCATGGCGAATCGAGTTTGTTCGGTCGCTTTTGCTTGAGTCGCAAGACGAGGTCTCCTTCGACGGCGATTCGGCACAGCCGCGCTGTGATAGTTGCGGAGACTTTGCTGGTACACCGGATCTAGCTTCCGCTATATCCCGTGCTTCGTCGAGTGTGTCGACGGCGTCTTCGAAAGTGCAGCCGGATTCGCCTCGCTGTAGCAACGACTGTGGAGCTGGTGACGATTTCGGTAGCAAGTAGCCTCAGCTCCGTACCATGAAGAACGGTGTGTAGCCGGTGGAGCTGTTTGGCGTGAAGTTCGTAAGCTCCACAGATGACGGTAGCTCTTTCGCCCGCTTGCCGCCTTTGTGCTCGAGTGAGCTCATGAGGCGCTTTCTTGATGCGCCGATTAGGCCGTTGGCCTTT
Organism: Avena insularis; assembly: GCA_023614405.1. Lineage (NCBI taxonomy): Eukaryota > Viridiplantae > Streptophyta > Magnoliopsida > Poales > Poaceae > Avena > Avena insularis. The sequence continues at coordinate 312,778,071 of CM042693.1, read as the reverse complement.
TCCACTTGCCCGTTTGTTTGCGGGTGCGCCACTGAGGCGTACGTGATATTGATCCCGAGGCCTTCGCAGAAGTCCTGGAATTCTTCGGAGATGAAGTTTGATCCGTTATCGGTGATGATGTCAGCGGCGTACGCCAACCTGTAGACTATGGATTCAAAGAACTTGACGGGCGGTTTTGCCCTTCCGTTGGTGATCGCATGGCCTCGATCCACTTGGTGAATTTGTCGACTGCGACCAAGAGGAAGACGTGTCCTCCCTTCGAGGATTTTGGCAGTTTGCCGATCATGTCAAGGCCCCATTGAGCAAAGGGCCAAGCTATGGGTATGGGTCGGAGTTCGGACCCAGGTGCGTGTGGTTTGTCGGCGAACCGTTGGCACCCGTTGCATCTTCGGACGATGTCCTTTGCGTCGCTCATGGCCGTTGGCCAATAGAATCCTGCTCAGAGCTTTGGCGACAAGGGAGCGGCCTGCGTGGTGGCCGCAGATGCCCTCGTGGATATCTTGGAGTATGGTCTTGCCATCGCTGATGGTGACGCACCGTTGTAGGACGCCTGTAATGCTGCGTTTGTACAGTTCACCGTTGATGATGGTGAAGGCTTTTGACCGACGAGATATGCGCCGGGCATCTGCATCAGGTTGACCATGGCGACTTCGGTATCCAACTTTTCGGGTCCTTCTTGACCTTCGGGTAGCGTAGCCCCCGAGTGTTCTGCTTCTTCGGGTGATCCCTTGGGGAATTTCCGCTGGATGGATGGCACGCAGATCTGTTCGAGGAACACACCTGGTGGTACTTTTGCACAAGTGGAGCCGATGTTGGCGAGTCTATCGGCCTCCTCGTTGCTCTCTCTTCCGACGCGTCAAGTTCGCAGCCGTCAATTCTCCTTCGAAAAGGCGTTGTATAGCGCGCGTACGCGATCATGTTTTCGGCGTGCCGTGACTCATTCATCGTCTGCGGACGACAAGGTTGGAGTCACCGTAGATGACCAGCGCTGCGGCGCCGCATATTTTTGCCATCCGCATGCCATGGATGAGGGCCTCAGATTCGCCTCGTTGTTGGAGGCTCAATTTCATCCGGCGACGATTTCATCTTGTCATCTTGGGAGGTCAAGATGACTTCCCCGCCCGCTTCGCTTCGCTTGGAGCCGCTAAATGCATTGTCCGTGATTGCGACATGTCTGGGTGTCGCAGCTCCAGCTCCATCCAAGGCACCGTGAAGTCCGGAAGGACTTGAGATTTGATTGCGGTCGCTTCGTAGATGATGTCCAGGTGATAGTTCGATGCCCCACAGGCCACGCGCCCCGTGGCCTCGGATTGTTCAGATGCTGTTTAGGGTGCTCGTTGACGACCGTCACCAGATGCTCCAGGAAGTAGAGGCTCAGACGTCGAGCCGTCATGAAAACCCCTTAGGCCAGCTTCTGGAAGAGCCGGTACCGCTGGTTTGTTGGAGTGAGAACCTCGCCGAGGTAGTAAATTGGGCGTTGTACCCTATGGGTCTTGCCTTCTTCGGTCGTTCGACCATGAGTATCTGTCGACCACCGGTGTGTGGCTGCTATGTACAACAGGGCTCGCGCTCTTTTGGCGTGACCAAACGGGCGAGGTGGAGAGCCGCTTGAGGTTTTCGAATCGCCGTTGGCTTCGGTGTCCACTGAACTTGTCTGGCGCTGTTAGCTGGTAAAATGGTAGGGCCTTCTCGCCCATGTGGCTGATGAACCTGCTTAGTGCCGCTACTCGCCCTGTGAGCTGCTGAACGCCCTTGAGGTTTTTCGGCTTCTCCATTGTCATGATAGCTTTGATTTTCTTCGGGTTCGCTTCGATCCCTCGTTGAGAGATGAAGTATCCAGCGGTGACTGAGGGACGCCTTGGCGCACTTTTCTGGATTGAGCTTGATCCTGTAGCGATCAAGGTTGTCGAACGTCTCGCGGAGATCGTCGATAAGTGTTCTTGCCTCCTTGGTTTTGATGACTATGTCGTCGACATAGACTTGGACGTTATGATCGATCTGGTCCTTGAGGCAGGCTGCATGCATCGCTGGTATGCGGGCACCGCGTTCTTTAGCCCGAAGGGCATTGTGTTATGTGAGATACTCCGAACGGTGTGATGAACGCCGTTTTCTCTTGATCTCCAACCTTGAGTCGAATCTGGTTATAGCCTGAGTAGGCGTCGAGGAAGGAGAGTTTCTCACAACCTGCAGTCGAATCAATGATCTGGTCGATCCGAGGAGAGGAAGTGGTCCTTAGGGCGGTGTTTGTTTAGTGACGTGAAGTCTCGCACATCCGCAGGATGTCCGTGTCCTTCTTCGGGACCATCATCGTGTTTGCCCACTCGCTTTCCTTGATTTCCGGATGAAGTCTGCTGCGAGTAACTGTTGATCTCTTTGCCGATAGCTTGCTCGTGGCTCGGCAGTCTTCGGATGGACTATTTGACGGCTTGGTGTGCAGGAAGACATTGAGTGCGTGCTCGGCGAATTCCACGAACTCTGGCATGTCCGCAGGACACCAGCGAAGATTTCCCTGCTCACGGAGGAATTGACGGCCGCTTTCCTATGCGGTGTTGAGGTCGTTGGCGATTAGCGCCGTCTTGGAGGCATCCGCTGGATGGACCTGTACTTTTTGCCGTTGATGGTGGAGTCGAAATACATATCAGGTGCGTTACCTTGGTGACCGGGGTAGCCCATTGTCCCATGCGCTTCGCGAGCTCTACAAGCTCGCCTTGCATGCCGAAGGATTGGGAGATTTTGTTGAAATCCTGTCGCATTGGTCCGATCGGGTGAAGCTCCGTGGATGTGATGACGCCTTGGTCCTGGCATCTTGAGTAGTAGGTATGCGTAGTGTGGGGCTGGGAACCTGCGAATGCTACGCGTCCCGTGATGGCGTGGTATTGCGACGGCTACCCACCACTTCAATTCTAGGCGCTCTGCCGAAAGTTGTCCGTGTCCGAAGATGACGCCGAGCCCTATTTTGCCTGGGGAAGATGCCTTCCACAGGACAATGTCGTGGAACGTTGTGTCGATTGTTCCAGTCTGCATTGCGGGATCCGCATAGCTTCTAGAGTGCTTGCGAATATTAGGTTGATGCGCTGCCGCCGTCCATGAAGACGCGACTCATCTCAAGCCTCCGATCTGCGCCTCCGGCACCGTGGCAGCATGACCTGGGCGAGGATCCGCAAGGTGATCCGCGGGTGAATGTGATGCAGACTCCGATCCGCCGAGGTACTCGTGGATTGCAAGCGGAGTTGTCACGGCCATGTTGATTTGTCGGGTGATTTTCTTCGCACCTGTTTGTGGGACGCCCTTCGTATCATATTGAGTGCTCCTTTTGGTGGGGAGCGACCCGGCGTTGTTTTGATACTGGTGCGACTGGTTGATGTGGGCCTCAATAGGCGGTGAAGGAGCTCCGTGTGCTATTTCGCTTTGGCGCAAGTGCGTTTCGACGCAAGAATTGGAGCTTGTTGCCTCATCGTACCATGCTTTCGCTGAGTTTCGAACTCGCGGCGGTCCTTGAGCATGTGGCTAGCTTTCTTTTGCCATCTTGTTTGTCGATGTAGAAGTGGATGGTGCATGGACCCAAAAGTTTGTCGAGTGTTGAAGGTCCGTTGTCGCGGCGCAGCGGCGTTACACTGCGTTGGTCGTCGTTGTCGCGGAAGTTTCGCTGCGATATCCTCTGGCTAACGGCTGTTGTCGTTACGGCGGTCGGCGTGCCGCTGCGACCATGTCGGGTCCGTCGCGGTCCTCGTAGACGCCGGTCTCCTCTTCTTTGACATTCGCGTCTTCGGCCGTAGTCGTCTTCTTCATCTCGATTGCGCCCTGGATGCAATCTTCGCCATCTGCCCAACCGCATTGGCGATTTCCATGAGCTGGTCGAGTGTCTTGGGCTTCTGGCGTCCAAGTTTCTCCTTGAAGTCTGGCGTTTGACGCCATCCCCGAAGCGTCGATGGCCCGCTCTTGAGATGTGTCTGCGGAGTTCTTGGTCGTGAACCAGCGTAGTATGTCTGGCGAATAGATTCACCCGTTCTCGAGTGCGGGCTCGCAGCTCTTCAATTGAGGCGGGCCTTTGCTGGTGCCTTTGAAGTTTTGGATGAAGCTATGGCGAGCTCCTCCCAGCTTCGGATGGATCCCGATGATAGGTGATGAGCGGACCACGCTTTGTCACCGCGGTGAAGGCATTGCATGGCGGTTTCTTTGTTGCCTCCGTGAAGCTTGACGGATGGATGATGGTCTGAGCCAGGACTTTGGATCTTGCGTGCCGTTGAACTTCGGAGTATCCGAAGGAAGCTTAAAGTTGCGTGGCATCTGTGTTCGCCGGACGGATCTGCTGAAGCATCGAGCCCGCAGTTCTCCTTCGTCTTCATCCATCTCAGATTCGGATGAGCATGCGCGTTTACGCGTGCTTTGTCGATCTTGGCGCCGTAAGCTTGTCTCTGGCGTCGTAGTCGTGTTTGTGGCGGTCGAGCTCTTCTTCCTTCGAGGAAGGTCGTGTTCTTCTTCATCTTGGATGAGGAGTGGGGCTCGGCCGCGCTGGCGGAGCTTTCTTCTTCGGCTCCGTAGGAGCATCTTCGTGGAGCGCAGCTCCGATTAGTCCTAGTCCGGTGAGTGCGGACCTATGCATGGCCCTTTTCGGGTCCCCCTCCGGAGGTGGGTGAGCCGCAAGATACGCAGTGGCTGCCATGATCGCGGCTTGTGGCGTCTTCGGGGTGATGTTGCCGTCGGCGTCCATATCCATGAACGATGTGTGGAGGGTTCGGGTCACGTCACGCCACTCCTTCGGGTCCATGTTTTCCACCCGAGAGTGGTGCTTGTTTCCCTGATTTCCGTTTGTGCTGGAGCCGGGTCCCATGGCGGAGAGCGCAGCTCGTCGCCGACCGGACTCGTAGAGCTTTCTTGCGTTTATCGAGCGTCTCCTGCATCTTGACTTGCTTCTTGTGCTCCTCGATGAGGAGGTAGTGGTATGCCATCAGCAGGTCACATGGGGAGTCCAGAGGTAGGACTATTTCGCCTGCGACGGCGCGGCGTGCTTCGGCCCATCCTTCTTTGCTAAGTTGGATGAGGTGGCCCCTGTTTTCCCCGTTTTCGCCGTTTCCGCCCTGCGGGTTGGGGTTGGGCGGGTTAGGCGTGTCTTCGCCGGTTTGGATGATTGCGCGCGCATGATAGCGCTGAGATTGGTTGTCTGCCGCAGCTTCGGATTCGAACCGTGGGTCCCTTCATCCGAAGGTGGATCGCCAGTCGGAGTTGCGGCAGCTGCTGTAGAACTCATCTGTTGATGGTGACGTGCGTAGCACGGGGTGTGGAGCCCACGAAGCGGGCCTGATCGGCGGCACGGGCATCCGCTCGGGGAGGCGGAGGGTGCCAGCTTGTCCCACCTGGAAGCAGAAGCTCCCGAACAGAATTTCGAGTCCGTCGCCTACGGGCTCGAAATCCTTCATGGTGGCTGGCGAGTGGGCGGTGAAGTCGAAAGCGCCGAAGAGGAGGTGATTCTCCGTCGCTGAGGAGTTGTAGATCGATCGGGTCGGAACCGTCACGGCCGCACAATCAGCAGCCCCAATTCCCACAGACGGCGCCAATTGACGAGGTTTCAACTCGTCAATGCCCATTGTTATGGACTTGGGTTTTGGAGAAGATGGGGATGCTGGAGATCGTGGCACGGTTAACAGACAAGCAACCAAGGGACACGGGATTTACCCAGGTTCAGGCCCGGAGAAAACCCTACTCCGCTTATGCGCTCTTTTATTGCGCGGAACCGAAGTTACAGGTGCAGATTCGATCTGGCGTGGAGGTGTGTATGTCGTAATCGCAGGGTGTAATCGTTGTTGGGTTGTCCTCCTCGTTGGACCCTCCTAGCCTTTATATATGGGGAGGCTAGGTCTCGGGTACCGATACGAGTAGGTTACAAGTTGTATTGAAACTCTAGTTTTGTTCTTCAAGGATCCGAAGGCGTCATGGGCCTGGGCCACCCGAAAATCTTCATGGGCTGGCGTATATTGGCCGTGGGCCTTCCTTGGGCTGGACCAGGTATGCTGAAGTTATGTACCCGTAGGGTATAACCATGTCAGCACTCCTATGTGAAACCTCCACAATCTCTTCATTGGAACTCCAACTAGACCGATTAATAAACCCTGAGACATCTGGATGAATTCCGCGAAATAAAGAGAAATGACAAACAAAATCTGGCCAGATCCGATCCTTAAGTCCATAGATAAAATGACCCACTTTATTTGAGGACACCGAGAACCGAAAACGTCGATCACTGAGTTTGAAAACCCTAAAACCTTGAGCCAAACCACCAATGCAACATTGGAGTGCAACACCAACCGATACTTCAGATAATGCAAATGTAGCCGAGGAGAAAGAGACCACAAGAAAGAATTCCTTGGCCCCTGCAGAGGGGGAGAAGTGAACTATAGATCCAAACCTTGCATGAACCTGATCGGCCAGGGCTTGGCCAGGTGAAAAATCCTAGTGGATGAGAGCCTCCATGGGGATGAGAGAATAGATCACAGAGAGGGGAGCAGGATGGTAGGAATGGAATGGCTGAAGGATGGTCGGAGAAGGAGATCGCCGGCGGTGGGTGTCTAGGGGGTGGGAGGGGCTCCATCAAGTCTTCTTCCCCGACTTGTCTAAGTTCATACTCATCTATACACTAAAACACATTTAGATACACTAGAAAAAAATGATATCAACTAATTTGCAACGCAGGAAACACAAAAGATCAATGTGTTTTTTCTACAAACAATGGATAAAGGGTTTTAAGGGTTGATATTTGGAGGTTTAGAGAATGTACATTAAGGACATGTTTGATTCAAAGGATTTTAAACTTATAGAAATAGGAAAACTACAGAAATGATATGTCATGACATGTGCAATACTACAGGAACGAAAATGGAGGAATTAGCTGCAGAAGTTGTTTGATTGCATCTCATAAAAAACACAAAAAATTTGTATATAGATTGAATACATGTTATAGTTGTCATAGACATATAGAAATTTTTTCAAGAGGTCTAACCTCTTGTTAGAAATCCTATGAAATTGTAGTATAGGAAAGAAATTCATAGAAATTTTGAAGGGTTCAATCCTTTAAATCAAATAGCCTCTGTAGAAAAAAATTACTATTTATAAATCCTTTAAATCAAACATGCTGTAATTGGGTCGACTACCGACGAAAGGACATGGAAAGGAACAGGCGCCAGCCCTTGCCTCACAAGTTGAAACTTGAGTGGAAGACGTCAAGGCAACTGACCCTCGGTTTACTTGAAACAACCAGAGTTTGGTATGAGAAAGGTTCATATAAATTCAATACAAAAGCTGACTCCGTGGCCCAATGGATAAGGCGCTGGTCTACGAAACAAGAGATTCTGGGTTCGATCCCCAGCGGAGTCGATTATGTATGTCCATGTCTTAACTTTTTTGCACCATTTTCTCGTAAAAATTTATCATCCATTTTGATGCCACGTTTTTATTCGTACGGTGCATTGGAGAAGTTTGACTCCACCAATTCCTTCTCTTGTGGACTGTGGTGGTGCCAATTTAAATACGGATGGCCACGCTAGTATTTCCCTTCCGCCCTTCCATCTCTTCCTAAATTTCCGGCGCCTGAAACCCCAAACCCTCGTCTCAATGCCTCTGGGCTCGTCGGGGTGCGGGTGCCGCCGCCACGGCGCCAGCAACCTCGAGTCCTCCCGTCCTTGCTGCCGCACTGCGCCGCCGTGGTTCTGCGCCCGGTGCACGTTATCCAACCCCCCCAATGTCGTCGTCTGCCAAGTCTGCGAGGCCGCGCGCCCCGTGGAGATAGACGCCGCCGAAGAGTCCCCAGGGATACCCCCGCACAGACGGTGCGAGAGAAAGAGGTGGGAGCGCGCGGCGTCGCCGGACGTCGTGGAGGTGTGCGCCGACGATGGCGATCCCGCCGACGGAGGGGATAACAGGGCGACTGCGGCCAATAAAGGTTTGTTTTTGGGGGTGCGGATCAGAATATCGGGGTTAATGTTGCTGAGTTGAAAGTACGAATCGTTTCTAGTGGCTTTTATTCGTGTGCTTGGGGTCTTGTCGCCGTCAATTTTTCATCATTTTTAATCGTGTTTAGGGTTTCTTCGGTTCTTGATTTGATCTGCTAGGCTTTTGTTTTCTTATCCCTGGACACCGTATTTTGCGATCTCATGCTGTCAGGGTTGCAAGGTTAGAGTATTTGTCGGCAAAGGCTTGTCTCCACACGAGTAGATCAATTGCACCTAAGGTCGATCTATTACTTAGCTTGTTGGAGATGCCAGACCACCAAACACAATCCATGGTCACCTGTCATAATACTGGGTAAATTGTCTAGAATTTATGATAATGCTAGAGTGGATTGTCCTATTGAACATGCCTGATTGCTCATAATATTTTGCTAGCGTGATAAAACCAAAGTAGGCATTGTGATTAAACCGATTCGGGAGTAAATAATGCAACGATAAGCAAAAGTTATGGATGGGCAGTCATTGCGGTATATGGTGAACACTAAAATCACTCTACTTCAAGTTAGCTGCAATTTAATATCACTCATTGAGCACTGCCGAAGACGACGACGGAGGTGTTGGTGCCTCAGATGAGGCGCGTCGACTGCAATCAGCAAAAACATTGGAGTGTTGTATATCAAAACTGATAAGTAAAATGGATGTAGGCTGAACAATATACCTCGTTCTAATTTGTGGTGTGACAATTTTTGTAAAGGTGTTACCATGGTTTCTAATTCTAGCCTGAACACGCTACTTCTCTTGATACAAGTTACCGGTGTTCTAATAAGCGGTGGCCGTCTAGGGTGGCTGCCTTGCCCCGACTAGCCTGTATATGCGTTCCCGGTTTTAGAAAACTACAAATTACAAAGTAATTTCCATCTGATGGGTTCTTTCATTTATCTTGCACTAAATGGCCTTGTTCATGTATTTTTCCTTCCTTCGAACTCAAACCCTATTTGTTCCATTATTTTATTTTTGAATTACAAAATCCTTTCACTGAGCATGTTTTGATCATCCGTATGTCCTTTCATATGTAAGATACATATACTATTTGAATCACCCGGACATTGTGAAATGGCTCCTATGCTCCCGGATTGAACAAAAGTCTCTAGAAATACTTAAGTGCGTCATCTGAATTTGTTTACACATGTACCTGTTCAGGTCTTGTATATGATGGTTAATTTTCATTGGAAACAATAAACATTTGTTGCACCCAGGGGAAAAGAAATAAAAAGTCAGTGCTGTAAAAAGTAAAAAAGCAACTTTAAAGGCCTAAAGTTGGTTTTTAAACACAGGTCACATTGACCCCCTTTTCAGTAAAGTTTACAGACACCTAGAAGACTAATATGAACATGTGTAAATTGTCTATTTTTTTTCATTTAACATATTTTCTTTTTCCACCCGGCTGCATGTGTTCTGAGATGCATCTTTCAGTTAACCTGTCGCTGTCTTATATTCTCATGCAATGGCATTAATGGAGTTAGTTCAGTTGGTCACCTCTAGTCTACCTCTGAAATGTTGCCTTTTGTATCACACTTTAATATTTGTAGATGTATCGACTGATTATATTTGAGAAGCGTTGCATCTGCTCCTTTTATGTAACAGCATTCAGAATTAATCTAGTCAACCTCTGGAAATATGTTTTTATACCATTCTTTAAGATATATAGCAATTGATTGCATTTCAGTGCCGTATTATATGCTCCCTTTTAGGCAACATGATTCTGAATTAATCTATCTTTAGTTTTTACTTTAAATGGTTAGTAAGTTTAACATTACTACATACTAAAAATATGTTGATTGTAATGACAACTGTGTTCACTGATCACAAATGATGCTTTTGTATTTACACTGCTGTGTTTATTGATTAATTAAAATATGATACCCCGGGCTTATCCTATTACCCATGAATGTTATACAGATTAATCTAGTACACATTCGAGGTGAAGGTTATCTTAGATATATTATTGTACCTGGTTGCCATTTTACCTCCTAAGTTGTTTACTTGTTTTTATAAACAGTAGACTGATGTACAAAACAAATGTTTACCACCCTTTGTGATGGTAAAATAGTCAGCTACTTATGCAAGTTATAAGTTACTATAATTTTTCAAGATGCCTTTGTGCTACTGTCTTGGTATAAACTAGGAAACTTATTCAGATAAGACCTTTAAAATCATGACATACAATGTCTGGTTCCGGGAGGATATAGAAGTACGCAGAAGGATGGATGCTCTTGGAGGTCTTGTTCAATACCACAGCCCAGACCTTATATGCTTCCAGGTCCAGAATTCGAGCTTGCACTATCTTGTTTTCTCCATCTCAATGTACCTCATATATAGAACTGCAGGAGATTACACCATACATATATCAACTTCTGCAAAGCTCTAATTGGTGGCAAGAGTACAAGTGCTCGTTGTCTTCTGAGGAGGCCATGCGGAGACATTATTACTGCATGCAGGTAATCCCTACACTAAACTTTATAATGTACACACGAGTCAAAGGTTTCAAGCATGTAGAAATGTTGATTTGTAGGTCCTCTCTTATGAAGTCCGACATGCTCCCTCCCTCCCTCCCTCTGTGTGTGTGTGTATTACAAGATAAGAAATGAAGATACTTTGGGTAGGCTCATGGAGCATAGTCTACAGGCAAGGATTAAATCCAGGTTGGTTGCTTAGGCGCCATGGCTGGAAGCAGTAGGCGCTGCTCTACATACAACATAAACAAAGAACTAACTATTTCCCCTATCAATAAGAAACCACATGCGAGGGCAGAGAAGGGTATCTTTCTAATTCTTTCCCCTATCAATAAGAACACCACATGGACAGATGGACTGGGCTTCTATTATAATTTATACTCGTGTAACTGCAGCTTCCAGGGAGCCCTCCTGCTGAACTGTACCCTCCTAGTGTTCGCTGGTGCTAGACGTCATACATGCCTCTCGTATGGTATACCATATGCATTAAAAAGATAACATTTCCATCTAGGGATGCAAGCGGGCCTATATCCCACTTCTAGTTCATTTAAGCATTTCTTAGTTCAATTTTTGACAAAAAGTTAAACTAAAAGTTCCCCAAATGAACTAGAAATAGGCGGAATCCTGCTTGACATCCTATTTCCATCTTTGACCATCCATTTGTATATTGCCAGCAGGAAATGTGTAAGTAAAGTTCATAAAAGCAACTTGACAAAAGACCCTATATCATTTCCACACAATGGACGATCCATACACATACATATATCTTGATATACTTTAGTGAAATGATCGTTTGCAGTTCTAGCATCGCTTTTTTTATACCCCTTCTGTTTATGGTAGTGAAACATTTTCTTCTGTAGTTCACTTATTTTTACTAATGCAATTCACTTGCCAACAAATGCAGCTGAGTAGATTCCCTGCAAAGTTTTATGGCGGCATCCCATTCTCTAACTCAACAATGGGAAGGGAACTATGCAAAGTAGATGTTAACCCTGGACAGCATATCAACCTGATGTTGGCCACAAGCCACCTAGAGAGCCCCTGCCCTGCACCTCCTCGCTGGGATCAAATGCACAGAAGGGAGCGAGTAATGCAGGCAAATGAAGCTCTGCGTATTCTGGGAGCCTACAGTAACGTGATCTTCTGCGGTGACATGAACTGGGACGACAAGGGAGACGGGCCCTTTCCTCTTCCGGATGGCTGGGTTGATCCTTGGCTTGAGCTCAAGCCTGGTGAAAATGGCTGGACCTATGACACAGAAGCCAATGACATGCTATCAGGCAACCGTAACGAGCAGAAGCGGTTGGACCGGTTCGTTTGCAAGTTGGTTGATTTTAAGATCAAGGACATCGAGATAATCGGGCAGGATGTGATACCAGGTGCCTTGTATCACAAGGACAAGATTGTCGACAAAGAGTTCCGTAGGATTGATCTATCTGTCTTGCCTAGTGACCACTTTGGGCTTGTCTTGACTGTCAGCCATCGGAACTAAACCCCCCTGATTGCATCATACAATTGGGTGGATGTTAGGCCTATGTTTCTCCATGTGTTGAATTTTACAGTCTGTTTGGAAGGCCAGAAATTTATATGGAACATTTTAATTCCAACAGGATTCATGGGATGTTCTCGATTAGCTAAGCTTATTTTGCTCTTTAAGAAATTTGTGCTTTGCAACTTGTATTTCATTGCATTGTCGCCGCTTGTCCCTAAGATGGTTTTGGTTGATTTTGTGTGTCTTCATTTTGTTCAGCTGGGGTTTGTGTTCTATTGACCGTAAGCTGCATCTATCTTGTGTGTCTTCATTTTTTTCAGCTGGGGGTTTGTGTTATGTTGACTGTAAGCTGCATCTATCTGGTAAAAATCATGATACATACTGTATTATTTTGAACCAGGTAAAATCATATACTCAAAAGATCATGCCACTGGTGAAGGTGCTAGGACAGGTGCCGATATTGCTGCAGATCCACAACCAAAACGAGCACCAAAGAAGCAACGCACTCGTGATGCAATTATGTGCATGCTTGGAGATATGAATACATCATTCAATGATGCTTTGAAGACAACCGAGCGATTACATATGCAACAGATTACTCCTGCTGACATCCTTGTTGCACTTGATAAAATACCAGATTTTTCTTAGAGTGACAAGCTGCGTGCATATGGCAAGTTGGTCCTTAGTGAACGCTTGTTCCTAGCACTTATGGAGCTCCCCATGCACTTCAGGAAGGAATGGTTGTTGATGTTGAATTAGAAGAGTGGAGTCTGATTCATATCACATATGCTTACAGAGTAGCAACTTGTTTCAAGAACTTGTCATTCGTGCTAGCTATCCAAGGACTTACCTATATGTTGTAATATTGTGTGACTATGATGTGTGGTTAACCTTCTGCTAGTGACTTCTTTATGTTTATGTTGAGACTGCAAGGACAATCTTACATAATACATGTCAGGATTACCTGGATTGAAATGTAAGCACAAAATTATGCACTAGTAATGCTTACAGCCGACATCTGTGTCTTTTAACTTGAAATGATGTATTGTTCCACAAGAAAGAGTAAAAAATAGAGACATGGACCGTTTTATTTCTCCAAAAAACACAGTTTTTTTGCACGATTTAGTTTCTGTTTTCAAGAGAATCCTAGCATTCTCTGGTAAAATTTTATCAATTCATTTCTCTACCATGTTTTTTGCTTTTCATTAGAAAGACGGGGTAACATTATTTTTAGGATATCCCAGTGCTATATATAATAACTTACATGCGGCATTTGTGTCTTTTAGTTTAAAATTAGAAATATAATTCATAACCTTTCAAAAAGCATATATATTATGCTTTCACTTCCTCGAAATAGATGTCAGGAATTTATTTGGATGTATCTATATACTACACAATGTCTATATTTATTTAAATTTTGACAAACATGTGATATCTATTTTTAGACGGAAAGAGTATATAATGAACCAACACGCATGGAGGAGTGGCGTGTATGTGCATGTGTAACTAATTTTCTTGACCGGACATGTGGTAATAAATGATCATACCGATTTCTGTTTGAAAAATATTTAAATACAGTTCGCGCCTGCATACAAATCACACACATACATTCATTTTAATTAACGCAGAATCTATTTCCAGGTTGATCTTGATCTGACACAAACTAAGGTCACGTCTCGTGACCCTAGGATCACCATCCCACGCCTCTATTTATGCATTTAATTTCTCGACTTATTTTGTGCTAGCCAAAACGTCACGCCACTGCATGCTTTCACTTGTGCATTTAATTACGAATTCCAAAAATTTAAAATGTTTTCTAGCTCAAACCATTTATCTAAATTAGATTTCGTTTTCACCGTTAGACTAGTCATAACGAGATCTTCGAAACAAGATTCCATGTTGATATGTTTCGATGACTTTTTTTTGAGGATGTAACTTTTTGCTAGATGTAACTCTCTTTGTTAACTGGGATCTAACTTTTTTGATAGTTGATGTAACTTTTTCTGCTAATTCAGATGTAACTTTTTGCTGGATGATATAACTTTTTGTTGGATGTAACTTTCTGATAACTTGGATATAACTTTTTTTGTAAATTGGATGTTACTTTGATCGGATGTAACTTCCACAAATTTAGATCCTCTAAAAAATAGTCGAAACATATCGACATGATATCTAGTTTTAAAGATCTCATCGCGACAAGTTCAACGGTAAAAATAGATCTTGAATCGGACAAAAAGTTTGAGCTAGAAAACATTTCAAATTTTTGGATTTCGTAATTATATACGTGGAATAAAGTGCATGCAGTACGGCTGAGTAGTGTATCCTTTTTTAGAATAAAGACAAAACTCATTTGCTTTTTCTATTCGAAAGAAATATTAGTAGGTCGTTTTTTGTTAAAACGAGGTAGACTTTGGTGTAGCCGCACCTTTTAATTAAGAACGAAGTGTTAGGCCATCTCCAACAGACACACTATATTTTAGCACTATAAAAACTGTTTGCAGCGTGTTGTATCTCCTTTTAGCACGCGATATTAGCTGACGCTTCATCGAACGCTGTATTCTGCAGCACGAGGCTAGCAGCGATTCACCGGGCGTCGAAAAATACAGTGCACGCACATCGCAAACACCATATTCCCACAGATATAGCATCCAACAAGATCAAACACACAAATATAAATTCACCAACAAATAGTCTAATTATTATTACAACACAAATTGTTCATCACCAATACAACAAACAGTATAAATTATTCATCACCAATACAGCGTGTGTGCGCCTAGCTGTCGGAGGTGTTTGCATAGCGGCGGAGTTGCTCGCGTACTAGCGCAGGTGCGTGCGGACCGGCAATGACTCCGGAGCGTCACGACGGCCGAGGGTTGGCAGCGGATCCTAGATTTGACGCGGAGGTGCGTCGGCAGTGGCTCCCGGAGCAGCGCGGCGGCGGAAGGTCGGTAACAGCGCCACTGGTCTACCGCGGGGAGCGGCGGTGGCGCATAATCGGAGGCAGCGGCGCCGGAGTTCACCTGGGCTGCTGATTGTTCAGGAAGGGAAATAGTAGTTGAGAGTTCGCACGTGTGGCTGAATTTTTTTCACGCGCTGGAGTGTGAGCGCTAGAGATGGAGCGTGTGGTAGCACAAATTTCCGCGCGCTGAATCTTTTTACTGCTTGCATTATTATACAACATCTGCCAAAGCGTCTATTTTCTCCTTTTGCGTGCTAAATCGGTAGTTTTTCTAACGCGGACGCGTTTTAGCGTTGGAGATTTCACATTGATATGGTCACTATGTACAATATGTCATTTTCTCTTTGAAAACATCGAGTATGATATGTGGTTACACCGGCATGCTCACATACAAGTTATACATCCAAACAGTTTCCTATTTTTTTCTCTCATTAATAGCTATAGGTGCCTATGCCACTTGTCAACTAAGAGAGAAGAAAAGTGATACCGTTTTTACTTGCAAGTAAGGTTGCACAACATGAAGCGCACACCATGTTTTTTTCCATCTTATATCACTTGTGTAACTAATAATAGTTCTCTTTAATCCGTTAAGGTTTCTTGCTTATTTTTTAAAAACTGTCCATCCACCCACATTTACTAATAATATTTTCGTACAACTATGATAGTTTACATATCGATGTAAAACTACTAATATATAAATGTATCACAATCCCATATCTTAATGTTTTGTACGTATATGGGCCTTCCGGACAGGGGCGGAGATAGAAACAACTCAAGTCTGGTTCTAATACTAGTATAGTGCCGCTAATTATCTAAGATTTTTATTTTTATAGCCTTGAATCCAATGCATAATTCTTACAGTGTAGTTGCTATGCCGGTGCTATAGCACCGGTAGCACCACCCCTAGCTCTGCTCCTGCTTCCGGGTTACTCTCGCAGGGCGACTCGTAATGATGGCCCAGTTGATGTAGAGCATGTTAGAAACCCTAAGAACAAGGTATGCTGAAAGTCTCAAAGATGCTCACAAAGAAGATATATATTTGAAGTGAAAGAGAGCATCAAGAAGCAAATAACCAACACATTTGAGTCTAACCCACTTCCTATGCATAGGGGTATCATGAGGAAGCAAATTGTTGAAATAAAAAGCCACTAGCATAGGAAGACAAAACAAATGCAACTTCAAAGCTTTCAACATAAAATGGGGAATTAACATTATTGAGATGCATAAAACCATGTTTCCCTCTCTCATAATAACTTTCAGTAGAACTTTGAATAAAGTTGACAATATAACTGTCACTGGCAACAACTTTATCATCAGAATGAGCATACTTACAATCACCAAAAAGAGGTCCAAGGTCATAAACTGGATCAATAGAAGCAAGTTGTTCCATCCTGAAATCTTCGTTAGGCAAGCTATTTTCACAAGGAGTTTTAGCAAATTTGGAAAATTTAAACTCATAAGAATCTCCATCAAACTTAGTTAAAACTTTCTCCTTCTTACAATCTATAATAGCTCCACAAGTGTTCAAGAAAGGTCTACCAAAAAAGATAGGGAAAGTTTTACTAGCTGCTGAATTAAGCACTAGAAAATTAGCAGGATACTTAATCTTACCACAAATAACCTCCACATCTCTTACAATACCAATAGGGCAAATGGTTTCTTATTAGCAAGGTGAATAACCACATCAATGTCTTCAAGCTCACAAGAACCAATTTCATGCATAATTTCCCTGTAAAGCTCATAAGGAATAGCACTAGAACTAGCACCAATATCACATAAACCATAATAGCAATGATCACCAATTATAACAGAAAGCACAGGGACACTAGCTTTTCTAGCCTTACTAGGATGAGAAATAATATTAGAAGCGTCTTCACAGAAGTCAATATGCTCATCCTCTATATTTCTAGTGACAGGGTCTTTCACAATAGCTACCACAGGTTCAATATTCATTTGCTCATCAGGTTCCACAGTTTTCTTAGTACCTTGTTATTTTCATTAATAATCATAGAATACTCCTTTACCTTAGCTGGCAAAGGAACTTTCTCAACATGAGGTTTAGGCACAATATGATTAGTAGTACAAACTTCGGTACTTCTAACAGGAACATGACTAACAACATCTTTATAGGGTGCATGGTACTTATTCCACTTATTTTGGGGAATTTCTATGTAAGAGGCAAAGGCCTTAAAACAGTTGGCAATACTTTGGGAATCAAGACCAAACTCATTGCTAATATCACGGAAGTCACCAATTCCCATAAAAGATTTAATGCATTCATAAGCATAGTTTATACCGGACTTTCTTCCTTTATCATTCTCCCAAGCTTCAGTGTTCTCTTGAATATGGACTAGTAGATCCCATTTAGCTTATTCCTTCATATGTGTGAATGATCCAGCACAAGAAGCATCTAGTAAATCTTTATCATGAAGAGAAAGCCTAGCATAAAAGTTATTAATAATAATATTGTTAGGGAGTTCATGAATAGGACATTTAAGCATTAGTAACTTCAATCTCCCCCAAGCTTGAGATGTACTCTCTCCATCATGAGGCCAAAAGTTATATATCAGATTTCTATCCTTATGAATCTCACTGGGAGGATAGAATTTAGAATAAAAGAGAGATGTCATTTCCTCCCATTCCATGGATTGTCCATTCTTTAGCAGCTTATACCATTCTTCAGCTCTCCCTTTCAAGGATATAGAGAGTAACTTCTTATTCACCTATTCAGTTGTGATACCTGCACACTTAAACAACCCGCATAATTCATGGATAAAAATCAAATGATCACCAGGGTGGACAGTTCCATCCCCTAAATAATAATTATCCATAACACGATCAATAATACTTGTAGGTATCTTAAAAGGATCTATCTCAACATGTGGTGGTTCATCTACTACCCTAACAGTGGTAGTAGTTTTCCCAAACAGAAAACCAAGTGGGTTATCCATATTGGAAACAAAATAACAAACAGAAACAAAAAAGCAATACTCACAGTAGAAGTTTCCTTTACCAGTTCCACTTTTCAATAGTGCTTCACTCCCTGGCAACGGCGCCAGAAAATAGTCTTGATGACCCACAAGTATAGGGGGTGTATCATAGTACTTTCGATAAATAGGAGTGTCGATCCCAACAAGGAGCGGAAGGTGTTGACTAGTGGTATGGAGCAGGAAATCTCTGTAAATACTTAGCAAACAGAATTTTAGGGGTTTTCTGATAAAGCAACAAAACAAAGTGCAAGTAATAAAGACAACGAACAAACGCAGCAAGTGGCCCAATCCTTTCTTAGCAAAGGACAAGCCGGTGGAAATACTTATAAGGACCAAATGTTCTCGAGGACACATGGGAATTCTGTCAAATGCTTTCGCTTCAAATAGCCAAGTACTCTTCTTTGGTGTTGTAAGTGTTGTGTGGGTGAACCTGTGCTAATGTACCGACCTTACTTGGACTAATACATACTTGTGATTAAACGCCCTGCAAGCATCCGCAACTACAGGAAAGTAATTAAGATATAAACCTAACCACAACCTTAAACTCTAAGATCCTACGCTCCCTTGTGCAAAGGTGTCCTGACGGGGTTTCAGGTTTCTGTCACTCCGGCAACCCCACGATTAGTAGCCAAATACACAATGCATTCCCCTAGGCCCATAAATGGTGAAGTATCATGTAGTCGATGTTCACATGACACCCCTAGAAGAATAGCACCACAACTTAAATACTAAACCATTGAATAATAACTCAACAGAAATCCTCTACTAACAACATGACTTCTCCCATGTCCTCAATAACTAAACGAAGTACTCACGATACATCATATGGATCAAGATCAAAGATGATATGGTGATGGATAACAATCTGAACATAAATAATAATCTAATGATTCCATTCACAAGCATCAACTACAATAGTAATCAACACCGGGAAAGTTCCCCCTAAGAACTAATGCAAGATCCAATACAATTGTTACATCGGGATGGAGTGGTGATGATGGTGATGGTGTGGATGATGATGATGATGATGATCCCGATGAAGCCTAGCTTGATGATGGTGTTGATGGCGATGATCTTTTTGCTGGAGAGCTCTTTCTCTCTCGGTGTTTTCCGCCCCGCAGAGGCGGCGGAAATCTTTCTGTGGTTTCTCCTTGGTATTAGGGTTCCGAGAGGAAGATATAGGCGAGAGGGCGGAGTCGGGAGCCGGCCAGGTGGGCCACACCTGCCCTAGGCGCGGGGCAAGGTGGGCCCGCGCCTAGGGGGGTGTGACCCCCCCTGTGGCCCAGCTACGCCTCCCCTTCTGCTTCCTTCGTCTTCTAGGAAAATATAATTTTCCAATATTTTTCTGGTATTTTTCTGATCTTCGCGAAATTGCATCAAAACACCTCTTTTTCCATCAGAAACCTAACTCCGGCAGTCCATCCTCCAAGAATCATCCAATATGCAAAAACAGAGGAAAAGACATAAGGAAAACCTCATAATAAGACATATATCAATGAATAGATGCAAATTATGATATAGAATGGTGACGAAAATTGGACGTATCAACATACATAACTCCATGGACTTACAAGCTCCCCTTTTATTTCACATCGACGACATCCGCAAACAAAAGAGCATGATATGAACTGTGTGCAATGTACATGTGCAATGTTGAAAGCGTTCCTCGTGACATCACGGTTCTGATAATTCCAACTTATAGGTGCAAGCATATACAACTTTGATGACACAATGGTTCAAGTTTAATAGGGGCAAGAAAATAAGGTGTGTCATCAAGTTCGTGAGACCTTTACTAACTGGTTTTCACATAACAAAATAATTTTTAATTTGAAAGATAGATGAAGCTTGAGAATTTACTTGCAATAGCAATGATGCTAATAGGTAGATATGGTGGACACAAATGGCACAGGTTTTGGTTTAAAGGATTGGAAACATGAGAAGTATTCCCTCTCAGCACATGTTTTTGGCTAGCAAGGCTGGGTAGCAAGCAAAAGAGTTGAAGGAAACAAGCAAACATACAAGTGATAAAGCCAAATATGCAATCTTCCTTGAAGACACAAAAGATCTTAAATAAAGAATACTAAGGTTATGAGTCAATCAAGAAAGAAAATAAATGATATAAAATACCTGTAAGCGCTTTTCTATCTTCCTTTAAAACCTCAAAAAGTGTTCCTACTGACTAGAGCTCGGTTTGCCAAAACCAATTTAGATCTACTTGATGCTCCCAAAGTGATACCAATACTAATGAACAAGATCAATCATATAATAGAGATTGAAAACTAAAATAAGAAGTGCAAAGAGTAAAAAAGATGAAACTTCTCATTAATATTCCATAAAGGCACTCACACCAAGGGATACATAGATAACCAGCTAAAGGAGAAATACTTCCACAATGCAAACCAACCTATATGATAACTTCTCTATCCAAGATACGAATCTACTAAAAAGGTGAAAAGATAAAAGATAATGATGTGATACCGCAGCACTCCCCCAAGCTTGGAACAAGCCAAGGGGATGCCAAAACCTGATGATGAATTACTCCTTCGGTGGTGGTGGTGTTCCCTTGTCATCATCGGACTTCCAAGGTAAAGGCCCCCCATCCACAAAGGATGTCTTGGTCTCAAATATCCTGAAACTAGCAGTAGAACTTATGTGTTTAAACCTAACCTCATACTCACAGATTTGATTTTGTATGTCGTAGAGCTATTCTTGCAATTGATTGGTGGTCTGATGGAGTAAGAGGATTTCATCTCGAAGCTTAGCAACCTCCTCCTTGTTCTTGGCGATGAGTTTTGAACTTATCTTATGGATGACGTCCACTTCGCGTTTTGCCATCTTCTTGTACCTAAAAACTTCTTGCTCCAGTGCTTCCATCCTATCTTCTAGACTGCCTTCTCCTTTAGGACCCTTTACTTCTTTTATTTGTACCTTACCATCCTTGAGTAACAACTCCTTGGGGTGAACCTTCAACTCATACATGTACGAGTTGATGACATCCGCGGAGGCATCCTCCATGGGTGATCCAGAGGAAGACATTGTGGCTCTAAAACTGAGAATCTGCCTGACAGAAATAGATTGAAACGAAAACACGACGAGAACACGATATATGAACCTCGGGGGATCCTAGGGGGTTATATATTACGAAGTTTTACTGCATAAGGAAGGTACTATGCGAACAGGGCGGAGACGGACTCCAGGGGCTCACACCCCGGGCCCGCGACGCGACCCACTGGGCCCGCCCCAGTGTGCGGCCCACTCCGCTTCTCCTCTGTTTTGTCTCGTAACCTTCCATATGTAATAAAAACATAAAAAATATAAATAAAAAGGGTTTTTGCGAACCTTCTGTTTTCACCACTTTTACCTATTCGGAAACGGACTCTGCAGATTCCTTCTCTCCAACACTTGAAAGTTCCTAACATTCAAGGCCTCACACAAGATTCATTAGCAACATTAGTGTATGCAAAAACAATAAACCTTTGGGTTCACAATTCAACTTAAATCCATCAAAACAAAAGCTACTAAATCAACTCCTTTCACAGTCCCAAAAAGAATCTAAAACAAAGTTGATTTAAGAGGCAAATGCAAATGATGGCAAAAACCTGTCAAAACAGACCAGCAGGTAAAGATTGATTTTTTCGAAAAACTTATGTTGCTCAAATAAAAAAGTGCAAAACTAATGAAAGTTGTATAACAACTTGGGGCACAAGCACAGAAAATTACATCTCAAACCAAAGTACTGAGCTCCTTCACGAATATTACAATGCAGCACAAAAAATTTGTCCCAGAACAGCAACTTTTCACAACTCTTTTACTTCTCAAAAGTGGTTGATCTTGACACAAAAACCAAATAAAAAGGATAAGGAGAGGTTATTACAAGTAATATCTGTAGGAGATATGCCCTAGAGGCAATAATAAAAGTGGTTATTATTATATCTTTGTGTTTATGATAAATGTTTACATTCATGCTATAATAGTATTAACCAGAAACATTAATACTTGTGTGATTTGTAAACTAAATTAGAGTCCCTGGTCAAGCCTCTTTATAATACTAGCTTGTTGATTAATAGATGATCGTGGTTTCTCGATCATGAACATTGAGATGTTATTAATAACAAGATCATATCATTAGGAGAATGGTATGATGGACATACTCCTATAGATAAGCGTAGCATTAAGATCAAGTCATTTCAATAGTTCGTTTTCTATAAGCTTTCTGATACATAGTAACCTAATTCCTTCGACCATGAGATCATGCTAATCACCATCACTGGAAGGATGCTTTGATGACATCAAACACCACACCATAACTAGGTGGCTATAAAGGTGGCATTGAGTGTTCGGAAAGTATGGGTTGAGGCACATGGATCAAGAGTGGGATTTGTCCATCCATATGACTGATAGATATACTCTGGGCCCTCTCGGTGGAATTTCATCCAATTAGCTTGCAAGCATGTGACTGGCTCACAAGGGATCACATATCATGGGAACGGGAAAAGAGTACTTATCGGTAACGAGGTTGAACTAGGTATGCAGAGATACCGACGATCAAAACCTCGGATAAGTAAACTATCGTGAGACAAAGGGAAATTGGTATCGTATGTAAGTGGTTCATTCGATCGCAAAGTAATCGTAGAAATATGTGGGAGCCATATGAATTTCTAGATTCCTCTATTGGTTATTGATCGGAGAAGTGTCTCGGTCATGTCTGCATAATTCACGAACCGTAGGGAGACACACTTAAGGATTCGATGTTGTTTAGTAGATAAGGAATGTTAATAGGGATACTGAATGTTGTTCGGAGTCTCGGATGGGATCCGGGATATCATGAGGAGATCCGTAATGGTCCGGAGAATAAGATTCATATAAGGAAAGTCCGATTCCGGAGTTCGGGAAAGTTTCTGATGTTTTCATCGGAGAGGTTCTAGAAGGTTCTAGAAGGTTCACCGCTCCGAAAGGAGAATGGTCCATGAATGTGTCATGGATAAGTGGAATGATTGGATCATATCCTAGGTCACTTGGTGTGTGCATTTGCAAGAGAGAATTAAATCTCTAAATTGAAAGTCAAGCGGGAGTTTAAAAAGTCAAACTGGAACAATGGTTTTCTAGTGGAAGAAGGAATAAGTCCTTTTCTCAATCCAACTTGGGGGTTTAGGTTTGGATTAAAACCCACCCCTCCCAAGGCTGCCCCTCTCTCATAATAGAGGGGGAGGGCTTCCCCAAAGCACACAAGCCCTACCCCTCTCCACCCCAAGCCGCCGCCGCCGCCCGCGCCGCCGCCTTGCACCATCGCCGATCCGTCGTCGCTGCCCTAGCCGCCACTGACACCTCCTCTCCTCCCGGTCTTCTAAACCCTAGATCTCCGGGAAACCCTAATCCACCATAACTCGCACCGGCTTAGGCGAAGCCCTACAAGATCTTCCCTCTACTTCCGACACCACGCCGTCGTGCTGCCGGAATCACGAAGGGAGAACTGTAACCTCCGTTGCCTGCTGGAACAAGGGAGAGGAAGGTCTTCATCGAGTACCGAATGTGTGACCGACTGCGGAAGCGCAGCTGGAACGCAGCGCAGGAAGGATCATCTACGCGATCTTGAGATCGGCAAGTGTACGACTACATCACCCACGAGAATCTGCTCTTGTTAACCGCTTTGGAATCTTCGAGGGTGAGTGCTTCTATCGACTCGTTGCTACAATCTAGTAGATAGATCTTGGCTTGTTTGTGTGCATGTGGTAGATTTTTTTTGTTTTCCATGCTACGAACCCCTACAGTGGTATCAGAGCCGTGTCTATATGTAGATCTGTTGCACGAGTAGAACACAATGGTCATTGTGGGCAGTGGTGCTTTTATTATCAATTGCTTTTTATGTACTTTGCACCTTGCGGTATGATGGGATGAAGCGGACTGGGCTAACCTTACATGACATCGTTCATGAGACTTTCTCCATGCTCAACATGCAACTTGTATTGCATAAGTGGCTTTGCGGGTATCTGTCTCTCGCATCATAGTATAGATTCAATTTACAACGGGCACTTGATAGTTCAAGCATCAACGTTGTGGTTCTTGTTCGTAAGTTAGAACGGCACTTATTGAAAGCCCCAAACCACGTAAAATATGCAAAGAAAATTAGAGGCGTCTAACTCTATTTTGCAGGGGTGTGCTGTGATGTAATATGGCCATGATTGTGATTATATATGATGTATGCAATGTTCCTTATTGTAAGTTGGCAACCGGAAGGAGCCATATGGTTGTCCTTTAAATTCCTTTTAAGACATGCATGTCTATTCAAAGTAGTTGTAATAGTTGAAGCTGGTGGAAGACAACCATGAAGCGGTGCCATTGACCTTGACACCATACCGGTGATGATGGGGATCATGTTCGTGCTTGAAGATGGAGATCGGAAGCACAAGAAGAAAGGCCATATCATATCACATATTATGAATTGCATGTGATTTTAATCATTTTATGCATCTTGCATTGCTTAGTTCACGATGGTAGCATTATAAGATGATCCCTCAAGCACATAATTTCAAGTTTTAAAGTGTTCATCCTTAGTAAGCACCGTTGCTAAAGCTCGTTGTTTCGAAGCACCACGTGATGATTGGGTGTGTTAGATTCTACGAGTGTATACAATGTGAGCAAGCTAGATTTGCTCATGCGGAAGCTAAGGTTTGATCTTGACGAGCCTAGCATGTACAGACATGGTCTCGGAACACAGATCATCGAAAGGTAAAGCATGAGTCATATAGTAGATATGATGAACATGTTGATTATTCGCCATTGAAGCTACATCAACTCTCGTGATGATCGGTTTTGATGTGGTGGATTTGGTTCGTGTGATCACTAAAACAATGTGAGGGATATTGTTATGAGTGGGAGTTCACCTAGATTAATTTAACTATTAATTAGAACTCAATTTGTCATAAACTTAGTCTAAACTATTGCAAATATGTTGTAGATCAATGGCGGCCCCTACCATCAATTTTAATGCGTTCCTAGAGAAAGAAAAGTTGAAAAACAATGGAAGCAACTTCGCAGATTGGTTCCGCAATTTGAGGATTGTCCTCAATGCTGGTAATTTGACCTATGTGCTGGATGCACCGCTTGGTAACCCGCCTACAGCTGATGCTACCGATGAGGTAAAGAATGTTTTCCTCACTCGGAAGAATCAGTACTCCACAGTTCAGTGTGCTATCTTGTATGGTTTGGAATCGGAGCTTCAGAAAAGGTTTGAGAACCATGACCCACATGATATTTTCCGTGAACTCAAAATGATATTTGAGGATCACGCGGCAGTTGAGAGTTATGAGGCTTCTGAAAAGTTCTTTAACTACAAGATGGAAGAGGGCAGCTCCGTCAGTGAGCATGTGCTTAAGATGTCTGGGCACACAAGTAAACTCCAAAGCTTGGGTATAGTTATTCCTAATGCTTTTGGGGATTCACCGTGTCCTCCAATCACTACCACCAAGTTACAAGAACTTTGTGATGAACTACAATATGCAAAACATGGACAAGTCGTTGCCAGAACTCTTCTCCATGTTAAAGTATGAAGAAGTGGAGATCAAGAAAGAGCACCAAGTGTTGTTGGTCAATAAGACCACCAAATTCAAGAAGCAAGGCAAGTCTAAGAAAAAGGGAAACTTCAAGAAGGGCGGTAAGAAAGTTACCGCGCCGACGAAGAAGACCAAGGCTGGGCCTAAGCCTGATACTGAGTGCCTTTACTGCAAGGGAGAGGGTCACTGGAAGCGGAATTGCCCAAAGTACTTGGCGGATTTGAAGGACGACAACATCAAGAAGAAAGGTATATCCGATATACATGTTATTGATGTGTATCTCACTAGTACTCGTAGTAGTTCCTGGGTATTTGATACTGGTTCAGTTGCTCATATTTGTAACTCGAAACAGGTGCTGCAGAATAAACGGAAGCTAGCAAAGAACGAGGTAACGATGCGCGTTGGAAATGGATCAAAGGTTGATGTGATCGCGGTCGGCACGCTACCTCTTCATCTACCATCGGGATTAGTTTTATACTTAAATAATTGGTATTTGGTGCCTACGTTGAGCATTAACATTATATCGGGATCATGTTTATTGCGAGACGGTTACTTGTTTAAGTCCGAGAATAATGGTTATTCGATTTATATGAGTATTATGTTTTATGCACATGCACCTTTGATAGATGGTCTATTCTTATTGAATCTCGATTGTGGTAATACACACATTAATAACATTGAAGCTAAACGTTTGAAATTAAGTGATAACTCGACCTATATGTGGCACTGTCGTCTTGGTCATATTGGAGTGAAGCGTATGAAGAAACTCCATTCCGATGGACTTCTTGAATCACTTGATTTTGAATCACTTGAAAGATGCGAAGCATGTCTGATGGGTAAAATGACTAAGACTCCATTTTCTGGTATGATGGAGCGAGCTACGGACTTATTGGAAATCATACATACCGATGTGTGTGGCCCAATGAGTGTAGCATCGCGCGGTGGTTATTGTTATGTTCTTACCTTCACGGATGACTTGAGTAGATATGGGTATATCTATTTCATGAAACATAAGTCCGAAACTTTCGAGAAGTTTAAGGAATTTCAAAGTGAGGTAGAGAATCAACGTAACAAGAAGATTAAATTTATACGATCTGATCATGGAGGTGAATATCTAAGTTACAAGTTTGGCGAGCATTTAAAGAAATGCGTAATACTTTCACAATTGACACCGCCGGGAACACCACAACGTAATGGTGTGTCCGAACATCGTAATCGAACTCTCTTCGATATGGTTCGTTCTATGATGTCACTTACAGATTTACCGCTATCATTTTGGGGTTATGCATTAGAAACAGCCGCATTGACTTTAAATAGGGCACCATCTAAATCCGTTGAAACGACACCGTATGAATTATGGTTTGGGAAGAAACCTAAATTGTCGTTCCTTAAAGTTTGGGGTTGCGAAGCTTATGTAAAGAAGTTACAACCCGACAACCTTGAACCCAAAGCGGAAAAATGCGTCTTCATAGGATACCCGAAGGAAACTATTGGGTATACCTTCTATCATAGATCCGAGGGCAAAATCTTCGTTGCCAAGAATGGATCCTTTCTAGAGAAGGAGTTTCTCTCGAAAGAAGTGACTGGAAGGAAAGTAGAACTTGATGAGGTTGTTGAACCTTCTCTCGAACTTGAGAGTAGCGCAACACCGGAAGTAATTCGTGTGGCGCCTACACCAATAAGAGAGGAAGCTAATGATGTTGATCATGAAACTTCAGTTGAAGTAACTACAGAACCTCGCAGGTCAACGAGAACTCGTACCACTCCTGATTGGTATGATCTCGTTATGAGTGTCATGTTGGTGGACAACACCGATGACCCTGCGACATATGAGGAAGCGATGATGAGCCCAGATTCCAATAAATGGCAAGAAGCCATGAAATCCGAGATTGGATCCATGTACGAAAACCAAGTATGGACTTTGGTGGACTTACCGGATGGCCGGAAGGCTGTCGAGAATAAATGGATTTTCAAGAAGAAAATAGTTGCTGATGGTAATGTTACTGTCTATAAAGCTCGACTTGTCGCAAAAGGGTTTCAACAAATTCAAGGAGTTGACTACGATGAGACTTTCTCACCAGTAGCGAAGCTAAAGTCTGTGAGGATTATGTTAGCAATCGCTGCATGTTATGATTATGAGATATGGTAGATGGATGTCAAAACAACATTCCTCAATGGAGACATTGATGAAGAGTTGTATATGATGCAACCCAAAGGTTTTGTCGATCCTAAAGATGCTAAGAAGGTATGCAAACTTCAACGGTCCATTTATGGATTAAAGCAAGCATCCCGGAGTTGGAATCAACGTTTTGATAAGGTGATCAAAAGCTTTGGTTTTATACAAACTTATGGAGAAGCTTGTATTTACAAGAAAGTGAGTGGGAGCTCTGTAGCATTCTTAATACTATATGTAGATGACATATTGTTGATTGGGAATGATGTAGACCTTCTTAATAGTGTCAAGGATTATTTGAATAATAGTTTTTCAATGAAAGATCTTGGCGAAGCAACTTACATATTAGGCATAAAGATTTATAGAGATCGATCGAGACGCCTAATATAATTGTCACAGAGTACATATGATGTAGCCCGACCTACGGTCATTACCACATCTTGGTCTCCAACTTACGCCAAGTCGTCATGGACTCCAAAGGTGAATCCGTTCCTCTATGCGAGCCCCCTTCCTACCCTATTGAATGGTATGCTACTTCATACTCCGTCACATATGCATGATAGGTTCACATTGACAAGTACGGAGGCAAGGGAGGAAGCCCGGAGCATCAAGCCCGACAAGACGGAGGCTTGGAAGAGGAGGCGGAAGAAGACAGATCGCCAAATGCTCTCTGTCACCAGCGGTACTACCGGATCTGGCGACCGGTACTACCGGCCGGCGGTACTACCGCCCCTACTACCGGCCCATACAGACGACGCCAATAGAAGTCCTAGGACTGCAAGCGGTACTACCGGATCTGGACCCGGTACTACCGGTCACGCAGTACCTGGGACCCAAGTCCCGATCGCCGGTCATGTGTGCTCACAAGACTGTTGGGCCTTCGGCCCATGTACCCCTCTAGCTCGTCCAAACCCTAGTTTTATCCCCAAACTACCCTTGTTTAGTGGTTGGCCTATAAATAGAGCCCCCACCCCTCATGTATCCCTGAGGCATAGATGATAGACTAAAGACAACCCCCATTGTGGAATCTCTAGTTTTGCCTCATCCCCTTTACCAAGGGGACCGACTATCGTCACCAACCTCGATTGGACTTTGATCACACATCCATCGTTGAACAAGGCCTTGGAGTTCGATGTCTCGTCTCCAAGTTGTCAAGACCCTCCCCAAGGTGTTCTTCCCTCTCTGATGTGGATTTGAGGGAGCACGTTGACTGATCTTTCCTTGCGAGGATTCTATCGGACCGGTGGCCGCCATTCGGGAGCAATCGGCCTTGTATCGTGTGAGTTTTGCGTGTGTTCATCGTGTTCTTCGCGAGGTGTGTGTTCGCTTCCGCTACCTTTTCCCTTTCCTCTCGCTTTCCCATCGATTTGACCACAAGATCCGTGAAGATCGGGCCACCCAAGAGGTTAACCCCTCCATCATCTGGTATCAGCAGCTTTTGGTTGCCACGGATTTCTCATCGATTTGGTCTTTTCCCCATAAATTTGAAAATTCCACCAAAAATAGCCCCAATTCGTGTTTTGGATCGATCTGTGATTTGAGTGCGTTTTGATAGGTTTTCATCCATGGATTACTTGCTAAACTTGTTGATCTACCTTCCCCTGCGTTCCCATGGCCTAATCCCTTGATTTTCCCCTTCGATTTGGTGTTTTTCTTGAAGATTTTCCGCCCAAATCACCCCAAAATCGCGAAAACGCGTCAAAACTGGGAGGTTCTGGACCCAGCGGTACTGCCGGGCTTAAAATCCGGTACTACTGCCCTTTTCCGGTACTACCGGGCCCAAAGTCCGGTACTACCGCCCAGTACAGAAAGAAAACAACAGGTTCCCAGATTTCAGCCTCTCACCGTTTTGAGCATAACTTTTGCATTCGAACTCGGATTTTGGTGTTCTTTAGCTCGTTTCGAAGAGGAGAAGGAGCTCTACATCATCATCCACGTTGTTCATGCTATCTACTCCATCCAAATTCCGTGATCAAGGCGGAATCCAACAATAAAGAGTGAAGATCATCGACGAAAGGTATACGCATTCCGCGACTTCTCCCCACTTGCATTCCTTGGTGAACCCCACTATCTTTGCGAGCAACAAACATCTATTGAGACTAGTTCCTCTTATGATTGCTTGGGCTATGCACATTTGATACCTTGTAGATTCCGAGCAAACATTGTGAGCGCTATCTCATATAGTTATCTTGTATAGTTGTTGGCACAAGGAAGAGGCAAGTGAAAAAGAAATCAAAAGAAAAAGAGTGATACAAAAAGAAAAAAAATAGAAAAAAGAAAAAGAAAGAAATATACATGTGCCTCATAGAATAGGAAGCGCAAGCTCGATGAACATCATATAGGTGGTACTTATTGTGCATATCTTGTAGCCCACCAATTTTGTGCAATCGAACTAGCGTCTCTCCTTGTACTTGTGTGACACGAGCTTATAGTATTCGCTAGGTAATCATTTGGTTCTTAGCTCACTTTCTCCGTCGCACAAGTCCCATTTATCTCACCGTGTGTGTTTCCTTGTATATATTTCCTATCTTGTGGATTGACTTGTTTTGCTTTGTGATCATTGTGGTTCTTTACTTGCCATTACAACATCTTGATTTAGGATTGGTTCTTGACATGCCACTTTCCATACCTATCCACCATAGGCCTTGTGTGTGTGTGTGTGTTTTTGGTTAGTAGTTGGTTTTGGTGTTCCGCGTGAACTTCACTTTGCTTGGTTTATTGCTCTCAAGTGTGGCCACTTGTATGATACGATCTTCCAAGGTAAAGTAAGGTTTGACGTTGTATCCCTAACTCCCACTACCACTTCCATATACACCGCTTGTTCTTGTGCATCATGTCTAGGGACTCCGGAATCGAGGATGATATCTATGAAGAATCCATGATGAGCCACCATGACTACGACTCCACAAGTATAGAGGACATGACGGAGCACAACACCGACAATGGCTCCGCATGCTTTGAGGACCCAGAGCACTACACCTACGATGACTCCACATGCATGGAAGACATGGAGCTCTACGTCGACAATGGCTCCTCATGCATGGAGCCTATGGAGCACTACACCGACAATGGCTCCACATGCTTGGGTGATATGGAGTACTACACCAATAATTACTCCCCAAGCATGGATGACTTCGAGTGCGACATCGACGACGCCTCGCCAAGCATGGAGGACACGGAGAACTTCATCGAGTTTGATGGCTCCTCCACGAGCCATGAAGAATTCCTCCACCGCGTGGAGATGGAAGCCTACTACGCCAAGCAAGAGGAGGCGCATCATCAAGAATCCATGACCTTCAAGGCCAAGCGTGCCACACCAAAGGGCACCACCTACTTCGATGATCCACCTCCAAGGCGACAAGCGCCACCATCGACACGACATCAAGTGCCACCACCTAGATGGCGTCAAGCTCCACCATCTCCAAGGCGCCAAGCTACATCACCTCTAAGGCGCCAAGATCCACCTCCTACCCAAAGAAGAGTGGCGTCCAAACATCATATACATCAAGAGGCGCCAAGAAACAAGAATCTTCATCGACAAACATCCTCTCATGAGCATCGCCACCATAAGGAGGATACAAGAAATCGTCTAAGGCATCTTCTCCACCAAGACGAAGAATTCAAGATGAGCACCAACCATAATGCTCAATCAAGCTCAAGAAGGCACCACAAGCACAAGAAGAGTGCCAAGGCAAATGATCACCGTCGCGAGCGTCATGTGGATGACCAAGTGCTTCACCAACATCAACCATCGGCAAGGCACGCCAATGACCTCCGTCGACACCATCATAGGGCACCTTCAACTACGCGTGCCACCACCACAATGGCACCAAGAGCAAGCCTTCCTCCACGCCATCAAGCTTCAACGCCTACGCTTGACTTCCACGACCTCGCCAACGAGGAAAATGTAGACCTCTACTTCGCCCAGTTGGATAGCATGAGCCTACCTCCACCACTACTACAAGATGGCCACAAGACGGTCGAGCATGGGATTTTCCCTTCGACCATGGAGGCGAGCAATGATGCCCATCTTATGGCATCCAACCTTGAAGGCGACAAGGTCAAGAATGGTGAGCATGGGATTTTCCCTTCACCAAAGGAGGCGCTTGGAGTTGAGGAACCCGAGCCTACCCCTATAAGCTTGAGTGATGATGTGGTACCAATCCCATGTGAGTATGAGAGCCACTTAGCCCACTTGAGTGAGAACAAGAGTGAGATGAGTGACTCCACCTTATGTGAGATTGGGTGCTTCCACTTTGAGGGCATGAGTGATACACCGAGTGAGTTGAGAGTGGCAGTTGATAGTTCAAGTGAGACCATTCCTATTTCTAACAACTTACCCTCTACCTCTAGTGTGTTCTCTTATGTTGTGATAGGTTCCATGGATGAAGAAGCGCCAAGCTATGAAGCAATGATGCCTCAATTGGAGAAGATGTACATGGTGCACGAAGATGATGCTATGCCATGGCTACATCAAGAAGATGAAGTCGTCCACAAGGAGGCCACTACTTCCACAACACCCACTTCATATGAGAGGTATGAACAAGGTAACAATAAGGGTGTTGATGATGCCATGATCCCACTAGTGGACATGATGAATTGTGAGGATATGCATGCTATGGATGATACTTGTGACATTACATATGCTTCATCCACTTTCCCATGTGATGATTTGCCTTTGCATAATATTGATCATGTGGAATTGTTTGATTGCGATATCATTGCCATAAACATGCCATGCTATGCATCTTGTGTGTATCCTCCAATTGCTTTGGACTTGCCTTGTCGTGCTAGTCATTCAAATTCTCTCGTTGCTTGCGATAAGATAAATGCTTGCTATTTCACTTGTTTTGCTTGCAACAATATTGATCATATGCGTTATAATGAGATGGCCCCCATAGCTTTCTCAATTTTTGGAGATTTTGATGATTTCCATGATAAGCATGTTCCCCACTTGCATACTCACCATGCATCTATTTCATACTTGAATGACATTAATGGTGATGTGCACAAGAAGAGATACGTCATGATGGATGATGTGTATCTCTACCATGCACACACGTTCTTCCTTTTACATATGATGTGTGTAGGTACCCGCACGATAATGTCAACCTCGGTTGAGCACGAGTTGACAAAAAGATCTCTTGAGAGCATCCCACAAGTGAGTTCAATATCGAACCCAACTCTAATACCTTTGGCATGCTTTGCATCTTTCATGTTGACAAATTGTTCTTTCCTATGGTTTGCTTGCAAGCATGTTAATGGTATTATCTTCCCTTGTGACATTCATGCTTCTTCGCTTTTAGATAATGATGCTTTGTGTGTTGCAACAAAAATGTTGAACATTTTCTCTTTCCGATGTTTTGGGTGCAACCACAATTCCATTAAGAGCATGTATTGTCATGAGAGCTTCCAAGAATCTCGTCTTGTTGCAACAAACATAAGGACCACTTGCTCTTTCATTTGGTTTGTTTGCAAATATATTGTTTTTGATTCCGCTTGGGATACTCATATTCCCATGATATTTGCTTTCGATGATTTGTGTGTGACATCCAACATGTCGAACAATTTCTCTTTCCAATGGTTGGCTTGCACACATAATGATGTTGTTTTGGATATTCTTCCTTTTGTTTTTTTGCCAAATTCTCCTAACTTTGCATCAAATATGTTGATCAAATTTATATTCGATTGCTTTGAGTGCTCCACTACTATGTTATATGGAGTCTTTGAGTTTCCACATTTGGATGATGTTCAAACGATTTCCATGCACTTTGACCTTGCATATGCATCCCATTGGCTATACATGCATTGTACTAATAGTGTTGTGAACAAGAATGGACATGCCACATTTGACATGCTCCTCTATCACGCACGAATTTTTTTGCTTGGTCTTTGTTGTGTGAAGGTACAAGTGCATACACGTCAACCTCTACCAACCACGTGTTTACAAGAAGAACCGAAGAGAGTTACCTATGGCTACCCTTCATCAAGTCATCTCTACACCCTAAGGTGACTTCCTTCTACTTGAGGACTCATGCTATAATCTTCATGAATTGGCTACGCTTTGAGTGTTGCTTCGCTTTTGTTGTGAGCTTTGTAGGCTTCATGGAAGGTGAAGGAACATTGAAGTGTTGTCAAGTCAATATTCTCGAGGACGACTATATGGTGAACCCCAGGATCAAGAAGGTCTCTCGATCGCTTCTACTTGGTGATGAGCATGTAGAGTCGAGGACGACTCTTTTTGAAGGGGGGGAGCTGATGTAGCCCGACCTACGGTCGTTACCACATCTTGGTCTCCAACTTACGCCAAGTCGTCATGGACTCCAAAGGTGAATTCGTTCCTCTATGCGAGCCCCCTTCCTACCCTATTGAATGGTATGCTACTTCATACTTCGTCACATATGCATGATAGGTTCACATTGACAAGTACGGAGGCAAGGGAGGAAGCCCGGAGCATCAAGCCCGACAATACGGAGGCTTGGAAGAGGAGGCGGAAGAAGACAGATCGCCAAATGCTCTCTGTCACTAGCGGTACTACCGGATCTGGCGACCGGTACTACCAGCCGGCGGTACTACTGCCCCTACTACCGCCCCATACAGACGACGCCAACAGAAGTCCCAGGACTGCAAGCGGTACTACCGGATCTGGACCCGGTACTACCGGTCAGAGGTACTACCGGACCCAAGTCCGGTACTACCGGTCATGTGTGCCTGCGCGCACCTGTTGGGCCTTTGGCCCATGTACCCCTCTAGCTCATCCAAACCCTAGTTTTATCCCCAAACTACCCTTGTTTAGTGGTTGGCCTATAAATAGATCCCCCACCCCTCATGTATCCCTGAGGCATAGATGATAGACTAAAGACAACCCCCATTGTGGAATCTCTAGTTTTGCCTCATCCCCTTTACCAAGGGGACTGACTATCGTCACCAACCTCGATTGGACTTTGCATCACGCATCCATCGTTAAACAAGGCCTTGGAGTTCGATGTCTCGTCTCCAAGTTGTCAAGACCCTCCCCAAGGTGTTCTTCCCTCTCCGATGTGGATTTGAGGGAGCACGTTGACCGATCTTTCCTTGCGAGGATTCTATCGGACCGGTGGCCGCCGTTCGGGAGCAATCAGCCTTGTATCGTGTGAGTTTTGCGTGTGTTCATCGTGTTCTTCACGAGGTGTGTGTTCGCTTCCGCTACCTTCTCCCTTTCCCCTCGCTTTCCCATCGATTTGACCACGAGATCCGTGAAGATCGGGCCACCCAAGAGGTTAACCCCTCCATTAACATATTTGTACAAAGTTCTAAAGAGGTTTGGAATGGAAGATAGCAAGAAAGGGTTCTTGCCCATGTTGCCCAATACGACCTTGAGTAAAACTCAAAGTCCAGCAACGGCAAAAGATAGAGAAAGGATGAGTAAGACTTCCTATGCCTCAGCCATAGGATCTCTAATGTATGCCATGCTATATACTAGACCCGACATTGCATATGCTATTAGTTTGACTAGCAGATATCAAAGTGATCCAGGAGTGGATCATTGGACATCGGTCAAAAACATCCTTAAGTATTTGAGAAGAACTAAGGATATGGTTCTTTCTTATGGAGGTGATTAACAACTCGTTGTTAATGGTTACACTAATGCTAGTTGGAACACCGATCCAGATGATTCTAAATCTCAATCTGGATACGTATTACTTTGAATGGTGCAACAGTTAGCTGGAGGAGTGCAAAGCAAAGCATTGTGGCGAGATCTTCAACTGAATCGGAATACATAGCTGCTTTGGAGGCTTCACAAGAGGCGATATGGATGAAGGAGTTCATTACAGAGCTTGGTGTGGTTCCAAGTGCGCTGGACCCAATGTATATCTACTGTGATAACATGGGCGCCATAGCCAATGTGCAAGAACCAAGGTCACACAAGAAGCTGAAGCATATCAATCTACGTTTTCACGCTATTCGAGAGCATGTCCAAGATGGTGACATAAAGATTTGCAAAGTACACACATATCTGAATGTGGCGGATCCGTTGACTAAACCTCTCCCGAGGGCAAAACATGACCAGCACCAAACCGCCATGGGTGTTCGGTATATTACCATGTAATCTAGATTAGTTGACTCTAGTGCAAGTGGGAGACTGTTGGAGATATGCCCTAGAGGCAATAATAAAAGTGGTTATTATTATATCTTTGTGTTTATGATAAATGTTTACATTCATGCTATAATAGTATTAACCGGAAACATTAATACTTGTGTGATTTGTAAACTAAATTAGAGTCCCTGGTAAAGCCTCATTATAATACTAGCTTGTTGATTAATAGATGATCGTGGTTTCTCGATCATGAACATTGAGATGTTATTAATAACAAGATCATATCATTAGGAGAATGGTATGATGGACATACTCCTATAGATAAGCGTATCATTAAGATCAAGTCATTTCAATAGTTCGTTTGCTATAAGCTTTCTGATACATAGTAACCTAATTCCTTCGACCATGAGATCATGCTAATCACCATCACCAGAAGGATGCTTTGATGACATCAAACACCACACCGTAACTGGGTGGCTATAAAGGTGGCATTGAGTGTTCGAAAAGTATGGGTTGAGGCACATGGATCAAGAGTGGGATTTGTCCATCCATATGACGGATAGATATACTCTGGGCCCTCTCGGTGGAATTTCATCCAATTAGCTTGCAAGCATGTGACTGGCTCACAAGGGATCACATATCATGGGAACGAGAAAAGAGTACTTATCGGTAACGAGGTTGAACTAGGTATGCAGAGATACCGACGATCAAAACCTCGGATAAGTAAACTATCGTGAGATAAAGGTAAATTGGTATCGTATGTAAGTGGTTCATTTGATCGCAAAGTAATCATAGAAATATGTGGGAGCCATATGAATTTCCAGATTCCTCTATTGGTTATTGATCGGAGAAGTGTCTCGGTCATGTCCGCATAATTCACGAACCGTAGGGAGACACACTTAAGGATTTGATGTTGTTTAGTAGATATGGAATGTTAATAGGGATACCGAATGTTGTTTGGAGTCTCGGATGGGATCCGGGATAGGTCCGGAGAATAAGATTCATATAAGGAAAGTCCGATTTCGGAGTTCGGGAAAGTTTCCGATGTTTTCATCAGAAAGGTTCTAGAAGGTTCACCGGTCCGAAAGGAGAATGGTCCATGAATGTATCATGGATAAGTGGAATGATTGGATCATATCCTAGGTCACTTGGTGTGTGCATTTGCAAGAGAGAATTAAAGCTCTAAATTGAAAATCAAACGGGATTTTGAAAAGTCAAACTCGCACAATGGTTTTCTAGTGGAAGAAGGAACAAGTCCTTTTCTCAATCCAACTTGGGTGGTTAGGTTTGGATTCAAACCCACCCCTCCCAAGGCCGCCCCCTCTCATAATAGAGGGGGAGGGCTGCCCCAAAGCACACAAGCCCTACCCCTCTCCACCCCAAGCCGCCGACCCGCCGCCGCCCGCGCCACCGCCTTGCACCGTCGCCGGTCCGTCATCGCTGCCCTAGCCGTCGTCGACACCTCCTCCTCCTCCTCCCGGTCTTCTAAAACCTAGATCTCCGGGAAACCCTAATCCACCATAAGTCGCACCGGCTTAGGCGAAGCCCTGCGGGATCTTCCCTCTACTTCTGACACCACGCCGTCATGCTGCCGGAATCACGAAGGGAGAACTACAACCTCCGCTGCCTGCTGGAACAAGGGAGAGGAAGGTCTTCATCGAGTACCGAATGTGTGACCGACTGCGGAAGCGCTGCTAGAACGCAATGCCGGAAGGATCGTCTATGTGATCTTGAGATCGGTAAGTGTACGACTACATCACCCACGAGAATCTGCTCTCGTTAACCGCTTTGGAATCTTCGAGAGTGAGTGCTTCTATCGACTCGTTGCTACAATCTAGTAGATAGATCTTGGCTTGTTTGTGTGCATGCGGTAGAATTTTTTTATTTTCCATGCTATGAACCCCTACAATATCTTCCAAGACTCAATAAAACTATTGGGTTATCTCCCAAGAAGTACTTTTTAATACCTTTAAGTTAGGCTTAACAATTTCAAAGATGCTCACATAGGAGATAAGGATTTGAAGTGAAAGAGAGCATCAAGAAGCAAATATCCAACATATTTTAGTCTAACCCACTTCCTATGCAGGGGAGTCTCATGAGAAAACAAATTATTGAAACAAAAGGCAACCAACATAGGAAGACAAAACAAGTGCAACTTCAAAGCTTTCAACATAAAGCTGGGAAACTTAATATTATTGAGATGCATAAAACCATGTTTCCCTCTCTCATAATAACTTTCAATAGCACTTTGAATAAAGTTGACAATATAACTGTCACAAGAAACAACTTTATCAGAATGAGCATACTTACAATCATCAAAAAGAGGTCTAAGGTCATAAACTGGATCAATATAAGCAAGTTGTTCAACCCTGAAATCTTCGTTAAGCAATTCATTTTCATAAGGAGTTTTAGCAAATTTGGAAAAGTTAAACTCATAAGCTTCTCCATCAAACTTAGTTAAAACTTTCTCCTTCTCACAATCAATAATAGATCCACAAGTATTCGAGAAAGGTCTACCAAAAATGATGGGACAAGTTTTACTAGCTTCAGAACCAAGCACTAGAAAATCAGCAGGATATTTAATCTTACCACAAAGAACCTCCACATCTCTTACAATGCCAATTGGACAGACTATCTCTCTATTAGCAAGGTGAATAACCACATCAATATCCTCAAGTTCACAAGGACCAATTTCATGCATAATTTCCCTGTAAAGCTCATAAGGAATAACACTAGAACTATCACCAATATCACATAAACCATAATAACAATGATCACCAATTCTAACAGACATCACATGGACACTAGTTTTCCTAGCTTTACTAGGATAAGAGACAATATTAGAAGCATCTTCACAGAAGACAATGTGCTCATCCTCTATATTTTTAGTGACAAGATCTTTCACAATGGCTACTACAGGTTCAATGTTTATTTGCTCATCAAGTTCCACAGTTCTTTTTGTACTTTTGCTAACCACATTATCTATAATAGAATGTTCCTTTACCTTAGCAGGAAAAGGGATTTTATCAATATAAGGTTTAGGAAAAATATGATCAACAGTACAAACTTCAATGCTACCAGGAACATGGGTAACATCATCTTTATAAGGTGCATGGTACTTGTCCCACTTCTTTTTAGGAGTCTCTATGTAAGAGGCAAAGGCCTTAAAACAATTGGCAATACTTTGAGAATCAAGACCATACTCAGTACTAATATCATGAAAGTCATCAGTTCCCATAAAAGATTTAATGCATTCATAATCATAATTTATACTTGACTTTCTTCCTTTGTCATTCTCCCATGCTTCAGTGTTCTCTTGAATATGGTCTAGAAGATCGCATTTAGCTTCTTCCTTCACACGTGTGAATAATACAACACAAGAAGTATCTAATAAGTCTTTATCATGAAGAGAAAGCCTTGCATAAAAGTTATTAATAATAATGTTGTTAGGGAGTTCATGAATAGGACATTTAAGCATTAGTAACTTTAATCTCCCCCAAGCTTGGGTTGTACTTTCTCCATCACGAGGCCAAAAGTTATATATTTGGTTTCTATCCTTATGAATCTCACTGGGAGGATAGAATTATAATAAAAGAGAGGTACTATTTCCTCCCATTCCATGGATTGTCTATTCTTCAGTAGCTTATAACATTCTTCAACTCTTCCTTTCAATGATATAGAGAGTTACTTCTTCACCTGTTCAGTTGTGATACCTGCACACTTAAACAACCCACATAATTCATGGATAAAAAGCAAATGATCACCAGTATGGACAATTCCATCCCCAAGATAATAATTATCCATAACACGATCAACAATTCTTGTAGGTATCTTAAAAGGATCTACCTCAATAGGTGGTGATTCATCTACTACCCTAACAGTGGTAGTAGTTTTCCCAAATAGGAAACTAAGTGGGTTATCCATATTGGAAACAAAGTAACAAACAGAAATAAAAAGCAATACTCACAGTAGAAGTTTCATTTACCAGTTCCACTCTTCAATAGCGCTTCACTCCCTGGCAACAACGCCAAAAATAGTCTTGATGACCCACAAGTATAAGGGTATATTGTAGTACTTTCGATAAATAGGAGTGTCGACCCCAACAAGGAGCAGAAGGTGTTGACTAGTGGTAAGGAGCAGGAAATCTCTATAAATACTTATCAAACGGGTTTTTAGAAGTTTTTGATGAAGCAAGGAAATAAAGTGCAAGTAAATAAAGACATCAAATAATTGCAGCAAGTGGTCCAATCCTTTCTTAGCAAAGGACAAGCCGGAGGTAATACTTATGAGGACCAAATGTTCTCGAGGACACATGGGAATACCGTCAAGTGCTTTCGTTTCATATAGTTGATTAATCTTATTTGGTTTTATAAGTGTTGTGTGGGGTGAACCTATGCTAATGTACCGACCTTTCTTAGACTGATACATACTAGTGATTATACCCCTTGCAAGCATCCGCAACTACAAGAAAGTAATTAAGATAAAAACCTAACCATAGCCTTAAACTCTGACATCCTACACTCCCTTGTGCAAAGGTTTCCTAACGGGGTTCAGGTTTCTGTCACTCCGGCAACCCCAAAATTAGTAGCCAAATACACAATGCATTCCCCTAGGCCCATAAATGGTGAAGTATCATGTAGTCGACATTCACATGACACCACTAGAATAATAGCACCACAACTTAAATATTAAACCATTGAATAATACCTCAACACAATTCCACTACTAACAACATGACTTCTCTCATGTCCTCAAGACTAAACGAACTACTCACAAGACATCATATTGATCAAGATCAAAGATGATATAATGATATAATGATGGATAACAATCTGAACATAAAACAATAATTCAATGGTTCCACTCACAAGCATCAACTACAATAGTAATCAACACTGGGAAAGTTTCCCCTAAGAACTATGCAAGATTCAACACAATTGTTACAGCGGGATGGAGTAGTGATGATGGTGCTAGCAGAGATGATGGTGTGGATGATGATGATGATCCCGATGAAGTCTAGCTTGATGATGGTGTTGATGGCGATGATCTCCCCTCTCCGGGAAGGAATTTCCCTGGCAGAAATTTGTTTGTCGGAGAGCTCTTTCTCTCTCTGTCATTCTACCCCGCAGAGGCGGCAAAATCTTTCTGTGGTCGCTCGGCGGAGCCAGAGGTGGGCCAGGGTGGCCACACCCCCTATAGGCGCGGCCTAGGGTGGCCCGCGCCTGGGGGTGGGTGGGCCCCCTATGGCCCAACTCCGCCTCCCCTTTTGGCATCCTTCGTCTTCTGCGAAAATATAATTTTCTGTAGTTTTTCTAGTATTTTCTGATCTTCGCGAAATTGCATCAAAACACCGCTTTTTTCCTTCAGAATCCTGACTGCGGAAGTTCATCCTCCAAGAATCATCCAACATGCAAAAACAGATGAAAAGACATAAGTATCACCTTTTAATATGAAATATATCAATGAATAGAGGTAAATTATGATATAGAACGGTGATGCAAATTGGACGTATCAATGTCTCGTGAGTAGTTCGTTTAGTTCTCGAGGACATGGGAAAAGTCATGTTGTTAGTAGTGGAATTGTGTTGAGGTATATTCAATGGTTTGATATTTAAGTTGTGATGCTATTCTTCTAGTGGTGTCATGTGAACGTCGACTATATGATACTTCACCACTTATGGGCCTAAGGAATGCATTGTGTATTTGGCTACTAATTATGGGGTTGCCGGAGTGACAAAAACCTGAACCCCCCGTTAGGAAACCTTTGCACAAGGGAGTGTAGGATCTCAGAGTTTAATGTTGTGGTTAGGTTTTTATCTTAATTACTTTCTTGTAGTTGCGGATACTTGCAAGGGGTATAATCACAAGTATGTATTAGTCCAAGAAAGGTCAGTACATTAGCATAGGTTCACCCACACAACACTTATCCAACCAAAGAAGATTAATCAACTATATGAAGCGAACGCACTTGACAGTATTCCCATGTGTCCTCGAGAACGTTTGGTCCTCATAAGTAATACAACCGACTTGTCTTTTGCTAAGAAAGGATTGGGCCACTTGCTGCAATTATCTTTGTTGTCTTTATTTACTTGCACTTTATTTCTTTGCCTTAATCAAAAACCCCTAAAAATCCATTTGCTAAGTATTTAAAGAGAATTCCTGATCCAAACCACTAGTCAACGCCTTCTGCTCCTCGTTGGGATCGACACTCCTATTTATCGAAAGTACTACAATACACCCCCTATACTTGTGGGTCATCAGAACCCAGTCATGGAGGGGATACAAAAACAATGCCCTCAAGAGGGTAGTGACACCCGTAGGCGTCACCGTCGTTGGCGCGGAAGCGCGGAGCTTTCGCTCATATCCACCCCATGCCATCCGAGAAACCAAGGGACGCCCCCAACGAGGGAAATACCACCTTGCCAGCATGATGCCTCTAGATCTTGACCAGGGGCCGCTCACACCGACACTAGGATCACCCGTTGCCAAACCCCTCGCATCCGCACGACCAAAGGGGATGGCCCCACCGCTACAATGTTGCTTGCCGAGAG
Organism: Avena insularis; assembly: GCA_023614405.1. NCBI lineage: Eukaryota > Viridiplantae > Streptophyta > Magnoliopsida > Poales > Poaceae > Avena > Avena insularis. The sequence goes on along the minus strand of CM042693.1, from coordinate 312,735,824 downwards.
CACCCATCCAGCCTCTCCTTCTAGGGCCACCGCCCCGGCATCCGCGAGCTTGCATCTATGGTACACGAGGCAACACGCCGCGTGGCTTGGAAAGCAGGGAGGTTAGGCCATCTCAAGATTGAAGCTCGATGGCCTGAATCCATGGAACCGAAGGGCCGCAACACCACAACAACTCGAAGGAGCCCTTCCTCCACAGCCAGAAGGGATCACAGACCGGACGCGGGAGAAGGGCCACACCAGGCCCAGGTAGGCCCGACCGGGCCCAGATCGGGCCCGTAAAGGCCCCTTCTCCATGCTGCAACGAGGTCGTCGCTGTCGCTGCCCACTCTGCTCACAAGCGCCTTACCCCCATCGTCACCTCCAGACCGCCGCCGTCTAGCTCCAACACCAGCCCCAGGTCGAGTTGCCATCGCTCCATGTCGCACCGCCGCCAAGCCACCGAGCCCCGCCTAGGCCCTTGATGCAGGGGTAGAGAAGAGCCGCCGCCCATGCCGCTGCCGGGCTTTTGTAGCCCCTTGCCGACGACAGGAGGGAGGAGGCCGCTGGCTCCGGGATCGAGGCCGCTTCGCCGCGTGGGGAGGCGACGCGAGGAGGTTTTTTTCGTATCGTTTTTCCAGAGTTGGTCTCGATCTAGTCGTTTCGTTGGTCATGGCGTTGATGTTGTGGCCATATTGCATGAGGCTTGTTATGTTTGATCATGATGTCGGATTATGTTTTCACCTGGTTTTCTGATTAAACCAAACAGTTCATTTTCTCCTATAAATGTATAATGAGATCTTCTGATTACTTTGGAAAGGAAAGTGTTGTATATACTTAATATTTGGCGCATATCAAATTGTATCATTTTACTTAAAGAATATTTTATATTCCCTCCATTCCAAAATAATCGATGTTCAAAATCATAATATTTTAAGTTTGACCAAGTTTTTGAAAAATATATCAACGTCCAAAACACAAATTTACCTTTATTACATTAATCATCATACTGTATTTCTTATTATATACATTTGAATTGTGGATATTGACATATTTTTCTATAACTTTACTCAAACCTAGAGAAGTTTGATTTAAGATAAAGCTAGAACATCAATTATTTTAAGATGGAGGAAGTATGAAGTAACTTTGTCAATTATTTTGTGAAGTGTCTCTCTAGTTTTCTACTCCTAAACCGTTTTTTTGCGGGTAGTTTTCTACAAACCCTAATAGCGAGGAGAAAGAAAATGAAGCCGCATGGAGGTCCATTTCCAAATTTGCAATTCCCTGGAAATCTGGTGATTGACCCAGACGGCCTTCCCACTGCTTCAGGTTCCCCAAACCTCGGCCAAGCCCACTAGGCTTAACCCCACAGAACACTCAGTCCCAGCAGCCATGGCTCCCAAGCGCGCCGTTCCACCCAAGCCCCCAGCCGCCGCCGCTCCTTCCTCCAGCACGGAAGAATACGGGGACACGTCCTCCAGCGATTCTACTACCTCCCACGAGCAAGAGGTGGCAGACGAAGAAAGGGAGGAAAAGAAATCGGAATCGTCGGAGGAGGAATCGGAATCAGAATCATTGGAGGAGGAATGGGCGGCAGCGGCGGAGGAGGTGGAGGAGGAGGAGGAAGACGAGGGGGAGGCGGAGCCTGATCTGCAGCCATCTAGTGGGAGCCCTCCCGTGACCGCGGCCAAGAACCACCCTCAATCGAACAAGCCTCTTGCTCGCGGCAAGAAGAGGGTGTCCAGCGAGATTGGTAAATCGCTGTCGCCGGGGGTACAGCCAGAAGGCGAGAAGACGTCGCGGCATAGCGAGTCGAGAGAACCCAAGGCAAAGGGAATCAGGCGCGTATGGGCTCCCAGTGATGAGGTCCTGATTCTTGTGGCGCTTGCCCAGCACCGCCGCCAACATGGGGAGCTGCCGGCTCCGGGGGACCGCGACTTCTTTGAATCCCTCCGCGAGCGCCTCAAGGACAATAGGTGCGATCACTCTGATATTAAGGATAAAGTGCGCAGCCTACTTCGTCGCTACACATCACGCGTTGTGCTTACTACAGACCATGATAGGCGCCTTCATTATCTCTCTAAAGATGTCTGGGGGGACCTGTCGGCGATCGCCACCGCAACTGGCTCCATTAATGGCAACAAACAGGCTGATGGCGTCATCGCCACTAGCTCCACTAATGGCAACAAACAGGCTGGTGGACAGTCTGATACCAAGACAATGTGTGAGATGTATCCCCTGCTTGCGCAGGAGGTTAAGCTGCTCGCGGAGGCACATCCTGGCCTCGAAAACTCATTCACAAGACTAGATGCCAAGAGAGCCCTCGACATCGAGAAGAAACTGGAGAGAGTCAAATATGCGAAGCTGAAGATCGAGGCACGGATGGTGGTGGAGGTACATGCACCGAAGGCAAAGATCAGTAAGAAGCTTGTGAGTCTTCTGGCGAAGGTTTCCAAGAATGTATGAAGGTATGATATATAGTTTTTCACTATTTTCCTTTTGCCATATTGTTTGCTCTATATAAGTTATGTGGAAATCAGTCTCTTTTCCTCATGCTTGGTATAAAGTAGCTTTCAAAAGAAAAAGAATTGGTGATCTCAAGTAATGCTTGACATGAGATTGATAAGCGTGAGAAGATGACTATACATTTTAGGACACAATACTTGATATACTTGAAGATAAGCATGAGTCCACTCTTTTAATTCGTTTCACATTTACTTCATCTATTGTAGGATAGCTTACTAGTATTTATGTTTATCAGTTGTGCTGTGGGATTGCTTCATCCACAGATTTGTTTTACTTAGGTGTCTTTGAATAGAGGTGTTTCATTCCCATGTTTTCTCTAACAAGCTTGGTTACAAGAGAGTGTATTCTTAGGAGGATGGGAACGTTGCAGTTTGGTTCTACTTGCAAATTTACACATGGTCTTCTGTTGTTGTGTTTCTTGTTGTAACCTGTGCTCAGCAATGGTCATTAAGACTTCAACTCCATTTATTTGGTATAGCAACAATACACCAAAAGGAGAAATTTACCCATGGTCTTCTATTGTTGTGTTTCTTGTTGTAACATGTGCTCAGCAATGGTCATTTAGACTTTAACTCCATTTATTTTGTATAGCATCAATACACCAAAAGGAGAAACTAAGGATACATGCTCTCTGCCATTTTTAAATGTTTTTTCCTAAATTAGTTCGGAATTTGACGCTTTGTAGAAGTAAGTTCATTGTATTTTTTGAAAGGAAAATGGTAGAGGAGGCCCCTAGCCGGTTATAAGAACCCAAATTTGTGTCCGTGAGGACTTGAACCGGGGTGTACATCCACTCCCTTAACTAAGTGAGCTAGGCTCATTTCGTAAGTCAGTTCATTGAAGATTCCTAACTTTCCAGGGTTGTGTCACTGTCATTTGGGTCCCTAAACTTGAGAATTGCATATGTAGGCCTCTTTACTTATTTAAGGGAGTCAAGGCAAGGAAAGTTGACTCAAACTACCAATTAGTGCTGCTACTTGATCTAATATTATTTGAAGTTTGATGACATTTCTTTTACGAATTACACTTATGCAAAAGCTAGTATAATCTGTCCAAAGATCTTGGAACTTCTCTGAAATCCAATATCGTCATTTTTAATCAATTCCACATGAAGATTGCATGGCCAAGAAACAATTTTAGTGAGTAAAAAAGGTGTTACGTCATTCTTTGCCTTTACTCAATTAGACTAGAATTTGTCGTATCACCAAACTATGATCCTGCCTGGGCAAGTTACACTCTCTACCTTCTTGCCTTTTTCTGTAACAACAACGAAGAAAAAATGTACCACGCAAATGAGGAGCCTTCAGTATGCTATCAGCTTGCCAACACCATTGCTTGTTTGTGTTAACTATACTTTTATTTGGATCAGGCATTCAGCTTTGTTCATTGGAGATCTAAAAACATAGCTTTTTCATTGGACACCTCTTGGTAGGTCTTGAAATTGTATCAACGGCCAGTTATTTTAACAAAGTTGACTGGAAATTCACCAAACGTATTTTAGAAATGGAGCTGACTGAAAACCTTGCTGAGTCCAAAGGGCTGTCGTGTTTCGTTAACATTCTTGGCGCAAAAACTTGAGAAGTGTGGATTTTATCGCATTCCAAATCTTGTTGTATTTGGATACCTTGTGTTAACGTTCAGCTCACGGCTTTGTACTCTGTTTTTTCTGTAACAGGAGGTGGTGAAGTATTTCTTTGCAAGGCGTGGATTCTTTTTGGCAAAGCTGATGCTGAAGGGTGATGGACTTAACCATTCCAGGTGTCTGGCTGGCTTATTAGTGTGGAACATGCCACTAGTCTAGATTATAACGGAAATATCATGCGGCTTCGTAGCAGTTCTTTTGGTGACTGGTTTGTTGGTGTAAGAAAGATGGGAAGTTATGTAGCAGCGGTAGACTGTAGTCAAGCCAACGTACTGATATACTCCCTCTGTCCTAAAATAGATGTCTTAAATTTGTCAATATTTGAATGAATCTAGACACTATTTAGTATATAGATTCATCCAAAATTTAAAAAATCCAAGACATCTATTCTTGGACGAGGGAGTACTAACATCTTGTCTCTGTAATGATCTGTTGTGTCCTCTAGACTCTGGAATGTCATATTGTTGGCTGGAATCTGATATGCTGTCTGTTTATACAAATGTCTAAAGTAATCCTACTAGTCAAAACTGTCAAGTTTACTTCAAGAGCAGATGTAGATGTAGATCCCTGCTGTCGCAGTGTCGCTGAATGACCAATAGGAGGATCTCGACCTGTTTTATCATCGTTGCCTCTGAATTTATGTCAGATGAGTCCCCATTTGTTACCTCTCCTATTCGGAGCTGGCCAAAATCAGCTAATTTGAAACAGCAGGCCAGGAAAATGGTATATTCATGAGAGGCTATTTAGATTTTTTTTTGGGTGGGGATATAGATCATAGGATTCCAGAAATGCAGCAAAGGAGTAGGATTTGTTTTTTTTTAGGGTTAGCAATGGAGATACAGCAATGCGAAGTGCAGAAGGAGCCCAGGAAAGGGTAAAACTACGTTAGTGGATTCGGGCCCAGATGCAGTAGACATCCGGTACTTCCAAGAATCAACTCAGCCCATTGGGCCCATACATAAGGCACCTCCTTCTGCTATATATACCCTCACGGCCTCCATTTTCTGTTTCCTAGGGTTTCCTCGCGCCGCCGCCGCCGCCGCATTCGTCCCCGCCGCCACGATGGTACGCAACTTCGTTCTCTTCGATTCCTCTCTCCACGTTCCCTCTTCCGTGGATTTCCGCTGATTAGATGCTTGTTTCGTTGCCTCTCATCTCGTGCAGCCGTCGCACAAGACCTTCCGGATCAAGCAGAAGCTGGCCAAGAAGCAGCGCCAGAACCGCCCCATCCCCTACTGGATCCGGATGCGGACCGACAACACCATCAGGTGCGTTTCGGCCCCCACGATCTCTTATCTACTACTAGCTTCGTATCAGCCCCTAGGAATCCCTGCAGATGTGAGACAGACCCCTTACCTGATCCTGTTTTCTCTGGTGCCGTCTCAGGTACAACGCGAAGCGCAGGCACTGGCGCCGTACCAAGCTCGGGTTCTAAGCAAGGGAGGAGGAGAGGGGCACCGGATGCTGCCCGCTTGGAGAAGGATGCAGGGTGTGTCAGTCGCCTGATATTTCCATGTTTCTGCAAGCTAGCAAGTGTTTCATGGTTCCAGTTTTAATTTAAGAATTTATTACTTGTGTTGAAGAGATTAATCCTTGTAGCGTACCTGGGATATCATCGCACTATGCTGATTATGGAACCAATTTTAGATTCTTCATGTTTCTGAGTTGCAGTGGCTTGATCAGTTGAAATCCTTTATTAGCTTGATTGATTTTTGTGTTGTATCAATCCCATTTCTTGTATGCTGATTTGATCTTTGAACTTCAATTTGTGATTTAGCATTGCTTACTGGTTGCTTGCTTGGTATCTGATTGTCCTGTTGTAGTTTGGGTAGACCTTTTATCTTAAATTAAATGGCCAATTGTAGGTATGTGCTATTCCATTACAGGACAACCGCCTGTTGTCTGCCGTACATCACTCCTGTTAGAGAAATCAGTCTCTTTATCTCGAACTTTGATTAAAATTGCTATGAAAGAAAAAGAAATTGTCTTCTTGAGTAATACTTGACATGAGATTGATAAGCAAGAGAAGGTGACTTGGTACTTGTATATATGCATGAGTTTGTAGTTCCTTAATCTTTGTGCAACCTTCATGAGTCGATGGTTTTATTTGTTTTAATTTACTTCTGCACATATTTTAGGATAGCTTATACTAGCATTTCTGTTTGTTAACTTATCAGTTACACTGTAGGATGGTCTTATCTACTCCCTCAGTCCAAAAAAGGATGTGGTCAATTTGTCTAGATTCAGTAGAAATTTGTATTACTTAGGTGTCTTTGTATAGAGGTATTTCATTTCCCTCTTTTCTCTAAGCTTGGTTCCAAGAGTGTATTCTTAAGAGGATGGAAGCATCACAGTTTGGTTCTACTTATGTGGTCTTTTGGTGCTGTGTTTCTTGTTGTAACATGTGCTCAACAATGGTCCTTTAGACCTTAACTCAATTTATTTTATATAATAGCAACAATACACCAAAAGGAGAACTAATGATACATGCTTTGTGCCATGTTCAAATGTTTTTCCTAATTTAGTTTGGGATTTAACACTTTGTGAAAGTTCATTGTATTAGTTTGAAAGCAAAGTGGTAGACTACCCAATTTTGTGTTCGGTGAGGACGAACCCTGGTGTACATCCACTCACTCAACTCAGTGAGCTAGACTCACTTTTAAGCCAGTTCATTTAAGATCTCTAAAATTTGGCCCTGTAAACCCGAGAATTGGATGTGAAGGCATATGTTATTAGTTAGTCGGCAGGGAATGCTGACTTAGACCTGTCAGTTACTGCTTGCTTTGTGTGTGATTGTCCTGTCGTAGTTTGGGTAGACCTTCAATAGCCAGTTGGTAGGTGTGTGCAATTCCCACGCATTGATTTTAAGGAGGATTCCTGTTCAGGTTTGCTTCAGCCTGTGAGGTATGTTGATTCATGTCCATAATCTAGTGTTCTCTGCTGCCCGTGGGTTATGTTGAGTCAGGTTTGTGTCAACCTGTGAGTTATGTACCGTACTTGTGTTGATTCATGTCCATACTAGTATCTAGTCTCTGCATTGATCTGACGCCCTATGAACCGCCATTTATTTGGCTGGAATTAGAAATGTTGTCTGTTAATATTGATGTCGAAAACTGTCGATTCACTTAAGGCCTCGTTTACTTTTATGTTATTTTCTGAGTTCAGCAAGTATTTTCCTGGCCCACCCATTGATCCTTGTATTTCTCCAATAGCCCGTTTACTTGTGGCGTGTTTCTGAGTTTTATCCTGGCCTGCCCCCAGAAATTCCCTCACCTAAGAGAATCTGAATCTCTAGCAGACACCATGCGTTCCTAGCTCGAAACCACAAATTCGAACCGTAAACACGAGATTTTAAACATTCACGGGAGATTTTAAAACGCGAGCATAGTTCATACATAGTACTGACGCGATCATATGCACAAAACGCTAGGGAGTGGCGGCCGGCTTTACTCCTCGTCGAAGTCGAAGTTCGACAGCCCGGAGCTGCTGTCGGAGACGAAGTCGATGACCTCCACCTCCTTCCCACGGGAATTGCGGTCAACAACGAGCCCCTACTCGAGGAGGATGTCGTCGATGAGCTCGACGGGCCTTCGCCTCGGCGATGCTTTGTTGCTGGATGACCTCGACCCAACGGTCGAAGGAGGCGTCGTCGAGGGCGTAGTCGGCCTCCATGACTCCGCCCTTCAGGAGCTCCTCCTCCTTCATCGGCGGCGGCGGAGTCCTCGTCGCGTGCAAGGAGCTCCCCTCCCCCTCCTCGATGGGCGCGGATGCGGGCGTCGAACTCCTTCGTCTCACAGCGGAGGAGCGTGACCGGCACCGGCAACCCCACCTCATGTAGTGGAGGGCGACGCGCTTATGCGTTCGCCTAAGGCCAGCCGGCGGGCGCCTCCTTCGTGGGCTTAGCGACGGAAACAGCCAAGCTCCCTGACGGTCCATCGCGGCGTGAATCGGGCGGATCTGCTACCGCCAACGAGAAATTGCTCGCCCGTGCTCGGCAATTTGAGCGGTGGTGTGCGGCGGAGGCATCGAGGGGGCGGTGGCGGAGAAATGGATCGAGACATGGGAATCGAGCTCGGAACCGGGAATTTATGGGTCGAGGGGGTCAATTCCCAGGGCCCGAAAAAAATTCTGGATCGGGCCGTGTTTACAGTGTCTGTTTGGGCCATATTTCCTGAAAGGATCCGGCCTTTTAGGCCCGCTGAAGGACGCCTCCAACAGCAACAAACATGGAAGGTCATTCTCTCCGGTTAGTTCTCATGCCTCATTCCCTGAATCTACATACTAAAAGTAGTCTAGATATATTTAATTCACAAAGCTAAAACATCTTATATTTTGAAACAGAGGGAGGACGACCCTACAGTTTTCAGCTCAAGAAAAACAACAGATATGGATCTAGGGTCATCTTCATGCGCGCCATGAAACCCTTCTTTTCCTTCTCAAAATATATCTCTTAGGTTCTGCTGATGTGATGATGCTTCTTCGTTGTGATCAACTTTGCTGTTTTAGTGGTGGTGTTAGGGCATCGCCACCGGGCCGACCCATTCGATCACAGGTGGTCTGAATCCATGCAGACGTTCGGGGGGCGAAAATCCGTTCCAACGGTCCGACCAAAAATGATCATGCTTGTCAGGCCGACCTAAAATACGCTGGGAATGCGTGGCCACGCGTGTCCTCCTCTTCTCGCGTCCTCCGGGGGCCCGTCTGGCAGCGACCATACGACCACTAGCCTCCTATCCAAACGTCATCAATGGATTAGGTTGACTCCTAGGCTGGCCGCGTCGTCCAACGCCTGCGCTGGCCGCTCGACATCAATGTCGGCGTATCGAACTCCGGATCGGCATCCAATGCCTTCGCCTTTTTAAAACATGTCCTCGTGACCATCTCCTCCACACAACACCACCTTCCATTCTCCAACCCCCATAGGCAACACGACAACCATGGCAGGCGGCATAGGATCGAGGAGAAGGCGGGTGGGACGACCATCGGGTCGTGGCCGTGGGTGAGGTTGAAGAGAACAACGTGGGGGACGAGGTCAGGAAGTTTCGCCAGCGTCTTCCCTGTTGCCGCCAGCGTCGCCTTCTCCTTCACCATCGCCACCACATGGGGCCATCAACAGCCTCACCTATTTCGAGTTCTGTGTCACCATCCACCTGTGCATGAACGGGGACAGACTTCGTCTCCCCACGAATTTCGTGACCCTCGTCGATGGGCAGCCCCACCATGTGTTGCAGGCGCCCGTCGATGCGACCGGCCTCTGGTTCGTTAAGGTGTTGTTTGACCACCTCGGCCATATGTACCTTGACAACGGGTGAAAGAAGTTTTGCTGTACGCACGGCATTGAGGTGAGGCGCTTCCTCGTCTTCACCTATGACGGCGATGCCATGCTCACCGTCCGCATCTTCAAAGAGACCATGTGCCGGCACTACCACACAAATTTCGAGTCCGATGACTAAGCGAAGGCGAGACGGAGCCTTCTAGATTAAATCCATTACTTTTTTACCTCATCTATATGCCTTTGCAGCAAGCAAGTTGACCATGCATATGCCAAGACGAGTCTTCTAGATCAAATCTACTATGTATGCAATACAAGGAATTTGTAAGCAAAACTATGTATGCAATGCAAGGCAATTATAAGCAAAATCAATAAAACTATGTATGCAATGGAAGTCAAATTATGACATGAATTTCAAAAAAACAAAATGGGCCAGCCTGCTGTGGACACCCCGATTCAAATGAATAGAAACCAAAATAGCCTGTTTTTGTATCCATGGGCTGACCCAAACGAACCTACTCGGACACCTCCTATGTCTGAAATGGGTCGACCCGGGAGATGGCCTTAGTGATCCTGAATATTAGTCACACACAACCGCCATGCCTTCTCAAGTTTTGTATATGCTGACCCCATTCCTGACTGTACATCCTTCCATATTGTCAATATTTTTTTCCATGCCTAGCATACCACTTGCTAGTATCTATGACACGCTACTACTAGAACAATTTTAGATAAATTGATTGCCGACAACAAAGATTTTCTTGAAACCTGAGATTAAACCGTGGAAGTCATAGTTTGAGTGATGTACACCCGGTAGCTGTTCATTTCTTTCTTGCCTGGATCTTTCTCTCATTATATTTTATTATTACAAGACAAAGTATGGTCTAATAGATCTTTTTTGCTGGATATGCTTTGTGACTGCTTTTGCTATATACTCCAACTAAAAGATGATAGTAGGCATCATCCACATGGTATAGACATATAAGTGTGTGTTTGGTAGTCCCGATGCCCTATCTCACCTCATACATGTTGAGTGTAGCTATGTGGACTACATACAAGTGTGCTTCACATGTTGTGTTTGGTAGGTCGTGTGAGGTGAGTTGTGCTCAGTTGAGATTGTGTTTGATGTCCCATATGACATGAGCTAGGCCAGACAATTATTAAACAACAATCAGATCCCTGGCTAAAAATATAAAAAACAATCGGGTCCCTAGGAGGTCGTCGGCGCAGCTGCCGGCGAGAGGATCCGCCGTTGCTGCTGGCGAGATGTGCCGCCACCGCCAGGATGTCATGCATCTCCTTCCCGGCCGCCAGGATGCCGCACATCTCCTTCCCTGCCGCTAGGAGGCTGAGCTCCGACTCGCTGCCGTCGCTAGGAGGCCACGCCTCTACAGGGAGAGGAGCTCCGACTTGAGGGGACCGGGAGATCGACAGGGACGCGGAATGGGAAAGTGGAGCTCGACGGGTACGGGCACGGAGATTGTGGAGCTCGACAGGGAAGAGGCAGGGAGAGGAGCTTCAAGGGGGACGCGGTAGGGAGAGCGCGTCGCTGCGAGGGAGGGGGAAATGGGGTGCGGGGCCTCTACACATGTCGGGCTGGAGCGGTCACGTGGGCGCACACGGGATGGACTCGCAATTGTTGAGTTGTGAAGTTCGATTTGAGCTTCACAAACGAGCATGGACGTGGGGCCATTTTCGTACAAGGTGCACATTGCCCGATGGAGCCAACCCGACCTACCAAACATAAAAATGTAGGATGAGATGTGATTTTCTGGGTTGCCTCGGGTTACCAAACACACCCTTAGTGTTTATGATAACTGCATTAAACTGTTATGCATACAAACTGTTATGTATGGCTGCATGGTGTTCTTAGCGTGTATGGTTGCATGTGTGGAGGATGTAGAAAATTTTCAATACATTCCCTCTGAGTGCAAGTATGCGTGTTGTTTTCCTTTTAATTGAAACTTTGCAATTTGACATTCACGAATATTTGATGTTTTATTCGCTTGAATTGTTTAAATGCCAATCTGGATGCATTAGATTGAAACATATGGTCCATCATGACATTAACTTCTGGTTCGTGTCACAATATATGTATGTACATCTGAGTCTTACTAAATGATCATGATACGAACATCATATATATAGATTTTTGGCCGCTCCTTTTACCAATATTTCTCTAAAAATTAATTGAACTTGCATTTCGATAAGAACAACTTTAATTATAATTTAATTATAACTAGATACTGTTCATCTCTACGCCTTATATGATCCCCTATTTAGCTTGTACTAATTGTACTGGTATTATTGATTATATTATCTCATCTACAGGTTTGCAAGATGAACTCCGAGGTCAAGACAAGGTTGATGACTGCTCTTGTGTTGCAAATCGGCCCATGATTGGATTGGAATAATGTTTAAAGTTACAAAATTTGATGCCTTACTCGTAGGATATATTTAGTCTCGATGCAAGTAGATGTTTAAACTCAATGCAAATTTATTTGGCCACTGGATAGAGAATTTGCATCACATTGAGTCGATGTTCTTGTTTCTCTTTGTCTTGCCATGCAAAGTTTGATAGCCACTTGCAAAGATTTAATTTTCATTAAGCAACTATGTCCATTATCAAGTTGTCGGTGCAAAGTTTATGTTTCTCTCACCTGATCCCAATCCTCTGCCATCCTTCCATCACATAATTCAAAGTAACTAGAAGGAATTGGATGAAATGAAGGGAAATATGGGGATTGGATGAAATGAAGGAATTCACCAAATACCCTCTGATCCCCAGACCTCTAGGGGGTGAAAATACATGAGAGGTAAACAAGACCTACGAGTAGATGTAGATCTAGGCCCTGTTTTGTCATTGTTGCCTTTGAGTTTCTGTCGGATGAGCCCTCTTTTTTTATCTCTCCTAGCCGGAGATGTCAAAATAAACAATAATGTGAAACTGCGGGCATAGAAAACGGGACAGAGTTTTCATAATATTACGTGTGTTTTTTCATAAAATTAGACTCAATGGAAGTTTTTCTTTGTACCACATGGTAAAGTTATGTTGTTTTAAATCCATAAATCATAATTAAAGTAATGAATTAAAATTTCTATATGAAATTTCTTTGAAGTGGGCCGACATTTGCGACATCTATTTCGAGGAGTAGGGAGTAGAAGATAATTGGCTTGTCACGGTATTATCTTGGGCCAATCGAATGATGTGAATTTCTGCATGTTCATCCGGAGGTTCTCTCGTGGAACACTTATGTGTGAACAAGATGTGCACATCTTCAGGTTGCTGTCCCGTGGGTTGGCGGCCCCGTGGGCTGCCCGTGCCCACCTTTAGGATGCTGTCTCACGGGACACTTATGTGTGAAAAAAACCAAACCCTCTTTAATTTATATGGACAGAGGTGGGCACTTGGTGGGCTGCCGCTAACGTGTCCACCTACAGGCACAAGTCTAGAATCGAAAGAAATTTCTCATAAATTTCACAACTCCATGGCATCTTCCTCCAAACCTCATGGCATCTTCCTCCAAACCTGGACATTCGGAACAAGGCCAAAGGCCTTCCAGGCACCTCCTTGTTGCACGTAACCCAAGATCCCAGCCCAACATCTTTTCACAAGGAGCCAAAAAACAAAACATTGGATTTGTTTGTGCGGGTGGGCTCATAATATTTGTACCATGCATCCGTGAGTTTGTGCCGCAATTTAGTGCCATTTAAATTACAGTTTCTATTCTTTATCCCATATCACAAGGTTCGCATCAAATTTACAAGATACGTCCTAAAATAAGTGTTGAATAAAAGAACAATTTTTCAAGAGATTTAACCATAATAAAAATTAGATAAAAGATAGGTAGAATAAAATAAACAAGATTGAGGAAGATAATGTACATCACAACAGAGAAACCGCCGGTGTTGGCGTTGGCACCGTCATCAGCCATGTCGTCGAGTAAGAGGTTGCTGATGTCGGGAAGAAGTCATTGTTGGGGAAGACGTCAGCGCAATGCTATCCGTGAAGGAGTCCGTGATGAAGCTAGTAGTCGCGTCAATAGCGCTTCCCAAAAACCTTATCGCCATTTTCCCGTACGGGACTCGAAGCAGCAGGGTCTCAGAGGCCTACTGTCCTAACTCGTGGTGCACGTCGCAAGACGGAATGAGAAAGATCTAGATAGCGCAGTGCTCTAGAACTAGAGGCGATATACTGAAGCTTGTCCAAGGAGAGGAGCGACCTCTCACTCTTATAGACAAGGGTAGGCAGACGAACATGCAGCATCGGGAGAGGAAACAAACATGCAACGACCGGAGCCGAATAGCCTTCACTAAGTTTGAATTAAATCTTCACTGAGTTTATATTAAACACCCACTTACGCAGACTGTTTAGATTATTAGTCTATTCATAAGTGGCAAAAAGAAAGAGAAGCTCTCGGCTTGAGGCATTTCCGCAACCGCGACGCACACGTCACGTCGCGTCGCATCGCATCGTGATGAGGCGAGTGAGGAGGAGGAGGAGCACGTATGTATATGTCTTCTCTTCTCAAGCTCGTACAAGTGGTGAAATAGCTCTCCTTATAAGCTGGTCTAACTTCTACCCAACTAGCAATGTGAGACTGAACTTTTGTCTCAGCTCTTGCCTTGCATGAATGGGCCTCTAGAATTTCAGAAATTTATTGACATATAATAAATGGGTTGGGCCTATTTAGAAAAAAAATTCAATAATCCCCCACCAGATCCCAAAGGCACATAAAGTTTGCCTTTGGTTCCAAAACATTGTTTATATATCGGTACTGTAGTGGAGACTATTAAGTTGAACTTTCACCTAGAGCTTTATGTTATACTAGGCTGCAACTTGTATAGTGGACTATGTCTTGAACTGCAAGTTTGCTATAAACCTAGATTCACACAAAGTCTTAACCGATATTAGGCTACCGTGGGACTTCCCCATGGGTCTCATGGGTGTGTCTTTCATGAGTTTGTTAGAGAACACCCTACTCTCATGGACTGCGATGACAATCAGACTCATATAGGTATGTTCTTCAAAAGATGTTCTGCAGGAAACATCTCTGTTTAAGATAAGCCACTTAGAACATATTAAAATAGTAAATCAACCTGTCGTGCAGAATAGGAAAGTAATGCATCTTTATGGAGTGGTGTTTACTGAAGTAGGAATACTTTTCTCTCAGCTAACCAACAACTTGTCTCCCAATTCTAATTCACAGGATCTTCGATCACATAGAGTGGTTTACCACTATGGAAAACTCATATTGTGGGTCTCATACCCATCTCCTTCGATGCATTTTCTATCATGTTGCGTGATAGACCCTTTGTGAAGGGATCTGCCAAGTTTTTAGATGTTTGGATATAATCCAATGCTAACTCTAGAGTTTCTCATTTTCCTGACAGATTTGAGTCTCCTCTTCACATGTTTTGATGACTTCATATTATCCTTAGAACTATTTACTTTAAAAATCACAGTTTGATTATCACAGTTCATAAGGATTTCATGTATTGGTTTTTCAACCACAGGTAAGTTCATCAAGTGTTCACGAAGCCACTCTGCTTTAACAGTGGCTGTGTCCAATGCTGCGAGTTCTGCTTCCATAATTGACCTCGTTAAGATGGTCTGCTTGCAAGACTTCCAAGAAACAGCGCCACCACCAAGTGTGAATACATTTCCACTCGTGGCCTTTATCTCGTCAGCATCAGATATCCAATTTGAATCACTATAACCCTCTAGTACCCTTGGATACCCGGTATAGTGAATGCCATAACTCGTAGTACCTTTTAGATAGCGCATAACTCTCTCAAGAGCATGCTAGTGATCATCTCCTGGATTTGAAACAAATCAACTGAGTTTTATCACAACAAAGGAGATGTCAGGCCTCGTGGCACTAGCTAAATACATAAGCGAGCCAATAATTTGAGAGTATCTTAGTTGGTCTTTGGCATTTCCTCAATTCTTTCGAAGCAACACACTAGGATCATACGGTGTAGGAGAAAACTTGCAGTCGCTATACCCAAAATGACTCAAGACCTTTTCCATATAGTGAGACTAAAGCAACGTAATCCCACCATCATCATCTCTTAATAGCTTGATGTTTATGATAACATCAGCTACTCCTAGATCCTTCATCTCAAAAGAATGAGACAAGAAATCCTTGACCTCCTTAATTGCGTTAAGGTTGGTTCTTAAAATCAGTATGTCATCAACATACAAAAAAGGATGACTCCCTCACCCCCAGCATGGCGATGGTACACACATTTGTCAGCTTCATTTACAACAAAGCCTGCAGCAGTTAAAGTTCTTTCAAACTTCTCATGCCACTACTTAGGGGCTTGTTTTAGGCCATATAGAGACTTCAACAATTTGCACACCTTTCCTTCTTGACCACTTACCACAAAACCATCTGGTTGATCCATGTAAATTTCCTCACCCAACTCTTCATTTAGAAAAGCTGTCTTAACGTCCATTTGATAAACGAGAAGACCATGAGAAGCATCCAATGAAAGTAGTACTTGAATGGTGGTCAGTCTAAAAACAGGTGAGTAAATGTCAAAGAAGTCTTCACCTTCTTTTTGAGTATAACCTTTAACCACAAGCCATGACTTGTACTTCTCAATAGTACCATCAGGCCTAAGATTTTTCTTAAACACCCATTGCATCCTACAGGTTTTCATCCATAAGGGCGATCAATGATCTCCCATGTTCCATTAGCTAAGATGGAATCCATCTCACTACGGATGGCTTCCTTTCAGTAGTTAGCATCAGGAGAAGCATATGCTTCTAAAATGGAAGTGGGAGTGTCATCCACAAGGTACACAATAAAATCATCACCAAAGGACTTTGCAATCCTCTGTCTCTTACTCCTTTTAGGAATTTTATTATCATCCTCCTTAGGACTTCCAGAGTGTTCAACTAGAATGGTAGGTTCAGAAATTGTAGCAAATTCCTGATTAGATGAACTAGGTATCTCCGTATTTGATGAGTTAGGTTTATCCTTCATAGGAAAATATCCTCAAAGAAAGTCACATCAGTCGACTCCATAATCGTACCAACATGTATGTCACGTACTTCAGATTTTGTTATCAAGAATCTATAACCAATGCAATGGAAGGCATAGCCCAAAAGAACACAATCAATAGGTTTTGGTCCAAGCTTGCGCTTCTTGGGGAATGGTATATTAACCTTGGCCAAACAACTCCAAGTACATAAGTAAGAGAGTTTTAATCTTTTCTTCTCTCATTCTTCAAATGGACTAATTTCTTTATTATTTGTTGAAACTTGGTTTATGACATGACATGCAGTCAATAGTGCCTCCCCCACCATTCATTGGAGAGATGGAATGTGTCTAACATGGCGTTAACCAAATCTATTGGAGTACGGCTCTTTCTTTCGGCTACTCCATTTGACTGGGGTGAGTAGGTAGGCGTCCTCTCATGAATTATCCCATGTTCTGCATAAAAGGAATTAAACTCGTTGGAAAAATACTCTCGACCATGATCAGACCTAAGCCTCTTAATCTTTCGATCAAGTTAGTTTTCTGCTTCAGTTTTATAGATTTTGAAAAAACTCAAAGGCTCATATTTTGATTTCAAAAGATACACATGACAATATCTCGTAGAGTCATCGATCAAAGTCATGAAATATGTCTTTCCACCTTTTGTCAACACACCATTCATCTTACAAAGATCAGAATGTATAAATTCTAGTGGTGTTAAATTTCTCACTTCTGTAGTCGTATGTGACTTGCGAGGTTGTTTTTCTTACACACAAACTTGGCACTTAGATCCCTTAACAGTAGTGAAATCAGGGATTAAATTAATTTTGGCTAGTCGTGTCACATAACCAAAATTAATATGGCAAAGTCGAAAATGCCAGACATTTGATTCAAAATTTATGTAAATATGATTAACAACTTTATTACAAACGTCTGATAGAGTTAAGCGGAACAAGCCTTTGCACTCATAACCTTTACCAACAAAGGTTCCATACTTAGAAATTACAAATTTATTGGACTCAAATACAATCTTGTAGCCATCTCGACACAGAAGAGTTCCGCTAACAGGATTTTAATTATTGAAGGAACATGATGCACGTTCTTCAGACACACGGTCTTTCCTGAAGTAAACTTTAGATCGATCGTATCAACACCATGAACAAAATCATGCAAGCCATTCCCCATCAACACGCACTGAGTCCCTCTGACCTGATATGAAGAAAACATGAAAATATCAAAACAAACATGTATTTTAGCGCCTGTGTCAATCCACCTATCAGGAGAATGGCATAATGAAAGAACAATAGGTAATATACCTGACAAGGTTTAATCTCATCAATGCCCATTGTTATGGACTTGGGTTTTGGAGAAGATGGGGATGCTGGAGATCGTGGCACGGTTAACAGACAAGCAACCAGGGGACACGAGATTTACCCAGGTTCAGGCCCCCGGAGGGAAAACCCTACTCCTGCTTGTCTGCTCTTGATAACGGCGGAACCGAAGGTTACAGGGTACGCAGATTCGATCTGGCGTGGAGGCGTGTGCGAAAGTATGAGTCGAGGGCTCTAGGACGTGCCCTCCTGGCCTATATATAGACTTAGGCAGGTCCCGGGCATAGTCCTAGTCGGTTACAAGTTCTAGGGTTTTACCCCTTTGAATTTCCTAACTACACTAGTCTTGCTCTCCAAGGATCCGAAGACGTCATGGGCCTTGTACCGAAAATCTTCATGGGCCAGCGATATCTGGTGGGCCTTCCTTGGGCTGGACCAGTATCTGTCAAGTCAGTACCGTGGGTATAACCATGTCGAGAGTTCCCAGTGATCAGTCGAATTGTAGATTCGGCTGAGGACTCTTTAATCCTTCAGGTGCAACTAAGTAGTAACAGTATTTGTGTGTAGGGATTGTTGATGCGCGTGCCTGACTCACCCGACGGATCAGGGCCAGTTAACTGTCTTAGGACGAAACAACACGATCTTCATCAGGTTCGAGTCCCTTAACTTGAACCCGGAACATATGCTGGCGTAATTCGACTCAGGCCGTGGAGGACTTACAGGAGTGGAGTTCCAGTGTTTTTAATTGATGTACCCAACGCGTCCGTCGGGATTTTTCATCACGCCTGTTGGCATGGATTTATACTAGCAGAGCGCAGTCATGTGCGTTGCCAGGCCATCAGATGATATCTGTAGGTCTTATCTTTGCGTCGTAGACACAGCATCCGAACATTTATCACCACGGAGGTGCTTCGGGTGGCCTAGGAGATTGTCGCTCACTCGGTCGTTTTGTTGGGGCAGAGTTGCCGAAAAGTTTTTTGTATCCTAATCCGAAGGATCGCAGTCGAAGATTTCATAGGGTGTGCGACCAGCCTCCTATGGGAGTAGCCCTGAGTGTACATCGAGTCGTAGACTCGAGCAAAGACTTTATATCAAGCATTGTTCAGTTGTTAAGTCCGTAGGACACGAAAATTTTCAGATGCTTAAATTCATCCTCCCTATGGGAGTAGCCCCCGAGTCCGTAGTGGAGTCGTAGACTCGACGTAGGACTCGAAGAAATACTTTGTCTTTATTCATCTTCCGGGTGCGCGGCCAGCGCTCCTGATAGGAGTAGCCCAGTATTTAGTCGAATCGAAGATTCGGTGAGTACTCTTAGTGTGGAGCCAAGAATTGTAGTTGGTGCTAGTATAGCTTTTGATGACGTCGTCTTGACGATCGATGACCTCAAGCGTCGCTACGCCGAAGATGACTTGGCGAATGACGTGGGTCCCACTTGCTAACTTTGAATTGACCGGTCACGTGCGGCGTGGAGATAATTACGACGTCTTCTCGATTTCCGCGCGTAGTGGACGGCGTGGTAACGAAGGTTCGTTGTGATGCTGACATGTGTACGGCCGGATCTATCGTTGGCGTTAGGTCTTCTGGATGGACGGCTGCCGTGCGTCGTCTTCGCTGTTATAATCATTGAGGAGAGCAGCGGTTTGTTTTCACCGCACCAGTTCTTGTTTTCACTGCTTCCTTGTTCTCTAGCGATTCTTGCTGCGCGCTGGGATTTCCTTCCACATTTCCGTCGTTGTTTCTGCGTTTTCACCACCGGCGCCGCCGTAGCGCAATGGGGAAGTCGAAGAAGTCCTCGTCTGCCGTTGGGACCAGCGCCGCCGGAGGACAGAAAGGCACCGCCGCTACCCGTGTCACCGACGGTGGCTGGCGGCGGTCAGAGACGCGGGAGAGCGATCTCCGCAAGCTTCACGAGCGGGGCCTGATCCCGCAAGATAGGGAGGCCGTGAAACTTCCTGGCAATGAGGTAATCCCCCGTCCCCCATCTGGGTATCGGGTTATGTTTCTCGCATTCGTTATGCGTGGGTTCTCTTTTCCAGTCCACAATTTCCTCCGTGGACTGCTCTTCTTTTATGGGATTCAGCTTCATCATCTGTCTCCCAATTCTCTTCTCCACATTGCGTGTTTTGTCACTTTTGCAGTCTTGGCTTGGCATTGAGCCGCACTTCGGCCTCTTCCGGAAGCTCTATTCCGTGAAGAGGCAATCCGGTTCGGATGGTGTATATCCCATTGGGGGTTGCATCATTTCCCTTAGTCCCAATCTTCTGTTCTTTTCTTTTTCCATGTACAAATCTATCCAGTACTGGCGGAGGCGATGGTTTTATATCCATGACCAGTAGTGCCCCGCAAGATTTTGGTCTTGTTCCCTTTGACCCCTCCCAAATGATTGAGCCGAAAAGGTCTTGGAAAAACCAAATCTTGGACGGTGAGAAGGCGGAGATAGAGGCCCTTTACCGTCGGGTGGAGGATCTCCAGCTGATTCCGGAGAAGGAGGTGAACAGCGTGGACATCATCCGGACTTTTCTTGAGCGTCGGGTGCAACCTCTCCAAGTGAGGGCGCACCGATGTTTCTTTATTCTGGGCGCCGTGATCCAACGAGGGTTTCGGTTGAGAAAATCTCCGAGGGGGATCTTGACAGGGCCCTTCGTGCGCTGCTGAAGTTCAAGGCCGGAGAAGAAATCCCGGGAAAGTCACTAACTCCTCCATTTTCTTCGACGTTGGCCGTACCGCAGGTGCAGATTTATGCACGTAGTGCTTTTTGTAGGCTGTGCATTTATTTCCTTTGTTTGCTAACAAAGTTCCTTCTGATTTTGCAGAGCTTCAAAGTGTCGGGCATGGTACCTCCATTGCCTGAATTATTTCGCTGCCCGGATAATGAAGTGGTTGAGTCAGGTGTCGAGCTGCCGTCGGCGTGATCTCCGGCGGAGGATGCCGAAGTCGAGTGAGGATCATCTGGCATAGCGAGCACGGAGCTCCAGAGTCTTCGGATGCTTCAACTCCTCCGACTCCTGTGAACCCTCTGGGCCTTGGCGTCATAGTGATGATCATGGAGGTTCGTCCTCTCCCTTCCTGCCATTCCTGCATGGCTATAGCCCCACCCGCCCAAGCGGAAGAAGGAAGAAAAAGGAGGAGAAGAAGGAAGAGAAGAAAGAGGAGAAGAGAGTCCAAGGACTCCTCCCTCTTCGACCTGAGCTCGCTTGGCTCGTAAGTTTTCTTGTTGTACTATTGTCCTTTTCCTTCATGATTTTTGGGCTTGTACTTGATTGATTTGTACGCAGGCATTCCTCCCATGATTCCTCCAGTGATGGTGCGCGGAGATGATGGGGAGTCAGATTGCGTCTCCTCCTCCTCAAACGGTGGCGACTTTGGGCGCCGCTCGGATCCTCTGCAGGAGGCGCGGTGGTTGCGCCTCGAATTTGTGGCGAGCCTTGAGTCACCATCAGAGCATGTAAGTTGCTTTATTTTATGTCACGGGGGGAGCCCCGAGTATCTTCGTGTGTGAATTTTGTTTTTACTCCTTTGTGTTGGGCGTAGCCCCCAAGTCCTTTTCTTACTGCTTTTGCTTTTCCTCACCTTTTGTGCAGAGGCCAGCGGCTGGTGCAAGAGCGCCTGGCTGAGGCGAACCTTCGCAGCTTCAAGGTATCCATCATCTTTCAACGCCTCTCCTATGTATCCTGGTTCTGTTGTTTGACACTTGTTTGTCTTGAATGCAGAGGAGCATAACGATTCTCTCCGTAAGGTCGACGCTCTCAAGAAGAGCCTTGGTCAGTCGGAAGGCGAAGCCGCCATTAGGCCGAAGAGCGCCTCGAGCTAGAGCTGACTAAGACAGCCAAGCGAAGGAGCGTCTGCAGCAGGAGGCGGATCGTGAGGAGCAGCCACCGCTTATGCTGCTCGTGAAAAAGAGGTAGCAAGCTCATGGCTGCTGCCAAGGCTCTTCGGGTGAGTGCTAGTTTTGTGCTTGTTTCTTTTCTTGGTCTTCTTCAGGCTGATTTTCTTCATGCTTTCCTTCTTATTTTTGTCTCGGATGCGAGCATCGAGTTCGACATGATGCTCTAGAGCACGGAGTGCTCTAGATGATGCCGCGTGGCGGTCGAAGACCGCCGCAAATCGTCGCCTCCTTGCCAAGGCGAAGGAGGTCCTTGGTCGCTTCTACAGGGAGCTTGTCCCGAAGGGCGCAACCCTTGATGATGTGGATGCTCTAGCGGAGGCTCTGTCGGCGCGGCGCTGCATAAGCGCAAGCAGAAGGGCATCGGCGCGTCCGTCGGGCTGGCGATGGCCTTGGCGGCTGGAGCGGAGCTGGATCTGCCTCAGATCACCTCTCGGATGCCGACGGTTGCGGATGGATCCGAGGTAGCCTTTGCTGCCTATTCTGCTCACTGCAAGCGATATGGGCCCAAGCTCATTGATTTGTTGTCTGAGTATGCACTGCGGCAGCAGGGCGGGGCCAAAGCTAGGCAGTCTGGCTCCGAGGCGACTCAGGGTCCTGCATCTTAGGCGTAGTAGACGTAGGGTAGTTTGTAGTCTACTTTTGTTGTAAATATTTTGAAGAATACCAACCTTGTGCCACGTAGTGGCCTTATATATTTAATGAATTCCTCTAAGTTGCGCTCTATCCTTGGCTGAATGTCTGTGTTCCTTTCTTTTTCTGCTGCTATAGGTTCCTTCGGGTGCTGACCCAGTTGACACCTCATCCGCAATGCCATTGCGACCATCGCTGGATGATTCCTCGCAGCTCACTTTCCTTCGATCGCGTCGTAGTCCGGAGAGGAGTTGCTCGGTTCTGTGATCGTCTTCGACGTTTGGAAGTCCAAGGCGGATCGTGGTGGAGCCAGAGAGGAGTACTTGATGACGGAGCTGGTTCGGCTGTCCGAGCAGCTGCAATGTAAGTTGATCTTTGGTTCGAGCTGTAGCTCAGTTCTTCGGATGAGCCTGCTGGCCTTATTCTTGTTCTGTGCGATTGTCGCAGGTGCGAATCTTAATCTGAGGGAAGAAAAAGAGCGTGTCGCTGTTCGGGTCAATTGCTTGACTCAACAGGACATGGAGGCCGACGGCTTCTTCTGGATGGATCGCGATCGCGCCATGGCTCTGGCGACGGTGCAGGATCGTGTTTATCAAGTTTCACAGGTGCTCCGCCAAGTGCAGACATCACTTTCCTCGGTGCTGCACGTCATGTTTCCTTTAGATGCCGTGCTGACGACCCTTGCGGGTCTTCCGAGTTTGGTGCGAGCAATGTCAAGGAGCTGGTGCGGCAGCAGCTCGTCGCGGGAGTGAAGGCTGCTTTGTCTCTTGTGAGGGTGCACCGTCCTGACGTAGATTTGGCTGCTGTGGCAGCTGGGCCACCTTCTCGGTCGGACGGCGGTGAGTGGGACATGCGCCCGCATTACGCAGCTGTAAAACAGTATGCCGAACAGGTCGTAGATTTGTTTGAGCAGCGTGCTCGGGTTATTCTTCAGAATAGATAGGACCTGAAAATAAACAGATAGATGTAAAATTTGTATATTTCGGCTGGGCGTGTTGTGTCCTTTGTTGTAAAGATTTGTTTGTTGTTAGCACGCAGTGCTTTGGTTGAGTACGTGTCCTTTTCGTTTGCCTGACGTTGTCAGCTACTTAGGTGTACACGTTTGATCCTCAGTCGATGAAATCGTGAGGTGGGGGGAGCCCCCGAGTGCGTATGTAGCATGTAGTAAAGTTGCGAAAATAGCGAACTAAAGTTTTGGGGCAAGACACTTAGCTTCATTTATATCGTAATGGAGGAGATACATTGTTCGGCTGAATAGCCTTGGCTGAAAGCCTTATTGAAAGTAAAAAGGGGGTAGGTTGCTACGGATAGAATCGTCGCAGGTGCGAGATATTCCATGGGTTGGAGTATGCGACTCCATACTCCACGTGCTTGAGGCGATAGGCGCCACCTGGGATGACTTCGGTAATGGCGTAGGGTCCTTCCCATGGTGACTCGAATTTATTCGGTCGCTTTTGCTTGAGTCGCAAGACGAGGTCTCCTTCGACGAAGGACCTTGGGCGCAGCCGGCGGCTGTGGTAGTTGCGGAGACTCTGCTGGTACACCGCTGATCGAGCTGCTGCTATATCCCGTGCTTCGTCGAGTGTGTCGACGGCATCTTCGAGTGCAGCCGTGGATTCGGCTTCGCTGTAAGCGACGACTCGTGGGGCCTGGTGGCGTACTTCGGCTGGTAGCACGGCCTCAGCTCCGTGCACCATGAAGAACGGTGTGTAGCCGGTGGAGCTGTTTGGCGTAGTCCGTAAGCTCCACAGGACAGATGGTAGCTCTTTCGTCCAGTTTCCAGCTTTTTGCTCGAGTGAGCTCATGAGGCGCTTCTTGATGCCGGCGCCGATTAGGCTGTTGGCCTTTTCCACTTGCCCGTTTGTTTGCGGGTGTGCCACTGAGGCATACGTGATGTTGATCCCAAGGCCTTCGCAGAAGTCCTGGAATTTTTCGGAGATGAAGTTCGATCCGTTGTCGGTGATGATGTTGTGCGGTAGCCGAACCTGTAGACAATGGACTCGAAGAATTTGACGGCGGTTTTGCCCTTCTGGTTGGTGACTGGCATGGCCTCGATCCACTTGGTGAATTTGTCGACTGCGACCAGGAGGAAGACGTGTCCCCCTTTCGAGGATTTTGGCAGTTTGCCGATCATGTCAAGGCCCCATTGAGCAAAAGGCCAGGCTATGGGTATGGGTCTGAGCTCGGACCCGGGTGCGTGCGGTTTGTCGGCGAACCGTTGACATCCGTTGCATCTTCGGGTGATGTCCTTTGCGTCGCTCATGGCCGTTGGCCGGTAGAATCCTGCTCGTAGAGCTTTGGCGACAAGGGAGCGGCTGCCTGCGTGGTGGCCGCAGATGCCCTCATGGATGTCTTGGAGTATGGCTTTGCCGTCGTCGATGGTGACGCACCGTTGTAGTACACCCGTGATGCTGCGTTTGTACAGCTCGCCGTTGATGATGGTGAAGGCTTTTGACTGACGAGATATGCGCCGGGCATCTGTCGCCGTCGGCGATTCTCCGTTATCAAGAACTGGAGGTATGGTCGCGTCCATGTTTCTTCGGCTACCATGACCTGCATTAGGTTAACCGTGGCTACCTCTGTGTCCAGTTTTGGTCGCCGTGTCCTTGGTGGCGTAGCTCCCAGTGTTCTGCTTCTTGGGTGATCCTTGGGAATTTCCGCTTGATGGATGGCACGCAGATCTGTTCAAGGAACACACTGGTGGCACCTTTAGCAAGTGGAGCCGATGTTGGCGAGTCTGTTGGCTTCCTCGTTGCTTTCTCTTCCAATGTGTCGAAGCTCGCAGCCATCGAATTCTCCTTCGAGTGCGTTGTAGAGCGCGCGGTACGCGATCATGTTTTCGGCGTGTGCATCGCACTCATTCATCGTCTGCTGGACGACGAGGTTGGAGTCACCGTAGATGACCAGGCGCGTTGCGTCGCATATCTTTGCCATTCTCATGCCATGGATGAGGGCTTCATATTCGGCCTCGTTGTTGGAGGCTCTGAATTTCATCCGAAGAATGTACTTCATCTTGTCGCCTTGCGGGGAGGTCAGTATGACCCTGCCCTGCTCGGCCGCTTGGAGCCATCGAAGTGCATTGTCCATGATCGCGACATATCTGGGGTGTCGGCAGCAGCTCCATCCAATGTACCAGAAGTCCGGAAGTACTTGAGATTTAATTGCGTTTAAGCTTCGTGAGACGATGTCCAAGGGTGACGATTCGATGCCCACGGCCACCCGTCTGTGGCCTCCGGGTTATTCGGGATCTTTGTTCGGGGTGCCTCGTTAACGATCATCACCTGATGCTTCTGGAAGTAGTGGCTCAGCCGTCGAGCCGTCATGAACACGCCGTAGGCTAGCTTCTGGTAGTGAGGGTACCTCTGCTTTGTTGGTGTCAGTACCTCACTGAGGTAGTAAATTGGGCGCTGGACCCGTGGGTCTTGCCTTCTTCGGTCGTTCGACCACGATGCAGTCTTGACCACCTGGTGTGTGGCTGCTATGTACAGCAGCAGGGGCTCGCGCTCCTTTGGCGTGACCAAAACTGGCGAGGTGGAGAGGAGCCGCTTGAGGCTTTCGAATGCGTCGTTGGCTTCTGTTGTCCACTCGAACTTGTCTGCCTTGCGCAGCAGCTGGTATAATGGTAGGGCCTTCTCGCCCATGCGGCTGATAAACCTGCTTAGTGCCGCTACTCGTCCTGCGAGCTGCTGGACGCCCTTGAGGTTTTTCGGCTTCTCCATCGTCATGATGGCTCTAATTTTCTTCGGGTTCGCCTCGATCCCTCGTTGAGAGATGAAGTACCCAAGCAGCTGACCTGATGGGATGCCGAAGGCGCACTTTTCGGGGTTGAGCTTAATCCTGTAGCGATCAAGGTTTTCGAATGTCTCGCGGAGATCATCGATAAGTGTCCTTGCCTCCTTAGTTTTTATTACTATGTCGTCGACATAGACTTGGACATTGCGACCGATCTGGTCTTTGAGGCAGGCCTGCATGCATCGCTGGTACGTGGCACCCGCGTTCTTTAGCCCGAAGGGCATTGTGTTGTAGCAGAATACTCCGGACGGTGTGATAAACGCCGTTTTCTCTTGATCTTCGACCTTGAGTCGAATCTGGTTATAGCCTGAGTAGGCGTCGAGGAAGGAGAGTTTCTCGCAACCTACAGTCGAATCGATGATCTGGTCGATCCGTGGAAGAGGGAAGTGGTCCTTTGGGCAATGCTTGTTTAGTGACGTGAAGTCCACGCACATCCGCAGGATGTCCGTGTCCTTCTTTGGGACCATCACCGTGTTTGCAAGCCACTCGCTTTATTTGATTTCCCTAATGAAGTCTGCAGCGAGTAGTCTATTAATTTCCTTGCCGATAGCTTCGGCTCGTGGCTCCGGTCTTGGATGGATCGCTTGACCGGCTTGGTGTCCGGAAAGGCGTTGAGTGCGTGCTCGGCGAATTCCGAACTCCCGGCATGTCCGCAGGACACCGGTAAGATTTCCCAGCGCTCACGGAGGAATTCGACGAGCGCGCCTTCCTATGCGGCACTGAGGTCGTTGGCGATCAGCGCCGTCTTGGAGGCATCCGTCGGATGGACCTGCACTTTCTTGGTGTTGACGGTGGAGTCGAAGGACATGTCGGGTGCGTTTTGCCTTGTGACTGGGGGTGCCCCGTTGTCCGTCACCTCGCGGAGCCTTACAAGCTCGTCTTGCATGCCGAAAGACTGGGAGATTTTGTTGAAATCCCTGTCGCATTGGTCCGATCGGGTGAAGCTCCCGTGGACTATGATGACGCCCCTTGGTCCTGGCATCTTGAGTAGTAGGTATGCGTAGTGTGGGACGGCCAGGAACCTTGCGAATGCTACACGCCCCAGGATGGCGTGGTATTGCGACGGCCAGTCCACCACTTCAAATTCTAGGCGCTCCTGCCGAAAATTGTCCGGCTTCCCGAAGATGACGTCGAGCCCTATTTTGCCCAGGGGGAATATGCCCTTTCCTGGGACAATGCCGTGGAACGTTGTGTCTGATTGTTCCAGGCTGCATTGCGGGATCCGCATAGCTGCTAGAGTGCTTGCGAACATTAGATTGATGCCGCTGCCGCCGTCCATGAAGACGCGACTCATCTCGAAGCCTCCGATCTGCGCCTCCAGCACCAGGGCAGCATGACCTGGGCGAGGGATCTGGCAAGGGTGATCCGCGCGAGTGAATGTGATGCAGGACTCTGATCCGCTGAGGTACTCAGGGATTGCAGGCGGAGTTGCCACGACCAAGTTGATTTGTCGGGTGATTTTCTTCTGCACCCTGTTTGTGGGGCGCCCTTCGGATCATATTTAGTGCTCCTTTGGTGGGGGTATCCGACCCCGGCATTGTTTTGTGCTGGTGCGACTGGTTGGTTTGGGCCTCCAATAGGTGGCGGTGGAGGAGCTCCGTGTGCTATTTCACCTGGCGCAGGTGCGTTTCCGAACGCAGGGATTGGGGCTTGTTGCCTCATCTGCACCATGCTTTCGCTGAGTTTCTGGAACTCGCGCGCCTTGAGCATGTGGCTGGCTTTCTGTTTTCCATCCTGTTTGTCGATGTAGAAGTGGATGGTGCATGGACCCGAAAGTTTGTCGAATGCTGAGGGTCCGTTGTCGCGGTCACGGCGTTGCCACGACTGCGTTGGTCGTCCATTGTCGCGGAAGTTTCCGTCGCGGTATCCTCCGCTGTTGTCGTTACGCGTTGTCGGCGTAGCCGCCGCGACCATGTCGGGTCCGTCGCGGTCCTCGTGACGCGATATCCTCTTCTTTGCGGCGTTCACGTCTTGACCGTAGTCGTCCTCTTCATCGATTGCTCCATGGATGCAATCTTCGCCGTATGCCCAATCGCTGGCAATTTCCATGAGGTGGTCGAGTGTCTTGGGCTTGACACGCCCAAGTTCCTCCTTGAAATCTTGGCGTTTGACGCCGTCTCAAGGCGTCGATGGCCCTCCTCGGAGATATGTGCTGCGGAGTTCTTGGTGGTAGACCAGCGTAATATGTACGGCCGAATAGATTCCCCGTTCTCGAGTGCAGGCTCGCAACTCTTCGATTGAGGCGGGCCTCTTGCTGGTGCCCTTGAAATTTCGGATGAAGTCGAGCTCCACCCAGCCGGATGGATCCCGATGATAGGTCACGAGCTGACCACGCTGCCGCGTTGCTACCGCAGCTGAAGGCATTGCATGGCGGTTTCTTTGTTGCCTCCGTGAAGCTTGACGGATGACAGATGGTCACTGAGCCAGGATTTTGGATCTTGCGCGGCGTTGAACTTCAGAGTATCCGAAGGAAGCTTGAAATTGCGTGGCATCTGTGTTCGCCGAACAGATCTGCTGAAGCATCGAGCTCCGCAGAGTTCTCCTTCGTCTTCATCCATCTCGGATTCAGACAAGCATGCGCGTTTGGCACGTGCTTTGTCGATTTTGCGCTGTGTAAGCGCATCTCTGGCGTCGTAGTCGCGTTTGTGGCGATGCGAGCTCTTCTTCCTTCGAGGAAGGTCGTGCTCCTCTTCCTCTTCGGATGAGGGGGTGGGGCTCCGGTCGCGCCTGGCCGGAGCTTTTTTCTTCGGCTCCGTAGGAGCATCTTCGTGGAGTGCGGCTCCGACGAGTCCGAGTCTGGTGAGTGCGTACTTATGCATGGCTCTTTTCGGGTCTCCCTCCGGAGGTGGGTGAGCTGCGAGATACGCAGTGGCTGCCATGATCGCAGCTTGCGGTGTCTTCGGGATGATGTTGCCGTCGGCATCCATATCCATGAACGATGTGTGGAGAGTTCGGGTTACGTCACGACGCTCCTTGGGATCCATGTTTTCCACCCGAGAGCGGTGCCTGTTTCCCTGGTTTCCGTTTGTGCTAGAGCCAGGTGCTATGGCGGAGAGCGCAGCTCGTCGCGCGCTGGACTCGGAGGCTGCTTGCTTGCGTTTGTCGAGCATCTCCTGCATCTTGACTTGCTTCTTGTGCTCCTCGATGAGGAGGTAGTGGTATGCCATTAGTAGATCACGTGGGGAGTCCACAGGCAGGACTATGTCGCCTGCGACGGCACGGCGTGCCTAGACCCATCCTTCTTTGCTAAGTTGGATGACGTGGCCGTTGTTTTCCCCTTCGGGTGGGGTGGCCTTCTTCTTCCGCCGTTTCCGCCGTTTCTGTCCTGCGGGTTGGGGTTTGTGTTGGTCGGCGGGTTAGGCGTTTGTTGCTCCTGGATGACTGCGGCGCATTGGTAGCGCTCGTAGATCGGTTCGCTGCTGCCGCAGCTTTCAGATCCGGAACCGTAGGTCCCTTCATCCAAAGGCGGATCGCACAGATCGGAGTTGCAGCTGCTGCTGTTGTAGAACTCGTCTGTCGATGGTGATGTGCGTATCACGGGGTGTGGAGCCTACGAGGCGGGCCTGATCGATGGCACGGGCACCCGCTCAGGAAGGCGGAGTGTGCCAGTTTGTCCCACCCGAAGCTCGAACAAAATTTCGAGTCCGCCACGGGCTCGAAATCCTTCATGGTGGCCGGCGAGTGGGCGGTGAAGTCGAAAGCACCGAAGAGGAGGTGATTCTCCGTCGCCGTGGAGTTGTAGATCGATCGGGTCGGAACCGTCACGATCGCACAATCAGCAGCCCTGATTCCCACAGACGGCGCCAATTGACGAGGTTTAATCTCATCAATGCCCATTGTTATGGACTTGGGTTTTGGAGAAGATGGGGATGCTGGAGATCGTGTACGGTTACGGACAAGCAACCAGGGGACACGAGATTTACCTGTGTTCAGCCCCGGAGGGAAAACCCTACTCCTGCTTGTCTGCTCTTGATTACGGCGGAACCGAAGGTTACAGGGTGCGCAGATTCGATCTGGCGTGGAGGCGTGTGCGAAAGTATGAGTCGAGGGCTCTAGGACGTGCCCTCCTGGCCTTTATATAGACTTAGGCAGGTCCCGGGCATAGTCCTAGTCGGTTACAAGTTCTAGGGTTTTACCCCTTTGAATTTCCTATCTACACTAGTCTTGCTCTCCAAGAATCTGAAGACGTCATGGGCCTTGGCCACCCGAAAATCTTCATGGGCCAGCGTATATCTGCTGTGGGCCTTCCTTGGGCTGGACCATGTGTGCTGAAGTCAGGTACCCGTAGGGTATAACCATGTCAATACCATATCCAACATCCTTTATCTCAACATCACCCATGACAACATTAGCAGTCTTGTTGCCCTTCCCATGCTGGCACTGGCGCCTGTGAAAGCAATGGGGCAAGCAAGAGCACAATGATCAGGATCACCGCATACATGACAAACACCTTTCGTCTTATCAGTCTTCTTCTTAAAAATGGTAGGCTGTGATGCCTTGTTCTTCCCGTCGAACTTTCCTTTGCCATCAAACTTTCCCTTGTTCTTGAACTTGTGAGGCTGGAAGTTCTTTTTCTGTACTAGGTTGGCACTTGAACCTCCCTCAGCACCTCGAGCACGTGTGTCTTTTGCTCTCGCCTTCTCTTCCACATCAAGAGTTCCAATAAGATTCGATACAGAAAACTCTTGTCTCTTGTGTTTTAGGGAAGTAGCAAAGTTCCTCCACAAAGGGGGAAGCTTGGCAATATTGCCCCCCGACAATGACTTGTCCGGTAACACACAAGGGAAGTTCTCAAGCTCCATGGGCAGTGACTGTATTTCATGAGCCTGCTCAACCACAGAGCAGTCATCAGTCATCTTGTAGTCATAGAATTGCTCCATGACATACAGTTTACTGCCAGCGTCCGAGACCCCAAACTTGGCCTCGAGCGTAGCCCACATGTCCTTGCCATTATCAAACGACATATAGGGTTCAACAATGTTCTCCCAAAAAATAGACAACAAAGAATCCTTGAACAAGGTATCATTTTTTCGAAAAACTTGTTCCTGAGCAAGAGTAAGCTCTCCCTTAGGCTTGCCAAAAGTGGCGTCATAGCAGTTCATGTTCTGAAACCATAGAACTGCTCTCACGAGCCATCTCTTATAATGCGTACCCTCAAAAACAGGTGGCTTCACAGAAGCAATGAAACCACTTAGAGCAAATTGCCTATAATAAGGTTTTGGGATTGTTGAATAAAAGAGCAATTTTCCAAGGGATTTAACCATAATAAAAAGTAGATAAAAGACAGACAAAACAAGATAAACAATATTGAGGAAGATGGTGTACATCACAGCAGAGGAACCACCGGTGTTGGCGTTGGCACCGTCGTCAGCCATGTTGTCGAGGAAGAGGTTGCTGATGTCAGGGAAGAAGTCGTTGTTGGAAAAGATGTCAGTGTGACGCTATCCGTGATGGAGTCTATGATAAAGCCAGTAGTTGCGCCAATAGCGCTCCCCAAAAACCTTATCGCCCTTCTCCCGTATAGGACTCGAAGCAGCGGGGTCTTCGAGTCCTACTGTCCCGGCTCGCGGTGCATGCGGCAAGACGGGATGGGGAAGATCTAGGTAGCGCAGTGCTCTAGAATGGAGGCGATGTACTAAAGCTTGTCCGAGGAGAGGAGCAACCTCTCACTCTTATGGGCACGGGTATGTAGACGAACAGGCAGCGTCCGGAGAGGAAACGAAACAGGCAACGACCGGAGCCAAACAACCCGCGGCAAAAAGAAAGAGAAGCTCTTGGCTCGAGGCATTTCCGCAACCCGCAACCCGCGGCGCGTTTTGACGAGGCGAGGCGTGGCGAGCGCGTGTATACGTCTTCTCTTCTCAAGCTCGTATAAGTGGTGAAAGAGCTCTCCTTATAAGCTGGTGCAATTTCCACTTAACTAGCAATATGAGACTAAACTTTTGTCCCAGCTCTTGTATTGCATGAATGTGCCAAATGGACATCTAAGATTTCAGAAATTTATTGACATATAATAAATAGTCTGGTCTATTTAGACAAAAATTCCAACAATAAGTGACACAGTTTTGTCTAGATCCACGTATACGTAGACGCGTATCTAACAAACCTGCATTGCTTATATTTGAACGGAGGGAGCAGTACATTCTTAGAAATGTTATAAACAACACGCTGTAGATGATGTGTGAGGATCCTATGGCAATGAGTGCTAACTAGTTCTATTTTCTTTTTAGGTTTATACATGTGGACCTAGCCTTAATAATGCATGCTTGACTGATGTGGACTAGATCAGGAAAATTAGTTAACAAGGAATGTGATCATTAACTCTATTCTTTCTGCTGACTTTCATTAATCTGATGCTATGTCCCGGTCAGCTAATTATTCACATGGAGCTATTAAGAGTATAGTACTCCTAACCTGTTTTTGTCAGTTGTAATGTCGCCTGCCGACATCAATCAATAATGCAAGGGAAAAATGCCACTCCAACGACCGCTCCTCGTCAGACAGGGAATGTTTACAAGAAGGCCAAGTGTATCTGTTAATTGGTTTTTGTGAGTAGCAGATTAGGTTGCTACTCCTAGACAACGAGAATTCATAGATACATACATACGCGGCTGCATCCGTTGCGGCGTCGCGCAATCACTGCGAAAGCCGGTAGCCTATCACTAACGATAGTTAGACAATACGCAGGGAACGGAACCAACATCCGTCCTCCGAATGGTATCATTTCGAATGTCACGTCAACGGCGGTTGGAAGGTTTAGCTCTATCGAGATGTGCATGTTTGACCAAATCACTCGTGTCGACGTCAATTATATCATGGCATGGAAATCTAGCTTTATGTGCCAACATGTATACCTAGATTTTTTTTTACAAGTATTCCCTTCGTTTAGAAATATAAAATGTTTTAAGTTTGAGAAACTAATGTATCTAGATACCTTTTAGTAGGTTCAAGTGAATTAACACACTAAAAAGTGTCTACATACATTTGCTTTATAAATCTAAAATATTTTATATTTCTAAATGAAGGAAGTAGAATACATTTTTAGCTCGTGGTTAACTAAATGTGTTAAAATTGCTAAAGTACGAAAATTTCAGCGCAAAACCAGACAATGGCGACCAAGGCATCGGGCTATCTAAGCTAGGGAAACAGAGTGAATACGGACTCCCTAGTTTGGAGATGACGTTGTCCCACAACGGACGGGACCTCATACATGTCTCATTAAAACGGATTATGTTTTTACTGGGAATCAATATTCCCGCCGATAGCAAAAAGACAGTAGTGACTTGGTCAAAAACTCAAAATGTTTAAGAACTCAAATATTCAATAGACACCATAGCGTGTGGTGGTGGACTGGTGGTGGTGTAGACATGTTTTTTTGTGCGTACTCGTAGTTTCTCGAAAACAAATTTATAGTGCATACGTGCAACAAAATAGCATCGTTCAGTGCAAATAGGATTTTTTTTTTTGCGAATAGGTTGAAACGGCAGGACGAGCAAAAGGAGAGAATACCACAGCCATTTTCCAAGAAGAGGCCAAGTGAACCGGTCCACCACCAGTCTGCTGCTCGATCTGCATGTCCACATCTTTATGGTTCTATCATGTGAAACGTTTACAATCTGCCGTCCATCTCTGCTAATATCCAAACCGTTCACAAAAGAGCGAGAACAAGTTCATTCCATGGGTACCATATCTTCCAATTAGTATATATTTAACACCTATGAAAAAGAAAATCACAAGATACTTTGGTGACAATGTGCAGCAAAGAACACAAGTTATTTTTTACATCCATGTGGCATAAAGTATTCACATGAAGTACTTTGGGATTTATATATGCATGATGAAGTTACAACCACGGGTAAACAAAAACATCCTAAGCTCCTGCTGAAATCATCTTGGCATGTAATAGAAACTAAATAAATACATCCGAAGCAACTAGTGAAATCATGTTGGCATGTAATAAAAATAAACAAATGCATCCTAAGCTACTGCTGTAATCATGTTGCATCCTAAGCTACTAATGAAATCATGTTGGCTTGTAATAAAAATTAAACAAATACATCCTAAGCTACTACTGCAATCATGTTGGCCAAATACATCCTAAGATACTACTGTAATCATGTTCGCATTTAATAAACTAAAGTTAAAGTACGAAAGTTACGTCCTATAAGCACTTCGGGATTCTTATATGTATGATAAAGTTACAACCATGAAGCACTAAAATTATATCCATGAGAACTAGAAATACATTCTGAAATTGTATTTGAATAGCCGTAGAAGATAGTAAATTTTGGTACAGGGAAAATACATCCTAAACTAGTAGTATAAACATATCAGAATATAATAAAACTAAAAATCTAGCATGCATGTATCTAATAAATCAAGTTACATAATACTCACTCCGTTCCAAAATAAGTGTCATAGTTTACTTCAAATTTGAACAAAAACCAAGGCACTTAGTTTACTCCAAAATAAGTGCCATGGTTTTGCCTTGTATCAGTCTAGGACATCGACTGTCCTGTTCAGTGGCGGAGCTAGGCCAGGTGCTACACGTGCTATAGCACCTGTCTAGGATCTGCATTGAAGCGGACATGTCTTAATTTCAAGACTATAAATGAGAATTTTTTAGATAACTAGCACCGGTAAGCAAGTATTAGCACCAGACTTGAGTAGTTTCCAGCTCCGCCCCTGGTCCTGTTATTTCAGAAAGTGATGTACACTGCACATTTGTTGATTGCTCGCTTTATCATGTCAGGCCAATGATGCATTAGAAATGCTTTACTGTGAATGTGGCTATGTATTAGATGCTATGATGTTCTAACTTGTTGTCTTTATTTCAGGCTGCACATGAAGTTATGCAAATATAAGGGAGGACTCCTACGTTGAAGTGTGGAGGTTGTTTCATAGGGCAATAATGATAGTGTCTTGCTTGCATCGGTCCACTATGTCACCACTGTTATAGTTTTTTCAGCACAAAGATGTGTTGTCGTTGCACTCAAAACCATTAATTTAATTAAACAAAAAATAGAGAAAACAGATGCAATAATCACCAGAAAACGTGAAGAGATACATAAATTGAAATATAGACGAGATTGGATGACCGTTTTCTTAACAATCTCCTCTGTGATTCTCATGGCAAGTCAGTTGTTACATGTATGGCGATGCAAGATCCTTACCAAAAACCTTTCTTAAACACATGTATGCGATGTCTCTATAATGTTTCATCTAGTTTCTTTTAAAGTTGTGTTTTGTAATAATTTTCAAAACTTCCCAATTGATCTAATATTTTATTTACTTTTTCACTGCAATCATATCTT
This sequence comes from Avena insularis, assembly GCA_023614405.1. NCBI lineage: Eukaryota > Viridiplantae > Streptophyta > Magnoliopsida > Poales > Poaceae > Avena > Avena insularis. The sequence goes on along the minus strand of CM042693.1, from coordinate 312,700,466 downwards.
GTTAAGGCAGGATGTAAAATAGTTAAGGTATTCATCGTTAGTACTCCATGGGGCTATAGTACTGAATGTGAGAGTTAGACCTTTCTAATATTCAATTTGGCCTTCTTAGGTCTTTCAGGTTGGAGTCGATTAATTTGATGGAATGGGCCATTCATTCACAATACATATGTTATCAGACTGAACAGTAACAAGCCATACAAAGACGACATATTTCTTATACAGTTTTATTTCACCGTAGGCCAAAATATGAAATTGGCCAGAATGCCAAAAGACAAAATGGGATGCCAGCCATATGCTAGTTCAATAGTTGTGGGCTTTATGCAAGCCGAATCAGTAATGGACGAAAATGATACATGCTGTAAATGGGCCTCATAGTGATGGGCTTCTGTCAAATTACCGAGTCTTCTTTCAGTCAGAATAGTACTAGAACATATAGTTAATAAACCGTAAGATAGGTTAAACAATGATGCGCTCTGGGCAAAATATTGGCCCTTTCATAGGCCGAAACAGCGTAACATGTCGTAGATGGACTGCACAATTATGCGCTCTAAGCGAACTAATTGGTTCTTCCGTAGGCTAAAATAGTAACATACAGGAAAGTTAGCAGAATTAGATGGGCCGTAAATTTATGGGCTCCGAAAGAACAACATAGACCCCTAGCAGGTTATAATAGTAACTGACTATCTTTCTATTGGGCTTCTTAGATGGGTCGGCCCAGTTAATACTTTAGCATGTCTTGGCTGGGCCTGCCATCTATCACAGATTTTGTGAGTTGACAGCGGTAATGGCCAGTTAACGTTGTTTGCCATGTGCAAGTTGCATGACGTCAACAATCAATGTGTTGACGAAACACATTTATTACAATATAAATTTATGATCGATGCTTCTATGAGGGCATCTCCACCGGGGAGACCCAAACGGGCGAACCAAACGATCCGTTTTTCTCCGTTTGGGTCGAGCCACCGATACTTTTGGGTCATGGTCCGGCCAGCCGCGTCCAGCAGCGTGACCTAAATTGTTCTATTTTGTTTGGCCAACCCAAAAGAGAGACATGAAAGTCCAAGAGAAAAGAGAGAAGAAGGCCCATAGTGTGACTGCCAACTGGACCAGTCTGCCACAACAAGCGGACATGCCAGCGTCCGTGTCTGTCCAGACAGACCCATCCATGACTCAAATTTGATGCCTGGATAGATCGGTCTGGCCTGAATGAATCTGCCCGAATGGATCGTTCCGTTGGGACGTTGCATTTGGTCCAGCTGTCTGTGCAGACCAATTAGGTTGTGATCGGATCGTTTGGGTCCTCCTGTGGAAATGCCCTGACATGAATTTTACCTCGGGTGTCTACCTATGGTAGAAGGGCCATTTATCAAGAAAAAACACACTTCTATCACAAAAACTTATCGTGGTAGATGACAACTTTTTTCTAGTGTGTGCCGCACCCTAGTGGGCTTGGGCCTGGTACTAGGGTTCATTATGGATATTGAGAACGTGGGGCATAAAGTTTTTCTATAGGGTGTGTCTATCTCTCATCCGACCCGAAATTACTTATTTCTCGGTCAGGTGACGTCAGTACATGATTTGACTAACATGAACAAAAAATATGGTAAATGAAAAAATGTTCTACTATGTTGTATCAATACACTTTTTGCCACTTGCAACCCATTTGTAACTAAAAAAAACTACATGAACATTCTTATATGTACTACTCCTTTCATTTCATAATATAAGATGTTTTAGTTTTGTAAGATAATTTATCTAGACCCCTTTAGTGTATAGGTCCGAAGAGGTTCACTCCAAATCTACACACTAAAAGGTGTCTAGATACACTACTTTCACAAATCTAAAATATCTTATATTTTAAAGAAGGAAGTACATGAATTTGTTATCAGTTATAACCCTGTTACAACTGGAAAAAACTCAATTGCATTCCACTTGCAACTCATAGAGATGCACGAATGCGATGCTTTTCTAAGGGCTACAAAGGTGACCAAACACTAAAATGAGAGTGAGCTAGCAAAAGCCGTGGCTCATGCAGATGCGCACTCATACGAAGTGCGTGTTTCAACGAATTTTCCTCATTCGAGTGCATGATGCACGTGGGCACATATCCTCCCTCGATTCGTATTGTAATCTCTAGCGCCATCTCGGGCAGCGCCACAGGCTTATGTCCCCCCGCATTGGTACGTACATATTGCACACGATTAGAGAAGATCGTACATGCCGTCTCGCTCAGTACGTTGCTTCGTACGGAGTACTACGTACATGCCGTATTGCCTAATTACTGTAGATCTAAGCGGCACGAAGCGACGAGATACCACATGATGTACGGTGTCAGACTTCCACAACGTGGTTAGAGCATCTCCACTCGCCTATACGTGACGCTGATTCAGACGTCGAATTTTAGTCTGGACGTCGAAAATCGGCTCAGTCGTGTATCCAGGGACCTTTTTTTGTCCCGGCGTGTTTTGGTTCAGCTTACCCAGGCCGAACCCAGGTTCCCGGGTACGCCCTGTGGACGCCGGACGAATCGAATTCGGCGAGTGGACCCGTCCAGTCAGCATATATTCGCCCTATTCATTCGAAGTTCGCTCAAAGGTCGCTCATATTCGTTCAAAGTTCGCCCATATTCGCTCATATTCGCTTAAAGTTCGCCCATATAGACTATATTCGTCCAAAGTTCATCCATATAGACCATATTCGTCCAAAATTCGTTCAAAATTCGGGCATATTCGCTCAAATTTCGTCCGTATCGTTCATATTCGTCCAAATTTCGCCCAAAGTTCGTCCATATAGACCGGATTCGCCCAAAGTTCGCCCAAAATTCGGGCATATTCGTCCAAAGTTGGTCCGTATCAACCATATTCGTCCAAAATTCGTCCAAAATTCGAGCATATTTGCTCAAAGTACGTCTGTATCGCCCTTATTCGCCCAAAATTCGCCCATAGTTCGTCCATATCGCCATATTGACCCAAAGTTCGTCCGTATCAACCATATTCCCTCAAAGTTCGGTCATATTCGCCCAAAACCGCTTATATTCGCCTAAAGTTCGCCCAAAGTTTGCCGAAATTTGTTAAATTTTAGCCAAACGCGAAAACTCGCCTGAATACGCGAGTGGAAAACTGGACGTACCCAGACAAAATCAAGTTCTATCTAGCCAAAAAAAAGTCCGGATTTCGGCCTGAATTCGCCCAAGTAGTGAAGATGCTGTTAGCTGCGACCATACCGATCGATCGTATCGGCCGTCCGGACAGAAAGTTCGCCTGCCGCCATTCTAGCGGCAGCATTACCCGGCGTTGAACGATTGCTGGTGCATGCCCGAGCTAGCCCAAGCTAGCGCTTGTATGTCGGTAGAAGAACAAGGCGACCAAAGCTGGCAGCCGTACGCGCACCCGTGCATTATTGCCAGTAAATTATCGCGCTCATTGTTGCTGTTGGGTTTAGCACGAGATGCACGTTTGGGTTTCTTGAACAGAGGACCTACAGAATCATATCACGTGTGCATGCCTGATATGTTGCTTTTCTTCGTGATGCAGAAAAGGGCCGTGTGCATCTTCATGATGCAAAAGCCACGGCTTCGCGCTTCTTTTCAAAAAAATTATATTGTCTCTATTTTAAAATAGATGCTATAGATGCTAAAATTTGAATAAATTTATTTTAATAAATTTTTGATATCTATTGTAAGACAGGAGAGTAGTTTACTTTCTTTACAACAAAAACGAACTCTAGCGGGGCTGCAATCGATGTCCCATCCACACGGCTAAACCTGGAAATGGTTGTTATATAACCGGGTGTATTGGTTCAGTTTTTGCACGTGGGCTTGTTTCGGTTGGGTTCTAATGGGCTAGCTCTAAAATAAGTTTGGTTTAGTTCGGTTGCTCTAGAAACTAGTTTGGGTATAGTCAGATATGGGTCCAATGGTTTTGATTCTGAACAGGCCTAACCCGTGGTTCCTAATCGGTTCATAAGAGTGGTTTTCAGGCTAGAGCTAGTCCCGTCTGGTTTTTAGGGCAGCGCTAGTCCCGTCCCTTGCCTATCGCTCGACAGCGTGGCCGCTGCCTAAATCATCCCCTTTACCTCGAGTCCTTGCCTGCGGCCCGTCTCAGGACGGTTTTTCTCCCGCTACCCCAGCACGAGCTTCTGCTCGTCAGCTCCGGCGACGGTCTGGCAGGGTTCGCCTCTCAGCTCGGGCAACACCAACGCGCCAGGAAGCCATGTCCCTTGATAGCTTCATGGTGAACGAACGTAGTCACCATCCTCGGCACCGGCAGGTCGAGGTCCGAGCACTCGAAGTAGAACGCCATCCTCGGCACCGTCACCGCGGACACGCAACTCCCCAAAGGCACCGTCATGAAGCATACACTGTTGTCCGGGCCGCTGCTGTTCTCGAACGGCGGCCTCAGCTGCGAGCGGAACACCCACAGCACCTGGGCCATCACAGTCGCTGGGAACAGCGTGGTGCCGTGCCGGAGCCGACGGTCACTGCAGCGGAGCCGTCGGGCCTGAGCTCGTCAGCATGGGGGAGTTCTGAATGTTGAAGGCGCCTAACTTGCTACACGCATGCACTCGCACACGACTCCCGATATTGGAGGACTCCCGCCGTCGTGCCGGACATGACTCTCGGCTCCATGCAGGACAAGAATCCCGGCGTCGGAGGATCACCGGAGCCATGCCGGAAACGACTCGGCCGCCCGACTTCCCCATGCTCCCTGTCTCGCCGGAAGCCATCACCGTATAACGCGCTAGCTGCTGGCATGGCTAGAGTATGAGAGTTCGATCTGCCCATGCCATACGTGCTTTTGCATGCAGTGGTGGGCTGGTGGCAAACGTCGTGAGCTAATCAAACCATTAGATCAAACAATTGTTAACCAGTTTCTGAAAATGGTTCCAACCCACGGGTGATGACTGGTTATAGTTTGGTTTGGGTGAGAAATATATCAGGTTTGGTTTTGGTTGGGCTGAATTATAAATCAAATGGGTTTGGTTCAGATTTGGGTGCAGAGTTTGCTCGCGTGGGTTAGGTCCGAGACCATTCTCAGGTTTACACACGGCACGTCGGGTTAGGAGATCTCGAACCGGAAAAGCAAACTTACGGGATCCTAGTTACAGACTTGCAGCTCGCTCTCAGCATCGGTCTGGACCTAGGTCTTCCTGCTGATTCTCTGCAAGACCTTGGATGTAATAAATGTCTTTAAGAACATCGATAGAACACCTATATATATGGCGACTCTTGATTTTAACACGTGGATGTATGCACCCACGCACGTACTACCTCCGTCTGCAAACTTCTAGTTTTTGTCTAAGTCAAACTTTATCAAATTTGATCAACTTTATAGATAAATATAGCACCATATATTATATCAAATTGATATACTATGAAACTAAATTTGAAAACATATCTAATGCTATAAATTTAGTGTCGTAAATATTGCTATGTTTTTCTATAAGATTAATCAAACTTTACTAACTTTATCTTAGGATAAGGTACACTTATTTGCGAACGAAGGGAGTAGCAGTTTAAGAAACCACAGAAAAGCATAGCTGTTAGCATGAGATTGGAGCTCAAGGCTAGCTAATTTTTTTTAAATAATATATTTTTTTATTTAATTTCATAAATAATACACGAAATCCAAAACACCACGTTCGTCTTTTGAACGGACAAACCACCCCCTTCGTCTTTTCAAAAGACGAACCATCACCTTCGTCTTTTCAACGGACGACGGTCCGTTAGATTTGCAATTTTTAGATTTTGTATATTATTTATGAAATTGAATAAAAAGAATGTATTATTTAAAAAAATTTAGCTCAAGGCTAGGTGATGGTGGGCGGTCACCGAAAGGATACGTAACCATGTACCCTAGCTAAATATTGTTGAAATTTATTCCTTTCGTTTGGAAACTTTTAAATAAGAAGTTTTAAAAGATGTCTAGATATATTTGCTTTATAAATCTAAAATATCTTATATTTTCAAACGGATATGAGTACTAGCTATACATTGGTGGCTATCGCAGAAGAGGCAGCTTTGAGTGCTGCTCTTAAAAAGTCAGGGCATGCCATGTTGTGTTGGCCGTTATATATCCACAATCCATAAACTGTATGGCTGGTCTCTTTTAATCAGTGTCAATTGACGTGTTGGAAACCAACCACAACCAGAGAAAATAGCACATAACACCACATGTTGGTGACTTCTTTGCACAAAACCACATGTTGCTATTTTTTTGCACAGAACATCATATTTTCATGTAACTTTTGCACAAAGCACATAAAACATCATTAACGGTCATGACGGCTGATTAGTGAACTGGGCCCACTCTCCTGATGGTCCTTCGCTATTCTGTCATCAACTATCACGGGAGAATAACTACACATGTGATTCGTTGGCTTGTTTTGCCTCACACATGTAGAAAGACAAATTATCTTGACTCTTTTTCTTTTGTATTTGCTCATGTGACACTAGATGATCTTGTCAAGCTTTTGGAAAACTCGTTTAGATGGATATATTGTGTAAATGCCAGGTTGCATGCAGTCAAAAGAGATTTTATTTTGTCGTTCATTCAGTCATGTTCAATTTGCACGTTCCATTGCAAAAATTGATAATTTTGAACATTACATGAGGTTGAACTTGACGCTGTGTGTTATTCCCTAATTTTTCGGTGTACAGAATAGAGGGGAGAAAATCGCAGAATGGCCGCTCGTCGATGACCTCCATCTCCCCATCCTTGTCGCCGGGGCGATCATCGTCGGCGCGCTCGCCTCCCTCGTCGTCGCCTACTACCATGCCGCAACGGCCGTCGCTTGATGCCTCGGTACCCTAGTCTTACCAGACCATACAGGTCGTCCATGGACATCAAGAGAGTGGGCCTGGTTCACTAATCAGCTGTCAATAGAGTTAATGATGTTTTATGTGCTTTCTGCAAAAGTTACAGGAAAGTATGGTGTTTTGTGCAAAAAAAAGGCAACCTGTGGTTTTGTGCAAAGAAGTCACCAACATGTGGTGTTATAGCCCTTTTTTCTTCAGAAGCGTAGACACATCAAACAAAATTCCTTACCCTATCACCTCCCACCGTGAATGTAGCGGACACCAGAGGAACAATCAACTTATATAACTGCCTCATTTTCTCTATAGATAAAAGATAACAAATACTCCTCTCCACAAATTTGTAAGCACCAAGGAAAGAGGAGCATATGCGGTTGGGCCGTTAGAGGATACCCTGTACCATGGCCAAAACAAATCATCATATCACATACTTCAAATTAATTTTTTTTAGATGAAAAGGGATCACTCCCTCTGCCCCATTTTTATTAAAATGAGACCACCAGAGTTCAGCACTACATAACACACTCCACACAGAAAGCTAACATAGTCCAAGAACGAAAGTTAAAGACAGCTAAAGCAGAGTTACATCAAACTCTAAACGCAACTCTGACAAGGTAGAACGCAACAACCCAGGACACGCCCCACAGGGGTAGGAACACTGACAGAGCAAGTCACCCCAAGACCACATGCATCGAGTCTTCTTATTCTGGGTGTGCCTTCAGATATTCCACCGTTGCCCTCCCAGCATGAGTCGAAGAAGCACTGGACTTCCAGGTGGAGATCCACTCAAAGACAACACATTTCATCTCGTCGGGAGCCTCAGAGACGTTTTTAGGTTGTTGATCATCCTGCCCATGAACAGTTCCAGACCCCCTCCATCCAGCTCTTTGAAGGGAACATTCCAGTTCTGAAGGTACAGTAGCTATATTAGCAACATTAAAGTGCATGTATCTTTTATTAGCAATCCATTTCGAAGCAACTGAGAGATAATTATCTACTGTGACACCAAAAACTTCAAACACATCATCCCATAACATTCTAGAAACAATGCATTCAAAGAAAAGATGATTCACAGATTCAATCTCAGAGCAGAGATTACATTCTAAAGGTTTTGGGATCCCCCGGGCTCTCAAATTATCTCTAGTCATAATTTTATTATGAGAGAAGAGCCACAGGAAGACCTGAATCCTAGGGAGAATTTTCATGGACCAGACTGCAGGCAAGAAAACAGGAGTAATACCCCTAGAGTTAATCACATGATACATGGATTTAGAGGAATAAACTCCAGAAGTTTCATACTGCCAAACAAGTTGGTCATCTGACTCCTGAAAACAGATAGTATCTGCAATACTCCTAAGGTCTAGCCATTGAATCATCATATCATCAGAAAAAATCCTTCTAAAATCACATCTAAGTTGGGACCCATCCCACAAATCTACTATAGTTTTAGTTTGCTGGTTTGAAATCAGATAAAGATCCCCAAACTAGGTGGCTAGAGGAGAGTTACCAAACCAAATATCCTCCCAGAATCTGATCTATTTATCCACTACCTACTTTCCATCTATACCCTAAGGCTACAGTTCTAGAAGCCCACATAACCCACTTCCAACAAGTAGAGGGGTGGACATCTTTACATCATAAAATGTTTGGAGATCTAGTATGATATTTAGCATCAATAACTTTCCTCCAAAGGGTTCCTTCCCCCTGGATATATCTCTTAAACCAAGAACCAAGTAAGCACAAATTTAAATCTTTGAGGTTAGGGATGCCCATACCCCCAAAATCTTTCTTCATACACAGAAGCCCAATTAGCTAGATGAATTTTGTGTTTTCCCTCTTCATCATTCCAAAAGAAATTTGCTAGGTGAGAATCTAAGATTTTAAAGGCCCATTTAGGGAATTTGAAAAAGGAAAGCAAATAAATAGGGATGCTAGAGAGGCAAGCTTGAATAAGGACTTTCTTAGCAGCATAAAAAAAGTTTCCCCCTCCAACCAGTAATCCTATGAAGAATGTTTTCAATCAAAGGTTGTAGGTATTCCCTCCTAAGCTTATCAAAATGAAGAGGGATACCTAAATACCTCACTGGAAATCTACCCAGCACACACTGAAAAATAACAATGAAAGGTTGGCAATCCTCAACCTCTAGATTCATTGGGATGAGCTCACTTTTAGCATAACCAATTCTCATTCTAGAGATCTGTTCAAAACAGGTAAGGATCCACTTAAGATTAACTGCTACCCTTTCATCATTCTCTAAAAAAACAGAGTACCATCTGCATACTGAAGACACACTACACCACCAGGGACAAATTCAGAGCACATACCTCTAATAGCCCCTGAACTGGTACCCCTACTGAGCATCCTAGCAAAAACATCAATCATGATGTTAAACAGGAGAGGGGCAATGGGATCTCCTTGTCTGAGTCCCTTGCCAGTCAGAAAAAAATCACTTTCAACATCATTAACTTTAACACCAATGGACCCACCCTGGGAAATCTGCCTAATCAATCTAATAAAGAAAGGATCAAAACCCCTAAGCTCTAAGATCTCAAAAAGAAAATCTAAATTAACCCTATCATAGGCTTTCTCATAGTCTATTTTAAAAACTAAACCTTTGTCCTTCTTTCTATGGACCTCATGGATGACTTCATGAGCAGTGACTACACTTTCAAGAATGAATATCCCTCTAATAAAGGCAGATTGATTTATACAGATGATTCTATCAATCACTTTAGCAAGTCTATTAGTAAGAACTTTAGTGAAAATTATAAAGGAACAATTCAACAAACTAATGGGTCTAAACTTCTTCATATACCTTGCATCATTTTCTTTAGGAACTAGAGTAATCATAGCAAAGTTAAGTCTAAACAGATCTAGCTTATCATCAAACCACTCCTGGAACATGCAAATAAGGTCAGTTTTAATATTGTCCCAATAAGTCTGATAAAAGAGGAAGGATAAACCATCAGGCCCAGGAGCACCCTCCCCATAAAAACTAAAAACATCAGATTTAATCTATTCCTCCAAAAAAGGAGCTTTTAAAATAAGATTTTCATCTGCTGTAATCTTATCTTCTAAATTAAAAAAAATCCTGGCTTAAACGAATGTCAGGTCTATCTTCTTTCTTAAAGAGATCTTTATAAAAATTAGTGGCCACTTTCAACATATCCCCTATCTCAGTCTTAGGGCCTTCAGGACCATCTAAAATATGAATCAACTTTTTCCTTCTATGCTGGTTAGCAACAGCATGAAAGTATGATGTATTCCTATCCCCTTCTAAAATATTCCTATCCCTAGATCTCTGTCTAGATTTGATTTCTTCCATGACCCAAAAGGAGTTTAAATCTGTCAAGATCATATCTAATCTCTCCTTTTCTAATTGAGACAGCAAAGTAGTCTCAGATTTTATATCTAACTCATCATACTCTTCCATGAGAGCTTTCCTAACTCTTCTCAGGGTTGCTTCAATGTTGATGTTCCAGCCTTTGGCCAGTCTTCTAAAACATCTAACCTTACACTGCCAAATATCTAGGATGTTAGAACTATCTATTCTAGAAGACCAGGCCTTAAGTATAATATCTTTAAAGTCTGGTATACTAATCCACCACTTTTCAAACCTAATTCTTTTTGGTTCTAATCACCTAACCTTTCCCCTGAATCCCAAATAATGGGGGTATGATCACTACCAACTCTAGGCAAAGCTCTAGCACTAGCTAAAGGAAATCTAGCATCAAACTGGGTGGAACAGAAAATTCTATCAATTCTACTCATGATAAGATCTTCCTGGTTATTGCCCCAAGTAAAAGCTCTACCAGAAATACCAATTTCCATCAGAGCCCAGAGCTCAACCCAAGCATTAAATCTATCTACCCATCTAAAATCTACATTCCTATTACTCTTATCTTCAAGGGATCTGACTAGATTAAAGTCCCCTCCAATTAAAGCTAAACCATCCCAATTGAGAAAAATTTCATGAAGTTCAGAGATAAACTCTTGCTTCTTATCCTCATAAGCAGAACCGTATACAGTAGTAATTCTACAAACTACATCAGTAATTTTATTTCTAAGAACAGCACTAACAGAGAAATATTTAATGTCCTAGGAAATAACATCAAACAAATCTAAATTAACTCCCACCAGGATCCCTCCTGTAGTCCTAATAGAGGGCAGAAAGTTCCAAGCACAATTTCTATTCCCTAAGAGATTTTTCAAGAAAGTATTACTAAAACTATCCTTCATAGTCTCTTGGAAACCAATGTAACCTACATTTAAAGTAAAGATGTTATCCTCTAAGAACTTCTATATACCAGGAGCAGAAATACTCCTACTATTCCAAAAAGCACAAATCATTGAATTTTCTTCCTGGGGTGCTTGCCCCGAGATATGTTCACTACCTCTATCCAACCATCAACTTCATCTTCCAAATCTTTAACATTATGTAAAGAATTGGAAGAGGTGCTGCTACTATCAACTACCTCATCAAATGGAAAAAATACACCTATATCTCTAGAAACTAATTCAATATCAGGAACAACTAGAACAGTAAAAGGGTTAGAATTCATTATACCTTTCATGGATTTTGGAGCATCTAGATTTACCACTTTCTTCAGGTCCATAGCTTTTTCTAAGATGATTTTTGAATTGTCCACCCTAGCACTCTGTCTAACAGCTTGGATAGTCCCCCACATTTTCTGCCTTTTCTTGATGTTAAAACCAGCACCTTCTCCCTTAGATTGAGAGCCAGAAAATTCAGGCAAGATGTCTTCAGGCAAAGTAGCAATCTGAGCACTAATGTGATCCTCACCCTCTTTACCATAGACCATCCTTTCTTCTTGCTCAGCAACACAGAAACTATGAGCTTCTAAAGTAACTCCCTCAGAATTGATCTCATGTTGCCCCAACTTGATACTTTCCAAACTGACCCAGCCTTTCTGTAGGAGCAGGTTGAAAACAGCTATAGCAGCACTTTGACCCCCCACCATCCTAACCCTAGAAGAACCAACCCCCCCAAGCCTGAGGGCCATTCCTATTCTGTTGGGACTGATTAGGACTAGTATTTCTAAAACCACCATTATCCTTGGAGGATCCTCTATCATTTCCACCTGTAGCCCCATCCTCATTCTCCCTCCTATGATCATTTAGTTCATCAGAGAGAAGATAATCCTCATCATCCAGAATTGGAGCTGAAACATCCAGAGAAAACCCTAGCTAAAATAGGTGACTGTTAAACTCAAAGAGTCTCCCAATATGAAGCTTAGAAGGGTCTCTTCACTTAACAAGTGCCCTAACCTCCTTAGCATTATCTTTGAAGATAGACAACCAATCCACATCCTCCAGGATCCCACAGGCAGAAACAGCTTGGTCAAGTGTATTCCATTCACACCATTTTGTCTGAAGGCCAGTGATAATGATCCAAACTTTCTTCAAGGATTCAACTGGTTCAGGGTCATCATTCGATGCTTCAACCTTAACCCACACCCCTGGCTTGGACACACCAAACTTTGTATACCCAATCACCTGCTCAACAGCAATGTGAGGAGGAAACTTAACCAGGAAGGTGTTATCTGCCCCTAGCTCTCTAATCTGCCATGGCCAGTTGGTCTTGTAGATTTTTGAGAACTCTTTAGCAAGCTCTCTAGCTAATAGGTATCCTTCCTCAATCAACACTATCCCACAGTTTTTGGTAGAGGCAATTGGAGTAGCCACCACCTCAGGAATCTCTATATGATAGAAACCAAGACCTGGGGCACCACTCCCAATATACCTAGCAACCTGTTGGGTATTTTCCCGACAAGGCACTTATCCACTAAATGACCAAAACTTTTCCAGATGAAGCAAATAGGCTTTTTATCACAAGCAATCTGCAAGTGACCTGGCTCACCATAGCTCAAGCATATGCCATCAACATAGCTCATCTGACCACCTGCACTAGCAGAAGCTTGCTCCTCTCTGACAGAAGCTACTCCCTATTTCTTCTTGGCTTTCTGGTTGTTCTTTGACTTATCATCTTGATCCACCCCTTGAATCTGATGTTGTTGGTGCTGAGAAGAGTTGTTGTTCAAGGCTAGCCACTGATTTGAACCACCCCCGACGGTGGAGGATGTTGGAATGGGGGAAAGGGCCATTGAAACCCCAAGGTGGGATCATACCTCCTGGAGCAAAGCCAAAGGGAGCTTGACCTGCAAAGAACTGTGGAGAGAACTGACCAAACTGCCCTTGTTGCATACATTGCTGTTGTGGTTGCACCTGAGGTGGAGGATGTAGTTGTTGGTTCTGCCACTGATCCTAGACACCAGCATTGCCCCTCCCACGCCCTTTTCCTCCCCTTCCATGGTCACCCATCCTATCTTCCCCAAAACCAGCTCCAGGATCTAGAGGAAGCTCAAGACTAAGACACTGTAAACCAAAGATTTGCTCGGTGTGCGCCGCCACTTGAGTGAGAGGGACACGAACCCTAGAAACCCGGAGGGAGGTTTTTATACCAGGTGCCAGCAAGAGGGACTGATTTTGCGGTGGAGATGTAGGGTGACCTAGCATACCACTTCATGTGTAGTACACTATAGTCGTTGACATGACATTCACAGAACACCGTTCCGTAAATATCACATCCCTCAGAGTGGTACAGCAGAAACATCGCGGGTCCATATTACAAACATACACACATTATTATTATTACAATACCAGAAGTTCAAGACTTCGAAAAGATTCAACTTACAACCCAAAATATAAGTGTTTCAGCGGAAGTTTCAAAGTGAAACTTAAACCCCAAATTGAGCTCAACAACTTATTGCTATATATTGTTCAGGCTGCTCGGCTCAATTGGCTCCTAGAACTATAGTAATTATTCTGACTCTTGGTACTCTCCTCCGTAGACGATATCGTAGTCCTCCCCTTCTACGGCTCCATACAAATTGGGCTCTTCATAGAAGACCTCCTCTTGGTTCTCAGTTGCATACATTGGAATATCTTCTGGATCCTCAGAGTCTAAGCAAGGGATCAAAGGAAAGGGTGAGTAACAGCATTACCTAGCAAGTTCTTTCTATGCAAGGTGAGAAGTTTGATGCTCTATCTACCACCTCGGACTATAAGTCCTTGGCGCTATGTAGTTTTTCTAAATCTTTCTACAAAGATTGATTTTATTATGAAAATCTATGACCATCAGCCTTCACAGGTTGACCAGAACTTTCATGGAGTTCCTTTCATGCCGCGTTCGTAGCTCCTTCCCGGAACAGGGAGTAACAAGTTACAGTTCTTACACTCTGCAGAGGTGCGTTATTTACCCATGAGAGATCAACTTCCTTGTTGCACAACCGGGCGTACTTTCCCGTCCACAATTCCATGATGTGGGGCCCAGTAGTTGGTCCAAGCCAATCACTGTCCTATCTGCGACCTCATATGTCTACACGATCCTTCGGGGCCGGCTCACCTCCGTTAAGCCCCCTTTCGGGCAGGCTAAAACCCTGACGAGTTCCCGAAGACTCTATGACCTGGTGATGCCCTGGCAAGTGCCATATTACATGGACTTTACCACTAAACACCATTCATAGATAATCTAGACACCAAAAGTGTGGGGAGTAAGAGTGCCCGCCCATATGTTGGATCCGCACAAGGAATCACAACGTCACGTTAAGGTCGTCTTGCCTCCATATGAGAGGAAAAGGATACAGCTGACTTCTCCGTCCCATTCCAAATCTCATGATTAATGCGTTATATACGGCACTAGAATCACTGATGTCATGGGTTATTAAATCCCTAATTGATCATCATTGTTGCAAATAGAAACCTAAGTTCTATTGCTTCATTATATCATCACTTAGGATGATACTAAAGATTTATTTGTTGGAGAAAATAATACTTTCTTTTTCTGGAATATTGATGATAACACACAATTTGTAAATACTTTGATAAAGACTCTTCAAAGGACATGAGCAAGTGATGAACTTGCCTTGTGATTGCAAGGTAGTGAAGTCGTATGCTTGCACTGGACCTTGAGATTCTATGTCTACAAAACATCATTATTGCCCGGTAAGGACAATATTTAAAAAGGCAAAATGATTATGGAAAGTAATGTAATGCCTTATTTATTTTTGTGTGTTCTACCCATTATTTTAGTTTAAAAAATTCCTTTAAGTAGTAAGGATTTATAAATATTAATTTTTAATATTTATTGAATATTGTATTTTTATTTTATTTTATTTTATTTTTTTATTTAATAATTCTTTTAAGAATTATCATTTAAATACAAGAATTTCTTTTTATGATATTAAACATTTATTTAGTATTTTTCTAAAATACTAAAATATTAATACATAATAAAAATGATTTTTATTTATTTTTATCTTCTTTCTTTAATTTTATAAAATTCCATAAGGAATTCATATATTATAAAATTCTTGAGAAAACTTATATGCATAAAAATTTATATCTTAATTTATTTCTTAATTTATTTAGATAGATTGGATTATTGTGAATCTAAAAATATTTTATTTATAATTTTTAGATTTTTATTTTATTTTCTAGAATTTATTTAAGTTCAGGGGTATTTTGGTCTGTTTTTTTAATTATTAAAACTTTATTTAGGTTGTTGGGCTGGCTTTGTTGGGCTTATTGGGATGTTTTGGCCCAAGTGATCAAAACTAAATAGGCTCCCCGAAGGTGTTGGCCCTCTCAGCCTACTCTCCTTGTCCTTCTCTCTCGTTCCCCTCTCTCCTTCTCCTCGACCCCGTGGTCGCCGATACCACCGTCGGTCGATTCATGCCGCCGTGGTCCTCTCCGGCCATCGCCGTGGTGCATGGTGTGGTTGTTGACCCTGCTCCTTCATCTAGTCCATTTTGATTTGAATTTGGGGCTCTCCTGTGGCCAGGCCGGCTCCGTCCCGAAACCTAGGTTTTGGGGTGGTGCTGGTGCTACCGCCGCCACCGTGCCCGTGGTGCTGTGGGTGTTCTGATGTTGTTGGGGTGGTGCTGCTCGGCCTCAAGCGTTTCTATGGTTGCCGCCTCAGCTTGGTGCAGGTTGCGGCGCCCCTTGGATTCTCCCCGTGTCGCCGCGCTCGTCGACCCTTCTAAATCCTCTTCTCGACCACAGCTAGAACCTCCAGTAAGTTGTTCTTTCTTACTTCTCGTGCTCTCTGTATGATGCCTCCCTATCTTGTGTGTTTCTAGTGGCTACCCCTGATTAGGGTTCATGTCTTGATTAGGATTCATGCCCTGATTAGGGTTCATCCCTCTGTTGATATTATATATGATAAATTGGATCTAGTAGTGATGATCCTTGAGTATAGTGGTTATGTTGATCACTGTCTACAGCTATTTTTTATGATGCTAGTGGCTTACCAGATTAATTCTAGTGGGTAATTTGATATGGTTCAAATGATAGTGTTACTGTGGAATCATTACTTGTGGATCCTAGTGATTTGGAAGTTCTCTACTGTCATGATTTGGTTATTGACAGTGCTTTTGCGAGTGATTTATTCACTGTATCTGTAATTGTTGGCTTATGGATTCATATGCAGATTGAGGTTAATTAGTTTCTTATAGTGATGTTCTGTATATATAAACTTGGAAATGATTCCTGGTGATTGATACTAGGAAAATGATGACTAGTTGTTTGTCAGTTTATCTATGAAAGCTAGATACTTAATCTGCTTGGTTTAGAATATGCTCTTGTGACACCATCTTGAAATGGCACACAAGTCTAGGTTCTACTACTTGGCTTGATTCTGTTAATGATTAAGATTGGATTAATGCTAAAGATAAGTTGGAAACTTCTTTCTTTAAACATCAGTGCCTATGATGTTGGTCTGAGGCTTAGGAACTAGGTTCCTATCTTGTTGTTTCTCATAGATCTGTTCTGGTAGTGATACCAGTTACTTATTATGGAATCCCTTTGATAAAATGATTGGTGTGCTAATGGTTTTGCATGGATCCATAAGATTTATGGATTCTGGGGTGCTACACTTTTTAAGAGATGTGCCTAGAGTTCATAATCTTGACCATGATTATATTGGATTATAAGATTTGGCCTCTATATCCAGGACCAGTGATGTTGGTCCGAGATCCTGGTTTTACTTGTATGGTTTTATTATGGCTATGACTTTAGTATCCAAAATCCTCTATGATGGATTCACCCCATTTGGGTGTTTCTGAGAGGTTTAATATAAGACAACACATGAATTCTTATCGAACTTAGATAGACAGATCATGTGATGGTTTTATACTACTCACCACAACAGTTGAGTTGCTGGTGTTGTAACTGGTTGATCTTGTTATCTTGTGCTACTAGCCTAATCTTGTGCTTCTCCTGATGGTGCTCCTATTACTTCCAACTCTTGGAAGCTTGTCCTTGATCTTGCTAACCACCTTCTAGTTCCTGTTAGCTTGGCCCTGTCCTTGCTATCCACCTGATCCACCCCCTCCTTATGTCACCATCTTGGTGAGTACTGGGATGATCTGGTGTGTGGTTGGTTTGGTTTGGTTTGCTGTGGCTAGACTGCTGATGCTTGTGGTGTATGTGCAAGGAAATGGTACTGTGGTGCTTGCCCACGGCTGTGTTGCGCTCTTTTGATTAAGTACACAGATGTTACTGTGTTGACGGCACACACCATGCATTTAGGTGTATAAGCTGTTTGTGTGCCTGCTGCATCCTTATGGATATGCTCAGGGAGATGATCTACCTTTTTATTTGATTACCATTTATCTGCCTAGTGAAACTTTCCCCTCTTACTGATTGAAATCATTCGACTTGTGGCTTTTTAATTATGAAAGACTTAATTCTTTCATATTGGTGAAACTTGCCCCTAAAGATTTACTCAATGAGGATAAGTGGAACAGTGCATCACACTATTCACTACTGAGAGTAAAAATATCTTAACCCTTATTTTCTTTCTTTTTGTTTGTTCTTTGTTTTGCAGGTACAAGACTTGAAGATTCAAGATTAGAATAGGTTTTCTTTTTTTATAGAATAGTTCATTGGTAATATTTATTTTATTCTTTTGTAATCTTTATTTTATTCTTTTGTAATAAAGATGTAATATTTCTCAATATGTAAATATCCCTCCTTTTATAATTTACTATTGTAAAGATTCTTTATAAATTTCATAAGTTACATTTTGTAACTTATTCATTGAATAATATATGGAATAAATATTCATTTACTTGATTGTGTTATGTTATTTAAAGTTTGAGTTACTAAATATTATTTCTTGATTAAATAATACTACTCAAACATAATCTTAATCTTTTAAAAGATATAAATCCAACTCTCAAGTTTGAATTCAAATTCCTTTCCCCAAAACACACTAATCCATAAAGATCATGTCAAAGTTTATAACGATCATTCTCCAAGGCTATTCCTAACTTAAAGAGTGAAAGAAACTTTGATCACTTTAAGTTTTTATTTGGCGAAAAATTTACCCACATTTTTACAGATGAATGCATGCAATTGCACAAATTCCTAAATCTATCCTTCATTGGTTCCTAAATGCTGGAATGTTACAAGATGTCCGTAGGTGGATGTGTGGATCTCCAGGCATCCACAGCTGGGAGAAAAAGTCCTCTGCACTTTCCTCCCCACCCTCAACCATCATCCCCTTTTCCTTCTCTCTGACCAATGCCCCCCTAGAGCCTGAACTTTCTCCTCCGTTGCCTCTCGCCCCTGCAGTCTAGCTGTCCAGCAGTTCGGTTGGTGGAGCAACATGGAGATGCGGAATCTGATCTTCTGCAGAGCTTCTAGTGTCGCAGCAAACATCAACGTCTCTTTCGGTGTGTTGTTCCCATCGTACCTTGCTATACTTGATTGCCCTATTCCTCAACCTTTTCCAGTTTTCTTCCAAAATTTTACAGGGTTTTTAAACATAGGTCAAGTCTGATTGTAATTCTATCTCTTGATGTGTGATTGCATCATCAGGAACTTTCAAACATTTCCGGAGTTGTGACACATGGAAAACATTATGAACTTGAGCCAATCTTGCGGGTAACTCTAAAGCATAAGCTATAGTCCTGTTCTGGCTCAGTATTTTGAATGGCCCTATATATCTTGGACTTAACTTTCCTTTAACTCCGAACCTTTTAACTCCTTTGATTGGACTTACTTTCAGATATACCATGTCTCCCACTTCAGGATGCCATGATCTTCGACTTTGATCAGCACGTGCCTACTTTGAGTATTTTCAATCTATCCTTGATTTTATCAATGATATCTTGTCTTTCCTTGATATAGTCTGGCGCAAATTCTTTGCTACTTCCAGGCTCATACCAACATATTGGTGATCTACATTTCCTTCCATACAAAACTTGATATGGAGCTGCCTTCAGATTACTCTGACAGCTGTTATTGTAGGAAAATTCTGCCAACGGTAGATGATCTTCCCACGAACCTCCAAAATCTAATGCACAAGTACTTAGCATGTCTTCCAGTATTTGATTGGTTCTTTCCGTTTGACCCCCTGTCTCTGGATGATAAGCTGTGCTAAAATCTAACTTTGAACCAAGTGCTTCATGTAGTTGTTTCCAAAATGCCGAAGTGAACACTGATCCCATATCAGTCACGATCTTCCTGGGCACCCCGTGCTTATTTACTATCTCTTTTATGTAAACTTCCACTAACTTCTCGGCATTATCCTTCTGATTTACCGAAATAAAATGTGCACTTTTAGTGAGTCTATCAACAATTACCCATATCATATCCTTCCGTTTAATTGTCATGGGCAATCCTGTGATGAAATACATACCAATTTCCTCCCACTTCCATTCGGGAATTTCCAAAGGTTGCAATGGCCCTACTGGAATTTGATGTTCAGCCTTTACCATTTGGCAAGTATGGCATTTTGACACATATTTTGCAATGTCTCTTTTCATGTTATTCCACCAGAATAATTCTTTCAGATCCACGTACATCTTAGTACTTCCTGGATGTATAGAATATGGGGTTTCATGTGCTTCTCGGAGTATAACTTCACGAATCTCAGTCACATCTGGAACACAAAGACGGTCTTGAAACCACAAAGACTCATAATATCCTAGGCGAAAAACTGATGTTTGCCCTTGAGATATCCTCTGAATTTCTTCAGCAATGAAAGGATCTTCTGCTTGATGTCTAAAATTTTTGTGCTTAAGATCACTATCCTGTTATGCAACTACCTGCATGGTAGCTAATCCTCCAAGAGTCTTTGTTCTAATAAATTGAAGCTCTAATCTTTCCAAGTCCATCTGTAACTCTTTTGGTAGCTCTCGATTTCTAGGCTGAATATCTGCACTCTTACGACTTAAAGCATCTGCTACAACATTTGCTTTTCCCGGTGTATAGTTGATTTTTAAATCATAATCTTTGATTAGTTTCAACCAACGTTTTTTCTCATATTCAATTCCTTTTGGGTGAAGAAATACTTGAGACTTTTATGGTCAGTGTATAACTCACATCTGGCTCCATAAAGAAAATGTCTCCATCCCTTCAGAGCAAATACTACTGCTGCTAACTCTAAATCATGAGTTGGATAGTTGACTTCATGTGGTTTCAGTTGTCTTGAACCATAAGCAATCACTTTACGATCTTGCATTAACACACAACCTAAACCTTCTTTAGATACATCACAGTATACTGTAAAGTCTTTCCCTATTTATGGAATTGCTAGAATTGGAGCGGTAGTTAATCTGGTCTTTAACTCCTGAAAACTTGCTTCACACTTCTCATCCCAATTGAATGGGGTATTTTTCCTTAACAATTTGGTCATTGGTCCAGCTATTTTGGAGAAACCTTCAATGAATCTCCGATAATAACCAGCCATCCCCAAGAAACCTCGAATTTGTTTCACATTGGTTGGTGCAGTCCATTCTAGTACCAATTGAACTTTGGATGGATTTACAACAATTCCATCTTTACTGATCACATGACCGAGCAATTCTACCTCATCTAACCAGAATTCACACTTACTGAACTTAGCATAAAGTTTATGTTCTCTTAGGGTTTGTAATGCTATTCTCAAATGATCAGCATGCTCTTCCTTATCCTTGGAATATATTAGAATATCATCAATGAAGACTATGACGAACTTATCCAAATATGGAATGAGGATTTTGTTCATAAGGTTCATGAATATTGCTGGTGCATTGGTCAAACCAAATGGTACTAAAAGATACTCATGTTGTCCATACCTTGAGACGAATGCGGTCTTTGGAACATCCTCTGGTTTGATTTTTATCTGATGGTATCCAGATCTTAGATCGATCTTAGAAAATACTCTAGCTCCTTTCACTTGATCAAACAGATCTTGAATTCTTGGTAAAGGATACTTATTCTTTATGGTAACATTGTTTAGATTTCTGTAGTCCCAACACATCCTTCTTCCACCATCCCTTTTATCCACAAAGATTACCGGTGTTCCCCATGGGGATACACTTTCTTGAATAAATCCTTTTCTAGCTAACTTAACAATTTGCTCCTTGAGTTCTTTTAATTCTTTTGGTCCCATCTTGTATTGTGCTTGAGCTATTGGTGCTTTACCTGGAATTAGATCAATAGTGAACTCTATTTCCCGATCTGGTGGCATTCCAGGTAGCTCTGCAGGAAAAACATCTTGAAACTCATTTACTACAGGAATATCTTCCAACTTGACCTCCTTCATTGAGTTCAACTGAAGATCAACCATGAGATGACTGTGCCTATCTGCTTGATAAACTATTCTTGATCCACTTGGAGTTTTGATTGAGACAGTTTTCTCCTGACAATTTATCTGAGCCCCATGTTCAGTCATCCAGTCCATCCCCAGCACTACTGCAATTCCCTTCAAAGGAATCACATAAAGGTCCACAAAGTATGTACAACCACAGATCAAAATAACCTGATCTTGTTTAATGTGGCGTACAATCACATTACCCCCTGACGTAACTACGGTCATAGGGTTTTCTAGCGTTGCCCTTCTAATCCCGAATTTATCACAGAATTCTTCAAAAATGAATGAAGTAGTTGCACCAGTATCAAATAGAACTTTGCCAGGATTGGTATGGATATTGAGCGTACCTATCACGACATGCTCCGAGTTATCCACCTCCTCCAGGGTTGCGCAATTCAGCTTCCCGGTAGGTCTGTTCCTCTTGCCATTGTTGTTCTTAACATTATTTCCTCCTTTATTTGGCTGCCCATAGCCTCCACTAGCTTGTCTTCCATCTCTAACCGGCCACCCTCCTTGTGGTTTGCTTGGAAAATTTGGCTTTATGTGACCCCTCTGACCACAAGCATGGCACACAATCACTGGTTTTGGGCAATCCCTGCTCATATGCCCTGAAAGTTTGCAATTGTGGCATATAATATTCTTTACGTTTGGCAATTGTTGTTGTTATATGGTCTATTCCTTGGTTTGAATTCCAAATTGGGCTTGGGTTTACTTGCCTGTATCCTCTTCGTTTCCTTCTTAGCTCTCTTCCTTATATCCTCTTGGACATTCTAGTAATCATCTTCAAATGTGATAGCTGCATCCAGCAACTGCTGATAAGTTTGATTATTAGCCAACCTTAACTGCATCCTCACAAATGGATTTAACCCTCGCAGGAAACGCTTCTTCCTCTTTTCTTCCATGTTAACTTCTTCCTCAGCATAACAAGACAGTTGGCTAAACTCATGAATATACTTTATGACACTAGTATATCCCTGCTGAAGCTCCTCAAATTCTCTCCGCTTCAACTCCATAACACTTTCTGGAATATGATATTCACGGAATCTCTGTTTGAACTCTTCCCAAGTGTACTCCCTTCCTAAATGTTGCATGGACAACTGATTTTCCTACCATGACGCTGCAGGTCCGGTCAGAAGATGAGTTGCATACCTCAGTTTCTCCTCATCATTACAACCTACCGTCTTCAACTTTCTTTCTGTATCTTCTAGCCAATCTTTTGCATCCATTGGTTCAGGAGCTGATGCAAAAGGTAACGCCCTTGCATTCTGGAAGTCAGAAAGACTCACTCCTCCACCTTCAGGTGCTCTCTGATTCCCAGCTCGTCCTAGCAGCTCTTCCATGAACTTGTTTTGGTTTTCTTGCATCATTTGCATACACTGCATAAAGTTCTGCTCCATTAACGGCCTCATTGGTGGTGGTGGTGGTGGTAATGTTCCCTGATTTCCTGCATCTGCATCGGCCTTCTCCTTAGCCTCACGTTCCATTCGCTGCTGCTCAGTTTCAGTTTCTACACCCGTGTCCATGACCCCCTAGTCCTGCAACATAAAGCGAATACTCATAATTACATCATGCACATGTGTTCCGAGCTTGACTTTACGCACAGAACTAGTCACACAATGAAAATCAAAGTAAAATCCAAATATGCATTTCACATATTATACACTACAACATCTTAATAATACAAAGTCATTACAACATATACCATATAGGTATAATCACAACACTACCTTATTTATCTATCTACATCTTTTTCTTGGATTACAATACATGGTACCCGATACTTTCTAAATAGTCGCCTGCTTCTAGTAACTACTACGCTCATCATACATGCCTGATGTCCAACCGTGATGACGTGATGTTCGTCGCACAGTTTGTGGAATAAATGGCCTTCCAGAAGGAACATACTCAGTATCTGAAGTTTCAGGACTTGAGTCATTACTCAACCTGAGCGCATTGACTCCCTCCAGCTCAGCTGAAAAGTCTTCAGAAACATATTCAACATTATCACCCGCTTGCATCTCCTGAGCTTCATTCCTGGAGTCGTCAACAGAATATGCAGATCCTGCTGCTCCCCAGGTGCTCTGTTGGGCAAGATAGTTAAACACCGAATAATGTATATTCCCTGGGTTTTGAGAAGGTGTTGATGATTCAAACACTCTCTCCTCAGGATCTTCTTCTTCATCCTGATTATCTATGAATATAGTATTTATACTACTGTTACTAGGGTTAATTCTTGTACCCATCCAACTAGATGGTCCAACATTTCTGTCAGAACTATCTATGGACATCTGGTGTCCCTGGGATCCTTCGGATGATCTCATTCTCCAACCATCAGATTTCTCCATAGGTAGTTCTGAATAAGAACCCTCCTCTGAACCCTGTGGTACTGCATACCTCATATCTAAAGTAGGATCATATATAGGTTCAGGCCTTGGTGAATAAGGATATGGTGTAAAAGATTCAGGATCTATAGGTATATCCTTAAAGTTGGGTTTTGTACTACTACTTGCTTCCTTTTCCAACTGGAATGCTAACTGCTTCCTCCTTTCTGGATCAGTTAGATCCTCTAACATGTCATTTTTATCTTCGACAATAACTTGATGTGTCTTATAAAAAGACGCAACAAGTGTTCGGTATCTATCCATAAACTTGGAAGCTAACTTAGGATGCTTCTTAACCAAAGTAAGATGATCCGGTACAGGCTCCGAGTCTATAGAATCATGAGGAATCACAGAAAATGTGCTACCTTCTAACTCCTTGGCTTTATGCTCCCGGATATTAGCTATCGCCTCCATAACAACAACATGATATGCTGCTAAGTGACTCCTACCTTCACCAATAGGTAGATCATGATATAATCCAAGCTCCATTGGGAGTTCGATGCTCACACGATACTTGGATAACATCCGACCATCATAATAGGTTATGGTATTCACTAGAATTCTAGTTGGACAACTAAAAATCTTTAAGAGTTGACGAAGTTGGTCCGTGAACGATCCTTGGTAATCATCGAGAGTCTCTTCTTTCCTTACCAAAGTCTGTTTTGGAAACTTTGGTGCCATAACTCTGTATGTAAAAAAATAATTTAATTAGTAACCAATAATATATTTCATCATAACAAAGAATTATCGCACTAAAATATATAACGGAATATTCTCATTTGAATACTCATTATACTTCTTTTAGAGAATTCTTTATCGTTGCTACACACTCCTACAGGTAATACCCTTTACTAGGTTTCCAACCTAAGGTCAAAGCAATTTTCTCTGATACCAACTATGGTGACCCAGCATACCACTTCATGTGTAGTATACTATAGTCGTTGACATGACATTCACAGAACACCGTTCCGTAAATATCACATCCCTCAGAGTGGTACAACAGAAACATTGCGGGTCCATATTACAAACATACACACATTATTATTATTACAATACCAGAAGTTCAAGACTTCGAAAAGATTCAACTTACAAACCAAAATATAAGTGTTTCAGTGGAAGTTTCAAAGTGAAACTTAAACTCCAAATTGAGCTCAACAACTTATTGCTATATATTGTTCAGGCTGCTCGGCTCAATTGGATCCTAGAACTATAGTAATTATACTGACTCTTGGTACTCTCCTCTGTAGACGATATCGTAGTCCTCCCCTTATACCGCTCCATACAAATTGGGCTCTTCATAGAAGACCTCCTCTTGGTTCTCAGTTGCATACATTGGAATATCTTCTGGATCCTCAGAGTCTAAGCAAGGGATCAAAGGAAAGGGTGAGTATGACATTACCAAAGAAGTTCTTTCTATGCAAGGTGAGAAGTTTGATGCTCTATCTACCACCTCGGACTATAAGTCCTTGGCGCTATGTAGTTTTTCTAAATCTTTCTACAAAGATTGATTTTATTATGAAAATCTATGACCATCAGCCTTCACAGGTTGACCAGAACTTTCATGGAGTTCCTTTCCTGCCGTGTTCGTAGCTCCTTCCCGGAACAGGGAGTAACAAGTTATAGTTCTTACACTCTGCAGAGGTGCGTTATTTACCCATGAGAGATCAACTTACTTGTTGCACAACCGGGCGTACTTTCCCGTCCACAATTCCATGATGTGGGGCCCAGTAGTTGGTCCAAGCCAATCACTGCCCTCTCTGCGACCTCATATGTCTACACGATCCTTCGGGGCCGGCTCACCTCCGTTAAGCCCCCTTTTGGGCAGGCTAAAACCCTGACGAGTTCCCGAAGACTATGACCTGGTGATGCCCTGGCAAGTGCCATATTACATGGACTTTACCACTAAACACCATTCATAGATAATCTAGACACCAAAAGTGTGGGGAGTAAGGGTGCCCGCCCATATGTTGGATCCGCACAAGGAATCACAACGTCACGTTAAGGTCGTCTTGCCTCCATATGAGAGGAAAAGGATATAGCTAACTTCTCCGTCCCATTCCAAATCTCATGATTAATGCGTTATATACGGCACTAGAATCACTGATGTCATGGGTTATTAAATCCCTAATTGATCATCATTGTTACAAATAGAAACCTAAGTTCTATTGCTTCATTATATCATCACTTAGGATGATACTAAAGATTTATTTGTTGGAGAAAATAATACTTTCTTTTTCTGGAATATTGATGATAACACACAATTTGTAAATACTTTGATAAAGACTCTTCAAAGGACATGAGCAAGTGATGAACTTGCCTTGTGATTGCAAGGTAGTGAAGTCGGATGATTGCAATGGACCTTGAGCTTCTATGTCTACAAAACATCATTATTGCCTGGTAAGGACAATATTTAAAAAGAAAAAACGATCATGCAAAGTAATGTAATGCATTATTTATTTTTGTGTGTTCTACCCATTATTTTAGTTTAAAAAATTCCTTTAAGTAGTAAGGATTTATAAATATTAATTTTTAATATTTATTGAATATTGTATTTTTATTTTATTTTATTTGTTTTTTATTTAATAATTCTTTTAAGAATTATCATTTCAATACAAGAATTTCTTTTTATGATATTAAACATTTATTTGGTATTTTTCTAAAATACTACAATATTAATATATAATAAAAATGATTTTATTTATTTTTATCTTCTTTCTTTCATTTTATAAAATTCCATAAGGAATTCATATATTATAAAATTCTTGATAAAAATTATATGCATAAAAATTTATTTCTTAATTTATTTAGATATATTGGATTATTGTGAATCTAAAAATATTTTATTTATAATTTTTAGATTTTTATTTTATTTTCTAGAATTTATTTAAGTTCAGGGGTATTTTGGTCTCTTTTTTTTTTAATTATTAAAACTTTCTTTAGGTTGTTGGGCTGGCTTTGTTGGGCTTATTGGGCTGTTTTGGCCCAAGTGATCAAAACTAAAAAGGCTCCCCGAAGGGGTTGGCCTTCTCATCCCACTCTCCATGTCCTTCTCTCCCGTTCCCCTCTCTCCTTCTTCCTCGACCCCATGGTCGTCGATACCACCGCCGGGCGATTCACGCCGCCGTGGTCCTCTCCAGCCGCCACCGTGGTGCATGGCGTGGTTGTTGACCCTGCTCCTTCATCTAGTCCATTTCAATTTGGATTTGGGGCTCTCCTGTGGCCAGGCCGGCTCCGTCCCGAAACCTAGGTTTTGGGGTGGTGCCGGTGCTGGTGCCGCCGCCACGCCCGTGGTGTTGTGGGTGTTCTGATGTTGTTGGGGTTGTGTTGCTCGCCCTCAAGCGATGCTGTGGTCGCTGCCTCAGCTTGGTACGGGTTGCAGCGCCCCTTGGCTGCTCCCCGTGCCACCGCGCTCGTCGACCCTTCTGATTCCTCTTCTCGACCACAGCTAGAACCTCCAGTAAGTTGTTCTTTCTTACCTCTCGTGCTCTCTATATGATGCCTCCCTATCCTGTGTGTTTCTAGTAGCTACCCCTGATTAGGGTTCATGTCATGATTATGATTCATGCCCTGATTAGGGTTCATCGCTCTGTTGATATTATATATGATAAATTGGATCTAGTAGTGATGATCCTTGTGTATAGTGGTTATGTTGATCACTGTCTACGGCTAATTTTTATGATGCTAGTGGCTTACCAAATTAATTCTAGTGGGTAATTTGATATGGTTCAAATGATAGTGTTACTGTGGAATCATTACTTGTGGATCCTAGTGATTTGGAAGTTCTCTACTGTCATGATTTGGTTATTGACAGTGCTTTTGCGAGTGATTTATTCACTGTATCTGTAATTGTTTGCTTATGGATTCATATGCAGATTGAGGTTAATTAGTTTCTTATAGTGATGTTCTATATATATAAACTTGGAAATGATTCCTGGTGATTGATACCAGGAAAATGATGACTAGTTGTTTGTCAGTTTATCTATGAAAGCTAGATACATAATCTGCTTGGTTTAGAATCTGCTCTTGTGACACCATCTTGAAATGGCACACAAGTCTAGGTTCTACTACTTGGCTTGATTCTGTTAATGATTAATATTGGATTAATGCTAAAGATAAGTTGGAAACTTCTTTCTTTAAACATGAGTGCCTATGATGTTGGTCTGAGGCTTAGGAACTAGGTTCCTATCTTGTTGTTTCTCATAGATCTGTTCTGGTAGTGATACGAGTTACTTATTATGGAATCCCTTTGATAAAATGATTGGTGTGCTAATGGTGTTGCATGGATCCATAAGATTTATGGATTCTGGGGTGCTACTCTTTTTAAGAGATGTGCCCAGAGTTCATAATCTTGACCATGATTATATTGGATTATAAGATTTGGCCTTTATATCCAGGACCAGTGATGTTGGTCTGAGATCCTGGTTTTACTTGTATGGTTTTCTTATGGCTATGACTTTAGTATTCAAAATCCTCTATGATGGATTCACCCCATTTGGGTGTTTTCTAAGAGGTTTAATATAAGGCAACACATGAATTCTTATCTAACTTAGATAGACAGATCATGTGATGGTTTTATACTACTCATCACAACAGTTGAGTTGCTGGTGTTGTAACTGGTTGATCTTGTTATCTTGTGCTGCTAGCCTGATCTTGTGCTTCTCCTGATGCTGCTCCTACTACTTCCAACTCCTGGAAGCTTGTCCTTGATCTTGGTAACCACCTTCTGGTTCCTGTTAGCTCGGCCCTGTCCTTGCTATCCACCTGATCCACCCCCTCCTTATGTCACCATCTTGGTGAGTACTGGGATGATCTGGTGTGTGATTGGTTCGGTTTGGTTTGGCTTGGTTTGCTGTGGCTAGACTGCTGATGCTTGTGGTGTATGTGCAAGGAAATGGTACTATGGTGCTTGACCACGGCTGTGTTGCGCTCTTTTGATTAAGTACACAGCTGTGGCTGTGTTGACAGCACACACCATGCATTTAGGTGTGTAAGCTGTTTGTGTCTCTGCTGCATCCTTATCGATATGCTTAGGGATATGATCTACCTTTTTATCTGATTACCATTTATCTGCCTGGTGAAACTTGCCCCTCTTACTGATGGAAATCATTTGACTTGTGGCATTTTAATTATGAAAGATTTAATTCTTCCATATTGGTGAAATTTGCCCCTAAAGATTTACTCAATGAGGATAAGTGGAACAGTTCATCACATTGTTCACTACTGAGAGTAAAAATATCTTAACCCTTATTTTCTTTCTTTTTGTTTGTTCTTTGTTTTGCAGGTACAAGACTTGAAGATTCAAGATTAGAATAGGTTTTCTTTTTTTATAGAATAGTTCTTTGGTAATATTTATTTTATTTCTTTTGTAATCTTTATTTTATTCTTTTGTAATAAAGATGTAATATTTCTCAATATGTAAATATCCCTCCTTTTATAATTTACTATTGTAAAGATTCTTTATCAACTTCATAAGTTACATTTTGTAACTTATTCATTGAATAATATATGGAATAAATATTCATTTACTTGATTGTGTTATGTTATTTAAAGTTTGAGTTACTAAATATTATTTCTTGATTAAATAATATTACTCAAACATAATCTTAATATTTTAAAATATATAAATCCAACTATCAAGTTTGAATTCAAATTCCTTTCCCCAAAACACACTAATCCATAAAGATCATGTCAAAGTTTATAACGATCATTCTCCAAGGCTATTCCTAACTTAAAGAGTGAAAGAAACTTTGATCACTTTAAGTTTTTATTTGGCAAAAGATTTACCCACATTTTTACAGATGAATGCATGCAATTGCACAAATTCCTAAATCTACCCTTCGTTGGTTCCTAAATGCTGGAATGTTACAAGATGTCCGCAGGTAGATGTGTGGATCTGCAGGCATCCCCAGCTGGGAGAAAAAGTCCTCTGCACTTTCCTCCCCACACTCAACCACCATCCCCTTTTCCTTCTCTCTGACCAATGCCCCTCCCCCAGAGCCTGAACTTTCTCCTCTGTTGCCTCTCCCCCCTGCAGTCTAGTTGTCCATGAAGGGTTTCGCGGCATAGTAAATCAAAATTTTCTACGGATGCGAACAGAGGGAAAGCCAAGATATAATCTAGGAGATGCAAACAACGAGAGAGATTGGATTAGATCTTCATACCCTTGAAGATTCGCACAGCGGAATGTTCGTCCGAACGTGGGTGATGTAGTCGTACTCGCTTCTCCTCCTCGCGATCCGATCTAGCACCACAAGTGGCGGTGCCTCCGTGAGATGCACACGTGCAGCACCTCGACGTCTCCTCCTTCCTTGGTCCAGCAAGTATGGTGGAGAGATGGGTTGGATCTACAACGTGACGACGCGGTGCAATTGGTGGAGAATTTCTGCAGCAGGGCTTCGCCTACAAGCAGTCAGGAGGGAGAGAGGAGGGCAGCAGGGCGGCTAGGGTTGGAGGGGAAGGTGTAGAGGATTGGTGCGCCCCCAGCCCTCTATATATAGAGGGGTGGGCGCAGCCTAACCCTCCCAAGCCAAGGCAAGGCCCCAAGGAGGAAGAGTGGGGGGCAAGGAAACCCCCCCTTCTAGAAGCTCTCTCTAGAGTTTAAACCTCTCTTGGCCGGCTGGGCCCTATGGGGCCTTGTGCCCCTGGCCCAATGCGGACAGGGCACTCCCTCATAGGCCCATGCCCCCTCCCGGAAGGTGGGGCCACGTTGGTCCCCTTTCGGAAGGTTCTAGAAGCTTCCGGTACAATACCGATTAACCCGGAACAATTTCGAACTCCAAAAGCTGCACTGCCTTATATGAATCTTATTCTCCGAACCACTCCGGAACCTCTCGTGATGTCCCGGATCCCATCCGAGACTCCGAACAAAAACTCATAAACCAATTATCCAATCTATCCTAGCGTCGAGACACGTTAAGTGTGTGACCCTGCGGGTTCGAGAATATGCAGACATGATCTTCTATCAATAATCAACAGCGGGTGCGAAACCCATATTGACTCCCACATTCATCGATGATCATATCGGATGAACCACGATGCCAGGATTCAATCAATCCCATATATATATTCCCTTCGTCTCGCGATATTTTACTTGCCCGAGATTCGATCGTCGGCATGCATCATACCTAGTTCAATCTCGTTCACGAAGTACTTTACTCGTTCCGTAATCCGATATCACTTTGTGATTAACTCCTTAACCACATGCTTGCAAGCGGTGTTGATATCGATTCGAGTGGGGCCCAAGTATATCTCTCCGACTTGGGAGGAAAAATCCCATCTCGATACATACAACCCAACAGATACTTTCCGATCACCGAGAGACACCTTTATGATCACCTCTCATAGGATGACGTTTGATGACCTCAAAGCTTTCTTCCGATACCGGGAGTTGTATTATCTCATGGTCTAAGGAATACAATATTTGACATAAGAAAACTTCAAAGACGAACACGATGACACGATCTAATTGCTTCCCTTAGTTTGGGTCTGTCCACCATATCATTCTCCCAATGATATGATCTCATTATCAATTGACAACTCATGTCTATGGTTAGGAAACCTTAACCATCATTGATCAATGAGCTAGTCCATAGAGGCGTACTAGGGACACGGTGTTGTTCACAAACCACACAAGTATTAAAGTTTCCGCTTAATACAATTCTAGCATGGAATATAAACATTATCATGAACAAGAATTATAATAATAACAACTTTATTATTGCCTCTAGGGCATAATTCCAACAGTCTCCCACTTGCACTAGAGTCAATAATCTAGTTTACATCTAGCAACAATCTCACACCCATGGCACTGAGGTGCTGATCATGTTTTACACGTGGAAGAGGTTTAGTCAATGGATCTGCGACATTCAGATCTGTATGTACTTTGCTAATCTTCAGATCTCCATCTGCTATATAATCTCGGATTATTTGAAACTTGCGGTTGATATGCTTGGTATTTGGATGATATCTTGGTTCCTTAGCGAGTGCTATGGCGCCAGTGTTGTCACACAATATCTCCAGTGGGTCCAATGCACTTGGAACCACGCCAAGCTCAGTGATGAAGTTCCTGATCCAAACTCCTTCACTTGACGCTTCTGCAGCATCCATGTATTCCGCTTCTACTATAGATCCCGCGATCACGCTTTGCTTGCAGCTTCTCCAGCTCACAGCTCCTCCATTCAAAATATACACGTATCCTGTCTGAGATTTAGAATCATCCTTGTCGATGTCAAAACTAGCATCGACATAACCTTTTACGACGAGATGTTCATCACCCCCATAGACTAAGAACATTTCTTTAGTCCTATTTAGGTACTTTAGTATGTTCTTCACGGCTGTCCAGTGTTCCACTCCTGGATCACTTTGATATCTGCTCGTCAAACTAAGAGCATTGGACACATCCGGTCTAGTACACAACATGGCATACATGATAGAACCTATGGCCGAGACATAAGGCACTTTGCTCATAGCTTCCCTATCATTTAACGTAGCTAGACACTGAGCCTTGCTCAATATCTTACCTGACAACATAGGCACTCAACCTTTTTTTGCCTTATCCATTCTGAACCTTTTCAGAACTTTGTCTAGGTATGTACTCTGGCTTAAAGCTATCAGGCGTCTTTGTCTATCTCTATAGATCTTGATGCCCAATATATAAGCAGCTTCACCTAGGTCCTTCATTGAAAAACACTTGTTCAAATAACTCTTCACATCGTTAAGCATGTTGATGTCATTTCCAATAATCAATATGTCATCCACATATAGTACCAGAAACGTCACCGAGCTCCCACTCACTTTCTTGTAGATGCAAGCTTCGTAGCAATTTGGAACAAATCCAAAGCTCTTGATCACTTGATCAAAACGAAGGTTCCAACTCCGAGATGCTTGCTTCAGTCCATAAATGGAACGCTGAAGTTTGCATACTTTATCAGCATCCTTAGGATTGACAAAACCTTCGGGTTGCATCATATACAACTCTTCATCAATGTTGCCATTGAGGAACGCAGTCTTGACATCCATCTGCCATATTTCATAATCATGAAATGCAGCAATTGCTAATAAAATCCAAATGGACTTAAACATCGCTACGGGAGAGAAAGTCTCATCGTAGTCAACACCTTGAACTTGTCGAAAACCTTTCGCGACAAGCCGTGCTTTATAGACGGTAACATTACCATCCATGTCCGTTTTCTTCTTGAAGATCCATTTGCACTCAACGGCCTTTCGGTCGCTAGGAGGGTCCACCAAAGTCCATACTTGGTTTTCGCTCATGGATCCCAATTCGGATTTCATGGCTTATAGCCATTTCTCAGAGTCTGGGCTCATCATCGCTTCCTCATAGTTCGTAGGTTCACTGTCTTCTACTAACAAGATAGTCAAGACAGGGTTGCCGTACCACTCAGGAGGGGCACATGACCTTGTCGACCTGCGACGTTCAAGAGCGACATCGTCCAAGCTTCATGATCCTTGTCATTAGCTTCCTCTATTGTTGGTGCAAAGTGACCGAACAATTTCAGGTGCTGCGCTACTCTCCAATTCAAGAGAAGGTTCAATAACCTCGTCTAGCTCTACTTTCCTCCCACTCACTTCTTTCGAGAGAAACTCCTTCTCAAGAAAGGAACCGTTCTTTGCGACAAACACTTTGCCTTTGGTTCTGTGATAGAAGGTGTACCCAATAGTTTCCTTAGGGTATCCTATGAAGACGCATTTCTCCACTTTGGGTTCGAGCTTGTCCGGCATCAACTTCTTGACGTAAGCTTCGCATCCCCAAACTTTAAGAAACAACAACTTAGGTTTAGCACCAAACCACAGTTCATACGGTGTCGTCTCAACGGATTTAGATGGAGCCCTATTTAAAGTGAATGCAGCGGTTTCTAATGCATAACCCCAAAATGATAACGGCAAATCAGTAAGAGACATCATCGATCGGACCATATCTAATAGAGTTCGATTCCGGCGTTCAGACACACCATTGCGCTGTGGTGTTCCGGGTGGCGTGAGTTGCGAAACAATTCCGCTTGCTTTAAGATGCGTGAGAAAATCATAACTCAAATATTCGCCCCCACGATCGGATCGTAGAAACTTAATCTTTCTATTACGATGGTTCTCCACTTCATTCTGAAATTCTTTGAACTTCTCAAATGTTTCAGATTTATGTTTCATTAAATAGATATACCCATATCTACTTAAGTCATCGGTAAAAGTGAGAAAATAGCGATATCCACCGCGCGTCGAAACACTCATCGGTCCGCATACATCGGTATGTATGATTTCCAACAAGTCCGTTGCTCGCTCCATCATACCGGAGAATGGTGTTTTGATCATCTTGCCCATGAGGCATGGTTCGCATGTGTCAAATGATTCAAAATCAAGAGACTCCAAAAGTCCATCAGAATGGAGTTTCTTCATGCGCTTTACACCAATATGACCTAGACGACAGTGCCACAAATAAGTAGTATTATCACTATCTACTTTGCATCTCTTAGCCTCAATGTTATGGATGTGTGTTTCATCCCTTTCGAGATTTAGAAGAAATAAACCATTCACAATAGGTGCATGACCATAAAAGATGTTACTCATATAAATAGAACAACCATTATTCTCCGATTTAAATGAATAACCGTCTTGCAATAAACAAGATCCAGAAATAATGTTCATGCTCAACGCAGGCACATAATAACACTTATTAAGGTTTAAAACTAATCCCGAAGGTAAAACTAAGGAGAGCGTGCCGACGGACATCACATCAACTCTTGATCCGTTGCCAACGCGCATCGTCACCTCATCCCTCGCAAGCCGTCGTCTATTCCGTAGCTCCTGTTTCGAGTTACAAATATTAGCAACTGAACCGGTATCAAATACCCAGGCACTACAACGAGGGCTAGTAAGGAAAACATCAATAACATGTATATCAAATATACCTTTGATGGTGCCGCCTTCTTGTCCGCTAAGTACTTGACGATTGCGCTTCGAGGACCCTTGTCCTTGCAATAGAAGCACTCGATGTCCGGCTTAGGACCAGACTTGAGCTTCTTCTCAGCGAGGGCAACGCTTGCACGCCTTTCTTGAAGGGCTTCTTTGCACCTTACCTTTCTTAAAGGATTGATTGTTTACCATCAACACATGATTTTCCTTCTTGATGTCCACCTCGCAGCCTTGACTTTGCGAAGAGCTCGGTGATCGACAGTGGAACCAATCTGATTATGAGTCACTACAAAACTTTTGTAGCTGGGAGGAGTGATTGCATCCCTGTCAATCTTGAGCTCCTCCGAATCGTGCATTCCAGGTTGCTCAAAGCGTTGAGTGTAGCCCGTCATCTTAATGGCGTGCTCACTAACGGAACTCCCTTCCTCCATCTTGCGCTTAAAGAACTTCTCGAGATCTCATATCTCTCGAAGCGGGCTGAGTCTGAAACATGGTTTTCAGCTCTTCGAGAATCTCAAAGGGCCCGGGATAGTCTTCAAAACAATTTTGAAGTTCCGGTTCCATAGCAAACAACATGGTGCTCTTAATCACACCATAATCATCTTCTTGGCCGACGATAGACAGCTTTCTCATCACCGGTAGCTTGCGAGGGGTCACCTAACGCTTTCCCAAGGACATAGTCCTTTTGACCGCTAGAGAGAATGATTCTTAGATTGCAGAACCAATTGGTGAAGTTAGACCCATTGTTCTTAAGCTTTTCTTTCTCAGCAAAAACGTTGAAGTTGAAGTTGGACTTAGCCATGTGATCTACAATATTTGCAAGTACAAATTAGACTATGTTCATGATAACTAGTTCAACTTTTAATCAAATTACTAGATGAACTCCCACTAAATTCAACATCCCTCAAGTTGTTTAGTGAACACGATCCAAATTCACCACACCTAATCC
The DNA here is from genome assembly GCA_023614405.1 of Avena insularis. NCBI lineage: Eukaryota > Viridiplantae > Streptophyta > Magnoliopsida > Poales > Poaceae > Avena > Avena insularis. The sequence continues at coordinate 312,664,733 of CM042693.1, read as the reverse complement.
GATCTTCACAAGAAGAGATGTGGTTTCAATGGTGGACAACGAAGTGTCGATCATATCATTCATATGACTCATGCTTAACCTTTCCGGTTCATGTGTTCGAGGCCATGTACATACATGCTAGGCTCGTCAAGTTAGACCCAAGTATTTCCGCGTGTGCAAACTGGCTTGCACCCGTTGTATGTGAGCGTAGAGTCTATAGCACCCGATCATCACGTGATGCTTGGACACGTTAACTTTCGCAATGGTGCATACTTGGGGAGAACACAGTTTTATCTTGATCTTTATGAGGAATCATCTTATAATGCTACCGTCATGATCTAAGCATGATAAGATACATAAAAGGATAAACATCACATGCATATAACTTTAATGTGACATGGTATAGCCAATCTTAAGAATGATCTCCATCTTGTGCGTGCTGGCATGATCTCCATCACTCCACCATGATTGCCTCCACCACGAATAGCAACTACAACTATTGCTAACTACTTAGCGATAAAGTAAAGCTATTACATGGCGTATAAGAAGTTGACACACAGGTCATACACAATTATAAAGACAACCATATGGCTCACCGTTGTGTACTCATCGACATGCAAGTCATGAAACATTACAAAACATGATCATCACATACAATATACACATCACATCTTGGGCCATACCATATCACAGAAAACACTCCCTGCAAAAACAAGTTAGACGCCTCTACTTTGTTGTTGCATGTTTTACGTGGCTTATGGGAGTAGATGCTAAGAACGATTCTTACCTACGGAAAGCCACAACGGTGATATTATGGTTGCCAAACTCCGGTGTTAATCCCATGACAACTATAGTGAGAGAAACTGACATCCACCAGCCGCATGTGTGGAACAAGCCACACGTCAAGTGTGGAGCCGGTCTCGCGAACAACGTCGCGTAAGGTTGGCCTGGACCGCTTCAATATCACTATCCCGTGTCATAAGAAGAACACAAACAAGAGTCTTGCAACAGAAAACATCAACGCCCGCAACAACCATGTTGCGTTCTACTCGTGAAACACATCTACGCATAGATCTAGCTCTGATACCACTTAAGGGTTTCAAGGCATAGTAAATCAAAATTTTCTACGGATGCGAACAGAGGGAAAGCCAAGATATAATCTAGGAGATGCAAACAACGAGAGAGATTGGATTAGATCTTCATACCCTTGAAGATTCGCACAGCGGAACGCGTTCTCGAACATGGGTGATGTAGTCGTACTCGCTTCTCCTCCTCGCGATCCGATCCGATCTAGCACCACAAGTGGCGGTGCCTCCGTGAGATGCACACGTGCAGCACCTCAACGTCTCCTCCTTCCTTGGTCCAGCAAGTATGGTGGCGAGATGGGTTGGATCTACAACGCGACGGCGCGGTGCAATTGGTGGAGAATTTCGCGGCAGGCTTCGCCTACAATGGAGGGAGGGAGAGAGGAGGGCAGCAGGGCGGCTAGGGTTGGAGGGGAAGGTGTAGAGGGTTGGTGCACCCCCAGCCCTCTATATATAGAGGGGTGGGCGCAGACCTAGCCCCTCCCCCAAGCCAAGGCCGGCGGCCCCAAGGAGGAAGAGTGGGGGGCAAGGAAACCCCCCCTTCTAGAAGCTCTATCTAGAGTTTAAACCTCTCTTGGCCGGCTGGGCCCTATGGGGCCTTGTGCCCCTGGCCCAATGCGGACAGGGCACTCCCTCATAGGCCCATTCCCCCTCCCGGAAGGTGGGGCCACGTTGGTCCCCTTCCGGAAGGTTCTAGAAGCTTCCGGTACAATACCGATTAACCCGGAACAATTCCGAACTCCAAAAACTGCACTGCCTTATATGAATCTTATTCTTCGGACCACTCTGGAACCTCTCGTGATGTCCCGGATCCCATCCGAGACTCCGAACAAAAACTCATAAACCATTTATCCAATCTATCCTAGCGTCGAGACACGTTAAGTGTGTGACCCTGCGGGTTCGAGAATATGCAGACATGATCTTCTATCAATAATCAACAGCGGGGTCTGGAAACCCATATTGACTCCCACACATTCATCGATGATCATATCGGATGAACCACGATGCCAGGATTCAATCAATCCCATATATATATTCCCTTCGTCTCGCGATATTTTACTTGCCCGAGATTCGATCGTCGGTACCGTCATACCTAGTTCAATCTCGTTCACAACAAGTATTTTACTCGTTCCGTAATCCGATATTACTTTGTGATTAACTCCTTGACCACATGCTTGCAAGTGGTGTTGATATCGATTACCGAGTGGGCCCGAAGTATATCTCTCCGACTTGGGAGGGAAAAATCCCATCTCGATACATACAACCCAACAGATACTTTCCGATCACCTGAGAGACACCTTTATGATCACCCTCTCATAGGATGACGTTTGATGACCTCAAAGCTTTCTTCCGATACCAGGGAGTTGTATTATCTCATGGTCTAAGGAATACAATATTTGACATAAGAAAAACTTCGCAAAGACGAACACGATGACACGATCTAATTGCTTCCCTTAGTTTGGGTCTGTCCACCATATCATTCTCCCAATGATATGATCTCATTATCAATTGACAACTCATGTCTATGGTTAGGAAACCTTAACCATCATTGATCAATGAGCTAGTCCATAGAGGCGTACTAGGGACACGGTGTGGTTCACAAACCACACAAGTATTAAAGTTTCCGCTTAATAAAATTCTAGCATGGAATATAAACATTATCATGAACAAGAATTATAATAATAACAGCTTTATTATTGCCTCTAGGGCATAATTCCAACAGTCGAGCAGTTCGGGTTGGTGGAGCAACATGGAGACGCGGAATCTGATCTTCCTGCAGAGCTTCTAGTGTCGCAGCAGACAGCAATGTCTGCAGATTGAGGTCAAGGAGAGCAAGTGCTGCCGACCACTCCTTCCACGAGAACTCTGACGCAACTGGGACAGTCCCGAGCCCCCTCAGCAACTCTCGATGGCGTACCTACACAAACCAAGAGAGCGGAGAGCAAGCTCGCTTCGGTCTCCCCCTCTTCCTTCTGGCCTTCGCTGCTGCAGTAGTCTCTACCAGCCCTGTACTCTGCTCGGTGCGCTTCAGGAGCTTGCTCACCGCCATGCTTCTCCGGTTCCTCCGTGCACCTCGCTTGGATTGGCTCATTCTCGATGGGGATTGGACCGAATGAGCTGATGCAGAGGTTGAATGACTCCCCTGACGAACCTGCAGGCCCTCCGCTTGGTTCCGATGAGAACGTCTTCTCCACGCACCCCAATCCGTGACCACCCCATCGAGGAGACGTCCGGGTGGTTGGGGATTCAGGCCACCAAATCTCCCCCTCATTCCACCTCCGCTCACCTCCCGAGCCCCCGTCTTCATTTCCAGAAATCGCCAGTGTCAGCCTCCGATGACCCCAGATTCAAAATCCAGAAATCTCGCCATCGGCGGTGAGCTCTGCGAGTTGCGGAATCTAAGCGGATTTCTGGGAGTAGGTGGAGGGGAAACAGGCAGGGCCAGAGAAGAACAAGGACCCGCGCTTGACCCTCGAGGACCGCCATGGGGAGAAATCGAGGTGATTCCTCCATGAACAACGCCCTGGGTCGGAACGGGAGGAGAGACGTGTCGGAACGGTGGAGGAGCCATCCTAAGAGACGTCCAAATTAATATTACTATCTAAAGTTCTGAAACAAATTAAAGGTAGCTTAACAATGTGGTATTGGCATTCTTTAAGCACGTATCCAAATTGGAGTTAGCTAAAGGAATGGGAGATCTGCCAGTGGAAGATGTGATTTGTGCATATAGCCAGTCAATGGAAGAAAAAGAAAGGAAGAAGGAAAGGGATAAGACATACTGTATTTGTTGTGAGTGTGGAGTGGATTACACGGGGGCAGTTGCACTTGCTGCCTGGATTCCATCAACACAGGGATCGATGCTGCTCCCCTTCTACTCAACCATCACCGCACCATGGTATTGGTTTTAGGACTTCTTGGGGGAGTCCGGTAGTAGCAATATTAACAATTAAGCAGAGTAATGCGTGGTACTCCGGTAGTAGCAACATTAACAATGGTGTAGTAGTAGTACAACCATTCAACAGAATGGGAGGTTAAAGTATAGTAGTGCATAATTGCTTCCTAATCAGCATACAAATTGTTGCAGGTTCAGTGGGAGCTCCATATAATTTTGTGTTTACTTCTTTTTTGCAGGAAAGGTATCACCATGACTTTTTCTGCACTAACAAAACCATACAAAACAGGCGGCCGGTGCAGCGGTACTAGAGCGCAGTGTATTATTTTTATTTGTGGCGTGGGTGTTTTGAGCGACTGTTTTGTGGCGTGGACATAGTTTTATAAAACTCTTTCATATCTTAACATATTGATGATTCACAGACCTCCCGTGAATTCTCGAGAAAATAAGTGTATCTCGTGATAATGAGATGAGCTTCTGTTTGAACCATTTTTGGATTTTCCCCCCATGTTCTAGTTTTCTTAGGTAGACATTTGCTTTTAGGTATCTGCCATATACAATATGTATGCTTATTATGGTAATGGTTGTAGAAACCATGGTCACACATCATCAACCAACCACCAGAACCATGAAAAGTGCCTTAACTGCATTGACCACTACAACTCAATAGACCGGGACTCAGGAAATAGTCCTCTATAATGGCGGCCACATCAGGAGAAGCAAGTTGTAGTCGTGCGCTCTTGGAAAGGAGGACTAAGTTACTTTGTTTGGCTTATATGGGCATGTATAAAATGTATGTTGGCCGTTACACACTCACCATGCACAATCATGGATTAGCTACATCAACATACACATTACAAAGTTGGCAATTCAAAGGTAATTAAGCCTTAATCTGCAAGCTGCTCCCCCACGGGAGTGTTGTGGCCACCAGAGGAACTAACTAACTAACTACATCAATTTGCAATATTGGATGATGACATACACATCCATCCAACACAAATTTAATTACGCGCCAATGTAAGAGGAGCATATTCGGTTGGTCCTTAGATCCGATGATGTCATGCGTCATGGCCCAAGGAATCACTATATTCAAGAAAAATATTTGACTAAAACTTTACTTAGAGAATGACAATCGGTGATTACAAGAAAAAAATAACAACAATTCACACCAACAACATTGCCAAGAGTGATTATCGTCCAACAAATGGAGACCAGAGCAAGGTTCATCTTACATGAGAGAGAGAGAGAGAGAGGGAGAGAGAGAGAGAGAGAGAGAGAGAGAGAGAGAGAGAGAGAGAGAGAGTAGCTACCAGGTCGGCCGCTCTAGATCCAGATTCCAGTATTACATGGCCACCTCCAAGAGATAAACGAGAGGGATATTGGTTTCACTTGTGAGAGTTGTGAGAGCGAGCCAAATGACACCTAGGGTGAGGCCAAGTGTGCAAGCAAAGTGAATGGAGCAACGAGGTGAGCCGAGCGACCGAGGGTGGTTGCCCTTGTCTACATATTTTGTCAGATGAAGTGAACAAAATTTTAGAGGGAATATGTTTAGCATGTGGATGCCGTGATCCTCATTCTCAGAAGAGTAATGTTACACTTATGGGCACTTCTTTTACAGATTAGTCTTACGGACTGAGGTGGCGAGCAGTTATGTATCGGTGTCCGCATTTTTAGAAACAAAACCGCACCAGATCAGTTCAAGTGAATGAGAACATGTTGCATCCATAAGGCTAGTCCGTAGAAGTAGTTCGTAGGTGTAGGACTACTTACTAAACACAGAAGTGCCCCACGGACTATCTTTTATGTCCGACTATTGTACAACATACATATATGTGGTAAAAACTTTTTTTTACGAAATTCCACCGATCTATTAATAATTATCACAGCGGTATAAAGTGTTTTTAAAATAATAAAAATTATAAATAAATATTGAAAGATCCAATAACGACTACATACACTAGCACGAGCCGTTACTGAGCCAAGAAAAAAACGCGTGAGCTCGCGTTGTACAAAACCATATGGAAAACATTCGTGTGTACAGCAGAACCCGTTACAAAATGGGTGTACGTGATTCCGTAAGTAGCAAGACGATGCTCACTGGTGACATATGCAGAGTGCACCTGTGACGCGTGTTAATCAATTCACCGGACAGAACTAATGAAAGAGACGCTAAATCATGGATTGATGGATGCCATGAAACCAGTTAACGTGGAGAATTTGAGAAGCAACGCATCAATATCACGCACCGCGGCGTTCAGCTGTGCAGCTTATCCATTCCAAAGCTGCTAGCTGTATAACCAAAAAGGAGATGGCACAATCGCCACAAACGTTACATCGGCGGCGGTTGGGGAGTTGTCGTGGTGTTGAGCAGAAATGAAAAGTTTGTCAGTTGGCAGTCCTACATCTGCTTTAGGGCCCGACCTGCGAGGCTTCTCGATGGAAGAAGGTTCCATCCTGGTTTCCTACGGAAGCCTTCTCAAGATAATCTCATTTAATATTGTTCTGCATAAAATTTGTTTAACCTTACGCATGCTACTCGGTCACTGCCTCACTAGAACTATTGAAGATACCTAAAGCATTGAACTCGTGAGACTTATACCACAATTTTATTGTGAGTACATATCAGGAACGCACTCGGTTCAGTTGGTCGTACAGGCCGTACTCGGATCAACGGAGGCAGCAGGCACGCGGTGGATGCACATAGAGCAGACCGATGGCGCGCGCGCGCGGCCGGCCACCTGTTCGGTTGACGTCTGTGTTTAATTTTGGCATGCAGCGGCGCCGGAACCGGAGGCAGCGTTAGCTGGCTGGCGCTGCTGAATGAATGGTGCTTCATTCCTGGTCCTGCGGCCTGTCGCCTGTCGGCAGGCACGACACGGCCGTGGTTTAGCACGAGAGATGCTTCGATCAAGTCTTCATGGACCAGCGAGAGAGTTTCTTTCTGAAGAAAATAGACAACGCTGCTTCCGCTGTACAGCTCATATTCCTCATGCGTCGTTATTTAATGGGGATGGCGGGATACGCGTTGTTATTTTACAATCACCAAGTTATTTATAAATTACATCTACATTAAAATTATAGTGGGAAATAAATTATGCAACTATTTGAATTTTATAATTTGAAGAAAAAAAGGAAAAGTAAACTACCTAGGCCAACGGCCGTTGACCGCGCCCGTCAGGTGGAACGGTTGGCAGGGACACATTGCCTCTTACGCTGATGGTCACCGTTAGAATTTGTTTATGTACGCCGACGGGCTTTCTACGCCGACGGCTACCTGGCCCAGCTAACGAGCCTGCCCAGTTACGCCGACGGGCCCGACCTTTAGCCGTCGGCGTAAAATAAGGCCGTCGGCGTTTCTTGTTATTCCTGTAGTGACGCATACTACACTTCGACGGTGATAGATTTCAGGCTTTGGCAAACGACGACGCGAGGATACTATCTACGGCGCACTGTCACCCCTTCCTGATCGATGGCATTGCCTTGGCTGGAAGTGATTTTTTAAGCCTCTAATTACCTGGTTTTCACTCGTTAGTTTAGGCCAAGGGTTCCAAGCCAAGATGAACTCCATGGTTAAAACCCTTGTCCGGCTTGGGTTTGTTCGAAGATGAATAAAAAATGTGCAGTATGTTATGCACATCAAATTCTTCTTTCTCAAGAATGCGGTCACGCCGCTTCAGAAAAACCCTTTTCGATAGTTATTGGTTGACTAAATTTTTTGATAATCATAGGATTCATAGCCATCTCAAATAAGCATTACTAAATTACAACCTTTGCAGATTTTTTTTCCGGAATGGGGGCTACCCGGCCCCTGCATCGAGGGATGCATGCAGCCTTATCTTTGCAGATACTTTCTTGTAAAATGCATATCCAACTTTTGAACCATGTGCTTATTTTTGTAACAGAATGGGTGCACTCATGGCCAACCATTGATGGTTTCTCCTGTGGTGCGTCACCCTCCACTCTAACCATCAAAAGCTTCTTCCACCTTTGTCCAACCAATGCAGCAGCGACTACCACTGGAGAAGCAAGTCGGAATCGTGCTCTCAAAAAGGCGGACTCTGTTACTTTATTTACTTACATACATATCAACCTGGACTTAAATACTCATCGTGTACGGGTGCGATTAGATGGATCAAGGTAAAAGTCAAAAGTTAACTAAACCTCGCTGAAATTCTCGATTGAACTGTGATGTGCAATAAACACTTAGCAAGTTGTTCAATAGAATTATACTATATGGGTGTGTTTGCTAAACATACTACAGTACGTTTAAGCTTGCTCCTTACTATATTGCGGAAGTTGAAATGCTATGCATATGATGGACAAATTGTATAGCAGGCAAGCATCTTAACTCATTTCACCGAAAGCAAATGACCAAAGCATAAAACATGTGAAAACAACTGATTCGAAGGACGTCATCGTAATTCACTGCAAAATGATAAATGCATCCTAGTCACGAGCTCTTGCTGTTTAATCAGAAGCAAACATAATTCCTCACCATATCTCCTCTAGTAGTGGATTGGTGCGGCCTCCGGAGGGACCAACTAATAAACTGATATCTCTTTCCTACGGCAGGATGAAGCATATTCCTGCATTACCTTCCCCAACTTCTAAAAATAAAATAGCGTCCACCATAAAATTTAAGCACCTTGTAAAGAGGAGCAGTATGCATTTGTCCGTTAAATGATGCCCACCATGACTAAGCAAATCATAACTAACAATATGGATATAAATGTTAACTAAAGTTGAAACCAAAAGCAAGATTAGCCTTGTATTAGTACAAGAGCATTTACATGAAAAATAGTGAAAGAAACATGTAACCAGTGAAAGTAGCGATATGTGCATATGTAGCCAGTCAGTGGAGAAATACAAAAGAGAGAGGGAAAATGAGTGATCATTTAGTAGAGACGAAAGCCTAATTGTTTCCTAGATTCTATCAACATGGAGGTTCTGCTCCCCTCCACCCAACCATCACTAATTATGTTCTTTTGTTTATAAAGTTTTTTAGTCTAGTATATTTACATAAATATACATACTAGTACAACTTTTGAACCAATTTTTGCACCCAATAACCATACCTTAAAGATGCCTCATATGACATTTATGAAGTGTAGAATTACTAGAGCACGTTTGGGTTGAACCCGCCGTTGAACTTGGGGGAGGAGGAGTACCTCTGGCGCGGGTTCGCCTGGATCTCCTGGAACATGACTGGCGAGATCGGCGAGAACCCGTCTAGAGATTCGATGCTTGGTTGGCTCCTCTAGTGAGCGGCGTACTGCGCGGGGACAATCGGTGTCGGGTGCGACATCTCCGTACGCGCAGCGTGCTCTGCCGCCGCCTGCGCGTCCCTCATCGCTTGTGCCTCGACCGCCTTTGCCTGCTTCGACCTTGTCATCCTGTCCTTGCAGCTATCTGTTTTGATCTTCTGCGTCGGACATCTGTCAACAACTCGGTGTCGGTGAAGCCCTTGGCCTCGGCATCGGCTTCCTCGCCTTTTTCGCCTTTGGTTCGTCGCCGGTGTATCGGGGTTTGATGGAATCCTTGGGCGGCATGATGGGCGGTAGCTTGGGGAACTGGCGGGAGATGTGGTGGGGAATGGAGAAGAAAGGCGGGAGGGGGGGGGGGAGAAAAAGTCGGGAGCTTGGCCTTGAGTCGTTGACAGGGTTGGTCCATTCATTTTTTTTGCTGCGTCCGGCGTAGAGTAAATGGCACTGAAAGTCATACAACTTGTCTCGTATGTGCACTTAAGTCACATAACTTGCAAACTAAACTAACAAGTCACACAACTTGTGAATCCGTGCACCCGTGGTCACAAAACCAGTCAACTAAATGGTTTTTGACCAAAACCGCTCACTTGGAACTCGTTTTTCAAAAAAAAATAGTTTATAAGACTCCAAAAAATCTGAAAACAATTACGCACAAATATTTATACATTCCTAAGGTACGCAAAAAAATTTAGACAAAAATATGTTTTATTTTATGAATGAAATATAAAAAAAGACAAATCTCTAACAAAAATATGTGGTTTTTTATACGATATATAGCTGGGAATTTCTCTTTTCTTCTATAGCCCAAAATAAAACCATTTTTTCACCAAAACTTGCCATAGTCATTCAGTCCACACATATTTCACGAAATAAATTTTGATTTTTTTTAATAAAAAGGTACAGATTTTGAATTTTTCAAATACCGAGCTTGGGCGCCACAAATTATCTCTCATGCTCACGAATGCATACATAGTATTTGATAATAAAATATGGTTATTGTAAAGTTTTAGTCTAAATATGATCGGTTTTGGTCAAAAACTATTCAGTTGATCGGTTTTATGACCACGGGTGCACGGGTTTACAAGTTATGTGACTTGTTAGTTCAGTTTGCAAGTTCTGTGACTTAAGTGCACATGTGAAACAAGTTGTGTGACTTCCGGTGCAATTTACTCTGTGACTTAAGTGCACATGCGAAACAAGTTGTGTGACTTCCGGTGCAATTTACTCTTCTCAGGCGGTTCTCAGTGTCCTAGGTTCGGCCTGAAAACATCGGATGGAAATTGGACCAAATTCTACGTTATTTAGCGTCCTGGAAAGTCGTGACTAGACAAAATTTCGCCGTCCATGGAGATGCTCTTACATCTGACCACCGCTTCCTTCCTTTTGCCGTGTGATGCATGCATCTAGGAGTATCGAACATGAGACACGTACATACATGTCGCCGCTTGATTTAGGTGCTGGGCTGGCAGATGACATGCACATGTCCTGAAATCAGTACGGCACAAGATCAGATCGGATCGCAGCGGTAGTCGTGATGCATCTCAGGAATGCACATGCCGCAGACCGGTTCAGTTGGTCGTACATGCCGTACTCGGATCCGTGCAGCAATGGAGCCAGGCGGTGGATGGCATAGAATAGGCCGATGGCGCGTGCGGCCGGCCACCGGAGGCAGCGTTAGCTGGCGCTGCTGAATGAATGGTGCTTTTCATTCCTGGTCCTGCGGCCTGTCGCCTGTCGGCAGGACACGGCCGTGGCTTATACTACCACTAAACTACTTTGCTGCCGCTGTGTTCTAGCACGAGAGATGCTTCGATAAAGTCTTCATGGACCAGAGAGTTTCTCTCTGAAGAAAAAAGGCACCGCTCCTTCCGCTGAATTAGGCCAGGCACTTCGACGACGGTGATGGATTTCAGGCTTTGGCAAACGACGACGCGCGGATGCTGTAGATGTCCACGATCTGGCCTTCAGTCGTTTGGTTGACTGTGGAACACCAGGGCCAAAGCCTCGTCCTTGGTTAGATGCGTCCACAACGATCAACCCCTTCCTGATGGCATTGTCTTGGCTGGAAGTGCCTTTTAAGTTTTACAAGCCTCTAATTACCACGTTTTCACTCGTTAGTTCAGGCAAAGGGTTCTAATTAAGATGAACTCCATGGTTAAAACCCTTGTCCGGCCTTCCTAAGGGTTTGTTCTAAGATGAATCGAGAAATATGCACTATGCTACACACAACAAATTTTCTTTCTGGAGAATGCTACCACGCCGCTTTGGAAAACCCTTTTTGACAATTCTTGGCTGACTAAAACGTTTGATTAATCATAGCCATCTCAAATTAAGCATTACTAAATTACAATCTTTGCAGATACTTTCTTGTAAAATGCCTATCCAACTATTGGACCCTGTGGTTATTTTTGTAACAGAATGGGTGCACCGATAGCCAACCATTGTTGGTTTCTCATGTGGTGTGTCACCCTCCACTCTAACCATCTAAAGCTTCTTCCACCTTTGTCCAACCAACGCAGGGGCGGCTACCGCCGGAGAAGCAAGTCGGAGTCGTGCCCTCAAAAAGCCAGACTTGGTTACATATCAACTTGGACTTAAATACTCATCGTGTACGGTGCGATTAGATGGATCAAGATAAAAGTCAAAAGTTAACTACACCTTGCCGAAATTCTCGGTTGAACTGCGTTGTGCTATAAACACTTAGCAAGTTCGGTAGAATTATGGTGTGTTTCCCAAACATAATATGTTTAGCTTGCTCCTTATACTAATTAAATTACGAACGATGGGCATACTGTATAGCAGGCAAGCATCTTAACTCAATTCACCCGAAAGCAAATGACCAAAGCATAAAACACATCAAAACAAAAGGACATCATCGTAATTCACCACAAAATGATAAACGCCATCCTAGTCACAACAAGCACCATCTGCTTAATCAGAAGCAAACAGAATTCCTCACCATATCTCCTCTAGTAGTGGGTTGCTGCGGCTCCAGAGGGACCAAGTAATAAACTGATACCATTGCTTTCCCATTGCATGATGAAGCATATTCCTCCAATACCTTCCCTAACTTTTAAAAATAAAATAACATCCACCATAAAATTTAAGCACCTTGTAAAGAGAAGCTTATGCATTTGTTCGTTAAATGATGCCCGCCGTGACTAAGCAAATCATAACTAACAATATGGATATGAATGTTAACTAAAGCTGAAACCAAAAGCTAGCCTAGCCTTGTATTATTATTCTTCAAGTGAGCATTTACATAAAAATTAGTGGAAGAAATGTGTAACCAATGAAAGTAGCGATATATGCATATATAGCCAGTCAGTGGAGAATACAAAACAGAGAGGAAAAATGAGTGATCATTGTGGTAGAGACCAAAGGCTAGTTGTTGCCTAGATTCCATCAACACGGAGGTGCTGCTCCCCTCCACCCAACCATCACTAATTATTGGTTTTTGTTTAGAAAGTTTTTTAGTCTAATAAAATTATGTAAATATACATACTAGTACAACTTTTGAACCAACTTTTGCACCCAATAACCATACCTTAAAGCTGTATGACATTTATGAAGTGTAGAATTACCAGATTGTCGTTCTTAAAGATGCTGGCAATTACATATGTCATCATGTTGTTGGATAGTTGTTAAACAATTAGTAAGCACTAAGTATGGTTCGTTGTTGCTTCCTACTCAGCATCCGAAATTGTTACTAGTTGAGTGGAGCTCCAGGAGCCTTCTCTATTACTTCGTTTTACAAAAACAAATATATGGGCTTGTTTGTTTGGGCGGTGGCTGGCTGGCTGTGGCTGGCTATGCTGCTGTGCAGGAAAAGCTATTTCTCTGAGTTTGATTCTTTGGCAATTTGGCTAGCTGTCTGGCTGTATGTTAAGGAATTGTCTGTAATGTCCCTATAATTCATATAACATATATATTTGACTACTGAAGTGCATAAACATATATGGCATTATTAAAATACCATATGTCACATAGTAGTTTGTCCCAAATACATATCCGACCATTACCCAAAATAAGATAGCATCAAAATGAACATAGATACATCCACACCGATCAAACTGGTCATCTTCTTCTAGCATTGTACAATGCGGTAGCGATACGATCGCGTGTTGAGTTCATGTCTACCGTGTGTAGTCCACTCGGAGCGGTATCACCGGCTGATGTTACTGATTGCCTTTGGACCTTAGGAAGGTATTTCTCATCTGCATCACACCGATCAAACTGCTTGTCTCGTAGGTTGGAGTCTCTAATAAAATTGTGAAGCGCTATGCAAGCAAGAATAATTCTTTTCTGTGTAACTAGACCATAAGAAGGAATATACTTCAATATGCTCCACTTGTTTTTCAAGATACCAAAGACACGCTCGATAGCATTTCGTAGCGATGAGTGTAAATAGTTGAAAATCTCTTCCCTATTTGTTGGTCTCCCTTCTCGACGAAAATCTGGTATGTGGTATGTGTTCTCCTTGAAAGGAGCCAAGAACCATTTTCTATTAGGATAACCAGAATCAACAAGGTAATATGTATCTGCATATGAACAAAAAAATTAAACAACTACGGTAATGCATTTGTAACTATGTTTACCATGTAGACATAGAAATTACCACCAGGAGGGGTCGAAAACTGTATTGGATACTTCTCAATGGCGTGTTGAAGAATGCGTGTATCATGCACCGAACCAGGCCATCTAGCAACAACAAAGGTGAATCTCAAATCGAAGTCACATATCGCCAGAATATTCTGTGATGTGTAACCATGCCTTCCTGTATGGTTAACCGTCTCTTCTGCAGGTACTTCAACTGGAATGTGTGACCCATCTATGGCGCCAATGGCATCTTTGAAATGAGGCCAAAAGCGTGCATCTTGAAGTCTTGGATGCACATTCTTAAAATTTCGATCTACTGGCTTTATGTTATCCTTACCCAACTTATTCAAGCAATTCAAAACCATGTGAAACTTTCTATAAATTGTTTCGGTTGAACGACTAAAATGGTTCTCAAATTGGCTAAATGACTGTGGTCCTCCAACCATCCATAGAAACATAGCTAGGCATTCAAGAGATGACATGTCTCTAGTTGACACCAACCTATATCTAGAAACTAGAAGGTTATGCAATTCATGAAACACATCAGGGTACATTCTAAACATTTTGTAGCATCTTTTCCTATTTCCAAGTTGCTCATTCATCCATTCAAGCCCAGTTTGCTCCGAAATCCTTATAGGTTCTTTATTCAAATACTTCTGGCTATAGAGATTACCATAGTACCCCAACACGACAAGATCATGAGCCATTCCGAGCAACTGTCGTGTCCTTTCTAGTTCGTACTCACGATCATCGTCACCATCATCCATCTGCAAAGAGAAAATTATAACATGTCAATCAACAAATGTTTCACACAACAATTATCTATACACACATCAATCAACAAATGCTTCACACAACAATTTACTATACACACATCAATCAACAAATGCTTCACATAACAACTTACTATACACACATCAATCAACAAATGCTTCACATAACAACTTACTATACACACATCAATCAACAAATGCTTCACACAACAATTTACTATACACACATCAATCAACAAATGCTTCACACAACAATTTACTATACACACATCAATCAACAAATGCTTCACACAACAATTTACTAGACACACATCAATCACCAAATAATATCCATAGTGGTACATGAATCGAATAATAAGTAGTAGTTTTACAATCATCATAAATAGTTCCGACCAAATAAACATGAAAGGAATAATACATGGTACACACAAGTTCTGCAATGATAATAAATAAATGGTGCACACACTACTTGTTCATCTCATCATGTGTCCTTTGGAGCCAATCGAGCCTGCCCTCAGTTGTTGCAAATACTGCAAATACCTCTCTTTGATCCTTGTTCATAGCTAGCTTTCCCGCAGTTTACATGATAGCAGTTCCTTCAAGAACTCCACAATCTCGAACCATCCCTAAAAATTCGTTCATAGTTGGGACCTCATCACCTTTGCTGCAAGAACTGCCCTCGGCGTGCTTTGAAACAATTGTGTTCAATGCATTGTTGTAAGCCGAGAAAAAATCCTTCTCTACATGCTTGCACTTCCCTGTTTTCTTTGAGCTAGCTTGTCCGCAGGTATCATCATCAAGCATTATTGGAGCTTCATTGCCAGTTTCTTCTTCCTCACCTGTAATGGCAGCTGATTCTCCAGTGACATGAGCTTTCCTAAACATAACATCCTGTTGTTCCAAGTTGGCGGGTGGACCATTCCTAAACTTTGCATGGTCGGAACGAATCTGAAAATAAAAACATTAAAAAGATATCAGTCCAATGATCATAAAAATAATACAAAAGAATAGGCAAGTAAAGACATGATAACTTACAGCAAGGTGATTCTTCCACCAATCATCATCTGCATCCATAGTTTTTGCTATAGGATCCCAACCTAGCCCGGTCGCATTTTGCAATTCCATCCACCCCGTGTAATCCTTCTTCATAGCATCCCATTTGTTCTTGAATTGCTTCTGCGTTCTTATATCCCCTGTTTTCTTAGCAAATTTGTCCCCAAGATTCTTATAACCCTTTCTACACAAGCAACCCCCTCCCTATTTTTGATATTCACTTCCTCCATGCAAATGTCACAGAAAACTCTAGTATGGTATGCATCCCAAACCGCCTTCGACATTGCAAAGTAATACCAAGCTATAGCAGATAAACAATTACTAAAGTTACAACTGTACCAAGCCACATAATTTCTAGCAGTACCATGTCAAGCAAAATTTCTAGCAGTACCATGTCCATCAAGCAAAGCTACTAGCAGTACCATGTCAAGCAAGCAGAGATACTAGCAGTACCATTATTCATCCAAATCAGTACTAGGTACGTAAAGTGGATGATCGATCCGGCCGGTCAACCGGCAGGGCGGTCCGGATGCACAAACACAACAGGGAATAAGAACTGAATTGATCGGTATTCCGGTAGCTGCATGGGTATCATATCTACTCTCTACATCTGTATGCATGGACTCCATTATTACCTAGCTATTACTTACAAATCTAGATAGGTTCCAAGCATGATCCTATTCCTCTCACAAAGCTACTAGCAGTACCATTATTCATCCAAATCAGTACTAGATATGTTTGCTCTGTCGATCCACATGCACGTGAGAAAATCTGGTTACCCATATATGGAGATTTGGAGAGAATTAAAACGAAAGCTTCGGTCTTCCTATATACCACACATCAAAACAGCATCAAGGCAGTACCTCTATGACGAAATCGGTCGGGGAGGAGGACAAACGACGACAAGCTCGAACAAGGTGGGAGGGAGGGGAAGGCAAGGCGCCAGCAGGGAGGAGAACGACGGCCGGCCTTGGCAGCGACGGAAGGTTTGGAAGCGGGGAGGGGGTCCAGCAGGGAAGGTAGGGCAGAGGGGGAAGGTAAGGCGCTGGCGGCGGGGGAGGTCTGGCGGCGGCGGGGTAGGTCTGTCGGCGGGAAGGTCAAACCCTTGTACAGGGGTTGGCGTCGGGGTCGTCTAGGAGGAGACACGGGGTGGGCGTCGGGGTCGGGTGGGGGGTGGGCGGACGGGATTTGTTTTTCACCGATCGCTAGCTCTGGTGGCAATTGGGCTGTAAATTGTGACAAAGGACAAAATGATTGATTCGCTGCTCCGCGGGAAGCAGCTCCGGACGTGCTTCCCGGGATGGCCTATTTTGGATACCACTTCGGCCGAAGCCCACCGCATAGCTGTGCCGTTTGGCTAGTTTTTCTGCCTTTTTTCAGTGGAAATCCACCAAAAGCCCAAACAAACACCCCCGAGTGTTCTGTCATGGAAAGGACTTAGCATGTCCTTTTTGTTAACAACCAGGAACGGTCAAGTTCAGAATATCGCAACCGATTTTGGAGCCGTTTGGGTTGAGGTCTTCTCACTTTTGTTCATAAAGCATTATCCTTGTTGCATTCAATTAAAACAGAGGACAAAACATATGTATGAAATTACAATATTACCGTCATATGACTGGGTACACACAAGACACAACACTGCAGCTAAGAGCATCTCTAGCAGACACAGTAAACGAGCGAAACATAAAAATAACTGCCAGTTTTCGATTTCGCGTGATAAAAGTGGACAGAACAGACGCCCCAAAATGGACCTAACCGAAACAAATTTAGGGCCCCGAGAAAACACCCCCGCAGAACCAGAAAAACCCAGGTTTCGAGCCTGACCTGGACGCGAACCATATCCTCCGTTTTCGTTGGCGGGAAGGAATTTTCAGCTCATTCTCCCTCCCTTCCGCTCGCACAACCGCCGCCCGCCGTCTACCTCCGCCGTAGATTTAGGACCCTCCCGCTTGATTCCTCGCACGCAGAAGGCCGCCTGAGCTCGCTGACCCCGTTCCCCAGCCGCTGTGGGTCGGAAAACTCCTCCCGATGCAGATCCGGTCGAGCCCCACCACCGTCGTCCTCCCGCCGCCCTTCAAAGGTAAAATCCGCCGCCGCTCGAGTTCGAGCTCGTAGATCTCCTCTCCGCAAGCTCTAAATATCGTCCGTGATTTGTAGATGGACTTGGACCCTTGCGAGCAATTTTTGTTGGACGACTCGTCCTCCTCTGACGACTCGGATGTGGAGACGCTGATCGGGAACCACCGCCAACACATGATGGTGGTCGTTCTTGCCCTCAAGGAGGAGGACTACGGCACGAGGAAGAGGCGGTAAGGCTCCACGGTCGGTCGCCTTTGCATCCCTCGCAACCACAAGTTGGGCAACGACATGCTCATGCGAGATTATTTTACTGAGGTACCCACATACCCGCCTCACCTCTTTCAAAGACGCTACTGAATGTGCCACTCGCTGTTCGTGAAGATAGTGAAAGCTTGCGAGGCCAAGACGCAGTACTTCAAGCGTCGAAGAAATGCCGCGGGGCTGCTTGCATTCAGCCCGTACCAAAAAATCTCCGCATCCATGAGAGTTCTCGCATATGGGATCCCGGCCGATTATGCCGACGAGTATCTTCGCATCGGCAAAGATATGACTATGGAGAGTGTTCGTAGATTTTCCAAAGCGATTATTCACATTTTTGGACCGGTGTATCTGCGAGCACCGAACGAGCAAGACATAATTAGGTTGATGGCGATGAATGAGAGAAGAGGATGGTCGAGCATGCTAGGAAGCATAGATTGTATGCATTGGACTTGGAAAACTGCCCGAAGGTATGGCACGAGCAATATTATGGCAAAATCCGAGATGCAACAATTGTGCTAGAAGTTGTTGCATTCGAGGACTTGTGGATTTGGCATTGTTTCTTTGGTTTGCCTGGCACCCTCAATGATATCAATATACTCCATAGATCTTCTATATTTGCAAAGCTAGCTAGTGGTGAAGTACCCGTTTGCAACTACACTATCAATGGTTTTAGTTATGACAAAGGGTATTATCTAGCTGACGGTATTTATCCTCGTTGGGCTACATTTGTCAAGACCATCTCGAATCCTCAAACTAGGAAAGATATTGAATTTGCAAAGGCTTAAGAGAGTGCCCGAAAGGACATTGAGAGAGCCTTTAGTGTTTTGCAAGCTCTATTTGCAATTGTGCGAGGTCCAACTTGTTTTTAGGACAAGAAAACTCTCAATAACATAGTGACATGTTGTGTCATTCTACACAACATGATTGTTGAGGATGATGGGGATTTAGACTTGGACATCTTCTATGACAATGTAGGCAGCCGTGTGAAGCCAGCTAAAAACCCAAATGCCATCCAAGCCTTCCTTCAAACCTACCAAGACACCGAGAACATGACCACCCATGACCAGCTGCAGCATGACCTCATTGAGCACCACTGGCAGCTATTTGGGAGGAACTAGGTTGCCACATTTTATCATTAATGTGTGTAAAACATTATTTGCATTCGGAACTATTTATTTGATTTGGTCATTTGTTGTAATTGGATTATTGTTTATTCAATTTATTTGGACAATTGTTGTAATTGGATAATTGTTGTAATGTATAATTAATAATTTCTGGATTTTACTTTATGTTGGTATCATTTTTCTATTTGAAAATGCGAGATATGTGGTGAAATTGATAGAAATTAGTTCAATTTACGGTTTCGACCCTTGTTGTGGCGGAACATACCCCGTATGCGTAATACTGGGAAAGGGGAATATTCTCTTTTCTGGTTCTGGTTTCTGTTTCGTCCTGCCGTTCGCGACCTAAAAAAAACCGTGAAACACGACCTGAAAACGTGTTTTCTGGCTTGCCCTTTTACGGTGTCTGCTAGAGATGCTCTAAGCACCCTATGTTCGAAGGGTTCTCCTTGGCTAAGATTTTGGACACTATCAACCACCAGGATGGTACAAGTTTGACTTCAAGGGCAAGGTATATATTTCCTACTCAAGAAGGAGTTGGCGGCTCCCTGAAGATGGTATAAACTCCTCTGTCTAGCTTCATCCTGCCGTGCGTCTAGCGTTGTCGGAGGACATGTATCATTGTTTTAGGCAGATCTCGTTATTTTTGGCTGGTGTTCCTCCTGGTCTATGCTTTTCTTAACAGGATGGCGTGTCTTCGGTTTGCTCCGGTGCTCGTAACCGTCATTGGTGGTCCTAAAATTTATTTGTATTTTTATTATTTTGTAATTCTTTGTGCTACTGTTGAGAATTACAAATAGATCGATTGACTTTTCGTCGAAAAAATAACTGTTCACAGATTAGCATTGGATGCGGCTCTATTTATCATGGTTTCTGAATAGAAATCAAATGGATTGCCATCTTGCAAAAATAAAACCTAAAATACAGTAGCAACTCCAAAAATAAAACTAAGATGAGGGCGGTAGGGTACTCATCCAATTTTCATTTTATGATTTATTATAGTATCATTTTTTATCTAGGTTAAGTGAGGCAAAAGAGAACGTAAAGAAAGTTGAAAGGTGTTGTAGCCACGGCGGGCAGAAACTTGCTCGATTTCTTATCCTACAACCATTTTCTGCAGGCAGTACACGTTATGTCCTCAACCACAATAAGCTGGGCAAACGGTAGGTCGTGAACGTACGCGTACCAAAATCAGACTGGTGTACCGAGTGCGTAGTAGCTGGCAACCGTGACGTGGCGCCATCTCGCGAAGCCCACGGCTGCATGGCGAGCATATGGACAATATCCGAAAGCAACGGCCATGGGATGCCAAGGATGCCGTAGCAAAAGTATTTTCTTAGGTAAAACAAAACCAATGAATCGTGTTGCCAAGAGCTCCAGGCAACCTGTGATCCTAATGGCACTTTACCAGAAATTTGCAATCAGGGTCAGGGAGTGTGTCAAGATAACAGCGACACGTCGATAACCAGTTGATAGGAGAGCTGACGGAAACGACAAAACCAATAATGGGTAGCAGCAGTCACTAGCTGTTGAGATGCAAACGTATCAATCACAACACAGATGTGCAGCATAACTTGACCAAATAAAGCAAGCTCTGCCGCTACCGGAAACGATGTTGCATGGAACTGGTCGCCACAAAGCTTTATACTGGTGGCGGTTGGGGATGTTAATTGTTGCCCTGGATGGACAAGGGTGTGCAAAAATGGAGCTTGCTACAAACAGACAATTGGATTATTCACATGTAAAAAAAAAGAAATTGGATTATTCAGGTCTCATTGACAGGTAATAATAATTTTTAACTAGTACAAAGGTCGAGTGGATATTTGGTGGACATGTGCACAGGTGCTTCTTTCCTTTTGAAAAATATCACAAGGGGTACTTTTAAGTTCTAAACAAATAAAAAAATCTCAGGAATACATGGTTCATATATTTGTGCAAAATTTCAGTAAAAGCATTATTTTATTTTGGGTTACGGGAAAAACAATCGTCTGACAGTAAATAAGGCTAGAATATATTTTATCAGAAATTTGTCAAGTGTGTAGCATAACATATAACATATTTTTAAACGCTATCATATATTCTAGATGTACATATCTAGTTATATATTTATTTTCAAAATTTTAGAGACCCAAAGTACCAGTTTAAATTTATTTTACAAAAAGGAGCACCGGTGCCTATGTGCCAAAGACTGTTTTAGACAAATACTTCTCACAAAACACAACATTTACGTGGATATCTTTTTTTGCGAATAGGACCCCGGCATTAAAAGAAGGGTTGTGCTAACGCGCGGCGCCGCATATTTTGCTTTGCATGCGGCGGCCCGTCGAGAACTATTGGCCTACTCTGTTTCCACCCCGATCGAATATACATGTGCACGCGGTGCTCATGCTCCACTGTATAAACTAACTAGGGGTCAAGCTAAAAAAAAATAACTAGGGGGCTACACTATCATTATGTCAGGAATCTGGGAATATGAGCCCATAGAAAGAGAATTGTTGCAGGGAAAGCAAAGGAAAAGATGTCTCTAGATAAAAGATACTCAAGTTACTACTTGCTACTAGCTGTCTAGGAATAGCATGAATTAAAATACTTGTTAGCTTGTTTGTCAAAATAAATCAATCATCATTGCTAGAATAAATTACATTTGGTTGTCACCTTCAAACATGGTGAAAGTCATTAGAAAAACCGTAAGCTACACTTGATAGCTCATTTAAGTATGGTTGCCATATTAATTAAACTTGGCTGCGAGGTTAATTATACTTAATTGCCATGTTTAACTACGGAGTACATAAGGTGATAGTTGCTGACGAGGTTCTATCTCGTTAATGCCCATTGTTATGAACTTGGGTTTTGGAGAAGATGGGGATGCTGGAGATCACGGAACGGTTAGCAATCAAGCAACACGGGGACACGAGGTTTACCCAGGTTCAGGCCCCCGGAGAGAAAATCCTACTCCTGCTTGTCTGCTCTGATTATGGTGGAACCGAAGGTTACAGGGGTGCGCAGATGCAATCTGGCGTGGAGGTGTGTATACGGTGGTATGAAGGTGTCCTCCTTGTCGTGCCCTCCTATCCTTTATATAGAGTTAGGCAGGTCCCAGACACAGATCGAGTCGGTTACAGGTTTTAGGGTTTACCCTTTTGAATTTCCTATCTACTCTAGTCTTGCTCTCCAAGGATCCGAAGGCGTCATGGGCCTTGACCACCCGAAAGTCTTCATGGGCCGGCGTGTATTTGCTGCGGGCCTTCCTTGGGCTGGACTAGGTATGCTGAGATCATGTACCCGCGGGGTATAACCATGTCAGTAGCCCCCGAGTGTTAAGTCGAATCGTAGATTCGGTTGAGGACTCTTCAATCCTTCGGGTACAACTCTGTCTTTCAAGAGAATGTGTAGGGATTGTTGATGCGTGTGCCTGACTCTCCCGACGGATCAAGGTCAGTTAACTGTCTTAGGACAAAACAACACGATCTTCTTCAGGTTCGAGTCCCTCGACTCGAACGCGGAACATATGCTGGCGTAATTCGACTCAGGCCGCGGTGGACTTACAGGAGCGGAATTCCAGTGACTTTAAATGATGTACCCAACGCGTCCGTCGGGATTTTTCATCGTGCCTGTTGGCACGGATTCATACTAGCAGAGCGCAGTCATGTGCGTTACCAGGCCATTAGACGATATTTGTAGGTCTTATCTTTGCGTCGCAGACACAGCATCCGAATTTTTATCACCGCGGAGGTGTTTCGGGTGACCAAGGAGAATGTTGCTCACTTAGCGTTAATTGGGGTAGAGTTGCCGAAAAAGTTTTGCATGCTGATCCGTAGGATCGCAGTCGAAGAATTCATAGGGTACGCGATCAGTGCTCCCTATGGGAGTAGCCCCCGAGTGTCTGTTCGAGTCGTAGACTCGAGCAGAGACTTTAATTCAATTATTTTTCGATTTCCGGTCCATAGGACACAAATTTTTTGAATGCTTGAATCCATCCTCCCTATGGGAGTAGCCCCCGAGTCCGTAGTGGAGTCGCAGACTCGACGTAGGACTCGAAGAAATTAGTTCAGCGATGTAGTGTTTTGTTCATTTTCGGGTGCGCGGCCAGCGCTCCTGATAGGAGTAGCCCCCGAGTAGTTAATCGAATCGTAGATTCGAGTGAGTACTCTTAGTTGTGTAGCCGAAGAATTATAACCGTTGCTAGTATAGCTTTTGATAACGTCAGTGCTGATGATCGGTGACCTCAAGCGTCTGCTGCGCCAGAGATGACATGACTGGACGAACATGGGTCCCACCTTCTGACCTTGAGTTGACTAGTCACGCGGGGCGTGGAGATAATTACGGCGTCGCCTCGATTTCCGCGCATAGTGGACGGCGTGTGAGCGATGATTCGCTCCTGGGATGACACGTGGACGGTCAGATCTTGCAGTTGGCTCTAGGTCTTCCCGATGGACGGTCGTCGTGCATCGTCTTCGTCCTTATAATCATTGGGGAAAAGTTAATCTGTTTTCACCGCAGCCATTCGTGTTTCACTGCTCCCATCTTCTCTGAGCTTTCTTGCTGCGCGCTGGAATATCCTGGAACATTTTCTTCGTTGATCCTACGTTCTCGCCGCCGGCGCCACCGCACCGCGATGGGGAAGCCCAAGAAGTCCTCTTCTGCGGTTGGCACCAGCGCTGCTGGTGGCAGGAAAGGTTCGACAGCTGCCCGTGTCACCGACGGTGGCTGGCGGCGATCGGAGACGCGGGAGAGTGATCTCCGCAAGCTCCGTGAGCGGGGCTTGATCCCGCAGGATAGGGAGGCCGGCAAGCTCCCTGGCAACAAGGTAATTCCCTGCCCCCCCGCTGGGTTTTGGGTTATGTTCCTCGCATTCGTTCTTCAGGGCTTTTCCTTCCCAGTCCATAATTTCCTTCGTAGGCTCCTTTTCCTTTACGGCATCCATCTGCATCATCTTTTCCCCAACTCTTTTCTTCACATTGCTTGTTTCGTCACTTTCTGTGAGTGCTGGCTCGGTATCGAGCCGCACTTTGGCCTCTTCCGGAAACTCTATTCCGTGAAGAGGCAATCTGGTTCTGATGGTGTCTATCCCATTGGGGGTTGCATCATTTCCCTTCGATCCAATCTTCTTTTCTTCTCCTTTTATATGTCCGAATCTGTCCAGTACTGGTGGAGGCGATGGTTTTACATCCGCGAATCCAAGGTAGCTGGGCAGGATTTTGGTCTTTCTCCTTTCGACCCCTCCCAGAAAATCGAGCCGAAAAGGTCCTGGAAAAACCAGATCTTGGATGGCGAGGTGGCTGAGATTGAAGGGCTCTATCGCCGGGTGGAGGATCTTCAATTGAATACGGAGAAGGAGGTGAATGGTGTGGACATCATCCACACCTTTCTCAAACGTCGGGTGCAGCCACTCCAGGCTAGGGAGCACCCGATGTTCCTTTAGTCGGGTCGCCGTGATCCGACTAGGGTTTCGGCTGAGGAATTCTCCAGGGGAGATCTTGACGGGGTCCTTCGCCCGCTGCTGAAGTACAAGGCTGGAGAGGACCTTCCGGGGAAGTCACTGACTTCTCCGTTCTCTGCTTCCCGTCCGGTTCCGTAGGTGTAGTGCTTGGATATGCGCGTAGGCTATTTTTTGACTGCGTTTTACTTGTTATTTATTTGTCTGCTGACAAATTTGATTCTTTTGCGCAGGAGTTCAAGGTGCCGGGCATGTCGCCGCCGCTTCCCAAATTGTTTCCGGATGCACCGGATAATGAAGTGGTGGACTCCATGTCTGAGCTTCCATCAGCGCGGTCGCCGGCCGAAGAGGCCATCGAGTCGAGCGAGGATCATACTCGCAAGAGGACACAGAGCTCCAGCGAATCGTCAGATGCTTCGACTCCGCCGACGCCTAGGAACCCGCTATGCCTGGAGCGTCACAGTGATGGGCATGGGGGCTCTTCCTCTCCGATTCCTGCCGTTCCTGTGCGGGCCGTGGCACCTCACCCGCCGGCGAAGCGGAAGAAGGAAGAGAATAAGGAAGAAAAGAAGGAAGAGAAGAAGGGCAAGAAGACCCCTTCTGTCTTCGACCTTAGCGACCTCGACTCGTAAGCTTCCTCAATTTATTTTTGCCATTTTTCGATTTCGCTTTGTTGTCCTTGGCTGACGTTTTCCTTTTGCAGCCACTCCTCTGACAGATCCTCCAGCGATGGCGCTCGAGAGATGGTGGGGGAGTCGAAGATTCCTACTCCTCCTCCTCAGACGGTGGCCACCTCTGAGGGTGCTGCTCCGAGGTCTTCGCAGGAGGCTTTGGTGGTGTTCCCTCAGAAGACTCCAGGCGAACCTTCGGAGTCGCCGTCTATTCATGTAAGTAATATCTGTTTTCTGCCGCAGGGGGAGCCCCCGAGCCTTTCCGGATGATCTGTTGATCATTGATTCTTCGTGCCTCGGGGGGAGCCCCCGAGCATCTGTAGGGTGTTTTGTTGTTCGTTTTTCCTTCGAGTCTCGGGGGGAGCCCCCGAGCGTTTTTTCGTATGTGTACTTTGTTTTTGCTCGTTCTTTTGGGCGTAGCCCCCGAGCCGTTCTTTTGACCAGTAATTCTTTTTGCAGCCTTTTGTGCAAGGCGCCAACCAGCTGGTGCAGCAGCACCTGGCATTGGAGGCCAGCTTCAAGGTATGCTTACGACTTGGCCTTTTGATTCTTCTTGTATTTTTGTCTTTTGATCTGATGGGTGTGTTGCTGACTGCAGAGGACCGCAATACCTCTCTCCGTGAGCTTGATGCTCTCAAAAAGAGCCTTGGGCAAGCGGAGAAAAAAGCCGAGGTCGCCGTTGGCGCGAAGGAGCGCCTCGAGCTGGAGCTGGCCAACGCGGCCGAGGCCAGGGAGCGCCTGCAGCAGGAGGCTACGGACCGCGAGGAGCAGCTGGCCACCGCGACGGCTTTGCGCGAGAGAGAGGTAGCCGGCAGGCTGATGGCGGCTGCCAAGGCTATTTCGGTGAGTTTCTCTGTCTTCTCTTTTCGGATTCCTTGCCTTTCCTTGTAGTGCTTTTTATTTATGCTGCTTTCGTTGTTATTTTAGATGCCGCGGGCATCGAGTTTGATCGCGGTGCTCTGGAGCATGGTAGTGCTCTGGATGATGCTGCTGCGGCGGTCGAAGACCGCTGAGGTACCGTGGTTGGCTCGCTTGCCAAGGCCAAAGAGGTCCTCGGGCGCTTCTACAAGGAGCTCATCCCCAAGGGCGTCGCCCTTGAAGATATCGATGCCTTGGCGGAGGCGCTGTCAGCCGAAGCACCTTCAGCGTACAAGCGCAAGCAAAAGGGCATTGGTGCGTCCGTCGGGCTGGCCATGGCCTTGGCGTCTGGAGCTGAGCTGTACCTTTCTCATATCACCTCCCGGATGCCGACGGCTGCTGACGGATCCGAGGTAGCCTTCGCCATCTATGTTGCTCACTGTAAGCGTTATGGGCCGAAGTTGATTGACCTGCTGGCTGAGTACGCGTTGAAGCAGCAGGGAGAGGGCAAGGGGAGGCAATCCGGATCCGAGGCTACTCAGGATGCAGCCTCTTAGATATTCTAGTCATAGGATAGCTTTTGTTTCAGCTTTTGTAATTGTGTTTATGAACAATCCCTGCGCCACGTAGTGGCTTTTTGCTATACAGAATGAATTTCCGAGTTATGTCTTCATTTGTCTGCTTGTTCATATCGTTGTCTTCTTCTACTCTAGGATCCTTCGGGTGATGCTCCCGTGGACACTTCGTCTGCAGCGCAGCTGCGGCCATCTTTGGATGGTGCGTCGCAGCTTGTGTTTCTTCGAGACTGCATCCGTAGTCTTGAGAGGGAATTTCTTGGAGTGCGTGGCCATGCTGATGTGTGGAAGTCGAAGGCGGAGCGAGGCGCAGCTCGAGAGGATTTTTTGATGAGGGAGTTGCGTTGTCTGGACGAACAGCTTGAATGTGAGTTTTTCGAGCTGCCGCTCATTGTTTCGGATGCGCTTGTTGGCCTTGCATCTTACTTTTGCAAGTATTGCAGGTGCGAACCTTTCTCCGAAGGAGGAAAAGGAACGTGTTGTTGTTCAGATTAACTGCTTGACCCAGCAGGACATGGAGGCCGGCGGGTTTTTCTGGATGGATCGGGATTGTGCCATGGTCCTTGCGACAATGCAAGATCGTGTCCACCAGGTATCGCGGGTGCTTCGTCAGGTGCAGTCTTCTTTGGCATCCGTTCTGCATGTGATGTTTCCATTGGATGGGGCGCCGTGGACTTTCTCTGGCCTGCTGTCGAAGTTTCGGAGTGTTCATCGTGTCAGGGAACTGGTGCGTCATCAGCTCGTCGCAGGGGTGAAGGCTGCGCTCTCTCTTGTCCGGTTGCATCATCCTGATGTAGACCCGTCTGTTGTAGCGGCTGGGCTGCCTCTTCGGCCAGATAATGGCGAGTGGGATATGCGTCCGCATTATTCGGCTCCAAGGCAGTATGCCGAACAGATTGTAGATCTGTTTGAGCAGCGTGCACAGGCTATTCTTCAGAATAGGTAGGACCTGTAAAAGAGATAGATGTAAAATTTGTATATATTCGGCTGGGCGTGTTGAGCCCTTTATTACTGTAAAGGTTTCTTATTGTGTGGCATGTGATGCTTTGTTTGCATACGTGTCCTTTTCGTTAGCCTGACGTGGTCAGCTACTCAGGTGTACACGTGTTTTTCTCAGTCGACGAAGTCGCGAGGTAGGGGGAGCCCCCGAGTGTGTTGTAATATGTAGTAAGATGCAGATAATAATCGAAAGATTTTGGGGCGAGACACTTAGCTTTATTCATATCATAAGGATGAGGTACATTGTTCGGCTGAGTAGCCTTGGCTGAATAGCCTTATTGAAAGTAAAAGAGGGGGGTAGCTAGGGGTAGAAGCACCGCAGTTGTGCAACGTTCCATGGGTTGGAGTATGCGACTCTGGACTCCACGTGCTTGAGGCGATAGGCGCCACCTGGGATGACTTCAGTGATGATGTAGGGTCCTTCCCATGGTGACTCGAATTTCTTCGGTCGCTCTTGCTTGAGTCGTAGGACCAGGTCTCCTTCGACGAAGGACCTTGGGTGCAGCTGTCGGCTGTGGTAGTTGCGGAGACTCTGTTGGTACACCGCTGATCGAGCCGCTGCTATGTCGCGCGCTTCGTCGAGTGTGTCGACGGCATCTTCGAGTGCAGCCATCGATTTGGCTTCGCTGTAAGCGATGACCCGTGGGGCCTTGTGGCGTACTTCTGCTGGTAGCACGGCTTCGGCTCCGTGTACCATGAATAAAGGCGTGTAGCCGGTTGAGCTGTTTGGCGTTGTGTGCAGGATCCACAGGACCGAAGGTAGCTCTTGTGTCCAGACACCCGCGAGTCGCTCGAGTGGGTGTAGGGTTCGCAGCATAGAAAACAAAAAATTTCGTACCATGGGAACTATGTACCAAGATCTATCTACTAGATACAAACAACGGGCGGATGTATATCCATAGAGAACATACCCTTGAAGACCGACAAAGCTTAACGAGTTCAACTCGTGGTTGATGTAGACGATCTCTTGCCGATCTCAAGATCGAGAGGAAGTCCTAGCGCCGCAAAGCAGCATTCGTGCTTCGCACACGCAAGACACCGGGCAACCTCCGCCTCCTCGCTCCAGCGATGCAGCGGAAGCACAACCCTTTCTTGCCGAATAGCCACCGGGAACATGTATCTCGCTAGTCCGAGACCATGGGGATAAGTTCTAGAGGGGGAGAGATATCCTTCACGAGGAGGTGTGAGAGACAAGTGAGGAGGGGGCTCCTTTTATAGGAGGGGGGAACCCCAAGGGGTGTCCGCCGGCCATGGGGGCTGCCCCCTCCCCTCCTTCATTCATGTGGGTGGACACTCCACTCACAAAATGGCCCTTCAATTTTCTCCACTCAAATTCCCATTAAATTTCCACCAAATTTAATGCAAACTCTCATTAAATAAAACTCTTTTATTTTATTCAGAATTTTGTCAATTACTTTAATGACAAACATTCACAAATAACCCCTTGCTAGAATTCCATTTCACATGCATAACCACTTTATGCAATTTCACCCGAAAACCTGTTTCGGTATCTAGTGAAATAAATTCATGCGCTTCTTTATTCTTTCGTCCTGAAACATTTTCTCCAACTGGATGCCAGTGTCCCTTAAGTGTGTAACCCTACGGTTCGCGAATAATGCGGACATGATCGAGACCCTTCTCCGATCAATAATCGATGAGCGGGACACAGAGATCCATACTGACTCCCACACATTCAACGATGACTTTTCCTGTGATCGTCAGAACTTTTTACGCTTGTATCTTAATCCCTTTGTTTCACAATATATTACATGTCCGAGATTCGATAATCGGTATCTCCATACCTAGTTTGATCTCGTTACTGACATGCACTCTTTTCTCGTTCCCGTGATATAACATTCTAGTGATCAAATCACTTGCTTGCAAGCTAACCAATGTGATATCACCGAGAGGGCCCAGAGCATATCTATCCGTCATCGGGATGAACAAATTCCACTCTTGATCCATGATTCTCAACATAACACTTTAGTAGCTTTGAATCCATCTTTATAATCACCCAGTTACGGAGTGACGTTTGATGTCAACAAGAAACTCTTCCGGTGTTAGTGATTGGCATGATCTCATGGTCTAAGGATTAGGATTACTTCGTAGTTTGTTTATAGCAATATAAACTCAATGACTTTGATCGTAATGCTATACTTCGGATGAATGTTCATCACACCATTACACTAATGTTGTGATCTTGTTATTAACAACATCCAATGTCTATGATCAGGAAACCGTGATCATCTTGATAATCAACGAACTAGTTTATGAGAGAGGCATAACTAGGAACTTTCTGTATGTTTATTAAACACACATGTATTAACGTTTCCGTATTAATACAATTATAGCATGCAAAATAAACATCTATCATATACTTGGAATACACATAATAAACATTTTATTATTGCCTCTCAGGGCATATTCCTTGATCTCCCACTTGCACTAGAGACAATAATCTAGTTACATTGTGATGTATCTAACACACATGGAGTTCTGGTGTAGATCATGTTTTGCTCTAGGGAGAGTTTTAGTCAACGGATCTGCTACATTGAGATCCGTATGTTCTTTACAAATCTTTATATCTCCATCCTTGACATGCTCGCGAATGGAGTGAAACCGGCGCTTAATATGCTTGGAATGCTTGTGAGACCTTGGTTCTTTGGCATTGGCAATGGCACAATTGTTGTCACAATAGATCACCATTTGGTCCAACGCGTTTGCAACCACACCTAGTTCGGATATGAACTCCTTCATCCAAAGCGCTTCTGAGCTGCTTACGAGCGACAACATATTCGGCCTCCGTTGTTGATCCCGCTACCACAGGTTGTTTGGAGCTCCTCCAACTAACCGCTCCGCCATTCATGAGAAATACGTATCCGGATTGAGACTTAGAGTCATCCGGATCGGTGTCAAAGCTAGCGTCGACATAACACTTAGCGACGAGCTCTTCTTCACCTCCGTATACAAGAAACATATCCTTAGTTCTTCGCAAGTACTTAAGGATATTATTGACCGATTTCCAGTGTTCTGAACCTGGATACGATTGGTACCTACTAGTCAAACTAATAGCATGTGCCACATCCGGTGCTGTACATAGCATGGCGTACATTATAGAGCCTATGGCTGAAGCATAGGGGACCTTGTCCATTATCTCTCTTTCTTCCGTCGAAGCCGGACTTTGAATCTTACTCAATGTCGTGCATTGCGTCATAGGTAAGAACCCCTTCTTACTATTTTCCATTTTAAACTTCTTTAAAATCTTATCAAGGTATGTACTTTGCGATAGCCCTATTAGGCGCCTAGATCTATCTCTATAGATCTTTATGCCTAATATGTATGACGCTTCACCTAGGTCCTTCATTGAAAATTTGCTGTTTAGATATCTTTTAACACTATTTAAAAGATCTATATCATTTCCGATCAATAATATGTCATCCACATATAATATCAGAAATGCCATATTGCTCCCACTCACTTTCTTGTAAATACAAGCTTCTCCATAAGTTTGGACAAATCCAAACTCTTTGATCACCTCATCAAAGCGGAGATTCCAACTTCGTGATGCTTGCTTCAATCCATAGATGGATCGCTGAAGCTTGCACACCTTGTTAGCATCCTTAGGATCGGCAAAACCCTTTGGTTGTATCATATACAACTCTTCTTCAATATTACCATTGAGAAACGCGGTTTTGACATCCATCTGCCATATCTCATAATCCTGACTTTAGCATCGCTACGGGAGAGAATGTCTCATCGTAGTCAACTCCTTGAATTTGTCGAAACCCCTTTGCGACAAGTCGAGCTTTATAGACGGTCACATTACCATCAGCATCAGTTTTCCTTTTGAAAATCCATTTGTTCTCCACGGCCTTTCGGTCGTGAGGTAAGTCCACCAAGTTCCAAACTTCATTTTCGTACATTGATCCCATCTCGGATTTCATGGCTTCTAACCATTTGTTGGAATCCGGGCTCATCATCGCTTCTTCATACGTCGCAGGGTCATCATTTTCATCAACCATGAAATTCATGACAGGATTTCCATATAGCTCGGGAGCTGCACGCGTCCTGCTTGACCTGCGAGGTTCGGTAGTACTCTCTTTTGGAGTTTCATGATCATTATCATTAGTTCCCTCTTCAACAGGTGGAGCCAACTCCGGAACAACTTCCGGTGCTGCGCTACTCGCCATACTTTGAAGAGAAGGTTCAAGAACCTCTTCGAGTTCTACCTTCCGACTACTCACACCTTTTGCGAGAAACTCTTTCTCTAGAAAGGATCCATTCTTGGCAACAAAAACCTTGCCCTCGGATCTGTGATAGAAGGAATACCCAATAGTTTCCTTAGGGTATCCTATGAAGACACATTTTTCCGCTTTGGGTTCGAGTTTATCCGGTTGAAGTTTCTTCACATAAACATCGCATCCCCAAACTTTAAGAAATGACAGCTTAGGTTTGTTTCCAAACCACAATTCATATGGTGTCTTTTCAACGGATTTAGATGGTGCCCGATTTAAAGTGAATGCAGCAGTTTCTAGTGCATAGCCCCAAAATGACAACGGCAAGTCCGTCAGAGACATCATAGATCGAACCATATCTAATAAAGTACGATTACGATGTTCCGACACACCATTTCTCTGTGGTGTTCCGGCAGGTGTGAGTTGTGAAACAATTCCACACTCTTTCATGTGAGTGCTAAACTCGTAACTTAGATACTCACCTCCACGGTCGGACCGTAGAAATTTGATCTTTCTATTACGATGATTTTCCACTTCATTCTGAAATTCCTTGAACTTTTCAAAGGTTTCAGACTTGTGTTTCATCAAGTAGATATAACCGTATCTACTCAAATCATCCGTGAAAGTAACAAAATAACGATATCTAGCTCGCGCCGACACACTCATTGGACCACATACATCAGAATGTATGATTTCCAATAAATCATCGCCGTTCCATTGAACCGGAAAACGGCGTTCTAGTCATCTTGCCCATAAGACATGGCTCACATGTATCAAATGATTCATAATCAAGTGATTCCAAAAGTCCATCCGAATGGAGCTTCTTCATGCGTTTAACGCCAATATGACCTAGACGGCAGTGCCACATATATGCGGATATATCATCATTTAGTTTAATCCTTTTAGCATCAACATTATTAATATGTGTAACATTATTATCGAGATCTAAAAGAAATAAACCATTCATCATCGGTGCATGACCATAAAAGATTTCATTCATATAAATGGAACAACCATTGTTCTCGGATTTAAATGAATAACCACTTCGCATCAAACACGATCCAGATACAATGTTCATGCTCGGTCGGACACGGATAACAATTATTCAAGTTTATTACTAATCCCGACGGCAAGTGGAGGCAGCGTTAAATGGCGATCACATCAACGCTTGATCCATTGCCGACACGCATCTTGACCTCACCCCTTGCTAGCGGTCGCTTGTTCCGCAGCCGCTGATTCGAGTTACAAATATTAGCAACTGAACCGGTATCAAATACCCAGGTGCTACTGCGAGCACTATTCAAGTACACATCAATAACATGTATATCATATATACCTTTGTTTGCCTTGCCGGCCTTCTTGTCTACCAGATACTTGGGCGATTAAGCTTCGATGGCGATCCCCTTATAATAGTAGCACTTTTCGATCGGACTTAGGTCCAACTCGGGGTTTCTTTTCAGGCACGACAACCGGCTTGCCGCCCTTACTTCCCTTCCATTTTCCTTCTTGTCTTTCTTGAAACCAGTGTTCCTATTGATCATCAACACTTGATGTTCCTTTTGATCTCCACTACGCAGCTTTAAGCATTGTGAAGCTCGGGGAAGACTTCTTCATGCCTTGCATATTATAGTTCATCACGGAGCTCTTATAGCTAGGTGGAAGAGACCTGAACCACGATGGATGCCTAAGTCAATGGGAATCGTTATTCCCAAGGACACAAGCTTATCGGCGTAACCCGACATCTTGAGTACATGCTCACTAACGAGAGTGCTCTTCCATCATCAGACTAAAGAACTTTTACGGCGTTGTAGCTCTCTCTGCACATGTGTGTCGAAAATCATTTTCAACTCACCCATTGTATCAAATGCATTGCCGTTTTCGAAACGCTTTCGAAGTTCCGGCTCTAGCCCATACAATATGCCGCAATGAACTAAGTTGTGGTCCTCCTGACGAGTCTGATAGACATTCTTGTCCTCGTCAGGGGCATCATCAAGAGGTGGGGGGCCTAACAGCGCTTCTAGCACATATTGCTTTTGTGTAGCAGAGAGGAGAATCCTCAAATTCATGGCCCATTCGGTAAAGTTGCTACCGTTCGTTCCTAGTTTCTCTTTCTCCATGAACACATTGAAATTAAAAGCAGGTGGTGCCATCTACAACAGAATTTGTAAAGTTTAGACTAAGTGTATGATAGATTGAGTTCAACTAATCCATATTACGAATGAACTCCCACTCAAAAACGACATCCCTCGTGCCTTTTTGGTGATTACATGAACCAAATCCACTATACCAAGTCCGATCATCACATAGCTTCAAAGGCGAGCATCAAATGGGCATCATATCAACTATATGACTCATGCTTAACCTTTCGGTCCGTGTTCCGAGGCCATGTCTGTACATGCTAGGCTCGCCAAGTTGGAACCTTAGTATTCGCGTGTGTAACTGTTTTACACCCGAAATATGGTCGTGGATCCAAGAACACCCGATCATCACGTGATGTCTTGGAGCGACGAAAACATAATCGGTGCATACTAAAGGAAGAACACATTCTTATCTTGATATTTAAAAGAGGGATCATCTTATTATGCTAACAAAGCGCTAAACAAGCAATATAAGATGCTTTCAAACATCACATGTTTATTAGTGAAATGATATGGTTCCCGCATATGATCTCTATCATGTGCACCGTGGTATGATCACTATCATACCTATATGTGTAAGTCCAAGGTCTATGGAGATTACACGTTATGTATGTTGTAAGAGTATCATCTCATACTTCTACTTACAACACTACCATATCATAACACTAGCCCAGCAACGATCTAAACTAGACGCCTCTAATTTATCCATTGCAAGTTTTTCGTGGCTTAGGGCTTTCGAGATAGAACCGTTCTTACCTACGAACATGAACCACAACGAGGATAACCAAATTGTTGACAACTTGCTTGCAAAATAGATATTGACTATAGTAGGAGAGACAGACACGCACTAGCCACTTATGCAAACTAGTTGCATGTCAAGCGTGGAACAGGTCTCATGTGCGAGGACATGTAAAGTTTGTCCGGGCCGCTTCATCCCACTATGCCACCAATATCCAAAATTACAACAAAGGAGCAACAACATGATCATCATCGCCCACATACTCATATGTGTAATACCTGTGTAAAGTATCTATGCATAGATCCGGCTTTGATACCACTGTAGGGTTCGTAGCGTAGAAAACAAAAATTTTCCTACGATGGGAACTATGTACCAAGATCTATCTACTAGATACAAACAACGGGCGAATGTATATCCATAGAGAACATACCCTTGAAGACCGACAAAGCTTAACGAGTTCAACTCGTGGTTGATGTAGACGATCTCTTGCCGATCTCAAGATCGAGAGGAAGTCCTAGCGCCGCAAAGCAGCAGCGCATCCGTGCTCGCACACACGTACAAGACACCGGGCAACCTCCGCCTCCTCGCTCCAGCGATGCAGCGGAAGCACAACCCTTTCTTGCGGAATAGCCACCGGGAACATGTATCTCGCTAGTCCGAGACCATGGGGATAAATTCTAGAGGGGGAGAGAGATCCTTCACGAGGAGGTGTGAGAGACAAGTGAGGAGGGGGGCTCCTTTTATAGGAGGAGGGGGAACCTTTCATGGTCTAAGGATTAGGATTACTTCGTAGTTTGTTTATAGCAATATAAACTCAATGACTTTGATCGTAATGCTATACTTCAGATGAATGTTCATCACACCATTACACTAATGTTGTGATCTCGTTATTAACAACATCCAATGTCTATGATCAGGAAACCGTGATCATGTTGTTAATCAACGAACTAGTTTATGAGAGAGGCATAACTAGGAACTTTCTGTTTGTTTATTAAACACACATGTATTAACGTTTGCGTATTAATACAATTATAGCATGCAAAATAAACATCTATCATATACTTGGAATACA
The DNA here is from genome assembly GCA_023614405.1 of Avena insularis. Classification (NCBI taxonomy): domain Eukaryota; kingdom Viridiplantae; phylum Streptophyta; class Magnoliopsida; order Poales; family Poaceae; genus Avena; species Avena insularis. The sequence continues at coordinate 312,628,902 of CM042693.1, read as the reverse complement.
CATAATAAACATTTTATTATTGCTTCTCAGGTCATATTCCCTTCAGTGGGCTCATTAGGCTCTTCTTGATGCCAGCACCGACGAGGCCGTTGGCCTTTTCGACCTACCCGTTCGTTTGCGGGTGCACCACACAGGCGTATGTGATGTTGATTCTGAGGTCTTCGCAGAAGTCCTGGAATTCTTTGGAGATGAAGTTCGGCCCATTGTTGGTGATGATGCTGTGCGGCACGCCGAACCTGTAGACAATGGATTCAAAGAACTTGACGGCAGTTTTTCCCTTTTGGTTAGTGACTAGCATGGACTCAATCCACTTGGTGAATTTGTCAACTACGACCAGGAGATAGACGTGACCTCCTTTCGAGGACCTTGGTAGCTTGCCGATCATGTCGAGGCCCCACTGGGCGAATTCCAGGCCAATGGTATGGGCCTCAGTTCTGATCCGGGTGCGTGTGGTTTGTCCGCGAACCTTTGGCACCCGTTGCATCTTCGGACGATGTCCTTGGCGTCGTTCATGGCCATTGGCCAGTAGAATCCGTCTCGTAGAGCTTTGGCGAAAAGGGGGCGGCTGCCCGCGTGATGGCCGCAGATGCCCTCGTGGATGTCTTGGAGTATGGTTTTACCGTCACCGATGGTGACGCACCTTTGGAGTACACCCGAAATGCTGCGCTTGTACAGTTCGCCATTGATGATGGTGAAGGCCTTTGACCGGTGAGATATGCGCCGGGCATTTGTCGGGCTATCAGGCAGCTCGCCGTCTATCAAGTACTTGATGTATGGCTGCGTCCGAGTTTCAATGACTGCCATGACCTGCATCAGGTTGACCACAGCGACCTCTGTGTCGAGCTTTTCGGGTCCTCCCTGTCCTTCGGGTACCGCAGCCCCGAGTGCTCTGCCTCTTCGGGTGATCCCTTGGGAAATTTCCCCTTGATGGATGGCACGCAGATATGTTCGAGGAACATGCCTGGTGGCACCTGTGCATAGGTGGAACCGATGTTGGCGAGTCTATCGGCCTCCTTGTTGCTTTCTCTCCCAACGTGCCGAAGTTCGCAGCCGTCGAATTCTCCCTCGAGTGAGTTGTAGAGCGCTCGGTACGCAATCATGTTTTTGGCGTGTGCGTCGCACTCATTCATCGTCTGCTGGACGACGAGGTTCGAGTCTTCGTAGATGACCAGGCGTGTTGCGCCGCAGATCTTTGCCATCCTCATGCCGTGGATGAGGGCCTCGTATTCTGCCTCGTTGTTGGAGGCTCGAAACTTCATCCGGAGGACGTACTTCATCTTGTCGCCCTGCGGGGAGGTCAGTATGACTCTGGCTCCTGCTCCGGCTTCACACTTGGAGCCGTCGAAGTGCATCGTCCATGACTATGTCATGTCTGGGATGTCTGGCAGCTGCAGCTCCATCCAGTGTACAAGGAAGTCTGGGAGGACTTGGGACTTGATCGCGTGGCGTTTCTCATAGACGATGTCTAGAGGTGACAGCTCGATGCCCCACAGGGCTACGCGTCATGTGGCCTCCGGATTGTTCAGGATGCTATTCAGGGGTGCCTCGTTGACGACCATCACCTGGTGCTCCCGGAAGTAATGGCTCAGCCGACGAGCCATCATGAACACGCCGTAGGCGAGTTTCTGGTAGTGAGGGTATCTCTGCTTTGTCGGCGTCAATACCTCGCTGAGGTAGTAGATTGGGCGTTGGACCCCATGGGTCTTGCCTTCTACGGGTCGCTCGACCACCAGTATGGTGCTCACCACCTGGTGGTAGCTGCTATGTACAACAGTAGAGGCTCGCGCTCCTTTGGTGTAACCAAGACGGGCGAGGTAGAGTGCAGCCGCTTTAGATCTTCGAATGCATCGTCCGCCTCAGGCGTCCACTCGAATTTGTCTGCCTTGCGCAGCAGCTGATAGAATGGCAGGGCTTTCTCGCCCATGCGACTGATGAACCTGCTCAATGCCGCGATTCGTCCTGCCAGCTGCCGGACGCCCTTGAGGTTCTTCGGCTTCTCCATGGCCATTATGGCCCGGATTTTCTTCGGGTTCGCCTCGATCCCTCGCTGGGAGATGAAGTAACCAAGCAGCTGGCCAGATGGGATGCTGAAGGCGCACTTTTCAGGGTTAAGCTTGATCCTGTAGCGGTCGAGATTATCGAACGTCTCGCGGAGATCGTCGATGAGTGTTCTCGCCTCCCTAGTTTTGATGACTATGCCTGCATGCACCGCTGGTACGTGGCACCTGTGTTCTTTAGCCCGAAGGGCATTGTGTTGTAGCAGAACACTCCGAACGGCGTGATGAACGCCGTTTTTTCTTGATCTTCGACCTTCAGTCGAATTTGGTTATAGCCTGAGTAGGCGTCGAGGAAGGAGAGTTTCTCGCATCCTGCCGTCAAATCGATGATCTGGTCGATCCGAGGGAGAGGGAAATGATCCTTCGGGCACTGCTTGTTCAGCGATGTGAAGTCCACGCACATCCGCAGGATGTCCATGTCCTTTTTGGGGACCATTACGGTGTTGGCAAGCCACTCACTCTCCTTGATCTCCCTGATAAAGTTTGCGTCGAGTAGTCTGTTGACTTCGAATCCGATTGCTTCGGCCCGTGGTTCGGACAGTCGTCGGATGGACTGCTTGACGGGCTTTGCGTCTGGAAAGACATTGAGTGCGTGCTCGGCGAATTCCCTGAGAACTCCTGGCATGTCCGCATGACACCAGGCGAAGATTTCCTAGCGCTCACGGAGGAATTCGATGAGCGCGCTTTCCTATGCGGAGCTGAGATCGTTGGCGATCAGCGCCGTCTTGGAGGCATCCGTCGGGTGGACCTGCACCTTATTTGTGTTGACGGTGGAGTCGAAGGACATATCTGGTGCGTTCTGTCGTGCGACTGGGGGTGCCCCGTTGTCCGTCACCTCACGGAGCCTTACGAGCTCCTCTTGCATGCCGAATGGCTGGGAGATTCTGTTGAAGTCCCTATCACAGTGGTCCGATCGGGTGAAGCTCCCATGGATCGTGATGACGCCCCTGTGTCCTGGCATCTTGAGCAGCAGGTACGCGTAGTGCGGTACTGCCAGGAACCTTGCGAATGCTACACGCTTGAGGATGGCGTGGTATTGTGATGGCCAGTCCACCACATCGAACTCGAGTCGCTCGCATCGGAAGTTATCCGGCCTGCCGAAGATGACGTTGAGCCATATCTTTCCTAGGGGGAAATTCCCTTTCCTGGGACGATGCCATGGAACGTTGTGTCTGACTGTTCCAGGCTGCATAGCGGGATCCACATTGCTGCTAGGGTGCTGGCGAACATCAGGTTGATGCCACTGCCGCCGTCCTTGAAGACGCGGCTCATCTCGAACCCTCCGATCTATGCCTCAAGCACCAGGGCAGCATGACTTGGGCGAGGGACCTGGCAAGGGTGATCCGAACGGCTGAACGTGATGCAGGACTCCGATCCGCTGAGGTACTCAGGGATGGCGGGTGGATCTGTCACAGCCAGGTTGATCTGATGGGTGATTTTCTTCTGCACCCTATTCGTTGGGCACCCTTTTTGGATCACCAGCGCTCCTTTCGGCGGGGGATACCCGTGCCCACCATTATTCTGGGCGGGTGCGATTGGGTGATTCGGGCCTCCTGCAGGTGGCGGTGGAGGAGCTCTATGCGCGATCTCGCCTGGTGCGGGTGTGTTCCCGAATCCAGGGTTTGGGGCTTGCTGCCTCATCTGAGCCATGCTTTCGCTAAGTTTCTGGAACTCGCGATAGTCCTTGAGCATGTGGCTTGCCTTCTTCTTGCCATCCTGCTTGTCGATGTAGAAGTGGATGGTGCATGGACCCCGACAGTTTTTCGTATGCTGAGGGTCCGTCGTCGCGACCGCGGCGCTGCCACGACTGTGTTGGGCGTCCTCCATCGTGGAAATTGCCTCCGCGATATCCGCCGCTGTTGCGGTTGCCATCGCTGCAACGGTCAGCGTAGCCAGCCGCGACCATGTCGGGTCCATCGCGATCGTCGTAGACACGTGATCTTATCTTGCTACGGCGCTCACATCGCCGGCCGTAGTCGTCTTCTTCCTCCGAGTGCGCTCGGTGGATAGAGTCTTCACCGTCGGCCCACCTATTGGCGATGTCCATGAGGTGGTCGAGTGTCTTGGGCTTGACACGCCCAAGCTCTTCCTTGAAGTCCGGGCGTTTGACGCCGTCCCTGAAGGCGTCGATAGCTCTCTCCTCGGAGATATGCGCCGCAGAGTTCTTGGTGTTGGACCAGCATAGTATGTACGAGCGAATGGATTCGCCAGTTCGTTGGGTGCAGGCCCGCAGCTCTTCGATCGAGGCAGGCCTCTTGCTGGTGCCTTTGAAGTTTCGGACGAAACTGTACGCCGGCTCCTCCCAGCTTCGGATGGATCCCGAGGATAGGCTGTTGAGCCAGATTCGGGCTGCGTCCGTCAGCTGCAGCTGAAGGCATTGCATGGCGGTTTCCTTATTCCCGCCGTAGATTGACGAACGACAGGTGCTCGCTGAGCCACGCCTTGGGGTCCTATGTGCCGTCGAACTTCGGAGTGTCCAAAGGAAGCTTGAAGTTTCGCGGCATCCGCGTCTGCCGGATGGATCTGCTGAAGCATCGGGTTCCGCAGAGTTCTCCTTCATCGTCATCTTCCTCGGATTCAGACGAGCATACACTCTTAGCGCGCTCTTTGTCGATCTTGCGCTGCGTTAGCTCGTTTTGAGCGTCGTAGTCGCGGCTGCGACGGCGCGAGCTCTTATGCCTTCGAGGAAGGTCGTGCTCTTCGTCCTCGGATGAGGGTGTGGGGCTACGGTTGAACCTGACCGCAACTTTCTTCTTTGGCTCCACAGGAGCTTCTCCGTGGAGCGCGGCTCCAACGAGTCCGAGTCCGGTGAGCGCAGACTTGTGCATGGCCCTTTTCGGGTCCCCCTCCGGAGGAGGATGGGACGCGAGTTACGCGGTGGCTGCCATGATCGCAGCTTGCGGCGTCTTCGGGATGACGTTGCCGTTGGCATCCATCTCCATGAAGGACGCATTGAGGGATCTAGTCACCTCGCGGCGTGCTTTGGGATCCATGTTCTCTGTGCGAGAACGGTGCTTGTTTCCCCACTCTTGTGGCCCATTCACTAAAGCCCATATAACGCTAGTCACCGTGAGTCCGACTCGCTGACTCAGTCCTAATCTGGCTCGGGTCCAACCCGGCCAGATTTCCAGCTTGGGTCCAACCCGGACTAATTTCCGGCTTGGGTCCAACCCGGACTTGCTCCCGCTCTTAAGTGTGTGACCCGGTAGGATCATGGCTACTCGGACACGATTGGAGTCCGACTAGCAATCGATCAGTTGGTAGCAGCTCCTAGCAGAACGTGCCGACTCCAAAGTACCAAAGAGTCATGACGACTTGCCTTTCCAATGCGACTTGCGTCCAAGTCCCTTTTGCCTCACGATATACCTTGTCAGACTATAGGCGAATATATGTCATCCCTTAATAGTCCGACTCTCTTCTCGATCCGAGATAAGTGATTCACCCGACTAACTCTTAGTCGACCGCCTCGGTTAACACTTAACCGAGTCGTGCATGGCCATGCTTTCCGAATCATATCTTCCGAGAGGGCCCAGAGAATATCTCTCCGAGTGGAGGGGCAAAATCCCATCTTGGTTATTCACATCACGCAGCTTGATTCTCAGTCGACCCAAACTCTGCATTTATAAGCTTGATTCACGGATCAGCGTTTGTGGTAACCTAAGTCAGTGATCCTCAACTCGGATTATGCAATAACCTCAGGTCTAAGGATTACATTGATTGAGATATACAAATGACAACTTGTTCGTTGTACCTCAATATGGGTCAATCCGACTCGCTAAACTCTTTAGCCGAATCTGTGTAAGTTGGTATAGCATCTCCATGCCCATGACAAGTGGAACCGAGTCATCAAGCCAACTTTCACATTGGTCTAAGTTGTGTGTCCAGCACAACCTCATTGACCAAGGATATTTAGTACAAACAACATGAATGCATAGTTCCACAACCGAATCACATATTCAATGATACACATCAGATGTTTATACAAGGACTACTTAATATCTTTATGAATACAATGGGAAATCTCATCATACATGATTGCCTCTAGGGAATATTCCCAACAACTCTCCTCCTTGGCGCATGGTGGAGTTAGAGGAGATTTCCTCTCCTCCCTCCACCAGGATACATTGTCCTAGTTTGACTTTTCAAACTTGGCTTTTGACTTTTAATTTTGGAGTTTGATTTCTCACTTCTAATTGGACAGCCCTTTGACCTGGGACATGATGCAAACATTCCACTTTGCCATGACACATTCATGCACCCATCCCCTTCCGGTTCGGTGAACCTTCTAGACCCTACTAGATCAGTCCGGTGAAAACACCGGTATCATTCCCAAACTCTAGAATTGGACTTTCTTTATATGAATCTTATTTTCCGGACCATTCCGGATCTCTTCATGATATCCCGGATCCCATCCGACACTCCGAACAACATTCGGTCTTCTTATTCACATTCCATAACTACTAAACAACATTGAATCCTTAAGTGTGTCTCTCTACGGTTCGTGAATTATGCAGACATGACCGAGACACTTCTCCGATCAATAACCAGTGGAGAAATCTGGAAATTCATATGGATCCCACATATTTCTACAATTACTTTGCGATCGAATGAACCATTTACATACGATACCAATTTCCCTTTGTCTCACGATATTTTACTTATCCAAGGTCTGGTCGTCGCTATCTCTGCATACCTAGTTCAACCTCGTTACCGATAAGTACCCTTTACTCGTTCCTGTGATATGTGATCCCTTGTGAGCCAGTCACATGCTTGAAAGATAATTGGATGACATTCTATCGAGTGGGCCTAGAGTATATCTATTCATCATATGGATGGACAAATCCCACTCTTGATCCATGTGCCTCAACACATACTTTTCGAACACTCAATGCCACCTTTATAACCACCCAATTATGAAGTGTTGTTTGATGTCATCAAAGCATCCATCTGGTGATGGTGATTAGCATGATCTCATGGTCGAAGGAATTAGGTTACTATGTATCTAAAAGCTTATAGCAAATGAACTATTTGAAATGACTTGATCTTTATGCTACGCTTATCTATAGGAGTATGTACATCATACCATTCTCCTAATGATATGATGTTGTTGTTAATAACATCTCAATGTTCATGATCAGGAAACCATGATCATCTATCAACCAACAAGCTAGTATTGTAAAGAGGCTATACTAGGGACTCTAACAAGTTTACAAATCACACAAGTATTAATGTTTCCGGTTAATACAATTATAGCATGAATGTAAATATTTATCATAAACACAAAGATATAATAACAACTCCTTTTATTGTTGCCCCTAGAGCATATCTCCAACAAATTGCTCTTTTACTCAACAATCCAAAAATCTTATTTCAGGCAATTTTCCCCAAGTGGCTTTGTTGCTTCTATGAAGCCACATGTGTTTGAAGGTGTCAATTACAAACGATGGCATGCGAGAGCAGTGCTCTGGTTTTAGACCATGAGATGCTATAACACCATCTATGGCACACCTGAGGGAGATCTTAATCCTGCTCAGGAAGAGGCGTTCCAGAAACTTGATACAACTTTCAAGGCTGCCTTGATCAGCATTCTTGGCGACAATATTTTCGATTCATATCTGTCATTTAGAAATGGCAAGGATATGTGGGATGCACTTGAGAGAAAATTTGGAGTCTCCGATCTTGTGAAAGGAACCTATGTCATGGAACAATTCTATGACTATAAAATGGTTGATGACCGCCCCATTATGGAGCAGGCTCATGAAATACAGTCACTTACCAGGGCGCTTGAGCACTTCACTTGTGTGTTATCGGACAAGTTTGTTGTTGGAGGCATTATTGCCAAGCTTCCCCAGTCATGGAGGAATTTTGCTACTTATCTGAAGCACAAGAGACAAGAGTTCTCCATGACAGATCTCATTGGGACTCTTGATGTGGAAGAGTAGGCGAGAGGAAAAGACACACGTGCTCGAGGTACCGAGGGAGGTTCTAATGCCAATCTGGTAAGAAAAGGAACTTCTAGGCTCACAAGTTCAAGAACAAAGGCAAGTTTGATGGCAAAGGAAAGGTCGATGGAAAGAACAAGGCCTCACAGTCTACCAGCTTCAAGAAGAAGACTGATAAGAAGAAATTTGCTTGTCATGTGTGCGGTCATCCTGATCATTGGGCTCCTGCTTGTCCCAACCGCTTTCACAAGCGCCAACATGGGAAGGGCAGCAAGACTGCTAATGTTGTCATGGCGACATTGAGATGAAAGATGTGGGGTATGGTATATTACCTACTGTTCTTTCATTATGTCATTCTCCAGATTGGTGGACTGACACGGGCGCTAATGTACATGTATGTTCTGATACTTCCATGTTTTCTTTATATCAGGTTGTAACATCCCAAAAATATTAAACTAGAATCATCAAACTCTAATCATCAAAATTTAGGATTAACAAAAACTTTTCTAAATAAAAATATGAAAGCATGCATGTGTGTATGCATTCCAATTTGAATTCTTTTGAATTGCCATGATTGTGTGTCTCTTTGCTTGTAAAATGATTCTTAGGTGAAATAAACATCATCTAAACAATCCCCACACTTTTCTCAAAGACAAATAAATCAAAACAAACAAAATAAAGGAATGGCACTTTGGCCAAATTAACTCCCATGCCTACTTTGGCTATCTCTAACTTTCAGAACTTACAGAAACTTGTTTGGATCTTTGCACCCCTTGATAGTACTCATAACAAAGTATCAAGGCCCACCTTGTGATCATCCAGAAACATTCAAATGCATAGTTTAAATGACAGTTTAAAATTGAATCTATATCATATGGGAAGATCCCACTTTTTCAAAAACCACTCAAACAAGCTCAACTTTCAAAACCCAAGCATCTACAGACTCACCAGCACATGCCTAGCACACCCACCAAAAATCTTTTCAAAATTCAAAACTTGAATTCATGGGGCCATTTCATCAAACACCTTGCAGATTCAAATCAACAAAATCACAAACACTATAGTGTGCAGTGTTTTGGGCCAAACTTGTTCCCTCTCTGGACACCACTAGCCTTAGTAGATCATCTAACCAACTTAACTAATCACTAGCACCATTGTGAGCTCGCCAATGTCATCAATGGTGAACAGCCGAGAGCACCCATGTCACCCAAGTGTGGACAACAAGCTACAAGCAGAACTAGCCTCGCCAACCTTGTCTGGAAGCAAGCCAGCACCTCATCGCCCCCTCTCGACCAGCCCTGCCTCGTAGACAATGCCCAGAACCGCCAGGAACGCCGCGCCCGTGCCGCTGTCGACCTAGCCAACGTGCGCCGCAGAGCACGCACCGTTCCCACGCAACCCGACCACCTCGAGCCCTCGCCGCCCGCCAACATGCTCCCCACCGTCCCAGGAACACGCCAGACATGCCCATTTCACCGCCCGTGCCCCGTAGCCACCGCTCGCCGTCGAAGACGCCGCCTCTGCCGTGCAGAACGTCGAGCGTTCCCGACCGTTTGCCACCGCCCCTACACACGTATTAAAGCCATAGAACATCGCCAGGAGACCATCGATCGATCGCCACCCTCGGCCATGCCTCTAGCAGCCCGTAGCCATGTCGCCACCGTCGCCTGCCCATCCCGTTCGGTCTCGTCGTCGAGACTATAAATAGAGTCCTCTCCCTCTCAAACTCTTCACACCATCCCACTCCCCTCTCCTCACTGATCGTTCCACCCCGTTCCCGGAGCAAGGCGAGCAGCGCATCGCCGGAATTTGGCCGGAGCCCGCCGCTGCTAGAGAAGAAGGGAGCCAGCGAATCGAGCCGCCCCAGGAGAAGCTGACGGTACCAGGAGGTTCGCCGTCGTCGACTTTGTCGTTTGCCCGCATCGCTGACCCTCGCCTGAGCCCCGGTGAGCCTCCCACGACCACCACCTACCGCGTTAGGGTTCTGTCTCGCCGGCGCTGCCCGACGTGGACGATGAACAAGAGCCGTTGGATTAGAACTAGATCCAACGCACCACGTTGCCCCGTACCGCTTCGCACCCCCCGTCTCACTCAAACAAGCCGTTGGATTAGCATTTCTCGCGCAGCCCACTCGTTTGAATTTAACTTTTTCCATTTTCATTCAAACACAGTTCTGTACCTAGTTTCAAAAATCAACCCAGCTCGATTCAGTGAACCAAATTGAATGAAACCAATTTTGTTAGAAAGATATTGAAATGCTTAATCCAAGCCCGCTAGATTCAAATCATTTGGATATGTAGATCACCCTTGGTAAAAATAACAAGGCAGAAGCTTTTCTGCATTCAAACATTTTTCAAATTTAAAACATAATAGGTTTTGAGTTGATTCCAACTCCCAAAAATCACAATTGATCATACCTTTCAGAATATATAAAAAAATATGGGTTTACTTACAGAAATAATGTTCAAGTAATAAAAGGAGGCCACATAGGCATTTCTAGTCATTTTTTTTATTTAAAATAAAAGGTTAAATCTTATTAAATTGTGACACCACTTTAAATCACAATCCCATGTACTGAAATGTGTGGTGATGACATGTGTCAACATGATCCCATGTTTGGGTTGGAGAATATTAAATCTTAAGTAGTTTTTCAATGAGTAGAAATTACTTTTCTAAAAATAAAAGAAATTAAACCAAGCTTTAATCTTGTAATGTTAGTGATGATGCTAGGTCATCTATAGGACCCTTTTGTGTGATGATTGAAAGTAGTTAAGTATTGTTTGGTGATTGTGTACCTTGTATTTATTTATAGACGCTAGTACCGACCAAGGATACGAGGAAGAAGGAGGATACTACGAAGAAGAAGCCGAGGATAACTTCAACCACTGCTCTGCACAAGGCAAGCTAACACTTGCAAGATACTCTACTTTAGCAAGATTATACTGATACTGATGCAAGCCAACACTTGCAAGCCTTACTAATCAAATTGACCTATGCAAGGTAATACTTGCTTGTTACCATGCTAACTATATGCCTTAAGCATATGTGATCATACCCACTTGATAACCCCAATCCTAGTTTTACTTAGAAGCTTTATTCTTTATTTCTTTATCAAAGCTAGTACTTAGAGATTACTTAAGTGAACTGTAGATTCTAGAGAGGTAATTGAAGGTTGCATAAAGAGCATAAAATTTGGCCTAAGCTAGATAATCCTTATGTCATCCTAAGGCATGAGATTGAACTTAGTTAAACTCCACTAGATTACCACCCCTCATTAGTACTTACCCCCACTTGTAGATGCTAGTGCTAAGCCTGAAACTTGATCAACTTTAGATGGGAATACTTGGTGGAAAATGGTTATGAAAACCTTGGAATGATGGATCATTCTATTGAGATGTTTTGACATGTGTTTCCGAACACCAGATGATTTTGGTGATGAAAATGTTGAGGCATGAGCCTTAGCCCTTTATAAAACTGATGGTTGTCTGGATGCGATACCATTCCAATTTTACCGTACAACCACAATACCCGAAAATTGGGTAGGGCTTGACTGGAAACTTATATACCTTAGTATTGGTTCCCTCATGGCCAAGGTCTGAGCTGAGGCTACCTTGTGAAGATTGTCCACCTGTGCAGTACCCAAGATGATAGTTGGTCATGGTTGGGAGGCCAAACTCACAGGAGAGGTGCTTATACTAGGGCGTGTAATGCAAAGGTTAGGATTGATTATCCGCATACTAAGTATGGTGAATTCAGGATTTGTTCCTGACGGATGTATCGAATGTTGTGGTGAAAGTGTACAATCTCTGCAGAGTGTTAAACTATTCGAATAGCCGCGTCCGCTGTTATGGACAGTTGGAGTGGCCATACTGTTCCCCCGTTAGATGTTTTCAAAATGACTTATGAAATGGATTGAGATTTTGACTTGACGACAACAGAGTTGTGATATGAAATACAAGTTCCCACATAGGTGTTATAAAACTTCAACTAGCTTTCTTCGTTTCTAAACTTAGTAGACGTAAATCTGGCTTTTGCAAAACAACCCTAGAGCCTAGTGTCCTATTACCAAAAACCCTTTTCCCTTGTTAGTATTAGTTTGCGAGTACTTAAAGAGTACTCATGGCTTTGTCCCTGGCTATTCCCATGGCCAGACTATGAAGAGGAGTACCTGGAGGATGGACCCAGGAAGGTTACGACAACTAGGATCATCTCCCATCATCAGCATTGCCTGTGACCCCGAAGATGGAGCTTCGCCTACGCTACCGTTATTATTACGTATTCCGCTCTTTGAGTTGTATTAAGAACTGTATCATGAGACCCTTATTTGTGTAAGACCTTATGTATGGTTTGTAATGGATGATGTACCGTGGTATCCAAATCTGTTATGTCACGCAAAAATGGTAATCCTGGGATTGCGATGTATGGCATAACAGGCATCTGGGATTAAAAATCCGGGTGTTGACAAGTTGGTATCATAGCCATCCTAACCATAGGAGACCCTAGTTAGACTGGACGTTTGAATCAAAAACTTAGTTTCGAAACCAAAGGAAACAAATATTTACAAAAACTTATTCCCATTCTTATCACTTTGGTTCTTTCATGAAAATTCAAGTTCCTCAAAAAACTCTTGCAAAATACATAAAATTTGACACACTTGATCACTCTACTAACTTACTCATCCTATATTCTTTTAGATGGACGTGAAGTACAGCAAGTTTTACCAGTTGGGAAATGGCGGAGACCTTATCTTTGAGAGGGATTTGGACCAGCTTTCGGAACTTCTGGAGCATCTGCACCCCGAGTTCTTTGGAGCTCAGCTCAATGATCAAGGAGGAGAAGATCTGCAGTGGCTAATTGTTGCAAGTCTCCGAGGAAAGATTGAACCTCCCACTGCCGAGGAAATTCAATTCACCTTAAGAGAGAACAACTGGCTCGATGGACTTGCCAGGGCCATGTAGGAAGCTCTTGCCCGTTTGTGTGGGCAGAGTATCAACCAGATCAAGGTTACCCGCTTTGAGTGTGCCCAAGGCGTGATGCTAATGGACAGCCACTAGAAGCCCCATACCACCACGAGCTGAAGACTCAGTTGGACCACCTTAGCTTCATGATGTACGATCTTCAGCAGGAGTTGGATAATTGCCGTGACTACTCCAACCACAAGTCCGCCATCATCAAGACAAAGGATTAGACCATCGCCATGCTAGCAAAGGATCGCAAGTCTCGCCGCCGTCAGCTCGATAAGAAGGAGCGCATCATTGCCCGTCTTCGCCACCGTATCTCGTCTTTGGAGGAGACCATCCACGAGAGAGACATGCAGTTGGAGGAAAGGGAGAATGTTGGAGAGGATCTTCGTGGAGACCCCTACTCTTATCTCAGCGATGATGATGATTTTCTGGAGGATCAGGCTATGGATTTCTTCACTGATGACGAGGATTTTGCCTTCATCAATGACGATGAGGATGATGAGGATGACGACTACACCGACTCCGAGTAGTAGCACTTGAGCACTAGCGTGGTGAGTAGTATTCGGTCCCACTATATCGTAGTTTCCAGAATGGTTCTTAAAACCATATGTTTTTCTTGTTTTGTGGTGTGTGTTTGTATCGTGTGCTATGAATGAATGAATGAATGAATGAAAAGCAAGTTGCTAGAAAATCTAAGTCAAACCTTAAAAAAAACTTTTCAAAGTCCCTGAACCTTAGAAATTTCCCTCTTTTCTCATGATCTATCTCAATCTTCAGATGCCACATGGAGGAAGTGGTTCATCCCCGGACCCGATGTTGCAGATCCTACAAATGTTGGTTTCTGACCGCAAAGCTGAAAGAGCGGAACGTCAAGCCAACTTAGCCACCCTTCAACAGATAGCTCAGCTAGCCCACAACAATCAAGGCCTTGGAAATCAGGACAACCTTGGATCTAAGCTTAAGAATTTCCAGAACACCAACCCACCTGTTTTCACTAAGTCGGAAGAGCCCTTATATGCCGATGACTGGCTGCAAACCATGGAAAACAACCTAGAAGTCGCCGGAGTGGAAACTAACGAGAAAGTTTTGTTCGCCACCCACTATCTAGCCGGAGATGCAAGAGCATGGTGGAACAGCGTTCGTGCAATGACCGGAGGACATATGATGACCTGGGGGGAATTCAAGGTCAAGTTCAGCAGAACCCATGTGCCACCGGGTTTGATCAAGAGAATGAGAGACGAGTTCAGAGAACTGAAGCAAGGACGGATGATCGTAGTGGAATACCGTGACAAATTCTTGTCATTAGCTAGGTATGCCCCGGATGAGATCGACACCAAAGCCAAGAAGAAGGAGAGATTGTTGAATGGTCTGCATGATGAGATGCAGACTGTGCTAGTCAATATCCCCTTTGCTGATATTGAAGCCCTCGTCGACTCTGCCATCCAGATGGAAGGAAAGATCAACCAAGCCAATGAGAACCGCAAGCATCGCATGATGCATCACCAGGAACCCATCAGACCCCAAAGTATCGCCCCAACCCATCTCCAGGATTTGCCCTGAGAACCAACAGACCCCCGATGAACCGTTCGACCTATCCCAACCGTGGAAACCCTAGGCCTCACAACAACCCCGGCAACTCTAGCAATTTCAACCGTGCCCCACCCAAGTTCAACAACAACAATGCTACCGCCAACACCAACCCTGCCCCGAGGACTGGAAGTAATGATGTGCCTGTTGCAGCAAAGGACAAGTCGCAAGTGACTTGTTATGACTGTGGAAATAAGGGTCACTACTCTAACGAGTGCCCCAACAAGAAGAATGCCGCAGCCCCCAATGCAAATGCCCCAGCTCAGCAGCAGCGTCGTGTTCAGCCCGGAAGGAGATTTGCCCCAGGGAATTCACTCAACCGCAACGGCCGTCTTTTTCTCATGCATGCTGAAGAAGCTCAGGAAGCACCAGACATCGTGCTAGGTATGTTTTCTGTTAATTCAGTACTTGCTCGAGTGTTGTTTGATTCTGGTGCATCACACTCATTTGTCACCAAAGAATTTGCATGCACTAGTAAAATTCAACCAACCAAACTGAAGCATGTTATGATCATTCAAATCCCCGGATCAACCACTAAGGCTAGGCAAATTTGCAAAGCCGTCCCTATCCGAATCCATGGCATAGATTTTTATGCTAATCTGATAGTACTCGGAACTAAAGGTTTGGAAGTAGTACTAGGAATGGATTGGATGTCCAAACATAAAGGATTGATTGAATGTGCCAAGAAAGCCATCACCATGACCAGTACAGCCGGAATATCAGTCGAGCATATATCTGAAACCTTACCTCGTCAATTCAAGTGTAACAAGAGTATAGCCCAACCTACCATTGACCAAGTCCGGATAGTCTGTGAATACCCCGATGTATAGATGTTTTGCCCGGTATGCCCCTAGATCGGGATATCGAGTTTATCATTGAACTAATCCCCGGAACAGTACCCATAGCCTAGAGACCCTATAGTATGAACCCGTCTGAACTAGCAGAACTGAAGAAGCAACTGGATTCCATGCTAGAAATTGGATTGATTCAACCAAGTGCGTCACCATGGAGATCACCAGTCTTATTTGTGGACAAGAAGGATGGAGGTAACCGTCTGTGTACGGATTATCGGAAGTTGAATGACGCCACCATCAAGAACAAGTATCCCTTGCCCAAGATAGAAGAGTTGTTTGATCAGTTGACCGGTGCCAAAGTGTTTTCTAAGATTGATCTTAGAACTGGTTATCATCAACTCAAGATTCACGCAGAGGATATTCCCAAGACTGCCTTTACCACCAGATATGGATTATACGAGTATACTGTCATGTCTTTTGGATTAACCAATGCCCCCGCTTATTTCATGAATATCATGAATAAGATTTTTATGGACTTCCTGGATAAGTTTGTCGTTGTTTTCATTGATGACATTCTGATTTATTCCAAATCGGAAGAAGAACATGAGCTACACCTAAGGACCACTCTTGGAACCCTTAGAGAGCATCAGTTGTATGCCAAGTTTAGCAAATGTGAATTCTGGTTACAGGAGGTAGGATTCCTCGGCCACATTGTATCAGCCGGAGGAATTGCCGTTGACCCTACAAAGGTGAAAGATGTCGAAGATTGGCAAGCCCCAACCACACAAACCCAAGTTCGTGCATTTCTCGGATTGGCGGGATATTACCGCAAGTTCGTAGAAGGATTCTTGAGTATCGCCAGACCCATGACCCAATTGCTGAAGAAGGACAAGAAGTTTGAATGGACCGACAAATGTGAAGCGAGTTTTCAAGAACTCAAGAGGAGATTGATTTCAGCCCCAATCTTAATCATGCCGAATATCACGAAGCCCTTCGACGTGTATTGTGACGCATCCAAGATCGGTCTCGGATGCGTGCTAATGCAAGAAGGCAAAGTTATATCTTATCTATCTCGACAATTGAAACAACATGAGCAAAATTACCCAACCCATGACCTCAAACACGCAGCCGTAGTTCTATCCCTGAAGACATGGAGGCACTACCTGATGGGAAACCGTTGTGAGATTTATTCGGATCACAAGAGCCTGAAGTATATATTCACTCAGAAGAAGCTGAATATGAGGCAGCGAAGATTGATTGAGCTAATCAAGGATTACGATCTGGACATTCACTATCACCCTGGTAAAGCCAATGTGGTAGTAGATGCCCTTAGCAGATTGCCGTGCCGCTTGAACTCCATGATTTTGAAGGAGCAACCAAGTTTGCACAAAGAGATGCAAGATTTTCTAATGGAATTAGTGAGTGAAGGATTTTTGGCTAGCATAGAACTTCAACCCACTTTGATCAGCCAGATCAAAGAGGCGCATAAAGGAAATGCTAGTATTGACGGAATCAAGCGTCGTATCGGTACAGGCAAAGTACCTGGATTCACCAAAGACGAAGAAGGAGTTCTGTGGTACAAAGGACGCCTTTGTGTACCAGCAGATTCTGAGTTGAAAGAAGTTATTCTCAAGGAAGCTCATGATACTATTTACTCTATCCACCCCGGAGGAACGAAGATGTATCAAGATTTGAAAGAGCAATTTTGGTGGCATAAGATGAAGCGAGAAATCGGAAGCTATATCGCCAAGTGTGATATATGTCAGCGAGTCAAGGCTGGACATCAAAGACCCGCTTGATTGTTGCAACCATTACAGATTCCGGAATGGAAATGGGATTCCGTTGGCATGGACTTTATCACCGGATTGCCTACTTCTAGTAGGGGAAATGACTCTATCTGGGTCATAGTGGACAGATTGTCCAAAGTTGCCCATTCTTACCCGTCAAGACCACATATCAGAGTTCGAAGCTAGCGGAGTTATACATCACTAGAATCGTCAGTTTGCATGGAGTCCCCAAGAACATCGTATCGGATCGAGGAACTCAGTTTACCTTGAGATTTTGGAAGAAAGTTCAAGAAGGTTTAGGAACCCGACTAGATTTCAGTACCTCTTATCACCCTCAGACCGATGGACAAACGGAGCGAGTAAATCAAATACTCGAAGATATGCTGAGAGCATGTGTGTTAGAATATGGATCTAAGTGGGAAGACTGTCTGCCGTTCGCATAATTTTCATACAACAATAGTTATCAAGCTAGTTTGCAAATGGCCCCATTTGAATTCATGAATGGAAGAAAGTGTCGCACCCCTTTGAATTGGTCGGAAGTAGGAGAGAGTTAGATTTTCGGACCTGATATCCTACGAGAAGCAGAAGAGAAGGTTCACAAGATTCGTGAGCACCTCAAGACAGCCCAGTACGGACAGAAGAGTTACGCCGATAAGAGACGTCGAGACCTCGCCTTCAACATAGGAGATTTTGTATATCTGAAAGTGTCGCCATTGAAGGGAATGCAGCGTTTCCAACTCAAAGAAAAGTTAGCCCCCAGATATATCGGACCCTTCAAGATTCTGAACCGTCGAGGAGAAGTATCGTATCAATTGGAACTACCCGAGGAGATGTCAGCCGTGCACAATGTGTTCCATATCTCATTACTTCGCAAGTGTCTCAAAGTCCCGGAGAAGACTGAAGTATTCAAGAATATCGATCACCGGACTATAGAGATCAATGATGACCTTACCTATCCCGAAGTACCCATCCGTATTTTGGAAGAATCTTTCCGAACTACCAGAACCCGAAGCATCAAGTTTCTCAAGATTCAGTGGAGCAACCACATAGAAGAGGAAGCTACCTGGGAGCGCGAAGATCACATCAGGACGGTGTTTCCCGATCTCTTCAAATCATAGGTAATCTTTTAGTCCTTTTTCAAATCTCGGGACGAGATTTTGTTTAAGGGGGGAATGTTTGCAACATCCCAAAAATACTAAACTAGAATCATCAAATTCTAATCATCAAAATTTAGGATTAACAAAAACTTTTCTAAATAAAAATATGAAAGCATGCATGTGTGTATGCATTCCAATTTGAATTCTTTTGAATTGCCATGATTGTGTGTTTCTTTGCTTGTAAAATGATTCTTAGGTGAAATAAACATCATCTAAAAAATCCCCACACTTTTCCCAAAGACAAATAAATCAAAACAAACAAAATAAAGGAATGGCACTTTGGCCAAATTAACTCCCATGCCTACTTTGGCTATCTCTAACTTTCAGAAATTAACAGAAACTTGTTTGGATCTTTGCACCCCTTGATAGTACTCATAAAAAAGTATCAAGGCCCACCTTGTGATCATCCAGAAACATTAAAATGCATAGTTTAAATGACAGGTTAAAATTGAATCTATATCATATGGGAAGATCCCACTTTTTCAAAAACCACTCAAACAAGCTCAACTTTCAAAACCCAAGAATCTACAGACTCACCAGCACATGCCTAGCACACCCACCAAAAATCTTTTCAAAATTCAAAACTTGAATTCATGCGGCCATTTCATCAAACACCTTGCAGATTCAAATCAACAAAATCACAAACACTATAGTGTGCAGTGTTTTGGGCCAAACTTGTTCCCTCTCTGGACACCACTAGCCTTAGTAGATCATCTAACCAACTTAACTAATCACTAGCACCATTGTGAGCTCGCCAATGTCATCAAAAGTGAACAGCCGAGAGCACCCATGTCACCCAAGTGTGGACAACAAGCTACAAGCAGCACTAGCCTCGCCAACCTTGTCTGGGAGGAAGCCAGCACCTCACCGCCCCCTCTCGACCAGCCCTGCCTCGCAGACAATGCCTAGAACCGCTAGGAACGTCGCGCCTGTGCCGCTGTCGACCAAGCCGACATGCGCCGCAGAGCACGCACCGTTCCCACGCAACCCGACCACATCGAGCCCTCGCCGCCCGCCAACATGCTCCCCACCGTCCCAGGAACACGCCAGACATGCCCATTTCACCGCCCGTGCCCCGTAGCCACCGCTCGCCGTCGAAGACGCCGCCTCTGCCGCGCAGAACGTCGAGCGTTCCCGACTGTTTTCCACCGCCCCTACACACGTATTAAAGCCATAGAGCATCGCCAGGAGACCACTGATCGATCGCAACCCTCGGCCATGCCTCTAGCAGCCCGTAGCCATGTCGCCACCGTCGCCTGCCCATCCCGTTCAGTCTCGTCGTCGAGACTATAAATAGAGTCCTCTCCCGCTCACACTTTTCACACCATCTCGCTCCCCTCTCCTCTCTGATCGTTCCACCCCGTTCCCGGAGCAAGGCGAGCAGCGCATCGCCGGAATTTGGCCGGAGCCCGCCGCTACTGGAGAAGAAGGAAGCCAGCGATTGGAGCCGCCCCAGGAGAAGCTGACGGCACCAGGAGGTTCGCCGTTGTCGACTTCATCGTTCGCCCGCATCACCGACCCTCGCCTGAGCCCCGGTGAGCCTCCCACGACCCCCACCTGCCACGTTAGGGTTCTGTCTCGCCGGCGCTGCCCGACATGGACGATGAACCAGAGCCATTGGATTAGAACTAGATCCAACGCACCACGTTGCCCCGTACCACTTTGCACCCCCCGTCTCACTAACGCGTGGGGGCAGCCACTTAACCAACCCACGTAAGCGCTATGCATAGCAGGCCGGCCCATTAGCATTTCCCGTACAGCCCACTCGTTTGAATTTAACTTTTTCCATTTTCATTCAAACACAGTTCTGTACCTAGTTTCAAAAATCAACCCAGCTCGATTCAGTGAACCAAATTGAATGAAACCAATTTTGTTAGAAATATATTCAAATGCTTAATCCAAGCCCGTTGGATTCAAATCATTTGGATTTGTAGATCACCCTTGGTAAAAATAACAAGGCAGAAGCTTTTCTGCATTCAAACATTTTTCAAATTTAAAACATAATAGATTTTGAGTTGATTCCAGCTCCCAAAAATCATTGATCATACCTTTCAGAATATATAAAAAATATGGGTTTACTTACAGAAATAATGTTCAAGTAATAAAAGGAGGCCACATAGGCATTTCTAGTCATTTATTTTAATTTAAAATAAATGGTTAAATCTTATTAAATTGTGATCCACTTTAAATCACATTCCCATGTACTGAAATGTGTGGTGATGACATGTGTCAACATGATCCCATGTTTGGTTTGGAGAATATTAAATCTTAAGTAGTTTTTCAATGAGTAGAAATTACTTTTCTAAAAATAAAAGAAATTAAACCAAGCTTTAATCTTGTAATGTTAGTGATGATGCTAGGTCATCTATAGGACCCTTTTATGTGATGATTGAAAGTAGTTAAGTATTGTTTGGTGATTGTGTACCTCGTATTTATTTATAGACGCTAGTACCGACCAAGGATACGAGGAAGAAGGAGGATACTACGAAGAAGAAGCCGAGGAGAACTTCAACTACTGCTCTTCACAAGGCAAGCTAACACTTGCAAGATACTCTACTTTAGCAAGCTTATACTGATACTGATGCAAGCCAACACTTGCAAGCCTTACTAATCAAGTTGACCTATGCAAGCTAATATTTGCTTGTTACCATGCCAACTATATGCCTTAAGCATATATGATCATACCCACTTGATAACCCCAATCCTAGTTTTACTTAGAAGCTTTATTCTTTATTTCTTTATCAAAGCTAGTACTTAGATCTTACTTAAGTGAATTGTAGATTCTAGAGAGATAATTGAAGGTTGCATAACGAGCATAAAATTTGGCCTAAGCTAGATAATCCTTATGTCATCCTAAGGCATGAGATTGAACTTAGTTAAACTCCACTAGATTACCACCCCTCATTAGTACTTACCCCCACTTGTAGATGCTAGTGATAAGCCTAAAACTTGATCAACTTTAGATGGGAATACTTGGTGGAAAAATGGTTATGAAAACCTTGGAATGATGGATCATTCTATTGAGATGTTTTGACATGTGTTTCCGAACACCAGATGATTTTGGTGATGAAAATGTTGAGGCATGAGCCTTAGTCCTTTATAAAACTGATGGTTGCCTGGATGCGATACCATTCCAATTTTACCGTACAACCACAATACCCGAAAATTGGGTAGGGCTTGACTGGAAACTTATATACCTTAGTATTGGTTCCCTCACGGCCAAGGTCTGAGCTGAGGCTACCTTGTGAAGATTGTCCACACATGCGGTACCCAAGATGACAGTTGGTCATGGTTGGGAGGCCAAACTCACAGGAGAGGTGCTTATACTAGGGCGTGTAATTGAAAGGTTAGGATTGATTATCCGCATACTCAGTATGGTGAATTCGGAATTGGTTCCTGACGGATGTATCGAATGTTGTGGTGAAAGTGTACAATCTCTGCAGAGTGTCAAACTATTCAAATAGCCGCGTCCACGGTTATGGACAGTTGGAGTGGCCATACTGTTCCCCCGTCAGATGTTTTCAAAATGACTTATGAAATGGATTGAGATTTGGACTTGACCACAACAGAGTTGTGATATGAAATACATGTTCCCACATAGGTGTTATAAAACTTCAACTAGCTTTCTTCGTTTCTAAACTTAGTAGAGGTAAATCTGGCTTTGCAAAACAACCCTAGAGCCTAGTGTCCTATTACCAAAAATCATTTTCCCTTGTTAGTATTAGTTTGCGAGTACTTAAAGAGTACTCATGGCTTTGTCCCTGGCTATTCCCATGGCCAGACTATGAAGAGGAGTACCTGGAGGATGGACCCCAGGAAGGTTACGACAACTAGGATCATCTCCCATCGTCAGCATTGTCTGTGACCCCGAAGATGGAGCTTCGCCTACGCTACCGTTATTATAACGTATTCCGCTGCTTGAGTTGTATTAAGAACTGGATCATGAGATCCTTATTTGTGTAAGACCTTATGTATGGTTTGTAATGGATGATGTACTGTGGTATCCAAATCTGTTATGTCTCGTAAAAATGGTAATCCTGGGATTGCGATGTATGGCATAACAGGCATCTGGGATTAAAAATCCGGGTGTTGACACAGGTCAGAGGGACTCAAACCATGCTGATGGGAAACGACTCGCATGCTTCTATTCATGGTGTTGGTATGGTCGATCTGAAGTTTACTTCGGGAAAGATTGTACACCTGCAGAACGTGCATCATGTTCCCTCAATAAATAAAAATATTGTTAGTGGATCTCTTCTGTGTCGAGATGGCTACAAGATTGTATTCGAGTCCAATAAATTTTTAATTTAGAAGTATGGAACCTTTGTTGGTAAAGGCTATGAGTGCGGAGGCTTGTTCCGCTTATCTCTGTCAGACATTTGTAATAAAGTTGTTAATCATATTTACACAAATTTTAAATCAAATGTCTGGCACTCTCGTCTTTGTCATATTAATTTTGGTTGTATGATGTGGCTAGCCAAAATGAATTTAATCCCTGATTTCACAACTGTTAAGGTATCTAAGTGCCAAATTGGCGTGCAAGCTAAATAACCTCGCAAGTCACATACGACTGTAGAAGTGAGAAATTTAACACCACTAGAGCTCATACATTCTGATCTTTGTGAGATGAATGGTGTGTTGACAAAAGGTGGAAAGAAATATTTCATGACTTTGATCGATGACTCTACGAGATATTGTCATGTGTATCTTATGAAATCAAAAGATGAGGCTTTGAGTTTCTTCAAAATCTATAAAGCTGAAGCAGAAAATCACTTGATCGAAAGATTAAGAGGCTTAGGTCAAAGTCCTTTGGTGATGATTTCATTGTGTACCTTGTGGATGACACTCCCACTTCCATTTCAGAAGCATATGCATCTCCTGATGCTGACTACTGGAAGGAAGGCGACCATATTGAGATGAATTCCATCTTAGCTAATGGAACATGGGACATCACTGATCGCCCTTATGGGTGCAAACCTGTAGGATGCAAGTGGGTGTTTAAGAAAAAGCTTAGACCTAATGGTACTATTGAGAAGTACAAGGCACGGCTTGTGGCCAAGGGATATACTAAAAAAGAAGGTGAAGACTTCTTTGACACTTACTCACCTGTTGCCAGATTGACCACCATTCGAGTATTGCTCTCATTGGCTGCCTCTCATGGTGTTCTCGTTCATCAAATGAACGTTAAGACAGCTTTCCTTAATGGAGAGTTAGATGGGGAAATTTACATGGATTAGCCAGATGGCTTTGTGGTAAATGATCAAGAAGGAAAGGTGTGCAAGTTGTTGAAGTATTTATATGGCCTAAAACAAGCCCCTAAGCAGTGGCATGATAAGTTTGAAAGAACTTTAACTGTTGCAGGCTTTGTTATAAATGAAGCTGATAAATGTGTGTACTATTGCCATGGTGGTCGTGAGGGAGTCATCCTTTGTTTGTATGTTGATGACATACTGATTTTCAGAACCAACCTTAATGCAATTAAGGAGGTTAAAGATTTCTTATCTCGTTCCTTTGAGATGAAGGATCTGGGAGTTGCTGAGGTTATCCTGAATATCAACCTATTGAGAGATGATGACAGTGGGATTACATTGCTTCAGTCCTGCTGGGTTCGCAGCATAGAAAACAAAAAAATTCCTACGATGGGAACTAAGTACCAAGATCTATCTATTAGATACAAACAACGGGCGGATGTATATCCGTAGAGAACATACCCTTGAAGACCGACAAAGCTTAACGAGTTTGACTCGTGGTTGATGTAGACGATCACTTGCCGATCTCAAGATCGAGAGGAAGTCCTAGCACCGCAAATCAGCAGCACATCCGTGCTCGCACACACGTTCGAGGCGCCGAGCAACCTCCACCTCCTCACTCCAGCGATGCAGCGGAAGCACAACTCTTTCTTTCCGAATAGCCACCGGGAACATGTATCTCGCTAGTTCGAGACCATGGGGGATAAATTCTAGAGGGGGAGAGAGATCGTTCACGAGGAGGTGTGAGTGAGAAGTGAGGAGAGGGGTGCCTTTTATAGGAGGAGGGGAACCCCAAGGGGGTGGCCAGCGCATGTGGGCTGCCCCCTTGCCCTCCCCTCTTCATGTGGGTGGACACTCCACTCACAAAATTCCTTTAAATTCCCTCCACTCAAAATCCCACTCAAACTTGCCATTAAATTTCCACCAAATTTAATGCAAACTCTCATTAAATAAAAACTCTTTTATTTTATTCAGAATTTTGTCAATTACTTTAATGACAAACATTCACAAATAACCCCTTGCTAGAATTCTATTTCACATGCATAACCACTTTATGCAATTTCACCCGAAAACCTGTTTCGGTATCTAGTGAAATAAATTCCTGCGCTTGTTCATTCTTTCGGCATGAAACTTTTGCTCTAATTGGATGTCGGTGTCTCTTAAGTGTGTCACCCTATGGTTCATGAATAATGCGGACATGATCGAGACCCCTCTCGGATCAATAATCAGAAGCGGGATCTGGAGACCCATACTGACTCCCACACATTCAACGATGACTTTCTTGTGATCGTCGAAACCTTTTACGCTAGTATCTTAATCCCTTTGTTTCACGATATATTACATGTCCGAGATTCGATCATCGGTATCTCCATACCTAGTTTGATCTCGTTACTGGCATGCACTCTTTTCTCGTTCCCGTGATATAACATTCTAGTGATCAAATCACTTGCTTGCAAGCTAACCAATGTGATATCACCGAGAGGGCCCAGAGTATATCTATCCGTCATCGGGATGAACAAATTCCACTCTCGATCCATGGGCCTCAACATGACACTTTATTAGTTCTGAATCCATCTTTATAATCACCACATTGTGTGACGTTTGATGTTATCAAGAAACTCTTCCGGTGTTAGTGATTGACATGATCTCATGGTCTAAGGATTAGGATCACTTCGTAAGTTGTTATAGCAATATAAACTCAATGACTTTGATAGTAATGCTATACTTCGGATGAATGTTCATCACACCATTACACTAATGTTGTGATCCCGTTATTAACAACATCCAATGTCCATGATCAGGAAACCTTGATCATCTTGTTAATCAACGAGCTAGTTTATGAGAGAGGCATAACTAGGAACTTTCTGTTTGTTTATTAAACACACATGTATTAACGTTTCCGTATTAATACAATTATAGCATGCAAAATAAACATCTATCATATACTTGGAATACACATAATAAACACTTTATTATTGCCTCTAAGGGCATATTCCCTTCAGTATCCCACTTGCACTAGAGACAATAATCTAGTTACATAGTGATAAATCTAACACCCATTGAGTTCTGGTGTTGATCATGTTTTGCTCTAGGGAGAGTTTTAGTCAACGGATCTGCAACATTGAGATCCGTGTGTACTTTACAAATCTTTATATCTCCATCCTTGACATGCTCGCGGATGGAGTGAAACTGGCGCTTAATATGCTTGGAATGCTTGTGAGACCTTGGCTCTTTGGCATTGGCAATGGCACCATTGTTGTCACAATAGATCACCATTGGGTCCAACGCGTTTGCAACCACTCCTAGTTCCGATATGAACTCCTTCATACAAACTGCTTCCTGAGCCGCTTCCGAAGCAGCAACATATTCGGCCTCCGTTGTTGATCCCGCCACCACAGGTTGTTTGGAGCTCCTCCAACTAACCGCTCCGCCATTCATGAGAAATACGTATCCGGATTGAGACTTAGAGTCATCCGTATCGGTGTCAAAGCTAGCGTCAACATAACACTTAGCGACGAGCTCTTCTTCACCTCCGTATACAAGAAACATATCCTTAGTTCTTCGTAAGTACTTAAGGATATTCTTGACCGCTATCCAGTGTTCCGAACCTGGATCCGATTGGTACCTACTAGTCAAACTAATAGCATGTGCCACATCCGGTCTTGTACATAGCATGGCGTACATTATAGAGCCTATGGCTGAAGCATAGGGGACTTTGTCCATTATCTCTCTTTCTTCCGCCGAAGCGGGACTTTGAGTCTTACTCAATGTCTTGGCTTGCAACATAGGTACGAACCCCTTCTTACTTCCGTCCATTTTAAACTTCTTTAAAATCTTATCAAGGTATGTACTTTGCGATAGCCCTATTTGGCGCTTAGATCTATCTCTATAGATCTTTATGCCTAATATGTATGACGCTTCACCTAGGTACTTTCATTGAAAATTTGCTGTTTAGATAACTTTTAACACTGTTTAAAAGATCTATATCATTTCCGATCAATAATATGTCATCCACATATAATATCAGAAATGCCACATTTCTCCCACTCACTTTCTTGTAAATACAAGCTTCTCCATAAGTTTGGACAGATCCAAACTCTTTGATCACCTCATCAAAGCGGAGATTACAACTTCGTGATGCTTGCTTCAATCCATAGATGGATCGCTGAAGCTTGCACACCTTGTTAGCATCCTTAGGATCCACAAAACCCTTTGGTTGTATCATATACAACTCTTCTTCAATATTACCATTGAGAAACGTGGTTTTGACATCCATCTGCCATATCTCATAATCAAAATATGCAGCAATTGCTAACATAATCCTAACTGACTTTAGCATCGCTACGGGAGAGAATGTCTCATCGTAGTCAACTCCTTGAATTTGTCGAAACCCCTTTGCGACAAGTCGAGCTTTATAGATGGTCACATTACCATAAGCATCAGTTTTCCTTTTGAATATCCATTTGTTCTCCACGGCCTTTCGGTCGTGAGGTAATTCCACCAAGTTCCAAACTTGATTTTCATACATGGATTCGATCTCGGATTTCATGGCTTCTAACCATTTTTTGGAATCCGGCTCATCATCGCTTCTTCATACGTCGCAGGGTCATCATTTTCATCAACCATGAAATTGATGACAGGATCTCGGTACAGCTCGGGAGCTGCACGCGTCCTGCTAGACCTGCGAGGTTCGGTAGTACTCTCTTTCGGAGTTTCATGATCATTATCATTAGTTCCCTCTTCAATAGGTGAAGACAACTCCGGAACAACTTCCGGCGCTGCGCTACTCGCCATGCTTTGAAGAGAAGGTTCAATAACCTCTTCGAGTTCTACCTTCCGACTACTCACACCTTTCGCGAGAAACTCTTTCTCTAGAAAGGATCCATTCTTGGCAACAAAAACCTTGCCCTCGGATCTGTGATAGAAGGAATACCCAATAGTTTCCTTAGGGTATCCTATGAAGACGCATTTTTCCGCTTTGGGTTCGAGTTTATCCGGTTGAAGTTTCTTCACATAAACATCGCATCCCCAAACTTTAAGAAATGACAGCTTAGGTTTGTTTCCAAACCACAATTCATACGGTGTCTTTTCAACGGATTTAGATGGTGCCCGATTTAAAGTGAATGCAGCAGTTTCTAGTGCATAACCCCAAAATGACAACGGCAAGTCCGTCAGAGACATCATAGATCGAACCATATCTAATAAAGTATGATTACGACGTTCTGACACACCATTTCGCTGTGGTGTTCCGGCAGGTGTGAGTTGTGAAACAATTCCACACTCTTTCATGTGAGTGCTAAACTCGTAACTTAGATACTCACCTCCACGGTTGGACCGTAGAAATTTGATCTTTCTATTACGATGATTATCCACTTCATTCTGAAATTCCTTGAACTTTTTAAAGGTTTCAGACTTGTGTTTTATCAAGTAGATATAACCGTATCTAATCAAATCATCCGTGAAAGTAACAAAATAACGATATCCACCTCGCGCCGACACACTCATTGGACCACATACATCAAAATGTATGATTTCCAATAAATCTGTCGCCCGTTCCATTGAACTGGAAAACGGCGTTCTAGTCATCTTGCCCATAAGGCATGGCTCACATGTATCAAATGATTCAAAATCAAGTGATTCCAAAATTCCATCTGAATGGAGCTTCTTCATGCGTTTAATGCCAATATGACCTAGACGGCAGTGCCACATATATGCGGATATATCATCATTAAGTTTAATCCTTTTAGCATCAACATTATGAATATGTGTAACATTATCATCGAGATCTAATAGAAATAAACCATTAATCATCGGTGCATGACCATAAAAGATTTCATTCATATAAATAGAACAACCATTGTTCTCGGATTTAAATGAATAACCACTTCGCATCAAACACGATCCAGATACAATGTACATGCTCAGTGCAGGCACCAGATAACAATTATTCAAGTTTATAACTAATCCTGACGGCAAATGGAGAGGTAGTGTTCCGACGGCGATCACATCAACGCTTGATCCATTGCCGACACGCATCTTGACCTCACCCCTTGCTAGCGGTCGCTTGTTCCGCAGCCCCTGATTCGAGTTACATATATTAGCAACTGAACCGGTATCGAATACCCAGGTGCTACTGTGAGCACTAGTCAAGTACACATCAATAACATGTATATCATATATACCTTTGTTTGCCTTGTCTACCTTCTTGTCTTCCAAATACTTGGGGCAGTTGCGCTTCCAGTGGCCAGTCCCCTTGCAATAGTAGCACTTGGTATCAGACTTAGGTCCAACTCGGGGTTTCTTTTCAGGCACGGCAACCGGCTTGCCGCCCTTACTTCCCTTTCGTTTTCCCTTCTTGTCTTTCTTGAAACCAATGTTCCTATTGATCATCAACAGTTGATGTTCCTTTTTGATCTCCACTTCTACAGTTTTAAGCATTGACAGAAGCTCGGGGAGAGACTTCTTCATGCCTTGCATATTATAGTTCATCACAAAGCTCTTATAGCTAGGTGGCGTAGACCGAACACGATGGATGCCTAAGTCAATGGGAATCGATATTCCCAAGGACACAAGCTTATCGGCGTAACCCGACATCTTGAGTACATGCTCACTAACGGAGTTGTGCTCTTCCATCATGCAGCTAAAGAACTTTTCTGAAGCATTGTAGCTCTCTACAGCAGCATGTGTGTCGAAAATCATTTTCAACTCACCCATTGTATCAAATGCATTGCCGTTTTCGAAATGCTTTCGAAGTTCCGGCTCTAGCCCATACAATATGCCGCAATGAACTAAGTTGTGGTCCTCCTGACGAGTCTGATAGACATTCTTCTCCTCGTCAGGGGCATCCTCAAAAGGTGGGGGGGCCTAACGGCGCTTCTAGCACATATTGCTTTTGTGCAGCAGAGAGGAGAATCCTCAAATTCATGGCCCAGTCGGTAAAGTTGCTACCGTTTGTTGCAAGTTTATCTTCCTCCATGAACACATTGAAATTAAAAGCAGGTGGTGCCATCTACAATAAAATTTGTAAAGTTTGGACTAAGTTTATGATAGATTGAGTTCAACTAATCCATATTACGAATGAACTCCCACTCAAAAACGACATCCCTCGTGTCTTTTTGGTGATTACATGAACCAAATCCACTACACCAAGTCCAATCATCACGTGAGTCGGTATAGCTTCAAAGGCGAGCATCAAATGGGCATCATATCTACTATATGACTCATGATTAACCTTTCGGTCCGTGTTCTGAGGCCATGTCTATACATGCTAGGCTCGCCAAGTTAGAACCTTAGTATTCGCGTGTGTAACTGTTTTACACCCGAAATATGGTCGTGGATCCAAGAACACCCGATCATCACGTGATGTCTTGGAGCGACGAAAACATAATCGGTGCATACTAAAGGAAGAACACATTCTTATCTTGATATTTAAAAATGGGATCATCTTATTATGCTAACAAAGCGCTAAACAAGCAATATAAGATGCAATCAAACATCACATGTTTATTAGTGAAATGATATGGTTCCTGCATATGATCTCTATCATGTGCATCGTGGTATGATCACTATCATACCTATATGTGTAAGTCCAAGGTCTATGGAGATTACACGTTATGTATGTTGTAAGAGTATCATCTCATACTTCTACTTACAACATCACCATATCATAACACTAGCCCAGCAACAATCTAAACTAGACGCCTCTAATTTATCCATTGCAAGTTTTACGTGGCTTAGGGCTTTCGAGATAGAACCGTTCTTACCTACGAACATGAATCAGAACGAGGATAACCAAATTGTTGACAACACGTTGCAAAATATATATTGACTATAGTAGGAGAGACAGACACCCGCTAGCCACTTATGCAAACTAGTTGCATGTCAAGCGTGGAACAGGTCTCATGTGCGAGGAAATGTAAAGTTTGTCCGGGCCGCTTCATCCCACTATGCCACCAATATCCAAAAATACAACTAAGGAGCAACAACATGATCATCATCGCCCACATATTCATATGTGTACTACCCGTGTAAAGCATCTACGCATAGATCCGGCTCTGATACCACCGTTGGGTTCGTAGCATAGAAAACAAAAAATTTCCTACGATGGGAACTAAGTACCAAGATCTATCTATTAGATACAAACAACAGGCGGATGTATATCCGTAGAGAACATACCCTTCAGGACCGACAAAGCTTAACGAGTTCGACTCGTGGTTGATGTAGACGATCTCTTGCCGATCTCAAGATCGAGAGGAAGTCCTAGCGCCGCAAATCAGCAGCGCATCTGTGCTCGCACACACATTCGAGGCACCGAGAAACCTCCGCCTCCTCGCTCCAGCGATGCAGCGGAAGCATAACTCTTTCTTGCCGAATAGCCACCGGGAACATGTATCTCGCTAGTCCGAGACCATGGGGATAAAATTCTAGAGGGGAGAGAGATCCTTCACGAGGAGGTGTGAGTAAGAAGTGAGGAGAGGGGTGCCTTTTATAGGAGGAGAGGGGAACCCCAAGGGGGTGGCCGGTGCATGGGGGCTGCCCCCTTTCCCTCCCCTCTTCATGTGGGTGGACACTCCACTCACAAAATTTCTTTAAATTCTCTCCACTCAAAATCCCACTCAAACTTGCCATTAAATTTCCACCAAATTTAATGCAAACTCTCATTAAATAAAACTCTTTTATTTTATACAGAATTTTGTCAATTACTTTAATGAAAAACATTCACAAATAACCCCTTGCTAGAATTCTATTTCACATGCATAACCACTTTATGCAATTTCACCCGAAAACCTGTTTCAGTATCTAGTGAAATAAATTCCTACGCTTGTTCATTCTTTCGGCATGAAACTTTTGCTCCAATTGGATGTCGGTGTCTCTTAAGTGTGTCACCCTACGGTTCATGAATAATGCAGACATGATCGAGACCCCTCTCGGATCAATAATCAGAAGCGGGATCTGGAGACCCATACTGACTCCCACACATTCAACGATGACTTTCTTGTGATCGTCGGAACCTTTTACGCTAGTATCTTAATCCCTTTGTTTCACGATATATTACATGTCCGAGATTCGATCATCGATATCTCCATACCTAGTTTGATCTTGTTACTGACATGCACTCTTTTCTCGTTCCTGTGATATAACATTCTAGTGATCAAATCACTTGCTTGCAAGCTAACCAATGTGATATCACCGAGAGGGCCCAGAGTATATCTATCCGTCATCGGGATGAAAAAATTCCACTCTCGATCCATGGGCCTCAACATAACACTTTATTAGTTCTGAATCCATCTTTATAATCACCCTGTTATGGTGTGATGTTTGATGTTATCAAGAAACTCTTCCGGTGTTAGTGATTAACATGATCTCATGGTCTAAGGATTAGGATCACTTCGTAAGTTATTATAGCAATATAAACTCAATGACTTTGATTGTAATGCTATACTTCGGATGAATGTTCATCACACCATTACACTAATGTTGTGATCCTGTTATTAACAACATCCAATGTCCATGATCAGGAAACCTTGATCATCTTGTTAATCAACGAGCTAGTTTATGAGAGAGGCATAACTAGGAACTTTCTGTTTGTTTATTAAACACACATGTATTAACGTTTCCGTATTAATACAATTATATCATGCAAAATAAACATCTATCATATACTTGGAATACACATAATAAACACTTTATTATTGCCTCTCAGGGCATATTCCCTTCAAGTCCCACTATGTGGAAAGGGTCTTGTGTCGTTTCGGGTATAGCGACTTCAAGTCTTGTCCTACACTGTATGATCCTAGTGTGTTGCTTCGAAAGAATCGAGGAAATGCTAGAGACCAACTAGGATACACTCTACTTATTGGCTCGCTTATGTATTTAGCTAGTGCCACGAGGCCTGACATCGCCTTTGCTATAAGCAAACTTAGACGATTTGTTTCAAATCCAGGAGATGATCATTGGCATGCTCTTGAGAGAGTTATGCGCTATCTAAAAGGCACTGCGAGCTATGGCATTCACTATACCGGGTATCCGAGGGTACTAGAGGGTTATAGTGATCCAAATTGGCTATCTGATGCTGACGAGATAAAGTCCATGAGTGGATATGTATTCACACTTGCTGGTGGCGCTATTTCATGGAAGTCTTGCAAGCAGACCATCTTAACGAGGTCAACTATGGAAGCAGAACTCATAGCATTAGACACAACACTGTTGAAGCAGAGTGGCTTCGTGAACTCTTAATGAACTTACCTGTGGTTGAAAAACCAATACCCGCAATCCTTATGAACTACGATAATCAAACTGTGATTTTCAAGGTAAATAGTTCTAAGGATAATATAAAGTCATCAAGACATGTGAAAAGGAGACTGAAATCTGTCAGGAAAATGAGAAACTCCGGAGTTATTGCATTGGATTATATCCAAACATCTAAAAATTGACAGATACCTTCACAAAGGGTGTATCACGCAGCATGATAGAAAATACACCGAAGGAGATGGGTATGAGACCCACAATTTAAGATTTCCATAGTGATAAACCACTCTATGTGATCGGAGATCCTGTGAATCAGAATTGGGAGACAAGCTGTTGGTTAGCTGAGAGGAAAGTATCCCTACTTTAATAAACACCACTCCATAAAGATGCAATATTTTCCTATTCTGTACGGCAGGTTGATTTATTATCTTAATGTGTTCTAAGTGGCTTATCTTAAGCACAGATGTTGTCATGCAGAACATCTTTTAAAGAACACACCTATATGAGTCTGACTATTAAAATGTCGTAGTCTATGAGAGTATGGTGCTCTCTAATAAACTCATGAAAGGTCATGGAGTATGACGCATAAGCTCCACCCGCAGGGAAGACCCACGGTAGCTTAGTATCGGTCAAGACTTTTTATGAAGCTAGGTTCGCAGCAAATTTGCACTTCAAGGCATAGTCCATAGTATAACATAAAGATCTAGGTGGAAGTTCAACTTAACAGTCTTCACTACAATACCAGTATATAAACAATGTTTTAGAACCAAAGGCAAACTTCATGTGTCTCTAGGATCTGTTGGGGGATTGCTGGAATTTTTGTCTAAATAGGCCCAACCCATTTATTATTATATGCCAATAAATTCCTGAAATCTTAGAGGCCCATTTGGGTCATTCATGCAAGGCAAGAGCTAGCTAGAACAAATGTTTAGTCCCACATTGCTAGTTGAGTGTAAGTTGAACCGGCTTATAAGGAGAGCTCTTCCACCACTTGTACGATCTTAAGAAGAGAAGACATATACACACGCGTTCCTCCTCCTCCTTGCTCACCTCGCCACGCCTCGCCTCGCCACGACGCGCGCGCGCCGCAGGTTGCGGGTTGCGGAAATCTCGTCGAGCCGAGCTTTATTTTGCCACGCATGAATGGTATATGATCAGTTGTACAGAAGATGAAATGTTTTGCTCGAATACGAACTGAGTGGAGGATGTCCGGTTGGCTGCCGCCTGTTCGCTTCAACTTTCGTCCATTCGTTTCACCTCCTGCGTAGTCTATCTGCCTTCCATCCGTGCCTATAAGATAGTGGTCGCGCCTTCTCTCAGACACACAATTGCACATCCCTTTGCGTCTCCAGTTCTAGAGCACTACGCTACCTAGTCTTTCCCATCCCGTCTTGCGATGTGCACCGTGAGCCGTGACAGTAGGCCTTCGAGACCCCGCTGCTTTGAATCTTATACGGAAGAAGGGCGATAAGTTTTTTGGGAAACGCTATTGACGCGACTACTGGCTTCATCACGGACTCCTTCATGGATAGCGAATGCGCCGACGTCTTCCCCAACGGGGACTTCTTCCCCGACATCAGCACTCTCTTTCTCGACGACATGGCTGACGACGGTGCCAACGCAAACGCAAACGCCGTTGGTTTCTCTGCTGCTGTTGTCGTGTATATTCTCTTTCTCAACCTTGTTCTGATCGCATCTCAAGTTCTACGTCTTGCAATCTGTTTGGTTATCTGTCTTAATATGTATTCGCTATTTTACATGATTAGTATAATTTTTATTATTCTAATCATGTTTTATCTAACGTTTATTATGATTAATTCGCTTGGTAAATTGCTCTATTTAACATGTGTTTTGAGAAAAGAATTGTAGTGAAATTCGTTACGAACTCGTTTCTATCGCCCCGCTGCGATGAGAAGCCGCTGGTAGGCGACGTGTCTGCAATCTACAGTTAGGTACCCTTCCCTGTTTCAATGCACTGAACAAGCTGTTGCATGACGAGTGAAGCAAATTGGTAGGTCCGTCGGCGCGCATCAATCAGTATATAGACACGTCCATTTTCCTTGATTGATGGATCTCCATGTCTTTTGTTGCGACGCCCGTCGGTTGTGTGCTTTGGCTGGACGTACCTTTCCACGGCACCGTTACCGATTTCCATATATACACTCGATGTATGCAGTTCATCCTGCACTCCACGGGGGAAAGAAAAACAGAGGCGAGATGGGAAGTCACTGTCCTTTGAGGCTAACATATATATCACGGCAGTTATACGATGTAGACGTTAACCTAATGCATCTTCAGTCATAATCGTGTACCTGAACATTTTTCTTCAGCAATTACATGAACCTAGACAATACTTTATATTCAACAGATGCATGGACGATTTCGTTGCTGTACTGATGGCCTCAAATATACTTGTCCGAATGGAGTTTTGCTTCGGTGTCATCCCTTCTCTCAAACTTAAAAAACTGAGAACAGAAGGACGGTTAGAATTTCTCGATACTTTTACCGTAAGGATATTGATTAATTCTGATCGTCTTTGTGTTTTTATTTTCTTAAGTTTAGAACGAGGAAAGGACACTGAAGCACATCTTATCCGAATGGAATTTATTGTTTCAGGACTTGCATATACTAGTAAAGTGCACGTGCTTTGCACGCACTACATATTTGGCGCACGACAATATCTAACATTATTAAGCCATAGTAATAATACTCAAGCATAATTTATAAGTTGCATTCATATATTTATTAGAAATAACTACTACCTCTGTTTCGAAATATAAATACAAAATATTTTAATGTGTGAGAATAGCCGAAACGTTTTATATTCTAGGACAGAGGTAGTATTTCTCTGTTATTTAGATAGAAATATGGACTCAATATTTCTAAGAATATACCAGAAAAAAATTCTAAGAATAGTGTGTACAGGTTTCATGCAGTCATCTCTCTTTCTCCCTTTCTAAGAGAGTTTTCTAGTTGGTCTCGGTCTGAAGAAATTGAACACTTTGAATTATACAACAATTGATTAGATGGATTGATAATTTACCGCATAGTCCAACTATCAACTTGGTAAAATGATCACATTTTATGCAGCAGTACATTGCTTCCAGACCGTGAAGCGAGAAGGTAGACAAGATTTGAGTGGACGTTTTCCACGTGGGGGCCCCAACTCCTGGCTACCCAATGTCCAAAGGTGGAGCTATTTAGTCGGAGCAGTGTGGAGTTATCCCGAAGCATCTAGCAGTTCTAGAAACGCAGCTTGGTGGCGAATCCAAGCATTCACAGCCGTTGGATATAAAGAGTTCCGGTCAGATGAGCGGTACATAGAACCTCTAACCTGCAAATCAACGGACTGGATTACTTCAAAGGTGCATTGGCGGGAAGGCTTGGAACTGAGCGGTAAATCTAAATTTAAAAACTCGTGTATTATATAGTGGTATAGAAATGGATAGCAGATGGGGAGTGTATTAAGCTAAACGACAGTAGTGTGTTACAACGGAACTTCTGAATGTTTTTAAACACGACGTACTACTGGCTCTCATTTTACATCCGATCTGGCTTAAGTTGTTTAATTTAGAGAAATACCCTCTCGTTTTAAAATATAAAATGTTTAGCCATTTTATGAAACACATGTATCTAATCCTTTTTTAGTGTGTGGATTCGGTCATTTTGTCCTGAAAGCGAACACTAAAAATCGTCTAAATATATATGTTTTCAGAAAAGAGTAAAACATCTTATAATTTGGTATGCTTCTGAATTTTTTATTCAAGTTATTTTATGCAATCTGAGAATAGAAAAAGCAATCAGGAACTCCTCGAAAAAAAACGTCGCGCCGAGGAACCAGTTTTAAGCAGCAAACAGCCAATGGTACCCGACGCAGCTGGTGGGACCGGCGGGAAAATGGCGTCCAGGCTGTCGAGTCAAAACGGCAAGGCAACGGCGCCGCATGCACGTAGTGGTACGTGAGGGTCCCGCACCCACGTCACTGTCCCTTTCCGACATCCTTCGCATTCCTAATTTCCTATCCTGGTAAACTACTTATGAAATGTAATTTTTTTCAAAATTCAACAAATCTATTTATAATTATCAAGAACACGGTATAATAAAAGTAATAAAAATTATAAATAGGTTATTGGACTGTCTAACGATGACTACATACACTAGTACAAGCAGAAGACGTGTAGCCGTCCTCGCTCCTTCATCTAGAGCCGGGAAAAACTTGTATGGTAGAGCTTGTTATACTAGACGGACGATATGTTGTCGTGCTAAGACTATGAAGGATGTGTCCGCATCCAATCACCGAAAGACTTCATGTGTTCATATGTAATCAGTGATTCAGGCTTCCCCGGGTTTTTGGAGCGTAGAATATTCTTGTGTTCCTCGATATACGGAGCTGCCAAGGTGGAATTATGTAGAACTGTGTAGTGTGCTTTAGTGAAAGAATCCCCGTCCCTACATATCATTGCTTTCTTTCCCAGCATGGCTTTTCCACTTAGTCTTCCCTCATGTCGCGAGTCAGAAACACTAATCGGCTTAAGGTCAGGAATAAAGTCAACACAAAACTCAATGACCTCCTCTGTTCCATATCCCTTGGAGATGCTTCCTTCTGGTCTAGCACGGCTATGAACATATTTATTTAAGACTCCCATGAACCTCTCAAAGGGGAACATATTGTGCAGAAATACCGGACCGAGAATGGCAATCTCTTCCACTAGGTGAACCAGGATATGCGTCATAATATGAAGAAGGATGGTGGGAACACCAATTCAAAACTAACAAGACATTGTACCACATCCTTCTGTAACCTTGGCAGAATATCTGGATTGATTACCTTCTGAGATATTGCATTGAGGAATGCACACAGCTTCACAATGGGTACTCAAACATTTTCCAGAGAAGCCCCTCAATGCAATCGGAAGCAATCAGTCATAATCACGTGACAGTCATGAGACTTCAGGTTTTGGAACTTTTTCTCTGCCATATTTATTATCCCCTTTATATTAGATGAGAAGCCCGATGACACCTTGATACTGTAAAGGACTTCAAAAAAGATTTCCTTCTCTGCTTTTGTAAGAGCATAGCTGACACGACTTAAGTGACGCCCTTTATCCGTCTTGTTCTGTGTATGCATGTTCTTTGGGTCTTTCATAATTTGTTGGTCCTCCTGCTTTCTCCGTGTATCTTTTGTCTTCCCATACACGCCTAGGAATCCTAGCAGGTTCACGCAAAGATTCTTCATCACGTGCATCACGTCGATTGAAGAGCGGACACGCAGGACTTTCCAATATGGCAACTCCCAAAATATAGATTTCTTCTTCCACATGGGTGTGTGTCCTGTAGCGACGTCGTTCGAAACTGATTGACCGCCGGAACCCTTTCCAAAGATTACTTCTATATCCTTGACCATACCAAATACATCATCACCAAAGAGGAGTTCAGCTTCTTCCTGATCTGCCTCACCTTGAAATGCTTGCCTTTCTTTCTTACGGGATGATTGGTCGGAAGAAATCGTCGATTCGCCAGGTACACAACCTTCTTGCATTTATGCAAATATGTACCTTCAGTCTTATCTAAACAGTGTGTGCATGCCTTATATCCCTTGTTTGTCTGTCCTGAAAGGTTACTAAGAGCAGGCCAATCATTGATGGTTACGAATAATAACCCTCGTAGATCAAATGGCTCCTGTTTGTTCTCATCCCACGCACGTACACCTGGTTTGCCCCACAACTGTAAGAGTTCTTCAACTAATGGCCTAAGGTACACATCAATGTCGTTGCCCGGTTGCTTCGGGCCTTGGATGAGCATTGGCATCATAATGAACTTACGCTTCATGCACAACCAAGGAGGCAGGTTGTAGATACATAGAGTCACGGGCCAGGTGCTGTGACTGCAACTCTGCTCCCCAAAAGGATTCATGCCATCCGTACTTAGACCAAACCATAAGTTCCTTGCATAACCTACAAAGTCTAGGAAGTCTCTCTCGATTTTCTTCACTGTGACCCATCAGCAGGGTGTCTCAACTTCCCGTCTTTCTTACGGTCTTCTTTGTGCCATCGCAACAACCTGGCATGCTCTTTGTTTCTGAACATGCGTTTCAACCTTGGTATTATAGGAGCATACCACATAACCTTAGCAGGAACCCTCTTCCGGAGGGGCTCTCCCTCAACATCACCAGGGTCATCTCGTCTGATTTTATATCGCAACGCATTCTATACCGGGCATTTATCTAAATTCTCATACTCCTTACCGCGGTAGAGGATGCAGTCATTAATGCATGCATGTATCTTTTGCACATCTAATCCTAGAGGACAGAGAGTCTTCTTTGCTTCGTAGGTACTCTTGGGAAGTTCGTTATGTTTTGGAAACTTCGGCTTCATTATTTTCATCATCTTTTCAAATGAGGAGTCAGTTAGACCACACTCTGCCTTCCATCGCAACAATTTCAGTGTGGTACCGAGCTTTGTGCTGCCATCTTCACAATTTGGGTACAACAATTTCTTGTGATCTTCTAACATGCCCTCTAACTTCAACTTCTCATTTTCTGTTTCACAGTCTCGCTTTGCATCAGAAATTACCCTACCAAGTTCATCAGCCGGCTCATCTGATGCCTGTTCTTCACCTCCTTCCTCTCCATTGTCTTCCATTGCAGTATCACTGTATTCAGGAAACATATGATGATAGTTGTTATCATCATCTTCTTCTTCTTCATCATCTTCCATCATAACCCCTCTTTCCCCGTGCTTGGTCCAGCAATTATAGTTGGGCATGAAACCTTTCATAATCAGGTGGCCGCGAATGATTTTCGAGGAAGAGTACTCCTTGTTGTTCCGACATTGAACACATGGACAATGTATAAAACCATTCTCTTTGTTTGTTGTAGCCACATCAATAATTTATCCACGCCTTTCATATACCCGGCTACGCGCCGGTCACCGTACATCCATTCCCGACCGTTCATCTGCATCATATAAGTAAGTTTATCAAAAAACAGGACATCATAAATAGTGAAATGACCAATTCACATCGACACATGCATTGTATCAATGACAGAGAAAAGATAAGATTGCTAACCTCGATCGAGGGAAATAAAGACGAAAAGCTCAAGTGCGTCTCAGACACCTTCTATATTTTTATTCTATGAGAAATTGAACGGGATTATTCACTCAAACATTTCATCAAACACCTTGAATGCATGCATTGGGGAGAAAAAACTAGCACACCCCTCACACCTTCCACCAAGAGAAAAAACAGAGTGGAGGCAGATGGGGCTGGGGCGTTGCATTTATAGAGGGTGGGAGCATACGTCCCGGTTGGAGCTACCAACCGGGACTAAAGGTGTGTGCCACGCCACGTGGCTGTTGCCAAACCTTTAGTCCCGGTTGGTGGCTCCAACCGGGACGTATGCCCCCTTACCAACCGGGACGCATGCCTCCGGGCATCGTGCCCGCTCGAACCGGGACGCGTGCCAGCATTAGTCCCGGTTGGTGGCGCAACCGGGACTAATGCTCTGAGGGAGCGCGAACGGATGGCCTGTTTTCTACTAGTGCTAGTACGGAGTATTTGCATATCACAGCCTATCTCATGCCGTCCGTACCTATTCGTCTACGGGATGGGATGATTAGACCGACGGGAGAATACATGGCTTCGACAGTGCGTAATTTGTCGGAATAGTATTTTTAATCCGAGGATGTCGGAGAGGTTGACGGTACATTAGTGGATCAAATCTACTACTCCCTTCCTTCCAAAATAGATGTGCTAAGTTTGTCAAATTTTAGATAAATCTATATGCTAAATAGTGTGTAGATTTATTCAAATTTTGATAAATCAGTGACATCTATTTTAAGACGGATGAAGTACTTGATTGGATTGGTTTCGCGAGGACTAGACTGATTTTGAGTGAGTTGGAGAGGCTAAGCCACTGGTATATCAGAACCGCTACACTGTTTATGTAGTTGAATAACACCACAATGTGTAGATATTACAAATACTCATGCATGAGAACGAATTACGATATTCACAGACTAATACTTGACACTTCATACAGTTTAGAATATTTCACTAAGCTTAATGGTGGCGTGCTCTAGAAATCTTGGTCAAGTAATTCACATAAATTATATGGGGGTCTACCAAGTTCCATAGATATTTAAGCATATTATATGAAAAAGTAGACGTAGAAAATGTAATATTTGTCAGCTAAGTTTTAACAAGGGAATTCCCTAGACATGCCAAACCAATGAAAATCTTTGGGGACAAAACACAATGGCAGTTGACAACTAAACAACATGTATGCAATAAAAATTGAATAGAATGACAAATGTAAACCTAGCTTAATATACATATACATGAGCGTATCTACATTGTTAATTCTGCTATTTAGTTGTATTTGTAAAATAAATGTTCAAAATAATAATTTTAATGATGTGTTAGTATAAATAACATACATTCGATAATGTGTGAAAGTTCAATATAAATAGGTGATTTTTTTTAGTTTTGTTTCACCAAATTAGTAGAAAGTACTATGTGGCAGAATGCACTAGTTGCAATTTGTAGAACCCATCATTTGAACAGAATGATAACCTAAAATACAAAGCGTTATGATAGCATTACGGAGTCGCGTAAGTGATTGTCACATTTCTCTCCAAAAATTGTTGTGATTAATTTAATTTATAGTCATAGTTATTTTTCCTCGTATTCTATTATATTATTTCACGTAAGAGAATATTACTACACCTTCAACTAGACTTATTTTAGTTTGTGAAGAACTTGAATTCTAATGCAATGTTGTAGACCTTAAGTGGCTATATCATTTCAATTCCAGCATTTGATATTGCATATTTCCTAGATATGGGCATCAAGCTAAAATTTTAATATATAGACAAATTCAAAGGTAAAACATTAAGTACTTATTTTAGAACATTTTTTCATTGAAAACACTTAATTATAGTGTATAAGTTTAAGTATAATCCAAAAGTCTTCTTTTCCTATTTGTTAAAATGTGTTTACCATGATTTTTAATCACTCGATTTTGTTGAGTGGTGTAGTGCATGCACTTAATAGTGCGTAATGAGAAGTATATTTTGTTTATCAACTCCATTTACATATAGCATCAGGCTAGTAAATAACATATACTAGTTACATCAAGAGGAATTTGTCTTGTCTTATTATGTTAACTAGCTTAGACGTGCTTAATTTTATTTATGAGCATTAAAATATTATATTTACATCAATAAATTCTTGAATTTTCATGACAAGTCTCTTGTTAGATTGTATGGGCCAACGTTCTTTCAACCAATAAAATGTGTAAAGTAGAGATTAGATTAGTTTTCACCTATCTGGTGGAGGAGACAACGTTTGATTTTATGCTCGTGCTCGTCGATTTCTCTTGCCTGATGCG
Source organism: Avena insularis (assembly GCA_023614405.1). Classification (NCBI taxonomy): domain Eukaryota; kingdom Viridiplantae; phylum Streptophyta; class Magnoliopsida; order Poales; family Poaceae; genus Avena; species Avena insularis. The sequence goes on along the minus strand of CM042693.1, from coordinate 312,586,725 downwards.
CTCTCTTGGGCACTAAGAGGTTAAAGTGAAATTTTAGTCCTATTTGTGTTACATTTCTGGAATTTCACAAAGTATATTAGATAAAAATACCATATGACTTATAATCATACAAACCAAACAAGCCCTATGTAGACAATTCCTAAATCAATAGTTCGTCGTATTTATTTTGGGGGATTTTCAAAAAAAAAAACTTGAATAGGAAAACCGAGGGTTGCAATGCTATGCTCACTCAAATACTACAAGATTTATTGTTTGCTCTAATATTTATTAGATTGTACCACAAGAATGCAGAAAAGATGATTTGTTAGAGGTTTTGTTGCATGGGAAATTGGAAGATGTGAGCTAATCCTCGATGACGTTTTGTTGCATGGGAAATTGGAAGATGTGAGCTAATCAGATGTGATGTGCAGTAAATTATTGTGAAAAATGTTAATGGGTTAATCCTATACTAATAAAAATACCGTCATAGCGGCGTTGACCTCGAACTGCTCGCAACACCTAGGAGAGGGTCTCCTCCAGCTGGTAGAGGTCCGCACAGGTTGCCTTGATGCGCATGGAGCTCCTCCAGCTGGTAGAGGTCCGCATCGAGGAGGCGTCTCGCCCCCTTCGTGAGGAGGTGGCAGCTCTCAAGCTGTTGTTGGCGCGTGGTGGTGATTCTTTGGGGCCAACGGAGGCATTGCCCTTCTGATGGTCTAGGGCTCACCAAAGCACGTGATTTGGTGACATTTGACTCGTCTAAGCAGAAGTCGTCTGTGGTTGAGGATGAGCAACTCTATGGTTGTTTCTCTCCCCGTGGCCCGTCATCGCAGCCTGGTGTGTCGGCTGCCTCTCAGTGCGAGGGCATGGGCTTGATCATGCCTCAGGCGCTTGGCATCGACGCTGTTGTATCTCTCTCGCCTGAGTCCGTCAAGCTTGTGGTTCTCATAGGTGATGGGGTTGATAAGTCAGGAGTGTTGACTCCTTTGCCTGGAGCTGTCGTCGCTAGAGAGATTTGCGATTTTCTTGCCACCTTGGCTGCTGCATGTCCTGGATCCAACAACTCGTTTGGGTATAAGGTTAAGTCCTTGAGAGGTGGCGCTAGACCAAGAGCAGCCTTTGGGAAGGAAAAATCTAGCGAGAAGAGGGGTGCTGCCAGATATACATCTGGAGTCTCTTGATGGCTTCCCCCCTCTTTCTCGGCATATCTTTGTCGGTGCAGTGTAGGAGTGTCGTGGTTGGTGTGTTGTTTCGTGTGGCTATTTGGATCTTCTCTTAGGTTTGGTTGTCCATGTGTGCGGTGGTCGGTGTGTGTGGGCGTTTGCCCGTGTGTTGTTGGTGTTTGGGTGGGCTTGGCCTTGGTGTTGTAGGTTTTTGTCCGGTTTTCTCCTACAAAAACTGAACACCTTCTTCTTAATTAATGGATGGGACAAAGCTTTTGCCTCCATTTCAAAAAAAAAAAAAAATACCGTCATAAAGAAAAAATTCTAATACTCCAAATTTATCTAAAAGAAATTGTAAGCGAAATAGACGACGACTACTACTACTATTAAGTTCCTTTAACAAAAGAGACCCTCGATGACGTTTCCCGTTGGTTGAAACGAAATTATCGCAAGCATTGCTTCCATGCAACGTTGATGTGACCGGTCAGTGCAGGCAAGTACCCAGGTCCCAGGACCCGTTAGGGACAAACAGGGCGAGACAAAACACGGGAGCACGTATACTTATTTATTCTATGATTAAGATTTGATGGCGGGGTTTTGGATCGATCTGACGCGGTTTGGCCTTGGCTAAGCTAGCCGCCAAAAGCGCGAATTAGGCTTGCGCGTCGCCTTAATATAGCAGCTGTTATCAGTCTCGTGAAGGAGAGAACTGGAGATCGTTATTGCACGGTTGGTGCAGGTCGGGCTTTCAGACGTGTGATGATGAGGAATAGTGGGATTGGGACGGGTGAGGGTGTCAAGTTGGTTGACGCAGCTATCTTCGGCCGGGTGTTTGTTTGTTCGTTCAGGGCGCCCGGAACTGTGTGTGATGGAGAAGAAAGCACGCGCAAGATCGGTGGGACCTGAGACCCGTCACCGACTCAAGGAGAGCAATTGCAAGAGTTGGTCCACACACATGAATCTATGAACCAGGTTTCATAGAATTATTTTCCTCTCGCGTCGGTCGAATTCCGGTGCTGTTTTAAATTTGCTGTTCGTTGCGGTGTGCCGTCCTGGTAGTTAGTCATCGATTCCCCTCGCGTTCACCTCAATGTAGAACAAACACAAACGAAACGATCAATCATAACGGAACGGAACAAGACAAGTCTTGGAGGAGAACGACGTCTCGACCGGCCCATCCCAGCGGGGGCAGCCAAATCGGAGAGTTGGCTTCGCTGGCTCCCCGTGCGGGCTGGGACTCACTGGACCACCAATGACTCCAAGTCTTGAATCGACTAGCAACAGGGTAATCAGGTAGATGAACAGATGAGTATTATGTATTTTACCCCCGTGAAAGGTCTACTCAAACCGTACACTGGTAAAACGTTACAATGCTATTTGTAGAACGCTATGTAATCAAAAATTGTATGACCGTGTCAAGTGAAAACAAAACTAAAAAAAATCATTTTTAGGTAGATCGGGGTGAATGGGAACTTTCTTGTGTATGTGATGTAATAATACATAGAAAAAACTCTTACCACACACGGTCCTACTCCCTCTGTTTTAAAATATAAGATGTTTTAGGTTTGTGAAGAAAATGAATCTATACTTCTTTTAGTGTGTAAATTCATCCCAAAGTTGAGTGAACCTACATACTAAAACAAGTCTAGATTCATCTTCTTCACAAACCTAAAACATCTTATATTTTGAAACAGAGGGAGTATAAACCAAAAAATAATCACTAAATTTCTAAGGGTTCAATAATCCTTTCCAAATTTTTGACCTTAGACTGCTATTTTTGACACAACTGTTAAGTTTCTTCATTCCAGATAGGTTTGAGTCAATAAGTATTTTTCAATGGAATGCACAATGCAATTCTTAAGAAAAAACATACTCCTACCTGCAAAAGAATTGAAATCAAAGGAACGTAAATTCTCTATTAATCATAGGCCATATTTTCCTTTAACTTTCTGATAAGTTCAAGTCAATAAGAATTATCCTATGAGATATGCAATGGAATTCTTAGGGAAAACGTACTCCTACCTGACACATTCTTACACATCAAACAAGCATCACCATTTTTTTTCTAATGATCTTAATTCTTCCAAATTTCCTGCAAAAAGAATTTAAATCATGGGAATGTAAATTTAAATTCTACACAGACCATAAAATTTCTGAATCTTTAATAAGAGCCAATAATAATTTTCCTCAAAATATGCTATGTAATTCTAAGGAAAAGCTACTACCAAATTTTTTGGGAGAGAGAATGTTGGTGCTTTGTTGATTAATGAATATCGGTACAAAGTAGCATCCAGATGCAGTCCTAAATTACAGTAGAAATATGACAAACTACAATGCTCACAACTACAAGGTAGAATTTCTCAAGCAAAGAACAGCCGCCAACTCTTTCCAAAGAGTTGTGTCCCCCGGAATTTCATTTAGAGATACATAAACCGTTCTTTTCATCTGCGGGAGAATTTATATACTACCATATCTAAAGCGATTAGATTGGTTTCTCATACTGAAATAAATGCGGTGCTGGTATAGACCACTCCTTGTGCCAACTTTGCAAAAGCCAAAATAGCATGGACGGGCACAGGTTATTTACAATGGGTATTCAAAGTCAGAAGGAAAACCATTAATCACCATCTCGATCGAGTCATGTTGCCGGAGCGAGGAGCTACGCAAATGGAGGCCTCACATGAGTAGTAAGGGAGCAAATCTATTGCTGATATTGAGCTAGAAGGTTCTATGAGGATGCTATGGGCAAGGAGAACAGCTAGATTTTCTAAGCTAAGTGAGTTGAATACTAAGTGATTTTTTATTGACAAAAATAATAGATATTCATCTGAATACCCATGAATACATATGTGCCCGCACATGTAAAATAGATATTCGTCTAGTTTCCGTTGCAAGCGATGGTCACCTAACGAGCGACATACGAAAATGGAGGGTTTATATATGCTAGTGGGGTGGTGGTACCTTGACATATAAAACTCGTAACTAAAGCGCAAAACGACAAAGTAGACGAGATCACGAGGATGAGTGACCCATGGCGGTATAGAGAAATAAGAAAGTAACAATACGAGCCCATTCCGGACTGAACTTGTCGATAACGATTAGCTACTATACTGACCAAAAAAATGGAGAAATTGGTTTTGCTTCTTTGCAGCCGGTCATTGCATTTTATAAAAGTAAACTATAAGGCCGAGCTTGTTCGTGTAAATCTTGTTTGATAAGTATATACATTCAAAACTTCCAAGTTTTTTTTCGTTGTTTTAGTAATTTTAATCTGAAGAATTATACTCCCTCTATTTCATATTACTTCGACGTTAGCTTCAGTTAAGGTCAAGTTTTGTGAAGTTTGGCCATTATTTAGAAAACATATATTAATAATTACAATCGATATTAAAAAAGACCAGATGAAATGTACTAACATATTATATACAGTTGGTATTGTAAATATTTAAATTTTATCATATATACTTGGTCAAATATTATAAAATTTGATTTTAACTATACCTAACATGCGGAACAATACGAAGCGAGGGAGTATTATCGGGCGTCAAAAAGGAAGTAGTATCTGTCAAGCTTCATGCACTAGCCAACGCAACCAAAAGTCCGAACTGATAGAAAGGGCTAGTGCAATCTATTTATACACTTCAACACCCCACTCTCACGTGTGACGGGAAGAAGTCAGCACGTGCAACCAGAAGAGAGCGACGGCGCACGAAACTCACGTATGACTCAAGAGGCCTATACGTGGTCACAGAGAGATCAACAGTAATTTTAGAATAAATTGCAAAAGCCAGGATTCGAACTCGAGACCTTAGGCTCTGATACCATGTCAAGCTTCATGCACTAGCCAACGCAACCAAAAGTCCAAACTAATAGAAATGACTAGTGCAATCTACTTATACACTTCAACAATATCAAGCATAGCGTCGTAGTGAAAGTCTCAAAGTAAGGTAGCAACAGCAGCTGCGTACGTACGGTTACTAGAAACGCGGAACATGTAAGTTGGTCTTGTACTCTTGTGGATAGACATGGCAGATTGCCCGATTATAGTATCATGCGCTACACCAGCGGAGGTCGTTGCCTACTCGCTCCGTCAAAATATAAGATGTTTTAGCTACATGAAGCAAATGTATCTAGACTATTTTTAGTATATAGGTTTACTCAAGTTTAGAGTAAATCTAGACACTAGAAAAAAGTCTAGATACATTTTCTTTATAAATCTAAAATATCTTATATTTTAAAACAGAGGGAGTAGATTGCATCAGAAGTGACGTGTGCCCTATCTTGTATACACTATATACGACGTAGCTGTCAGTTAGTACGCGTGTCTTCTTTTTTGTCCATGAATCTTTTAAGTGTTGTTCACCGGTTGCTGCTAGCTTCTTTGAATATAGATAGTAGAACTGGCAACTTTCGACTATGGAATTTCCGCAGCCTTGTTTAGAGAATTTCAATTCTTAAGAAGTCCCTTTGAATTTAGATAGTACAACTGGATGTCAAACTCCTATGAATACGACAACATGCCCTTCATAGAAAACTAGTATGAGCTCAAATTGCATATAGTGTAAAAAAGCAGAGACATAAGGTTTGCCTCCCTCATTACTACCTGTAATAGGCCCTAGCCAACCCGCCTCCTGGGAGCTTTCCCGCGCGCGCGGCCGTCGTCCGTTCGATGAGCCTTGCACAGTGCGCGCGCCGTGCCGCTTTGTTCGCTAGCCGTCGGATGTCGTTGTTCGTTTTGCACCTCTTCCTTTCGCCGATGGGGCAATGACGCCTGGGTCCATACGCGCTCGGGCCCGCATGTTATCGACGGCCGCCTAGGGTCGTGCCCGTGCGTGAGCCCCTCGTCCTCGGTCCACTGTTCCCCTCGCCCTGTCCGCCCCGCCTCCTCCTTGCTTCACTGTTCTTCTCCCCTCCTGGCCACTCCGCCTCCCCCCAGGCCCCTCCCGACCACCGCCCCGTCCTCGGCCTCGCCCTGTCCGCCCCGCCTCCTCTGTTCCCCTCGCCCTGGTCACTCCGATGTTCTTCTCGCCCTGGCCGCCTCGTTATATTAATTAAGAAGAAGTTTTATAGTCTCACCCCGGGCGGCGCTTCAAGACCCAGCCTCAAACTTGATCTTGGTGATGATTGCGGGCTACCACAGAAGCGATATTATGATAAAAAAACTCCCGCATTTCTCTCGTCCCAAATCTCGCGGGATGTGAGTATCGGTAGCGATGCCACCACATTCCCCCTTGAATTGTTTAAGTTGGTGACCTGAGTCCACCAATCTTCATCTATTCTCATTCCTTGGTGGTTTGCCGTTCTCCCTTCATACTCTCTGTCCATAACGTAGTATGTTTTGGCAAACTATTATGGAACAGAGGATGTATGTTATTAGGTACATCAAATGTCATTGTTCTTGGACCGCCATGGAAACATAAGCTTAAGTAGATGTAGTTCACCAATATATGGGCCTCCTTTGCACCGGCGAAGTTCAAATTTTTGCGGGCCAACAGGTTCTCGACACGCTCCCCTTACACCGCGTGCTTTGCGGGCCGCACGGTCCTCCCTGGAGCCAGCAACGTGTGGGACTCCTTTGTACTTCCTCCATTTCAAAATATAAGATGTTTTAGATTTGTAAAGAAAATGAATCTAAACTCTTTTAGTATGTAGATTCATCCAAAAATTGAGTAAACCTATATACTAAAACAAGTCAAGATTCATTTTCTTCACAAACCTAAAACATCTTATATTTTGAAACGGAGGAAGTACCAGTAAAGTTCAATTTTTTGGGTGGCTTGCGGTGGGAGGACGTTGCTGGATGGCGGATCGTCTTCAACGGTGGGGTCTTCCAAACCAGGGGACATGTCCCTTGTGCGAGCTGCATGGGGAGACCCTGAACCACCTCCTGCTGCAATGTTCCTTTGCTCTTACAGTGTGGTTTCTGGTGTTGAGGCGGGAAGGATTACATCGCCTTAAAGCAGGTACAATGCAAAATGCTTAGGAGGGTGCTTAGAAAATAAACCGGTTTTTCTTTTAGCACCGGTGCTTATTTATACTAGATAGATGCCTAACTAAGCATCTCTTCTATAGAAATAAGCACCAATGCTTAGCAAAATGGTTGGTTTATTTTTGTAAGCACTCCTCTAAGCACCTCCCATTATACATGCTCTTATGCCCTCAGTTGTGTCCATCCTTGCTGACTGGTGGCCGACCTCCTTCTCTAGGGTGGGGGCCTCGTCACGACGACAGGTGAACTCACTTTTGTTGCTGGTGCTCTGTGGCGTCTGGATGTAGCGGAACGCCCAGGTGTTCGACCATCACGCGAGTGAAGCTTCTACTATTGCTTCCTGGCTTACTAGTGAAAGGAAGGAATGGTTAGCTTGTAGAAGTGGATCGGCTAGAGGTGCGGGATAAGTGCTATTTTTCTTTCGACGGCCGGGCCCAAAATAGGCGTCGGGTGGTGTGAGTGGTGTGGTGACCCTAGTGTCAGGGGCTGCCCTTGTAACTTCGGTCTTACGTATGCATTCGCTATTCTTTCCTCGGTCCACTTAATAGAATGATACGAAGATCTTCTGCACGTTCTCAAAAAAAAGTTCACTAATATGCAGTTTGTCGCAAATGCTCCAATATCGATCATTGGTGTCAAGATTATACAAATATATATACATCTATAATTCATAATAAGTACTTATCAGGAATTGTAGAAATTTTACTTGAGAAGGTTTTAAACTAGCCATTCAGCTGATAAACTAGCCGGTCATGTCGTCTACTTCCTCCGTTTCAAAATATAAGATGATTTTGTTAATTTGGTAGAGTGACAGCTAAGTACGTTACTGAGATCTATAAAACATAACTGAGATGATATTACTGGTTCGAGCTTGGAAGGTTCTACATGATGGTTATGGATAGCAAGTAACCGGGAAGGTCAGCCTCCACTTACTAAGTACAGTATATTGAGAGACAGTCATCGTCTCCTCAATAGACCAACTTGCAGATATCTTCACTAAACCTCTCCCCTTGCCAGCATTTTAGGAATGTCGTCGCAATGTTCACCTCGTTGACTCGGTTACGAATTAGGGAGGGTGTTAGTATATGTATATTGGTGGCGTGCGTCTACATACTACCGTATGTTGTACACAATTAGGTATTATACTATATTTGTAACTCAACCTGAGATCGATAGGCCACGCCTCAGAGCGTCGAGCCATCCCACCATACTGAGCAACCTCGCTTAGTAATCGTACATTGTTCATGTATACAATTCCCATGTTCAGGTGCTTGTACAAACAGGGAATGTGGAAATAATGAACAAAAGAACAAGCACGAGAATTCCCAGTGGATGGCATCTACTAAGATCTAGGAATCAAACCTGCTACTTCTGTACGTCCTTGTAATCGAGTAAGCACCTTGATACTAATTGAGCTATGTTTGTATTAAAGATCTCAATCATGGATCAAGTTGCTTCGTGAGATGGTGGAGAATGTACTCTGGGATCCTTTCAAATAGCAGAGACAGTACCTAGAGGCCCAGGCTGGTCTGAAATTTGGTGCATCCATTTTCCTGTGACCTTCCAATCCCACGCACGCACTATTAAATATGTGTAGGCTAGAGAATGGGAGAGAAGGCATGTTAAGATCAGTAGAAATTTGAAGCAAGCCAACCAAATCAAGGGCATGTTAAGATCAGTAGGAATTAAACTTATATCACCAAACAAACTGAACAACAGATGGAGGAAGTAATCCCAATCCAAAAGGAAGACGAGGTCGACACGGAACTAATGGCGATCTCAAACAAAATAAAAGGTGAGTCCGATAATGTTGAGGGTGCCGTGGGTCGTCGTGGACCATTTGGCCAACTCACTATGGCACGTCCAGGAATCAGAGGCACTTTTCTTAGAGGCACTTTTTCAAACTGCCTCTGATATGCTATGCTGTACTCTGAACTGTTCCTGATGTGCTCTGATATGCTATGCTGTACTCTGAACTGTTCCTGATGTGCTCTGATATGCTGTACTCTGAACTGTTCCTGTTATTACCTAGTTTGTTTGTTTGAATGTTGGTATAGTAACTAGTATCTTGCTATTGGTTACACAGGAACAAGTTGCTAAGTTTATTCATCTATTTGTACAATGGATAAAACTTGGATGAGTGCTGCTAGATCCAGTACACAGTTTGCAGATGGGGTTAGGGGTTTCATTCAGTTTGCAGCTACAAATTCTGGTTTTAGCCAAAAGATTGTCTGCCCATGCAAACTTTGTTGTAACATCTCTAGGCAAAGTTTAGAAGATGTTGAAGACCATATAATATCTGTAGGATTCATGCCTGGGTATACAACATGGGTATACCATGGGGAATCAGTAGATTGTGCTATTCCTACTGTACAACCCAATGAATCAGTAGAATTGCCTTTAGGAAGTGATGAGATGGATGAGATGATGTTGGGTTCTCATGATATGTACAACAATAGCTCTTTAGGATCAGATACACAAGTTGACAGTGATGATACTGATGATGACTCTGAAGAAACAGATGAAGCTGATGAAGAAGCTGATGAAGAAGCTGAGGCATTCAAAAAGTTAGTTAATGATGGCAGACAAGAATTATATGCAGGATGTAAAAAATTTACAAAACTGCAATTTCTTGTGAAGCTGATGAACATAAAGAACACCAGGGGATTAACCAGAGCTACATTTGAAGATGTGCTGCAGCTATTTAGGGATGTCCTACCAGAGGATACAACTCTCCCTATGAATTTTCATGAATCCAAACAGTACATCAAATCTGTAGGGCTGGGGTATGACACATATGATGCATGCATTAATGACTGCATCATATATAGAGGAGACAATATCAATGCATCTTTATGTCCATTATGTAATGCATCCAGATGGAAGATTGTGAAGGAAATTGGTGGTGGCAAAAGATTTAGCAAGGTTGCTCAAAAGGTGGTCAGGCATTTCCCATTGAAGAAGAGAATTAGAAGATTATTCATGTCAAGCAACACAGCCCCACTTATGAGTTGGCATGTTGATGGTAGGATCAAGGATGGTCTTATGAGGCATCCTGCTGATGCACCAGCTTGGAAGCATTTTGATGCAAAATATGAGTGGTTCAGTAAAGAAGCTAGAAATATTAGGTTTGGACTGGCAACTGATGGTTTCAATCCATTCAGAACTATGAACCTGTCTTACAGCATCTGGCCAATTGTACTGATTCCATACAATCTTCCAGCAGAGAGTTGCATGAAAGAAAACAACTTCATTTTGTCAGTTATTATTCCTGGTAGGAAGGCACCAGGGAAAGACATAGACATTTACCTGCAGCTAGTTGTTGATGAACTGAAAGTGTTATGGAAGGATGGTCTTTGGACTTTTGATTCTCATGTAGGAAGGAAATTCAGGGTGTATGCTGCACTGCTATGGACAATTAGTGACTGGCTAGGCCGGGGAATTCTTAGTGGAGAGTATTGTTGTTTGCTCCCACTGCTGGGTACATGTTCCAAACGTTTAAAACATGGACACGAAGCATGCTACCTACTAGGATGTTTCTACCTGTAGACCACCCATTTAGGAAGGATAAAGACTCATTTGATGGCACAACTGAAGACAGGGAACCTCCAATTCAGCCATCAGGTCATGAGATTTCAGAAATGACAAAAGGCATTCACACCATCTATGGGAAAACACAGAAACAACAAAAGTCTAAGAAGAAAAAGAGACAAAGAGATGAAGGGGAGGAAGATATCAGTCTTGGAAGATGTGCACACTGTAGAGTCAACATTCAAGAAGAGAAGCATCTTTTTCCATCTTGAATATTGGGAACATTTGCTGGTTCGACATAATTTGGACTCAATGCATATAGAGAAGAATGTGTTTGATAATATTGTTCACACAATTTTACAAGTGGACAACAGGTCCAAAGATAATGTGAAAGCAAGACTGGATATGAAAAGATTTAAAATCAGAACACATCTCCATGTTGATGAAACTCAAGAGAAACCAGACTTGCCTGAAGCAATGCACTACATGAATTCAGATAATAAGAAGGTATTCTGCTCAGTTGTGAAAAATGCAAGGTTTCCAGTAGACTATGCTTCAAACATGGATGGGAAGGTCAGGTTAGATGAGAAAAAATTAGTTGGGCTAAAAACTCATGACTGCCACATAATTTTTGAAGATGTATTTCCTTTAGCTATAAGTAGAACCATGCCTGCCCCTGTTGCTCTTCCACTAATTAATCTTAGCAAGTACTTCAAGAAAGTTTGCTCCAAAGTCATAGATCCTACTGAGATGCAAAAGTTGGAAGAAGAAATTGCTGAAACAATGTGTCAGCTAGAGCAGATTTTTCCACCATCATTCTTTGATATAATGGAACATCTTGTCATCCATCTTGCAAGTGAAGTGTTGATAGGTGGACCAGTGCAATTCAGAAACATGTGGTCTACAGAGATGTTTGTTGGGAAGTGTAAAGGGATGGTACATACTAGAAGACATCCTGAAGCATCAATAGCTGAGGGATATATATTTGATGAGAGCTTGGATTTTTGTGCAAGATATCTGGAAAATTCCAACAAAGAGACAATGCATACTGATGATAGCACAACTAGCAGTCCAGACACTAATATATATTTAAGAACAATTGGAAGACTGCATTTCAAGTAGATGAGCTAGATCACATTTCATGGACACAAGCTCAAAGGCATGTGTTGCTTAGTTATCCAAATTACTAGGTTTGCAAATGAGCATATCACAATGCTACAAGGCATGTAAGGAAAAGTAGAAGAGAAGTTGAAGTTGCTCACCACCAACAATTCCTGAAATGGTTTATTGAACAGGTGCATTCTTTAATGCATAAAGGAGTTGAACTACCACAAGATGTTGTTCTACTTGCACAAAAGCCTTTCATGATGGTGAAGAAATACAACAGCTACATGATTAATGGCTATACATTCCACACAAGAAGCCATTCTGCTGGAAAATCTTCCCAGTGTGATGGAGTTTCAACTCTCGCAAAGACATTAAGTTATTCAGTAGATCACACATTAGGAGATGGTCAAATTTGTGGCAGGATCCATGAAATAGTTGAATTGAATTATTCAAACACAGCTAGTGTAGTATTATTCAAGTGTGAATGGGTTAAAGATACTGGAATTAGAGTAGATGAATTTGGAATAACTGAAGTCAACTTCAATCATGTAGACAAAGGGGAAATTCTTTCATCTATGCCATTTATACTAGCTAGTCAAGCAAAACAGGTCTACTATTTGCAAGATCCAATTGATAATGAATGGTTTGCTGTTGTGTCTAGGTAATTTGATATAGTTCTATTGTTTCTTTTGTTTGCTGGTTTGATTCTGTTGAACATGATAATAAAGTTCTATTGTTTCTTCTGCAGGGACTGCTAACATGGACAGTCAGAGAAGTAGGCTAAATGAGGTTAACATGCAACTGATGAAACTTGGTGTGCCACCAACACAGATAGAAATCAAGAGTGGAGAAATTTTTACAAGATTTCTTGAGGAAGCAAGGATAAAAGGAATATACAAAGAACCAGCAGAAGTAAGAATCTAATTTATGCCATTCTAATTTATGCCATTCTAATATGTGATTTATGTGAAAGCATATGAAGCACCTAATTTATGTCATTCTAATATGTGATTTATGTTCCTGTCTTAATTTAGAACAACATGATATATGAAGAAATAGATGTGGTAGAAAATGAGGATGAGGATGATGATGGTAGTGAACAGTATGATAGTGATGCTACTACTCATGATGAAAATGAAGAAGGTGATATCAATCAACAGTTACAGGAAGGTTAGTTTTAGGTTGCCTTCTCCTCTTGTTAATTTAGGCAGTTTATTTGAATATTGTGAAATGGATGACACATTGGTTAATTTAAATACTTGTTACATGACAACAGCAGAGAAGTCTGTGAGAGGGCCCACTAAGTTGAAAAGATTCTGGAAAGAGTATGATCCAAGAAACAAGATCAGCTTGGAATTTAACAGCAAAGGCCAACCTTGTGGGTTCAAAACTTGCAGGCTCACAAATTTCATTGCTTCTTTAGTTAAGGGAAAAGAAATTTCTTTGGCAGCTACCAATTGGAGCAAAGTTCCTGAATATGAAAAAGATAAGCTATGGAAGACAGTTAAGGTAAAATCTCTTAAATTAACTGGATTGTAGTTCTGAACAATGTTTTTTGCCTGCAAATTACTAATGTTGCCTAACTGTAAACACTTTTGCAGTATTTCTTTGAAATACCAGATTGTTACAAGTGCTGGGTGTTGATATCTGCTAGAAAGAAGTGGAAAGATTACAAGTGCTATTTGAAGAGAAAATTTTACAAGGATGAGTTGTCACTCAAAAGCAACATTACCAATGGATGCAAATCCAGGATACCTCCTGCTCAGTGGGTTTGGCTATGTAAATTTTGGAGAACACCAAAGTCTAAGGTATACTAAAGTAGTAATGCTGGATATACTATTTTTTTCAACCTGCTTGTGCTAATTCATACTATAGGCATTAATGTATAATTTCTTGCTGTAATGTAGGCATTAATTATGAAGAACAAAGAGACGAGAAATTGTCAAGCAAATGCAGTTCATACAGCTGGTACTAGAAGTTTTGCAGTAGTACAGGAACAAGAAGTAAGTTAATTGTGGATTTGTTGCATACTTGAATATCTAAAATTTTCAAAGATCACAGTATGATAGTTTTCCATGAATTTCAGGAAATAAAAGAAGGGAGCAAAATATCCAGAGCTCAGCTTTACAGAATTACACATACAAATAAGGATGGGAAACCAGTTGATGAATTTTGCAAGAAAAAGATTGTAAGTAATAATGTAGTATATATTGAATTTTGTCATGTCCACATACATATTATATATTGAAAACTCAATAAACTGTTCTGAGCTACAATTCTGAGCTATCAATACTTCAATAAACCTGCATCCATGTTTGTAATGTTGCAAACATGGATTCAATGTTGTAACTTTTTTGTTTATCTTTAGTTTGAGTCAATCTTGCAAATATCCATTACATGTTCCTCATTCTTTGTAATGTTGCAAACAGGAAGAGATAAATGTGAAGTTTGTGGACAACCCAAACTTGATACATGAGGAAGAAAATGAGGAAGATTTGTATTCAACATTGTTTCCAAAGGCTAAGAAGTCAAGTATCATGGATTAGGGCTCACTGTTGGTGGAAAGAATAAAGGAGAAGTCAAGTGGCTCTATCTGCTCTACATGATGTTACACAGGAAAACAAAAATCTCAGGGGTGTTGTAGAGAAGCTTGTAGAAACTCAGTCAAGTTTGGTAGCCAGAAGTGATAAGCTAGAAGAGAAGTATTGTCAGATGATGGAGCTATTTCAAACATCACAGAAGAGAATGAAAGAACATATTGAAGAACCTCTTGTTGAAGAATCAGAAGGATTTGACAAGATGAAGAACAGTGGTCAGGAGGAGAAGAAAGCAGTAAATGACAAGAAAAGGAAAAGGCAAAGGGTAGAAGAAAAGATTGGAAATGAAGTTAATCTTGCGAAGAATGAAACTACTGAGGTAAAATAACTACTGCTTGTACATGTGTCAATAAGAAATCCTTGTACGTGTGTTTTTTCTTGTACGTTGTACCTCTTGCTGACTAGGAATTTAACTAAATGCAGGTTGCTATGATAAAGAAAATTAAACTAGAGAAAGCTCAAGAGATGAAGAAGTCAAACATTTGCAGCACCATCCCAAAGCCCAGAATAAGTAGAGGAATGGAAGTTGTCTTGACTTCACCAAATTCTTCTAACCTTGCAGCTCTTGGAACAATTCAAACTGCAGATATAAATGCAGTTGGTTTAGATGGAGATCCACTAAGTGATTATGTGGAGGTCATGGTCAACATTGTCTACCGTGATACAACCGTACTGCCTAGACCACTTGGGAGAATGACAAGGATGGGAAATGCGCAAGCTAAGTGCATTCCATGGCCAAGGAATCATGTTAGTATTTCTTAAACTTTGTATGAAAAAAATCTGCTCCTACTCAGTCAAGGTGCTCCTACTCAGTATGTCTTAAATATGTGCAGGTTACATTAAGAGATTTATATGAAAAAAATCTGCAAAACAAAATTAATAGACAAAACTCAGTCAAGGTGCCAGGGAAGCCAGGAGCTAATAAGAAATCTGATCCTACTGAACAGGCATGTGCAGTATGATTATAGAACTCAGCAGTTATCACTCAGCAGTATTGTTTATGCTTCTGCTCCTACTAACATATTGACTCAGCAGGGTACTGGTGCACAAGGAACAACTCTTGAAGCAAATGCTGCTGCTGTTTATGCTTCTGCTACTGCTACTGCTTCTGCTAACACAGAGTCTCAAATGAATGAAAAGGTATGTTACATATACTGCTTCTGCTCCAGCACTATCTGAACTGTTTCATGTACTAATACATGAAAAAATGTGCAGCTTCTGGATGAACCAGTCAGCAAAGTAATTGTGGAGGAACCAGTCATGATCCAGGCAAAAGGTAGAGTGAAGAAACCAAATTCCAGAAACCAGAAACAAACTGCTGCTTCTGCTAACACAGAGTCTCAAATGCATGAAAAGGTATGTTACATGTACTGCTTCTGCTCCAGCAATATCTGAACTGTTTCATGTACTAACACATGAAAAAATGTGCAGCTTGTGGATGAACAAGTCATGAGCCAGGAAACAAAGATCAAGAAACCAAGATCAAGAGTACCGAAGCAAACTGCTGCTCCTGCTGCTATAGCTACAACAGATTCGCAATTACCAGACAAGGCAAGTTACAGTTGTAAACTATTACAGTTGATCAGAATATTACACTGACAACAGTATAAACTAAAAAATGTGCAGATTCTGGATGAACCAGACATGAGCCAGGCAAAAGTTAGAGAAAAGAAACCAAGATCAAGAGTACAGAAGCAAGATGCTGCTCCTGCTGCTACAGATTCAGTACCACACAAGGTAAGTAAACTCCTAAACTAGTCTGAACAATGCATACTACTGTTGAACTAGCTGCTCCTTTTGTTGAAAATGTTGAACTGTTGAACTGTTGAACTCAGACAAATCTTAACAATGCAGACTGATGATATTGCATGGTCTCAAACTCAGACAGCTCAGACAAGGGATTGCCAAGCAGCTGATGATATTGCATGGTCTCAGTTGTAAGATATGGCTGTGAACAATGGTTGTGGGATATGACTGTAAGATATGGCTGTGAACAAATGTAAGATATGACTGTAAGATATGACTGTAAAATATGACTGTAAGATATGACTATAATGTGGTTTGTAATATATGTGGTTTGTAATATGACTGTAAGATATGACTATAATGTGGTTTGTAATGTGGTTTGTAATATATGTTAGCCATCACATGCGGGCCACTGTAATATGACTGTAAGATATGACTTTGATTTCAATTAATGTGAGCCATTTTGTAATATATGTCACTGTAGTACACATTTTCTTTTGGCTAGGATTTAGAGGCACTATGGATAGTGCCTCAAAAAGCTGGTTTTTAGAGGCAGTATGGATAGTGCCTCAAAAAGCTGGTTTTTAGAGGCACTATGGATAGTGCCTCAAAAAGCTGGTTTTTAGAGTCACTATGGATAGTGCTTCAAAAAGTTGGTTTTTAGAGGCACTATTCATATTGCCTCAATTGACTAGGATTTAGAGGCACTCTAATTTGTGCCCTAAGTTGGTTTTTGAGGCACTAGTCATAGTGCCTCAATTGGCTAGGATTTAGAGGCATTAGTCATAGTGCCTCAATTAACTATGATTTAGAGGCATCTTTTAAAACTGCCTCAAAAAACTTTTACCTACACGACCGTCCCCGGCGCTTTTTTTAGTGTCTCAAAAACTAAATTGTGACACTAATTTAACTATTGGAGGCACTTTAGAGTGCCTCTGAATACTGTACCTGCCATAGTGACTGTCACGCAGCAACGGCCTGAAACAGTCCGGGGCAGGAAGGGGAACTGGAGCAAGCGAACAAGAAGCGTGATGAATGGGATGGGAACATGCATGCGTAAAGAAAAGAAAAACGGGCAGAGCGAATGAAGTCAAAAAGCAGGGCCGGCCATGTCATGCAATGCATGGATGGATGATGTAGCGGAGCCGCAGGGCCATGCACGTCGGTGTCAAAATGGAACCGGACAAATCATCGTCGTCTCGTGCGCTAGCTTGTCAAAGCCAACGGCCAACATGAAAATATTTTATATTGAAAACGGATGGAGGAGTAATACGATTAATGTCAAGAAGATATAAGTATAGACACCACTTCTGTAGCTACTTGGATAATAGAGCAAACCAATTGGGTAAGAACAACTAAAACGGCTTACAATAGCCCCAAGCCTTTTAAAGGTTTTGGATGTGTTGTGCAAAGTTAAACTCTAGTTACGGACCGGGACTAAAGGCTGTGCACGTGACAACGTAGCAGTACGAGGGAGGGGGTGGTCTTTAGTCCCAGTCCGTATTACGGGCCGGGACTAGTTTCTTTTTGCCGTGGCAATATTTTACCAATTCGGCTGCCGCGGCAGCCGATGGGGGTTTCTGCCGCGGCAGAGTTTTGGGGTCATTTTCTGCCGCGGCAGCCAATCGGGGTTTCCGCCGCGGCAGAGTTTTGGGAACATTTTCTGCCGCGGCAGCCGATGCGAATTTTTGTCGTGGCAGAATTTTAGGGCCGATTTCTGCGGCGGTAGCCGAATGAGGGGTTCTGCCGCGGCAGGAGGATAGGTAGAGGAGGGTTGCGTTTGGCGTAAAGTGACATGCAATAAAGAAACCCATTATACACAACATCGTCATAATTATATAGATATAATTCTACATTACATAAATATATACATAAATGGAGATCATAACCCGTCTATTCGGTTACAAGTTCATTAAATCACGGGTAGACGGAGGTATGGTATTTTCCTTCCGGGTTTATGACATGGTCAACAAGAAATCCCGCCAATTCCTCTTGAATTGCTACCATACGCTTCCTTGGATCGAGATTCTCCTGCAATCTTTCTAACTATATATAAAAGAAGGAGGTCAATATGAATATCAATAGTCATAACAAATATTATGAATGACACTCAACAAAAATTATGAATATATTGCTCACGTACTTCTAAAAATGTCCCTCCGTCCCGCTCACTGACCTCGGAGCGAATGTACTCGCACACGAAGTATCCACATAGATTAGTACCTGGTGGCTGCCTCTCGCACTTTACGACAAAAGGTTTCAATCAAATAATAATCAAGCATGACATGATGGTACCGAAACTAGAATTGAAGAGATGCGCGGATCTAGCTCGTACCGATGAAAACTAAGCTCGTCTTTAAATTCACCAACCGTAGCATTGGTGAAAGCTTTCCAAACCCTGCCCGACAAAAAAAGTGTTATTAGTTACTTGATATCTCAGGATATATATATGAACGAAAGAGACCGATATAGTGTGATAATGACTGAAATTACCTCTGGAGCGCATCTTTAATGAATGCGTACTCTGATTCTTCTTTCATTAGCGAGTCCTTGATTTCAACTCTTACAGCGTCAACTTCAATGGTTAGCAGAATCCAGTGATAGCTGCGCACGTTTATATACGTCAGTAACTCATCAATTACACTTAGCAGAATCAAGTGATCTGTATAAGGCAGTAATACTCTTACCTGTAGTTGTAGAGAAACAATATTCTTCATTTGTAATGTTGCCTCAATAAAACCCTTAGCAAGTTACGCTCCGTGTCTTTGGGGTATTCCATTAGCAATCTTTGATTAAACCGGTGTGGGTCGATGAACCCAGTGTCAAAGATTTTCTTCCGGTCACATTCATCGCTCTTCATTCTGCATAATAGCATATAGTGAAGATAATTACATGCAATAAAAGAGCTGGGTTAGATACTTTATCATAGAATAAATGAACCACTTACAGACAATAGGTAGCAAGAAGACTCAAGTCAAGGGCATCTTGTTTGAATAACATATAGAATTCCTCAAAATAAATTTGCAACTGGTCTTTACCATTAAAATGCTCACTTGTAATTTTCACAAGCAGCGCTTACAATTGATCTTCTTTATCGCATGTAGAGACTTTATCGTACCACTCATGCAGTCTTTGCATTTGAGTTGGTAGAAATTTGACCTCATCAGGTCTAACCAGAGTATTACCGTATTCATATCTCCATGCAAATTCCTCTTGTATGGGGATATGCCCGCCTAGCGCTTGATCAAATGTAGTATTAGCACCTTTGGCAAATTCTATTGCTATATTATTCTGATGATCAGTATTGGATAACACCTTGAGCGGGGCGATCGTTTTGTTTGCCTGCATTCCGAGTTGCGCAACCTCTCTTTTCCCGCTGCTTACAGTAGTATTTCCTGGAGTATTACCGCTGCTTGCAGTAGTATTTCCTGAATTCTTCCTACCAATTCTCAGCAGACAACGTTTGTAGTCATCAGCCTTAATTATCTCATATTACGATGTTTGCTCAAGAAACCCCTGAGCCCACTTTTTGGCTTTCGAATCAAATATTTGTTTTGGCTTGGGAGCTTTGGGTGCAAAGAAGGCTTTAACTTGGACATCACTGATCGCTTTGGTTTTCTCATCAGTCATCTTGTAAGGTAACTTGGGAGGAGGCGGCGGGATTTTCTTCACCTTTTTACCTTTGACTTTCTTCTGACTAGTATTTATACTAGTTGACTGAGAGACCGCCTTCTTCGTCTGACACGACGGCGGCAGAGTGGGCTGATGCAGCGGGGGAGGAGTGGGTTGATGCGGCGGTGGACTCGCGCTATGGTGGTCGTCCCACTCCTCATGTGGACTTGCTGGAGCGGCAGACTCGGCTGATGCGGAGGAGACGGTGGTGGCTTGGGTGAGCCTGGAAACACGATGTATTTCTTGCGCCATAGAATGATAGAGCCCCTGACTTCTCCTAGCGTGCTCTCATGTTCAGGTCCAGGGATGTCAAGTTGTAGTGATTCATATTGTGGTAGAATCTCATCCACCCCGACACGAGCATAGCCATCTGGAATCTCTTTGCAATGCCAGCGTGCTTCAGGTTCATAAGATAAAGCATAGCCGAGAGACGCCTTGAAGGATAAGTTCATCACTCCCACATGCAGCTCGCAGCTTGTCTTCTCAGTGATATTGTCCACGGGATAGCGATCTCTTAGATCGGCCGCCGTGGAAGCGACACTGCTTCTCCGCTGAGATGAGACACCGACACTTTCTTCTAGCCGCTGATGAGTTGGTTGGCCCTTCTTTGGCGCATTTCAGCTTCTGTTGCTCCTTTAGCATGGCATATATTTCCTCGTTCTTTCTTTCCACGATACGCAACCGGGATGCTTCCTATATCTCCTTCTGCTTCTTTACCCTCGCTCTGCTTCTATAGGATTCAGTGTCCTGAGGAAACCCAGTCTTCCATGTCACAGAAGGTCCAAAGCCTCGTGTTCATCCTGGTTTTTCAGGATTCCCGAGGGACTTTGTGAGCTCGTTGTTCTCTCTGTCGGGTTTGAAGTCACCCTTTTTAACCTCCTCAATTGTTTTAACAATTTCTCCATGGGGTGTAGCAACATTGGACTTTTTATCGAATATTAACTCCCATGTTTTCATGTCATACTTTGCCCTATGGGCAAGTAACCAATTCCTTACTCTGATGGGCCAGTCCTCTGTAGCTGGAGTGAGCTCTTGGGAACGCAAGGCTTTCTCGGCTTCCTCCCACTTAGGAACGGAAGTTCTGTAGCCACATGTCCGCATCGTATGGTGATATTTCTTTTTTGCAGCATTTTCTTTATTCTTTGTGGACCTTTTTTTTGCTATTGCTGATTTTTTGTAGTCTAGAAATCTTTCCCAGTGAGGCCGCTGCTTCTCTAGTGAGTCCTCGAATGCTGTAACTTGTCCTTCCTCGAGATATTCATTGTACAATCTTTTCTTATAGTTATTAAACTGTTGTGCCATCTTCTTAAGAGCGAAACGCTTAACTTTGGACCTCATATCATCTATGGCCTCCTTAGTCTCTAAGACTGGTAGGGTGAAATGGCGAATGAGCTTATCCCATAGTATGTTTTTGTATCTGTCCTCGACATAACTCATAGAATATTCATCGGCCTTTGCTGGCTTATTCCAGTTGATAATGTTGATCGGGACGTTGTCCCTAACAACAAATCCACTCTTTATGGGAAGCAACGGTACGCCCACTGGAGAGACCTCAACAATTATGAGATGCACATCATCGGGAATCCCTTTGGCCGGTCCTCGTTTACTATTTTTAACTGACTTGGTCGATGTGGATGTCTAAAATAAGAAATAACATTCATTAATATATATACACACATAAATCAATTAATGCATTTATCTACTAGTGATCAAGAGGCTTAAGAAACTCGCCAGACTTTGTCAAGGCTGGTCCATCATTTTCCAAGCCATCATCGAAATTAAAACTAGTATGCGCTTCAACTTGAGGTTCTATCTCTATTCCCTCACCGGACTCATTTAGAAACTGTGAGCCATCTTCTGCTCCACAGTCTTCTTCCCCACCCTGATCGACGAGCGTTCCATCCTGATAGGGGAGCGGTCCTCCACGACCCAGTATCATATCGAATAAAGGCTCTTCACCTTCTCTATTGTTGAAGTGATCCATAGAATCACTGCTATGACATAATGTGCATATATGAGTAATAAAATTATATAACATCTCGAATGACAACAAAAGTATTAATATCATATAACATCTCGAATAACATCTCAGAAAACAACAAAGAAGTTATAATACATCTTGAATAACGACAAATTAGTAATATCGTATAAAAACTACATCTTGTCTGATAACATCGCTCAAACTCAACGTCGACTACCGGATCCTAAGCCGCGGGATGTGACCAACCAAATAGTCGAAACCATCACCGGACTATAACTAGGGTGAGATCCCTGAATAACCTGCCAAGTATGGGGGTCCACCCTAGCGTCCAACATCACCATATAGCGACGGACGTGCTCGTCCTCCTCCCTAACGCGACGTCGTACCACCTCCTCGGGGTCGGCTCCCTCTACACGCTGCCTAGGCCACGTGACCTCCACCAAAGAAGATCCGGGTCGACGACGACACCCGGATTCCTCACCAAGCTACGCGTCCCTGACGGTAGCACCTCCGAGTGCCAGCCTGGCAGACCCCAGTCTCGTACAACACCGCTAGAGCGTAGTACTCCCTCGCTCTGGCCGAGTTGGCTACGAGGATGCCCGGGCATATCCTAAAGTAAGTATGAATTTGACCAAAATAATGCGGTAAATAATTATATTCTAATAATAGTAATAATTTCCTAAATATTAGCAGTAATATTCGAAATACTAACAAATATTATATACAAATCTCTAAATATCCTAAATACTAACTAATAGTATATACAATCCATAAATATCACTAAATTAAATAATAATATGTCTAAAGAAAATTATATATCAAACTAAAATATCCTTAAATATTATATATAATAAAAACTAAAATATTCCTAAATCCCTAAATAATATACTAACAAATTTATATCTAACTAAGATACATCTAAACTATATACTTAAAACTAAACAATGATATATCTAAATTATATACTAAAATAAATTATGTATACTTAAAACCAAACAACGATATATATATATCTAAATTATATATACTTAAAACTAAAGAATGATATTTCTACATTATACCCTAAACTAAATTATATATACTTAAAACTATAAATATATATCTAAATTATATACAAACTAAACTAAATTGAAAAAAAGAAAAAAAGAAAAGAAAAAACACTTACCGTTGAGGGCGTGGCGGCGACCACGCAGAGCGGCAAGAGTGACGGTGATGGGAACGTTGAGGAACGGCGACAACATGGGAACGTTGACAAGGAACGGTGAACGCGTGCAATGGCGACCGTGAAGAGATCCACATGCGGCGGGCGAGATTTCTGACGGGGCACGGGCGCGGGCGGCAGCCTGGCAGCATCGTCGATTTGGAGAAAGGAGGCATCCCGGGCAGTTGCTCGGGCAGGGAGGAGGGCGGTGGGTATTTATACCCACCACCTCTAGTCCCGGCCCAAGCCTCCAGCCGGGACTAGAGGGGGGGCTCTAGTCCCGGCCCCAGCCTCCACCCGGGACTAAAGTTCTTTTCGCAGCGCCGTTTCGTTCTCGCGCGCAAAAACCTCTAGTCCCGGTTGGAGGCTGGGGCTGGGACTAGAGGTTAATTGTTTAAAATTTATTATTTTTATATATTTTGTTGTGTTATGATGAAAAATATGTATTATATATCAAATTTTGCAGAAAAAAAGATCTATAATGTAAATCTATTAGCATATTCTGTTATAAAACTAATATTTTGTTGAATTAAAATATATCTTTTGTATATTAGAGTTTGAATTTATTAATATTATTATTTCAATATCTTTTATTATGTGATGATGAAAAATATGTATTATAAATCAAATTTTGCAGAAAAAAAGATCTATAATGTAAATCTATTAGAATATTCTGTTATAAAACTAATATTTGTTGAATTAAAAAATATCTTTTGTATACTAGAGTTTGAATTTATTAATATTATTATTTCAATATCTTTTATTCTGTGATGCTGCAAAATATGTATTATAAATCAAATTTTGCAGGAAAAAAGATCTATAATGTAAATCTATTAGCATATGGACCGGGACTAAAGCTTGCGGCAGGCTAGGGAAGGCAGGACTAGGACAAGCAGGCTAGGGAAGACAACACTAATGATATGAGTGAGTGTCGACATTATGTCGTGCAGATTTTACCTTGTCCCGGATGGTGTCGTCAACCGGGACTAAAGCTGAACCTTTAGTCCCGGTTGGAGACACCAACCGGGACAAAACACGAGTGAGCACTAATAATAGGGGTGAGTGTCGATATTATGTCGTGAGTGTCGACACTATGCCGAACTGCTTGTACTATAAATAAGCCAGTCCTCCAGCCAGTTTGAGGCATCTCCAAGATTGATGGTTTGCGAAAGCAGGGACACCACTACGGCCAGTTTCAGGGAGATGCCGCCGGAGCCCGTCCTCTGGCATCGCTAAGAAACTGGTCATAGAGGCACTCCCTAATATGTGAAATTAGGTTAGATCCCAGGCATATTGATCTAGTTAGAGAAGTTACAAGCTGCAAGATGGTCTTCGAGAGCAGGGACACACGGACAGTTTCAGGAAGATGCCGCCGGAACCCAGTCCTCCGGCATCTCCAAGAAACTGGTCATAGAGGCACTCCTAATATGTCACCGCACGTGTTTGGAGATCAGATCTTCATGATAGGTATGAATCGGGACAACATCTTCATAGTTTGGGAAAGTCGTAGTACGAATCGGAACTAAAGGCCCCCCTTTAGTCCCGATCCAACCATAAAATGGGACTAATACACTCAAGACATTATTAATATTTAAAAACCGAGACTACGGACTCGGGACTAAAGGCCCCCTTTAGTTCAGGTCCAGCCACAAACCGGGACTAACACTCAATATTAAAAACTAGGACAAACAGGGATTAGCTAACACTTAGGACTAAAGTCGCCCCCTTTAGTCATAATCATGCCTTGTCCTATAGTACGCAGCTTCAGGGTCTTCTTCGTCATTGTCATCATCATCGTCATCGTCACCTGCCACTCCGGGGATCCTCAGCCCAGCCATGGCATATACCGAGGGCACCTGCCACTCCGGCCTCGGATTCATGGCGGGCGGGGGAGGGGACTCCTGGAAGACGATGCCGCTACCGTCGGGAGGGGGAGGGGCCTCCTTCTTGTGGCTCTGTGACGGGTGGCCTTGTGGGCACCGCAGGCGAGGATAGTCTCCCCCGGTGATGTAGCGCATCACGCCGATGATAATCCGGTTCGCCCACCACAGGCGGCGGCTGGCTTCGTTGTGGTTCACCGAGGGAGGGCCGTCACCCTCGTACCTATAGAGCTCTCTTCCTCGCCGGTTAGCAAAAAAGGCATTCCAGGTGTCATAGTTGTCGGGATCCCACTAGGGATCCATCCGCTGCTCTGACGTGAGCTCGTGGTACAAGTGGTTCATGATGGACGCCTAGCGTGCGGAACCTTGAGGGACAGGAGGGACAGGAACCCCTCCAGCGCTCAACATCCAGCCGGCGGGCGGCTGGTAGCCCGGAGGGCAAGGGTAGCTGGAGGCGCACAACGCCTCGGTCTCCTTGAGGGTTAGAATGGCCCAGTAGCCACTGTCCATTGTTGTGAGAGAGGAAGGTGTGGATGTGTGGATAGAGATGGCGCAGTCGGCCTAGATATAGATGAAAGGGCGGGAAAACATTGCGGGAAGCGGTGGGAAATGGCGGGAAATGTCTTTAGTCCCGGTTAGTGGCTACAACCGGGACCAAAAGCTTCGGTCAGAGGAAAAGGGCGGGAACACATGGCGAGAAGCGGTGGGAAATGGCGGGAAATATCTTTAGTCCTGGTTAGTGGCTACAACTGGGACTAAAATCTTCGGTCAGATGGAAAGTTAGTATAATTATTCTTATAAAACATAAAAAATAACAAACTTGGTAAAAGCTTCACAAAATGATATACATATGTACATATTGATTGCATCTAAAAAACGGCCACAGGCAAAATTCTGAATACATCATATGACTTTCTTATGATCGTGTGGCCTTAACCATGGAGCATCTTCATCAAGTAACATGATGCTTGGGTCATCCTTCACTACAAACGGCGGAATTTCATGAAACTTGTCATAATCTTCGGACATCTCTGTCTTGTCCTCCACTCCTATGATGTTTCTTTTCCCTGAAAGAACTATGTGGCGCTTTGGCTCATCGTTTGATGATGTATTTGTTTGCTTATATTTTCTTTTTCCTTGTTTGGTATACATGTCCTCCACATAGAAAACCTGAGACACATCGTTGGCTAGGACGAACGGTTCGTTCATGTACGCAAGATTGTTGAGATCCACTGTTGTCATTCCGTATTTTTTGTCTACCTCAACCCTGCCTCCTGTTAGCTTGACCCATTTGCACCGAAACAAAGGGACCTTCAAAGCAGGTCCATAGTCAAGTTCCCATATCTCCTCTATGTAACCATAATATGTGTCCTTTGACCCATTGACTTTGTTGCATCAAAGCGGACACCACTGTTTTGGTTGGTGCTCTTTTTATCTTGGGAGATCGTGTAAAATGTATTTCCATTTATCTCGTACCCTTGGTAAGTCCATATAGTCGAAGATGGTGAGCTGGCCAACAAGTACAACTCATCACAAACAGTGTTGTTATTCATG
This sequence comes from Avena insularis, assembly GCA_023614405.1. NCBI lineage: Eukaryota > Viridiplantae > Streptophyta > Magnoliopsida > Poales > Poaceae > Avena > Avena insularis. Next base: position 312,560,328 of record CM042693.1, on the reverse strand, counting down.
AGATGTGTTTGCAACCAACCGCCTAATGTCATCATGTGTTCATCTCTAATCAAGGATTCATGCTTTCCGGGGTTGTTTGAGCGTACAATATCCTTGTGTTCCTTTATATATGGAGCTGTCAAGGTGGAATTATGCAGAACCGTGTAGTGTGCTTGAGTGAAAGAATGTCCGTCCCTACATATTATTGATTTCCTTCCTAGTGTGCCTTTTCCACTCAGTCTCCCCTCATGACGTGATTCAGGAACACCAATCGACTTAATGTCAGGAATAAAGTCAACACAAAACTCAATGACCTCCTCTGTTCCATAGCCCTTCGAGATGCTTCCTTCTGGCCTAGCACGGTTATGGACATATTTCTTCAAGACTCCCATGAACCTCTCAAAGGGGAACATATTGTGTAGAAATACAGGACCCAAAATGGTAATCTCGTCAACTAGGTGTACCAGCAGATGCGTCATAATATTAAAGAAGGATGGTGGGAACACCAGCTCAAAACTAACGAGACACTGGACCATATAATTTTGTAACCTCGGTACAATTTCTGGATCGACTACCTTATGAGAAATAGCATTGAGGAATGCACATAGCTTCACAATAGGTATTCGAACATTTTCCGGTAGAATCCCTCTCAATGCAACCGGAAGCAATTGTGTCATAAGCACGTGGCAGTTATGAGACTTTAGGTTCTGGAATTTTTTCTCTGCCATATTTATTATTCCCTTTATATTCGACGAGAAGCCAGAGGGGACCTTCATACTTCTTAGGACTTCAAAATAAATTCCTTCTCTTCTTTGGTAAGAGCATAGCTGGCAGCACTTAGATGTCCTTTATCTGTCTTTATTGGATGCACGTCGTCTCGGTCTTTCATACCTTGCTGGTCCTGCCGTGCTTCTGGCGTATCTTTTGTCTTTCCATACACGCCCATAAAGCCTAGCAGGTTCACACAAAGATTCTTCGTCACGTGCATCACGTCGATTGCAGAGCGGACCTCTAGAACTTTCCAATAGGGTAGCTCCCAAAATATAGATTTCTTCTTCCACATGGACACATGTCCATCAGCGTCTTTTGGAACAGATTGACCGCCAGGGTCCTTTCCAAAGATTACTTCTAGATCCTTGACCATACCAAATATATCATCACCGGTACGACGGATAGGCTTCTTCCGGTGATCTGCCTCACCATTGAAATGCTTGCCTTTCTTTGTTGCAGGATACCTGGCCGAAATAAATCGACGATTCCCCACGTACACATTCTTCTTATCTTTATCCAAATATATACTTTCAGTACCATCTAAATAATGCGTGCATGCATTGTATACCTTGTTTGACTGTCCTGAAAGGTTACTAAGAGTAGGCCAATCATTGATGGTTACAAACAACAACGCCCGTAGGTCAAATGGCTCCTATTTGTGCTCATCCCACATACGAACACCTTCGTCGCGCCACAACTGCAGTAGTTCTTCAACTAATGGCCTTAGATAGACATCAATGTAATTGTCGGGTTGCTTCGGGCCTTGGATGAGCACTGGCATCATAATGAACTTCCGTTTCATGCACAACCAAGGAGGCAGGCTATATATACATAGAGTTACATGCCATGTGCTATGACTGCAGCTCTGCTCTCCAAAAGGATTCATGCCATCTGTACTTAGACCAAACCTTAAGTTCCTTGCGTCATCTGCAATGCTCGGGGTACTCTCTATCGATTTTTCTCCATTGCAACCCATCGGCGGGGTGTCTCAACATCGAGTCTTTCCTGTGCTCTTCTTTGTGCCATCGCAACAACTTGGCATGCTCTTTGTTTCTAAACAAACATTTCAACCGTGGTATTATATGAGCATACCACATAACCTTTGCAGGAACCCTCTTCCTGGGGCGCTGCTCGCCCTCAACATCACCAGGGTCATCTCGTCTGATCTTATAACGCAATGCGCCGCATACCGGACATGCATCCAAATTCTCGTACTCCTTACCGGGATATAATATGCAGTCATTAATGCATGCATGTATCTTCTGCACCTCTAGTCCTAGAGGGCAGACGACCTTCTTTGCCTCGTATGTACTGACAGGCAATTCATTATCCTTTGGAAGCTTCTTCTTCCAAATTTTTAGTAGCTTCTCAAATCCCTTGTCAGATAAAGCATTCTCTGCTTTCCATTGCAGTAATTCCAGTGTGGTACCGAGCTTTGTGTTGCTATCTTTGCAATTTGGGTATAAATTTTTTTTGTGATCCTCTAACATGTGCTTCAACTTCTTCTTCTCGTTTTCATTTTCGCATTCGCTCCGTGCATCAAGAATGGCCTGACGAAGATCATCAGCAGTCTCATCTAATGCCCTTTCTTCACCTTCTTCTTGTTCATTGTCTTCTAGTGCATTGCCATCGTATTCAGGAAACATTAGATAATTATCATTGTTCTCTTCATCTTCTTCGCTGTCTTCCATCATAACCCCGCTTTCTGAAGGGATTCGTAGCATAGTAAATCAAAAAAATTCTACGGATGCGAACAAGGAAGCCAAGATCTAATCTAGGAGATGCAAACAATGAGGGGGGATAGATGAGATCTTCATACCCTTGAAGATTCGCACAGCGGAATGTTTGACGGAACGTGGTTGATGTAGTCGTACTCGCTTCTCCTCCTCGCGATCCGATCCGATCCAACACCGCAAGTGGCGATGCCTCCGAGAGATGCACACGTACGGCACCTCGACGTCTCCTCCTTCCTCGGTCCAGCAAGTGGGGTGGAGATATAGGTTGGATCTACAACACGACGGCATGGTGCAAACGGTGGAGAGTTTCTGCGGCAGGGCTTTGCCTACGCGCAGTCGGGAGGGAGAGAGAGAGAGGAGGGCAGCAGGGCGGCTAGGGCTTGAGGAGGTGTGGGGGGAGGGTGTGCCCCCAGCCCTCTTTATATAGAGTGGTGGGTGGCTGCCCCTTGCCCCTCCTCCAATCCTAGGGCCGGCGGCCAAGGGGGAGGAGTGGGGGGCAAGTTCCCCCTTCTAGAAGCTCTCCCTAGGGTTTCCCCTAGGGCTTGGACGGCTGGGCCTATGGGGCCTTGTGCCCCTGGCCCAATGCGGCCAGGGCACTCCCTCGTAGGCCCACGCCCCCTCCCGACAAGTGGGGCCACATTGGTCCCACTCCGGAAGGTTCTAGAAGCTTCCAGTATAATACCGAACAATCCGAAACACTTCCGAACTCCAAAAACGGCTTTGCCTTATATGAATCTTATTCTCCAGGCCATTCTGGAACCTCTCGTGATGTCCCGGATCCCATCTGAGACTCCGGACAAAAACTCATAAACCAATTATCCATTCTATCCTAGCGTCGAGACACGTTAAGTGTGTGACCCTGCGGGTTCGAGAATATGCAGACATGATCTTCTATCAATAATCAACAGTGGGGTCTGGAAACCCATATTGACTCCCACATACTCATCGATGATCATATCGGATGAAACACGATGTCAGGATTCAATTAATCTCATATACATATTCCCTTCGTCACGCGATATTTTACTTGCCCGAGATTCGATCTTCGGCATCGGCATACCTAGTTCAATCTCGTTCACAGCAAGTACTTTAGTCGTTCCGTAATCCGATATCACTTTGTGATTAACTCCTTAACCATGTGCTTGCAAGCGGTGTTGATATCGATTACCGAGTGGGCCCGAAGTATATCTCTCCGACTTGGGAGGGACAAATCCCATCTCGATACATACAACCCAACAAGTACTTTCCGATCACCTGAGAGACACCTTTATGATCACCCTCTCATAGGATGATGTTTGATGACCTCAAATCTTTCTTCCGATACCAGGGAGTTGCATTATCTCATGGTCTAAGGAATACAATATTTGACATAATAAAAAGCTTCGCAAAGATGAACATGATGACATGATCTAATTGCTCTGCTTGATTTGGGTCTGTCCATCATATCATTCTCCCAATGATGTGATCTCATTATTAATCGACAACTCATGTCTATGGTTAGGAAACCTTAACCATCATTAATCAATGAGCTAGTCCATAGAGGCGTACTAGGGACGCGGTGTTGTTCATAAACCACACAAGTATTAAAGTTTCCGCTTAATACAATTCTAGCATGGAATATAAACTTTATCATGAACAAGAATTATAATAATAACATCTTTATTATTGCCTCTAAGGCATAATTCCAATAGTCTCCCACTTGCACTAGAGTCAATAATCTAGTTTACATCTGGCAACAATCTAACACCCATGGCACTAAGGTGCTGATCATGTTTTTCTCGTGGAAGAGGTTTAGTCAACGGGTCTGCGACATTCAGATTCGTATGTACTTTGCTAATCTTCAGATCTCCATCTGTTATATAATCTCGAATTATATGAAACTTGCGGTTGATATGCTTGGTCTTTGGATGATAACTTGGTTCCTTAGCTAGTGCTATGGCGCCATTGTTGTCACACAATATCTCCAGTGGTTCAAAGGCACTTGGAACCACACCAAGCTCAGTGATAAAGTTCCCGATCCAAACTCCTTCACTTGACGCTTCTGCAGCAGCCATGTATTCCGCTTCTACTATAGATCCCGCGATCACGCTTTGCTTGCATCTTCTCCAGCTCACAGCTCCTCCATTCAAAATATAAATGTATCTTGTCTGAGATTTAGAATCATCCTTGTCGGTGTCGAAACTAGCATCAACGTAACCTTTTACGACGATCTGTTCATCACCTCCATAGACTAAGAACATTTCTTTAGTCCTTACTTTAGGATGTTCTTCACGGCTGTCCAGTGTTCCACTCCTGGATCACTTTGGTATCTGCTCGTCAAACTAAGAGCATTGGACACATCCGGTCTAGTACACAGCATGGCATACATGATAGAACCTATGGTCGAGGCATAAGGCACTTTGCTCATAGCTTCTCTATCGTTTACCGTAGCTGGACACTGAGCCTTGCTCAATATCTTACCTGACAACATGGGCACTGAACCTTTCTTTGCCTTATCCATTCTGAACCTTTTCAGAACTTTGTCTAGGTATGTACTTTGGCTTAAAGCTATTAGGCGTTTTTGTCTATCTCTATAGATTTTGATGCCTAATATATAAGCAGCTTCTCCTAGGTCTTTCATTGAAAAACATTTGTTCAAATAACTCTTCACATCGTTAAGCATATCAATGTCATTTCCAATAATCAATATGTCATCCACATATAGTACTAGGAATGTCACTGAGCTCCCACTCACTTTCTTGTAGATACAAGCTTCGTAGCAATTTGGAACAAATTCAAAGCTCTTGATCACTTGATCAAAACGAAGGTTCCAACTCCGAGATGCTTGCTTCAGTCCATAAATGGAACGTTGAAGTTTGCACACCTTATCAGCATCCTTAGGATCGACAAAACCTTCGGGTTGCATCATATACAACTCTTCATCAATGTTGGCATTGAGGAACGCAGTCTTGACATCCATCTGCCATATTTCATAATCATGAAACACAGCGATTGCTAATAAAATCCGAATGGACTTAAACATCGCTACGGGAGAGAAAGCCTCATCGTAGTCAACACCTTGAACTTGTTGAAAACCTTTCGCGACAAGTCGTGCTTTATAGACAGTAACATTACCATCCGCGTCGTTTTCTTCTTGAAAATCCATTTGCACTCAACGGCCTTTCGGTCGCTAGGAGGGTCCACCAAAGTCCATACTTGGTTTTCGCTCATGGATCCCAATTCGGATTTCATGGCCTCTAGCCATTTCTTAGAGTCTGGGGTCATCATTGCTTCCTCATAGTTCGCAGGTTCACTGTTGTCTACCAACAAGACAGTTAAGACAGGGTTGCTGTACCACTCAGGAGGGGCACGTTGACGAGGTTTAATCTCGTCAATGCCCATTGTTATGGACTTAGGTTTTGGAGAAGATGGGGATGTTGGAGATCGTGGCACGGTTAACAGACAAGCAACCAAGGGACACGAGATTTACCCAGGTTCAGGCCCCCGGAGGGAAAACCCTACTCCTGCTTGTCTGCTCTTGATTACGGCGGAACCGAAGGTTACAGGGTGCGCAGATTCAATCTGGCGTGGATGCGTGTGCGAAAGTATGAGTCGAGAGATCTAGGACGTGCCCTCCTGGCCTTTATATAGACTTAGGCAGGTCCCGGGCATAGTCCTAGTCGGTTACAAGTTCTAGGGTTTTACCCCTTTGAATTTCCTATCTCCGCTAGTCTTGCTCTCCAAGGATCCGAAGGCATCATGATCCTTGGCCACCCGAAAATCTTCATGGGCCAGTGTATATCTACTGTGGGCCTTCCTTGGACTGGACCAGGTATGCTAAAGTCACGTACCCGTAGGGTATAACCATGTCAGTAGCCCCCGAGTGATCAGTCGAATCGTAGATTCGACTGAGGACTCTTCCATCCTTCGGGTGCAGCTATATATTAATAGTATATGTGCGTAGGGATTGTTGATGCGTGTGCCTGACTCACCCGACGGATCAGGGTCAGTTAACTGTCTTAGGACGAAACGACACGATCTTCTTCAGGTTCGGGTCCCTCAACCCGGACCTGGAACATATGCTGGCGTAATTCGACTCAGGCCGCGGAGGACTTACAGGAGTGGAATTCCAGTGATTTTAATTGGTGTACCCAACGCGTCCGTCGGGATTTTTCATCACGCCTGTTGGCATGGATTTATGCTAGCAGAGCGCAGTCAGGTGCGTTGTCAGGCCATCAGATGATATCTGCAGGTCTTATCTTTGCGTCGCAGACGCAGCATCTGAACATTTATCACCTCGGAGGTGCTTCGGGTGGCCTAGGAGATTGACGCTCACTCGGCCATTTTGTTGGGGCAAAGTTGCCAAAAGTTTTTGCGTGCTGATCCGTAAGATCGCAGTCGAAGATTTCATAGGGTGCGCGACCAGCGCTCCCTATGGGAGTAGCCCCCAAGTGTCTGTTCAAGTCGTAGACTCAAACGGAGACTTTAGTTCAAGCATTGTTTCAGTCGTTAAGTCCGCAGGACTCGAAAATTTTCGGATGCTTAAATCCATCCTCCCTATGGGAGTAGCCCCCGAGTCCGTAGTGGAGTCGTAGACTCGACATAGGACTCAGAAAAGTAATTTTTCCTCATTTGACTGTCGGGTGCGCGGCCAGCGCTCCTGATAGGAGTAGCCCCCGAGTATTTAGTCGAATCGAAGATTCGAGTGAGTACTCTTATCTATGGAGCCGAAGTTGGTGCTAGTATAGCTTTTGATGACGTCAGTGCTGACGATCGATGACCTCAAGCGTCTGCTACGCCAGAGATGACTTGACTGGACGAAGCGTTGGTCCCACTTTCTGACTTTGAATTGACCGGTCACGCACAGCGTGGAGATGATTACGGCGTCTCCTCGATTTCCGCGCGTAGTGGACGGCGTGGTAACGATGGTTCGTTGTGATGCTGACATGTGTACGGCCAGATCTACCGTTGGCGTTAGGTCTTCTCGATGGCCAGCGCGGCCGTCTTCGTCTTGTTATAATCCTTGGTGAAATCGTGGTTTGTTTTTCACCGCACCAGTTCATCTATTCACTGCCTCCTTGTTCTTGAGCTATTCTTGCTGCGCGCTGAGATTTCCTACCGCATTTCCTTCGCTCTTTCTGCTTTGGCATCGCCACCACCACCGTAGCGCCATGGGGAAAACAAAAAAGTCTTCATCTGTGGTTGGGACCAGCGCCGCCGGAGGCAAGAAGGGCACCGCCGCTGCTCGTGTCACCGATGGTGGCTGGCAGCGATCAGAGACGCGAGAGAGCGATCTCCGCAAACTGCGCGAGCGGGGCCTGATCCCGCAAGATACGACGGCCGTCAAACTCCCCGGCAATGAGGTAATCTCCCGTCCCCCATCTGGGTACCGGGTTATGTTTCTTGCCTTCGTGGTGCGCGGGTTTTCTTTTCCGGTCCACGACTTCCTCTGTGGACTGCTCTTCTTCTATGGGGTTCAACTCCATCATCTGTCTCCCAACTCTCTTCTCCACATTGCGTGTTTTATCACATTTTGCGAGTGTTAGCTTGGCATTGAGCCGCACTTTGGCCTCTTCCGGAAGCTTTATTCCGTGAAGAGGCAATCTGGTTCGGATGGTGTGTATCCCATTGGGGGTTTCATCATCTCCCTCAGTCCCAATGTGCAATTCTTTTCCTTTTCCATGTCCGAATCTGTCCAGTACTGGCGGAGGCGATGGTTTTACATCCGTGACTCCGTATTGCCCGGGCAAGATTTTGGTCTTGTTCCCTTTGACCCCTCCCAAAAGATTGAGAAGAAAAGGTCGTGGAAAAACCAAATCTTAGACGGTGAGGTGGCGGAGATAGAGGCCCTTTACCGTCGGGTGGAGGATCTCCAACTGATTCCTGAGAAGGAGGTGAACGGCGTGGACATCATCCGGACGTTTCTTGAGCGTCGGGTGCAGCCTCTCCAAGCGAGGGCGCACCCGATGTTTCTTTATTCTGGGCGCCGTGATCCGACGAGGGTTTCGAGTGAGAAAATCTCCGAGGGGAATCTTGACAAGGATCTTCGCGTGCTGCTGAAGTTCAAGGCCGGAGAAGAAATCCTGGGGAAGTCGCTGACTCCTCCCTTTTCTTCGACGTTGGTCGTGCCGAAGGTGTAGATTTGTGCACGTAGTGCTCCCCTTTTTTTTGTTGGGTGTGTATTTGTTTCCTTTGTTTGCTAACAAAGTTTCTTCTCATCTTGTAGAGCTTCAAAGTGCCGGGCATGGTACCACCATTACCCGAAAGGTATCCGAATGCCCCGGATAATGAAGTGGTTGATTCCGTGTCCGAGCTTCCGTCATGCGATCTCAGCGGAGGATGCCGACGAGTCAAGTGAGGACCATATGCATGGCGATCATGGAGCTCAGCGAGTCTTGGATGCCTCGACTCCTCCGACTCCCGAAATCCTCTGGGCCTTGGCGTCATAGTGATGGTCGGGGAGGTTCTTCCTCTCCTTCCTACCATTCTGTGCGGGCTGTTGCCCGCACCAAAGCGGAAGAAGGAAGAAAAGAAGGAGGAGAAGAAGGAAGAGAAGAAAGAGGAGAAGAGGGCCCGACGGGCTTCTCCTATCTTCGACCTGAGCGCATTGGGCTCGTAAGTTTTCTTGTTGTACTGTTGTCCTTTTCCCTTTATGATGTTTGCACCTGTGTTGATTGGCTTCGTATGCAGACAATCCTCCCACGACTCTAGTGATGGTGCGCGGGAGATGATGGGGGAGTCGAACATTGAGTCGCCTCCTCCTCAGACGGTGGCGACTTCGGGTGGCGCCGCTCCAGATCCTCCTGTGCGGGAGGCCCTGGTGGTTGCGCCTCAGAATTTCGCAGGCGGGGCTTGGGGGTCGCCATCGGAGCATGTAAGTTTTCTGCTTCATGTCACGGGGGAAGCCCCCGAGTGTCTTCGTGTGCTGATGTTGTTTTTACTCCTTTGTGTTGGGCGTAGCCCCCAAGTCCTTTTCTTACTGCTGTTTTCTTTTCCTGCAGCCTTTTGTACAGGAGGCCAAGCGGCTGGTGGAGGAACGCCTGGCGCTGGAGGCAAAACTTCGGCAGCTTCAAGGTATCCGTCTGCCTTTTAATACCTCTCTTGTTTATCCTGGTCCTGTTCTTTGACACTTGCTTGTCTTAAATGCAGAGGAGCATAACGATTCTCTCCGTGAGGTCGACGCTCTTAAAAAGAGCCTTGGCCAATCGGAGCAGAAAGCCGAAGCCACCATCGGCGCGAAAGAGCGCCTTGAGCTAGAGCTGTCGAAGGCAGCCGAAGCGAAGGAGCGTCTGCAGCAGGAGGCCGCAGATCGTGAGGAGCAGCTGGCCACCGTTGCGGCTGCTCGTGAAAGAGGGGTGGCGGCGAAGCTCATGGCTGCTGCCAAGGCTATTTCGGGTGAGTGCTAGTTTTGTACTTGTTTCTTTTTCTATGGGTCTTCTTCTATGCTGCCTTTCTTCATGCTTTTCTTCATTGTTGTCCCAGATGCCGCAGGCATCGAGTTCGACCGCGGTGCTCTGGAGCACGGGAGTGCTCTAGATGATGCCACTGTGGCGGTCGAAGACCGCTGCGGCACCGTCGTCAACTCTCTTGCCAAGGCGAAAGAGGTCCTTGGTCGCTTCTACCAGGAGCTCTTCCCGAAGGGTGCAGCCCTTGAAGATGTGGATGCCCTGGCAGAGGCTCTGTCGGCAAAGCGCTGCGCGTATAAGCGCAGCGAAGGGCATCGGCGCGTCCGTCGGGTGGCGATGGCCTTGGCGGCCGGCGGAGCTGGACTTGCCCAGATCACCTCTCGGATGCCGGCATGCGGATGGATCCGAGGTAGCCTTCGCTGCCTACTCCGCTCGCTGCGCACGATATGGGCCCAAGCTCATTGACTTGTCTGCGAGTACGCATGCTGATAGCGGCGAGGCCAAAGCTAGGCAGTCTGGCTCCCAGGCGACTCAGTGTCCTGCACCTTAGGCATAGTAGACGTAGGGTAGTGTGTATTCTACTTTTATTGTAAATATCTTTTGTAGTACCGTCCTTGTGCCACGTAGTGGCCTTATATTTTTAATGAATTCCTCCAAGTTGTGCTCTATCCTTGGTTGAATGTCTGTGTGCCTTCTTTTTTCTGCTGCTATAGGTTCCTTCGGATGCTGACCTAGCTGACACTTCATCCGCAAAGCCCTTGCGACCATCGTTGGATGATTCCTCGCAGCTCGCTTTCCTTCGAGATCGTGTGCGCAGTTTGGAGAGGGAATTGCTCGGGTTACGTGGTCGCGCCGACGTTTGGAAGTCCAAGGCGGATCGTGGTGCAGCCAGAGAGGAGTACTTGATAGCGGAGCTCGGTCAGCTATCCGAGCAGCTGCAATGTCAGTTGATCCTTGTTTCGGGCTGTAGCTCAGTTCTTCGGGTGAGCCTGCTGGCCTTATTCTTGTTTTGTGCGATTTTCGCAGGTGCCAATCTTGCTCCGAGGGAAGAAAAGGAGCGTGTCGCTGTTCGGGTCAATTGCTTGACTCAACAGGACATGGAGGCCGGCGGCTTCTTCTGGATGGATCGCGATCGCGCCGTGGTTCTGGCGACGGTGCAGGATCGTGTCTATCAAGTTTCGCGGGTGCTCCGCCAGGTGCAGACATCACTTTCCTCGGTTCTGCACGTCATGTTTCCTTTAGATGCCGTGCCGACGACCCTTGCAGGTCTTACCGAAGTTTGAGTGCCGGCAATGTCAAGGAGCTGGTGCGGCAGCTTCGTCGCGAGTGAAGGCTTCTTTATCTCTTGTGAGGGTGCACCATACAGCGTGGATTTGGCTGCTGTGGCAGGCCACCTCTTGACCGGATGGTGGCGAGTGGAACATGCGTCCGCATTACGCTGTAAAGCGATATGCCGAACAGATTGTAGATTTGTTTGAGCAGCGTGCTCAGGTTATTCTTCAGAATAGGTAGGACCTGAAAATAAACTGATAGATGTAAAATTTGTATATTTCGGCTGGGCGTTTTGGTGCCCTTTGTTGTAAAGGTTTGCTTGTTTGTGAGCACGCAGTGCTTTGATTGAGTACGTGTCCTTTTCATTTGCCTGACATTGTCAGCTACTTAGGTGTACACGTTTGGTCCTCAGTCGATAAAATCGTGAGGTGGGGGGAGCCCCCGAGTGCGTTTGTAGCATGTAATGAGGTTGCAGAAAAAATAGTCGACCAAAGTTTGGGGGCGAGACACTTAGCTTTATTTATATCGTAATGGAGGAGGTACATGGTTCGGATGAGTAGCATTGGCTGAAAGCCTTATTGAAAGTAAAAGGGGGTAGGTTGCTACGGGTAGAATCGTCGCAGGTGCGAGATATTCCATGGGTTGGAGTATGCGACTCCAGACTCCACGTGCTTGAGGCGATAGGCGCCACCTGGGATGACTTCGATGATGACATAGGGTCCTTCCCATGGTGACTCGAATTTATTCGGTCGCTTTTGCTTGAGTCGCAAGACGAGGTCTCCTTCGACGAAGGACCTTGGCGCCCCGGCGTGGTAGTAATTCGGAGACTCACTTTGGTACACGCTGATCGAGCTCTTTGCTATATCCCGTGCTTCGTCGAGTGTGTCGACGGCATCTTCGAGTGCAGTGGATTCGGCTTATTGTGACGACTCGTGGAGCCTGGTGGCGTACTTTGGCTGGTAACACGGCCTTAGCTCCATGTACCATGAAGAACGGTGTGTAGCCGGTGGAGCTGTTTGGCGTAGTCCGTAAGCTCCACAGGACAGACGGTAGCTCTTTCGTCCAGTTTCCAGCTTTGTGCTCGAGTGAGCTCATGAGGCGCTTCTTGATGCCGGCGCCGATTAGGCCGTTGGCCTTTTCCACTTGCCCGTTTGTTTGCGGGTGTGCCACTGAGGCATACGTGATGTTGATCCCGAGGCCTTCGCAGAAGTCCTGGAATTCTTCGGATATGAAGTTCGATCCATTATCGGTGATGATGCTGTGTGGTACGCCGAACCTGTAGACAATGGATTCGAAGAATTTGACGGCGGTTTTGCCCTTCTGGTTGGTGACTGGCATGGCCTCGATCCACTTGGTGAATTTGTCGACTGCGACCAGGAGGAAGACGTGTCCCCCTTTCGAGGATTTTGGCAGTTTGCCGATCATGTCGAGGCCCCATTGGGCAAAAGGCCAGGCTATGGGTATGGGTTGAAGTTCGGACCCAGGTGCGTGCGGTTTGTCGGCGAACCGTTGGCACCCGTTGCATCTTCGGACGATGTCCTTCGCGTCGCTCATGGCCGTTGGCCAGTAGAATCCTGCTCATAGAGCTTTGGCGACAAGGGAGCGGCTGCCTGCGTGGTGGCTGCAGATGCCCTCATGAATGTCTTGGAGTATGGCCTTGCCGTCGTCGATGGTGACGCACCGTTGTAGTACACCCGTAATGCTGCGTTTGTACAGTTCGCCGTTGATGATGGTGAAGGCTTTTGACCGACGAGATATGCGTCGGGCATCTGTCGGGCTGTTAGGTAGTTCACCGTTTATCAGGAACTGGAGGTATGGTCGCGTCCAAGTTTCTTCGACTGCCATGACCTGCATCAGGTTGATCATGGCAACTTCGGTATCCAACTTTTCGGGTCCTTCATGACCTTCGGGTAGCGTAGCCCCCGAGTGTTCTGCTTCTTCGGGTGATCCCTTGGGTAATTTCCGCTTGATAGATGGCACGCAGATCTGTTCGAGGAACACACCTGGTGGCACCTTTGCACAAGTGGAGCCGATGTTGGCGAGTCTGTCGGCTTCCTCGTTGCTTTCTCTTCCAACGTGTCGAAGCTCGCAGCCATCGAATTCTCCTTCGAGTGCGTTGTAGAGAGCGCGGTACGCTATCATGTTTTCGGCGTGTGCTTCACACTCATTCATCGTCTGCTGGACGACGAGGTTGGAGTCACCGTAGATGACCAGGCGCGTTGCGCCGCATATCTTTTCCATCCTCATGCCATGGATGAGGGCTTCGTATTCGGCTTCGTTGTTGGAGGCTCTGAATTTCATTCGAAGAACGTACTTCATCTTGTCACCTTGCGGGAAGGTCAGTATGACTCCTGCCCCTGCTCCGGCTTCGCGCTTGGAGCCGTCGAAATGCATTGTCCAGGACTGCGACATATCTGGGGTGTCTGGCAGCTGCAGCTCCATCCAGTGTACCAGGAAGTCCGGAAGGACTTGAGATTTGATTACGTGTCACTTCTCGTAGACGATGTCCAAGGGTGATAGTTCGATGCCCCACAGGGCGACTCGTCCTGTTGCTTCTGGATTATTCAGGATGCTGTTCAGGGGTGCCTCGTTAACGACCATCACTTGGTGCTCCTGGAAGTAATGGCTCAACCATCGAGCCGTCATGAACACGCCGTAGGCTAGCTTCTGGTAGTGAGGGTACCTCTGCTTTGTTGGAGTGAGAACCTCGCTGAGGTAGTAAATTGGGCGCTGGACCCCGTGGGTCTTGCCTTCTTCGGGTCGTTCGACCACGAGTCATCTTGACCACGGTGTGTGGCTGCTATATCTGACGAGGGTTCGCGCTCTTTAGGCGTGACCAAAAGCTGGCGAGGTGGAGAGGAGCCGCAGAGGCTTCGAATGCGTCGTTGGCTTTTGGTGTCCACTCGAACTTATGCGCCTTGCCGGCAATGGTAGAATGGTAGGGCCTTCTCGCCCATGCGGTGATGAACACCTTGCTTAGTGCTACCCATCTGCGAGCTGCTGAAGGACCTTGAGGTTTTTGGCTTCTCCATTGTCATGATGGCTCTGATTTTCTTGGGTTCACCTCAATCCCTCGTTGAGAGATGAAGTACCCGGCAGGTGACCGAGGGGCCTTGAGCGCACTTTCGGATTGAGCTTGATCCTGGCGATCAAGGTTGTCGAGCGTCTCGCGGAGATCGTCGATAAGTGTCCTTGCCTCCTTGGTTTTATTACTATGTCGATATAGACTTGGGCGTTGCGACCGATCTGGTCCTTGAGGCGAGCTGCATGCATCGCCGATCGTGGCACAGCGTTCTTTAGCCGCAGGGCATTGTGTTATAGCGTATACTCGAGCGGTGTGATGAACGCCGTTTTCTCTTGATCTTCGACCTTGAGTCGAATCTGGTTATAACTTTGAGTAGGCATCGAGGAAGGAGAGTTTCTCGCAACCTGCAGTCGAATCGATGATCTGGTCGATCCGTGGAAGAGGGAAGTGGTCCTTTGGGCAGTGTTTGTTTAGTGACGTGAAGTCTACGCACATCCACAGGATGTCCGTGTCCTTCTTCGGGACCATCACCGTGTTTGCCAGCCACTCGCTTTCCTTGATTTCCCGGATGAAGTCTGCTGCGTAATGTCTGTTGATTTCCTTGCCGATAGCTTGACGTGGCTCAAGCGATCTTGGATGGGACTGCTTGGCGGCTTGGTGCGGAAAGGCGTTGAGTGCGTGCTCGGCGAATTCCCTGGGAACTCCTGGCATGTCCGCAGGACACCAGGCGAAGATTTCCCAGCGCTCACAGAGGAATTCGACGAGCGCGCCTTCCTATGCAGTGCTGAGGTCATTGGCGATCAGCGGCGTCTTGGAGGCATCCGTCGGATGGACCTGCACTTTCTTGGTGTTGACGGTGGAGTCGAAGGACATGTCAGGTGCGTTCTGCCTTGTGACTGGGGGTAGCCCATTGTCCGTCACCTCAGAACCTTACAAGCTTCGTCTTGCATGCGAAGACGGGAGATTTTGTTGAAATCCACATCGCATTGGTCGATCGGGTGAAGCTCCGTGGATTGTGATGACGCCCTTGGTCTGGCATCTTGAGTAGTAGGTATGCGTGGTGTGGGGACCAGAATCTTATGAATGCTACGCCCAGGATGGCGTGGTATTGCGACGGCCAGTCCACCACTTCGAATTCTAGGCGCTCCTGCCGAAAGTTGTCCGGCTTCCCGAAGATGACGTCGAGCCCTATTTTGCCCAGAGGGAATATGCCCTTTCCTGGTACAATGTCGTGGAACGTTGTGTCTGATTGTTCTAGGCTGCATTGCGGGATCCGCATAGCTGCTAGAGTGCTTGCGAACATTAGGTTGATGCCACTGCTGCCGTCCATGAAGACGCGACTCATCTCAAAGCCTCCGATCTACGCCTCCAGCACCAGGGCAGCATGACCTGGGCGAGGGATCTGGCAAGGGTGATCCGCGCGAGTGAATGTGATGCAGGACTCCGATTCGCTGAGGTACTCAGGGATTGCAGGCGGAGTTACCACGGCCAAGTTGATTTGTCGGGTGATTTTCTTCTGCACCCTGTTGGTGGGGCGTCCCTTCTGGATCATATTTAGTGCTCCCTTTGGTGGGGGGTATCCGACCCCGGCATTGTTTTGCGCTGGTGCGACTGGTTGATTTGGGCCTCCAATAGGCGGTGGTGGAGGAGCTCCGTGTGCTATTTCACCTGGCCCAGGTGCGTTTCCGAACGCAGGAGTTGGAGCTTGTTGCCTCATCTGCACCATGCCTTCGCTAAGTTTCTGGAACTCGCGGTAGTCCTTGAGCATGTGGCTGGCTTTCTTTTTGCCATCCTGTTTGTCGATGTAGAAGTGGATGGTGCATGGACCCAAAAGTTTGTCGAATGCTGAGGGTCCGTTGTCGCGGTCGCGGCGTTGCCACGATTGCGTTGGTCGTCCGTTGTCGTGGAAGTTTCCGCCGTGGTATCCTCCGCTGTTGTGGTTGTTGTCGTTACGGCGGTTGGCGTAGCCGGCCGCGACCATGTCGGGTCCGTCGCGGTCCTCGTAGACGCGCGATCTCCTCTTGCTTCGGCGTTAACGTCTTCGGCCGTAGTCGTCCTCTTCATCTGATTGCGCGCGCTGGATGCAATCTTCGCCGTCTGCCCAACTGTTGGTGATTTCCATGAGGTGGTCGAGTGTCTTGGGCTTTACACGCCCAAGTTCCTCCTTGAAGTCTGGGCGCTTAACGCCATCCCTGAAGGCGTCGATGGCCCTCTCTTCGGAGATGTGTGTTGCGGAGTTCTTGGTTGTAGACCAGCGTTGTATGTACGAGCGAATAGATTCACCCGTTCTCTGAGTACAGGCTCGCAATTCTTCGATTGAGGCGGGCCTCTTGCTGGTGCCTTTGAAATTTCGGATGAAGCTGTAAGCGAGCTCCTCCCAGCTTCGGATGGATCCTGATGATAGGCTGCTAAGCCAGACCCGCGCCGCGCCTGTCAGCTGCAGCTGAAGGCATTGCATGGCGGTTTCTTTGTTGCCTCCGTGAAGCTTGGTGATGTGAGATGGTCGCTGAGCCAGGACTTTGGATCTTGCGTGCGTTGAACTTGGAGTATCGAAGGAAGCTTGAAGTTGCGTGGCATCTGAGTTCGCAGAACGGAGCTGCTGAACCATCGAGCTCCATGAGTTCTCGCCGTCTTCATCCATCTCAGATTCAGACGAGCATGTGCGTTTAGCGCGTGCTTTGTCGATCTTGCGCTGTGTAAGCTTGTCTTTGGCGTCGTAGTCGCGTTTATGGCGGTGCGAGATCTTCTTCCTGCAAGGAAGATCGTGCTCCTCTTCCTCTTCGGATGACGGGGTGGGGCTCCGGTCGCGCCTGGCCGGAGCTGTCTTCTTTGGCTCCGTAGGAGCGTCTTAGTGGAGCGCAGCTCCGATTAGTCCTAGTCCGGTAAGTGCGGACCTATGCATGGCCCTTTTCGGGTCCCCCTCCGGAGGTGGGTGAGCGAGATCTGCGATGGCTGCCATGATCGCAGCTTGTGGCGTCTTTGGGATGATGTTGCCATCGGCATCCATATCCATGAACGATGTGTGGAGAGTTCGGGTCACGTCACGTCGCTCCTTGGGATCCATGTTTTCCACCCGCGAGCGGTGCTTGTTTCCCTGGTTTCCGTTTGTGCTAGAGCCGGGTGCCATGGCGGAGAAGCGCTTGACTCGGCTTCCGGAGGCTGCTTGCGTTTGTCGGCGTCTCTGCATCTTCACTTGTTTCTTGTGCTCCTCGATGAGGAGGTAGTGGTATGCCATCGATGGTCACGTGAGGCATCTGCGGTAAGACGATGTCGCTGCGGCAACGCAGCGCTGGACCCATCCTTCTTTGCTAAGTTGGATGACGTGGCCGTTGTTTTCCCTGTTGGGTGGGGGGACTGGCTTCTTCTGTTTCGCCATTTTCGCCGTTTCGATTGGGCGGCGGGTTAGGCGTTTCCTCGTTGGTTTGGATGACTGTGGCGCATAGATAGCGCTTGCAGATTGGTCGGCTGCTGCCGCAGCTTTCGGATCCGGAACCGTAGGTCCCTTCATCCGAAGGTGGATTGCACAGATCGGAGTTGCAGCTGCTGCTGCTGTAGAACTCATCATCGATGGTGACGTGCGTATGCGGGTGTGGATCCCACGAGGCGGGCCTGATGGAGCCACGGGCACCGCTTCGAGGCGGAGGGTGCCGTTTGACCCACCGAAGCGAAGCTCCCGAACAAAATTTCGAGTCCGTCGCCTACGGGCTCGAAATCCTTCATGGTGGCCGGCGAGTGGGCGGTGAAGTCGAAAGCGCCGAAGAGGAGGTGATTCTCCGTCGCCGCGGAGTTGTAGATCGATCGGGTCGGAACCGTCACGACCGCACAATCAGCAGCCCCAATTCCCACAGACGGCGCCAATTGACGAGGTTTAATCTCGTCAATGCCCATTGTTATGGACTTGGGTTTTGGAGAAGATGGGGATGCTGGATATCGTGGCGGTTAACGGACAAGCAACGGGGACACAGATTTACCCTGGTTCAGCCCCAGAGGAAAACCCTACTCCCGCTTGTGCGCTCTTGATTACGGCAGAACCGAAGGTTCTGGTGCTTGATTCGATCTGGCGTGGATGCGTGTCTAGTATGAGTCGAGAGATCTAGGACGTGCCCTCCTGGCCTTTATATAGACTTAGGCAGGTCCCGGGCATAGTCCTAGTCGGTTACAAGTTCTAGGGTTTTACCCCTTTGAATTTCCTATCTCCGCTAGTCTTGCTCTCCAAGGATCCGAAGGCGTCATGGGCCTTGGCCACCCGAAAATCTTCATGGGCCAGTGTATATCTACTATGGGCCTTCCTTGGACTGGACCAGGTATGCTAAAGTCACGTACCCGTAGGGTATAACCATGTCACACGTGACCTTGTCGACCTACGACGTTCAGTAGTAGCATCGTCCGAAGCATCATGATCCTTGTCATTGGCTTCCTCTATTGTTGGTGCAGACGGCACTGAAACAATTTCAGGTGCTGTGCTACTCTCCAACTCAAGAGAAGGTTCAATAACCTCGTCTAGCTCTACTTTCCTCCCACTCACTTCTTTCGAGAGAAACTCCTTCTCAAGAAAGGATCCGTTCTTTGCGACAAACACTTTGCCTTTGGATCTGTGATAGAAGGTATACGCAATAGTTTCCTTAGGGTATCCTATGAAGACGCATTTATCCGCTTTGGGTTCGAGCTTGTCCGGCATTAACTTCTTGACGTAAGCTTCGCATCCCCAAACTTTAAGAAACGACAACTTAGGTTTAGCACCAAACCACAGTTCATACGGTGTCGTCTCAACGGATTTAGATGGTGCCCTATTTAAAGTGAATGCAGCGGTTTCTAATGCATAACCCCAAAATAATAACGGCAAATCTGTAAGAGACATCATTGATCACACCATATCTAATAGAGTTCGATTCTGGCGTTCAGACACACCATTGCGCTGTGGTGTTCCGGGTGGCGTGAGTTGCGAAACTATTCCGCTTGCTTTAAGATG
Organism: Avena insularis; assembly: GCA_023614405.1. Classification (NCBI taxonomy): domain Eukaryota; kingdom Viridiplantae; phylum Streptophyta; class Magnoliopsida; order Poales; family Poaceae; genus Avena; species Avena insularis. The sequence goes on along the minus strand of CM042693.1, from coordinate 312,541,191 downwards.
CGTGAGAAAATCATAACTCAAATATTCACCTCCACGATCGGATCGTAGAAATTTAATTTTTTTGTTACGATGGTTTTCCACTTCATTCTGAAATTCTTTGAACTTTTCAAACGTTTCAGATTTATGTTTCATTAAATAGATATACCCATATCTACTTAAGTCATCAGTAAAAGTGAGAAAATAGCGATATCCACCACGCGTCGAAACACTCATTGGTTCGCATACATCGGTATGTATGATTTCCAACAAGTACGTTGCTCGCTCCATCATTCCGAAGAACGGGGTTTTGATCATCTTGCCCATGAGGCACGGCTCGCACATGTCAAATGATTCAAAATCAAGAGACTCCAAAAGTCCATCAGAATGGAGTTTCTTCATGCGTTTTACACCAATATGACCTAGACGACAGTACCACAAATAAGTAGTATTAACACTATCTACCTTGCATCTCTTAGCCTCAATGTTATGGATGTGTGTTTCATCGCTTTCGAGATTCAGAAGAAATAAACCATTCATAGCAGGTGCATGACCATAAAAGATGTTACTCATATAAATAGAACAACAATTATTCTCCGATTTAAATGAATAACCGTCTTGCAATAAACATGATCCAGATATGATGTTCATGCTCAACGCAGGCACATAATAACATTTATTGAGGTTTAAAACTAATCTCGAAGGTAAAACTAAGGAGAGCGTGCCGACGGCCATCACATCAACTCTTGATCCGTTGCCAACGCGCATCGTCACTTCATCCCTTGCTATCCGCCGTCTATTCCGTAGCTCCTGTTTCGAGTTACAAATATTAGCAACTGAACCAAAGATCAAATACCTGTGCACTACAACGAGGGCTAGTAAGAAAACATCAATAACATGTATATCAAATATACCTTTGATGGTGCCAGCCTTCTTGTCCGCTAAGTACTTGGACAATTGCGCTTCCGATGACCCTTGTCCTTGCAATAGAAGCACTCGGTCTCGGCTTAGGTCCGACTTGAGCTTCTTCTCCGAGGGCAACGCTTTGCCAACGCCTTCTTGAAGGGCTTCTTTGCACCCTTACCTTTCTTAAAGCTGGGGGGCTTGTTGACCATCAACACATGATTATCTTTCTTGATGTCCACCTCTGCAGCTTTCAGCTTAGCGAAGAGCTCGGTGATCGTATCAGTGGAACCAATCTGATTATGAGTAACTACAAAACCTTTGTAGCTAGGAGGGAGTGATTGTAGAACTCTGTCAATCTTGAGCTCCTCTGGAATCTTGCAGTCCAGTTGCTCAAGGCGTTGAGTGTAGCCCGACATCTTAATGGCGTTCTCACTAGCGGAACTCCCCTCCTCCATCTTGCAGTTAAAGAATTTCTCAGAGATCTCATATCTCTCAGAACGGGCCTGAGTCTGAAACATAGTTTCCTGTTCCTCAAGAATCTCAAAGGGCCCGGGGAACTCCTCAAAACGGTTTTGAAGGTCCGATTCCATAGGAAACAACATGGTGCTCTTAATCACACCATAATCATCCTTGCGCGACTGATAAACAGCTTTCTCATCAGCCGGTGCATCTACAGCAGGGACGTCACCTAGCGCTTTCTCAAGGACATAGTCCTTTTGTCCGCCAGAGAGAATGATTCTCAGATTGCAGAACCAGTTGGTGAAGTTAGACCCATTGTTCTTAAGCTTTTCTTTCTCAGCAAAAACGTTGAAGTTGAAGTTGGACTTAGCTTTTTGATCTACAAAATTTGCAAGTAAAATTTAGACTATGTTCATGATAACTAGTTTAGCTTAATCAAATTAATAGATGAACTCCCACTAAATTCAACATCCCTCAAGTTGTTTAGTGAACATGATCCAAATTCACCACACCAAATCGATCTTCACGAGAAGGGATGTGGTTTCAATGGTGGACAACAAAGTGTCGATCATATCATTCATATGACTCATGCTTAACCTTTCGGTTCGTGTGTTCCGAGGCCATGTCTGTACATGCTAGGCTCGTCAAGTCAAACCCAAGTATTTCCGCGTGTGCAAAACTGGCTTGCACCCGTTGTATGTGAACATAGAGTCTATAGCACCCGATCATCACGTGATGCTTGAACACGACGAACTTTCGCAACGGTGCATACATGGGGAGAACACAGTTTTATCTTGATCTTTAAGTGAGGAATCATCTTATAATGCTACCGTCGCGATCTAAGCATAATAAGATACATAAAAGGATAAACATCACATGCATATTATTTTATGTGACATGGTATAGCCAATCTCCGCGCAATGATCTCCATCTTGTGCGTGCCAGCATGATCTCCATCACTCCACCATGATTGCCTCCACCACGAATAGCAACTACAACTATTGCTAACTACTTAGCGATAAAGTAAAGCTATTACATGGCGTATAAGAAGTTGACTCGCAGGTCATACACAATTATAAAGACAACCATATGGCTCCTGCCGGTTGTGTACTCATCGACATGCAAGTCATGAAACATTACAAAACATGATCATCACATACAATATACACATCACATCTTGGGCCATACCATATCACAGAAAACACTCCCTGCAAAAACAAGTTAGACGCCTCTACTTTGTTGTTGCATGTTTTACGTGGCTTATGGGAGTAGATGCTAAGAACGATTCTTACCTACGGAAAGCCACAACGGTGATATTATGGTTGCCAAACTCCGGTGTTAATCCCATGACAACTATAGTGAGAGAAACTGACATCCACCAGCCGCATGTGTGGAACAAGCCACACGTCAAGTGCGAAGCCGGTCTCGCGAACAAGGTCGTGTAAAGTTAGCCTGGACCTCTTCGATCTCACTATCCCGCGTCATAAGAAGTACACAAACAAGAGGCTTGCAACAGAAAACATCAACGCCCGCAACAAGCATGTTGCGTTCTACTCGTGAAACACATCTACGCATAGATCTAGCTCTGATACCACTGAAGGGATTCGCAGCATAGTAAATCAAAAAAATTCTACTGATGCGAACGGGGAAGCCAAGATATAATCTAGGAGATGCAAACAACGAGGGGGGATAGATGAGATCTTCATACCCTTGAAGATTCGCACAACGGAACGTTCGAAGGAACATGGTTGATGTAGTCGTACTCGCTTCTCCTCCTCGCGATCCGATCCGATCCAACACCGCAAGTGGCGATGCCTCCGAGAGATGCACACGTACGGCACCTCGACGTCTCCTCCTTCCTCGGTCCATCAAGTGGGGTGGATAGATAGGTTGGATCTATAACACGACGGCGTGGTGCAAACGGTAGAGAGTTTCTGCGGCAGGGCTTCGCCTCTGTGATCGGGAGAGAGAGAGGAGGGCAGCAGGGCGGCTAGGGCTTGAGGAGGTGTGGGGGGAGGGTGCGCCCCCAGCCCTCTTTATATAGAGGGGTGGGCGGCTGCGCATTTCCCCTCCTCCAAGCCTAGGGCCGACGGCCAAGGGGGAGGAGTGGGGGGCAAGTTTCCACCCCTTCTAGAAGCTCTCCCTAGGGTTTCCCCTAGGGCTTGGCCGGCTGGGCCTATGGGGCCTTGTGCCCCTGGCCCAATGCAGCCAGGGCACTCCCTCGTAGGCCCACGCCCCCTCCCGACAAGTGGGGCCACGTTGGTCCCACTCCGGAAGGTTCTAGAAGCTTCTGGTACAATACCGAACAATCCGAAACACTTCCGAACTCCAAAAACTGCTTTGCCTTATATGAATCTTATTCTCCGGACCATTCCGGAACCTCTCGTGATGTCCCGGATCCCATCTGAGACTCCGAACAAAAACTCATAAACCAATTATCCATTCTATCCTAGCGTCGAGACACGTTAAGTGTGTGACCCTGCGGGTTCGAGAATATGCAGACATGATCTTCTTTCAATAATCAACAGCGGGGTCTGGAAACCCATATTGACTCCCACATACTCATCGATAATCATATCGGATGAACCACGATGTCAGGATTCAATTAATCTCATATACATATTCCCTTCGTCACGCGATATTTTACTTGCCCGAGATTCGATCGTCGGCATCAGCATACCTAGTTCAATCTCGTTCACAGCAAGTACTTTACTCGTTCCGTAATCCGATATCACTTTGTGATTAACTCCTTAACCACGTGCTTGCAAGCGGTGTTGATATCGATTACCGAGTGGGCCCGAAGTATATCTCTCCGACTTGGGAGGGACAAATCCCATCTCGATACATACAACCCAACAAGTACTTTCCGATCACCTGAGAGACACCTTTATGATCACCCTCTCATAGGATGACGTTTGATGACCTCAAAGCTTTCTTCCGATACCAGGGAGTTGCATTATCTCATGGTCTAAGGAATGCAATATTTGACATAAGAAAAGGCTTCGCAAAGATGAACACGATGACACGATCTAATTGCTCTGCTTGATTTGGGTTTGTCCATCATATTATTCTCCCAATGATGTGATCTCATTATTAATCGACAACTCATGTCTATGGTTAGGAAACCTTAACCATCATTAATCAATGAGCTAGTCCATAGAGGCGTACTAGGGACGCGGTGTTGTTCATAAACCACACAAGTATTAAAGTTTCCGCTTAATACAATTCTAGCATGGAATATAAACTTTATCATGAACAAAAATTATAATAATAACGTCTTTATTATTGCCTCTAGGGAATAATTCCAACACTTTCTCCATGCTTTGTCCAACAAATATAGCCGGACATGAAACCTGATTGAATCAGGTGGATGTGAATGGTTTTGGATTAAGAGTAATCCTTCTCATTCCGACAGACACGACACAAACAACACATAAAACCATTCCGCTTGTTTACCTCAGCCAACTCGAGGAAAGAATGTACGCCTTTAATGAACGCGTCAGACATTCAGGGAGCGTCATACATCCATTCTCGGCTCATCTACAGTATAATTAAAATTTTCTATCATATAAAAAGTTTGGATCATTTTTACTACAATTACTTTTACATGCACTAATTTTTGAATTAAGATTTTCTATCATATTAGAATTTTACATGCACTAATTTTTGAATTGGACAAAACTGTTAACATAAAAATGTTGACTATTTAATTATTGCTCTAGCAGTGAAAACCTTATTCAATTCTGAGATCCGAAACTCTTCAAATACACATCTCAACTTTCAGTAGATTTTGGTATAATCAAACTATGCTTAAAATTACACATCTAAAATCCCCTCTACACTTCTAAGCATGAAATTCCTCATTCTAATTCTAAAGCATTGAGCTAAACTATAACAATAAGAGGTGAATGATGGAAGTTGCTAACCATTTTAGAAGCTTGGATTGATAGATGATGCCACCAAATCTTGGATTGTAAGTTGCCACCAAATTGGACAAAAAATGAGGATGAACTTGAGCTGTTACTTGGAGGAAATGGCCATGCTTTTGGACTAGGTCGAAGAGGCATATATAGTGGTAATAAGTTGTCCCGGGTGGTAAAATGAACCCAGACTAGAGGTTGACCTCTAGTCCCGGCTTGTAACAAGAACCCAGACTAAATATAGCCATGGGTCTCACACGAGCTCTAGTCCCGGCCTGTGTTACCAGCCGGGACTAGAGGTTGCCCATGGACCGGGACTAGTGATATGGGGCCATGTAGCCGTTGCAGAATTCACAGACCGGGACTAGTGTTAGCACTAGTCCCGGTTTCAGAGAAGGCCGGGACTAGAGGCTGGAGCTGGAAAAAACGAAAGGTCGTTTTTCTACTAGTGGCAGCGGAGAGTTTGAGGAGGAAATATATATGGACCAACCAGAAGGGTTCATAGTGAATGGTAAAGAGGTATTTGTGTGAAGTTAAATAAGTTGCTTTGTGATTTAAAGCAATCTCCAAGATAGTGGTATAAAAGGTTTGATTCGTTTATGATCTCACATGGTTTTGACAGGTTTCAAATGACAGTTGTGTTTATATTAAATTTGTTGATGGATCGCCTATATAGTTGCTATTTATGTTGATGATATGTTGATTGATGCAATAGCAAAAAGGAAATCACGACATTAAAGACGCACCTTAGTAGTGGGTTTGAGATAAAGGACCTTGGTATAGCTAAGAAACTCTTAGGAATGAAAATTAAAAGCGACATAAATTCTAGGATGTTGTTTCTTAGTCAGCAAAGTTACATTAAGAAGGCACTTCATTGTTTTAATATGCATGATGCAAAGTCTGTTAGTACGTTACTGCTCCTCATTTTGAATTGTTAGCATGTATTGTTTCTGATAAAGATGTTGAGTACATGCCAATAGTTTCTTATTCTAGTGCCGTTGGTTCTTTGTTGTATGCCATGATTTTGTCTTGTCATCATATGTCATGAGCTTGGTTAGTAGATACATGGCTAATCCCCGTGAGGAATATTTGAAGGTTGTTGAGTGGATTTTCAGGTACATCATGAGATGGTTGTTATTAATGCTACAAGAATAAATTTGTCTCAAGGTAAAGTTTATTATATACTGTGATCCAAATTTAGTAAGAAGGCTAGCGATGGAGTGAAGCGAGGTTCATCACTAGGACGCTTGGGACGATGCGAACCGGGTCACTCGAATCATTCATGGAGTCTGCTAGATTTGCTCCATGGAGACTCCTACACGAGTTAATAATACGCACACAGTGCATTCCTAAGACGAAGAGAAAGGAAGAGACGAGCTTTCCCACCCTGACACGTCACTCGACGTTTGGTCGTTGCGGCGGGTAACTCGTCGCGGTCGGCGTTCTCGCCTCCGTGGACACCCCAACCACACATACGATCGACAATTCCGCGGCCGTTGTTATCCCTGAACTTGACTGCTGACTAATGAGCTACTCTGTGATGACACCTTAACAGAAAACGGCTTTCTTTATTTTTCTCCCATCAGGAACCCTTTTTTTTCTTTTCCTGCCAACTAAACAAAACAAAACAAAACAAAACCAAACCACCGACTGCTCTGCTCCTATGTGGGAGTAGTAACAAGGAAGCACGGGCAGCATACTATATTTCGGCTTGCCTGGGTTAGGTGGTCAGGTCAGGTCAGGTTTGGATGGATGGACGGATGGATGAGGTTTGCCCGATGCGATGGCCAAGAGGACCAGAAATGATGAACTGCCTCCGAAAACAACATCTAACCAAGAATATCTCGTGCCAGGCAAACCGCACACATCGCATCAATCAATCAATCAATCCGTCGCCGTACAGTTTTACGCTATCCATGCACACACACGCTCGTATAATCAATTCCAGGCCTGGAGGCTGGAGCTAGTAGCACGCTCCGGCAGAGGGACTCATGACTAGCAACCAACCAACCAACCAACAAACGAACGGGCCAACAGATTAACAAACCATGAAATGGTGCCTCAGCGTGACGTCCCCAACGGGACAAACCGACACACCGGGATCGTGGTACGAATATATACCAGTACTCGTGTGCCTACTGTTTCGGGGCACGCGAGTAGACACGAGCAACGCCAACCGAATTTATCCACACCAGCTCCTACTAGTACTAGAAGTAAAGATTTGAAATTGATATTTTGGAAGAATAAAAACATGTATTAATTTAGACAATATTACAATGTTTATATAGAAGAGAGGAGGGGGGTCGGCCAGCCTAGGATTAGATCCAAATCGACTTAGGCTAGAGTCCTAAGAAAACACAAACACAAACTCTGATACCCCCGCAGTGTCAACATCGGATGCCACAATGTTGAGACTGAAACGTATGTCGATGAAAGGCGCAGGATGGAGTACTTTGGTAAAAATATCTGCAAAGGAACATGTAGAAGACGAATTTCTCCAATAGCAACCTTTTCCCGAACAAAGTGAATGTCGATCTCGATGTGCTTGGTACGGCGATGTTGCACAGGATTAGAGGCCATATAGACGGCTGATATGTTGTCGCAGTAGACAATAGTAGCGTGCTCGACGGGGCGTTGGAGTTCCACAAGTAGTTGGCGTATCCAAACTGCTTTAGCAACAGCATGCGCAACCGCCATGTATTTCCGCTTTAGCCGAAGACCGGGATACCATAACCTGCCTTTTTGATGACAAAAAACAAGATTATCACCCAAATAAACACAAAGCCGGATGTGGATCGTCGAGTATCTGGACATCCTGTCCAGTCTGCATCAGAATAAACTGACAAGCTTGTTGGAGAAGATGAGTTAAGTAATAGACCATGATCAAGAGTTCTTTTTAAGTAGCGAAGAATTTTTTTGACATGAGAAAGATGAGGTAAACGAGGATCATGCATATAGAGACATGCTTGCTGAACATAATAAGAGATGTCAGGTCGGGTGAGAGTAGCATATTGTAAAGCACCAGTGAGACTACGATATAAGGTTGGATCTGGAACAAGCTCACCGTCACCCGAAAGTTTGGTGCCAACATCAGCCGGTGTACGACAGGGTTGACAGTCAATCATGCCAGCTCGGTTCAAGAGATCAATAATATATTGTCATTGAGAAAGAAAAAGAGTAGAAGATGTTCTAGTGGCGGTGACACCAAGAAAATGATAAAGTGATCCTAAATCAGTCATAAAATTCTTTGTTAAGAAGAGTGATGATATGTTGAAGAAAAGAATCAGAAGAAGCTGTAAGAACAATATTATCTACATATAAAAGAAGATATGCCGTGTGAGACGAATATTGGAAAATAAAGAGAGAGATGTCAGATTTGGAAGGGATAAAACCAATAGTTTGAATTAATGTAGCAAATCGTCGAAACCAGGCTTGAGGAGCTTGTTTAAGACCATAAAGAGATTTCTTTAGAAGACAAACAAGATTTGGATTAGAGGGAACTTCAAATCCAGATGGTTGTTGATAATAAACAGTTTCATTCAAAGTACCATTAAGAAAAGCATTTATTACATCAAGTTGGTGAATAGGCCAGGATGAAAAAATTGCAAGACTGAGGATGATGCGAATAGTGCTTGGCTTGACAACAGGGAGAAGGTTTCATCAAAATCAATTCCTTCTTGTTGTGAAAAACCTCTACAAACCCAACGGGCCTTGTAGCGAGCCAAAGATCCATCGGAGTTATACTTATGACGAAACACCCACTTCCCCGAGACAATATTGGCGCTGGATGGTTTAGGAACAAGATTCCATGTATTATTTTGAATAAGAGCGTCGAATTCATCTTTCATGGCAGAGTGCCATAGTGGATCAAGAAGAACACGTTTGTAAGAGCTTGGGATAGGTGAGATCGATGGAGTAGCTGAAAGATTGAGAAAACATCGGGGAATATGGAAACCCTTTTTGCCACGAGTACACATGACATGATCATTGGTGGGAATAGGTATGGGAACGACATTAGTAGGAAGTGGATTAGTTGCTAAAGAAGGTGTGGTTGTGGGGAGAGAGGCGGAGGAGGACTTGTGACGGAGAGAGAGTGGCGAAGGGAAGGTGGTCTGACAGTTCTGTCAGGCGCTTGGCGGGAGGTGGTGCTGCCGCAGCAGAGGGCTCGACAGCCACGGCGGGGGTGACGGTTGGCACCAAAAAATGACGCGCTATAGGGGCAGGAGATGGTGACATAGGTTTAGGTATCGGCGGGGACTGAACGGTTGAAAAGGGGAAAGTATTTTCATCGAAGGTGACATGACAAGATATAAGAACACGACCGGAGGAAGGATCAAAACATCATGATCCTTTGTGATCATCGGATGGATCTAAGTATATGCATGGCAAAGATCTTGGAGCTAGTTTATGGGCAGCGGTAGAGGATGTGTTAGAAAAACATAGACAGCCAAAAACACGCAAATCAGAATAATCGGGGTGAGATAGAAAGAGAGATTGGAAGGGAGAATAAAAAGGACATGTTTTAGTTGGTCGGATGTTTAAATGATATGTGTCTGTCCGTAGAGCTTCAGCCCAAAAATATGGTGGAAGAGAGGCTTGAATTAGTAACGTGCGCAAGATGTCGTTGATAGAGCGAAGGCAACGTTCAGCCTTGTCGTTTTGAGGAGATGTGTATGGGCAGGAAAAACGAAAAAGGATACCTTGGGAGAGAGAAAAAATTCGATTTTGGTTATTATGAAATTCTTTTCCATTTTCACATTGTATGAAGCAAATTGGGAGACCAAAGTGAGTTAGAACATATTGCCTAAAATTAATGAAGAGTTTGTGAACATATGATTTGGCACGAAGAGGGAAGGTCCAAACATAGTGAGAGTAATCATCTAAAATAACAAGATAATATTTGAACCCTGAAACACTTGGGACGGGAGAGTTCCATAAATCACAATGTAATAACTTAAACGTAAAAGTACTATAGGTAGTTGATATGCCAAAAGGTAATCTAATATGTTTGCCGCGTTGACAGGCATTACAAATAGAGGGATCATGAGAAGAACTAGAACTAGGGATGCTAAACTCTTGCAGCATGAATGACCCAGTATTTTTACTGGGGTGACCGAGACGACGATGCCATAGATCGATAGAGTCAATCATGGCTTGAGGTGTGGAGGTGGTGCGCCATGGAGAGGATAGAGATTGCCTGAACTATTGTAATGAGCGAGGACCGCCGCCGTTTCAGATCCTTCACAGATAAACAAAAGGGATCAAATTCTATGGAAACATTATTGTCAATTATGAATTTGCAAACAGATATTAGATTTTTAGTTAATGATGGAGCGACTAAAATATTTTGAAGGATAAAATTTGTGTTTGGATTAATGATGTAAGAGTGACCGGTGCATGAGATTGGAATAGAGGATCCATCGCCAATGGTGACGGTAGAAGAGGGAGAGGAAGAACAAGCTGACAGAAAATCCATATTTGAAGACATATGCGAGGAAGCACCAGAATCAAAAATCCAATCCGTACCTTCGTGGTTGTTGAGTGTGAAATTGTTTATGGCAGCGATAAAGGCGGCTTGGTCCCAGCTTGGTGGAGCGGTTGACGGAGCGGGTGATGTGGGCATGTACTGAAGAGCCGGAGGAGCGTGGTACATGTGGGGCAGCGATGTCGGCGGAGCCATGTATTGCGGTGGCGACAACATGTAAGCCGTCGATAGATCTTGGGCGGTGTAGACCTCCTTCGGAGGACGAGGTGCGAGAGGCCCGGGTGCGCCGATGGAGGGGCGGAGGACGGTACTCCAATGCCCAGTGTAAGCCGGTGGGGCGCCGTATGGAGAGGGGGCCTACCGGGGCATTAGCCAGGCCTGAACGAGACCCGTCCATGGGTCATGCTGCGGCTGCCAAGGGGCCATGGCGGAGGGTGGTGGCGACACTGGTGGAGTCAGCGCTGATGGAGCTGGTGCAGGAGCAGGTGGTCGCGGCTGAGGAGTCGGCGCTGGGGCGGGTGGCCGATACACGGGATTTTTTCCGCGGCAGTTGGGGCTTGGACACCATCCAGGAGGGGCCGTCGGTGGGGCAGCAGGAGTACGCAGGAGCGACAGGCGAGGCGCCGTGTGAAACACCTGAGGAGGACGGGCAGCCTTGCGTGCTTGGTTCTGGGACTCGAGCGGCAAAATAGATCGCACCTCGGCGAAACTAGGGTAAGGTTTCAGCAGAGGAATAAAGGCAACTTGCTTTTCAAATTGATCGCCGAGCCCGACAAGAAGGGCGTTGATGAGTGCACGATCGTCAACGGGATCACCAAGCTCCAGAAGTTCATCGCTGATGGCCTTGATGTGTTGGAAAAAGACGGTGACGGGGGAGTTGCCTTGAGTACTGGTGCGGAGCTCGATGTGTGGAGGGCGTTGACGCGTGAGTCGGAGTTGTCCTGGAAGAGCTGCTGGAGGGCATCCCAAAGTTGCGATGTCGTGGCGTCGTCGGTGGAGACGAGGTTGAAGAGCTCAGTGGAGATCCGCGTGTAGATCCATTGGATGATGGTGAGATCGTCTTTCACCCAGCGCGGATCATAGGGGATGAAAGGATACGTATGCCGCCTAGAGGGGGGTGAATAGGCGATTAAAACTTTTCCTAGAGTGGCTCAACAAAGGCGGAATAAAACTAGTGTTTACTTTGTAAAGCACAACCTAGAACAACTAAGGTTCACCTATGTGCACCAACAACTTATGCTAAGCAATACAAGCAACAAAGATAGCAAGATATATATTACTTCAAGCACGAAGGCTATCACAATGTAAAGTGCATAAGTAAAGAGCTCGGGTATAGAGATAACCGAGGCACGCGGGGGCAACGATATTTTACCGAGTTCCTCCCAACATGGAGTACGTCTCGTTTTGAGAGGGGGTGGTATCAAACCACCAACGCCACAAAAGGCCTCCCTTATTCTCCGGTGAATCTCACCCCAATGGGATCGATCCACGCTTCCACTATCGGTGCACTTGTCGGTGGCAAACCGGAACCTCTCACAAGGTTGGGGCACTTCTCCACAACTTAATTGGAGGCTCCCAACAAACGCCACCAAGGCCACAACCTGCAACACCAACAAACCGTCTAGGGTTCCAAGAACCCAAGAGTAAAAAGCTTCTCAACTTTCACTCACCAAATCCTCCGGGGAGAACTCAAACCGATGCAACAAATGCAAATGGAAAGAACACAAGTAGTGCTCAAATCCTTCTCTCCCAAATTCCACCAAATCTACAAGAGCTTGTGGGGGAATAAGAGAGGAAGAACAATGGAGGAAATCCACAAAAGACTCCAAGATCTAGATCCCAAGATGTTCCCCTCACTTACAGGAGAGATGGATTGGTGGGATTGTAGATCTAGATCTCCTCTTTCAAATCCCTAAAGTATATGCAAGAATCAAGGGAGGGATTGAAGGGGGGGCAAGCTCAAGAGGGTCAAGAATGGAGGAGAAAGCCTGTAAAACTCGAGCAGTTACATTGGGGAAGAAGGGCCCCTTTTTATAGGCCCACAGATTTCTGACCGTTTTCTGCCCGTTGGGGAAAAGTCAGACCGGATACTCCGGCCTACACCGGAGATTCTGGACCAGCCTCTGGACCGCCCATCTGAATGACCTGGGCCATACAAGACCCAACAAGACCGGAGACTCCGGTCTTCCAACACCGGAGACTTTGGACTGAGGAAACACCGGAGACTCCGGGGTAGCCTCCGGACCTGGCTCCGGACCCCCATACAGTATGTCCCAGCCCTGATTCTAAAGTCACCACCGGAGACACATCCGGAAACTCCGGACTACACCGGAGACTCCGGTCCACACATGCATCGAGACTCGATCAGGACCAAATAAGAGGCAAACTTCAAATGGCGATATCTAGAGTTTGGAAACTCCGATTGACCCGAAACTAATTTTGTTGGAAAGAGGACAACAAGGGCTACCCAACAAAAAGTGGAAATATTGGATACCACCAAGAGAGAACATTTCATGTATTATAATGTGAGATACCTCTCTTGGTGAGAAACCGTAAAACCTTAAAGATCAAAAACGCAATATGATATAAAAGGGAAATCCATTTTTGATGAACTAGAGCTTGTTATGAATATTACCACAAGCTCTAGAACCTCACATGGATAAGATCCAAATAACAACCAAGAAAGGATGATGCTAAGTATGCAAAGGTTTGAGCTCTCTCTGAACGATATGATCGAGTTACTCACTTGGAGCCCCTCTTGATAGTATGCTTGTCTATCCTATAAACCGGTCTCCCCAACTAACACCACGAGATTGGTAATAAAGAAACCCTATCAATATCATACCTTTTCCTTGCACATATTCCACTTGATCTTGATGTATACGATCTTGTCCTTCTCAAGATGGAACACCTTTCTTGATTGCTCTTGTATGCACTTGCTTGATGAAGACTTGCAAGTAACTCCCCCATACAATATGGGGAAACCTTTACTTTGACCTTGTCTTCATCGATCCATGATCGCCGAGGATGGCAAGCTTTAAGCATAAGATCTTCTAGATATTGCACATATTTAGCTTGCACATCATTTCTTCTTTTCTTCGTTATGTTGATGCCTTGAAGGTACACCAGAGATATCACTCCATCTTATTCTTCAAGACATACTAGCCATAGGTTTAACTCTCACATGACCAATCTATGGATCACTCTTTGAACATCTTAGTCACCACTTGATCCTCTTCACTTCTTCTCCAAACCTTGAAGCCAACAAATGGTTCAAGCATTGCCTATGGACAATTCCTACACGTACAACTTGATACAAGCATTAGTCCATAGAGATTGTCATTAATTACCAAAACCACACATGGGGGCCCACATGTTCTTTCAGGGGCGCAATGTCGAGGCGGGATCGATGTGGCTGCGAAGGCCGCGGCACCTAAGATGCATGTGAAACAGGTAGCCCCAGTGGTAGAAGTTGTGTTTGGCGAGATCCAAGACGATCGGGGCGAAGGGAGAGACGTCGGCGATCGTGTTGGCAAGAGATAGTTGAGGGATTTGTTGGGGTATTTAGTGGGTAGGAGTAGAGGAGGAGGGTGGTGGTGGTGCGCCGTGGCGCGAGCTTCAGCCGCGGTCCATAGCAGAGCCAACGGCAGCGGCGACGGTTTTGCAGAGGAGCCATCCCAGGTGTGGAAAACTTAGGCATCTGATATCATGATATTTTGAAAGAATAATAACTTGTATTGATTTAGACAATATTACAATGTTTATATAAAAAAGAGGAGGGGGACCGGCCAACCTAGGATTAGAGTCAAACCGACTTAGACTAGAGGCCTAAGATAATACAAACACAAACTCTAATAAAAATATTCCCATCCAAAAAAGAAAGATTTTGAAATGTTTGTTGCGTCGAGTTCACGTACTGAATTTAGGACGCCGACGAATTTATTCACTTGTCGCACGTTGTGTCGATCAGGTTACGAGTAATCAACCGTTTTTCTTTAGAGCAAGTAAACAACAGCTAGTGGAAGGGGCAGAGGGCATCTTCACCGCCAAACGTTATTTCAAATGGTTCATTTCTGTTCGTTTGGGTCGCGCTGCGGTCAATATAAGTAGGGTGTTCGGTATGTTCGGTCAGTTGCGTCCAGCAGCGCGATCTATTTGTCCGCGCTTGACCAACGCTGGCCAGGGATTTTATATGTTTGCAAATTTTGTCACATAATTAATTTTTAGAATGCAAATAAACTAGACTAGGTAATCAAATAAAAATAGTACTTACATATAGATAGTTCGGTCTCGCATGGTTCAATGAAAAATAACTAAACCGTGAATTAAATTACACAAAACAAATAGAGGATTAAACATTAAGATTTTCCGCACGAGCCCATATATGCTCAACCAAATCCAGTTGAAGCCGTTCATGAGTTTGACTGTGACACAAATTTTCATGCACTTGCATAAAATCTTTCCACGACGCTAGACCTGGCTCTGGATCAACCAACT
The DNA here is from genome assembly GCA_023614405.1 of Avena insularis. Classification (NCBI taxonomy): domain Eukaryota; kingdom Viridiplantae; phylum Streptophyta; class Magnoliopsida; order Poales; family Poaceae; genus Avena; species Avena insularis. Next base: position 312,525,948 of record CM042693.1, on the reverse strand, counting down.
GACTCTGAAAGTCCCAGCCTTAGTCCAAGATGTCGCTATCACGCTCGTCATCGACGATCATGTTATGCATGATGACACAAGCAGTTATCACATCCCACATCCTCTCTATGCTCCATGTTCTAGAAGAGTACCGAACAATAGCCCACCTTGACTGAAGCACGCCAAATGCTCGCTCCACATCCTTCCTAGCGGCCTCTTTCTCTTTCGCAAACCTCTTGCACTTCTCATCTCCAGGATTGCGGATTGTCTTCACAAAGGTGGCCCAGGAGGGGTAGATACGGCCAGCAAGATAGTAACCCATATCATATGGATTATCATTGATCTGATAAGAAATCTGTGGGACGTTGTCTTATGCCAGCCTAACAAACACCGGAGACCGCTGCAGCATATTGATGTCATTATTTGATCCAGCCATGCCAAAAAAGGTGTGCCAAATCCATAGATCATGTGATGCAACGGCCTCTAGTATGACGGTGCACCCCTCTGCATGCCCTTGCCAACCAAAGTGAAAGTTCTTCCACTGCCTATACATGCAGTCGATGCTGACAAGCATAGCAGGAAACCCCCTTCTCTCGTTGATGGACAAAAGACGGGCAGTGTCTTTGGTGTTTGGCTTTCTTAGGTAAACTTTGCCAAACACCGCAATAACTGCGCTGCAAAACCGGTATATAGCATCATGGCATGTGGACTCGCTCATGCGTATGTAGTCGTCGAGGAGGTCACCGGGGACTCCATATGCAAGCTGTCGAATGGCAACAGAACTTTTTTGGTAAGAGGAGAAGCCAATCTTACCAGTGCAATCGTACTTGACCTCGAAGTAGTTATCGTACTCCGTCACCCCATTGAGAATTTGCAAGACAGGTCCCTCGACATCCGATAGCGGCGACGAAATGTCTTCTCTTTAAATATTGGATTAATTGGATGAAACTAGTCCTTGTAAAGGCGTATGTGACCATCTTCTCGGTCGCGCTCCTAGTTGGCTTGGCGCCGCTTGGATGAGCCACCTCTGCGCGGCGGCAGGAGGTAGTGGCCGTGCACCATCTGTGCAGCCGCCAGCACAATCTCGGTCTCACCGTCGAACTCCTCCTCGGAGGATGACTCCACAAAATTCTTGTAGAAGAACTCCATTGCCCTTTGGCTGCTGCCCATCTACAAAGTATGTGGCTGTCAATGGCGATGGCAACTCCCGCAACGGGCTTGACAAAACCTAGAAAGGACCGTGAGCACCTCGAACAATCGATCGAGCGGTTATGCGCCACACGAGGTTGTCGCCACGCTCGGTCAATTCTGCGAAACCGAGGGCGACGAGATTGCACTGCGTGGCGTGGCAACGCAACCTTGCCATGGCCTGTTGTGGCGCTGGATATCGCGAGGGATGTCGGCGGCAGCGAGCGGTGGCGGCGACGGCGGCAAAGACTGCGCCTGCTCGGGACCGAGCGATATGTCCTTGCCAACGCAACCGAGATTCAGATTAGATGTATGGATAGATGATGACGGTTTAAGTCAGACAGGTGGAGATGCCCTTAGAAGAGTAGTTGGCGTGGACACGGTTTCGAACCGAAACTTGACCGGTTTTTAGAACTGCTGCAGTCTCCCCCGTCTTTGTGGGGGCAATAATGCGAAGTGGAAGTGCTAGTAGAAGCTGTCACGTGAGGAGGCAGTTGTCTGTGTCACCGGATAAACTTAACTTGGCTTTGCGATTAAGCTTAGCAGCCGTTTCAAAACTCTCCTTCCGTTGACAGACATTCACACACGCTCTCTCACTAATCGCCCACATGTCAAAAAGCATTATTATTACTCCAAGCGAGCAGTAAACAAAAAGGAGGAGAGAGCGTGCGTGTGTCAGAGAAGGGAGGGAGGGGGTGCGCAACAGGCAGGCAGTTAGCTGTCGCTCGCCCATTCTCCACTGCTGCCTGCCAATCCCCCCACCATAATTCCGTTTCGTCCTTCCTTGGCCCCTTCTCTCTCTCTCTTCCGTCGGTCTGCTCCCCAAACCAGACACTCCAACCACAAAACAGCAAACGTACACCTACTACCGCCATTACTACCAGCACCACAAAAACCGAAACGACTTTGCAAGTGAAACTGAACTGAGCAGGCAGATGTGATCAACGAACTCGGTTTCTCTCTTTTTTTTCTCGTTTCATTTTCTTCTCTGTACAGTACAAAAAGAACTCTCGAGCTACGCTCTGCTTTCTCAGCTAGTATCTTATTGGTACAGTGGCAGCAGCTCCGGCCAGACGAAGTTTTCTTCGTCTCCTCTCCGGAGTGCGAACTACCATGGACGGACATCGATCGGTCTTTGGATAGAGCTTGTGGAAAAAATTTGCAAGTGGAAAAAAAGGGTCCTAAATACTCCGAGGAATTATTGCTGGGGAAGGATCTGCCGAGCTGCTGCTCTTCTCATCACTTGTGTTTGCCGCCTCTGACTTGTCTTGTCTTCTCTTCGCTCGAGTTGAGCGGACTGATCTTCTTGTTGTTGGTGAACTTGTGCTGGTGCTTTACTACTCGATCTTGGCCATGCTCATCATGCGCTTCGCGGCGTGCACGCTGTCGGCGGGCGACCGCGGGTCGAAGCCGGACATGTAGTTCCGGACCTCGATCCGGATCATCTCCTGCATCATCGACAGGAACTCTCCGTTGAACGGCGCCGCCTGCTGCCGAGGTTGAAGGGGCGGAGGCGGAGGCTGGAGCTGGAACGGCATGGGCGGTGGAGGCATCTGTTGAGTTGCGGCGGCTGGATGTACAGGATGAGGCGCCATGGCCGGCATAGGCATTGGCGGCGCCACAGGGGTTGGCTCGGCCGGATCCAAGCCGGGCAGGGAGAGCGAGAGCGAGAGGGACGTCGCCGGAGGAGGAGGCGGAGACGACGGTTCCGGCACGGGAGGAGGCGTCGCAGCTGTGGGGAGCACGACCACCCCGCCGGCCCGCGCCACGGGGCGGTACACGTGCGTCGTCGCCGGCTGCGAGGCGGCGGCGGACGGCATGACGGAGGGCAGGCTCTGGTGGCTGGAGTCGCTGAGGTCGGACCCCGACGGGCTGCCTGGGCTGCTGAAGCACAGCCCCGGGTGCCCGTCGCTGCTCGTCCGCTTCAGCGGCCGCCGGTCGTCCTCGTCGTCGGCGGCACGAGCGGGCGAGCCCGAGGCAGAGGACGAGTACTTGCGCTTGAGCGTGGAGTTCCAGTGGTTCTTGATGGCGTTGTCGGTGCGGCCGGAGAGCAGCCTGGCGATGGTGGCCCACTTGTTGCCGAACCTGGCGTGCGCGCGGAGGATGGTGTCGTCCTCGTCGGGGGTGAAGGGCCGGTGCTCCACCTGCGGGGACAGCTGGTTGCACCACCGGAGGCGGCACGACTTGCCGGACCTGCCCGGGATGGACTTGCTGATCAGGGACCAGTTGCGCGCCCCGTGCCGGCCAACGAGCCGCTGCAGCGCGTCGTCCTCCTCGGGGCTCCAGGGGCCCTTGATCCGGTCCACGTCCTTGGCGCCTCCGCCTCTACACGCCGCCGCCATGGATCACGATCAACCGATCGATCTATTACGGAGTAACGGCTGGGAGGTTGAGGAAAAATGGATGAATGAATGAATGAATCTGATCTGGTCGTGGGAGGAGGAGGTTTCGAGAATGAACAACGAATCCGAGGCGAAGTGGAGGGAGGAAGGAGACAGAAGAGGTGGAGGGGAGCGGAGGGGGCAGGGGGAGGATATATACCTGAGACGCGAGGGGAGGGCGACCGGGACTAGCCGGTTGTAACGGGGCGTTTGTGGTTCCAGCCAGGCAACGGAAGGAGACGGGGCGGTTGATGCTACTACTCCAGTAGTAGTACTGGTCGTAGTATGTTGTGGCTTGGGTACAGCTGGCCACGGGACACGCGTCTAGACGCCTACGCTTGGTATCACTCTCGCTCCAACCGAAATGACTGTTTATACGTGTGGTATGCAGTATGGATGGGGATGGGGAGGCAAATATCTCTCTGACTGGCTGGCATGCTTGCCTGCTTACCCTGTCGACTGGTATTTCTTTCGAGTAGTATATTTTTTGAGAATGTTTCCAAATGTTGTGTGAAATAGTCACCTGATGACAAAAGAAGGTCCGCCTTACCAGTTAATTAAGGAGAAGGTCTCCAATTAATAAGGAAAATATCGGATAGAAACCCTACAAGAACATCAACATCACGGGTTCCCATCTGCCCTCGCCACGTGGCAAACACCAAGAATTGCGAAAGACGAAGCTCAAACTTGAAAATACCACTCCGCCAAGATCGGACAACCATTCACCACCACTAGAAACAAGACGTCGTGACTGCTAGGATCGGAGCAGACATGAGATGCTCGAACTCCGATGAAGAAGATGACTATCCGAGGAGCCCTTAATACTGCCAAAACTTCGGGTGGACCTCCAACACCACCTTCCAACCCGGCATCCTGACATACCACCACTCGTGCTCGAGACACGACGCAGCACGACTCGGCTATATGCACCCCAAGCTGCACAGGATAAACCGCTCGCGGACCATGACTCCAGTACCAACATCACAGTCGCTTCCCCAGCCTCAAAATCAAACTGCCTCCTCTGAGGCCCGTTGATCGAGCGGACTTCACTACACCAGCGACACAAGATTGCCATCCAAGCCATGGGAGCATCTGCAGCGCCCATGAAGCTTCTGCCCGCCATGGATCCTGAGGCCACCGCCTCAACGCACAACCACCATCTAGGGTTGTTGCCCCAGTGCACACCGACCCAAACTAAGAGAAATCATGCACAAGCGCTAGAGCTGATTCACTAAGGAGATTCCTAGAAGAGGGAGGTGATGTTGATGCCATCGTCGCCTGCTCCGGCTAACCGAATCTTGGAATTTTCACCTATAGAGACCAAGCCATTCTCATTAGAAGAGAAAGACCATGAAGAAGGCTCCAAAGAGGGAAACGACGTCCGTAGACATCGCCATCGTCGCCACCGACATGATGATCATCTTTTGCCCTGAACAACTCTTATCCAAGAGAAAGGCTCGCTAGGATGGAATACCCGGGAGCCCTCAAGCCCTCGGAGCCAAGAAAATCAAGACACACTTCTCTATCGTCAACCTCGAAGCTCCTCAAAGCTTTCTCTGAAGAAGCACCTTACGTCACGAAGAACGTCGCCATGACTCATTTCCCTCGTACTAGGGTTGCCGACGCTACTTTCTTCTCGTCCTTGGACGGACCATGGAACTCACGAAGAAGGCCACCAAAGAGCTCTGTCGGCCTTAGACGACACGCCACACGAGGGCTTGCCAAGGGAGGAGCTCCAGGTCCAGACGCCAAGCCGCCTCCCTGACTTCCTCGCACTCGTGAGTACCACACCTCGTAGCACCAACCCTCACCTACAAGGCCGCAACCACTCAGAACAGCAATGGCCGGACCTGGGCAAGGAGTGTTACATCTGCGTCTTAGGGTTTTCATTCTCGACCGTAACTTTATAGGTGTAAGGTCTTGTGAACATGATCCGATGAGCTAACAACCTCAAGGCACACAAGATTTATATAGGTTCAGGCCTTAATGATCCGATAACAACCATACTTCCTGCGTTAGCTTTATTATATAGAGCGTGTGAGGTGCTCAGATATTACAAGAGGGGGTGTTCTAGCTAGGAATCAAGCTGGTACTTGAGGTGGATGACGGCTAGGGAGTATAGTCGGTATGTCGAGTCTCTTTCGGATAGGAGGATGTCTCTAGGTGAAATGAAACTGCTGGGTCTGCTCAAGGAGCCTAAACATGAACTACCTAGAACATGAACTCCCTTTGGCTTCTATGTGTGGCTTTGTGGAAATGTGTTGTGGATGGAGTTGTTGGTCTTGTACAGTGTTCGGTGGAGCTCTAAATTATTTTCTCTTCTTCCTCTAGGGGCAACTCGTTTTATACCCTCGGTAATGGGAATTGGGGCATGGCCGAGGAGTTACGCCGTTATCGATGAGACGTGACACTTTTGCATGCTTGTAGATGGTCAACTATGTCACTTTTGCTAGCCTAGTAGTTAAAATAGTAAAAGACTTGTGTATCCATAATACCTATAAAACAAAGTTATCCCAATAGTGACCACCATATCTACCTATATAGCAAATCATATTCCAAGTACATTTTCATGTATGGGTTTTATTTAGCTTCTAAATGGTATTGTTCATGGTCATGGTTGTCATACAAAAGTTGGTTATGGGCTTACTGATGACCCACAAGTATAGGGGGTGTATCGTAGTACTTTCGATAAATAGGAGTGTCGATCCCAACGAGGAGCAGAAGATGTTGAGTAGTGGTTTGGATCAGGAATTCTCTGTAAATACCTAGCAAACGGGTTTTTAGGGGTTTTTGATAATGCGAAGAAATAAAATGCAAGTAAATAAAAGACAGTAATAATAATTGCAGCAAGTGACCCAATCCTTTCTTCAGCAAAGGACAATCCAGTTGTATTACTTATGAGGACCAAAAATTCTCGAGGACACATGGGAATACTGTCAAGTGCTTTCGCTTCATATAGTTGATTAATCTTCTTTGGTTGGATAAGTGTTGTGTGGGTGAACCTATGCTAATGTGCCGACCTTACTTGGACTATACTTGTGATTATACCCCTTGCAAGCATCCGCAACTACAAGAAAGTAATTAAGATAAAAACCTAACCACAACATTAAACTCTGAGATCCTACACTCCCTTGTGCAAAGGTTTCCTAATGGGTGTTTAGGTTTCTGTCACTTCGGCAACCCCACAATTAGTAGCCAAATACACAATGCATTCCCCTAGGCCCACAAATGGTGAAGTATCATGTAGTCGACGTTCACATGACACCACTAGAAGAATAACACCACAACTTAAATATCAAACCATTGAATATTACTTCAACACAATTCCACTACTAACAACATGACTTCTCCCATGTCCTCAAGAACTAAACGAACTACTCACGAGACATCATATGGATCAAGATCAGAGATGATATAATGGTAAGTAACAATCTAAACATAAACAACAATTCAATGGTTCCATTCAATAGCATCAACTACGAAAGTAATCAACACCGGGAAAGTTTTGTAGGGGTTCGTAGCATGGAAAACAAAAAAAATCTACCGCATGCACACAAACAAGCCAAGGTTTATCTACTAGATTGTAGCAACGAGTCAATTAGAGTACTCACCCTTGAAGATTACAAAGCGGTTAACGAGAGAAGATTCTCGTGGGTGATGTAGTCGTACACTTGTTGATCTCAAGATTGCGTAGACGATCCTTACGCGGCGTTAAGAAGACACTTCATGATCGGTCTACGTTCGGTGCTTGATGAAGACCTTCCTCTTCCTTGTTCCAAAGAAATTGGAGGTTATAGTTCTCGCCATGATTGCAGAGACGACGGCGTGGTGTCGGAAGTAGAGGGAAAATCCTGTAGGGCTTCGCCTAAGACGGAGCAGGTTATGGTGGATCTAGGGTTTTCGGTGATCTAGGGTTTAGAGGGCCGGAGAGGAGGAGGCATGGCCGACGGCGGCTAGAGCGGCGATGGCGAGCCGGCGGCGCGGCGGTGGTGCGGTGGAGGCGGCGCGGCTCGGTGGGAGGGGCTGGTTGTGTGTCCTTGGGGCACCCCTCCCCTCTATTTATGAGAGGGAGGTCATATTGGGAGAGGGGAGTTTGAATCCTTCCCCAACTCCCTCTCCTTGTTGGCTTGTGGTGGAGGGAAAGAAAGATTCTTTCCTTCCTCCACTAGGACACATTGTCCCAGTTATACTTTTCAAACTTGCCTTTTTACTTCCAATTTGGAGCTTGATTTCTTTCTTGCTAATGCCCAACCAAGTGACCTAGGACATGATCCAATCATTCCACTTATCCATGACACATTCATGTTCCCTTCCCCTTCTGGTCCGGTGAACCTTTAGACCCTTCTAGAAACTCTCCGATGAAATCATCGGAATCATTTCCGAACTACGGAATTGGACTTTCCTTATATGAATCTTATTCCCTGAACGATTCTGAATCTCCTCGTGATATCCCGGATCCCATCCGAGACTCTAAACAACATTCGGTCTCCCTACTTACATTCCATATCTACTAAACAACATTGAATCCTTAAGTGTGTCTCCCTACGGTTCGTGAATTACGCGGACATGACCGAGACACTTCTCTGATCAATAACCAATAGAGGAATCTGGAAACTCATATGGCTTCCACATATTTCTACGATTACTTTGTGATCGAATGAACCACTTACATACGATATCTATTTCCCTTTGTCTTGCGATATTTTACTTATCTGAGGTTTGATCGTCGGTATCTCTGCATACCTAGCTCAACCTCGTTACTGATAACTACTCTTTTCTCGTTCCTATGATATGTGATCCCTTGTGAGACAGTCACATGCTTGCAAGCTAATTGGATGACATTCCACACAGAGGGCCCATGGTATATCTATCTGTCATATGGATGGACAAATCCCACTCTTGATCCATGTGCCTCAACACATACTTTCCGAACACTCAATGCCACCTTTATAGCCACCCAGTTACGGTGTTGTGTTTGATGTCATCAAAGCATCCATCCGGTGATGGTGATTAGCATGATATCATGGTCAAAGGATTTAGGTTACTATGTATCTGAAAGCTTATAGCAACTGAACTATATTAAATGACTTGATCTTTATGCTATGCTTAACTATAGGAGTATGTCCATCACACCATTCTCCTAATGATATGATCTTGTTGTTAATAACATCTCAATGTTCATGATTAGGAAACCATGATCATATATTAACCAATAAGCTAGTTTAACAAGAGGCTTTACTACGGACTCTTTTATGTTTACAAATCACACAAGTATTAATATTTCCGGTTAATACAATTATAGCATGGTATGTAAACATTTATCATAAGCGTGAAGATATGATAATAACCTCTTTATTATTGTCTCTTGGGCATATCTCCAACAGTCTCCTACTTGCACTAGAGACAATAATCTAGTTTCATATCTTTGTGTATTTAACACCTATGGCTTTCCGGTGTTGCATGTACATGATTGCTAGTGGTCAACTAATCTTCGGATCCGGCACTTACAGGTCCGTGTGTAATTGCATGTCTTTGCGTCTCCACGCATCTCTCATTCTCTAATGAGATGGCTCTGTACAATTTTGGTCCTTTGGTGAGACCTTTAGTTCCTTGGAGTTAAAACATATTGACAATATTGTCGTACAATATATCTTCATAGTACTATACCGATGTGAACTACATCTAGTTTGATAACAAACTACTTGATACAAATGCCCTCTTTTGATGTTATAATAGCAGTCATATACTTAGCCTTTTGTTGTAGTATCTGTCACAATGTCTTAACTTTGGAACTCATCCAAATCCATTATGGAACTTACTTTCCATTATATTGTGCCACCCTTAGTTTAGATTGAGATAAACTTAATTTGTACTTTGTGACAAAACTAGTATCAATGTAGTACTTTTACAATGAACTAATCATCTATTTCTCACATCTACAAAAATAATATATTCTTAGTTCTTCCAAAAGATCATAAAAATATCCTTACTATCGTCCAATGATCATCTTATGAATCATTCTGGTATATTCTCATAACATTTAGAGCATAGGACATATCTAGATTTGTACATATCACAGTATGATTGATATAAATACTCTTTGTGATTTCATACATCAAGTATCAATCTATACTTGAATCTTTGTTTCACTTACCAAGTGTCGATACACTTGAATTTTGATTTAATCCTTTCTGTGTGGCAAGAACCCTTCTTGTCATTTCCATATTGAACTCATTCAATATCTCATCTATGTACATTTGGCACAACCATATTAGCGTCTCAATCTATTTATATAGATATTGATGCCAAGTATTCGAGTTTTGTCTAAGTCTTTCATCGAGATGAAATTCTTAATATGTGTTAATAAAAGATAAATCATTTCCAATCAACAATATGTATTACACATAATGTATTAGAAATATGTCTTAGCGCTCCCACTTAATTTCTTGCAAATGCAAGCATCTTCATCGTCTCTTATGAATTTAAATTCTTTTAACAGTTTCATCATGGTGAAGATTCCAACTCCGCGACGCTCACTTCAACCATTGTAGTTTGCATATGCTTTTAGCATCCTTTGAATTAACAAAACCCTTTGAATCATGTTATGTACACGTCCTAGGTAACAATTCTATCAGAAGAACTTATTTTGTTTATTCAACTGCCACATAACAAAATTATATGTAGTGGTTGCTACATTAATCCATCTAGACTAAACATCGCCATGAAAGATCAAATCTTGTCATAGTCAACCTTTGAACATTGTTGTGAACTCTTTCCCAACATGTCGACTATTTCATAGATGTGAAACATCCATATCTATTTCTTTATAGATCCAAACACGACTGAAAGGTTTTACACCTTTCCAGAGGGTCTTTCAAGTTCAAAGCTTGATTTCTCGTGTATGGAACTATCACGGATTTTATGGCTCCAAGCCATTTGACGGAGTCAGAGCCCATCATCGCTTCTTTGCATGTAATCCATTCATTATTCTCAAATAATGATTCAACCCTCAAATCTTGGTATTTAATTGTTTATCCGACCTAGTTGGTTTAATAGGAACTTAGACTTACATGACCACAATCTTTGAGGCTCGTGAGCCATGAGCATTGTTGCTGCCTCTGGAACACTTTTCGGTGCTGCGCAACTTTGCACATATAGCTAAGGTTCTTTTAACCTTATCAAAGTTCTATTGTCCTCCCACTTAACTTTTCATGAAAAATTCCTTTCTCAAAGAAACTTGACATTCTAAGCAACAAACATTTTTGTCTTTGGTGTTATGGAGAAATACTCAACGATTAATCGAAATAACATACAAAGATATGTTCATCCGATTTTGGTTGCAAACATCTTTCTTATGCATAGCATACCAATGTTTAATAAAGGACAACTTGGGTTTTATCCCAAACCATAACTTTATATGGTGTCATTTCAACGGATTATGATGGAGCTCTTTCCACTGGAAAAACGTTAGTCTCTAAAGCTTTTAATCTTTAAAATATAATGACAGTTTTATCAATTACACCTTTTATCTTACCATGTCAAACAAGGTTTCATTACATATCTCGAACGCTCCATACTCTTATGGTGTTTCGGGAAATGCAAATCCACGGAACGATTCCTCAAATCTAAGGTATTATGCTAAACTTGTAACTCAAATATCTTCCTTTATGATCTTATCATAAATTCTTTATTTTCTTGTTACATTGATTTTGCACTTCATCTTGAAAGTATTTGAAGTTCTCAAATGTTTCACACTTCATCCTCATTAAGTAAATATTCATATATTCACTCAAATTTTTGGAGAAGGCATATGAAGTTGAAATTCATCGCTCTTGACTACACGTACTGGACTTTATACATCAAATATGTACAAATTCCAATAATCTAGTCATTCGTTCTCTTTTGGCCTATGAACGGAGTTTTAATTATCTCTAGGAAAGTGTCACAAGCGTCATTTGATCAAAAATCAAGACTCCAAAAATCTATCCACATGTAGTTTCTTCATGTTTTCTTTCTAATATAATTTAAACGACGATGTCACTTCCTAAGTGATCTTTCAACCAATTTGTCTTTCGACATTTTTAGCACTAGTTTTATGGATGTGATTTCTCCAACGAGATTTGTAAATCATCCATCTTTTATGGATTACGGCAATTATTTGAACAACCCTTTTGTTCTCATAATACCTGATAAAACAAATCTTGAAGGCAAGCTTTGATGTTAACGAGCAACACAACAACCCTTTATTTATTCTCGATGAACATTATCACATATTCTTTTGCTAGTTACCTAGGCCATTGTAGTTCATGAATTTTGTTGTTTCGTATGACGATTCACACCAACAAATTTAGTATCCAATACTTAAGAACCACATTGTTTAACAAGCAAAGAATATATCTGTAACATGTATATCCTCTATATACCTAAGCTGAAAAATCCTAGTCTTTTCTTTTCTGCCATATATTTATGAGATTATCTTTCAGTATTCCCTTTTCTATTTGAAAGAATCTATCAACATCAATAGTGGAGCCATACACATGACACATAGTCCAAAGCGTATAGTTAAATACCAATGTCTTTAGACTTGCACTTTGAAGTAGATCACCATCATCAAATGTTTGGTGTTCTTTCAAATTCCATTCTTTAGTAATCTTTTAGTGTAGTAAACATTTTACCTACATCAAATATTCATCCTTATCATGAAACTATTCATGATCAAGCTACATTAGCTTATAACGGTGAATTGCGAGTATAATGTTTCTCTCCAAAACCTTTTGGAGGAGTAGGACGACTAGCGTCTCCAACCTTTTGAAAATTCCCATCAAATATGATATCATAAACTTTGCCATATTATACTCTATCATGTTGTAATCAAAACATCATTTCAGATATCGCAATATCTTCCACATATGATGTTCCTAGATAACACTGATATTAAAACACTCTTTTGAATATCAAGAATCATGGAGATAAACATGATACTTATATACTAACACTGGAATTGTTACTCTTGATTTAATACCAATTATTAAACTTCACGGAGTAATCGTAACTTACTTAAAGTTTGCAATATGACTTTTAAACTTTAGATTAACACTCCAAAACAATATGATACCATTCGTAAAGTAACTAACCAGAATTCTATAGTTCTACTATCTCAATTATAACTAAGCGCAAGGTGGTAATTGGATGCCAATGACTACAACAACTATGCAAATTCAGTTTGATTTAATTTATGATAAATAGTGTTCAACTTTTAATCATATTTCTGCTGAACTTCCACTCAAAACAATATCCCTCACATTATTTGAACCAAATCTGCTACACCAAGTCCGATCATCACGTGACATGATGTAGTTTCAAAGGCGAACAATCATCATGCTCATCATATCATTGATATGTCATAAACGTATCTATAATTTTTGATGCTCCATCCTTGTTTAGTATAAATTTTGCTATGTTTTATCTACACTTTGAGGTATTTTTATACACTTTCTGGAACTAACCTATTGACAAGATGCCACAGTGCCAGTTGCCTGATTTCTATTGTTTTTGGTTTTAGAAAACTAAAAAATGAATATTCTCCGAATTGGACGGGACAAAAGCCAAAGTTCAAATTTTTACCTGAGTGATATGGCAAATCGCAGACGAGACGGAGGAGGAAACCAGGGTGGCCACACCCTAGGTGGGTGCGGGCCCACCCTAGGCCGCGCCCACAGTGGGTGTGGGTCCCTTGGACCTCCACCGACCTTGCCTCATGCGCCTATAAGAAGCCCCGGGGAGAAAACCCTAAATAATCCATCATACTTCCAGAAAAACCTCCGTAGCACCGCCGCCACCGAAAGGGAGTTTCAGGGGACAGAAAGTCTCTGTTTCGGCACCCTACCAGGACAGGGAAGTGCCCCGGGAGCCATCTCCATCGATCTCCACCACCATATCCATCACCGTTGCTGATTCCCATGACGAGGAGGGAGTAGTTCTTCCTCGAGGCTAAGGGCTCTACCGGTAGCTATGTGTTCATCTCTCTCTCTATGCATGGTCATATTGTGATCATGAGCTTTGTAATCAAGTAGATCTACCTTGCTACTCAAGTTCTTTAATAAATCTCTGCTCTCCCCATGTGTGTGAAAGTGACAGTGTGCACGCCATGGTGGCACTTAGGTTTGAATTTACATAAATACTCGTGCTTTAATAGATCTATGCTTTTCTCCACGTGTGTGAAAGTGACAGCGTGCATTGAATATTTGTTATGAGTTATATTTGGAGTTGGATGTCTCTATGAAATTGTGGTGTTTGTTGGAACCATCTAGCGCTCAAGGTGACAGTATGGGGTTATCTAGATTGGGGAAGGCGGACTTTGAGGTGTGCTGTTATAGCCCTACCATGGATTAGAGTGTCCAACCGGATAGTAGTTAAGAGTAGTATCATGAAGAGAGGATATTTATATGAAAGAGTGTTCACTAGTGAAAGTATGATCCCTAGGCCTTGTTTCTAAGCATTGAAACACCGTTTGCTACTAGATCTGTTGCATGCTTGCTTGCTTCCTTCTTGTTGCCTTTAGTCTTTACCTCACCATCAAGCTATTTTCTAGCACCATTACCACTTGTATTTCACTATCTCTTCGCCGAACTAGTGCACCTATATCGGGTGTGTTGGGGACAAAAGAGACTTCTTGTATATTGATTGGAGGGTTGCTTGAGAGGGAGTACCTTTGACCACTTCCTCCCTGAGTTTGATAAACCTTGGGTAATACACTTAAGGAAAACTTGTTGATGTTCTACAAACCTCTGCACTTGGAGGCCCAACAACTGTCTACAATAATAGAAGTGCGCAGACATCAAGCTTTTTTCTGGCGCCGTTGCCGGGGAGGAAAGTTAAAAATCACTCACACACGTTACCCCACGGCAACAACAAGCCAGAAAGCTATTTTCTGGCGCCGTTGACGGGGAGGTAAGGTAAAAGGTACTCACATCCTCCGGTGTGAGTGCTCGAAGTTATTTCCTTTAGATTCTGAAATTTTGTCTTTTTGTTTCTTGTTTTCACTAGTTAGGCTTAATGGAAAACAACAACAAAAATAGAGAGCTTTATAGTATCTATCTTGAGTTAGGACATGAAGTGTTTGAAGAGAAAATTAAAAAACCTATGGAGCTTTATTTGCATGCTAATATCAATGTTATTAGTATGAATTATTTGGACACCCTTATTGCTAATGTCATGGAAATGTCTAAGCTTGGGGAAGCTAGTTTTTATGAAAATGATGTTTTTAGTCCCCTAGCTTTGGAAGATAGCTATTCTATTGCTTATGATGATACCAAACCTCCAATATATGATGATTACAATGATGAGTATGATCTTTTCAGTCCACCTACTATTGAGGAGGAAAATAATTGTGATTACAATATGCCTCCTATATTTGATGATTATGGTGATGATCATAATAATGATAGCTATTTTGTTGAATTTGCTCCCACTATAATTAATAAGAATGACTATGATTATGTGGAGAGTAAGAATTTTATGCATGTGGCTAATGATAAAAATGTTTTATGTGATAGTTATATTGTTAATTTTGTTCATGTTGCTACTGAAAGTTATTATGAGAGAGGGAAACATGGTTTTATGTATCTCAACAATATTAAGTTTCCCCTCTTTATGTTGAAAATTTTGAGGTTGCACTTGTTTTACTTTCCTATGCTTGTTGCTTTGTGTTTTCATGACTTTTTTCTTTACAAGATTCCTATGCATAGGAAGTGGTTTAGACTTAAATGTGTTTTGAATTTGCTTCTTCATGCTCTCTTTTACTTCAATTCATATTTCTTATGTGACCATCTTCTCAAACTATCAAGTCTAACTTAAAGGCGTTAAAGAAAAGTACTTGTTGGGAGATAACCCAAGAGTTTTCTTGAGTCTTGGAAGTTATTACTTCTATAATGACCTCTCCTTATCCTTTTTGTTTGGTTTTTGTGCCAAGAATGACCTCTAATGAGAGGGAAGTAATATTTGGGGAGTTGCTGTCCCGAAACAGATTTATGTCCTCCACCAAAAAATTCGTGAGGAGTCTCTGTAACTCGGATTGAGACGAAAATTTACAAATAAATCCCCCAGTATGTTAGCTAACTTTCGTTAGTTCAACACTTTTTGAGTTAAGCAACAAAAGGTCTTAGAAAAAATAGGTTTATACCTACTGGTCTGTTTTGACAGATTTCTGCCATTATTTGCATTTGCTTCTTATTGATTCCTTTTTGGGTTCTCTTTGGGAAATTGAGCTTTTTGAGGGAATTTCTACAGTAGCTTGTGTTTTTAGTGAAAGTTTTGCTGTTCCAAAGCTAAACCCAAGGGTCTATTATCTTTTGAATACACTAATGTTGCTAATGAAGATTGTGTGAAGTTTTGTATGAAGGAAAAATTTTAGGTGTAGAGAAAGAATGATGTAATGAGATGAAGAATGTACAAAAGCTCAATCTTGGGGATGCCACCCCGTGTCACCCCAAGAAATATTCAAGAGGTACAAGCGTCAAATCTTGGGGATGCCCAAGGCATCCCCTTCTTCATCAATAAAAATCTCAGGTCTTTCTAGACACTTCATTTTTATTGTTTCATGCATTGTTGTGTTATTCTTAGAGTGTCTTAGTTTTTGTTTTTGGTTTTAGTTTGCTTGAGTAAGTTGGTTGGTTACACCACACTTATTTTGGAGAGAGACACACTCTGTTTCCATTGCCTAGAACACTCTAGTTTTCACTCTTATTGTTTTGTGAGTGTTCACTTTTGCTAGCACTGCGTTCAGCTTTAGTTTTCTTGTGCTTTCAGCTTAGAACTTTTTAGTTCTTCTTTGTGGATTTGTGAGACAATCTCACTGATATTTATTGATTATTATCTTTGTGAGTTCTTTCAAATAAGTTGTTTGGTGTTGGAAAAGAGTAGGAAGCTTCATGCTTAAGTGGTACAAAAGGGAGCTTGTTCTGACTGTGTCTTAGACTTTATCATGTCATGCTAGATCTTGTTTTGACCTTATGCTTAGTGATTATTGATGTAGCATGACTTGTTCCAAACAATTAGGATTGCTTAATGTGCCTTGAAAGAATCATGCGTTGTTTTAGCATGCAAAAGCATAGTATTGTGGTATTATCCTTCGATGCTTTGCTTGGGTTGACTTGGCACATGCTCACACCATGTTATGACTATGACAAGTCACCATAGCCTCTGTGATCATTTAGTCCTTGACTCGTAGTACCACTCTATGCTTTCCTTAGTAATGTTTTGTCGCTCTGTATGATTGTGGCTATTATTGCTCTCTTAGTTGGTTGCTCCTAGTCTTTTGCTAGCCTCCACTTGTATGAGTAAGCTCCACTCATGCTTCCACCTCCCAAGAAACCAAGTTATTCCAAAGTTTCCACTATAAATTCCTATGCATGGTGTGTTACACCATTCCAAGTATATTCTTGTTTTCATCTATCTTCCAATTAAAAAGTCTCTTTGTTATGTGAAAACTTAGTGATTAAAGCTCTCACAAACTTAATGGCACACTTTATATTCTTTGCCCCTATTAATCTTGAACCATTGTGTCGTCTATGTTGTATATGCTTGCACTTATATGTTGGAATTAGCAGAACCGTGCTGTCACGGGGAACATCTTCAACATTGCACTTGTACTTTGTACTCAGTTGATATCATGCTCTTTTGTCTATGGATTTCATCGGTGTGAAATAAAGGGGGAACTTGTAAGTCCATGGAGTTTGTATTTTGTGTTAGAGAAACGCCTGGGCCGCTAGCCTAAGCCATGCCTAATCATGGTGGAAACTTGCAGCATCACCATAGTGAGCTATCTATGAAGCATCCTCAATAAAAAGCTATGCATATAGTAAATAAAAAGATCGCTGAGATGCTCATTGTCTGCTTGCCTTGTCATTTTGGTTATGGGATAGCTCCTATACCATGTGCAAGGGGTACCCCGTTGGCGGTTCTCTATGATATGCATGTACTTACAATAACAAGAACTTACAGGTGACTGAAGTTGAGTATCATGAGGTGTGGCCCTCGTATTCAAGGGACTTGAGATTGCGAACTTATACTTCGTCAAGCATATAATCCATAGATTGTTCACTTTAACCTTAACCACTTCAAGATGCTTATGATAGGGGCAATGAGGGCTAAAAGCTAACAAGTACCATAATTTTTCGAAGCTCTTTTTGAAACTTGAAATCCCTGCTTCCTTTATGAAAGGCCTTTCTTCCACCATTATTTGAGTCTCCACCTTCTACCTTTTAGACACCATTAAGAGAGCATAGTTGTCATTCTGTGTGTAGTGTCCCAAAACTTATTGATTGATGCATATTGTGATATTACTTGTTCTTGTGCTATTTGTATCTAGTCACCCTTGTGAACTTTGAAGGTGTCCTATGCATCTATTTTCTACTCCATGACGGACAAGTTGAATGCCACTATGCCATGTTTTCTGTATGTGAAAACAAACAAACTTTTTTCAATGCATGTTATTCATGATCTTTGTTTGCAGCCTTTCATGTGGCATGCATAGTTACTTTGTCTTATTGTTAGAACTCCATCTTTCATGCACATGTTTAGAATTCTTTGATCCCATCTTTCAATGCTTGCAAATGGTTTGATCTTGGTTTTAACGGTGCATGTCACCTCAAAAATTATTCTTTTTATCACTTACCTACTCGAGGACGAGCAGGAGTTAACCTTGGGGATGCTTGATACGTCGTAAACGTATCTATAATTTTTGATGCTCCATGCTTGTTTAGTATAAACTTTGCTATGTTTTATCTACACTTTGAGGTATTTTTATACACTTTCTGGAACTAAACTATTTACAAGATGCCATAGTGCCAGTTGCCTGTTTTCTGCTGTTTTTGGTTTCAGAAAGCTAAAAAATGAATATTCTCGGAATTGGACGGGACAAAAGCCAAAGTTCATATTTTTACTTGAGCGATACGAAAAATCGAAGACGATACGGAGGAGGAAACCAGGGTGGCCACACCCTAGGTGGGCACGGGCCCACCCTAGGCCGTGCCCATAGGGGGTGTGGGCCCCCTGGACCTCCACCGACCTTGCCTCATGCGCCTATAAGAAGCCCCCGAGGAGAAAACCCTAAATAATCCATCATACTTCTTGAAAAATCTCTGTAGCACCAACGCCACCGAAAGGGAGATTCAGGGGACAAAATGTCTCTGTTTCGGCACCCTGCCGGGACGGGGAAGTGCCCCTGGAGCCATCTCCATCGATCTCCACCACCATCTCCATCGTCGTTGCTGATTCCCATGATGAGGAGGGAGTAGTTCTTCCTCGAGGCTAAGGTCTCTACCGATAGCTATGTGTTCATCTCTCTCTCTATGCATGGCCATATTGTGATCATGAGCTTTGTAATCAAGTAGATCTACCTTGCTACTCAAGTGCTTTAATAGATATCTACTCTCCCCATGTGTGCGAAAGTGACAGCGTGCACGCCATGGTGGCATTTAGGTTTGAGTCTACATAAATACTCTTTGGGCTTTAATAGATCTATGCTTTTCCCCACGTGTGTGAAAGTGACAGCGTGCATACCGTGTGTGGAACTCTGGCTAGATTGAATATATGTTATGAGTTATATTTGGAGTTGGATGTCTCTATGAAATTGTGGTGTTTGTTGGAACCATCTAGCGCTCAAGGTGATAGTGTGGGGTTATCTAGGTTGGGGAAGGCGGACTTTGAGGTGTGATGTTATAGCCCTACCATGGATTAGAGTGTCCAACCGGAGAGTAGTTAAGAGTAGTATCATGAAGAGAGGATATTTATATGAGAGAGTGTTCACTAGTGAAAGTATGATCCCTAGGCCTTGTTTCTAAGCATTGAAACACCGTTTGCTACTAGATCTATTGCATATTTGCTTGCTTCCTTCTTGTTGCCTTTAGTATTTACCTCACTGTAAAGCCATTTTCTGGCACCGTTACCACTTGTATTTCACTATCTCTTCGCCGAACTAGTGCACCTATATTGGGTGTGTTGGGGACACAAGAGACTTCTTGTATATTGATTGCAGGGTTGCTTGAGAGGGAATACCTTTGACCACGTCCTCCCTGAGTTTGATAAACCTTGGGTAATCCACTTAAGGGAAACTTGCTGCTGTTCTACAAACCTCTACACTTGGAGGCCCAACAACTGTCTACAAGAATAGAAGTGTGTAGACATCAATCATCTATATGACTCATGCTTTACCTTTCGGTGTTCCATGTTCTGAGACCATATATGTACATGCTAGGCTCGTCAAGATCAAACCTTAGCTTCTGCATGAGCAAATTTGGCTTGCTCCGTTGTATACACTCACAGAATCTAACACACCCGATCATCACGTGGTGCTTCGAAACAACGAGTCTTGGCAATGGTGCCTACTAAGTATGAACACTTTATAACTTGATATTTTGTGAGAGGGATCATCTTATAATGCTACCGTCGCGATCTAAGCAATACAAGATGCATAAAAGGATTAACATCACATGCAATTCATAATATGTGATATGATATGGCCTTTCTTCTTGTGCTTCCGATCTCCATCTTCAAGCACGAACATGATCTCTATCATCATTGGTGTGGCGTCAAGGTCAATGGCGCTGCTCCATGGTTGTCTTCCACTAGCATCAACTATTACAACTACTTTGAATAATAGACACGCGGGTCTTAACAAAATTAAAAGACAACCATAAGGCTCCTGCCGGTTGCCGACTTACAATAAGGAACATTGCATACATCATATATAATCACAATCATGGCCATATCACATCATAGCACACCCCTGCAAAACAAAGTTAGCCACCTCTAATTTTCTTTGCAAGTTTTACGTGGTTTGGGGCTTTCATCAAGTGTCGTTCTAATTTACGAACAAGAACCACAACGTTGATATTAGTGTTCTCAATCACCCGTTGTAAATTGAATCTTCACTATGCTGGGAGAAACAAGCACCCGCAAAGCCACTTATGCAATACAAGTTGCATGTCATGCGTGGAGCAAGTCTCAAGAATGATGTCATGTAAGGTTAGCCCAGGCTGCTTCATCCCACCATCCCGCAAGATGCAAAGTACACAAGAAGCAATCAACAACAAAAGCATCAATGCCCACTATGACCATTGTGTTCTACTCGTGCAACAGATCTACATATAGACACGGCTCTGATACCACTGTAGGGGTTGTAGCATGGAAAAATATTCTACCGCATGCACACAACAAGCCAAGATTGTAGCAACGAGTGGATTAGAGTACTCACCCTCGAAGATTCCAAAGCATTTAACGAGAGCAGATTCTCGTGGGTGATGTAGTCGTACACTTGCCGATCTCAAGATCGTGTAGATGATCCTTCCAGCGCTGCGTTCCGGCAGCGCTTCCGCAGTCGGTCACACGTTTGGTACTCGATGAAGACCCTCCTATCCCTTGTTCCTGCAGGCAGTGGAGGTTGTAGTTCTCCCCTCGCGATTCCGGCAGCACGACGGTGTGGTGTCGGAAGTAGAGGGACAATCCTGCAGGGCTTTGCCTAAGTCGGAGAAGGTTATGGTGGATCTAGGGTTTTCGACGATCTAGGGTTTAGAGGGCCGGAGAGGAGGAGGCGTGGCCGGCGGCGGCGACGCGGCTCTGTGGGATGGGCTGGTTGTGTGTCCTTGGGTCACCCCCTCCACTCTATTTATGAGAGGGAGGGCAGATTGGGAGAGGGGAGTTTGAATCCTTCCCCAACTCCCTCTCCTTGTTGGCTTGTGGTGGAGGGAAAGAAGGATTCTTTCCTTCCTCCACCAGGACACATTGTCCCAGTTTGACTTTTCAAACTTGCCTTTTGACTTCCAATTTGGAGCTTGATTTCTTTCTTGCTAATGCCTAACCAAGTGACCTAGGACATGATCCAATCATTCCACTTATCCATGACACATTCATGTTCCCTTCCCCTTCCGGTCCGGTGAACCTTCTAGACCCTTCTAGAACCTCTCCGATGAAACCATCAGAATCATTCCCGAACTACGGAATTGGACATTACGTATATGAATCTTATTCTCCGGACCATTCCGGATCTCCTCGTGATATCCCGGATCCCATCCGAGACTCCGAACAACATTCGGTCTCCCTACTTACATTCCATATCTACTAAACAACATCGAATCCTTAAGTGTGTCTCCATACGGTTTATGAATTACACGGAAATGACCGAGACACTTCTCCGATCAATAACCAATAGAGGAATCTGGAAACTCATATGGCTCCCACATATTTCTATGATTACTTTGCGATCGAATTAACCACTTACATACGATATCAATTTCCCTTTGTCTTGCGATATTTTACTTATCCGAGGTTTGATCGTCGGTATCTCTGCATACGTAGTTCAACCTCGTTACCGATAAGTACTCTTTTCTCGTTCCTGTGATATGTGATCCCTTGTGAGCCAGTCACATGCTTACAAGCTAATTGGATGACATTCCACCGAGAGGGCCCAGAGTATATCCATCCGTCATATGGATGGACAAATCTCACTCTTGATCCATGTGCCTCAACACATACTTTCCGAACACTCAATGCCACCTTTATAGCCACCCAGTTACGGTGTGGTGTTTGATGTCATCAAAGCATCCATCCGGTGATGGTGATTAGCATGATATCATGGTCAAAGGATTTAGGTTACTATGTATCTAAAAGCTTATAGAAACGGAACTATATTAAATGACTTGATCTTTATGCTATGCTTAACTATAGGAGTATGTCCATCACACCATTATCCTAATGATATGATCTTGTTGTTAATAACATCTCAATGTTCATGATTAGGAAACCATGATCATATATTAACCAATAAGCTTTAACAAGAGGCTTTACTAGGGACTCTTTTATGTTTACAAATCACACAAGTATTAATATTTCCGGTTAATACAATTATAGCATGGTATGTAAACATTTATCATAAGCATGAAGATATGATAATAACCTCTTTATTATTGCCTCTTCGGCATATCTCCAACAAGTTTCCCCTAAGAACTATGCAAGATTCAACCCAATTGTTACAGCGGGATGGAGTGGTGGTGATGGTGTTGGTGGAGATGATGGTTAGGATGATGATGATACCTATGAAGCCTAGCTTGATGACGGTGTTGATGGTGACGATATCCCCTCTCCGGGAGGGAATTCCCCAACAGAAATCTGCCTGCCGGAGAGCTCTTTCTCTTTGTAGTTTCCGCCGCACAGAGGCGGCAGAATCTTTTTGTGGTCCCTCCCTGAGTATTAGGGTTTCGAGGGGATGATATAGGCGAAAGGTTGATACTAGAGGTGGGCCAGGGTGGCCACACCACCTAGTGGTGTGGCCTAGGGGGCCGCGCCAGGGGGTGGTGTGGGCCCCCTGTGGCCCATCTCCACTTCCCCTTCTGGCTTCCTTCGTCTTGTGGAAAAATAGGAATTTCCATATAATTTCTGGAATTTTCTGATCTTCGCGAATATTGCATCTGGACACCGCTTTTTCCATCAGAATCCTGACTCCGGCAGTTCATCCTCCAAAAGTCATCCAACATGCAAAATAGATGAAATAACATAATTATCACCTCTTAATATAAAATATATCAATGAATATTAGCAAATTATGATATAAAATAGTGATGCAAAATGGACGTATCAACTCCCCCAAGCTTATACCTCGCTTGTCCCCAAGCGAAAACTGAGCTTAGTAAACATGACCATAGGTTTATGGAGTGAAGTGTCGATAAAAAGAATACGGACAAGAAGCATCACATTCACCAATACGCAAATCATAATAGAAAACAACTCACCATTATATAACTTAATTTGCAACGAGTATGGGAGTCACAATAAAGATGCATAAATACAATCATAATTGGTAATGGCAAACTTTGTTCTTGGTCAGAGAACAGTTGAAAAATCATACTTGGTTTTCAAGCAAAGCTTTTGTAATGAAGTTTATAAAGCAGGAAACTTTTGCTCAAACACTTTTTGCAACGATAGCTTTCAAAGTAATATTCATTCAGATAAGAGTTTTGTGCAAAACAAGGAACATAAGAAACATGATTGAATAAATCATCATATGAATGATTGAATCACAACAACTCAAATGCTTGCTGGAGAAATAAAGGAATAGGTTTACTTACTCAACTAAGAAGTAAAAGACAGACCCTTTGCAGAGGGAAGCAGGGATTTCAAGTTTCATAAAGAGCTTCCAAAATATTATGGTACTTACTAGCTTTGAGCTCTCATTGCCCCTATGATAAGCATCTTGAGGTGATTAAGGTTAAAGTGAACAAATATGGAGTATATGCTTGACAAATCATAAGTTGGCAATCTCATGTCCCTTGAGTATGAGGGTCGTTCCTCATGCTACTCAACTTTAGTCATAAGCAAGTTCTTGTCATCGTAAGTATATGTGTATCATAGAGAACCGCCAAAGGGGTACCCCTTTCCCCATGATACAGGAGCTATCCCATATCAAAATGACAAGGCAACAGACAATGAGCATCTCAACAATCCTTTTATTTACCATGAGCATGATGCATATATTTTTCTCTTTTCTCTTTTTTTCTATTTTTTTGAGGATGCTCCATAGATTGCTCAGTATGGTGATGCTGCAAGTTTCCACCATGATTAGGCATGGCTTAGCCTAGCCGCCCATGCGTTTCTCTAACACATATACATAACTCCATGGACTTACAAACTCCCCTTTTATTTCACACCGCCGACATCCGTAAACAAAAGATCATGATATCAACTGGGTAGATATTTACAGGTGTTGAAAGCATTCCCCATGACATCATGGTTCTGCTAATTCCCAACTTATAAGTGCAAGCATATACAACATATATGACACAATGGTTCAAGTTTATTAAGGGCAAGAAAATAAGGTGTGCCATCAAGTTCATGCGAGCTTTACTAACCAGTTTTCACATAACAAATGAATTTTTAATTTGGAAGATAGATAAAACATGAGAATTTACTTGGAATAGCAATAATGCTAATAGGTAGATATGGTGGACACAAATGGCATAGGTTTAAGTTCAGGATTGGATGGACGAGAAGCGTTCCCTCTCAGTATAGGTTTTTGGCTAGCAAGGCTGGGTATCAAGCATAAGAGTTGAAGGAAACAAGCAAACATACAAGTGATAGAAACAATCATGCAATCTTCCTTGAAAACACAAAAGATCTTAACTAAAGAATACTAAGCTTATGAGCCAATCAAGAAATAAAGAAAATTAAATAAAATACCTGTAAGTACTTTTATATTTTCCTTTCAAACCTCAAAAAGTGTTGCTACTGACCAGAGCTAGGTTTGCCAGAACCAATTTAAATTTACTTGATGCTCCTAAAGTGATAGCAATACTAATCAACAAGATCAATCATAAAGCAGAGATTGCAAACTAAGATAAGATGTGCAAAAAGTAAATGATGAAACTTCTCATTAATATTCCATAACCGCACTCACACCAAGGTATACATAGATAACCAACTAGAGGAGAGATACTTCCACAATGCAAACCATCCTATATGATAATTTCTCTATTCAAGATATGACTCTACTAAAAAGGTAAAAATATGAAAGATAGTGATGTAATACCGCGACACTCCCTCAAGCTTGGAACAAACCAAGGGGATGCCAAAACCTGATGACGAATTACTCCTTCGGTGGTGGTGGTGTTCCCTTGTCATCTTTAGACTTCCAAGGTAAAGGCTCCCCATCAACAAAGGATGTCTTGGTTTCCAATATCCTGAAACTAGAAGCAGAACTTATGCATTTAAACCTAGCCTCATACTCACAGTTTTGATTTTGCATGTCGTAGAGGCGTGCTTGTAGTTGGTTGGTGGTCTGATGGAGCTAGAGGATTTCATCTCGAAGCTTGGCGGTCTCCTTCTTGTGCTCGGCTATGAGTTATGAACTTATCTTATGGATGACGTCCACTTCGCGTTCTGCCATCTTCTTATACCTAAAAACTTCTTGCTCCAATGCTTCCATCCTATCTTCCAGACTGCCTTCTCCTTTAGGGCCATGAACCTCCTTTATATGTACCTTCCTGTCCTTGAGCAATAACTCCTTGGGGTGAATCTTCAACTCATACATGTACGGGTTGATGATGTCCACGAAGGAATCCTCATTGGGTGATCCAGAGGAAGACAATGTGGCTCCAAAACTGAGAATCTGCCTGACAGGAACAGATCGAAACAAAAACACGACGAGAGCACGATATATGGACCTCGGGGGATCCGAGAGATTATATATTATGAACTTTTACAACATAAGGAAGGTACTGTGTGAAAACGGGACGGAAATGGACTCCAGGGTGGTCACACCCCTGGTGGCGCAACCAGGTGGGCCCGCGCCACGGGGTAGTGTGGGCCATCCGAGCTCCGTTTCCTTCCCTCTTTTGACTTGTTATCTTTCATATGAAATAAAAACTGCAAAAATATAAATTGGAAAGTTTTTCACGAAACTTTTCTTACCAGAACTCTTACCTATTCGAAAACGGGCTCTACAGGTTCCTAAATTTGGTCTTTAATAAATTCTTCTGGAGTCACCATTTGAATAATATCAACATCTTCATTATAAGAATATCCAGAAATATAATGTTTAAGCCTTTGACCATTCACCACTTGCGTAGTGTTATCTCTCAATGAGGAGATTTTGGTTGCACCTGAACGATACACCTCTTCAATAATGAAGGGCCCTTTCCATTTTGAGAGTAGTTTTCCTGCAAAAAATCTAAGACGAGACCTATACAATAGAACTTTCTCACCAACATGGAACTCTCTCTTAAGAATTCTCCTATCATGCCATCTTTTTACTTTTTCTTTAAAGAGTCTAGCATTTTCATAAGCTTCACTTCTCCACTCATCTAAAGAACTCAAGTCAAGCAATCTTTTCTTACCAACAAGTTTAAAATCTATATTCAGTTATTTCACTGCCCAAATAGCTTTGTGTTCTAATTCGAAACGTAAGTGACAAGCTTTACCATAAACCATTTTGTAAGGAGACATTCCCATAGGATTTTTATAAGCAGTTCCATAAGCTCATAAAGCATCATTCAACTTTTTAGCCCAATTTTTTCTAGATCTATTAATAGTCTTTTGCAAGATAGATTTAATTTCTCTATTCGAAAGTTCTACTTGCCCACTGCTTTGAGGATGATAAGCTGAAGCAATTATATGATTAACATCATATTTAGCCAGGATCTTCCTAAAACCACCATGAATAAAATGAGAACCTCCATTAGTCATAAGATATCTAGGCACACCAAACCTAAGGAAATAACATCTTTAAGCATTTTTAAAGAGGTCTCACCATCAGCACCTTTTATAGGTATGGCTTATACCCACTTAGTAAAATAATCAACAGCAACAAGAATATGAGTATACCCTTTTGAAGGAGGAAAAGGACCCATAAAGTTGAATCCCCAACAATCAAATGGTTCAATAATAAGAGAATAATTCATAGGCATTTCATTGCATCTAGAAATGTTGCCAACTCTTTGACATTCATCACATGATAAAACAAATTTTCTTGCATTTTTAAAAAGAGTAGGCCAATAAAAACCTGATTGTAAAACCTTTTGTATGGTTCTATCTCCAGCATGATGTCCTCCATAAGCACTACCATGAAATTTTCTCAATATCTCTTGTTGTTTTATTCTGGAATACATCTTCGCATAATACCATCCACTCCTTCTTTATATAAATGTGGGTCATCCCAAAAATAATTCCTTCTTTGCTGGGTTGTAAAGGTTGGAGGCAAATAATTGGAAACAATAAAGTTAGCATAATCAGCATACCAAGGACTCTCTTGCGAGGTAACCTTTATTGCAGCTAACTGTTCATTTGGAAAAGTACCATTAACAGGCATATGATCAAAAGAAATGTTTTCCAATCGAGATAAATTATCAGCAACAGGATTTTCAGCACCTTTCCTATCTACAATATGTAGATCGAACTCTTGTAAAAGCAGCACCCATCTAATAAGCCTAGGCTTAGAATCTTTCTTTGTCATAAGGTACTTAATAGCAGCATGATCAGTATGAATGGTAACTTTTGAATCAACAATATAAGGTCTAAACTTATCACAAGCAAAGATTACAGCTAAGAGCTCCTTTTCAGTAGTAGCATAATTCCTTTGAGCAGCATCAAGAGTCTTACTAGCATAATGGACAACATTCAATTTTTTTATCTATTTGTTGCCCAAGAACAACACCTACAGCAAAATCACTAGCATCACATATAATTTCAAAGGGTAAATTCCAATCAGGTGGTTGGGCAATAGGAGTAGTAGTTAAAGCTTTCTTTAGAGTTTCAAAAGCTTCCTTAAAATTATCATCAAAAACAAAAGGTGCATCTTTTTGGAGAAGATTAGTAAGGGGTTTTGGTATTTTGGATAAATCTTATATAGAAACCAACATGACCAAGGATACTACGAATACCTTTAACATCCCTAGGATAGGGCATTTTCGCAATTGCTTCAACTTTGGCTCTATCAACTTCAATGCCTCTTTTAGAAATTTTATGTCCAAGAACAATTCCTTCATTAACCATGAAGTGGCATTTCTCCCAATTAAGAACAAGATTAGTTTCTTCACATCTCTGCAAAACTTTATCAAGGTTGTGTAAATAATTATCAAAGGAAGTTCCATAAACGGAAAAGTCGTCCATGAATACTTCCACAATTTCTTCACAAAATCCACGAAAGATAGCAGATATACATCTCTAAAAAGTAGCAGGAGCATTACACAAACCAAAAGGCATACGCCTATAAGCATAAGTTCCATAAGGACACATAAAAGTGGTTTTCTCCTGGTCTTGCGCTTTAATAGAAATTTGAGAAAACCCAGAATAACCACCAAGGAAACAAAAGTGAGTCTTCTTGGACAACCTTTCTAGAATTTGATCAATAAAAGGTAGAGGATAACGATCTTTCTTAGTGACTTTATTCACCTTTCTAAAATCAATGCACATCCTATAATCAACTACTAGTCTTTGAGGTATAAGCTCATTATTTTCATTTGGCACAACTGTAATTCCTCCTTTCTTAGGGACACAATGAACATGACTAACCCAATTACTATCAGCAATAGGAAAAATAATACCAGCATCAAGAAGTTTTAATACCTCATTTATTACCACTTCCTTCATCTTAGGATTTAAAGAACGTTGATGTTCAACAACTGGCTCTGCATCCGGTTCTATATTAATAGCATGCTGACATATGGTACGAGAAATCCCTTTTAAATCATCAAGAGTATAACCCATAGCTCCTTGGTGTTTCTTCAATACTTCCAATAATCTTTCATGTTCCCCTCCTAGAAGTTTAGAACTAATAATAACAGGATATATTTTCTTATCATCAAGATAATCATATTTAAGATCATCAGGTAGAGGTTTTAGATCGAAGACAGGATCCCCTTTAGGTGGTAGTGTGGTACCCCAATCTTCCATAGGTAAGTTATGCTTAAGAATCTTAGGTTGACGAGGAAAAATCTCATCAATCTCATTTCTTTCTTCCATGAAAACCTCACTCTCATGATCTTCCATATATTGCTGCAAAGCATTGTTAGGATCTAGAGAAATAGAAGAAAGTTGTTCAACTCTGAAATCCTCATTAGGTAATTCATTTTCATAAGGAGTTTTAGCAAATTTGGAAAAATTAAACTCATAAGATTCCCCATCAAATTTACTTAAAAATTTCTCCTTCTTACAATCTATAATAAGTCCACAAGTGTTCAAGAAAGGTCTACCAAAAATGATAGGAGAAGTTTTACTAGCTTCCTTACCAAGCATTAGAAAATCAACAGGATATTTAATCTTACCACAAAGAACTTTCACATCTCTTACAATACCAATTGGACAGACAGTCTCTCTATTAGCAAGTTGAATAACCACATCAATGTCTTCAAGCTCACAAGGACCAATTTCATGCATAATTTCATTGTAAAGCTCATAAGAAATAGCACTTGAACTTGCACTAATATCACATAAACCATAATAGCAATAATCACCAATTCTAATAGAAAGCACAGGGACACTAGCTCTCCTAGTTTTACTAGGATGTGAAACAATATTAGAAGCATCTTCACAAAAGATAATGTGCTCATCTTCTACATTTTTAGTGACAAGGTCTTTCACAATGGCTACTACAGGTTCAATATTTATTTGCTCATCAGGTTCTACAACTTTCTTTATACTTTTGCTAACCACATTATCTATAATATAATGTTACTTTACCTTAGAAGGGAAAGGTATCTTCTCAATATAAGTTTCAGGAAAAATGCGATCAACAGTACAAACTTTAGTATTTCTAGCAGAAACATGATTAACAATATCTTTATAAGGTGCATGGTACTTGTTCCACTCATTTTTGGGAATTTCAATATAAGAGGCAAAGTCCTTAAAACACTTTGCAAAAACTTGAGAATCAAGACCATAAGCAGTACTAATATTATGAAAGTCATCAGTTCCCATAAAATATTTAATGCATTCATAATCATAATTTATACCAGACTTTCTTCCTTTGTCATTCTTGTAGGGGTTCGTAGCATGGAAAACAAAAAAATTCTACCGCATGCAAACAAACAAGCCAAGATCTATCTAATAGATTGTAGCAACGAGTCGATAGAAGAACTCACCCTCGAAGATTCCAGAGTGTTTAACGAGAGCAGATTCTCGTGGGTGATGTAGTCGTACTCTTGCCGATCTCAAGATCGTGTAGACGATCCTTCCTGCGGCCGGCTGGCGTTCTTCAAGCGTCAGTCACGCGTTTACTTGATGAAGACCTTCCTATCCCTTGTTCCAGCAGGATGGAGGTTGTAGCACTCTCTCATGATTTGGCAAAGACCTGCGTGGTCTGGGAAGTAGAGGGGAGATATCGCAGGGCTTCGCCTTAAGCCGGAGCGAGTATGGTGGACTATGAGAGAGGCCTTGGCGACCTAGGGTTTAGAGGCACCAAGGGGAGAGAGCTAGGCCGGCGGCTAGGGCTTGGGGAGGGCCCCAACTCGGCGGCTAGGGCAAACCCTAGGGCGGCGGCAGCGACTTGGTGGAGAGAGGTGTGTGCTAGAGGGTTTTGGTGGAGAGAGGTGTGTGCTAGAGGGGGCACCCCTGCCCCTTCTTTTATAGGTGGGAGTCTTGCTGGCAGGAGGAGTCCTCCCCAAGTCGGACTCCTTGACGTGATGGAGGAGGAGGACTTCCTCCCCAAGTAGGTTTCCTACTCTCCCTCCACCAAGCAAACTTGCCGTTTGACTTTTCAAATTGGCGTTTGACTTTTCAAACTAGGATTTGATTTATCCCTTTATTTTGCTCAGCCATGATACCTAGTACATGATGCAACCATTCCACATTGTCATGACACATTCATGTACCCTTCCCCTCTGGAGTGCCGGACCTTCTGGAACCTTCTAGAACATTCCCGATGAAAACACCGGAATCATTCCCCAACTCCGAAACAGGACTTTCCTTATATGAATCTTATTCTCTGGACCATTCCGGATCTTCTCGTGATATCCTGGATCCCATCCGAGACTCTGAACAACATTCGGTCTCTTACTCATCATTCCATAACTGCTCAACAACATCGAATCCTTAAGTGTGTCTCCCTACAGTTCGTGAATTATGTGGACATGATCGAGACACTTCTCCGAACAATAACCAATAGAGGAATCTGGAAATTCATATGGCTCCCACATATTTCAACGATTACTTTGCGATCGAATGAACCACTTACGTACGATACCAATTTCCCTTTGTCTCACGATAGTTTACTTATCCGAGGTTTTGATCGTCGGTATCTCTTCATACCTAGTTCAACCTCGTTACTGATAAGTACTCTTTTCTCGTTCCCGTGATATGTGATCCTTTGTGAGCCAGTCACATGCTTGCAAGCTAATTGGATGACATTCCACCGAGAGGGCCCAGAGTATATCTATCCGTCATATGGATGGTCAAATCCCACTCTTGATCCATGTGTCTCAACCCATACTTTCCGAACACTCAATGCCACCTTTATAGCCACCCAGTTATGGTGTGGTGTTTGATGTCATCAAAGCATCCTTCCGGTGATGGTGATAAGCATGATCTCATGGTCGAAGGAATTAGGTTACTATGTATCAGAAAACATATAGCAATTGAACTATTAAAATGACTTGATCTTTATGCTACGCTTATCTATAGGAGTATGTCCACCATACCATTATCCTAATGATATGATCTTGTTAGTAACAACATCACAAATGCTCATGATCAAGAAACCATGATCATCTATTAATCAACAAGCTAGTATTATGAATAGGCTTTACTAGGGACTCTAATTTAGTTTACAAATCACACAAGTATTAGTGTTTCTGGTTAATACTGTTATAGCATGAATGTAAACATTTATCATAAACACAAAGATATAATAATAACTACATTTATTATTGCCTCTAGGGTATATCTCCAACAATTCTCCCATGCTTCAGTATTTTCTTGAATACGGTCTATAAGATCCCATATAGCTTATTCTTTCATACGTGTGAATGATCTAGCACTAGAAGCATCTAATAAATCTTTATCATGAAGAGAAAGCCTTGCATAAAAGTTATTAATAATAATATTATTAGGGAGCTCATGAATAGGACATTTGAGCATTATTAACTTCAATCTCCCCCAAGCTCGGGTTGTACCCTCTCCATCACGAGGCCAAAAGTTATATATTTGATTCCGGTCTTTATAAATCTCACTAGGAGGATAGAATTTAGAATAAAAGAGAGGTACAGTTTCCTCCCATTCCATAGATTGTCCATTCTTCAGCAGCTTATACCATTCTTCGGCTCTTCCTTTAAATGATATAGAGAGTAACTTTTCTTAACTTGTTCCGTTGTGATACTTGAACACTTAAACAACCCGCATAATTCATGGATAAAAATCAAGTGATCACCAGGATGGACAGTTCTATCCCCAAAATAATAGTTATCCATAACACGATCAACAATTTTTTAGGTATCTTAAAAGGATCTATTTCAGCAGGTGGTGGTTCATCTACTACCCTAGCAGTGGTAGTAGCTTTCCCAAATAGGAAACCAAGTGGATTATCCATATTGGAAACAAAGTAACAAACAGAAATAAAAGCAATACTCACAGTAGAAATTTCCTTTACCAGTTCCACTCTTCAATAACGCTTCACTCCCCGGCAACGGCGCCAGAAAATAGTCTTGATGACCCACAAGTATAGGGGTGTATCGTAGTACTTATGATAAGTAGGAGTGTCCATCCCAACGAGGAGCAGAAGGTGTTGACTAGTGGTTTGGATCAGGAATTCCCAGTAAATACTTAGCAAACAGGTTTTTAGGGGTTTTGATAATGCAAAGAAATAAAGTGCAAGTAAATAAAAGACAGTAATAATAATTGCAGCAAGTGGCCTAATCCTTTCTTCAGCAAAGGATAAGCCGGTTCTATTACTTATAAGGACCAAACGTTCTCGAGGACACATGAGAATACTGTCAAGTGCTTTCGCTTCATATAGTTGATTAATATTCTTTGGTTTGATAAGTGTTGTGTGGGTGAACCTATGCTAATGTACCAAACTTACTTGGACAAATACATACTTGTGATTATACCCCTTGCAAGCATCCGCAACTATGAGAAAGTAATTAAGATAAAAACCTAACCATAACATTAAACTCTGAGATCCTACACTCCCTTATGCAAAGGTTTCCTAATGGGTGTTCAGGTTTCTATCACTCTAGCAACCCCACAATTAGTATACAAATACACAATGCATTCCCCTAGGCCCATAAATGGTGAAGTATCATGTAGTCGACGTTCACATGACACCACTAGAAGAATAACACCACAACTTAAATATCAAACCATTGAATATTACTTCAACACAATTCCACTACTAACAACATGACTTCTCCCATGTCCTCAAGAACTAAACGAACTACTCACGATACATCATATGGATCAAGAGATGATATAATGATAAGTAACAATCTGAAAATAAACAACAATTCAATGGTTCCACTCAATAGCATCAACCGTAGGGGTTCGTAGCATGGAAAACAAAAAAATTCTACCGCATGAACACAAATAAGCCAAAATATATCTACTATATTGTAGCAACGAGTCAATTAGAGTACTCACCCTGGAAGATTCCAAAGCAGTTAACGAGAGCAGATTCTCGTGGGTGATGTAGTCGTACACTTGCCAATCTCAAGATCGCGTAGACGATCCTTCCGGTCTTGCGATTCGGCAGCGCTTCATGATCGGTCACACTTTGATTTTCGATGAAGACCTTCCTCTCCCTTGTTATAGCAGGTAGCGGAGGTTGTAGTTCTCCCCTCGCGATTCCGGCAGCACGATGGCGTGGTGTCGGAAGTAGAGGGAAGATCCTGCAGGGCTTCGCCTAAGCCAGAGCAGGTTATGGTGGAGAATTTGGGTTTCCAGCGATCTAGGGTTTAGAGCGCCGGAGAGGAGGAGGAGTCGACGGCGGCAGCGACGAACTGGTGGCGGTGCGACGATGGTGTGGGGAGGGGCTGGTGTTATGTCTCTTTGGGCACCCCTGCCCTCTATTTATGAGAGGAAGGGCATATTGGGAGAGGGGAGTTTGAATCCTTCCCCAGCTCCCTCTCCTAGTTGGCTTATGGTGGAGGGAAAGAAATATTCTTTCCTTCCTCCACCAGGATACATTGTCCAAGTTTGACTTTTCAAACTTGCCTTTTGACTTTCAATTTGGAGCTTGATTTCTTTCACACAAATGCCCAACCAAGTGACCTAGGACATGATGCAATCATTCCACTTATTCATGACACATTCATGTACCCTTCCCTTTCCGGTCTGGTGAACCTTCTAGAGCCTTCTAGATCATTCCAGTGAAAATACCAGAATCATTCCTGAACTCTGGAATTTGACTTCCCTTATATGAATATTATTCTCCGGATCATTCCGGATCTCTTCATGATATCCCAGATCCCATCCAAGACTCCGAACAACATTTGGTCTCCCTACTTACATTCCGTATCTACTAAACAACATCGAATCCTTAAGTGTGTCTCCCTACGGTTCGTGAATTATGCAGACATGACCGAGACTCTTCTTCGATCAATAACCAATAGAGGAATCTGGAAATTCATATGGCTCCCACATATTTATACGAGTACTTTGCGATCGAATGGACCACTTACATACGATACCAATTTCCCTTTGTCTCACGATAGTTTACTTATCCAAGGTTTGATCATCGGTATCTCTGCATACCTTGTTCAACCTAGTTATAGATAAGTATTCTTTTCTCGTTCCCATGATATGTGATCCCTTGTGATCCAGTCACATGCTTGAAGCTAATTGGATGACATTCCACCGAGAGGGCCCGGAATATATCTATCCGTCATATGGATGGACAAATCCCACTCTTGATCCATATGGCTTAACACATACTTTTGGAACACTCAATGCCACCTTTATAGCCACCCAGTTATGGTGTGGTGTTTGATGTCATGAAAGCATACTTCCGGTGATGGTGATTAGCATGATCTCATGGTCAAAGGAATTAGGTTACTATGTATCTGAAAGCTTATAGCAAACGAACTATTGAAATGACTTGATCTTATGCTATGCTTAACTATAGGAGTATGTCCATCACATTATTTTCCTGATGATATGACCTTGTTGTTAATAACATCTCAATGTTCATGATCAGGAAACCATGATCATGTATTAACCAACAAGCTAGTTTAACAAGAGGATTCACTAGAGACTCTTACATGTTTAAAAATCACACAAGTATTAATGTTTCATGTTAATACAATTATAGCATGGTATGTAAACATTTATCATAAGCATTAAGATATGATAATAACCACTTTATTATTGCCTCTTGGGCATATCTCCAACAGTCTCCCACTTGCACTAGAGTCAATAATCTAGTTTCAAACCTTTATGCATTTAACACCTATGGCTTTCCGGTGTTGTATTTACACGATTGCTACTAGTCAACTGATCTACGGATCCGACACTTTCAGGGCCGTGTGTAATTGCATGTCTTTGTGTTTCTACGCACCACTCATTCTCTAATGAGATGGCTCTGTATAAATTTGGTCCTTTGGTGAGACCTTTAGTTCCTTAGGGTTAAAACATGGTTATAATATTGTCGTACAATATATTTTCATAGTACTATCCCGCTATGAACCACACCAAGTTTGATAACAAACTACTTGAAACAAATACCCTCTTTTGCTGCTATAATAGCAGTCATATACTTAGCCTTTTGTTTTAGTATCTGTCACAATATCTTAACTTCGGAACTCATCCAAATCCATTATGGAACTTATCTTTCCATCATATTTTGCCACCCTTAGTTTAGATTGAGATAAACTTAATTTGTACTTTGTGACAAAAAACAGTATCAATGTAGTACTTATACAAAATAATGTTTCTTAGTTCTTCCAAAAAAATCATAAGAATATCCTTACTATCGTCTAATAATCATCTTATGAATCATTCTGGTATCTGCTGATAACATTTAGAGCGTAGTACATATCTGGATTTGTACGTATCACAATATGATTGAAAAATACTCTTTGTGATTTTATTCATGAAATATCAATCAATACTTGAATATTTGTTTCACTTATCAAGTGTCGATACACTTGAATTTTAATTTAATCCTTTCTGTGTGGCAAGAACCTTTCTTGTCATTCCATATTGAACTCTTTCAATATCTCATCTATGTACATTTGGCACAACCACGTTAGCATCTCAATCTATGCATATAGATATTGATACCAAATATTCGGGTTTTCCCTAAGTCTTTCATCAAGATGAAATTCTTAAATTGTGTTAATAAAAGATACATCATTTCCAATCAACAATATGTCTTCCACATAATGTATTAGAAATATTTCTTAGCGATCCCACTTAAGTTTCTTGCAAGTGCAAGCATCTTCATCATCTCCGATGAATTTAAACTCTTTTAACAGTTTCATCATGGTGAAGATTCCAACTCCTCGATGCTTACTTCAACCATATAGGTTTGCATACGCCTTTAGGATCACTTGAATTAACAAAACCCTTTGGACTGTGTTATGCGAATGTCCTAGGTAACAATTCTGTTAGAAGAACTTTGTTTTGTTTATTCAACTATCATATATAATATATATAGTGGTTGCTACATTAATCCGTCTAGACTAAATATCGCTATGAAATATCAAATCTTGTCATAGTCAACCTTTGAACATTGTTGTGAACTCTTTCCCAACATGTCGACTATTTCATAGATGTGAAATATCCATGTCTATTTCTTTATAGATCCAAACACGACTGTAAGGTCTTACACCTTTCCAGAGGGTCTTTCAAGTTCAAAGCTTGATTTCTCGTGTATGGAACTATCACAGATTCTATGGCTTAAAGCCATCTTAAGGAGTCAAGGCCCATCATCGCTTCTTTGCATGTAGTCGGTTCATTATTGTCAAATAATGATTCAACCCTCAAATCTTGGTATTTGATTGTTTATCCAACCTACTTGGTTCAATAGGAACTTAGACCTCGTGACCACAACCTTTGATGCACGTGAGCCATGGGCATTGTTGTCGCCTCCAGAACAGTTTTCGGTGCTGCGCAACTTCGCACATATAGCTAAGGATCTTTTAACCTTATCAAAGTTCGATTGTCCTCCTACTTAACTTTTTATGAAAAAATCCTTTTTAAGAAACTCGACGTTCTAAGCGACAAACAATTTTGTCTTCGGTGTTATGGAGGAATACTCAACAGTTATACAAAGACATGTTTATCCGGCTTTGGTTGTAAACATCTTACTTATGCATAGCATACCAATGTTTAAGAAAGGACAACTTGGGTTTTACCCCAAACCACAACTTTATATGGTGTAATTTCAACGGATCATGATGGAGCTCTTTTCAATGAAAAAGCGGCAGTCTCTAAAGCTTTTAATCTTTAATTATAATGGCAGTTTTATGAATTACACCTTTGATCTTACCATGTCAAACAAGGTTTTATTGCATATCTCGATTATTCCGTACTCATATGGTTTTGGAAAACACAAATCCATGGAATGATTCCTCAACTCTTAGGTGTTATGCTAAACTTGTAACTCAAATATCTTCCTTTATGATCCTATCATAAATTCTTTATTTTCTTGTTACAATGATTTTCCACTTCATCTTGAAAGTCTTCGAACTTTTCAAATGTTTCACACTTCATCCTTATTAAGTAAATATTCATATATTCACTCAAATTTTTGGAGAAAGCATATGGAGTTGAAATCCATCGCTCTTGACTACATATAATGGACTTCATACAACAATATGTACAAGTTCCAATAAGCTAGTCATTCGTTCCCTTTGGCCTATGAACTGAGTTTTAATTATCTCTAGGAAAGTTTCACAAGCGTCATTTGATCGAAATCAAAAGACTCCAAAATTTCCATCCACATGGAGTTTCTTCATGTTTTCTTTCCAATATAATTTAAACGACGATGTAACTTCCTAAGTGATCTTTCAATCAATTGTCTTTCGACATCACTATTTTTATGGATGTGATTTATCCAACGAGATTTGTAAATCATCCATCTTTTATGGATTATGGCAATTATTTGAACAACCCTTTTGTTCTCATAATACCTGATAAAACAAATCTTGAAGGCAATATTTGATATTAACGAGCAACACAACAACCCTTTATTTGTTCTCGATGAACATCATCACATATTCTTTTGCTAGTTACGTAGGCCATTGTAGTTCATAAATTGTGTTGTTTCATATGACGATTCACACCAACAAATTCAGTATCGAATACTTAAGAACTACATTGTTTAACAAGCAAAGAATACAGCCATAACATGTATATCCTCTATATACCTAAGGTGAACAATTCTAGTCTTTTCTTTTCTACCAAATATTTCTTAGATTTTTCTTTCACTATTTCTTTATCCTTTCAAAATAATCTATCAACATCAACTGTGGCGCCATACTCATGACACATAGTCCAAAGCATGTATAGTTAAATATCAGTGTCTTTGGACTTGCACTTTGAAGCAGATCACCATCATCAAATGCTTGGTGTTCTTTCAAATTCCATTCTTTAGTAAAATTTTAGTGTAGTATATATTTTATCTACATAAAATATTCATCCTTATCATCGAAATATTCATGATCAAGCTACTTTAGATTATAACGGTGAATTGCGAGTATAATGTTGCTTTCCAAAACCTTTTGGAGGATTAGGACGACCAGCGTCTCCAACCTTTTACAAATTTTCATCAAATATGAGAACATAAAGTTTGCCATATTATACTCTATCATGTTATAACCAAAACATCGTTTTAGATATCGCAATATCTTCCACACATGTTGGTTTCTGAAACAATACTTTTAGCTCCTAGATAACCTCGATATTAAAACAATCTTTTGAATATCAAGAATCATGGAGATAAACATGATACTTATACACTAACACTGGAATTGTTATTCTTGATTTAATACCAATTATTAAACTTCATAGAGTAACTGGACCTTACTAAAAGTTTCCAATAGGAGTTTTAAACTTTAGATTAACACTTCAAAACAATACGATACCAGTCCGTAAAGTAACTATCTAGAATTCTATAGTTCTATTATCTCAATTATAACTAAGCGCAAGGTGATAAACGGATGCCGATGGCTACAACAACTATGCAAATTCACTTTGATTTAATTTATGATAAATAGTGTTTAACTTCTAATCATATTGCTGTTGAACTCGCACTCAAAAAAATATCCCTCACATTGTTTTAGTGATCACACGAACCAAATCCACTATACCAAGTCCGATCATCACGTGACATGATGTAGTTTCAACGGCGCACAATCATCATGTTCATCATATCATCTATATGACTCGTGTTTTACCTTTCGGTAATCCGTGTTCCAAGACCATGTCTGTACATGCTAGGCTCGTCAAGATGTAACCTTAGTTTCCGCAGGAGCAAATCTGGCTTTCTCTCGTTGTATACACTCGCAGAATCTAACACACCCGATCATCACGTGGTGCTTCGAAACAATGAGCTTTGGCAATGGTTCCTACTAAGGATGAACACTTTATAACTTGATATTTTTGTGTTAGGGATCATCTTATAATGCTACCGCCGCGATCTAAGCAATAAAAGATGCATAAAAGGATTAACATCACATGCAATTTGTTGGGGATATGCTATATGGGTATCCTCATAGCATGTCCCTTATCCGACTAACCCGGGTGGCCCATAGTCGGTAGCATGGCTCACAACTGGCTACCCGATTAGGTGGATCCAGAAGGGAGGCCCATGCCGGATAAAGGAAGGCTACGGTGGAGTCACACTACAAGAAATGTGTTATTCTATGACCTTCTAATAGTGACCGTGAACAAAATCGTCATAGAGTTATGACGATTTTGCATGAGATGGTCGTAAGCAGTTCAAGAGGGCCTATATCCTAGAAAATTACGACGATTTTGCTAAAAATCGTCATAGTTACTTTAGATGAAATCGTCATAATCTGGTGGAAGAAGCCAATGGTGTTACTTGTAGCTCACTATGACGATTTTAAATCGTCATATTGTCCAAATTAGGATAACTTGAAATGAGTAGTCGGCCACATCAACAATTGCGCCTATGTGGCATGTCTATGTGTCAGTTTTTTACATGTCTTATCCATGTGTAAATATTCGCTCATATGTCAATATTTATTAGGATTATATTAGTCAAAAAGAGACATACGAATTATTAGGTATAATTTAGTATAATTATATTAATATATATTTTTAATAGAAAACTCGAAATTTATATTACATAAATAGGAGAATTATTAGTCAAAAAAGTATCTGTAGAGGGGTTCGAACCCACGACCAAGCAGTCAAACAAGGTCAAGCATAACCAATAGGCCAGCCAACTACTTCTGTACATTTACAATCGCAACGTGGTTTTAATCACAACGGCTTATACCTTTTTCAAAGTATTTGTGTCGATTATTTGTGAGTTGCCTGCAACCAATCAGAACATAGAACTACTTTTCTCACGGATGACCCATGTAAAATCAAAATCTGAGCCGTCTAGCTCCAAACTCCCTCCCATCACCCATTTCCCTCCGTCTATTACAATTTCTCCCGCCTAGCCCGCTCCCCAAATTTTCGCTGGAAATGACGGAAACACCCCACCATCGCATTGCTGCACCACAAAATATCTAGGGGCAATTTCGTGAAACTATACACCTGCCAGTAACTCCACGGGAACCGCAGTCTCCTTCGAACCCTAGCCGATTCTCCCACAACCCTAATCTCACACAGGCAGTGACCTCTCTCCCCACGTCGGTTGTACTCGCCATCATGACACGCCTTGTTTCCACCATCGCCGCCACCTTCCTCTTCGGCTAGTAGCTTCCCCGAAGAATCTCACCAACCGCACCGCACTAGATCTTCTCCCCTCACCGCTGCCGCCACCACCACCCACCTCCTCTCTTTCCTTCCTATCGCGTCAGATCGACCGCGAGGCCTCCCGAGCCAGATCCCCATCGATCGAAAGCCCTCAAGAGCCTCCCTTATCCTTCCAACCCCACATCGACCAGAGCCCTCCCGAGCTAGATCCCCACCTCTCTTCGTCAGGGGGCTAGCCGCCACAGATGCTCCTCCTTCCCCCTATGCTACCGTCGGGAGCCTCATCGTCGAGTACGCGGGCCTGGAGCGTCCACTTCGAGTACCTCACCTACTTCGAGGACCGCGTCATGGGGGTGGGGTGGGTGGGGGTTGCTCCGCTACGGCTCCTTCACCGAGCTCAAGGACACAGATCAGGCTGTCGAGAACCTGTTGCTATGGAGGGAGGAGGCGGCGCAGGTGGAGATAGGGAGGTCGCCAGGGTCGCCAACGCCCACTCCTTCATCATCAAGCTCCATTCGGTGGTTCTTTCAAGGGTCGCAAGAACACATCAAGCTCCGACAAGATCTCATCCAGTGAGTCTGTTTAAGTTGGTTCAATTATCTTTAAATATATGAACACGGCGTAGGTTCAGTTAGATTAGAACCAATCAGTTTTGACATAGTTTTGAATTTGAGTATACATTTATCAGCAAGAGTGCATACCGTACTCTTTATTCTTTTCAGTTTGATGGTCACATGACACTAAGTTTTTGTGGTTATGCTTGTCCGCTTAATAAATGGACCTTGCCAATTGACGGTTTTTCTTAGAACAAGGTTTGGGAAATTCTATTGGTCAACTCTTGTGGTTAATCACACTTCCATTCCTTGCAGACAAATTAACTAGAGGAAGAAGAGACATGATTGTCCATACATTTGTTATTGTTGCTGACTAACATCACTTTGGATTGTTGATGACATCATTTGAGGTACTTCTTATATAAAATAAGAAGTGCTTGAATATTCACTGCTAGGATATTTTCTTCAGCTTCACTACTAAGGAAACAATACGTAGAAATGCTTTGCATCATGCGATATAAAATATTAATCTTGTGACTATTAGGCCATTATATTCTGCTTCCGTAGAAGGTAAAGGAGAATGGAATTTTCTACTATAATTTTAGTCATCGAGTACAAGGTAAACTGCTCCTACTATTTATCTATCAGAGGTGCTACTAGTTTTTAGGAGTACCTTCTATGTTTTATATGATGATAATCTTAGCAGACCCCATTCCTTAATCGATAGCAGCTAGATTCATGTTCTTGTGCCGTGGATAAAATCTACACTACATGTTTCTTTCTTGGTTTATTTATTACTGAGTTGCTGGTCTCACTTGTATGTCACTTGTATCCTCCATCGACCTCAAGTCATCATCTTATAGTACTGCTGCTATAGATTAAGTATCCAGTCCCTCTTCTACAACAATGTTATGACCGTATACTGTATTCCTTAATTTGTAACTATTGTGTAGACTTGATTCTACGGTTCCTTCTTTAATATATTCTTACTGTGTAACTGTAGCATAAATGTATTCTTATTCTTATATTTGTGCACTTCTTATACAAGAAATAGACTTGCTTCTGCAGTTTCTTCTTTCTATTCATCGGAGATATGCTATACAACAGCACTTCCTCTAGTAGCAGTAGCAGTAGGAAATGACCTCTAACATGGTAAGGAGAAATGTAATTTGTAGTTAGCAATGATCTGTACCAAATGTTAGATGTTTCACTTGTTTATTTTGTTAAGGTTTTAGAGTAATTTGCAGATCTTTACTAAAGAAATTACCTAGTAATCCCTCATATGCCGTGTTACTATTTGGGTGCTGCTGCTTTTCATA
The DNA here is from genome assembly GCA_023614405.1 of Avena insularis. Classification (NCBI taxonomy): domain Eukaryota; kingdom Viridiplantae; phylum Streptophyta; class Magnoliopsida; order Poales; family Poaceae; genus Avena; species Avena insularis. The sequence continues at coordinate 312,483,156 of CM042693.1, read as the reverse complement.
TTTTACCCACATAATAGTTTCAATAGACTTACTTTTTAAATAAAGGCTTTAACTTATCACTTCTATTGTTGCTTAACTAAGTTTAGTATGACTGATATATCGATACATGCTTGTAGCAGGCTACTGTGAATTGAGAAGACGTGGAGATTGCAGGTACTCTCGAATCTGCGGGGCTGGGGTTCTCTTGTTCGTTGCATCTACCTTGACATCGGATGTATCATGCGCAAGCTCCCTGCTAGTGAGTTCCAGATCGTCCACCGCGACATGATTCCAGGTTAGATGGATTGATTACACCCTCCCTGCAGTTTGAGTTTGATGGATTGTTCATTTTGATTTATCCGATGCTAGCTTTGATGGTAAATTTAGTCCTGATTTAATGATAAGTTTAGTGCTGGTTATCTGACCAGGTTTTTTGTGTGTGGACAAACATCTTGTATCCATGTTCGCTGGTTATCTGGACCAAGATCTCCTGCTAGCTGTGTTTCTCTCCTATATCACTGCATTTTCTAGTGTCTATTAATTACTGCTGACCTATGTCACTCCTTCAAAATCAAATATATGAAAAACTTCCCATGACAACCAGCAACAAACACATGTTATGTTTAACAGTTTATGAATTGGTACCATGGCTAGTTTCTATTCATATGTCTATACAAAAGGATGAGAAAATGATGATTACATCATGCTTGTTTATCTGTTGTCATGTTTGTTGATGTACAGGTTTTGAGAGGTTATTGCTGATGTTCCCGAAGTTTCCTGGAGCCGGAACAACTATCCCCTTTGTCCTGTAGTTGATAGACAGAAGGATGGTCTGGATTCTCAAATTTGATATCTTTGGTCTCTCTTTTGTGCATTATTAATGTCAATTACTAAAGTATTGCATGATGTTTGTTTGTTTATTTGTAGGATGTTTGAGACAAATACAACAACATTGCAAGAAAGAATGTCCTTCGGAGGAAGTTACATGGTGTCATCTCTGCTTAATTGTAATAGTACTATTGTGTGTGAACCTGGTTGTATGTCATGGTGTCTTGTAATTCAAATGGAGTCAGATCTATTCATTTATTTAGATTCTACCTACTGTTTCATTGTATATTTATTAGAAAATTTACCTTATTTAATGTGTTTGATATATATAATTGGGCAACTAAACCTATTTAATATGTGTTTTGTAACAAGGCCATGGCCCATAAAATTCTGGATAAAAAGCTTGAAAATATACAATTAATGGACGTGAAAGGGACAAAGCCCACCAATAGTTGATCCTAAAAAGGCCACGGCCTAGAAGGATAAAATGGTCTTGGCCCATATAAGAAACCAAACTAGACTGGGCCGAATTTGCATTGCGACGGTCCCATTTCGTCATAGTTTTGCCACGTCGAATCGGCCATGTAGGATCTGACCTGGCTTAGCTAGATGGTCCATGACGATATTGAATCATCATAGAAGTTATGACGATCCAATATCGTCATAGACAGTTATGACGATTTTATAAAAAACGTCGTTATAGTTCATTTGCGACGCTCAGCTTTCGACGATCTTATTTTCGTCATAGGATCGTCATAGATGGACTACTGTGACGATTCTGTGATGAAAATGGAGGGTCATAGAAGCCCAGATTCCTTATAGTGTCACCAGCGTACCCGGAGTCTTGGAGTGCAAGATACACAAGACTAGTGATAGACGGTATAGGACTCTGTAAGCTGTCCGGCTAGGACTTTTCCCTGTAACCCTAGGATCTGGCGACTATATAAGTCAGGCCTATGGGAGCCTTTAGGGCACAACACAATAGAACAACTTAGTACAGATTCATACAACCTCGCACAGCGAACCTATCTCTGTAACTCGGCGTATTGCCCTTATAGTGATTTATAGCAGGAGTAGGATTCCGCCACCATCGTGGGATCTGAACTTGGGTAAGCTGTGTTACCTCGTACCCGTCAACCGTCCGCCTTACCCCATGTCTCTAAACACGCACTGTGAGGACCCCTCCATGGCGTACTCGTCGGCAATACCACGACAGTTGGCGCCCACCGTGGGGCAAGAGGCGCTTCAGGCTCTTCAGCGGGCGAGGACCAAGATCTTCGCAGGAATCGGCGAAGCCGTAGCCATCGGCCGTGTTCTCTTCTCCGGCAACGTTCCGATCGTCCCCCCTGACGAGTTCTGGATCCCGGCGAAGACGAACCCTACGCGGTGTTCGATCGTTCCTATCGGAGACATCCACGTCTTCATCGGCGAAATCGACTCGGACACTAATTCCCTGGGAGTCGGAGAAGCATCAAGACCCGCACGGACCGCCTACGGGCAGGATACGTTCGCGGAAGGATCGATGTCGGATCTCTCCTTGGAGTTTGCCGACAAAGATCGGAAAGCATCAAGACCCGCACGGACCGCCTACGGGCAGGATACGTTCGCGGAAGGATCGATGTCGGATCTCTCCTCGGAGTTTGCCGGCAAAGATCGGAAAAATTCAAGACCCACCCAAACCGCCCATGTGCAGGATATAAAGGTGGAAGATCACTGCAAATCCGCCGGCTTTGTCCGCGCGTCTGGACAGCAAAGATCCAAGTCCGTCGTCGTGGTTACCATCTTCGATCTGGCGCGCTGCCTTCAGAGAGAGGGCGAAAACCCCCACGACTACCTCGCCAGGTGGCTCTGTATACGAGCCGACCTGGCCAATTACCCCGATGATAACGCTTTGTATCACTTCGTGGAAGGACTGGACCGCGGCACACTTCTCCGACATTCTTTACGTCGGCAGCAGGCAACAGGACGCCTTACCCTCGAAGAGATGGTGAGCACCGGCCAATGCCACGTGGCGGTATGCGGTAGCGATGGAGCTTGCGCCAGAGACGGAGAACCTCCGGTTCAGCCACCGCCGCCACCGCCTCGCCGCCATCGTCAGAAAGCAGCACCACCACCTCCAGTCATCGTCGAGGCCGTTGCACCTCCACCGCCCATCATCGAGGAAGTCCTGGCACCCTCCGACTCTGTCATTGACGCGCTTTATGCTGATTTCAGTGCAGATTCAGAGGAGGTAGACTTCAGTCTAGAATAGCTAGACTCCGCTATGCAGGAGATGGAGGAGGAGTACTCGCGCGACGAGCAAGCTAACAACACCGTCATGTCTCGAGGGGTGTTCGTCACCATTGGGACAACGATGGATGAAGATCAACCCAGGCAAGCTCCGCCTACAACGCTGGAAAAGGGGAAGGTGCTACTTATTTCTACCGACGATGATCGCGCAAAGGTCATGCCTCCTCCGCCTAACCCAGTGCAGCAGCCGCAGGAACTCGGCACCGATCCGAGCAACAACAACACCGCAAACTTGCCGCCTCCAACATCCACGTCGGCAGCAGCCCATGTTACTCCAGCTGATAGAGTGATGTACGACAATCTCCTCGTCGAGCCAATAACTGTTGATCATATCCGGAACGTGACTCAGCTTGACGAGAAGCGCCAGTAGCTGCTGGAGGAGGCGCAAGCCATCACGGAGCAAGGCGCTAAACTAGATCGAGATCTGGTCAATGCGCAGAAGTCCATAGAGAAAGCTAGAGCAATGGAGGCCGAGTACAAGACTCTGCAGCAGCAGGAGAAGGCTAAGAAGGCTCCAGCTCGCGTCATCAACGATCCTGGTGTACGGCGCAACCTAGGATGGGCTCCCTCGAAGCCGGCACAGGCCAAGCCATACATTGATAGTGAAGGCAAGCAGGTGATGCCCACCCCACTCCTTAACCTCGCCGTCGCCAAGACCCTTCTGGAGCAGGATAGATCGCCTGAGGCGAGAGAATGTCTATGACCTAGTGGCCAAGGCGGTAAAGCAGCAGGAAAAGGCCACCTCTCACAGGCTTGAGTCTGACCCAGCGCTCTGCCGATCTAGCCAGTACAAACCGCCAAGGGACAGATCTCCTCAGGATGCTGGATCACAGATGGGTTCATCAGAACAAAGACGGAGAGATGCGCGCAACAGGAAGGATGCTATCCCCATATCCTCCGACCATGAATAAAAATCCCGACCTCGCCGCCCATCGCCACCGCCCCAATCCCCCCAACGTCAGGAAGACTACAAGGCTCACCATCGCAAGGATATGCCCCCTCCAAAGCAGTGTGGCATCGTCATCCGCGACAACGCGGCACAGACCCGACATGATGAAGAGCGCCACCAAGGACACAAGAGCAGGTCACACCACAACCCTCCGCGTCCGACAAGCAACCGTTACAGGCGCGAGGCATCGCACGAGGGTAACAACAAGAAGGCTAACCCACCGCCACCTCCGCCTCCGTCGCCGCCAAGCAGTCACCATGGCGGAAGAGGCCCGCGTCATTCACGCAGCCCATCCCCTGTTGACAACAAGAAGAAGAACCCGGAGCCATACGATGCACGTTCGCGGATCGATAAGATCCATGAGGTCCGGGAAGGACCATACCTGGGACCACGTTGTTTTGGACCTGCAATACGGTCCGCAACTTACCCCAAAGGTTTCCGGATCGACAAGACCATCAAGCCCTATGACGGCACCGCCAAACCTGCCACATGGTTGCAGGACTACGGCAACACGGTGGAGATTGCCGGAGGCAACCCCAACGTCGCCGTTAAGTACCTCCCGTTAATGTTGGCGGGCACGGCCTGTCAATGGATCGACGACTTGCCGGAGAAATCTATCTACAACTGGCTGGATATGCAAGAAGCATTCACCAAGAACTTTGAGGGTACATACAAGTGTCCCTGCACTGTGGGCGATCTACAACGGTGCGTGCAAGAGAAAGACAAGACGTCTCGCGCCTACCTCTCCCGCTAGCTGGATATAAAAAATTCCTGCGCAGGAGTGCACGCTCAGACCGCCATGGCCGCCTTCATCGATGGGTTGGAAAGGGGTACGTTGCTCCGACATAAGCTAAAGCGCTTGCAGGACAATCATCAGCTTGTCTTGAATCAGATGATTCGGTTAGCTAGTGAGTTCGCAGCTGCCGATGACGATGCTCGTGGCTCTTTGCCGGCAACGGCCGTTCCAACCCAAGCTCGGAGGAACAACAGTACAAAGCGGAAAACCGCTCCAGAAGAAAAGCAATCTACCGACATGGTCGTTATGACTTTTGCAGGACGAGGAGAAGGCGGACAACATGGCCGAGGAAGGGGAGCGGGCCGTGGGCAGCAGCGAGGAAGTGAAACCACCTCGGCGCCGCTCCGGGTTCCCCAAACCTACGAGGAGTACCGTGATATGTCGTGCCTCGTACACCTCGACGCCAACGGCAAGGCCACCCATACCAATCGACACTGCAAGTTCGTCAACGACCTCAAGGAAGACCCGGAGTCCGGCTACAAGCGAAGTCGGAAGAACAGACCGCGAGGCAAGGGCAAGGGGAAGAAGAAGGCGGAGGAGTCTAAGGATTCAAGTGACATGGACGAGGACGTTGACCCCAAGCACGCCGCCAAGAGCGACGACAAGGGCAAGAACCCCTTCGCAAAGAAGGCCCCAGTCTACCACACTTTCCTTGACACCCCCACCGTCCGACAACAGAAGACCTCTCTAAGGATCCTGATGGCCACTCTCCCCCCAGTTCCCCAATACCTGCGCTGGTCGGAGGTTCCAATAACTTGGGACAGGACGGACCACCCCGACCTTGTGCCCACGGAGAACCAGTACGCCATGGTCATCAACCCATTGATTGATGGCGTGGAGTTCACTAAGTGCATGGTGGATAGTGGAAGCAGCATCAACATCATGTATCTGGATACACTGCAGAAGATGAACTTGACGGAGGCAAACCTAAGGCGGACCAACACCGTTTTCCATGGCGTAGTTCCTGGTCGGGAGGCTCGGTCCCTTGGGTGCATTACGCTTCAGGTATCCTTTGGTGATGTTAATAATTACCGCCAAGAGCGATTGACCTTTGAGGTGGTCCCCTTCAAGAGAGTGTACCACGTCATATTCGGCCACGACATATTCCACACGTTCATGGCCAAGCCATGCTTCGTCTACAACAAACTCAAGATACCCGGACCAAACGGTGTCATCACCGTATCCAGAAGCTTTACCAAGGCAAGGGACTGCGAGATCAATGAAGCAGCCTGCGTAAGCCTCCCTAAATAAGAATTGAAGGAGATCCAGAGCAAGGTCAATGACTCAGAGATGCCCGCGTCAAAGAAGAAGATCTCCGACTCCGCTCCTGCGTTCAAGGCCGCCATCAAGACCAAGCCGGTGGAACTTGTGGTAGGCGATGCCTCCAAGACCGTCGCCAATCGGATGAACCTGGATCCCAAATAAGAAAGCGCGCTCGTCGAGTTCCTCCGTGAGAATAGGGACATCTTTGCCTGGCAACCTGCCGACATGAAAGATGTACCTAGGGAACTTGCCGAGCATAGCTTAAACATAGATCCAAAATGTAAACCAGTGAAACAACCTCTATGACGCTTCGGAGATGAGAAGAGACGCGCCATTGGCAAAGAGATAGCTAGGTTACTTAAGGCTGGGTTTATCCAAGAAGTCCTTCACACCCGATGGGTGGCCAATCCTGTACTTGTCCCCAAAAAGGTAACCAATGAATTAAGAATGTGCGTTGATTACACTGGCTTGAACAAAGCATGTCCCAAAGATCCGTTTGCTTTGCCTTGCATTGACCAAGTCATTGACTCGACGGCTGGCTTGGAACTTTTGTGTTTTCTCGATGCATACTTAGGATACCACCAGATCAAGATGAGGAAGTCGGACCAATTGGCCACTTCATTCACTACTCCATACGGCACGTTTTGCTATGTCACGATGCCCTTTGGGCTGAAAAACGCAGGTGCTACCTACCAGCGGACAATGCAACGTTGCCTTCACGACCAAATTGGTCGAAACGTTCACGCCTATGTGGACGATATCACGGTGATGTCTAAAAATTCAAACGACTTAATCTCCGACTTAAAAGAAACCTTTGATAATCTCCGGAAATACAACATGATGCTCAACCCTAAGAAGTGAGTCTTCGGGGTTCCAGCCAGCAAATTGTTGGGCTTCATCGTTTCCCAGCGCGGAATCGAGGTCAACCCGGAGAAAATCAAGGCCATCTTAAACATAAACCGTCCGACATGCCTAAAGGACATTCAACGACTAACAGGTTGTGTTGCAGCAGTTAGTCGGTTCGTCAGTCGACTTCGAGAGAAGGCTTTGCCGCTATACAAGTTGCTGAAGGAGGCGGACAAATTCACGTGGACAGACGAAGCAGATGCAGCATTGAAGCAGCTCAAGGAGATTCTTTCCTCAGCGCCCATCCTTGCAGCACCCGAGCCTGGAGAGCCCCTGTTAATTTACATGGCGGCAACCAACCGGGTTATTAGCATCGTCGTCGTGGTAGAGCGGAAGGAACCAGGCTACGACCACGGAGTTCAGCGACCAGTTTACTATGTGAGCGAGGTCTTGACGGAGTCCAAGAAGCGTTACCCGCATTACCAAAAGATAGCTTATGGAGTATTCCTCGCTTCTCGGAAGCTGAGGCATTACTTTCAGGAGCACCCAATCACAGTAGTGAGCAAGACTCCATTGTCCGACATTATCAATAACAGTGACGCTACATGAAGGGTCGCGAAGTGGGGCATTGAACTTGCCGCCTTCGAGATCACCTACAAGAGACGCGACGCTATCAAGTCACAAGCTTTGGCGGATTTTATTGCAGATTGGACGGAGATGCCAGATGCTACTCTGTTGCCAGAACCAGAGTACTGGGTGATGCACTTTGACGGATCAAAGTTGCTCAACGGCTCGGGGGCTGGTGTACTGCTACAGTCACCAAAAGGAGACAAGCTGCACTACGTTCTGCAGATCCACTTTGAGGCTACAAACAACATGGCGGAGTATAAAGCACTCATTCATGGACTACGTGTAGCCAAGGATATTGGCATCAAGCGCACAGTTTGCTGTGGAGATTCCGACTTGGTTGCCCAACAGGTGGCTAGCACCTGGAACGCGCGGAACCCTATGATGGCGGCATATCGCGATGAAGTGGACGAGATAGCCAAGAGCTTCTTGGGCTACGAAGTCAAGTATGTGCCTAGGGAGAAAAACGAGGCGGCTGATCTACTGTCTAAGCTTGGATCAGGGCGCAAGCAAATTCCGCTAGGAGTTTTTCTAGAGCATCTATGCACGCCATCCGTGAAGGGCGCCGACATCGACAACCCGGATAGAGCTGACTCTTTCGTCAACATGGTGACAAAGATCCCTCTGGCTTGGACAAAACCATTCATGGAGTATCTCGAACACGGAACTTTGCCCGACGACAAAGTCGAAAGACGGCAAATAGTACGACGAGCAAAGGGTTATACCATAATCAATGGGCAACTCTATTAAAGGAGCACTACTGGCGTATACTTAAAGTGTGTTTCCCAGCTAGAAGGTATGGAAATCTTGCACGAGATCCATCTTGGAGATTGCGGGCGTCACACCGCTCCTCGATCATTGGTCGAGAAAGCCTTCCGGCAAGGATTCTACTGGCTAGCCGCGAAGGCGGACGCCGACAAGCTGGTTGAGACATACACGGGATGCCAGTATTATGCCCGACAACCACATGTTCCTGCTGAAGAATTGCGAACAATACCAATAACTTGGCCGTTTGCAGTATGGGGGCTAGACATGGTGGGACCGTTACAAACGGCACCATGTGGATTTACGCATCTGCTTGTAGCAGTTGACAAATTCACCAAATGGATAGAAGCTAAACCCATTAGAAAGCTTGATGGGGCAACTGCCCTTCGGTTTGTCCGGGATCTAGTGGTGAGATTTGGTCTCCCACACAACATCATCACCGACAACGGAAGCAACTTGTCACTCGGAGAAGTGGAGGCCTATTGCTAGGACAAAGGCATCCGACTTGACCTTGCATCTATGGCACACCCACAAACCAATGGTCAGGTTGAGCGAGCCAATGGATTAATTCTGTAGGGAATCAAGCCACGTCTTGAGGCGCCGCTATATAGAGCAGCTGGAGCCTGGGCGGAAGAATGGCCATCTGTGCTGTGGAGTTTACGAACCACACCCAACAGATCCACCGGCTACACCCCTTACTTCATGGTATATGGAGCAGAAGCCATCCTACCTTCCGACATCCTCCACGATGCACCAAGAGTTGCCGCCTACGACGAAGATGACGCCGAAGAATCCAGACGCCTAGATGTGGACCTTCTCGGGGAAGAGCGCGTTTTGGCATGCCAAAGATCCGCCATCTACCAGCAGAAGCTACGCAGCTACCATAGTCGCCGCGTTCGGCATCGCTCGTTTAAAGAGGGGGACTTAGTACTCCGACTTAAGCAGAAGAAGTCACACAAATTATCCCTGCCATGGGAAGGACCGTTCATCATAAGCAAGGCGCTGCTCAATGGGTCTTACTACCTTGTCGACAATCGTGAACTCAAGGATAGACCCAACGAGGATCATAAGCGTAAGCGACGTGACCCGGATGATGACTACCCGGAGCTTGATCGGCCATGGAACATAGCACAGCTACGTCCTTTCTACACTTAGCATCTTTTATCTAATTGTGTACCTCTTATATGATCAATGAAATAAAGCTCATTGATTCACTCATATTGCTGAGTCTTTTACCTCCTTTAGTGTTCATTTTTGGATCATATAAAACCTTTATGCACAAGTCATGTGATTGCACTTGTGAAAATTCCGCCTACGGGCGTTAGCTTAAGTTTTCTGGTCTACACATTCTTTGTCGTTTTTATGTGGATTCTAGAGTAGTGACTTTTGGCAATTATTGTCAGCGATTTTGTGCTCAGGTTATTGACGGTGCCATTGGGCATCATCACCTAAGCGCATGGTTCCAACAACGAGTCTTCCGACTCACAAAAAGTCAAGCATAAGAACCAGAGTAATGGATAAGCCAGCACTTGCTTAAAAAAATATACATACTGGAAATTAGTTCTTAAGTCGCAGGACTTAACAATCATTGTTTTCCGCCTTAAGATTACATCACCAAGTTTCTTCTGTGCACACACCAAAGGTGAAACAAAAATTACAAAGTGTTCTTCATTCTTTGGGCGGAGGAGACTTGGAGGCCGCATGATCACCCTCAACATCGGCGCTGTGATGAGACTCGGAGGAATCTTGGTTGACGCTATCGATGGTGTTCCTGGGCACGAAGACGTCAACATCCACCAACTCGGCAACCCTGGTGTCATAACCCGCGAGTGATGACAGGATGGCTTCGTGATCGATCTCCTTGCCGTCATCATCTACGTCGGGGATGCCAGAGGTCACCGTGTCGATGTCAGCATCTTCATAGTGTGCCTTCACCATAGACAGCGCCATCCTTGCGCCAGCCCGTGCGCATGAAGCTTTCCAGCTCATGACACGCTCGGGGGCTCGGCGCAGGATCTCCGAGTACTTCGCCATGGAGCCGAGGCCTTGATATAAATCTGGAGGGGCTTGGCAATCTCCTTGGCTTGGGCGATGGCGGTATTGATGAAGTTACCGGCAAGAACCATACATTCCTTGTCCGAAGGAGGCGAGCGGGTTAAACCCATAGGAGCTGCAAATTCTGACAAGGAGCGCATGAGTTTGATAAACTCTAAGTATCCAAACTACAGAAATACAAGGCGGAGGAAACTTACCGAAGATGCTGGCTTTGGCCAGCCAAAGGGTGTCCGCCAAGGATTCCTTCTCTTGTTGGAGGAGCTTAAACGCCTCGCTATGGCGAAGGTTTTGCTCTTCAGCAGCTTGCTTCTGATCCTTTAGGATCGCAAGCTCCTCCTTCAAGCGATTGATCTCTGCGAAGGCGGAATCCTATAGGGCTTTCATGGAATCCTCGTGCATCTTCAGCATCTCCTTCCTCTCCTCCTTCAGGATCTTGTTCTCGCTGTCCAGCTGCTGGATATGCTTGGACTGCTCGACAATGTCCTTGGCCTTGGCGACATGTTCTGCAAGTCGGAGAAAACCACGTACACAGTGATTACTCGGAGATTATGGGCACAAAAGTAAGACGGAAATGCGCAAAAAGAAAACAGACTCTTGTTTTTGATGATCTGTTCCTTCAAGATGGTTTTACCCTTTTCGGCTTCAAGATCTGCACGCATCTTCTGATACTTGTCGTTGGCCATGCCCCTCCGAGCATTCTCGTTCTGTGGAAACAAATACAAAGTTAAGTCATTGTTTGGTCTGCTTGGAGCCTCTAGTCGGAGATTTTCCACCTAGATGCTCGGGGGCTACAGTGAGAGTTTTTAACTTATCAATATGCTTAGTTTTTCTTTAAGCATCTAGTCGGAACTTATTCAGTTACAACTAGAGGCTTGGGGGCTACAGCATTGAAAATTATGGACACTGTGTATGCTACTCTTAAAGCATCTAGTCGGAGTAATTCATTCCATCTAAATGCTTGGGGGCTACAGTGAGAGTTTTTTCTAACTTAGTCACTCTTAGAGCATATAGATGCAAAACCTATGGTTTTCCGTCTACATCCTCGGGGGCTATAGTGGAATACTCATATGAAATGCAGAAGGCAAAGTAAAACTTACAAGTACAATAATCTTGAGGTTTGTAGCACTCTCTCGTGACTTGCCAAAGGAAATGCTATTTCCCGCAAGATATCTGCTTGTCTGGAGCAGTTCCTCAATCGCACGCCGGAGATGACGCTACTCCTCCAGAACCATAGTTGTGTTACTCGGCAGAGCGGGTAAACTATCTTCGAACTCAAGGGTTTACGAGTAAGAGCCCGCCTTGGCGAGATTCCAACTCCCACCACCGCCATGCCGCTACCGATGGCATCCTTAGCCGGAGCTTCAGCCATTTGAAGAGCAGCGCTCTCCTGCGTCGCCTGCTCGCCGATAACAGCGAGTTCGGTAGAGGCGCCAGAATCCACTTCCATGGCGGAAGGGCCTGGTGCCTCCTGGACTTGAGAGCTTGTCGGAGCAGAGGAGGGCTTGACGGCAGGAGTAGCAGGGGCGATGGCGGGGGAGGAGTCGCGATGCAGCATATCTTTGATATTTCTAGAAGCCCCAAGGGTCTTGGAGGACTTCTTGAGGCTGGTTGTGGCTTTCTTCCTGAAACGTGCAAAATGCATAAGTACACGAATAAGACAGATGAATAAGACAATGTCGGAGAATGAGAGTCTTACACTGGGGGGCGCTTTGGCAAAAATCCCGGTGGCTTTTCTCTTTTCCGCCTCCAGGGTGGCAGTAGTCTTTCTGGAGGCTCCACCCTCCATCTTCTTCTTCTTGCCTCTGTCGGTAGAGTCAGAGGTGGAGATCTTCCGCTTTCGCGCCAACGGGACATCGTTGTCGGACACGACCGTGACTTCCTTCATCTTTGGATCATAGATTTGGGCAGCCAGGTTGTCCTCATCTAGATCGCTAAGCTGTTAAGTGAGAAATCACCGTGTTAGATAAGATGGCACTGGCAAGACGGAGAAACTGGAGCAATGTTATACACGGAAAATAAATGCCTACCTTTGGGCACTTGCCGTCTACGTACATGTCGTAGGTGATGGTGAAGCCGCGCTTCTTATCCTTCACCTTGACGATGTCCTTCAGACGGAGCTTGACGGAGTCGCTCGAGAAGTTATCCACGGGGATCCGGAGGGTATCCCTTCGATCACTGGTGTACTCGTGCATGAACTTCACGCGGTGCTGCAGAGGTTGGATTCGCCTGATGAACCAGCACATGGCTAGGTCCAAGCCGGTCAAACCCGTCTCTACGAACCACTCAATCCGCCTTATTGCACGTGAAGCGTCAAGGTCGGAGGGAAGAGAGGCATGGGATCTCCATGTGGAAACTTCAGCGGAGGCTCCATCCACGAAGTCCGGGTACGTCACTTCTCGGCCCGCCAAAGGAATGTCGGGGCCGTAGAAGTACGTCCGCTGCCAGTTTTTGCACGACTCATGGCGGACGATGTCGGGAAACCGCCGCCCAGGTCGGATCTTGAAGTTTATGGTGCCGTAGTTCCTAAGCTCCTCCCTACTATTTCCGGCTTCACGTTTGACGGTGAAGAAGTACACGAACAAGTCTAACCTAGGCCTAATCCCTAGGTAACCCTCACAAAGTGCCGCGAAGTTGCTAAGCACTAAGATACTATTAGGGGAGAGGTTATGGGGTTGGACCTTGAAGTGGTTCAAGACGGACAGAAAGAAGTGGGAGATGGGCAGATAAACGTCGCGTACCAGCTGAGCCTTGAGGTAAACCTTTTCTCCGGCATGGGGAGAAGGTGTCACCTCGCCGGTCGGTGCTGTCCGCCAGGCGAGCCCCTCCGTCGTGGGAAGGTAGCCTTCGGCGACCATCTCTTGGATGTCGTGGCTGGTGATGTCCGAGCCGCGCCAGTCGCCCTTGTGCGAGTCTAGCTCTTCTTCCAGAGGCTCTAGCGCCGCCAGATTGTGGTCACCGCCGACGCGGGGATGACCAGGCCCTCTGGGGGCACGACGACGGAGCTCGCCGGCTTCGCCGTGGCTTCGCTCGACGCCGCCATCGACGGGGAGGAGCTGCTGCTGGCCATGGAGGACTGGAAGGATGCGACTGACGCAAAGAGAGGCTAGGGTTTCTTCGAGGTTTTCCCGGAGAGCTCGAGGAGGCGTGCGGCTGGAGGAAGAAGATGATGACGCGAGAGAATGGGGTAAAAAGTGGCAAGTGTCCCACGGTTACTATTTATCTTACTCTGCGTCAAGATTCGTGCAGCTAATCGGACGGTTGCCGCGTAGACGACGTGTTCGTGGACGTGCCCGGTAATTTCGCCACGTCTCCAACCGCCGCCACCAACGGTTCGTATAGCTCGTGCGGGAAAATCGGATATGATTGCGTTCTATGCATTTGTGAGTTACGAGGCGTCGCTGACCTAAAGCCTACGTCGTCATAACTGACACGGTAGATGAGCCGTCGCATCGAAGATTCCAGCATGGACGGATTTAATCCGACTACAGAAGAGTACGATGGAAGATTCAACATTTCTCCGACTTAAAAATCAAAGACGGAGAAAAACCTTGCAGGATTCTTTGGGAGGACTACAAGATATTGCTTGACGATTTGCCAACATCCATCTAGATGGAGCATTCCACGTGAAGAGGCAAGACGGCGCAAGATCTCGGAGTTCTCCGGGGGCTACTGTTGGGGATATGCTATATGGGTATCCTCATAGCATGTCTCTTATCCGACTAACCCGGGTGGCCCATAGTCGGTAGCATGGCCTGTGGCCTGCTGGGCGGCCCTGTTAGGTGGATCCAGAAGGGAGGCCCATGACGGATAAAGCAAGGCTACGGTGGAGTCACCAGCGTACCCGGAGCCTTGGAGTGCAAGATACACAAGACTAGTGATAGACGGTGTAGGACTCTGTAACCTGCCCGGCTAGGACTTTTCCCTGTAACCCTAGGATCTGGCGACTATATAAGTCGGGCCTATGGGAGCCTTTAGGGCACAACACAATAGAACAACTTAGTACAGATTCATACAACCTCGCACAGCAAACCTATCTCTGTAACTCGGCGTATTGCCCTTATAGTGATTTATAGCAGGAGTAGGATTCTGCCACCGTCGTGGGATCTGAACCTGGGTAAGCTGTGTTACCTCATACCTATCAACCGTGCGCCTTACCCCACGTCTCTAAACACGCACTGTGAGGACCCCTCCATGCGGTACTCGTCGGCAATACCACGACACAATTCATAATATGTGATATGCTATGGCCTTTCTTCCTGTGCTTCCGATCTCCATCTTCAAGCAAGAACATGATATTCATTATCACCGACGTGGCGTCAAGGTCAATGGCGCTGCTCCATGGTTGTCGTCCACCAGCATCAACTATTACAACTACTTTGAATAATAGATACGCAGGTCTTAACGAAATTAAAAAGACAACCATAAGGCTCCTGTCGGTTGCCGACTTACAATAAGGAACATTGCATACATCATATATAATCACAATCATGGCCATATCACATCACAGCACACCCCTACAAAACAAAGTTAGACGCCTCTAATTTTCTTTGCATGTTTTACGTGGTTTGGGGCTTTCAATAAGTGTCATACTAACTTACGAACAAGAACCACAACGTTGATACTAGTAGTGTCAATCACCCGTTGTAAATTGAATCTTTACTATGTTGGGAGAAACAGGCACCCGCAAAGCCACTTATGCAATACAAGTTGCATGTCAAGCGTGTAGCAAGTCTCATAAACGATGTCATGTAAGGTTAGCCCGGGCCACTTCATCCCACCATCCCGCAAGATGCAAACTACACAAGAAGCAATCGACAACAAAAGCATAAACGTCCACAATGACCATTGTGTTCTACTCGTGCAACAGATCTACATATAGACACGGCTCTAATACCACTGTAGGGGTTCGTAGCATGAAAAACAAAAAAAATCTACCGCATGAACACAAACAAGCCAAGATCTATCTACTAGATTGTAGCAACGAGTCGATTAGAGTACTCACCCTCGAAGATTCCAAAGCGGTTAACGAGAGAACATTCTCGTGGGTGATGTAGTCGTACACTTGCCAATCTCAAGATCACGTAGGCGATCCTTCTGGCGCTGTGTTCTGGCAGCTCTTCCGCAGTCGGTCACATATTCAGTACGCGATGAAGACCTTCCTCTCCCTTGTTCCAGCAGGCAGCAGAGGTTGTAGTTCTCCCCTCGCGATTCCGGCAGCACGACGACATAGTGTCGGATGTAGAGGGAAGATCATGCAGGGTTTCGCCTAAGCCGGAGCAGGTTATGGTGGAGAATTAGTGTTTCCGGTAATCTAGGGTTTAGAGGGACGGAGAGGATGAGGTGGAGTCGGCGTTGGCTAGGGCGGCGGCGGTGTGGGGAGAGGCTGGTGTTCTATCTCTTTGGGCACCCCCTCCCCTCTATTGATGAGAGGGGGCAACTTGGGAGAGGGGAGTTTGAATCCTTCCCCAACTCCCTCTCCTAGTTGGCTTGTGGTGGAGGGAAAGAAGGATTCTTTCCTTCCTCCACCAGGATACATTGTCCCAGTTTGAATTTTCAAACTTGCCTTTCGACTTTCAATTTGAAGCTTAATTTCTTTCTTATAAATGCCCAACCAAGTGACCTAGGACATGATGCAATCATTACACTTATTCATGACACATTCATGTATCCTTCCCCTTCTGGTCCGGTGAACCTTCTAGAGCCTTCTAGATCATTCCGATGAAAACACCGGAATCATTCCTGAACTCCGGAATTGGACTTTTCTTATATGAATATTATTCTCTGGACCATTCCGGATCGAGGTGTGATTCCATAGACCCCCAACTCTAAAAAGTTATAAGCGTCCCAAAGAGTAGAATTTCCCCATGCGTATTATAGGAGGATGCGCAAGGGTAGCCCGCTGAAGGGACCAACAGAACCCACCCTTACCACGTAAATGTTGTTGCCACATCAGAGGACACGTGCAAGTGTTGTATCCGAATTGGACACTTACGTTTCCATGTCGCATGCGCAGAATACCCGCGTACTGACATGCTTTGGGATCATATGGGCTTTGGCAGGCAGTACGTACGTGTTCTAATTTTTTGAATCACGATCATGCCCCCACGCGTGAAGAGGTATCGATGGATCCTATCCATCGATCTAATCTGTCTCCTTTTTATTCCTTTGGGGGTCTATTGAATCAGAAGTCTTCCTGATCTCCTCGTGATATCCCAGATCCCATCCGAGACTCCGAACAATATTTGGTCTCCCTACTTACATTGCATATCTACTAAACAACATCGAATCCTTAAGTGTGTCTCCCTACGGTTCGTAAATTATGCAGACATGACCGAGACTCTTCTCCGATCAATAACCAATAGAGGAATCTGGAAATTCATATGGCTCCCACATATTTTTACGATTACTTTGCGATCGAATGAGCCAGTCATATGCTTGCAAGCTAATTGGATGACATTCCACCGAGAGGGCCCAGAATATATCTATCCATCATATGGATGGACAAATCCCACTCTTGATCCATGTGCCTCAACACATACTTTCCGAACACTCAATGCCACCTATATAGCCACCCAGTTACGATGTGGTGTTTGATGTCATCAAAGCATCCTTCCAGTGATGGTGATTAGCCTCATCTCATGTATCTAAAAGATTATAGCAAACGAACTATTAAAATAACTTGATCTTATGCTACGCTTAACTATAGGAGTATGTCCATCACATTATTCTTCTAATGATATGACCTTGTTGTTAATAAAATCTCAATGTTCATAATTAGGAAACCATGATCATATATTAACCAACAAGCTAGTTTAAACAAGAGGCTTCACTAGGGACTCTTACATGTTTACACATCACACAAGTATTAATGTTTCCTGTTAATACAATTATAGCATGGTATGTAAACATTTATCATAAGCATAAATATATGATAATAACCACTTTATTATTGCCTCTTTGGCATATCTCCAACATCAACTACAAAAGTAATAAACACCGGGAAAGTTTCCCCTAAGAACTATGCAAGATTCAACCCAATTGTTACAACGGGATGGAGTGGTGGTGATGGTGCTGGTGGAGACGATGGCAAGGATGATGATGATCCCGATGAAGTCTAGCTTGATGACGGTTTTGATGGCGACGATCTCCCCTCTTTGGGAGGGAATTTCCCTGGAGGAAATCTGCCTTCCGGAGAGCTCTTTCTCTCTCTGTAGTTTCTGCCCCGTAGAGGCGGCGGAATCTTTATGTTATCCCTCCCCGAGTATTAGGGTTTCAGGAGGATGGTATAGGCGAAAGGGCGACGCCAGAGGTGGGCCAGGGTGGCCACACCACCTGGTGGCGCGGGACCCCCAGGCCTGCGCCAGGGGGTGGTGTGGGCTCCGTGTGGCCCATCTCCACTTCCCTTTCTGGCTTCCTTCGTCTTCTGGAAAAATAGGAATTTCCATATAATTTCTGGCATTTTCTGATCTTCGTGAATATGCATCTGGACACCGCTTTTTCCATTAGAATCCTGACTTCGGCAGTTCATCCTCCAAAAGTCATCCAACATGCAAAATAGATGAAATAACATAAGTATCACCTCTTAATATGAAATATATCAATGAATAACAACAAATTATGATATAAAATAGTGATTCTAAACGGACTTATCACTGACCACGAACTGATAAGGCATAAGCATCCTTGAAGTATAATAAAATATACATATCGAAAAATAAGGGCACAAACCCTTCGATCAGGGGTGCTACCGCTAAGAAAAGGGCACAAACCCTTCAATAAATTATCAAGAGTGAGAGAGTGAGTATGTAGGCAAAGTTGTTAAAGTTGAAGATGTTTTATTTTTCATGTGTATCCGATTAAAATAAAACGTGCTTAGGGAAGAACTAGAAAGAGTCCAAAATAAGAATGCCAAAAGATTTAGAGAGATGAGGGTCAAGGGAACCAAACACCAATGATGTGCTATGGTTCAATCATAAGCTTAACTAAGGGGTAGTGTTTGGAAGCTAAATATCACTTGTGCATGTTAAACCCTACTTACTATCTACTTATTAAAGTGTTTAGATATATGATAGGTATTCTTGATTCTAAAGACCAAAGTAGGACAATACACAATGCACTTTCACTTGCACTTTGCATGTTTAATGGTCCATAGTACTTTGTGCATTTTTTATACAAGATTTACTTATTGGTAAGCATAGATGATGGATGAGAAATATCACTTCATAAGGTAAGTGCTTAGTGCCATTCTTTAAAAGATGAATTAATTAACTTTAAGTATCAATGAGCATGACTTATAATGTTCAACATAAACGACAAACTACAAAGTCCATGTTTAGTTTTATCATATTTATGCTCGAGGAAGAGCATAATTTAAGCTTGGGGATATTGATGCATATAAAATGCATACATGAACTTTTTAGTTTATTGTCACATATTCCAACATAATTGCATCAAATACAATGTTATATCCATGTGTTTACATTGATTTATGGGGATTTACAAATGATCCTCTTTATTTGGTTTATAACTTTGTAGAACAAGTAAACCCTGTTTTGTTTATTTCAACTTTTAGGGTCCTAAACGGGGTCAAATGGACCTGAGATTTTTTTAGGATGACTTTTTAAGAGGAGAAGCTTCTGGAGCATTAGTCCGGAGGGACTAAAGAGGCCTGGTGGCACGGCCTAGGGGGACCGTGCCACCCCATATCTTTCCCACCTAGAGCATCGACAACCATCCATCTTGAGCCCTAGATCAAAGTCTTGACCTAAAAACGCCTATAAAAACGCCCCCTTCGTGATCTCAAAAGAGAAGGAGCAAAAACATAGAAACCACAAAATGGAGCCAGAACTAGCAAAAATTGGAGAGTGAACCATCGCAGGATCCATCCCCGGTTGAATCTCCACCCTCTCCAACTCCATCAACACCATATCCATGATGAAGAGGGAGTAATCCACCTCTGGACTATGGTTTTGTGGCAGTAGCTTGATCTATCTCCCTCTCGTGCTATCATTGTTTAGAACCATATGAGATATTTTACATGATTTTGGTTTTATGTAATTCCTATGTGGTGGATCCTTGTTTGATGAGATGATATTTGTGATTGGAATTTTACTATGTGTAAGATGTATTGGTATATGCATATTATGTACCCCGTTCTTAAGTGCTTGTTCTGGTCAAACTTGTATGCAAGGGCGTGTGTGGGAGAAGTGTGCATTAGATGAATTAACATGGTGGTGGTGATTGGATAGTGATAGAAAATTCGAGATCCACTATGGTTTTTATCGTTCTTTTATTACCTCGCCAGGGATAAAGTGAATGCATGTGTTATATTATCATATAGTGAAAACAAATATGATATTGTTTGCTCAAGGTAGCACATTTGTTACTCAAACATCATGTCAAAGTACCTAAATATATACCCTGTTTATTCTTAATTTTGGATTGCACGAAGTTTTTCCTTTCTAGTGGAGTATAAGTGAGATGTGTTGCATCATATTTATATTAGGACGTGATGCCCATATGAATACTAATCAAACACATAATGAAGTTTCTGTGATATATATTATGTATGAGAAATTTTATCACCAACACACTTTATGAGAGAGTAGATAAGTGAACCTATGAACCCCGGTCCACTTTTTATCATAAGAAACCACTTTTACTTTCTGAAAGAGCATTTCCTATCCCTAGTGATTTTGGTGTTTTATAACAACACACATATCGGACTAATTATTTGCCAAGTGTATCACAGGTGCATTGAAAAAGGTTTTGCAATGGTTAAACAACTGTCCAGAACTTTCTGCCAGGCATGGTACCAGTACCGCTTTTTGCTACTGGACACGGCAGTAGGTTTAGACTAGTTGTCAAAAAGCCACTGCCGGGCTAAGTACTAAAAAGCGGTAGTACCTCATTTTAGTACCTAGCGCGACAGTAGCTTTTTGACCACTTGTCAAAAGCTACTGACCGCTCAGGTAACCGCATTTTAGTACCTAGAGCGGCAGAGGCTTTTTTCAAACTATAAAAGGCCACTGCTCGCTCCGGTACTAAAATGCGGTAGTACCACATTTTAGTACCTAGCGTGGCAGTAGCCTTTTGTATGTTGGCAAAAGTCACTGGCTGCCTAGGTAGCAAAATGCGGTACCTGGCATGACAGAAAGTTTTTTCGACCAAGTTGCATATTCCATTGCCCGTCCAGTAGTACCGGTTCCCATAAGCGGTACTACCGCTTTACGGTAGCACCACTTTGTTATACCGCAGTGGCCAGGGCACTTGAAGTTTGAAAGTTGCTCTTCCGGTAGCAAGTCCGGTAGTACCGGAGTTTTCCGGTAGTACCGCTTAAACTTCCGGTACTACCGCTGCATTAAAGGCTCCAACGGCTAGATTTCTTGGAGGGGTATAAATACCCCTCCACCTACCTTGGGGCAAAGTGCTCATCCACATTAGAGTCAAGACCACCATTGGAGCCACCAAATCTTCAAGATCTCCTCAATCCACCACCCAAAGTCTTTGATCTTTGGGGAATCAAAGGAGGAGGCCCCGATCTACTACTTCACCAAAAGAGATCTTCATTTCCCCCTCATTCAATTGAGGGCCCCTTTGCTCTAGTGTTTTCTTGGAAACCCTAGTTCTTGTTTTGGTTCTTACAAGCTTGTCTTTGATTGCTTTGACAGCTTGCTTGTATTTGGGAGCCTCCAATTAAGTTGTGGATGTGTGCCCCAAACTTGTAAAGGTGCCGGCTTCCACCTTGAAGGTTGCCGATATAGTGGAAGGTGAATCGATCACGTAGGTCATAGATTCATCGGAGAACAAGGGAGGCCTCTCGTGGCGTTGGTGGTTTGAAACCACCCCCTCTCCAAACGTAGACGTACTTCCCCTCAAAAGAAAGGAACTACGGGAAACAAATCATTGTGTCTCCGCGTCCACCACTTTGGTTACTTCTATCCTTTACCGCACTTTACTTACTTGCTCTTACTTAGTTGTGCATTATCTTATTCATGTTTGTCATATAGGTAAATTCACCTTAGTTGCATTATCTAGAGAATTTTCCTTATTGTCAAACCCTAATTTGAAAAAGAAGAAAATTTAAAGTAGCACCTATTCACCCCCCCTCTAGGTGCCCATATGATCCTTTCACTTTCTTTTACTGTCTTTTACATTTTTTGCAAGAATTAAATCAGAAAATATAAAAAATACTTCTACTTTCTGCAAGTATAAACAAAACCCCTAAAAAGAACTTTACTTTACTGTTTTTACTTATTTTTTATAGTTGTAGTTTACTTCACTATTTTATTACTTTACTATTTTATTTAAGTTTTACTAATATGAAATCATATGCTTGACAACCACAAGGTAGAGTTGGAAGCACAAGAAAAAACTTTGTTTTACAGGTTGCTAGAAGAGGCGGGAAGAAGAAGTAGACTCAGATCACCGAGAGCTCGATATAAAATCTTGAGTCACTCTTGTGAGAAAAATACACTTGCTACAACAGTTTGTACTTGGAGTCCTAACGAGTTGGCATATACAGAGCTAGTGTCATCACATGATCATCTCTAATTTGCCTCAATCCATATTGTTGTTCATAGTCAGAATGGGTATGCAATAATGTGTCTTTATTCTTTCTTGCGTCTTATACCCCATTTCCTCTACTATCCTCTCAAACATTAGTGGAGACCAAGTGAGTGAATCTACTTGATCATACCAAATAGCCCATCAACATATGACTTGTTACTACCATGGCCACAAAAAAAACTCATGATCCAAGACTAAAAAATGCGCTATGTGATCATCTGAAATTAACAAATTTTCATAAGTGATGTAACATTAAGCAGTTGCAGTTCAGTCAACACTAAAGAATAGCTCATCTATTCCTACTGAAGTCTTCAGTCATCACCATTTTCCCACAAAAACCCCCGACCTAAATCATCACCATCTAGGATATCGATAACTCCGGTACAAAAAAAGTCCTTTTACTAAACCCTACCAAACCACACCCTAATCCCCTGCTCAAAACCCTAACAAAATCCTACCGCTAACAATCTAGAATGAAAGGATTGGTAGAGGTTAGGGGATTACCGTAGATGGGTGCGTGTCTGCCTTCTGGCCTTCGACGAAGAAAATCCATGGAGGAGCGCGGCCTCGCAACACCACCTTGTTGTCGACGAGCTCGACCAAGTCACCACCTCTCCACCTTGCCGTTGATGAAAACCATCGCCGGACAACAAAGAGCGGAGTCGTGTGGCGTCATGGTGTTCCCTCTACCTTCCCCTCTACCTCGAAATGATCGTGGATTCGGTGGAGAGGATTACAAGGCAGCGGAGCACCTGGTCTGCGATTGCGAGGATGTCGAAGGGGGTTTTCGACAATTAATGCGCGCTTCAGACACAACCTACCTCTATGTGACACTTCTAGTGGGACCCACCAACCGCCATGTCAACAAATACATCTATCATTTTCCCCCGCAGTGCAGTCTACTATGCACCGACGGTATTCTCTGTGTACAATGAATGAAATTGCTCGACAAGTTCAAGTACTGGTGATGGGTTTTGCTCCCATTTTTTTTGTCACTTGATGATTTGTTCAGGTTCTATTTATTTTTTAAAATAATATATTTTTTATTCAATTTCACAAATAATACACAAAATCAAAAAATTGTAAATCTAACGGACCGTCGTCCATTGAAAAGACGAAGGTGGTGGTTCGTCTTTTGAAAAGATGAAGGGGGTGGTTCATCCGTTCAAAAGACGAATATGGTGACTGGGACAGGTTCATTCACACGTTCATTCGAAAGACGAATGGACAAACCACCCCCTTCGTCTTTTCAAAAGACGAACCACCACCTTCGTTTTTTCAACGGACGACGGTCCGTTAGATTTGCAATTTTTTGATTTCGTGTATTATTTATAAAATTGAATAAAAAAATATATTATTTAAAAAAATTTAGCTCGCATTTGGGATGCATGTATATGACATGCGGGAAGCTCGCAGCAGTTTCGCCCAGCTGTAATTTGGACGTCTTCCTCCATGCAAACGTCGCCAACAAAACAGCTCTTGTGAATCCCACGTCCTCTCGCGCGTGTGGCACACCTTTCATCCTCCAAAGATCATCTACGCTGGATTTTTCCTACCACCAGTTTACTTGTTATATACTGTATACTCCTACTTCCGTAGGCAGTAATAACGATACCATGCTGGAATTTGTACAGTGACGTGTGAGGCATAGAGCCGGCTACTTTCTTCTGTGCTTCCAATTCTTTTTGCGGGAATTATGTTCCTGTTTTTCTAAGCTACTAGTACTACTACATTATACAGTATATGTTTTTTCTTTTCTTTTCTCTTTTCCCCCAAAGTATATGTTTTTCCTTTTTCTTGAACAAAAGTATATGTTTTTCTCTTGTTTGTCTCGTTTTAAGCCGGAAAGGAAGAAAAAAGGGAATTGGTGTTCCGTCTGGTGCGATGCTGGTGAGTCGTCGTGGCCGTTGGGAGTTGAGGAGGCGTGGTCGTGTCCTGATTGGTGGTCCAGCAAAAGTGCAGTCCAGTCCTCACGGGAAGCCAGCAAACCAACTGCTCCAAAACAAACCGGGACGATAACCGTGTGCCGGGACGCATGGGTATCGCCCAGCGAGTTGAGTTGGGCCGTTCCCTCGAAACGGTTTTGATCACGTACGTACTCTGTTTTGTTTTCGACGGGGGACCTCGGGAGGGAGGAGGCGCCGCACGGAAGATTGGCGATCTGCAATCTGCATGCGGTTGGTTGCCCTATGACGCGCGCGCGGTGTCCCCTTCCGAGGGATCGAGACGTCCCCGCGACCCCCTCTCCTCCGACTCCTCTCTTCCCTCCGTTCTCGTTACGATCAATCCATCGTTGCCTTCTGTCTTTGTAACACCGCTGCTGCTACAGATGACTAACTACCAGGACGGCACGCCGCAACTAACAACAAATTAAAACAGCACCGGAATTCCGACCGATGGATGGGAACATCCTTCCTATCCTATCCTAGCTCAGCTCTTCTCCTCTCCCCGGCCGCGGCCCGGTCGGTGACGGGTCTCACGTCTCAGCTATCTTGCGCGTGTGCTTTCTTCTCCATCACACACACACAGTCTGGGGCGCCCTGAACAAACAAACAAACGAACACCCGGCCGAAGATAGCTGCGTCAACCAACCTGTTGTCACCACCCGTCCCAATCACATTCCTCATCACACACGTCTGAAAGCCCGACCTGCACCAACCGTGCAATAACGATCTCCAATTCTCTTCTTCACCAGGCTAACAGCTGCTATATTAAGGCGACGCGCAAGCCTAATTCGCGCCTTTGGCGGCTAGCCAGAGCCAAGGCCAAACCGCGTCAGATCGGTCCAAAACCCCGCTGCCATCAAATCTTAATAATCATGAATAAGTATATGTGCTCCCCTGTTTTGTCTCCGTGTGCTGGCTGCACGCACTGACCGGTCACGTCGACGTTGCATGGAAGCAATGCTTGCGACAATCTCATTTCAACCGTCGGGAAACGTCCGCGAGGGTCTCTTTTGGTTCAACAAACTTCATAGTAGTCTCTTTGGTTCACAAAATTTCTAGAGAAATTTGGAAGGTGTTTGGTAACCTGCATCATTTTCTTGGCCCGGCCGGGCAGTGCTGCAGCTGCCACTCATATGACGTCCGAGCCAGCTTATGCATCTTGTTTGATAGATTGCATGGCGTGAGAACAGCAACAAATACATCTTCTCCGGTTGCCTGCGTTGGGGATTGCCTGCCAAACTAATATGCACACCTAAACAAACATTAAGCAGCTCTTGTGCTTCGTGTCCGCCTACTGCATCCCAGCGGCTTCGACAGAGGACGGCGAGACAGCCGTTGTCTCTCACCAGCGACTGAAGGTGGCAGGACAGCTGTTGCGGCTGCACCAGCGACGGAGGCCGGCGGATAACCGTTGCGACTGCGCTGGCGTCAAAGAACGCAAACACAGCCATAGTAAGTAGTGGTCCCCGATGGCGGGCTGGACTAGGAACTGCTCGATCTTGGTCGCCGTGTCAGCCCTTGCCCATGTTGTCTAGGAACTCGAGCTCAAACACGGTGGACTGGACCTCCTAAAACACATACGCGACGAAGGGGAGCTACAAGCGGTCATGACCGTGGTCGACGACGGCAACGACCTTGGCATTCCTCTACCTGCCGGATCCACACATCGAGTACGCATTCTTCCTCTACCTCGTTTTCAACCTCACATACATGTTGAGAAACTACATATGCAGTTCATCCTCACGTACATACGGTTTAGAGAGCAGTTCAACATATGGATCCTCTACCTCCATGAAAACGAACCACTTGCAACATAAAAATTATGAGGAACAACGAGATCAAGTTACTCCTAGAAGAAAATTTTGAACGGTTGATTCTATGCGATGAATATGAAGAAATCCCCCCCCCAATTTTTTTTTTAACTTTGACCACAAATCTGAGAAGATACAATTCAAAAACTTTGAAGCCGATGGTCAGATTAAAACCCCATCGTCGATGGCATCTTTTTGAGGTATATCTTGTTTTGAATCGGGGCATCTTTGTGCGAGTTACAAGGTGTCAAAATTAAGCTTGTTTGTAGAAGAAAGAGAAGAGGAGGAGTGACAACTTTGCATGCGTCCATGCACTCGTGTGCTCGCCTGAGTTAGGCCCGCTAGAAATGGCCGATTCGGCGATAGTAGTTGGGTCTGACTGCGGGCTGCTTTAAGACTCGGGCTAACCACACACAGGGTCTATGCAGGCAACCGATTAGACCGATTTTATCGTCAGGGTATTTTTATTAGTATAGGATTAACCCGTAAACATTTTTCATAATAATGTACTGCATAGTACATCTTTCAAAATTTCCAATCCAACAGAACTCTACCAAATCATCTTTTCAGCATTCTTGTGGTACAATCAAGAAAACGTTAGAGCAAACCAGCGCTTGTAGTATTTGAGTGAGCATAGCATTGCAATTCCCTGATTTCCTATTCTAGTGGTGTTTTTGAAAATTCCGCAAAGTAAATATGCACTATTGGTTTAGGAATTCTTTCTCCATAATAGGGTTTGCTTGGTTTGATGATTATAAAACATATTGTCTTTTCCTCTGATCTACCTCGTGAAATTCCAGAAGAGTAACACAAATAGGATTAAAATTTCACTTTAATCTCTCAGTGCCTAGGATGTGTAAACCGGTGATAAATCAAACATACTTCGTATTACACATTGACGAGTGCGTGCACTACACACAAAGATTATGTTGAACAAAATTGAGTGATTAAAAATCGTGGTCAACACATTTTACCAAATATGCAAAGAAGACTTCTGGATCGTACTTCAACTTATACGCTATAATTAAGTGTTTCGATTGAAAAATTGTTCTAAAAAAATTGTTCATGTTTTACTTTTGAATTTATTTGCATATTAAAAATTTAGTTTGGTAGCAATATCTTGGAAATAGGTCATACCAAATGATTGAATTGAAATGATATAGCCACTTAAGGTGCACAACATTGCATTTGAAATCAAGTTCTTCATAAACTAAAATAACCAAGTGTAGTTGAAAGTGTAGTAATATTCTCTTACATTAAACAATACAATAAGATGAAAAATAACTATGAATCCATTAATTAAATTATTCATAACAATTTTAGGAGAATGTGACAATCAATTATATCACTCCATAATGTTAAGATAACCCTTCATATTTTTAAGTTGTCATTATGTTCGAACGATGGGTTCTAGAAAATTGGAACCGGTGGAATTCTTGCCTTGTGGTACTTTCTACTAATTTGGCAAAAACAATCTCCTATTTATATTGAACTTTCACACATCATCCTAACTTATATCTTGTTTAAAGATATGTTATTTATATTGACACATCATTCAAAATACTATCTTGAGTACCTTTTCCAAATATAACTATATAGCAGAATTAACAATGTGGATACACTCATGTATATTAACCTAGGTATATCTCTGCCATTCCATTTAATTGTTTTTCATTACATGCATGTTTTTCAGTTGTTAACTGGAATTGTATTTTGTCCTAGAAATTTTTCATTCGGTTCGGGATGTCTAGGGACTACTCTTGTTAAATCTTAGCAAATCAATATTATCGTGTTACAAATTATCTATGTCTATTTTTCCATACAAAATACTTATATATATATATATATATATATATATATATATATATGAAACTTGGTAGAGACCGATAGAATTTTTCAAATTACTTGGTCGAGATTTCTAGAGTACACCACCATTAAGCTTAGTGAAATATTCTAACGTATGATGTGTCAAGTAGTAGTTTGTGAATATCGTAATCCGCTCTCATGTATGAGTATTAGTATTTGTAATATCTACATATTGTGGTGTTATTCACTTACATAAACATTGTACCCATTCTGATATACTCCAAAGACTTAGCCTCTCCAACTCACTCAAAATCAGTCTTGTCCTCGCGAAACCAATCCAATCAAGTACTCCATACTAGATTTGTTTATTACTAGTTTGTTTTGCAGATCAGCTTGCTAATGTGCCGTCAATCTATACTCCGACGTCCTCGAAAGAAAAAAACCTATACTCCGACGAATTACGCACTGTTGAAGCTTCCGTTGCCGGTCTAATTATCCCAGCCTGGAGAGGAACACGTACGGATGGGGCATGAGATAGGATGTGATATGCATACGGTTTGTTGCACATTCTTCACGTGTTGTTTGATGCCCGCACGCACCTCCACCGGCGAGGGCATGATTGATCATGGTGGTGTGGTTGGCTACAGAGATCCGAGACCCAGGCCGTCCGTTGGTCCTCGTCCACACGTGTGGCAGTACGTGTCCGTGTTTTTATCTGCTTTGCCGTACAGTAGTATAATTCCTGGGCCTGACCTCCATCGCCTGCTTAAGCAAAGCCATATGACTGACTATTTTTCCATTGGTCCCAACCCGAGCCTGAGCTTCCGGAGAGATAAGGGGATGATCAATTCACTACAGGAAACTGTCAAGACACGGACGGCTATTTACCGTCGGCATAGGAGAACAAGCCGTCGGCTTAGCCGTACGCCAATGGCTGTTGTCGGCGTAGTGCCGTCGGCGTTCCACAGCGTCGGCACATAACAACAGGCCGTCGGTGTAGTATATAGCCGTCGGCGTAGTGTATGCCGACGACAATGTTGTACCGTCGACGAAGGTACTGCGGGCCCCGCTAGCCCCGTAACAGCCGTTAGCAGCAGAAGTAGAAGTAACTACGCCGACGACGCGACCGTCGGCCTAGCTCGCCACGTGGCCGTATCTGGGGGCGCCTAGGAGGAGGCTAAGCCGTCGGCATAGCTTAGACGTCGTTGTTGCGTCGTCACGGCGCGGCTGGTTGGGCCCACACGAGGCCCAAGTACGCCGACGGGTTGTCTACGCCGACGGTAACCGTCGGCCCACATCATCCTACGCTGACGGCCCCTGTACGCCGACAACCCGTCTCAACCTACGCCGATGGTTTTTCCGGCCGACTCTTTCTTGACCCACTCCACCTGCTAGCTCCCCACCTACCTGGCCCTGATATAATGCCGTCGGCGTCTTGACAGTTTCGTGTAGTGATTACAGTGTGTTTTACTTTAGTTGATTTTACAAGGGTTTTTGTTTAAGAAGTATTTTAGTAGTACTCACTCCGGTCCAGTTTATTAGGTACACACGTAGTTTAAAAAAATCTTTGACCATCAATTTTAACCAATAAAATATGTAATATATGTGCTAAAAAATCATTGAAACTACTTTTGAAGATGAATTCAATGGCATAGCTTTTGTGGCATATTATATAAAATTTATTGACCAAAATTAATGGTCAAAGTTATTCTTAAACTACATACGCGCCTAATAAACCCGACCAGAGGGAGTACTGTTAATTGTTTTAAAATATAAGATATTTTAGGTTTGTAAAGAAAATTTATCTAGACTTTTTTTTGTGTAGGTTCATTGAGGTTTAAAGTCAACTTACACACTAAAAGAAGTCAAGATACATTATTTTTATAAACCTAAAACATCTTATATTTTGAAATGGAGAGTATAAGTTTTTTACAAATAGTAGGATCGGAATGCGAATGATTTCGGAAAGGGACAGTGACATGGGGGCGGACCACCAGGTACTACTACGTGCATGCGGCGCCGCTGCGTTGCCGTTTTGACTCGACAGCCTGGACGCCATTCCCCCGCGGGTCCCATCGGCTGCGTCGGGTACCGTTGGATGTTTGCTGTTTATAAAACTGGTTCCTCGGCACGACATTTTTTTTTTCGAGGAATTCATTATTGGTTTCCCTATTCTCTGATTGAATAAAGCAGTCCCTCTGTTCTAAAATGATTGACTTTGATTTGTCTAAATTTAAAAGTATCACGTTTTAGTTTGTAGATATATTAAATTTTAAAAAATCCAAGTCACTTATTTTGGATGGATGAAGTAACTTGAATGACAAAAATTCAGAAGAAACATATAGTACTCCCTCCGTTCTAAATTATAAGTTGTTTTACTCTATTTTAAAACGCATATTGTTAGGAATAGACAAGTTGTATTCCTCTGGAGCCAAAGGCCACAATATATAGTACAGGTACAAGGCAAATATACAGGAAGCCCCCTAACATATGGGTGAAATACAATATACATCTAACACCCCCCTCAAACTCATGGTGGATCCACAACACTGAGTTTGGAGAGTAAAATCATCTTTGCTCGTCTCATGCCTTCAGAAGAAATCCGCCAGCTGAATCTAAATAAAGACACATCTTTGAAGCGCAATAACCGAAACACTGCACGAGCACGTGTATAGAAAGCATCAACACCAATATGCTTGGTAAACTCATGCTTGACCGGATCACGTTCAACCAGAGTGGATGTGGTAATAAAGACCCTAAAATTCGCAAGTAACCACTGTAACCAGGTCACCTCAGCAGTCAACAAGGACATAGCACGCAACTCAGCCTCAACACTCGAGCGAAACACCGCCCTGCTTTCTTCGTCTTCCAAGCAATGAGCGAACCACCAAGAAACACATAGTAAGCAGAAAGTGAACGGCGATCCGAAGGATCACTCGCCCACGTAGCATCCGAATAGCACTGGAGCTGGAGAGAGCTAGAACGAGAAAAGAAAAGGCGAGGAGTGATCGTACCACGGAGATAACGAAGAACACGGAGAAGATGACTATAGTGAACAGTGGTAGGAGCAGAAACAAACTGACTCAGAATATGAACAGGATAAGAGATGTCAGGACGAGTGACACCAAGATAAACAAGACCCCCAACAAGATAACGATAACGCGTCGGATCAGGAAGAGGATCACCATCAGAAGGTTGAAGCTTAACATGAAGCTCCATAGGGGTCTCAACAGTGCGCTCATCCCCAAGAGCAGCACGAGTAAGAAGATCCTGAATATACTTTTCCTGAGAGATGTAAAAGCCATCAGAAGTGGAGGAAACCTCAATCCCAAGAAAGTATCGAAGAGGACCAAGATCAGTCATAAGAAACTGATCACGAAGATGAGCCTTAACAAAGGCAATATACTCAGAATCATCACCGGTAATGATCATATCATCAACATAGAGAAGAAGAAGAATGCGTCCACGAGGAGAAGTGTGAACAAACAGCGCGGGATCATGAGCACTAGGGGAGCAAAGCGCTCAAACCAGGCACGAGGGGCCTGTTTGAGGCCATAAAGAGAACGTCGAAGACGACAAACCATCCCCTCAGGAACAGAATACCCAGGAGGAGGTTGCATATAAACCTCCTCACTCAACGTACCATTGAGAAATGCATTCTGAACATCAAGCTTACCACGCACCAATGACGAAGCAACATCAAGAAAATGCATACGGTGGTCATATGAGCCACAGGAGCAAAGGTCTCATCATAGTCACGACCATGATCCTGCTGAAAACCACGAGCCACAAGACGCGCTTTGTAGCGCTCAAGAGATCCATCAGAGCGGGTCTTAATCTTATAGACCCACTTACACGTGATAGGGCCGAACAGGAGGGAGAAACAAGATCCCGGTGCGATGCGGCTCAAGCGCATCAATCTCCTCAGCCATGGCCAGCTGCCATTCAGGATGATGTTCAACATCCCTATAAGAAGTCAGCTCAGAGGCAACAGAAAGACCATACTGACTACGAGAATAACGGTTGGGGGCACGACGTTGACGAACAGGACGAGTAGAGGGAAGCTCATCAGAGGAAGACGGCTCAGGAGACGACGATGAAGAAGAGGGAATAGCAGAGAAAGACTCCGGAGAACGAGGAGAACTAGGAGAACTAGACGGAGCAGAGGAAGAAGGTGTCGAAGAAGAGACATCAGGGGAGGATATCCTGAAGAAGACATAATAGGAGTAGAAAGAGGTGTGTCAGGAAAGAGAAGAAAAGAGATATCTTCCACCGGGTAGGTACCAGCGGTGGGACGGGGATAGAAAGGACGCGTCTCATAAAAAGTAACATCACGAGAGATACGCATCCGACGACCAACGGGGTCCCAACAGCGATAGCCCTTATGCTCATCACTGTAACCAAGAAAGACACACTCAACAGACTGAGCGGTCAGTTTGGTGCGTTCACGGGGAGCAAGGAGAACATAGCAAACACAACCAAACAAGCGAAGCATGGAGTAGTCTGGGGACTATCCAGATAGGCGCTCAAGAGGGATGCCACCCTGCAGAGCGGCAGAAGGCTGGATATTGATGAGATAAGCCGACGTAGCAACAGCCTCAGCCCAAAAATGCGGCGGAAGAGAATAAGCAATCATCATGGCACGAGTGGTCTCAAGAAGATGGCGATGCTTACGCTCAGCAATGCCATTCTGGGCATGTGCGCCAGGACAGGAGAACTGAGCAAGGGTGCCCTGGTCAGCAAGAACACTACGCAACATCTGGGAGATATACTCACCGGCAGAATCAACACGAAACACGCGAATGGGGGTAGAATATTGAGTGCGGACCATGGCCGCAAAACGCTGATATATGGAGAGCACTTCACTACGAGAGCGCATAAAATACAACCAAGTGTACCGAGAAAAATCATCGATGAATAAAATATAGTAGCGATGGCCCCCTTTCGAAGCGAAAGGCGACCCCAAACATCGGAATGAACTAAATCAAAAGGTCGCTGAGATATACGCAGCTAGTAGGGTAGGGAAGCTGAATCTGTTGCCCAACATACACCCGAAAATGTAAGACCCATCTCTGAGGCGGACCTTTAAGACCACGATGAACTAATGACGACAGGCGAGAGTCACAAAGGTGACCAAGACGGTGATGCCACTGCTGAAAGGAGCTGGTAGCAGAGGCGATGACCGGAGAAGAACTGGCAGATGAAGTGGCAGCGGGAGGAACACGAAGCCAGTCTAACTCCCAAAGCCCTAAAGAATCACGGTTGCGAGGGCCAGCTCCAACCAGGGCACATGTCTGACGGTCTGAACAACACAAGAATCAGCATCAAGAATGACGCGACAACTAGAGTCAGTAAGCTGGCTAGCAGAGAACAGATTCATCTTAAGAAGAGGGACATGAGAAATATCAGGAACAGAAAAAGAAGAAGTAGAAAGGGTACCCTGACTAGAAACAGGAAGAGAGGTACCATCAGCCGTGAAAACACGAACAGGAGAAGGAAGAGAACAAAGAGCGGACAGAAAAGAAGACTCAGAGGTCATATGAAAGAAAGTTCTAGAATCCAGATACCACGGGGACGTACCTGACTGTGTAGAAGGTGGTGGTCGCCTTGCACGAAGAATCGATCCACATAACCAGCAAGGTGTTCCGAAAAGAGCCTGTAGCAGCAAGCAGACCGCGAAGACTCTTGATAATGTCCTGATCGGAGAGAGCAACTGCTGAAGATCCGGAAGAAAACGACTGCCCACGAGCCATCTGGTGCTGCTGACGTAAGCTAGGATCCCATGTATAACAGGTGGCCCAAGTGTGGCCATCCTTGTTACAGTAAGAGCAGTGACGAAGAGAACCACGGCGACCCTGACCACGAGCCTGCTGCGTCGCGACTCGACCACGACCGAGGAGTGGGAAATGTCGGCAAGCACAGAGGACCGCGGCTGAGTCGGGGGAGCAGACGGCATAGGAGGACCACGAGTAGCAAGAACAGATGGAACCGCAAGCAGACCCGCACCACGAAGACGGGTCTCCTCAGCCCGAAGCTCAGACAACATCTCATAGAGCGAACATGACCACGAGCATTCAGCTGAGCACGCCGGAGCTCAAACTCCTGGCGGAGCCAAGACAGAAACTCATAGATGCGGTGAAACTCCAAATCCGAGCGCACAATCTGGCAGCACGAGCATGTGCCACAAACAACAGTACGGAGAGAATCAAGCTGACGCCAGATAGCAACACACTGAGTATAGAACTCATCAGTAGTGGAATCACCCTGCTAAAGAGCATGCTCCTGGCGAACCACAGACAGGTAAAGAGCATCCCCAGACGGATGATAGCACTGACGAAGATATGCCCACTGAGCGGCAACAGTAGGGAGACTCATGAACTCAGCAGCATACTGGGGCAGGACACTGGAGGTGAGAATAGCAGCAGCACGAGCATCCTCATCGACCTACTGAGTGTAGGCAGTCAGAGCGTGGCGGTAGGCCTCGAGATCAGCAGAGTACTGTTTGAACTTCAGGTCATAAGCAGCAACAACACTATCATCGGCACTCTGAGCAGCATCCTTGGCCTCCTAAGAAGCATCAGCGCCGAGAACAATCGGCGTCGGCGGAAGAGGAGCCACAGGAGCAGGGGGGCACGGCGGACAGGAGACCTCGCCGGAGAGCACACCCCAAAGACGGAGACCACGCATGTGAACGCACATAAAGGCGGCGAAATCAGGATAATTCGCGCCATCGAAGATCACCGGGCAGCGATGAATCGCAACATAGCCCGATGCAGAAGACATCGTTTTTTTGTCAACTCTCATATCTGACGAGAAAAGAAACTGCGCTCAGATCGAGCCAGCAGGGCGGTTGATGCAGCGCCGGCCAGCAGGTGGGGAGAGCAGCGGCCGGCGGAGAGGGCCCAAGCAGCAGACGGGGCGTCGGGTTGGTCAGCAGTTCCCGCGTGGAGGCGAGGGCGTCGAGCAGGGCGGTTGATCCAGTGGTCCCGCGTGGAGCGCATCGAGCAGGGCGCAGTCCCGCGTGGAGGCGGGCGTCGAGCGGACGTTGGTGCAGTCCCGCGTGGAGGCGGCTTGGAGAAGCAATCCCGCGTAGGAGTGCGAGGTGAGATCGAGTTGGAGGAGCAATCCCGCGTAGCAGTCCCAGGTGAGATCGATCCCAAGCAGTCCCGCGTAGCAGTTGAGGACGGGCGACAGCCAGCAGGCGGGGGTTCCAGGTGAGATCGATCCCAAGTAGCAGTACCAGGCGGAGACAGATCCGATCCAGAGGAGGAGAGCAGGCGTACGTCGCCTGATACCAGAGAAGACGGATCCGAGAACGGGAATTCGACGCTGCTGCAGAATAAAACGGTGAAGCGTAAAGGCGGCCGAGGCGAGGACCCGGTGGGCACGGAAACCCTAAAACCGGCTCTGATACCATGTTAGGAATAGACAAATTGTATTCCTCTGGGGCCAAAGACCATAATATATAGTACAGGTACAGGGCAAATATGCAGAAAGCCCCCTAACGTATGGGAGAAATACAATATACATCTAACACATATATTCACACGATTTTCAGTAGGTTCATAGCAGAATAAATAAACCTAAATACTAAAAGACATCTTGATAAGTGTGTTTCATAGATAAAATATCTTATATTTTAAAACGAAGCAAATATTTCTCTAAATTAAACAAGTTATGCCAGAACGGATGTAAAAAGAGAGGAAGAGAAAATATAACAGTAGTACGTGGTGTTAAAAACATTCAAAAGTTCTGTTGTTTCGCCTAATACACTCGCGATCTACCGTCCATTTCCATGGAAGTCCCGAAACCAGCTACTCCATTCGGACGAGTATATTTGAGACCAGCAGTAGACCAACGAAATCATCCATGAATGTCGGTTGAATATAAAGTACAGTATATATTGTTCATCCTTCTCAAATCAGTCTTTCGCTAGCTATATTAATATAGCAACCGTTTAAGATCGTTGTTGGACTAGACAACACAACACTAAAAAGAAAAAAACAAAGAAAAAAAAAAAAGAGAAAACAAGGCTGACAACAGTGGCTCGACGAAAATGGGGAAGACCCTCCACCAGCTCCTAGCGCTCCGAAGCGTCGCGTATCCAAGCAGCACCTCCAAGAAGAAAAGCAACAACAACGACGCTACTGCCCGGACTGATCCTAGAGTTTCCCCTGGTACGCTACAGAGGGTGGAGAAGAGAGACTCCCGACGCCCTTCAAGAAGGCCGGCGACACTCGTAGGCGTCACCGCGTCGGTGTCGGACGACAAGGATTTCTCCCGACCTCTCAAAAA
This sequence comes from Avena insularis, assembly GCA_023614405.1. Lineage (NCBI taxonomy): Eukaryota > Viridiplantae > Streptophyta > Magnoliopsida > Poales > Poaceae > Avena > Avena insularis. The sequence goes on along the minus strand of CM042693.1, from coordinate 312,447,333 downwards.
ACCACACCGCCGGACGCTTTGTCTGGCTCCACCCCGCTCTCCGCCCACGTACACACACCACCGCGGTCTTGCAGTCACCCCGCCGTCTCACCGTGACCCGCGTTGCAAGGCTGGTACGACCAAAAAAAGAAACTTCGGCGGGATCGGCGGTACAGTAACACGCGGGAGGGAACTACCTCCACCGCTGGATGGCGATAGCCGACCGGATGCAGATACATGGGCAAACCAGACCCTCCCTGGCCCGGTCGAGTCTAAATGGACTCGTGAAGCTCCGCCGCCACACTGCAACAAGGGTGTTACTGACGCTGCCAACCCTAGCGCTAGTTGCTATTCCTCCGTCCACCAGCGGATCCTCCGCCACCGTAGAACTCCGCCTCCAAGGAGCAACGCCATCGACACCGTTCTCACTCGGGCCAACCAGACCGCCATCGGTCTGAGGAATGCCATTGGGCCACCACCCCTAGTCATCCCTTTGACGAGCACGACACATAGAAAGGGGACCGGTACACGACAGGAAAAAGGAGCAGCAGGCGGACCCCCCATAGCAAGCACGACACCTCCGTGCCGCCGGCGAGTCTCGCCTATGAAACCCGTCAACCAGCGCTGAGCCCACCTGGCCCAAGGCTGGCCTCCAGCCACACACGAGCCAGGGGGTGGTCCTGGCCTCCTTCCGAGATCCAAGGCATGGCAGCCGACCACGGCCCGTCAGGCCCAGATCGGGCCCGCACTATCCCAGATATGGCCTACAGGGCCTAGCCGCCACCAGCCACCCTGCGCCCACCGCTGCTTCCAGCTGCATCCCCGGACCGCCGATTGTCCCCATCGTGCATCGTCGCTGGGGGAATCGTCGCCACCCAGGTCACCCAACCGCCGCCGCCGCCACCCAAGATCTGTAGGGGCTTGGGGCCCCCTCCACCTCTGGCCGCATCAGCCGCAAACACCAACCCCCATCGCCGCCTCTAGCTGCCGGGAGGCACCCCCGACACCGCTCATTGTCCGTCGCAGCGCCAAGCCTCGCCGCCTCCCGACGAAACACACTGCGCACCAGGGTCACGCCGACCCACCCTGGTTCCCCTAGCGCCGGGTAGAGAACGGCCGTCGCCGCCGGTGCTGGGCGGGCTTTGCCCGGCGGCTCACGCCGACGTCGGCGTGAGGGAGGGTGGGGGTGGGGAGGGGCTCGGAAGGGTTCGTCCCGTCGCCGCTTCGGTCGCCAACAAGGCCACAGAGGAGCGACGCGAAGCGATTTTTTTTTCCTTCCTTCTTTGGGGCCGTGTATTGTCTATCTACCCATGTAGTTGCTAAAGGAAAAGTTTAGGTATATGATCATGACTAAGGTGCAGTAGGTTGACGTCTACATCGTATAACCGCCATGATTTGTTAGCGTCAAACGACAGTGACTTCCCATCTCGCCCCCCTGTTTTCTTTCCCCCGTGGAGTGCAGGATGAACTGCATACATCGAGTGTATATATGGAAATCGGTAACGGCGCCGTGGAAAGGAGGAAAGGTACGTCCAGCCAAAGTTCAGAACCGACGGGCGCCGAAACAAAAGATTTTTTTTACAAATATGACACTCTGCAATTTGCCATCGCCAAAAATACCCTCCTCGCGCCGCAAAAGCCAAAAATACCCTGGCGGGAGGTTGAAAAGGCGACACGTGTCACCTCCCGCCACAGGGGGTGGCAGGATGTTCCTTCCGCCAGGAGGAATGGCGAGATGAGGTGGGCCCCACGGCCGGGCCAGCGGGGAGTTTCGACTTGGCGCTGGCGGGAGGTTCGACTTTGCGCTCGTGCTGGTGGGCCCCACGGTGTCATTCCACTACCGTCAAAGGCGAAAGGAACATCCCGCCACCCCCTATGGCGGGAGGAACATCCCGCCACCCCCCGTGGCGGGAGGTGACACGTGTCGCCTTTTCAGCCTCCCGCCAGGGCATTTTTGGCTTTTGCGGCACGAGAGGGGTATTTTTGACGATAAGAAATCGCAGAGGGTTATATTTGTAAAAAAATCAAAACAAAAGACATGGAGATCAATCAATCAATCAAGGAAAATGGACGTGCCTATGCTGATTGATGTGCGCCGACGGACCTACCAATTTGCTTCACTCGTCGTACAGCTTGTTCAGGGCAGATTGCACAAACGTCGCCTACCAACGGCCGCTCATCGCAGCGGGGCGATAGAAACAGAACGAAATTGATTACAATGCTTTCCTCAAACCACATGTTAAATGCTGTCCATAGCGTGAAAGAAATCTGTAGAAGATTTTGCTCGTTTAACCTTCTTTCATTCATTATCAAAAGCTTTTTCTTAACCATCTCTTATCTGATCCAGTTTAGGACTGTTGTAGGCTGTTGAGGTTGCTCATCGTTTAGTCCCAACTCGTCTAGAGGAGGCCTGCTTTAGGATTTTCTTTCCTTCCTTCACTACGGACTATCGGGATGGAATGGACTCTAGTTGTAATTCAAGGCGTTTGAACGGACTCTAGTTGTAATTGAAGGCGTATAAACGTTCAAACGTACCTATGGGAAACTTGGAAATCTAATATAAGGGCATGTTTGATTCAAAGGATTTACAATTTTTTTTTAGGATTCTTACTTATAATTTTTTTCCTATAGAGGCCATTTGATTCAAAAGATTGAATCCTTCAAAATTTCTTTAGATTCCTTTCCTATACTACAATCCCATAGGATTTCTAACAAGAGGTTAGACCTCTTGAAAAATTTCCTGTGTGTCTATTATAATTATGTCATGTACTCAATCTATATACAAATTTCCTGTGTTTTTTCTATGATGCAATCAAACGACTTCAGCAGCTAATTTCTGCGTTTTTTGTTCAGGTAGGATTTCATATGTCTTGACATACCATTCTTGTGGTTTTCCTATTCCTATGCTTTTAAAATCCTTTGAATCAAACATGCCCTAAAACAAAATTACACAAGACAACTGGGTACTCTGATCTCGGTTTTACACTTTTACTTACCTAGCCGTTGAGTTACATATCTTTTCGAACTTTAAGTTATACACAATTCAAGAAATAATTTCTTTTTACTATTCACTCGGAAATTTTTCATTTTTCTGCTTTTGATTTCAGTATAAAATTTGGCATGATTCATACGTATGTGTGCTATCTACATGTAAAAATTTATTGCTCTTTTTCCGTAGTACATATGTTGCGAAAATTCACTCACAGGTCTTTAGTGCATTTTGACACTGGCCAACTACGGAAGGAAGGATGACGTCTAGGCCATCTAAAACCTCTCTTCCACAATCATGAATGTCCAACGACATCGTCTTGTGATATGGAGTAGATACTATCCGTATAAATAAATATTGAAAACTAAAAAGATATCCACTCTCTCTCCTTCTCCCATGCAAAGACGGCTAGGATTTCGTCGCCTCCCGTCAACGCCACCATTGATCTGCCTCGCTTCTGTGGTCTTCGGGACAAGGAGACAGGGTGAGTCTAGACCCCCGCGGGCGGGAGGTCTCTATTTCCCAGTTTTTAGTGTTCAAGTTTGGCTGGGGTGCATTCAAGTGGTGGCGAAAGGTTTTCTTTTCATAAGGTCTCCTCGGCTTTAGCCCCATATCGACGACAATGTCGAGAATCTTGTAGAAGTGGTGTGGTCCTCTAGAACTTCTTCTGGCTGTGGAGATCTTCGGATAGTGAAGGAGCTTCATGGGCAATTCATCCTTCTTCTTCATAATTAGGGCAGATGTTGGTATTTTCGAACCATTAGGCGACTTTCCGTCTGCAACCAACAACGTTAGGCCGGCTCAAGGAGGAGTGGTAAGCGCGCCGTCGACACGGTCTGGAGGTTGAAGATGAATGGCTTTTGAAGGATTTTGATGTAATTTTTGTTCTTGTTATACCGGTGTACTGTTCGATGTTTGTTTTAATGCTAGAGTCCTATTCGCAAAAAAAAGATATCCACATAATTGTTGTGTTTTGAGAGAAAAGTTTGTCTAAAATAGTCTTTGGCACATAGTCACCGGTGAATTAAAACTTGTGCTTTGGGTCCCTCAAATTTTGAAAATAAATATATAACTAGATACATACATCTAGAATATATGATAGCGTTTAAAAATATGTTATATGTTGGGCTACACAAAAAACAAATTTCTAATAAAAATATAGGTATTTCTAGCCTTATTTGCTTTCAGACATTTGTTTTTCCCATAACCCAAAATAAAATAATGTTTTTACTGAAATTTTGCACAAATATATGAACCATGCAAATGTCTTTATGAGATTTTTTTATTTGTTTAAAACTTAAAAGTTCTCCTTCTGATTTTTTTTTCAAAAGGAAGGAAGCATCTGTGCACGTGTCCACCAAATATCCACTAAGGAGACCTGAATAATCCAACGCTGTGTTTGGATGTACGAATTGGAGCGTGGAATTGGGGAATCTGGAAACTGGTGGTTGTTTCCGTCGTTTGGACTGTGCTTGGAATCGTTCCATGGAAAGAAAAAGCAATTCCATGCCCAGTCCACCCCGCGTGTAGATAGCCTGCTGAGGATTCCGAGCTCCACTCCTCGGAAAGGCCACGGAAACTGCCCCGCGCTCTGCCCCCCGCGTACCCGTTCGTGAAATCATGAGGAAAGAAAACAAGACGCCTTCCCGTCACTCTCCCGACACTGCGTCCAGGAGCAACCAGCGGCGGCGGCCCGGCGAGTTCTTTCCCCTTCCCTCTTTCCCCTTCCCAGCTCCCTCTCCCTCTTCCCTTCCCATTCCCATTCCCTACCCTCCTCTCCCTCTCCCGTTCCATTCCCTCTCGGTCCACTCCATGGCCTCCCAAACCCTAGAGTTTCTGGGCAGAATGGGGAACAGTGGCGGCCGGTGGCGGCAGGGGGAACGGAGGCGGGAGGGTGAACGGCGGCGGCTCCCTGGCCCTCCCCATGCTGGCCTCTCCGTTCCATTCCCTCTCAGTCCCCTTCATGTCCCCCCAAACCCTAGAGCTTCTGGGCGGGATGGGGAACGGCGACGGGCGGGCGGTGGTGGAAGGGGGAATGGAGGCGGGAGGGTGAACGACGGCGGCTCCCTGGCCCTCCCCATGCTGGCCTCTCCCAGTCCCTCATCTTCTCCTTCTGGTCCTCCTATTCCAGCAGCTTTGTCCATTGTTTTTTTGCCTAAATGCTTGGTATGATTCAACTATAGATTTTTTTCTAAATTTATATTGTCAAAAATCAACAAAACACAACATAGTACTATATTATACTATATTGCATACATGTAGAAAAGTTTATATTGTCAAAAGTCAACAAATCATTCAATTCCAAGGTTTGTACATCCAAACATGATTTGGATTTGAGTGCTACCATTTGATTCCAACAACAAATTTCATACACATCCAAACATCAGAATTAGAAACAGTGGCCATTTCCTTTCCATCCCGGATTTGGAATTTCTATCCCAATTCAATTCCGAGCTGTTTTTCCAACATCCAAACACAATGCAAGGGAAATGATACTACTCCCTCGGGGGATCGATCCCCTGGATCCCCCGGGTAGGTAGCTTGCGTACGTTCGGTTCAGGAAAAAAAATACCCACCTCTTCAACTGTACAGCCAAGCGCCTCACGCGTAACGTGTCCTATTTCTCCTCCTTGGAGCGCCGTCGTGCTGGAGCACCGCCGCATCGGGCGCCCCTGCTCCTCCTCCCCTCCGTGCCGCGCCACCGCGCCGGAGCCCCAGCTCCTCCTCCCCCTCCGTACCCCGCCGTCGCGTCGGGAGCCCCTGCTCCTCCTTCCAAGGCCCTGAGCGCAGCAGCTGCCGCCTCGGCGATGCATTGCCTCTCCACAAACGATGTGCCACCGCGCCACCTCTATGCTCTATCTCCGTTGGTCTCCTCCTCCCCTATGCCCTCCTTCTCCTACCGAGCTTCCATGGCCATGGGGACGTGATTGATTTTTTGCTACATACAGCATGCGACGCTGCCCAGATGACGTACGGCGACAGTCGTCGCTACTTGCGGCGAGCGGCGCTGCTACCTACGGCTTCTGGTGTTGCGGCGAGCAGCGCTGCTACATTCAGCGAGAGGCCCTGCTACACAAGGCGACCGACCCTGCTACATACAGCTTTTGGTGTTGCTACCTGCGGCGAGCGGCGCTGCTACATGGCATTTTTTTCTTACAAGTTTTTGCTCTGGCGATGTCTCCGGCGAAGTCGGATTTTGCTATATTAGTATAATTATTTTGCTACATCTGTTTTCTGATTTTGCTACAATAGCGCAAACTTCTTGCTACGAGGTATCCGGCGAGGTCTCCCTGCGATTCTCCGGTAGACGATTTTGCTACATTAGTTCATTTTTTTGCTACATGGTCTCCGGCGAACTCTCCGGCGAGATCTAGTATGTCTGTTATTTTTCTGGACCGAACCGTTTTTTTGCTACATGTAAAAAAATGGGGCTATTTATAGCAAAACGGGATTGTTTTGTAGCAAAAGCGGGTTTGTAGGGATAAAAGGGTGGACACGTGGTTGGCTGGGACCCGGGGATAAAAACCACCGATCCCCGAGGGGTGGGGCGCGTAGTACTGCCCATAATCCAATGGTCTGTTTGTAGCAAAATCCATTTTTGTCCACCCTTGTCGTCCAGGGCAACAATTCTCCAACAATTAACATCCCCAACTGCCACCAGTATGGCCCCTTCTTTTCAGCTTCTTGGCCAGCTTCTCCCAGAAGCTACCCTCGACCAGCTTCTCCCAGAATCTCATCTGCCAAAATCGTTTATACTTTTAAATTGATATTGAAACTACTAGTTAAGAAGTTTGAACCAATTTTGAAGATAAGATTCTGGGAGAAGCTGGTCGATGGTAGCTTCTGGGAGAAGCTGGCCAAGAAGCTGAAAAGAAGGGGAAGCGTTTGTGGCGACCAGATCCACGCAACATCGTTTACGGTAGAGAGCTTGGCTTCATTTGGTCAAACTATGCTGCGCAACTGTGTTGTGATTGATACGTTTGCCTCTGAGCACCTAAGACTAGTTACAATGAAAAGTATCATATATGATAATAGTATATAATACAATCTCTACAATGTATAGTATTATGTAATAGTATAATAGTTTTAGTGTATTTATTGTTTTCTAGAATCTTAATATAAATTTGTGTTTAAGATTTATTTGAAATTAGTTTTTCTAGTTTTATGTGTTATTACTTATCTACCTATGATATCAAGACAATCTCTTTCATCATTAATTATAGTGATATATAAGCATTTTGTATGCATATGGTGTATGATACTAGTTATGATATCCCATTCAGGCTAGTCTAAGTGACTGCTGCTATTCAGGCTGCAAGCGGTGGCGGGACGCATGCGGCGCCGCAAAGCCCGCCCCACAAAAAATCGTTTGCGGACGCCCGCAGTTAGGAGGAAAAATTAAGTTGAACTATGCGGGCCGTCCGTCATCCCCACGTAACCCGCATAAACGGTTGCTTCTTCAGCTTGTTTCCTTGCCGCCGCCATTTGAATCGCCAGATCTGCACCTGCCGGCAAGCGGAAGCACCACAGTGCGCAGGACGCAAAACTGCTCGCTGACTTGTGAACATGGCGCACACGCGGCCAGGAACTTGGCGCCGAAGAGCACAGCTCGATCGTCTAAGGCCTCCCAGCGCAGCTTCCTCCTGTGGTCTTGGACGTGCTTGACCATGAACACAGAGATTTTGTGAAGCCACAGCCATGGACGGGCCGGGACAGGAGCGCGACGAGGTCCACCCACGGAGCTGACGGCGGCGGCGAAGTTTCTTGACCACCGGCTTCAAGATGTCATGTCAATCACGTGCCTATTGCCGCCAAGCTGCTGCAGATCGTGCATATTGCCGCTGCCGCGTGCTAGCCACTGTTGGTGCCGATACGGACGAGCCCGGGCAGTGCCGGAGGTTCGTCTGCACCATCGTTGTACTAATGGTCAGCAAGGTACTACTAAAATACTAGTTCAGGCACTGAAGAAACAAACGGTACAGAAAAGGCCGGTAGAGTAGCAGATTCTTCAGTGCGTGGAGGTAGTAGGATGCAATAGCTACGCAGGCACAGGCGGACGCCACCGATTTCCATCCCGAAGGTTAGCTCATTGCCTGAGCTATGTCTAGATTGTAGATTATGTGGGTAATGCGGGTGCCGCGACTGTCCGCGTTAATTTTGTGGGCTACCCGCATAATCGTATTTAAATTATGCGGGGGTATGCGGCGTTTTGCGGGATACCCGCTAACAGTCCCACTTGCAGCGTTAGCTGCTATCCATAATTGGTTTTGGCGTTTCCGTCAGCTCTCCTATCAACTAGGTGCTCTTTATCGACATGTCACTGTTATCTTGACCACACTTCTCTTTTATAATTGGAAATTTCTGGTAAAATGCCATTAGGATCACACAGGTTGCCTGGGGCCCTTGGCAACACGATTCCTTGTTTTGTTTTACCTAAGAAAATACCTTTGCAACGACATCATTGGCATCCCATCATGGCCGTTGCTTTCGGATATTGTCCATATGCTGGCCGTGCAGCCGTGGGCTTCGCGAGATGGTGCCACGTCACGGTTGCCAGCTAGTACGCACTCGTCGGTACACCAGTCCGATTTTGGTACGCGTACATTCGCGACCTCTACCGTTTGCCCAGCTTATTGTGGTTGAGGACACATCACGTGTACTGCCTGCGGTAAATTGGTGTAGAATGAGAGATCGAGCAAGTCTCTGCCCGCTGCGGCTACAACTACAGCACATTTTCACCTTCGTTACGTTTTCTTTTGCCTCAGTTAACTTGGATACCATTTGTTATAAATCATAAAACGAAAATTGGATCGAGTACCTACTTCATCATCCTAGTTTTATTTTTGTATAGTTGCTACAGTATTTTAGGTTTTATTTTTTTGCATGAGGGCAATCATTTTGATTTCTATTCGGAAACCATGATTAATAGACAAGCGCATCCAAAACTAGGCCTTCTGTGATTTTTTTTGGCAAAAAATCCACCCATCTAGCAATAGCGGTACAAAGAATTCCAAAAGTCATAAAATTACGGACAGATTCTTGGACCACCTAGCGACAATTACAAGCACTCGAGCGAATAGATAGCGCATCGCTTGTTAGAAATATGCCTAATATTCCAACATCGCCAACCTCGCCCCTCTCTCACTAGAGCTAGACAAAACTTGTCGTTGTAGAACTTGTTGTACTAGATAGAAAGAAAGTCGCCATGCTAAGATCTCAAAGGACTAGCATAGAAGAGGAGTAATAGACGCCAGTGAAGAAAAACGTAGCTCAGAAGGAACACCGACGAGAAACAACGAGATCTGCAGGAGACACAGTTCAACACAACCACAGACAATGCTATACACACCGCCAGGATGCGGGAGGGGGGGGGGATGTTGTTCCACATGCCCTCCAACAATGCTATACACACCTCTAGGACCGAGGAGGACTTTATACCATCTTCTTGGTGCCTCCGCCTCCTTCCTGAGTAGGACACATACCTTGCCCTTGAAGTCAAAGTTGTACCTATCCCCGGCCATGCTAATTAGCAGAATCAAAGAGGAGGCGAATAATTGGAGATTGGCTGGAGCACCGATCCCCTTAGTTGCTCAGGCAAGGTGTGCACCTTTTGACCTCAGCTGAATGGGAGGCTGTAACCTTTCTTTTTCAGGATTGGCCTTTTTAAGACCAATTCCTCTTTTATAAAAGTCCTCTACTATTGCAATGAATATAGCAGTTCTCCTGCTGTTATTCAAAAAAAAGGTTATACATGTCCAAAATCTTAGTGAAGGAGGAACTCTCCGAACACAGGGTGCTTATCAATAGTGTTGCGTCTTGTGTGCATTCATTCATATGTAGGAAATATTGTAATTTCATACATATGTTTTTTCCTTTGTTTTAATGCAATGCAACGATAATACTTTATTAACAAAAATGAGAAGGTCTCACCGAAGCGGCTCCAAAATCGGTTGTGATACACTGAACTTGACTGTTCCTGGTTGTTACCCAAAAGGACATGCTGAGTCTTTTCCATGACAGAACACTCAAATATTTGTTTTTTAAAACAGAGTAGAGAAAGCTCTTGGAGCTCCACTCAACTAGTAACATTTTTGGATGCTGAGTAGGAAGCAACAGTGGAACCATACTTTGTGCTTACTAATTGTTTAATTGCTATCCAACAGCATGATTGACATCTGTAATGGCTAGCATCTTTAAGAACAACAATCTGGTAATTCTACACTTCATAAATGTCATATAGCCTTAAGGTATGGTTATTGGGTGCAAAAGTTGGTTCAAAAGTTGTACTTACTAGTATGTATATTTACGTAATTTTATTAGACTAAAATTTTTTCTAAATAAAAGGACATAATTAGTGATGGTTGGGTGGAGGGGAGCAACACCTCCGTGTTGATGGAATCTAGGCAACAACTAGTCTTTGTTCTCTACCACTCATTTTGCCCTCTCTGTTTTCTATTTCTCCACTGACTGGCTACATATACACATATCGCTACTTTCACTGGTTACACGTTTCTTCCACTAATTTTTATGTAAATGCTCTTTTACTAATACAAGGTTAGGCTTTCTTTGGTTTCAACTTTAGTTAAGATTCATATCCTTATTGTTAGTTATGATTTGCTTAGTCATGGTGGGCATCATTTAACGGACAAATGCATATGCTCCTCTTTACAAGGTTCTTAAAATTTATGGTGGACGTTATTTTACTTTTAAAAGTTAGGGAAGATAGTGCAAGAATATGCTTCATCATGCCCTGGGAAAGCAATATCAGTTTATTAGTTGGTCCCTCTGGGGGCCGCAGAGATCCACTACTAGAGGAGATAACGGTGAGGAATTCTGTTTGTTTCTGATTAAGCAGCAGGAGCTCGTGACTTGGATGCACTTACTATTTTCCAGTGAAATACGATGATGCCCTTCAATTCAATTGTTTTGACATGTTTTATGCTTTGGTCATTTGCTTTCGGTGAAATGAGTTAAGATGCTTGCTTGCTATAAAGTAAGTCCATCATATGTGTATGGTTTCAATTTTCGTACTCATAGTTTAGTAAGGAGCAAGCTAAAACTACAGTATTATGTTTGGCAAACGCAACCATAATTCTACAGCATAACTTGCTAAGTGTTTATAGCACATCACAGTTCAACCGAGAATTTCAGCGAGGTTTAGTTAACTTTTGACTTTTATTTAATTTTTCTAATCACACCCATACACGATGAGTATTTAATTCCAAGTTGATATGTATGTAAGTAAATAAAGTAACCGAGTCCAGATTTTTGAGAGCACGACCCCAACTTGCTTCTCGAGCGGTAGCCACCACTGCATTGGTTGGACAAAGGTAGAAGAGGCTTTTGATGGTTAGAGTGGAGGGTGACGCACCACATGAGAAACCATCAATGGTTGGCCATCAGTGCACCCATTCTGTTACAAAAATAACCACATGGTCCAAAAGTTGGACAGGCATTTTATAAGAAAGTATATGCAAAGATTGTAATTTAGTAATGCTTAATTTGGGATGACTATGATTATCAAAAGCTTTATTCAGCCAAGAATTATCAAAAAGGGGGTTTCTAAAGCGGCATGGCAGCATTCTTGAGAAATAAATTTTATTGTGCGTAACATAATGCACATTTTTTCGTTTCATCTTAGAACGACCCTTAAGAAGGACGGACAAGGGTTTTAACCATTGAGTTCATCTTGGCTTGGAACCCTTGGCCTGAATTAACGAGTCAAAACCAGGTAATTAGAGGCTTAAGATCACTTCCAGCCAAGACAATGCCATCGATCAGGAAGGGGTGACATTGCGCCATTTTTTTGAAAGGAGTATATATTAATATTATCAAGATATTAATTACACCCGGCCTCTACAACAACGCATGCCCTAGCGGCCTTACGGATGCACACAACGCAGAAAAAATACAAAAAAGAAAAGTCCCGCCATAGCGATCAATTTCTTGCAGCAGCAACACTAATACCACTAGAATAACACCAGAAGTCCATTCTCTCCAATACCGACGCCTTTAAGAAGGAAACAGTGCACAAACGCCGTCGTCGTCCGATCAAAGATCATAGTTTTTCACCTTAGAGAAAGTATCACTCACAAAACAATGCCTTCAACAAGAAAATTGCCAGGAACAACCAATTAAGGCCAAATCTTGAATTTTTACCCTGCAAGATAAGACTGTATACTTCTCCTGTGCTGTTGTTCCCACTTTTCGATGCCACTTCTACAAGTCACGAATCACCAAGCCAATTCCACATCGTCACTAGGACTCGAACCACCATTGGTATTCCTCTGATCTCGGCTTTTATGGCATTCACTGCATACTGACTTCACCAAGGAACTAAATACATGTTCCACGATGGAAACAGGCTGCAGAGCTTCGCCTCGCTTCCTCTGAAACCAAACGGTCAGAAAAACATAGTTGCACGCGACCGAATTCCTCCAATCCGACAATCTCCCGACATTATTCGTCCATGGGAGTTCGTCGGCGAAGCCTTCCGAAACTCGCTACTTCGACCAGATCAAAGAGGGCAAGCAACAAGTAGATCCCCGTCTTGGCGTGCGAGGAATCCTAGGGCTGCTGCCTTTAGTCAACGAAGCGGACGAGCAGGCCCCCACGCCGCCATCCGCCACTCAACGACGACGAAGGAGGAAGAATCTCCACCGCAACAGGAAATCGACGCACGAGATCGTGACAGCCGTGGCCCGCACAGATCGGGCTCGCGCTTCCTAGATCAAGCCGACGCAAGGCCGGCCGGTCGCCGGCGAACGTTGCGCCGCCGTGCTGCCGTGGGCCAGATCGCCGCATCCCGCCACCCATCTTCCGCGTCGTCCATCGAGAGCGCAGCCTCCGCGCATCCATCAGGCTTCGCCTCCACGCGGGGGAGAGTCCACCCGATGCGCGCGATGGCAGCGGCCAAGGTAGCAACAGGGGATGGTCCTGAGGCGGGGGGATGGTGACCCTCCGGAGCCGCCGCCGTGCGAGCGACCCGGGAGGGGAGATGCGTTTTTCTGGGAGGGGTGACACTGTGATAGTGCGCCGCAGATAGTTGTGGACGCATCTAACCAAGGACGAGGCTTTCACCCTGGTGTTCCAGTCAACCAAACGACTGAAGGCCAGATCGTGGACATCTACAGCATCCGCGCGTCGTCGTTTGCCAAAGCCTGAAATCCATCACCGTCGTCGAAGTGCCTGCGTAATCCATGAGGAACAGCATGGGCTCTACAGCGGAAGCAGCGGTGTCTATTTTCTTCAGAGAGAAACTCTCTGGTCCATATGTACACTTGATCGAAGCATCTCTCTCTCTCTCGTGTTGAACCACAGCAGCAGATAGTTTAGTGGCAAGCCACGGCAGTGTCCTGCCGACAGGCGACAGGCGACAGGAATGAAGCACCAACATTCAGCAGCGCCAGCCAGCTAACGCTGCCTCCGGCGCCGATGATTAACAGACGTCAACCGAGCTGGTGGCTCCCCCGCACGCGCCATCCGGTGGTCTACTCTATGCCATCCACCGCGCGCGCCTTGCTGGCTGCACGGATCCGAGTACGGCATGTACTCCGTACGACCAACTGAATCGGTCTGCGGCATGTGCATTCCTGAGATGGATCACGACGACCGCTGCGATCCGATCTGATCTTGTGCCGCGTACTGATTTCAGGACATGTGCAAGTGCTCTGCCAGCCCAAATCGAGCGGCCACATATACCTCCGTGTCCGATAGATGCATGCATGCATCACACGGCAAAAGGAAGGAAGTGGAGGTCAGTTGTAAGAGGGGTCTCCAGCCGTTGGTGTCCATCCGGCGCCGTTAGGGAGGACGGCGACGACGCTAATTATTTTTCTGGGATCGCCATACAAGCTTCTACTACCACTTCCACTTGCATTATTGTCCCCGGCCGGAAAGACCTGCAGCTCTGCTAAAAACTGGTCAAGTTTCTGTTCGTTTCTTGTTTCGAAACCTAGATTCAGTTGGCGTCCTAGATTCAGTGGACTCGACGGAACAAACATTTGAAATATTTTACTCACCGCAGTTACTTGTACTAGTTGATGTGGATAAATTCAGTTGGCGGTTCTCGTGCCTACTAGTGTATTTGTACTCCCCTGTTTTAAAATATAAAATGCTTTACCTCTATGAAAGCAGCGTATCTAGTCAATTTTTTATGTATAGGTTCACTTCAAATCGAAACACTAAACTGGTCTAGATATACTATCTTCACAAAGCTAAAACGTTATATTTTAAAAGGGATGGCCACCAGTATATTCGTACCACGATCTCGTTCTCGTGTGTCGGTTTGTCCAGTCGGCGACGACACGCTGAGGCACCATTTCATGGTTTGTTAATCTGTTGGTTCGTTCGTCGTTTGTTGGTTGGTTGGTTGCTAGTCATCGGTCGCTCTGCCGGAGTGTGCTACTATAGCTCCCTCCAGGCCTGGAATTGATTATATACGAGCGTGTGTGTGCATGCATAGCGTAAAACAGTACGGCGACGGATTGATTGATTGATTGATGCGATGTGTGAGGTTTGCCTGGCACGAGATATTCTTGGTTAGATGTTGTTTTCGGAGGCAGTTCACCATTTCTGGTCCTCAGCATCGGGCAAACCTCATCCATCCATCCAAACCTGACCTGACCTGACCTGACCACCTAACACAGGCCAAGCCGAAATATAGAATGCTGCCCGTGCTTCCTTGTTACTACTCGCGCATAGGAGCAGAGCAGTCGGTGGTTTTGTTTTGTTTTGTTTTGTTTACTTGGTTGGCAGGAAAAGGATGAAAGGCTTGCTGGTAGGGAGAAAAGGAAAGCCGTTTTCTGTTAAGGTGTCATCGCTAGCTGGCTCGTTAGTCAGCAGTCAAGTTCAGGGATAACAACGGCCGCGGAAATTGTCGATCGTATGCGTGGTTGGGCCGTCCACGGAGGCGGAACCACGACCGCGACGAGTTACCCGCTGCAACGACCACACGTCGAGTGACGTGTGAGGGTGGGAAAGCTCGTCTTTTCCTTTCTCAACGTGTTAGGAATGCAGTGTGTGCGTCTTATTAACTCGTGTAGGAGTATAGTTATAGTGGGATCTTTCCATTCATGGAGCACACCCAAAATCATCCGACGTCCGAAAAAAAACTCCTAGCTTAGAGAGTCAAGTGGTGGAATGTTCAAGCAAAACGAGCAACGAAACGCAACACAGGAAAAACAAAGCATCAGCCAGCGAAACTTTACTATACGAAGAGTGTTTATACAACCGCCGGAGATTTTTTTAGATGCAACTTATCTTAATCGTCGGCTTACAAGAGGTATATAACGCTGGACACTTATATGCCATCAAAGATCCAGTTCGCATCGGCACAAACATCTTGGCGATGGACCTCGCGTCACTCTGTCGTTAGCCTTCTTATTGAATTTGGATCAGGATAAAAAAAAACTCTACCTTGAGAAAAATTCATTCTTATAGCATCAACAACAATCATCTTTCCGAACAACAAAGAAGAACAATTTCAGCGCTAACATCCATTAGGGGCTAAACAATTATGCTAACTAAGTTTGAACATAGCTCGAACTTAGCAACAAAAACATGCTTTGTCATCATATAAATAGGATTATCATGAGTGCTAATCTTGCTTACCTTGAGAAACAATGTCTCAAATATAGTGGTAATTGACATCAATGTGCTTTATTCTCTGATGGAACATTTGATCCTTAGGTCCTCTTCTTTTCAGCTTCTTGGCCAGCTTCTTTCAGAAGCTATCCTCGACCAGCTTCTCCCAGAATCTTATTTTCAAAATTCGTTCAAACTTCTTAACTAGTAGTTTCAATGTCAATTTAAAAGTATAAACGATTTTGGTAGATGAGATTCTGAGGGAAGCTGGTCGAGGGTAGCTTCTGGGAGAAGCTGGACAAGAAGCTGAAAAGAAGGGGGCCTTAGTAAGGTATATGACACTTTGACGGTCACTAAACAAGGTAATGCAAGAATTTTCTCTTTAAAGCTTAGCAAGCAAACCTTTGAACCAAACAGACTCTTTACATGCTTCACCAATAGCCATGTACGGAACCTCAATAGTAGATTGTGTCGTGGTATTGCCGATGAGCACGCCATGGAGGGGTCCTCACAGTGCGTGTTTAGAGACATATGGGAAGGCGGACGGTTGACGGGTACGAGGTTACACAACTTACCCAGGTTCAGATCCCACAACGGTGGCGGAATCCTACTCCTGCTATAAATCACTATAAGGGCAATACGCCGAGTTATAGGGATTGGTTCGCTGTACGACGTGACTAGAAAGTCTAAGTTATCATATTACGTTGTGCCCTAAAGGCTACCATAGGCCTGACTTATATAGTCGCCAGGTCCTAGGGTTATAGGGAAAAGTCCTAGCCGGACAGGTCACAGAGTCCTACACTGCTTACAACTAGTCTAGCGTGTCTTGCACTCCAAGGCTCCGGGTATGTCGGTGACTCCTCCGTAACCTTCCTTTATCCGACATGGGCCTCCCTTGTGGATCCATCTATCTGGGCCGCCCAGCAGGCCATAGGTTGTGCTACCAACTGTGGGCTATCCGGGTTATCCGAATAGGAGACATGCCATGAGGATACCCATATAGCATATCCCCAACAGTAGCCCCCGGAGAACTCCGAGATCTTGCGCCGTCTTGCCTCTTCAGGTTGAATGCTCTGTCTAGATGGATGTCGGCAAATCGTCAAGCAATATATTGTAGTCCTCCCAAGAACCCTGCAAGGTTTTGTCCGTCTTCAACTCATAAGTCGGAGAATTGCTGAATCTTCTATCGTAGTCTTCTGTAGCCGGATTGGATCCGTCTATGCCGAAATATTTCGATGTGATGGTTCACCTGCTAGTGATAGCTAGGACGACGTAGATATAGATCAGTGGCGCCTCGTAACTCACACATGCAGAGAACACAATCATGTCCGTTTTTCCCGTGCAAGATATACGAACCGTTAGCGGCGACGGTTGGGAACGTGGCGAAATTTCCGCACACGCGCCCGCACACGTCGTCCACGCGCCGACCATTCGATCGTCTTGCACGAATCTTGACGCCAGGGGTTATAAATTGTAACTGCGGTGGATTTTCACTTTTCACCTCATTCTCCCCCTGCGTCGTCTTCTTCCTCCAGTGAGCACCTCCTCGAGCTCTCCGCGCGCACGCGAAAAATCCTAGCCCTTCAATACTTCCAATCATCACTTCCTCTTCTCCAATGGCAAGCAGCAGCTCTGCTTCCTCCATGGCGGCGACAGGCGATGTCGCGGCGAAGCCGGCGAGCACCATCCATGTGCCCCCAGAGGGTCTCGTGCTACCCAAGTCCGCGGTGGTCGAATCCACTGGCGGTGACCACAATCCAGCGGCGCTGGAGCTGCTGGAAGAGGAGAGCGATTCCCACAAAGGGGATTGGCGTGGCTCGGACATAACGGACCACGACATTAAGGAACTGCTCGTCGAGGGCTACCTCCCTGCGACAGAGGGACTCGTCTGGAGGGCGGCGCCGGCCGGCGAGGTCACCCCTTTTCCCCAAGCCGGAGAGAAGGTGTACCTCAAGGCCCAATTGGTATGCGATGTTTCCTTGCCCATCTCCAACTTCTTCCTAGCTGTCCTTAGTCATTACCGAGTACAGCCCTAGAACCTCTCCCCCAATAGCATCCCCGCCCTTAGCAACTACACAACGCTCTGTGAGGGTTACTTAGGGATTAGGCCTAGGATAGATCTCTTTGTTTACTTCTTCACCGTTAAGAGGGAAGCCGGTTCCGGCAAGGACGAGCTCAGGAACTGTGGGACAATTAGTTTTAAGATCCAGCCTGGCCGGCGGTTCCCCGACATCGTCGGCCATGAGTCCTGCAAGAACTGGCAGCGGACGTACTTCTACAGCCCAGATATCTCTCTGGCCGGCCGAGAAGAAACGTATCCGGACTTCGTCGATGGAGCCGCTGCCGAAGCCTCGACATGGAGATCCCAAGCCATCCTTCCCCCCGACAACGAAGCCTCCCGTGCCATTAGGCGGATAGAGTGGTTCATAGACACGGGTCTGACCGGGTTGGACCTAGCCATGTGCTGGTTCGTCAGGCGGATCCAGCCTCTACAGCACCGCTCCAAGCTGATGTACGAGTACTCTAAGGAGAGGAAGGATAGCCTCCGCATCTCCGAGGACAACTTCTCGAGCGACTCTGTCAAGCTCCGCCTCAAGGAGATCGTCAAGGTGAAGGACAAGAAGCGTGGCTTCGCCATCACCTACGATATGTTCGAGGAGGGCAAGTGCCCAGAGGTACCTGTTTATTTTCTGTGTATGACATATACTCCAGCTCTTTCGTCTAACCATTACCATCTCATCTAACACTTTTGGGATTTCACTTAACAGCTCTGCAGTCTAGAGGAGGATAGCATGGCTGTCCAAATCTATGACCCCAAAATGAAGGAAGTCACCGTCGTGTCCGACGACGATGTCCAGCTGGCGCGAAAGCGAAAGAGCTCCACCTCTGATGCTGCCGACGGAGGCAAGAAGAAGAAGACGAAGGGTGGAGCCTCCAAGAAGTTCACTGCCGCCCTGGAGACGGAGAAAAGAAGAGTTACCGGGATTCCTTTTGCCAAACCACCCCCTGTTGTGTAAGCCTCTTTCTCTCCGACATTGTCCATTGCTTGTCTTATTCCTGTACTTATACTTTTTGCATGTTTGAGGGAGAAGGCCAGTACTAGTTTGAAGAAGACCTCCAAAACTTTGGGGGCTTCTAAAAACAGTAAAGATATGTTGCAGCGAGATGTGCCGCACCAAGCATCTCCCACCATCGCACCCGTCACTCCCAATGTCCAGCCTACGCCTGCCCCGACAAGATCACAAGCCAAGGATGCATCTGGCCCTTCCGCCATGGAAGTGGACTCAGCTGCCTCCATGAGCTTCGTCGTTGTCGGCGACGAATAAAGAAAATCGCAACCCAAATGGCTGAAGCTCCGGCTAAGGATGCCATCGGTAGCGGTAAGGCGGTGGTGGTGGGTGGAACGTCTGCTGAAGGCGGCACATCTGCACCCAGGACAGCCACAGAGTTTCCGAAGATAGTCTTCTCGGCGCTCAGGCCGAGTAGCTCCACTTTGGTTCCTGGTGCAGCGCCGACATCTCCAACCTACGGCCTTGAGGAGCTTCTCCGACAAGCAGATATCTTGCAAGGAAATAGCCTTTCCTTCGCAAGTTGCTTGTTGAGAGCGCTACCAACCTCAAGATCATCGCACTTGTAAGTTTTATTTGCCTTTTGCATTTCATATTAGTATCCCACTATAGCCCCCGAGGATTTAGACAGAAAACCATAGGTCTTTGCATCTAAATGCTCTAAGAGTGACTAAGCTAGAAAACTTCCCACTATAGCCGCCAAGTATTTAGTCTGAATGAATTTTTTCCGGCTAGATACTTTCAGAGTAGCATATGTAGTGTTTGTAAATATTGATACTGTAGCCCCCAAGTCTCTAGTTGTAACTGAATTAGTTTCGACTAGATACTTAAAGAAAGAATAAGCATACAATTGAGTTAAAAAACTTTTATACTGTAGCCCCCAAGCTTCTAGTTGAAAACTGGATCAGTTCCGACTAGATGCTTAAAGAAAGACTAAGCATATGACTAAGTTAAAAAACTCTCACTGCAGCCCCCATGTATCTAGGTGGATAGTTATCCGTCTAGATGCTCTAAGTAGACTAAACGGTTTTTAATTTTCCTTCCACAGAATGAGAATGCTCGGAGGGGTGTCGCCAACACGAAAAGGGTAAAACTGCCTTCTTGAAGGATCAAATCACCAAGAGCAAGAGTCTATTTTTCCTTCCGTTTTCGTATTCCGAGTTGGTCTTGTGCCAAAATTCTCTGAGTACTCACTGTGTACTTGTTCTTTCTCCGACTTGCAGAATCCATTGCCAAGGCTAAGGATATTGTTGAGCAACCTAAGCACATTGAGCAGCTGGATAGCGAAAACAATATCCATAAGAAGGAGAGGAAGGACATGTTGAAGATGCACGAGGAGTCCTTGAAGGTCCTGCAGGAATCCGCCGACACGGAGATGAACCGCTTGAAGGAATAGATCGCGATGCTGAAAGAGAAGAAGAAAGTTGCCGATGAGCAAAATGAGCGCAATCTTGAAGCGTACAAGATCCTCCGACAAGAACGGGACTCCATGGCGGAAACTCTCCAGCAGGCCGAGATTAGCATCTTTAGTAAGTGATTCTCCGCCCTGTACTTTTGTAAGTTAGATACTCTGAACTTTTTGTGTTATCCAACTCATGCGTTCCCTTGTCGAAATTTGCAGCTCCTATTGGATTGACTCAATCGCCTCCTCCGCCAAAAGAATGCATGGTCCTTCCGACAACTTCATTAGCACCGCCATTAAGCAGGCCAACGAGATTGCCAAGCCCCTCCATATCAACATCAAAGCGGTGGATTCCGTGATGAAGTTCTTAGAGATATTGTGCCAAGCCCCCGAGCGTATTGTAAGCTGGAAAGCTTCGTGTACCCGTGCTGGCGCGAGGATGGCATTGTCAATGGTCAAGGCACACTATGAAAACGCTGACATCGACACGATGACCTTCGGTATCCCCGACGTGGACGACAATGGCCAAAAAATAGATCACAAAGCTATTTTGGCGTCGCTCGCGGGCTATGATACCAGAGTCTCCGAGTTGGTCGACCCTAATTTCTTCGTCCCCATGGAGATCATTGACAGCGACAACCAAGGCTCCTCCGAGTCCCTCAAAACCACCGACTTCGAGGGGGATGGCTCTCCTGCTGCTGATGATGCTGCATCTAAGTCACCTGCGCTACATGAATGAAAAAACAATATGTAATATTTGTTTCCTCTGGAATTTGTATGCGGAAAAACTACTTGTTAACTTAAGGAGGAAAAACAAAGGTTGTTATTTCCTGCTACTCAAGAACTGGTTCAAGCATGTATATATTTTTAAGCAAGTGCTGGCTTATCCATTACTCTGGTTTTATGCTTGACTTTTCATGAGTCGGAAGACTCATTGTCGGAACTATGCGCTCAGGCGATGATGCCCAATGGCACCGTCAATAACCTAAGCACAAAATCGCCGACAATAAGTGTCGAAAGTCACTACTCCAGAATCCACATAAAAACAACAAAGAACGTGTAGACTAGAAAACTTAAGCTAACGCCCGTAGGCAGAATTTTCACAAGTGCAATCACAAAACTTGTGCATAAAGGTTTTTATACGATCCAAAAATAAACACTAAAGAAGGTAAAGGACTCAGAAATATGAGTGAACCAGAGAGCTTTATTTTATTGATCATATAAGAGGTATATAATAGATAAAAAATGCTAAGTGTAGAAAGGACGTAGTTGTGCTATGTTCCATGGCCAATCAAGATCCGGGTAGTCATCATACGGGTCACGTCGCTTACGCTTATGATCCTTGTTGGGTCTATCCTTCAGTTCACGATTGTCAACGAGGTAGTAATACCCATTGAGTAGCGCCTTGCTTATGATGAACGGTCCTTCCCTTGGCGGGGATAATTTGTGTGACTACTTCTGCTTAAGGCGGAGCACCAGGTCCCCCTCTTTAAACGAGCGATGCCGAACGCGGCGACTATGGTAGCTGCGTAGCTTCTGCTGGTAGATGGCGGATCTTTGGCATGCCAACACACGCTCTTCCTCGAGAAGGTCCACATCTAGGCATCTGGATTCTTCAGTATCATCTTTGTCATAGGCGGCAATTCTTGGTGAATCATGAAGGATGTCAGAAGGTAGAATGGCTTCTGCTCCATATATCATGAAATAAGGGGTGTAGCCGGTAGATCTGTTGGGTGTAGTTCGTAAACTCCACAACACAGATGGTAACTCCTCCGCCCAAGCTCTAGCTACTCTATGCAACGGTGCTTCTAGACGTAGCTTGATTCCCTGCAGAATTAATCCATTGGCTCGCTCAACCTGACCATTGGACTGTGGATGCGCCACATATGCAAGGTCAAGTCGGATGCCCTTCTTCCAACAATAAGCTTCCACTTCTCCGAGTGAAAAGTTTCTGCCGTTGTCGGTGAAAATGCTATGTGGGAGACCAAACCTCACCACTAGATCCCGGACAAACCTAAGGGTAATTGCCCCATCAAGATTTCTAATGGGTTTAGCTTCTATCCATTTGGTGAATTTATCAACTGCTACTAGCAGATGCGTAAACCCAAATGGTGTCGTCTGCAACAGACCAACCATGTCTAGCCCCCATACTGCAAATGGCCAAGTTATTGGTATTGTTCGCAATTCTTCAGCTGGAACATGTGGTTGTCGGGCATAATACTGGCATCCCATGCATGTCTCAACCAGCTTGTCGGCGTCCGCCTTCGCGGTCAGCCAGTAAAATCCTTGCCGGAAAGCTTTAGCGACCAACGATCGGGGAGCGGCGTGATGCCCGCAATCTCCAAGATGGATTTCACGGAGGATTTCAATACCTTCTTGCTGGGAAACACACTTAAGGTATATACTAGTGGTGCTTTTTTGTAAAGCTGTCCATTGATTATAGTATAGCCCTTTGCTCGACGTATTATTTGCCGTCTTTTGACTTCATCGCCGGGCAAAGTTCCGTGTACGAGATATTCCATGAACGGTTTTGTCCAAGCCGGAGGGACCTTTTTTCACCGTGTGAACGAAAGAGTCAACTCTGTCCGGGTTGTCTATGTCCGCCCCCTTCATGGATGGTGTCCGTAGATGCACCAGGAAAATGCCAGGCGGAATTTGTTTGCGCCCTGACCCAAGCTTTGACAGTAGGTCAGCCGCCTCGTTTTGCTCCCTAGGTACATACTTGACCTCGTAGCCCAAGAAGCTCTTGGCTATCTCGTCTACTTCGTCGTGATATGCCGCCATCAGAGGGTCCACGCGTTCTAGGTGCCAGCCACCTGCTGGGCAACCAAGTCAGAATCTCCACAGCAAACTATGCACTTGATGCCAATATCCTTGGCTATGCGTAGTCCGTGAATGAGTGCTTCATACTCCTCCATGTTGTTCGTAGCCTCGAAGTGGATCTGCAGAACATAGTGTAGCTTTTCCCCGGTTGGTGACTGTAGCAGTACACCAGCCGCCGAGCCATTGAGTAGCTTTGATCTGTCAAAGTGCATCACCCAGTATTCTGGCTCCGGTGTAGGGGTAGCCTCAGGCATCTCCATCCAATCTGCGATAAAATCTGCCAAGGCTTGTGACTTGATAGCGTCGCGTCTCTTGTAGGTGATCTCGAAGGCGGCAAGTTCAATGCCTGTCGTGGTATTGCCGACGAGTACGCCATGGAGGGGTCCTCACAGTGCGTGTTTAGAGACGTGGGGTAAGGTGGACGGTTGACGGGTACAAGGTAACACAGCTTACCCAGGTTCAGATCCCACAACGGTGGCGAAATCCTACTCCTGCTATAAATCACTATAAGGGCAATACGCCGAGTTACAGGGATTGGTTCGTTGTGCGAGGTTGTATGAAGTTGTCTATGAACGTGCCCTAAATGCTACCATAGGCCCGACTTATATAGTCGCCAGGTCCTAGGTTTACAGGGAAAAGTCCTAGTCGGACAGGTTATAGAGTCCTACACCGTCTATTACTAGTCTTATGTATCTTGCACTCCAAGGCTCCGGGTATGTCGACTCCAACCGTAGCCTTCCTTTATCCGGCATGGGCCTCCCTTCTGGATCCATCTAACTGGGCCGCCCAGCAGGCCATGGGCCATGCTACCAACTGTGGGCCACCCGGGTTATCTGGATAGGAGACATGCTATGAGGATACCCATATATCATATCCCCAACAGTAGCCCCCGGAAACTCCGAGATCTTGCGTTGTCTTGCCTCTTCATGTGGAATGCTCCGTCTATATGGATGTCGGCAAATCGTCAAGCAACATCTTGTAGTCCTCCCAAAGAACCCTACATGGTTTTTTCCGTCTTCAACTTGTAAGTCGGAGAAATGCTGAATCTTCCGTCGTACTCTTCCGTAGCCGGACTTGATCCGTCCATGTCGGAATTTTCGGATGTGATGGCTTATCTGCCTATGTCAGCTAGGGCGACACCTCGTAACTCACATATGCAGAGAACGCAATCATGTCCGATTTTCCCGTGCGAGCAATACGAACTGTTGGCAGTGACGGTTGGAGACGTGGCGAAATTTCCGCGCATGTTTGCGAACACGTTGTCGACGCGGCAAAGCTGCACCAATCTTGATGCTGGAGATGATAAATAGTAATCGCGGTGGGATTTTCTACTTTTTACCTCATTCTCTCCTCACATCGCCTTCTTCCTCCAGGGCGTTCCTCCTCGAGCTCTCCGCACGAACTCGCGAAAAACCCTAGCCCCAATCCGCACCAGTCACCTTCAAACTTACTCCATGGCTAGCAGCAACACTTCCCCTTCCATGGCGGCGTCGAACGAAGCCGCGGCGAAGCCGACGAGCTCTGTCGTCGTGCCCCCAGAGGGCTTGGTCATCCCCGTCTCGGCGGTGGTTGAGTCCACCGGCGGCGACCATAATCCAACGGCGCTGGAGCCATTGGAGGAGGAGCTCGATTCTCACAAGGGCGACTGGCGTGGCTCAGATATCACGGACCGTGATATCCAGGAGCTGATCACCGATGGCTACCTCCCTGAGACGGAGGGGCTCGCCTGGCGGGCAGCGCCGGCCGACGAGGTAACACCTTCTCCCCAAGCCAGAGAAAAAGTGTACCTCAAAGCCCAACTGGTACGCGGCGTCTCCCTGCCCATCTCCAACTTCTTCCTCCCCGTCTTGAACCACTATAGAGTCTAGCCCCAAAACCTTTCTCCCAACAGCATCTTAGCGCTTAGCAACTACGCGGCACTCTACGAGGGTTACTTAGGGATAAAGCCTAGGCTAGACCTCTTTGTGTACTTCTTCACCGTCAAGCGTGAAGCCGGAGCTAGTAAGGAAGAACTTAGGAATTGCGGCACCATAAGCTTCAAGATCCGTCCTGGCCGGCGGTTCCCCGACATCGTCGGCCATGAGTCCTGTAAAAACTGGCAGCGTACTTATTTCTACGGCCCAGATATCCCTCTGGCTGGCCGAGAAGTAACGTACCCGGAATTTGTCGACGGAGCCGCCGCTGAAGCCTCGTCATGGAGATCCCAGGCCTCCCTTCCCTCCGACCTTGATGCTTCCCGCGCCATAAGGCATATAGAATGGTTCGTAGAGACGGGTTTGACCGGTTTGGACCTAGCCATGTGCTGGTTCATCAGGCGAATCCAACCTCTGCAGGACCGTGCGAAGCTCATGCACGAGTATACCAGCGAAAGAAGGGATAGCCTCCGCATCTCCATGGACAACTTCTCGAGTGACTCCGTCAAGCTCCGCCTCAAGGACATCGTCAAGGTGAAGGACAAGAAGCGTGGCTTCACCATCACCTACGGTATGTTCGTAGACGGCAAGCGTCCAAAGGTAGTTATTTATTTTCCGTGTATGACATATACTCCAGTTCTTACGTCTTGCAAATGTCATCTCATCTAACACGGTGATTTATCACTTAACATCTTAGCAATCTAGAGGAGGACAACATGGCTGCCCAAATCTACGATCCAAAGACGAAGGAAGTCACGGTCGTGTCCGACGACGATGCTCCATTGGCGCGAAAGCGGAAGAGCTCCACCTCTGACGCTGCCGACGGAGGCAAGAAGAAAAATACAGAGGGTGGAGCCTTCAAGAAGACTACTAGGATCCCTTTTGCCAAAGCACCCCCACTTGTGTAAGCTTCTTTTCATCCGACATTGTCTTATTCATCTGTCTTGCTCCTTTACTTATGCATTTTGCACGTTTCAGGAAGAAAGCCACGACCAGCCTGAAGAAGACCTCCAAATCATTAGGGGCTTCTAGAACTATTAAGGGGGTATTTTTTTGGGCTTTTTCCAGCTTTCCGGTGGAAAAAAAGTAAAATCGAACCAAACGATGTGCGTTAGCTATGGGCTTCGGCGAAGCCAGCGAGTAGAATGCACTGTGGAGAGAAAGCACGATTTGAGGTGCTTTGTGTGGCTTCCCTCATTTATAGTAATTATGTCTAGACTGCCACCGAGCCCCTTCTCTCCTCAACTGGGACGGACCGTTATCTCTGTCTGCTGCGTGCTTCTTCGCTAGAGTCTGCTGCTGCTGCCGATTAGCACTAGTCCTTATTCGCTGATGCTGCTGCCGACTAGTAGTAGTTCTGCATGTACACCCTTGATGCTAATGTAAACATACGTACATGATTTGCCATCTAGTGTGTGTAGGAGTAGCAGTATTACGATGTATATTCTTTTGACTTTTGACTTTTTGCATCGGTCTATAAATCTTGTACTCCTTCCGTCCTAAAAAGGATGTCTCAAGTTTGTCTAAACTTAAATGTATATAGATACATCCAAATTCAAACAAACTTGAGACATCCTTTTTAGGACGGAGGGAGTATTTCTTTGACTTTTTGCATCGGTATACAAATCTTGTACTCCTTTCGATCCATATTAGTTGACTTGGATTTGTTTAGATTCAGATGTATCTAGCACTAAAACATGTCTAGATACATATGAATTTAGACAAATCCAAGTCAACTAATATGGGTCGGAGGGAGTATTTCTTTTGACTTTTTCATGTATTATTTGACCAAAATGTGACATATGGTACTTAATAATGAGATGTGTTTTTATGCACTTTAATAGTAAAATGTACATATTATATAAATTACAGGGGCATTATAGACAATTCTCTAGCACACAGCCAGGCAACCAGCCAAGTTGCCAAACAGTTAAACTTAGAGAAGTAGCTCTACACAAGAACTTTCCTACAGCTAGCCACAGCCCAAACAAACAGGCCCTAAGGACATGCTACATCGCGACGCCTCTCCCGCCATCGCCCCTGCCACTCCCTCTGTCAAACCTTCGTCTTCCCCAAAAAGCTCACAAGCTAAGTAGGCATCTGGCCCTTCCGCCATGGAAGTGCACTCAGGTGCCCCTACCGAGGTTGCTGTTGTCGGCGAGCAGGCGACACAGGAGAGTGCCGCCCACCAAATGGCTGAAGCTCCGGCTAAGGATGCCATCAGTGGCGGTAAGGCGGTGGTGGAAGCAGGTACTTCTGCCGTAGGCGGCGCCCCCGCACCCAAGAAAGCCATAGCCTATCCAAAGATAGTCTATCTGGTACTTACGCCGGGTAGCACTGCTATGGTCCCTAGTGTGGCACCGACACCTCCGACGTGCGGTCTAGAGGAGCTCCTCCGACAAGTAGAGATCTTGCAACGAAACAGCGAATCCTTTGGCAAGCTGCTGACCGAGAGTGCTACAAACCTCAAGATCATTGCACTTGTAAGTTTTATTTGCCTTTTGCTTTTCATATGAGTATCCCACTGTAGCCCCCGAGGATGTAGACGGAAAACCGTAGGTCTTTGCATCTATATGCTCTAAGAGTGACTAAGTTAGAAAACCTCTCACTATAGCCCCCAAGCATATAGGTGGAATGAAATATTCCGACTAGATGCTTTAAGTGTAGCATACGCAGTGTTTATAAATTTCAATACTGTAGCCCCCAAGCTTCTAGTTGTAACTGAATTAGTTCCGACTAGATGCTTAAAGAAAAGCTAAGCATACATCCGATTTAAAAACTTTATACTGTAGCCCCCAAGCTTCTAATCGAAAACTAAATTAGTTCCGACTAGATGCTTAAAGAAAAGCTAAGCATATTGCTAAGTTAAAAAAATCTCGCTGTAGCCCCCGAGCGTCTAGGTGGAAATTTTCCGGCTAGATGCTCCAAGCAGACCAAACAACGTTTAACTTTTTTCCTTTTTTCCACAGAACGAGAATGCTCGGAGGGGCATGGCCAACGACAAGTACCAGAAGATGCGCGCAGACTTGGAAGCTGAAAAGGGTAAAACTTCCTTCTTGAAGGAACAAATCACCAAGAGCAAGCGTTTGTTTTCTTTTTCGCACTCCGACTTGGTTTTGTGTCCATATTCTCCGAGTACTCACTCTGTACTTTGCTTTCTCCGACTTGCAGAAACCATCGCCAAGGCCAAGAATATTGTCGAGCAATCCAAGCATATTCAAGAGCTGGATAACGAGAACAAAATTCTTAAGCAGGAGAGGAAGGACATGCTGAAAATGCATGAGGAGTCAATGAAGGTCCTGCAGGACTCCGCCACCGAGGAAATCAATCGCTTGAAGGAGGAGATCTCGATCCTAAGAGATCAGAAGAAAGCTGCCGATGAGAAGAATCAACGCCATAGTGAGGCATATAAGCTCCTCCAACAAGAGAAAGAATCCTTGGCAGACACCCTCTGGCAAGATGAGGCCAGCATCTTCAGTAAGTTTTCACCGTCTTGGATTTCTGTAGTCTAGATACTCTGAATTTTTGAACTCATGCGTTCCTTGTTGGAATTTGCAGCTCCTATGGGCTTAACCCGGTCACCTCCTTCTCCAAAAGAATGCATGGTTCTTGCCGGAAACTTTATCAACACCGCCATCACACAAGCCAAGGAGATAGCCAAGCCCCTCCAGATCAACATCAAGGCATCGGACTCTATGGTGAAGTACTCGGAGATTCTGCGCCGAGCCCCCGAGCGTATCACAAGATGGAAAGCTTCATGTGCACGGGCTGGTGGAAGGATGGCGCTGTCAATGGTGAAGGGACACTACGAAGATGCCGACATCGACACAGTGACATTTGGCATTCCCGACGTAGACGATGATGGCAAAGAGATTAACCACGAATCCATCTTGTCATCGCTCGCGGGCTATGACACTAGAGTTGCCGAGTTGGTAGACGTCAACGTCTTCGTGCCGATGAATACCATCGATAGCGGCAACCAAAGTTCCTCTGAGTCCCTTCATACCGCCGACTTCGAGGGTGGTTCTCCTGCTGGTGATGACGCTGCTTCCAAGTCACCTGCGCCAAAGGAATGAAGAACAACTTTGTAATATTTGTTTCACCTTTGGTGCATATGTAGAAAAAACTTATTTATGTGTCTTAAGGCGGAAAACAATGTTGTATGTCATGCTACTCAAGAACCAGTTTCCAGCATGTATATTTTTTTAAGCAAGTGCTGGCTTATCCATTACTTCGGTTCTTATGCTTGACTTTTCGTGAGTCGGAACCATGCACTTAGGTGATGATGCCCAATGGCACCGTCAATAATCTAAGCACAAAATCGCCGACAATAAGTGCCGAAAGTCACTACTCCAGAATCCACATAAAAATGACAAAGAACGTGTAGACTAGAAAACTTAAGCTAACGCCCGTAGGCGGAATTTTCACAAGTGCAATCGCAAACTTGTGCATAAAGGTTTTACATGATCCAAAAATAAACACTAAAGGAGGTAAAAGACTCAGAAATATGAGTGAACCAGAGAGCTTTATTTCATTGATCATATAAGAGGTACATAATTAGATAAAAAATGCTAAGTGTAGAAAGGACGTAGCTGTGCTATGTTCCATGGCCGATCAAGCTCCGGGTAGTTATCATCCGGGTCACGTCGCTTACGCTTATGATCCTTGTTGGGTCTATCCTTCAGTTCACGATTGTCAACGAGGTAGTAAGACCCATTGAGTAGCGCCTTGCTTATGATAAACGGTCCTTCCCATGGCGGGGATAATTTGTGCGACTTCTTCTGCTTAAGTCGGAGCACCAAATCCCCCTCTTTAAACGAGCGAGGCAGAACGCCCGACTATGGTAGCTGCATAGCTTCTGCTGGTAGATGGCAGATCTTTGGCATGCAAAAACGCGCTCCTCCTCGAGAAGGTCCACATCTAGGCGTCTGAATTCTTCAGCGTCATCTTCGTCATAGGCGGCGACTCTTGGTGCATCGTGAAGAATGTCGGAAGGTAGTATGACTTCTGCTCCATATACCATGAAGTAAGGGGTGTAGCCGGTGAATCTGTTGGGTGTAGTTCGTTAACTCCACAGCACAGACGGCAATTCTTTCGCTTAGGCTCCAGCTGCTCTATGTAGCGGTGCCTCAAGACGTGCCTTGATTCCCTACAGAATTAATCCATTGGCTCGCTCAACTTGACCATTGGATTGTGGGTGTGCCACAGATGCAAGGTCAAGACGGATGCCCTTCTCCCAATAATAAGCCTCCACTTCTCTGAGTGACAAATTGCTGTCGTTGTCGGTGATTGTGACACCCCCGGGATCAGGGTTAAACAAATCCTAGACCTCCGTCTGAAATAAGCTTAGCCTTGAGCTCGAGAATATCCAGTGAAGAATCGGTAACACAGTAGTGACCCTACGACACAAAATTTATTACAGCAAGCTCATAACTGAGCAAAGAACCAAATTATTACAAGCAGAGGTCACTGACCACAAACATCAAACAACGGAAGGCAAATTATGCTATTAAGTATAGCAAACTTAACAAATGGCCTAAGAGGCCTGAAGCATAACGATGACGTCCCAGCCCATAGATTCCAGGCTTCCAGCCGGGAACCCCAAGCTACTCGTCGATGTCGATGTAGTACAGAACTCGTCTTCAGGTGAACACTTACTCTGCCAAAAGTATCAACAAAGCAAGGGTGAGTACAGGGTGTACTCCGCAAGACTTATGGCTGGTGGAGTTGTTTTGCATAAAGCCATCTTTTGTTTATAAAATAAGAGAGAGAAGAAGCTCATCTACTCAGAGTATTTTAAAAGGGGATAAGAGAGCGACATCTCTGAAATATTGATCATCGTCTTTTGATATCCACCAAACCATCATCTCCTAAACTAGGATCACCCCCTCGTACCCATGAGGAAGCATCCTTAAGCACACGTTGATCTGCCAAGTTTTACGATTAGGTTATAGTTCTCTATGATCTCCCGTCCTTTTCCAAGTCGTCCATAACCGTGGACACGGCTTTCCGAAAGATTATTACCTTGCAGGGGTGTACAACTTTACCCACACGTACTAACCTTCTCTTAATGCCACAATGATTAGCCCTCTTCCTTGGAAGGCCGGTAGAGGGTGGTTAGACACGACCTTTACCTTGCTTTCGCCTAAATCCATGAGTCTCCAAGAAAGGGTTCCATCAGCCCATATCTCTATGTCCAAGAATCGGGAGTACTCCTGGAGCCTCCTTCCTCCTTGGTCATGTAGGGATTCGTAGCATGGAAAACAAAAAATTTCTATCGCATACAAACAAACAAGCCAAGATCTATCTACTAGATTGTAGCAACGAGTTGATGGAATAACTCACCCTCGAAGATTCCAAAGTGTTTAACGAGAGCGGATTCTCGTGGGTGATGTAGTCGTACTCTTCCCGATCTCAAGATCGCGTAGACGATCCTTCCGGCGTTGCGTTCAGCGCTCCCTTGATCGGTCACACGTTCGGTACTCGAAGACCTTCCTCTCCCTTGTTCCAGCAGGCGGAGGTTGTAGCACTCTCCTCGCGATCCCTAGGCAACTGTGGCGTGGTACCGTAAGTAGAGGAGATCTCGCAGGGCTTCGCCTTAAGCCGGAGCGAGTATGGTGGAGTATGAGAGAGTCCCTCGACGATCTAGGGTTTAGACACGCCGAGGAGGGGGCAAGCCGGCGGCTAGGGTTTAGCTAGGCGGCGGCGGTTTGCCCTAGGGCTGGCGGCGTCTATGGAGGCGGCGGCGACGGCTTGGTACTAGGGTTTAGAGGTAGGAACTTGTGTGTCTAGGAGGGGAGCCCTGCCCTCCTTATATAGGTGGAGGGGGCCGATCAAGGGGAGGGGAGTCCCTCCCCAACTCGGCTTGGTGGTGCGCCGGCGGTGGGAGGAGGAACTCCTCCCCCAATTCGGTTTCCACCTCCCTCTCCACTTCCCAAAACTAGCCGTTTGACTTTCAAACTTGGCGTTTGACTTTTCAAACTAGGATTTGAATAAACCCTCTATTTTGTTCAGCGATGACACCGAGTACATGATGCAATCATATCAACTTGATATAACACATTCGTGTACCCTTCCCCTCCGGAGTGCCGGACATTCCGGAACCTTCTAGAACATTCCTGATGAAAACACCGGAACCATTCTCCAACTCCAAAACGGGACTTTCCTTATATGAATCTTATTCTCCGGACCATTCCGGATCTCCTCGTGATATCCCGAATCCCATTCGAGACTCCGAACAACATTCGGTCTCTTTCTCATCATTCCATAACTACTCAAACAACGTCGAATCCTTAAGTGTGTCTCCCTACGGTTCGTGAATTATGCGGACATGATCGAGACACTTCTCTGAACAATAACCAATAGAGGAATCTGGAAATTCATATGGCTCCCACATATTTCTACGATTACTTTGCGATCGAATGAACCACTTACATACGATATAAATTTCCCTTTGTCTCACGATAGTTTACTTATCCGAGGTTATGATCGTCGATATCTCTACATACCTAGTCCAACCTCGTTACTGATAAGTACTCTTTTCTCGTTCCCATGATATGTGATCCCTTGTGAGCCAGTCACATGCTTCCAAGCTAATTGGATGACATTCCATCGAGAGGGCCCAGAGTATATCTATCCGTCATATGGATGGACAAATCCCACTCTTGATCCATGTGTCTCAACCAATACTTTCCGAACACTCAATGTCACCTTTATAGCCACCCAGTTACGGTGTGGTGTTTGATGTCATCAAAGCATCCTTCCGGTAAAGGTGATATGCATGATCTAATGGTCGAAGGAATTAGATTACTATGTATCAGAAAGCATATAGCAATTGAACTATTAAAATGACTTGATCTTTATGCTATGCTTATCTATAGGAGTATGTCCACCATATCATTCTCCTAACGATATGATTTTGTTGTTAATAACATCTCAATGTTCATGATAGGGAAACCACAATCATCTATTAACCAACAAGCTAGTATTATAAAGAGGCTTTACTAGGGACTCTTATTTTAGTTTACAAATCACATAAGTATTAATGTTTCCTTGTTAATACTATTATAGCATGAATGTAAACATTTATCATAAACACAAACATATAATAATAACTATATTTATTATTGCCTCTAGGGCATATCTCCAACAGTCTCCCACTTGCACTAGAGTCATCTAATCTAGATTACATTGTAATATACCGAACACCCATGGCAGTTTGGTGCTGGTCATGTTTTGCCCTCGGGAGAGGTTTAGTCAACGGATCCGCCACAGTCAGATCTGTGTGTACTTTGCAAATCTTTATGTACCCATCTTGGATAAGTTCTCGAATAGCGTGAAAACGTAGCTTGATGTGCTTCAGCTTCTTGTGTGACCTTGGTTCTTGCGCATTGGCTATGGCGCCCATGTTATCACAGTAGATAGACATTGGGTCCAGCGCACTAGGAACCACACCCAGCTCTGTAATGAACTCTTTCACCCATATCGCTTCTTGTGAAGCCTCCGAAGCAGCCATGTATTCCGATTCAGTTGAAGATCTCGCCACAACGCTTTGCTTTGCACTCCTCCAGCTAACTGCTGCACCATTCAAAATAAATACGTATCCAGATTGTGATTTAGAATCATCCGGATCGGTGTTCCAACTAGCATCGGTGTAACCATTAACAACGAGCTGTTCATCACCTCCATAAGAAAGAACCATATCCTTAGTTCTTCTCAAGTACTTAAGGATGTTTTGACCATGTCCAATGATCCACTCCTGGATCACTTTGATATCTGCTAGTTAAACTAACAGCATATGCAATGTCGGGTCTAGTACATAGCATGGCATATATTAGATATCCTATGGCTGAGGCATAGGAAGTCTTACTCATCCTTTCTCTATCTTCTGCCGATGTCGGACTTTGAGTTTTACTCAAGGTCGTATTGGGCAACATGGGCAAGAACCCTTTCTTGCTATCTTCCATTCCAAACCTCTTTAGAACTTTGTCCAAATATGTACTTTGTGACAATGATATTTGGCGTCTCGATCTATCTCTATAAATCTTTATGCCTAATATGTAAGCTGCTTCGCCAAGATCCTTCATTGAAAAACTATTATTCAAATATTCCTTGACACTATTAAGAAGGTCTACATAATTCCCAAATCAACAATATGTCATCTACATATAGTATTAAGAATGCTACAGAGCTCCCACTCACTTTCTTGTAAATACAAGCTTCTCCATAAGTTTGTACAAAACCAAAACTTTTGATCACCTTATCAAAACGTTGATTCCAACTTCGGGATGCTTGCTTCAATCCATAAATGGACCGTTGAAGTTTTCATACCTTGTTAGCATCTTTAGGATCGACAAAACCTTTGGGTTGCATCATATACAACTCTTCATCAATGTCTCCATTGAGGAATGCTGTTTTGACATCCATCTGCCATATCTCATAATCATAATATGCAGCGATTGCTAACATAATCCTCACAGACTTTAGCTTGCTCTTGGTGAGAAAGTCTCATCGTAGTCAACTCCTTGAATTTGTCGAAACCCTTTGCGACAAGTCGAGCTTTATAGACGATATTACCATCAACATCTGTTTTCTTCTTGAAAATCCATTTGTTCTTGACAGCCTTACGGCCATCCGGTAATTCCACCAAAGTCCATACTTGGTTTTCGTACATGGATCCAATCTCGGATTTCATGGCTTCTTGCCATTTATTGGAATCTAGGCTCATCATTGCTTCCTCATATGTCTCAGGGTCATCGGTGTTGTCCACCAACATGACACTCATAACGAGATCATACCAATCTGGAGTGGTATGAGTTCTCGTTGACCTGCGAGGCTCTGTAGCAACTTCAACCGAAGTTTCATGATCATCATCATTAGCTTCCTCTCTAACTGGTGCAGGCACCATAGGAACTTCTTCCGGTCGCGCTACTGCAATTCGAGAGAAGGTTCGACAACCTCGTCAGTTCTACTTTCCTTCCATCACTTCTTTCAAGAGAAATTCCTTCTCTAGAAAGGATCCATTCTTAACGAAGATTTTGCCTTCGGATCTATGATAGAAGGTATACCCAATAGTTTCCTTCGGTATCCTATGAAGACGATTTTTCTGCTTTGGGTTCAAGCTTGTCCCAGTAACTTCTTTACATAGGCTTCAACCCCAAACTTTAAGGAACGACAATCTAGGTTTCTTCCCAAACCATAATTCATACGGTGTCGTTTCAACGGATTTAGATGGTGCCCTATTTAAAGTGAATGCGGCTGTTTCTAATTCATAACCCCAAAATGATAGCGGTAAATCTGTAAGTGACATCATAGAACGAACCATATCTAAGAGAGTTCGATTACGACGTTCGGTCACACCATTACGCTGTGGTGTTCCCGGTGGTGTCAATTGTGAAAGTATTCCGCATTTCTTCAAATGCTCGCCAAACTCGTAACTTAGATATTCACCTCCACGATCAGAACGTAGAAATTTAATCTTCTTGTTACGTTGATTCTCTACCTCACTTTGAAATTCCTTAAACTTCTCGAAAGTTTCGGACTTATGTTTCATAAAATAGATATACCCATATCTACTCAAATCATCCGTGAAGGTAAGAACATAACGATAACCACCGCGCGATGCTACACTCATTGGACCACACACATCGGTATGTATGATTTCCAATAAGTCTGTAGCTCGCTCCATCATACCAGAAAATGGAGTCCTAGTCATTTTACCCATCAGACATGCTTCGCATCTTTCAAGTGATTCGAAATCAAGTGATTCAAGAAGTCCATCGGAATGGAGTTTCTTCATACGCTTCACTCCAATGTGACCAAGACGACAATGCCACATATAGGTCGAGTTATCGTTCGATTTCAAACGTTTAGCCTCAATGTTATTAATATGTGTATTTCCACTATCGAGATTCAATAAGAATAGACCATCTATCAAAGGTGCATGTGCATAAAACATATTACTCATATAAATCGAACAACCATTATTCTCGGACTTAAACAAGTAACCGTCTCGCAATAAACAAGATCTCGATATAATGTTCATGCTTAACGCAGGCACCAAATAACAATTATTTAAGTATAAAACTAATCCCGATGGTAGATGAAGGGGTAACGTGCCGACCGCGATCACATCAACCTTTGATCCGTTTCCCACGCGCATCGTCACCTCGTTCTTTGCTAGCTTCCATTTATTCTGCAGCACCTGTTTCGAGTTACAAATATGAGCAACCGAACCAGTATCAAATACCCAGGCACTACTACGAGTACTAGTGAGATACACATCAATAACATGTATATCGGATATACCTTTCTTCTTGATGTTGCCGTTCTTCAAATCCGCCAAGTACTTTGGGCAATTCCGCTTCCAGTGACCTTCTCCCTTGCAGTAAAAGCACTCAGTATCAGGCTTAGGTCTAGCCTTGGTCTTCTTCGTTGGCGTGGTAACTTTCTTACCAACCTTCTTGAAGTTTCCCTTCTGCTTAGACTTGCCTTTCTTGAATTTGGTGGTCTTATTGACCAACAACACTTGGTGCTCTTTCTTGATCTCCACTTCTGCAGATTTCAATATGGCAAAGAGTTCTGGCAACGTCTTGTTCATGTTTTGCATGTTGTAGTTCATCACAAAGTTCTTGTAACTTGGTGGTAGTGATTGGAGGACGCGGTAAATCCCCAAAGCATTAGGAATCACTATACCCAAGCTTTGAAGTTTGTTTGCATGCCCAGACATCATAAGCACATGCTCACTGACGGAGATGCCCTCTTC
This sequence comes from Avena insularis, assembly GCA_023614405.1. Lineage (NCBI taxonomy): Eukaryota > Viridiplantae > Streptophyta > Magnoliopsida > Poales > Poaceae > Avena > Avena insularis. The sequence continues at coordinate 312,410,810 of CM042693.1, read as the reverse complement.
CATCTTGCAGTTAAAGAACTTTTCAGAAGCCTCATAGCTTTCAATTGCCGCATGAGTCTCAAAGATCAATTTGAGATCCTCGACAATATCATATGGGTCTGAATTCTCAAACCTTTTCTGAAGCTCCGATTCTAAACCATACAAGATAGCACCGAACCGTGGAGTCTTGAGTCTTCGAGTGAGGTAAACATTCTTTACTTTATCGGCAGATCACCGGCAGTGGGTCACCCACCGTGCATCCGACACATAGGTCAAATTACCGGTGTGAGGACAATCCTCAAATTGCGGAACCAATCCAAGTTGCTTCCATTGTTTTTCAACTTTTCTTTCTCTAGGAACACATTAAAATTGATGGTAGGGGCTGCCATTGATCTACAACATATTTGCAATAGTTTAGACTAAGTTTATGATAAATTGAGTTCAAATTAATAATAAAATTAACCTAATTGAACTCCCACTCAAAACAATATCCCTCACATTGTTTTAGTGATCACACGAACCAAATCCACCACATCAACACCGATCATCACGAGAGTTGATATAGTTTCAATGGCGAACAATCGACATGTTCATCATATCTACTATATGATTCATGCTTTACCTTTTGGTGATCCGTGTTCGAGACCATGTACATGCTAGGCTCGTCACAAGATCAAACCTTAGTTTCGCATGAGCAAATCTGGCTTGCTCACGTTGTATACACTTATGAATCTAACACACCCGATCATCATGTGGTGCTTCGAAACAACAAGCTTTAGCAACGGTGCTAACTAAGGGTGAACACTTTATGACTTGAAATTCATGTGCATGAGGGATCATCTTATAATGCTACCGTCGTCTACTAAGCAATACAAGATGCATAAAGGATTAACATCACATGCAATTCATAATATGTGATATGATATGGCCTTTCTTCTTTGTGCTTCCGATCTCCATCTTCTAGCACGAACATGATCTCCATCATCATCGGCATTGCATCAAGGTCAATGACGCTTCTCCATGGTTGTCGTCCACCGGCTTCAACTATTACAACTACTTTGAATAGACACGCGGGTCGTAACATAAATTAAAGACAACCATATGGCTCCAGCCGGTTGCCAACTTACAATAAGGAACATTGCATACATCAAATATAATCACAATCATGGCCATATCACATCACAGCACACCCCTGCAAAACAAAGTTAGACGTCTCTACTTTCTTTGCATATTTTACGTGGTTTTGGGGCTTTCAATAAGTGTCGTTCTAACTTACGAACAAGAACCACAACATTGATACTAGCATTGTTAATCACCCGTTGTAAATTGAATCTTAACTATGCTAGGAGAAACAGGCACCCGCAAAGCCAGTTATGCAATACAAGTTGCATGTCAAGCGTGGAGCAAGTCTCATGAACGATGTCATGTAAGGTTAGCCCGGGCCGCTTCATCCCAACATCCCGCAAGATGCAAAGTACACAAGAAGCAATCGACAATAAAAGCATCAATGCCCACAATGACCATTGTGTTCTACTCGTGCAACAAATCTACATATAGACACGGCTCTGATACCACTGTAGGGATTCGTAGCATGGAAAACAAAAATTTTCTATCACATACAAACAAACAAGCCAAGATCTATCTACTAGATTGTAGCAACGAGTTGATGGAATAACTCACCCTCGAAGATTCCAAAGTGTTTAACGAGAGTGGATTCTCGTGGGTGATGTAGTCGTACTCTTCCCGATCTCAAGATCGGCGTGAGCGATCCTTCCGCCAAGCGCTCCCGTTCGCAATGATCAGTCACATTGATTCGGTACTCGACGAAGACCTTCCTCTCCCTTGTTCCAGCAGGCAGCGGAGGTTGTAGCACTCTCCTCGCGATTTCGGCAGCACAACGACGTGGTACCGGAAGTAGAGGGAAGATCTCGCAGGGGTTCGCCTTAAGCCGGAGCGAGTATGGTGGAGTATGAGAGAGTCCCTCGACGATCTAGGGTTTAGACACGCCGAGGAGGGGGCAAGCCGGCGGCTAGGGTTTAGCTAGGCGCTGCGGTTTGCCTATAGGTTGGCGTGGCTATGAAGGCGGTGGCGGCTTGGTACTAGGGTTTAGAGGTAGGAACTTGTGTGTCTAGGAGGGGAGCCCTGCCCCTCCTTATATAGGTGGAGGGGGCCGGCCAAGGGGAGGGGAGTCCCTCCCCAACTCGGCTTGGTGGTGCGCCAGCGGTGGGAGGAGGAACTCCTCCCCCAAGTCGGTTCCACCTCCCTCTCCACTTCCCAAAACTAGCCGTTTGACTTTCAAACTTGGCGTTTGACTTTTCAAACTAGGATTTGAATAAACCCTCTATTTTGTTCAGCGATGACACCGAGTACATGATGCAATCATATCAACTTGATATAACACATTCGTGTACCCTTCCCCTCCAGAGTGCCGGACATTCCGGAACCTTCTAGAACATTCCCGATGAAAACACCGGAACCATTCTCCAACTCCGAAACGGGACTTTCCTTATATGAATCTTATTCTCCGGACCATTCTGGATCTCCTCGTGATATCCTGAATCCCATTCGAGACTCCAAACAACATTCATTCTCTTTCTCATCATTCCATAACTACTCAAACAACGTCGAATCCTTAAGTGTGTCTCCCTACGGTTTGTGAATTATGCGGACATGATCGAGACACTTCTCTGAACAATAACCAATAGAGGAATCTGGAAATTCATATGGCTCCCACATATTTCTACGATTACTTTGCGATCGAATGAACCACTTACATACGATATAAATTTCCCTTTGTCTCACGATAGTTTACTTATCCGAGGTTATGATCGTCGGTATCTCTACATACCTAGTCCAACCTCGTTACTGATAAGTACTCTTTTCTCGTTCCCATGATATGTGATCCCTTGTGAGCCAGTCACATGCTTGCAAGCTAATTGGATGACATTCCATCGAGAGGGCCCAGAGTATATCTATCCGTCATATGGATGGACAAATCCCACTCTTGATCCATGTGTCTCAACCAATACTTTCCGAACACTCAATGTCACCTTTATAGCCACCCAGTTACGGTGTGGTGTTTGATGTCATCAAAGCATCCTTCCGGTAAAGGTGATATGCATGATCTAATGGTCGAAGGAATTAGATTACTATGTATCAGAAAGCATATAGCAATTGAACTATTAAAATGACTTGATCTTTATGCTACGCTTATCTATAGGAGTATGTCCACCATATCATTCTCCTAACGATATGATTTTGTTGTTAATAACATCTCAATGTTCATGATAGGGAAACCACAATCATCTATTAACCAACAAGCTAGTATTATAAAGAGGCTTTACTAGGGACTCTTATTTTAGTTTACAAATCACACAAGTATTAATGTTTCCTTATTAATACTATTATAGCATGAATGTAAACATTTATCATAAACACAAAGATATAATAATAACTATATTTATTATTGCCTCTAGGGCATATATCAGGTCATTCCCTGTATGATGCACCATCTTCAACCCATCCAAATATGCAGATGCCAAAAAGCTAACTACGGACTCATGGATCAGACTAGGCAAGTTAGTCACTCGTGAGGTTTTCCAGGCCCCATGTGGTTGTACGCTCGTCTTGGTTCCGAAGGAGAGAACTTCCGGGGTCCTAGGGTTAGAGAGCATGGGACTGCAAAAACCACATCCCACCGTGGCCTCCCATACAAGCCTTATCATGTTTAAACTCATATCACCCCTGATATCCTCTCATCGTGTTCTCCTATCATACTAGATTCTCTACATCTGATACATCATCTGTATGGACCAGACTCAATAGCTATGCATGGCTAAGCAGACACGAATAAGAGCTCTAGAAGTTCATACAAGCCGAACCTAGTTATGCTAGGAGCAGTGGATCAGGTAATATAAGCTCAAAAGGGAGTAATGCAATAGATAGGATACTCTATCTATCAATAAAAGACCACAGTAGAATCGTATGCATCATGGCAGGAATTGAAATGCTTTTGAAATCGTAGGATTATATCATGGTGGGGCTATGCTTGCCTTTGCCAATTGATAGCAGATAAGTAGATCTTCGGAATCCTTGTACTTGACTTGATTATAGTTGGTCAAGTATTATTCATTGATCTTCGATCTTCGACGATGTGGATATCGGTCTTCGATCTTGATCTCGATATCGTATTCTACCGGAGAGAAGTAAACACCGGAAAGAAAGGGAAACAATCAACACATGGCATCGATGCAATGCTCAAACAAGAATGATGATATGACAAGTTAAATTGCATTGAATGGAAACCCTAAAGCATGCCCGACAACTTAATCGAGGTTCCGAAGGGTAGAAACCCTAATTTGGAGAAACTCCGGAATCACCTGTGAGGGGTTACTATGTTGTTCTAATTAATCTTGTCATTTTAGTTGTTGATCAATGCATGATGATAGCTTAAACAGCTAGGTTTCATTTTTCTGAACAATTTGATATACTATTTGTATTTTTCTGAGTTATAAATAATTAGATATTGAATTTACAAGTTTTATTCAAATTCTAAAATTATTAAATCAATCATTAAAAGCTTATTAAACTTTTTACACTCAGGCAAACTATACCCACAGCAACTAACTGATGGGCCCTGTGCCACATAGGCAGCCACGTGAGCAAACTGGGACAGAGGTGGGTCGTTGCTATTGTTCACCTAGGCAGAAACTAGCCACAACATCGACGACCGGCCCTATGGCCGAGTCAAGGGCTAGGCAAGCGGGTCAAGATGCGTGGCAGCTACGCAGGCGCCACGTCGACGCCACCTGGGCGCCACGTCGGCTCGCCGGCGTACACGCCAGACGACGACGACAGATGGTGAAAGAGGGCGCCCCGGGAAACGCGGATGCTTGCGTTCGAACCAGCGCTTCGCGCTGGACCAAATAGGGGTGGCGCCGCTAGCGGGAGGTCGCCGGAGCAGGACGCGAGAGGAAGAGAGCGGAGGGGTCCAGATGAACCAGAGGCTCACCACGAAGCCGATAGGGTGGTCGAGGAGGCACGGGAAGGTGTTGAGCGACGTCAATGGCGACGGCGAGTGGCATCGGGCTCGGAGAAGACGGAGGCGATGCGGGCGATTCCGAGCGCCCCTGCTCGATTCCTCTGGCGAGTCGAGGTAGGCGGACACGGCGGTGCTGATGGCATACTCGCCGAGCTCGGGGGTGGCCAGAACGGCGACGAGCCAGAACTAGGGTTTGGTTCCTGCAGCAGAAGAGGAAGGGAGAGGTCTCTAGGAGGAGGGGAAAGCGGATGGGGACGACAAGGCAAAGGCGGCGATGATCTTATCCTTCCCGAGCGAGCGATGGACGGCGGGGAGCAGGCGGCAGCCATCGACGGCGACGCCGACGACAGAGAGGAGTCTGCCTGGGAGGTGGAAGACGACAAAACAGAGGCGAAGGGGTATGGGCCCTGGCTGGGCCACGGGTGGGCCTAGCTGGGCTGCGGGAGCTGAAGTGAGGAGAGGAAGAAGAAATGGGCTCGGCCCAGGGAGAGTTAGGATTGGTTTTTTTTATTCCCAGAAATCTTTTCTTTTTAGTTTCTCTTTTTCTGTTTGTATTATTCATTTGTAATCTGTTTTGATTATTTTCAAAATACAAAAAAATTTCCAAACATTTAAAATACTATGGAGACCCTTATAACCATTTGGGTTTCCAAACATTTTGGTAGTTTTCAAAATTTCCAAAACCATTTGAATTGAGTTCAAAGAGGAAGAAATTAGGGTTTAGAGTTTTTGTGATTATTTTCTTGCATGCATTTTACTAGATGATGCTCATGAATGCACAATCAAACCCTAATTATACATTAGCTAAAACTGGGGTGTTACAGCTCTATCCCCCTTACGAGAATCTCGACCCAAGATTCCAAAGGTAGGAAAAGAGATAGAGAGAGAAAGAAACAGGGTCACTCTAAAGATAAGAGGGAACACACTAAGCAACACACGGAGTATCTCATGGTCAACTCATGGATGGAGTGTTCATAAACAACTCTGAGATTACTACATGAAACACATCAATATAACAGAGGAAACAAGAGGAGATGGTTTCAAGTTGTTAGATAGCTGGTCTTCATAAGGATTGAGACCATGGAACTCAGAAGGGTTTAAGCTTCTGAAGAGGAAGGTTCCAACAGAAACAACATGACCACAAACTTCGACAGGGAACCTCTACTAAACAACTTAAGTAGGGATTTCAGGTTGCAGAGATATGAATCAACAAAACCAAGTTGTTGAACTACTTTTTAAACAAAAGAGTCACTTTTTCATCCAACAGAAGGCTTAAGACAGAGAGGTGTTTTGTGGAGAGGACTCGTAAGAGTCACAGGGAACATGTAGCAAGAGAAACTTCTGATTAGAAAAATCATAGTCACTCTCAAAACATGGTTAGGATAACAAAGGAAACTCTTTATTCATCTAGATTTATCAAAATCTTTGCCAAGATCATGATATTACTTTACACCACCAAATGAATAGTTAAGGAGATTCCTGATGACACGAGAAGAAAGAAACTTCATTCTCAGACTTCAATTACTTGGCACAACAAGACGCTTGCCAACATAAAGGGTCTGGAAGATTGACCGAGAGACATTTAGCAACACTACTTTAAATGTTCTCCTTGATGTTCGAGAAATCGACCATCAAGTAAAGATCAAACTTCGGATATAAAGAAAACTATAAGAAGAACTCCTATAATAAATTATAGAAGAAGCCTCATGAAGAGTGGTTGTTACTGCTGATTTAAAAGAATATGACAATAGGTCTTTCCGGCTAAGTTTGTGTCAACCATTACATCAATCTTCCCAGATTTACAAGAGACCTATGTCAAAACCTTGAGGAGCACCAACCATCGTTGCTGCTTGAGATTCAACGTTGGTTAGGTGGAATAATATTTCAGACTCAGCATGTCCGAATAGAAAGTTTGCAACATTTACCGCAAAGGTAAAGTTACTAGATTCTCAAGACAAGGACTTTAGTGTAAAGCTCCAAGAGACTGATCTAAATTGCCAGACCCCATGTATTTACAACTTGTCAAGAGACAAGTGCACACACATAAGGTGCTAACAACAAAACACACATGTGTCCTTAGGGAACAGAGTTAACTCTTCTTGAATCCACGGCGACATCTTTCAGCATTTGCGCGTGAACCGGAGAAGGTTACTTCTAACATCCAGAACACATACTTCGAAATAACACGAAGATGGTTCTCGAAATTTTCCAACATTAATGCCAAATGTTCCATATGAATAAATTTATCATGGAGAAGATAAGAATGACATCGATGGGCTCAACAACAAACTTATCAAAACACTCCAAGAAGATGGACTCATATGTTACTTGAACAAGGCAACAATATTGGTCAGACCAAAGAACATGAAGATGTACTCAAGTGAAACATCTCAAATAGAAATATCATCAAGATAATCCTTGGAACTGAGTTTTGATTTGACGATAACCCAAATCAAATCAAAGATAGGGGAGGATAATATGTCCACAAAGGAGATACTATCTTTCTTCAACACGAACAAAACTAGACATCCCTTTTATAAAGAACGTAGTCGGATATAACTTTTGTCTTACAACTCTCCAAGTTGTTGTTTCAGCTCAACCAAATAGTTCAGGGCATCCAATATAGATTCTTGGAGAAAGGTGCAGTTCAGAGAACTTGCTTGCTCAAGAACTTGACAACACGGTCATGTGGCAACATGGCGATACTTCTAGTAGACATCTAGAATATCACGAACCACCGATATGTCACTTTGTTTGAGAGGAAATTTGCTTAGTAAAGCAGAAAAACATAGTCTTAGAGATTCGGCACAAGCCTATCTCCTTGACCAAAGGGAGTGTACCAGAATAACGGACTTGCTAGCACAATCATCCTTTGCTTAGTGAAAGGGTTAAACAATCACGCTAAGAATGACTCAAATGTCCTGGGAGTTCAAAACAATAATAGTTGCTAAGAATCTCAGATGGCCACATTATTATGCACACGCATCACTCATGGGCGCGAAAGCTCGAGGAAGGGTGGGTAACGATGTGTGAAAGTATCACTTCATTAAGGGGTCATGAAACTCAGCACAACCTCTTTAGTATAAAAGGATGTGATACTTTTAAGGTAGAACCGATAGAAGCTAATCAATGCCTCTTAATCTGCAGATTACAACACTTTGACCTGGTCCTAGAAATGACGAGGTACTGGAGTTTGTTTCTCCTAAACATTCCGAACTGGTTTGTCTTGATGGACCACAAGAGTATCTTGCTTTGGAAGACACCGATGCACATTTACTACTTGGCTACCAACTGGTAGAAAAATTTCGGAAAACAACAAGGGACAAGGAACATGCTCAGGATAGAATCCCGAGATGTGGATGCATAAGTCAACAATCTCCCGAAAACCAATGCAAAGAAGGGGTAAGGGGTGGCAGAATCACGAGTATAGATGCGAGACTCACGAGGAGTACTCTTGTCGTGATCTTTTTGGTTCCATTAAAGAACATCTGCCATAGCATGTGGTAGGGGAAGTCCTTAGTTGTCACAATTTAATAGCAACAAAGACCACAAGCTCGAAGACTAGAATTGTAGTACCAGCCATCCTGAGGTAATGTGTAAACATTAACAACAAGGGTCAAAGGAATGGATCTTGGATTAAAGGTCAGCTTCATGTACAAGATTCACAACACCGGAATCCAGCACAATCGGGGATCTTAGGTTCAAGTCCAAGGGTTAAAACCTGAGAAAGGAATAACTACTACTTGAGTGACATGGCGTACACTGTAAGTTAATAATCACAAGGTAGCTTCTAAGAGAAGAAACGACTTCTGAAGCACCCAACAAACAAAAAGGAGGCACACGAGGCGAAAGGAGACCTCGAAGCCTAAAACAGGATATTGTGGAACCAACAATATAATATTGTGGGTCCAAAAGATAGAGAGATCATGATAGAAAGGGAATCTCTCAGATGAACAAGAGCAAAGGGAAACAAGGAATTCACAACACACACAACTATAAAGAATTCAACACTAGGTCAACTGGCTTAGAAACGTCATGCCAAGAAGGCACCTAAGTTTTGAAAGACTAGAAGAGATATCAAAACTTTTCCAAAACCAACACCAGATAAGATAACCTGGAGTTAGAGCGAAACTGGATAAGGAGAAAAGAAGCATACTAGAGTTTTCGCAAATACTTTCCAGCTTTTAAAATAGTTTTCACAAGCACTAGACTCAACATCGACCAATAACAAGGTTTTCCTACAGTCGGTACTGCTCTGATACCAAGAACTGTGACACCCCCGGGATCAGGGTTAAACAAATCCCAGACCTTCGTCTGAAATAAGCTTAACCTTGAGCTCGAGAATATCCAGTGAAGAATCGGTAACACAGCAGTGACCCTACGACACAAAATTTATTACAGCAAGCTCATAACTGAGCAAAGAACCAAATTATTACAAGCAGAGGTCACTGACCACAAACATCAAACAACGGAAGGCAAATTATGCTATTAAGTATAGCAAACTTAACAAATGGCCTAAGAGGCCTGAAGCATAATGATGACTTCCCAGCCCATAGATTCCAGGCTTCCAGCCGGGAACCCCAAGCTACTCGTCGATGTCGATGTAGTACAGAACTCGTCTTCAGGTGAACACTTACTCTGCCAAAAGTATCAACAAAGCAAGGGTGAGTACAGGGTGTACTCCGCAAGACTTATGGCTGGTGGAGTTGTTTTGCATAAAGCCATCTTTTGTTTATAAAATAAGAGAGAGAAGAAGCTCATCTACTCAGAGTATTTTAAAAGGGGATAAGAGAGCGACATCTCTGAAATATTGATCATCATCTTTTGATATCCACCAAACCATCATCTCCTGAACTAGGATCACCCCCTCGTACCCATGAGGAAGCATCCTTAAGCACACGTTGATCTGCCAAGTTTTACGATTAGGTTATAGTTCTCTATGATCTCCCGTCCTTTTCCAAGTCGTCCATAACCGTGGACACGGCTTTCCGAAAGATTATTACCTTGCAGGGGTGTACAAGTTTACCCACACGTACCAACCTTCTCTTAATGCCACAATGATTAGCCCTCTTCCTTGGAAGGCCGGTAGAGGGTGGTTAGACACGACCTTTACCTTGCTTTTTCCTAAATCCATGAGTCTCCAAGAAAGGGTTCCATCAGCCCATATCTCTATGTCCAAGAATCGGGAGTACTCCTGGAGCCTCCTTCCTCCTTGGTCATGCCATGTATGATGCACCATCTTCAACCCATCCAAATATGCAGATGCCAAAAAGCTAACTACGGACTCATGGATCAGACTAGGCAAGTTAGTCACTCGTGAGGTTTTCCAGGCCCCATGTGGTTGTACGCTCGTCTTGGTTCCGAAGGAGAGAACTTCCGGGGTCCTAGGGTTGGCGAGCATGGGACTGCAAAAACCACATGCCACCGTGGCCTCCCATACAAGCCTTATCATGTTTAAACTCATATCACCCCTGATATCCTCTCATCGCGTTCTCCTGTCATACTAGATTCTCTGCATCTGATACATCATCTGGATGGACCAGACTCAATAGCTATGCATGGCTAAGCAGGCACGAATAAGAGCTCTTGCAGTGCACACAAGCTGAACCTAGTTATGCTAGGAGCAGTGGATCAGGTAATATAAGCTCAAAAGGGAGTAATGCAATAGATAGGATACTCTATCTATCGATAAAAGACCATAGTAGAATCATATGCATCATGGCAGGAATTGAAATGCTTTCGAAATCGTGGGATTATATCATGGTGGGGCTATGCTTGCCTTTGCCAATTGATAGTAGATAAGTAGATCTTCGGAAGCCTTATACTTGACTTGATTATAGTTGGTCAAGTATTTTTCATTGATCTTCGATCTTCGACGGTGTTGATATCGGTCTTCGATCTTGATCTCGATATCGTATTCTACCAGGGAGAAGCAAACACCGTAAAGAAAGGGAAACAATCAACACATTGCAACGATGCAATGCTCAAACAAGAATGATGATATGACAAGTTAAATTGCATTGAATGGAAACCCTAAAGCATGCCCGACAACTTAATCGGGGTTCCGAAGGGTAGAAACCCTAATTCGGAGAAACTCCGGAATCACCTGTGAGGGGTTACTATGTTGTTCTAATTAAACTTGTCATTTTAGTTGTTGATCATTGCATGATGATAGCTTAAACAACTAGGTTTCATTTTTCTGAACAATTTGATATTTATTTGTACTTTTCTGAGTTATAAATAATTAGATATTGAATTTACAAGTTTTATTCAAATTCTGAAATTATTAAATCAATTATTAAAATCTTATTAAACTTTTTACACTCACGCAAACTATACCCATAACAACTGACTGATGGGCCCTGTGCCACATAGGCAGCCACGTGAGCAAAGTGGGACAGAGGGGGCCGTTGCTATTTTTCACCTAGGCAGAAACTAGCCACAGTCACTGACGACTGGGCCCTATGGCCAGGTCAGCGGCTAGGCGGGCAAGCGGGGTCAGCGCACGCGTGGCAGCTACGTAGGCACCACGTCGACGCCACCTAGGTGCCACGTTGGCTCGTCGGCGTACACGCCAGACGATGACGGCAGATGGCAAAGGAGGCGGCCTGGGAAACGCGGATGCTTGCGTTTGAACCAGCGCTTCGCGCTGGACCAAATAGGGGTGGCGCCGCTAGCGGGAGGTCGTCGGAGCAGGACGCGCGGCAGGCAGCGGCGGCGGCGCTCACTGGTCGATGGAGAACGGTGGATACAGCGCGAGAGGAAGAGAGCGGAGGGGTCCATATGAACCAGAGGCTCACCGCAAAGCCGATAGGGTGGTCGAGGAGGCACGGGAAGGTGTTGAGCGGCGTCAATGGCGACGACGAGTGGCGTCGGGCTCAGAGAAGACGGAGGCGATGCGGGCGATTCCGAGTGCCCCTGCTCGATTCCTCTGTTGAGTTGAGGTAGGCGGACACGGCGGTGCTGATGGCATACTCGACCGACCTCGGGGGTGGCCAGAACGGCGACGAGCCGGAACTAGGGTTTGGTTCCTGCAGCGGAAGAGGAAGGGAGAGGTCTCTGGGAGGATGGGAAAGCGGATGGGGACGGCAGGGCGAAGGCGGCGATGATCTTATCCTTACCGAGCGAGCGATGGACGGCGGGGAGCAGGAGGCGGCCATCGACGGCGACGCCGACGACAGAGCGGAGTCTGCCTGGGAGGTGGAAGACGACGAAACAGAGGCAAAGGGGTATGGGCCCTGGCTGGGCCGCTGGTGGTCCTAGCTGGGCTGTGGGAGCTGCAGTGAGGAGAGGAAGAAGAAATGGGCTCGGCCCAGGGAGAGTTAGGATTGGTTTTTTTTATTCCTAGAAATCTTTTCTTTTTAGTTTCTCTTTTTCTGTTTGTATTTTTCATTTGTAATCTGTTTTGATTATTTTCAAAATACAAAAACTTTTCCAAACATTTAAAATACTATGGAGACCCTTATAACCATTTGGGTTTCCAAACATTTTGGTAGTTTTCAAAATTTCCAAAACCATTTGAATTGAGTTCAAAGAGGAAGAAATTAGGGTTTAGAGTTTTTGTGATTATTTTCTTGCATGCATTTTACTAGAAGATGCTCATGAATGGACAATCAAACCCTAATTATATATTAGCTAAAACTGGGGTGTTACAGTGATAATGCTATGTGGGAGACCAAATCTCACCACTAGATCCCGGACAAACCTGAGGGCAGTTGCCCCCATCAATCTTTCTAATGGGTTTATCTTCTATCCATTTAGTGAATTTATCAACTGCTACAAGCAGATGCGTAAACCCACATGGTGCCGTCTGTAACGGTCCCACCATGTCTAGTCCCCAGACTATAAACGGCCAAGTTATTGGTATTGTTCGCAATTCTTCAGCAGGAACATGTGGTTGTCGGGCATAATACTGGCATCCCATGCATGTCTCAACCAGCTTGTCGGCGTCCGCCTTCGCGGTCAGCCAGTAGAATCCTTGCCGGAAGGCTTTCGCGACCAACGATCGAGGAGCGGCATGATGCCCGCAATCTTCGAGATGGATTTCGCGTAGGATTTCCATACCTTCCAGCTGGGAAACACACTTTAGGTATACACCAGTAGTGATCCTTTTGTAGAGTTTTCCATTGACGATGGTATAACCCTTTGCTCGTCGTACTATTTGCCGTCTTTCGACCTCGTCGTCGGGCAAAGTTTCGTGTTCGGGATATTCCATGAACGGTTTTGTCCAAGCCGGAGGGACCTTTGTCGCCATATTGACGAAAGAGTCGGCTCTATCCGGGTTGTCGATGTCGGCTCCCTTCACAGATGGTGTATGCAGATGCTCTAGGAAGAATCCTGGCAGAATTTGTTTACGCCCTGACCCAAGCTTAGATAGCAGATCAGCCGCCTCGTTTTGCTCCCTAGGTACATACTTGACATCGTAGCCCAAGAAGATTTTGGCTATCTCGTCCACTTCGTCTCGATATGCCGCCATCATAGGATTCCGCGCATTCCAGGTGCCAACCACCTGCTGGGCAACCAAGTCGGAATCTCCACAGCAAACTATGCGCTTGATGCCAATATCCTTGGCTACACGTAGTCCGTGAATGAGTGATTCATAGTCCGCCATGTTGTTTGTAGCCTCGAAGTGGATCTGCAGAACGTAGTACAGCTTGTCTCCTGTTGGTGACTGTAGCAATACACCAGCCCCCGAGCCGTTGAGCAGCTTTGATCCGTCAAAGTGCATCACCCAGTACTCTGGTTCTAGCAATGGAGTAGCATCTGGCATCTCCGTCCAATCTGCAACAAAATCCGCCAAGGCTTGTGATTTGATAGCGTCGCGTTTCTTGTAGGTGATCTCGAAGGCGGCAAGTTCAATGCCCCACTTCGCGACCCTTCCCGTAGCGTCGCTGTTGTTGATAATGTCGGACATTGGAGTCTTTCTCACCACTATGATTGGGTGCTCCTGAAAGTAATGTCTCAGCTTTCGATAAGCGAGGAATACTCCATAAGCTATCTTCTGGTAGTGCGGGTAACGCTGCTTGGACTCCGTCAAGACCTCGCTTACATAGTAAACTGGTCGTTGAACTCCATGCTCATAGCCTGGTTCCTTCCGCTCTACCACGACGACGATGTTGATTACCCGGTTGGTTGCCGCCATGTAGATTAAAAGGGGCTCGCCAGGCTCGGGCGCTGCAAGGATAGGCACTGAGGAAAGAATCTCCTTGAGCTGCATCAATGCTGCATCTGCTTCGTCCGTCCACGTGAATGTCTGCCTTTTTCAGCAACTTGTACAGCGGCAGGGCCTTCTCTGCAAGTCGGCTGACGAACCGACTAACTGCTGCAACACAACCTGTTAGTCATTGAATGTCCTTTAGGCATGTCAGACGGTTTATGTTTAAGATGGCGTTGATTTTCTCCGAGTTAACCTCGATTCCGCGTTGGGAAACGATGAAACCTAATAATTTGCCGGCTGGAACCCCGAAGACGCACTTCTTAGGGTTAAGCATCGTGTTGTATTTCCGGAGATTATCAAAGGTTTCTTTTAAGTCGGAGATTAAGTCATTTGACTTTTTAGACATCACCGCAATATCGTCCACATAGGCGTGAACGTTTCGACCAATTTGGTCGTGAAGGCAACGTTGCATTGTCCGCTGGTACGTAGCACCTGCGTTTTTCAGCCCAAAGGGAATCGTAACATAGCAAAACGTGTCGTATGGGGTAGTGAACGAAGTGGCCAATTGGTCCGACTTCCTCATCTTGATCTGCTGGTATCCTGAGTATGCATCGAGAAAACACATAAGTTCCGAGCCAGCCGTCGAGTCAATGACTTGGTCAATGCGAGGCAAAGCAAACGGATCTTTGGGGCACGCCTTGTTCAAGCCGGTGTAATCAATGCACATTCTTAATTCATTGGTTCCCTTTTTGGGGACAAGTACAGGATTGGCCACCCATTGGGTGTGAAGGACTTCTCGGATAAATCTAGCCTTAAGTAACCTAGCTATCTCTTTGCCAATGGTATGTCTCTTCTCATCTCCAAAGCGTCGTAGAGGTTGCTCACTGGTTTGCATTTTGGATCAATGTTTAAGTTGTGCTCGGCAAGTTCCCTAGGTACACCTTTCATGTCGGCAGGTTGCCAGGCAAAGATGTCCCTATTCTCACGCAGGAACTCGACGAGCGTGCTTTCCTATTTGGGATCTAGGTTCGTCCCAATGGCGGTGAACTTGGAGGCATCGCCTACCACAAGTTCCACCGGCTTGGTCTCGATGGCGGCTTTGAACGCAGGAGCAGAGTCGGAGATCTGTTTCTTCGACGCGGGCATCTCTGTGTCATCGACCTTGCTCTGGATCTCTTTGAATTCTTCGTTGTAGAGGACAGCTTCCGCGAAGGCTGCTTCGTTAATTTCGCAGTCCCTTGCCTTGGTAAAGCTTTCGGATACGGTGATGACACCGTTTGGTCCGGGTATCTTAAGTTTGATGTAGACAAAGCATGGCTTGGCCATGAACGTGTGGAATATGTCACGGCCGAATATGATGTGGTACACGCTCTTGAAGGGGATCACCTCAAAGGTCATGCGCTCTTGGCGGTAATTTTTAACATCGCCAAAGGCAACCTGAAGTGTAATGCATCCAAGGGACCGCCTCCCGACCAGGAACTACGCCGTGGAAGATGGTGTTGGTCCGCCTTAGGTTTGCCTCTGTCAAGTTCATCTTCTGCAGTGTATCCAGGTACATGATGTTGATGCTGCTTCCACTATCCACCATACACTTGGTGAGCTCCACGCCGTCAATCAAGGGGTTGATGACCATGGCGTATTGGTTCTCTGTAGGAACAAGGTCTGGGTGGTCCGTCCTGTCCCAAGTAATTGGAACCTCCGACCAGCACAGGTACTGGGGAGCTGGGGGTAGAGTGGCCATCAGGATCCTCATAGAGGTCTTCTGTTGTCGGACGGTGGGGGTGCCAAGGAAAGTGTGGTAGACTGGTGCCTTCTTCACAAAGGGGTTCTTGCCCTTGTCGTCGCTCTTGGCGGTGTGCTTGGGGTCAACGTCCTCGTCCATGTCACTAGAATCCTTGGACTCCTCCTCCTTCTTCTCCTTGCCCTTGCCTCGCGGTCTATTCTTCTGACTTTGCTTGTAGCCGGACACCGGGTCTTACTTTAGGTCGTTGACGAATTTGCAGTGTCGATTGGTATGGGTGGCCTTGCCGTTGACGTCGAGGTGTACGAGGCACGGCATGTCGCGGTACTCCTCGTAGGTTTGGGGAACGCGGAGCGGTGCCGAGGTAGTTTCGCTTCCTCGTTGCTGCCCATAACCAGCTCCCCTTCCTCGGCCACGTTGTCCGCCATCACCTCGTCCTGCAAAAGTCATAGCGACCATGTCAGTAGATTGCTTTTATTCTGGAGCGGTTTTCCACTTTGTACTGCTGTTCCTGCGAGCCTGAGTTGGAACGACTGTTGCCGGCAGGGAGCCGCGAGCATCGTCGTCGGCAGCTGCGAACTCACTAGCCAACTGAATCATCTGGTTCAGGTCAAGCTGGTGATTGTCCTGCAAGCGCTTCAACTTATGTCGGAGCAACGTGCCCCTTTCCAACCCATCGATGAAGGCGGCCATGGCGGTCTGGGCATGGACTCCTGCGCAGGAATTCTTCATGTCCAGCCAGCGGAAGAGGTAGGCACGAGGTGTCTCGTCTTTCTCTTGCACGCACCGCTGTAGATCGCCAACAGTGTAGGGACGCTTGTATGTACCCTCATAATTTTTTGTGAAGGCTTCTTGCATGTCCAACCAATTGCAGATGGATTTCTCTGGCAAGTCATCGATCCATTGATGGTCCGTGCCCGCTGTAACACCCTCAGATCGGCCCTATGCAAGTTTTAGCGATTCCCGCCAAACCCGCATAGAAACGATTCAAAGGCGCCCACCAGGCACTTTCGTGCGGGTGGAAAACAAAGTAATACCATTACACATTAGTCCATGATGGAACCCACAGAACAGATATATACAACAACGACTCCATGAGTCAAGAATACAGATATACAGTAGAAAGATCCAAATCACCTTGAAAACGATACAACATCCGAGTACGGACAAGATGCAAATTGAGCTAAGAGCCCTGAAGAATAACCAATGGCGTCCATAACCCTGCCCAGGCTAGTCCGAAAGGGTAACCCTGCTAACGACGTCGATCTCAAAACCTGCTTAAACAAAAGGAGTGCCGGCAAAGGGCAAAGGAAAAAGAGAGCGGTCAGTACTGAGGCCAGTACACGACGAGACTAGAATTCAGCGGTCCTCGCCTACATAGGTATGGTGGACTGAAGCGGCAGCGAAGCATACGCTAAACAACCTATAGAGACTCGATATATATCTGTCGGCTATCAGAGAGAGATGAGAAAGACCTATTCGGGACCAACCTGATACTACCACCAATCATACCCATCCTGGTATTTTCCCCCTCGATACCAAACGAGGAAGTCAATCCGAGGAAACTCACACTGGTGGCAGTTTTATTCATTCATTCAATGGTGGTTATCCAACTTACTAGTCATATCAGGTACAAGTCAAATTTATAACAGTAAACTTTAGTTATAGTTGTCTATGATCGAGATACTGTGCTCCAAGTCGTCCATAACCGCGGACACGACTTTTCAAAAAGATTTAACCCTGCAGGGGTGCACCAAAGTTTCCACACGCACTTCGACCCTTTTTGCCAGATCAGTTAACATACTTCCATAGGTATGTCGGCGGGGCCTAGGACACAACGCTTCCTAGACCCAAAGAAAGTATATGGGGGCCACCCTAATAAGCTACCCATAACGAAGTCGGCCGAGCTCCGAAGACGGACCTAGAGGTTGCAAGATCGGCCAAGAGATCAGAGACCATAGGTATAATCCTCAACATAACGACCCACATCCTAAACAGTACAGTAGTAAACACTCATCGAACAAAAAATAGTAACATGGCATACATGGCATGAAAATGTCGAACTAGTTTGTGGCCCCGAGTACATTACATTGAAATCAGGTAGTAAGCCGATAGGGGTGCCCACACACCCCACATGTGGTTAGCGCGCTCAGTCTCGGAACAGGTGTCACGGACTCGGGTCCTAGGTGGACACAAGTGGGCGGTTAACAACCAAATCTCAACTATTACCCATCGGTGCCTCTTCATTAGTTATAACAATTTTAGTATTTAAGTAACCACCTGTAATTAAAACCACGATCATCTCCACCTTTATGAATATGCCACCCCCCAACAACGGTGGAACATCAACAACACGAAGCAGCACCTGAGCAAGCAACTACGACTCGCAAGGCCGACTGTCTATCAACCAACATGCAATAGGAGGTGTCCAAGGCAATATAGAGGCTGCAAGTAATATAACAGGGGTACGGAAACTAAAGCATCGCAACACGGATAGCAATAGATCAACATGAGAAAATAAAGACTAGAAATATAAAATAGGTAGAAAGAGGAAGAATGCTCGCCTGGAAAACATTGTTGAAGGTTCATCCAAAGATCGGGTCGACACTCGCATCAACTCATCGTCCTAATCCACGAAGAAGCAAAGCACTAAAAGAAACACCAGATGCACTATTTAATACTACGGCAGAAGATCGGGCATGATGCATGTATGATGTATGACATGGCAAAGTTGCGATGCAATTAGGCCATATTAAGCGGAACCGGGATCCTGGCAATTAATTATTAAGTTCATGTTGTTTAGATACCCTGCAATTTAAATGTTGGCTTAACAAGGCAAAATTATATCATCAGTTTGCTATACAAATTTAAATGGAGACAAACTAAGACTAGATTTGCCCGCATATGCGCTCCATATTTAATTATGAGGTGAATCGGCATAATGCCCCCAAACCACACAATGTATACAAGTATGAACAATTTATATGCACAATATGTATATGGCATTTATAAAAATAGGGGCTCGGAGAAGGGTCACACATTGGGGACTTGGCGGTCTTGGTTCAGGGTTCCCAGGGTTCGACACGGATCGGTCTTTGAACTCCGAGGATCGAGGTCTTCGGATTTCATGAAGGAGAGCTTGTAGTTCCAGGAATCTTCGGGTCTCGACCATCTGATCCGGCGACGGGGCTTCGAGGCACTTGTTACGGGTCGGTGAAGAACTTGTCGGTGGATCTTCAGATCGACATCATCACTCTTCGGTTTATACACGCCCTCGATGGTGGACTAGGTAACCCCTGTGGTTCAGTGTTCATTGGTTTTGGCTACTAAATGTGTGGACTGATCTTCACTCGATGTCGCACTTGCATCGGTCGAACTTGACAACATCAGCATGAAGTGTGCACACGAACAAATTAGGCGTCGGGACCTAGTACACACAAGCACATGAATAAACATGTACAAAAACGGTTGAGGATTACATGCATCACTGACTAACCGTATGCAAGCAGACATGGGGAACATCCGAGGTCGACGGAAGAGCTCGGAGGGCAGTGCCGTCCGGCAGCGAAGGAAGCGCGGTCGAGCACTACAGAAACCGACGAAGCTGCGCTCGAAGGAGAGACACGGCGGCAGCGAACGCAGTACAGGACGAGGCCGACGCGAAGGCGACGCAGGCGGCCGGAGATACACATACGCGGAGGGGGCCATACGGAGAAAGGGGCAGCGGTGGCCGGCCTTGGCATAGGCAGCGGAGGAGGTAGCGGCCGGCTCCAGGACGGATGGGCTCGATGGTGAGCTAGGAGGCAGAGGACGGCGGCGTCGGGGAAGGGTGGAGCCGCACGGGTCGGCAGGAGGGCGATAGGGAGGGCCGACGCCATCGGTGATGGAGATGAGCAGAGGACAAGGTGTCCGACCGTCGTCGTCTCTGCTGGCAACGGGGAGGCGCTGCAAAGGGCCAGGGCGAGCGCGGCAAGCAGCGAAGGGGCCGGCCGCAGCAGATGAGGCAGCGGCGGCGGGTGCTATGGGGAACAGGAGGGAGGAGGAGGTGGGGCACGTGGGGAAAGTGAGGTTTGGTGGGCGTCGGTCACTGCATGTGGGGCCGAGGGTGCAGGAGAGTTTCACGTGACCGGGGTGGGATGCGTGTGTGGTGTTCGGCAGGGTGGGGTGGAGTTGGTAGGTGGTGTGGCGGCTGGGTGGGGTTGTGCCTGGCGGCGGCGGGGCGGTAGGATCATGTGGTGGGATCTAGGGTTTGGGGTGGTTAGATTAGGGTTTAGGTCTAGATATTTATTTGGGGTAGTAGTCTGCTGCCAGCTGGGCCTTTTGGGCCTGGCCGGTGGCGGCCTCCCTCGGAATAAAATAGATTTATTTTTTATTATTTTTCTTTGTTTTAAAACAAAACA
Source organism: Avena insularis (assembly GCA_023614405.1). Lineage (NCBI taxonomy): Eukaryota > Viridiplantae > Streptophyta > Magnoliopsida > Poales > Poaceae > Avena > Avena insularis. The sequence goes on along the minus strand of CM042693.1, from coordinate 312,390,492 downwards.
TTTGTAAAAGGGTTTTAGACAATAAAAGATCCGGACAGATCTAGGGTTTGGATTTGAACAAAGAGGGGAATATCTAGAAAACAAAATAGGCTTTTATAAAATAGTTTTAGGCAAACAGATGCATGTTGATATTATGATGATGCACATAATAAAAACAACAACGATTCTCTAGTAGTGCTTTTACCCGGGGTGCTACACCCGCCAACATTAACGGGAGGTACTTGACGGCGACGTTGGGGTTGCGTCCGGCAATCTCCACCGTGTTGCCGTAGTCCTGCAACCATGTGGCTGGCTTGGCGGTGCCGTCATAGGGCTTGATGGTATTGTCAATCCGGAAACCTTTGAGGTAAGTTGCAGACCATATTGAAGGTCCAAAGCAACGTGGTCCCAGTTATGGTCCTTCCCGGGCCTCGTGGATCTTATCGATCCGCGAACGTGCATCGTATGGCTCCGGGTTCTTCTTCTTGTCAATAGGGGATGGGATGCGTGAACGACACGGGCCTCCTCCGCCATGGTGACTGCTTGGTGGCGACGGAGGCGGAGGTGGTGGTGGGTTAGCCTTCCTGCTGTTACCCTCCTGTGATGCTTCGCGCTTGTCACGGTTGCTTGTCGGACATGGAGGGTCATGGCGCGACCTGCTCTTGTGTCCTTGGTTGCGCTCTCCGTCAAGACGGGTCTGCTCCGCATTGTCACGGATGACGATGCCGCACTGCTTTGGCGGGGGCATATCCGTACGATGGCGAGCCTTGTGATCTTCGCGATGTCAGGGGGATCGGGGCGGTGGCGATGGGCGACGAGGTCGGGCCTTTTCTCCGTGATCGGAGGATATGGGGATAGCATCCTTCCTGTTGCGCGCATCCCTTCGTCTTCGTTCTGATGAACCCATCTAGGACCCGACATCAAGAGGAGATCGGTCCCTTGGAGGCTTATACTGGCTAGATTGGCAAAGCGCTGGGTCAGACTCAAGCCTTTGAGAGGTGGCCTTTTCCTGCTGCTTCACCGCCTTGGCCACTAGGTCATAGACCTGTTCCACTGCCTCAGGCGATCTATCCTGCTCCAGAAGGGTCTTGGCGACGGCGAGGTTAAGGAGTGGGGTGGGTATCACCTGCTTGCCTTCACTGTCAATGTATGGCTTGGCCTGTGCCGGCTTCGAGGGAGCCCATCCTAGGTTTCGCCGTACACCAGGATCGTTGATGACGCGAGCCGGAGCTTTCTTGGCCTTCTGCTGCTGCAGCAGAGTCTTGTACTCCGCCTCCATTGCTCTAGCTTTCTCTATGGAATTCTGTGCATTGACCAGATCTCGATCTATCTTTGCACCTTGCTCCGCGATGGCCTGCGCTTCCTCCACCCGCTGCTGGTGCTTCTCGTCGAGCCGAGTCACGTTCCGAATATGAGCTACGGTCAGTGGCTCAACGAGGAGATTTCCGTACATCACTCTATCAGCCGGGGTAACTTGGGCAGCAGCAGACGTAGATGCCAGAGGCGGCAAGTTTGCGGTGTTATTGTTGCTCGGGCCGGTGCTGAGTTCGTGCGGCTGTTGCACTGGGTTAGGCGGAGGAGGCATGACCTTTGCGCGATCATCGTTAGCAGCAATAAGTGACCCCTTCCCCTTTTCCCGCGCTGTAGGCGGAGCTCGCTCGGGTTGATCTTCATCCATCGCCGTCCCAATGGTGACAAACACCTCTCGAGACGTGATGGCATTGTTGGCTTGCTCGTCGCGCGTGTACTCCTCTTCCATCTCCTGCATGGCGGAGTCTAGTTCTTCTGGACTGAAATCTATCTCCTCTGAATCTGCACTAAAGTCAGCATAAAGCGCGTCAATAACAGAGTCAGAGGGTGCCAGGACTTCCTCGATGACGGGCGGTAGAGGTGCAACAGTAGCGACGATGACTGGAGGTGGCGGCACAACTACGACGATGGCGGCCGGAGGCGGTGGTGGTGGTGGCTAAATCGGAGGGGCTCCGTCAATGAGCGCAAGCGCTGTCGGAGCCGCAGCTTCAGCCTCCGCGTAGTCGTTGACGGTGTTCACCATGCCTTCGAAGGTAAGGTGTCCTGACGCCTGCTGTCGTCTTAGGGAATGTCGGAGAAGCGTGCCATGGTCCAGCCCTTCCACAAAGTGATACATAGCATCATCATTGGGGTAGTGGGCCAGATCGGCTCGTATGCGGAGCCACCTGGCCAGGTAATCGCAGGGGTTTTCGCCCTCTCTCTGAACGCAACACGCCAGATCGAAGATGGTAACCACGCCGATGGACTTGGATCTCTGTTGTCTAGACGCACGGGTGAAGCCGGCGAGCTTGCAGTGATCTTCCACCTTTATATCCTACACAGGGCGGTTTTGGGTGGGTCTTGAAATTTTCCGATCTTTGTCGGCAAACTCTGAAGAGAGATCGGACATCGATCCTTCCGCGAACGTATCCTGCCCGTAGGCGGTCCGTGCTTGTCTTGATGCTCCTCCGACTCCCAGGGAACTAGTGCCCGAGTCGGTTTCGCCGATGAAGAGGTGGATGTCTCCGATAGGAATGATCGAACACCACGTAGGGTTCGTCTTTGCCGGGATCCAGAACTCGTCGGGAGGGACGATCAGAACGTTGCCGGAGAAGAGAACGTGACTGATGGCTACGATTTCGCTGATTCCTGCGAAAATCTTGGTCCTCGCCCGCTGAAGAGCCTGAAGCGCCTCTTTCCCCACTGTGGGCGCCAACTGTCGTGGTATTGCCGACGAGTACGCATGGAGGGGTCCTCACAGTGCGTGTTTAGAGACGTGGGGTAAGGCAGACGGTTGACGGGTACGAGGTAACACAGCTTACCCATGTTCAGATCCCATAACGGTGGCGGAATCCTACTCCTTCTATAAATCACTATAAGGGCAATACGCCGAGTTACAGGGATTGGTTCGCTGTGCGAGGTTGTATGAAGTTGTCTATGAACGTGCCCTAAAGGCTCCCATAGGCCCGACTTATATAGTCGGCAGGTCCTAGGTTTACAGGGAAAAGTCCTAGCCAGACAGGTTCCAGAGTCCTACGCCGTCTATTACTAGTCTTGTGTATCTTGCACTCAAGGCTCCGGGTACGTCGGTGACTCCAACCGTAGCCTTCCTTTATCCGGCATGGCCTCCTTCGATCCATCTAATGGGCACTTGCCATGGGCCATGCTACCAACTGTGATCCACCCGGGTTATCCGGATAGGAGACATGCTATGAGGATACCCATATAGCATATCCCCAACAATGCCCCACTTCGCGACCCTTCCTGTAGCGTCGTTGTTGTTGAGGATGTCGGACAGTGGAGCTTTGCTCACAACTGTGATAGGGTGCCCCTGGAAGTAGTGCCTCAGCTTCCTAGAAGCAAGGAACACTCCATAAGCTATCTTCTAGTAGTGCGGGTAACGCTGCTTGGACTCTGTCAATACCTCGGTTACATAGTAAACTGGCCGTTGAACTCCGTACTCATGCCCTGGTTCCTTGCGCTCTACTACGACGACGATGCTGATTACCTTGTTGGTGGCCGCCATGTAAATCAACATAGGCTTCCCAGGCTCGGGTGCTGCAAGGATATGCGTTGAGGAAAGTATCTCCTTGAGCTGCTTCAATGCTGCATCTACATTGTCCGCCCACGTGAATTTTCCGCCTTCTTCAGCAACTTGTATAGCGATAGGGCCTTCTCTCCAAGTCGACTAACGGACCGACTAACTGCTGCAATGCAACCTGTTAGCCGTTGTATGTCCTTTAGGCATGTCAGACGGTTTATGTTTAAGATGGCCTTGATTTTCTCCGGGTTGACCTCGATTCCATGATGGGAAACGATAAAGCCCAACAATTTTCTGGCTGGAACCCCGAAGACACACTTCTTAGGGTTAAGCATCATGTTGTATTTCCGGAGATTATCAAAGGTTTCTTTTAAGTCAAAGATTAAGTCATTTGACTTTTTAGATATCACTGCTATATCATCCACATAGGCGTGAACATTCTGACCAATTTGATCGTGTAGGCAATGCTGCATTGTCCGCTGGTACGTAGCACCTGCGTTTTTCAGCCCAAAGGGCATCATGACGTAGCAAAACGTGTCGTAAGGTGTAGTGAACGAAGTGGCCAATTGGTCTGACTTCCTCATCTTGATCTGGTGGTATCCTGAGGATGCATCGAGAAAACACAAAAGATCCGAGCCAGCCGTCGAGTCAATGACTTGGTCAATGCGAGGCAAAGCAAACGGATCTGTGGGACATGCTTTGTTCAAGCCGGTGTAATCAACACACATTCTTAATTCTTTGGTTTCCTTTTTGGGGACAAGTACAGGATTGTCCACCCATCGGGTGTGAAGGACTTCTCGGATAAAACTAGCCTTAAGTAACCTAGCTATCTCTTTGCCTATGGCGCGTCTCTTTTCGTCTCCGAAGCGTCATAGAGGTTGTTTCACTGGTTTACATTTTGGATCAATATTCATGATGTGCTCAACAAGTTGCCTAGGTACACCTTTCATGTCGGCAGGTTGCCAGGCAAAGATGTCCCTGTTCTCACGAAGGAACTCGACGAGTGTGCTTTCCTATTTAGGGTCCAGGTTCGTCCCAATGGCGGTGGTCTTGGAGGCATCGCCTACCACAAGTTCCACCGACTTGGTCTCGATGGCGGCCTTGAATGCTGGGGCGGAGTCAAAAATTTATTTTCTTCAATGCGGGCATCTCCAAGGCATTGACCTTGCTCTGGATCTCCTTGAATTCTTCGTTGTAGAGGACAACTTCTGCAAAGGCTGCTTCTCCAATCTCGCAGTACCTTGCCTTGGTCAAGCTTCCGGATACGGTGATAACACCGTTTAGTCCGGGTATCTTGAGCTTGTTGTAGACGAAGTATGGCTTGGCCATGAAGGTGTGGAAGATGTCACGGCCGAATATGACGTGGTACAATATCTCGAAGGGGACCACCTCACAGGTCATGTGTTCTTGGCGATAATTATTGACATCGCCAAAAGTGACATGAAGTGTGATGCACCCAAGGGACCGAGCCTCCCGACCAGGAACTACGCCATGGAAGATGGTGCTGGTCCGCCTTAAGTTTGCCTCCGTCAAGTTCATCTTGTGCAATGTATCTAGGTACATGATGTTGATGCTGCTTCCACTATCCACCATACATTTGGTGAACTCGTTGCCGTCAATCAGGGGGTTGATGATCATGGCGTATTGGTTCTCAGTAGGGATGAGGTCTGGGTGATCCTTCCTGTCCCAAGTAATTGAAATCTCCGACCAGCGTAGGTATTGAGGAACCGGGGGTAGAGTGGCCATTAGTATCCTCATGGAGGTCTTCTGTTGTCGGACGGTGGGGGTGCCAGGGAAAGTGTGGAAAACTGCCGCCTTCTTCTCGAAGGGTTTTTGTCCTTGCCGTTGCTCTTGGTGGCGTTCTTGGGGTTAACTTCCTTGTCCATGTCACTTGAATCCTTGGAATCCTCCTCCTTCTTCTTCCCCTTGCCCTTGCCTCGCGGTATGTTCTTTCGACTTTGCTTGTAGCCGGACTCGGGGTCCTCCTTGAGGTCGCTGACAAACTTGCAATGGAGATTGGTGTGTGTGGCCTTGCCATTGGCGTCGAGGTATACAAATCACGGCATATCGCGGTACTCCTCATAGGTTTGGGGAATGCGGAGCGCTGCCGAGGTTGTTTCACTCCCTCGCTGCTGCCCACGACCAGCTCCCCGTCCTCGGCCACGCTGTCTACTATCACCTCGTCCTGCAAAAGTCATGGCGACCATGTTGGAGGTTTTCTTTTCTTCTGGCGGGCTCTTCCGCTTGGTGCCGCGGTTCCTCTGAGCTTGGGTTTGAACGGCCGTTGCCGGCAGGGAGCCGCGAGCATCATCGTCGGCAGCTACGAACTCAGTAGCCAGGTGGATCATCTGGTCGAGATCTAGCTGGTGGTTCTCCTGGAGGCGCTTCAATGTATGTCGGAGCAACATACCTCTTTCCAATCCATCAATGAAGGTGGACATGGCGGTCTGGGAGTGCACTCCTGCGCAGGAATTCTTCATATCCAGCCAGCGGGAGAGGTAGGCGCGAGATGACTCGTCTTTCTCCTGCACGCACCGCTGTAGGTCTCCAACAGTACAGGGACGTTTGTACGTACCCTCGAAGTTCTTGGTGAACGCTTCTTGCATGTCCAGCCAGTTGCAGATAGATTTATCCGGCAAGTCATTGATCCATTGTCGGGCCGTGCCTGCCAGCATCAATGGGAGGTACTTGACGGTGACGTTGGGGTATCCCCCCGGCGATCTCCATCATGTTGCCGTAATCCTGCAACCATGTAGCTGGCTTGGCGATGCCATCATAGGGCTTGATGGTCTTGTCAATCCGGAAACCCTTGGGGTAAGCCGCGGTCCGTATTAAAGGTCCAAAGTAGCGTGGTCCCAGGCATGCTCCATACCGGGCCTCGTGGATCTTGTCCAGACGTGATCGTGCATCATATGGCTCTGGGCTTCTTTTCTTCTTTTTGCCATCAGGGGATGGGCTTCGTGAATGACGCGGGCCTCCTCCGCCATGGTGGCTGCTAGGTGGCGATGGAGGCGGAGGTGGCGGTGGGTTAGCCTTCTTGTTGTTACCCTCTTGCGACGCCTCACACTTGTCACGGTTGTTTGTCGGACGCGGAGGATCATGATGTGACCTGCTCTTGTGTCCTTGGTTGCGCTCCCCATCATGACGGGTCTGCTCCGTGTTATCGTAGATGACGATGCCGTGTTGCTTTTGCGGAGGCATGTCCAGACGATGGTGAGCCTTGGTATCTTCGCGATGTCAGGGAGAGCGGAGCGGTGTTGATGGGCGGCGAGGTTGGGCCTTGCCTCCATGGTCGGAGGATATGGGGATAGCATCCTTCCTATTGCGCGCATCCCTCCGTCATTGTTCTGACGAACCTGTTTGGTACCCGACATCCTGAGGAGATCTGTCCCTTGGCGGCTTATGCTGACTAGACTGGCAAAACGCTGGGTCAGACTCAAGCCTCTGAGAGGTGGCCTTTTCTTGCCATTTCAACGCCTTGGCCACTAGGTCGTAGACCTGGTTCACCGCTTTGGGTGATCTATCCTGCTATATAAGTGTCTTGGCGACGGCGAGGTTGAGGAGAGGAGTGGGCATCACCTGCCTGCCTTCACTGTCGATGTATGGCTTGGCCTGTGCCGGCTTCGAGGGAGACTACCCTAGTTTTGGCTGTACACCAGGATCATTAATGACGTGAGCCGGAGCTTTCTTAGCCTTCTGCTGCTGTAGGAGAGTCTTGTACTTGGCCTCCATTGCTCTAGCTTTCTCTATGGATTTCTACGTGTTGGCCAGATCTAGATCTAGCTTTACGCCCTGCTCCGCGATGGCCTGCGCCTCCTCCAGCAGCTGTTGGCGCTTCTCGTCAAGCTGGACTACATTGCAAATATGAGCCACGGTCATGGGCTCGACGAGGAGATTGTTGTACATCACTCTATCAGCTGGAGTGACTTGGGCTGCAGCAGACGTAGATGCCAGAGGCGGTGGGTTTGTGGTGTTGTTGTTGCTCGGACTGGTGTCGAGTTCCTGCAGCTGCTGCACTGGGTTTGGCGGAGGAGACATGACCTTTGTGCGATCATTATCAGCAGCAACAAGTGGTCCCTTCCCTTTGTCCAGCGCTGTAGGTGGAGCTCATCCTGTTTGGTCTTCTTCCATCACGGTACCAATGGAGACGAACACCTCTCGGGACGTGACGGCCTTGTTAGCCTGCTCGTCGCGTTGGAAATCCTCCTCCATCTCCTGCATAGATGAGTCTAGCTCATCCGGGCTGAAGTCTATCTCCTCCAAGTAGGCGCTAATGTCGGCTTCGAGCGTGTCAAGCACGGAGTCGAAGGGTGCCGGGGCTTCCTCGATGATGGGCGGTGGCGGTGCGACAATGACAATGATGACTAGAGGTGGTGGTGCCATTGTAGCGACGACAACTGGAGGCGGTGTCGGTGGCGCGGAGACTACGACCGGAGGCGGTGGTGGCGGTGGTTGAGGCGGAGGGGCTCCGCCAACAAGCGCGAGTTTTGTTTGAGCTTCTTCCTCAGCTGCCGCGTAACTGTTGACGGTGTTCACCATGCTCTTGAAAGTGAGGCGTCCCAAAGCCTGCTGCCGCCTTAGCGTATGCCGGGGAAGCGTGCCTTGGTACAGTCCTTCCACAAAGTGATACATGGCATCATCATTGGGGTAATGAGCCAGGTCGGCCCGTATACGGAGCCACTTGGCAAGGTAATCGCGGGTTTTTTCACCCTCTCTCTGAACGCAGCGCGCCAGATCGAAGATGGTAACCACGCCGATGAACTTGGATCTCTGCTGTCCAGACGCACGGGCGAAGCCAGCAGACTTGCAGCGATCTTCCACTGTTATATCCAGCAGAGGGGCGGTTTGGGTGGGCCTTGAATTTTTCCGATCTTTGCTGGCAAACTCCAAGGATAGATCCGACATCGATACTTCCGCGAATGTATCCTGCCCATAGGCGGTCTGTGTGGGTCTTGGTGCTCCTCTGACTCCCAGGGAACTAGTGACCGAGTCGGTTTCGTCGATGAAGAGGTGGATATCTCCAATGGGGAAGATTGAGCACCGCGTAGGGTTCGTCTTCGCCGAGATCCAGAACTCGTCGGGAGGAACGATCGGAACGTTACCGGAGAAGAGAACGCGACCGATGGCTACAGTTTCACCGATTCCCGCGAAGATCTTCGTCCTCGCCCACTGAAGAGCCTGAAGCGCCTCTTGCCCCACGCTGGGCGCCAACTATCATGGTATTGCTGACGATTACGCCATGGAGGGGTCCTCACAGTGCGTGTTTAGAGACGTGGGGGAAGGCGGGCGGTTGACGGGTACGAGGTTACACAACTTACCCAGGTTCAAATCCCACAATGGTAGCGGAATCCTACTCCTGCTATAAATCACTATAAGGGCAATACGCCGAGTTACAGGGATTGGTTCGCTGTGCGAGGTGACTAGAATGTCTAAATTATCATCTTACGTTGTGCCCTAAAGGCTTCCATAGGCCCGACTTATATAGTCGCCAGGTCCTAGGGTTACAGGGAAAATTCCTAGCCGGATAGGTTACAGAGTCCTACACTGCTTACAAATAGTCTAGCGTGTCTTGCACTCCAAAGCTCCGGGTACGTCGGTGACTCCTCCATAGCCTTCATTTACGACATGGGCCTCCCTTCTGGATCCATCTAACTGGGGCGCCCAGAAGGCCATAGGTCGTGCTACCAACCACGGGCCACCCGGGTTATCCGGATAGGAGACATGCTATGAGGATACCCATATAGCATATCCCCAACAGATTGTGCAACAACAGTATGCAATATGTTGCTCTCCAACCAACAACACAACCACCAACAATAAGTACATAAATTGTAAGGGATCTTATCTTATTCAAATCAGTAGTAAAATATAAATCCATGTAACTAAAGAGTCTCTCACCGGTCTTGCCAAACTTTAAGCAAGCATCAACATGGCCTTTGATGTCCTAGAAATCTACTGAACAACCTTTCAATGTTTTTATCACGATTAGCCATGTATCTACTAACTAAGATCATGTCATAAATAAATTAGGACGAGAGCAAATTATGGCATACAACACAGAACCAACAATAGTACTATACATTTGAATCTAGACAAATCCAAGTCAGTTATTTCTGAGCAGGGGAGAAGAATAATAAATCATGGACATGTACTCAACATCTTTATTAAAAAAGGACATTGTGAAAATTTAAAATGAGGATAGATAGGTGTACTAACATGCTTTGCATCATGCATATTAAAATGATGAAGTACCTTCTTAATGTAACTTAGCTGACTAAGAAACAACACCCTAGAATTTATGTTCCTTTTTAATTTCTATACCTAGGATTTTCTTAGCGGTACCAAGGTCCTTCATCTCATACTCACTACTAAGGTGTGTCTTCGAAGTAGTAATATTTTTCTTGCTCTGCAGCATTCAACATACCGTCAACATAGCAAGTATATAGATGATCTATCAATAAATTTAATGTAAACACAATTGTCATACCGAGACCTGTCAAAACCATGTGAGATCATAAAGAAATCAAAAGTTTTATACAATTGTCTTGGAGATTACTTTAAACAAATAAACAGTTTAAACTTGCACACAAAATCTTGTTTACCGGTCACTATGAACCCTTCTGATTGGTCCATGTATATTTCCTCCTCAAGCGCTTCGCTATACATCGGACCAAGCCTCCTGGCAACGGTCCTTACTTCACTCCATTGTTAGCCTTCTTACTAAATTTTGATCAAAATATAACATCTTTGGTGCAAACATTAACGTTTCAAAATCCGATGCACTAGCGTCGTTGTGCTCCTCTGGTCGATTTGGAAGGCGCGTAAAGATCTCATCTTCAACAGCAAGAGATGCAATCCCGTGCCCTGTCATCTCTTGTAAACTCTAAAACCGCTTGTACCCCTGATGCATGTAAAATGCATACATGAACTTTGTAGTTTATTGACACATGTTCCCATGTATTTACATCTTATAGAATGTTATATCCATGTTTACATTGATTTTAGGGATTTGCTAAACAATCCCCCTCCTTTTGTTCTAACTCTGCAGGACAGAAAAACCCTCTTTTGTGTATTTTTATCTTTCAAGGACCTAAACAAAGTCAAATGTACCAGAGATTTTTCGAGGGTTATTTTTTCACGAAGAGAAGCAGTTGGTGCACCAGGAGGTCACCAGGGGCCTCATGGGCAAGAAAAAAGGCCCAGTGGCACGGGCCCACTTAGTGGTCATGCCACGACTCTCGTTCGGGCCTCATTCCTCGGATGCCGTCGATTCCACCACCAGTCTCTTTGTCTTGACTTAAAACCTTTTATAAAAAGGGTTCCTGATGCAATCTTAAAACAAATAGAGGCGGAGATAAAAACACCAAAACAAAGAGTTTGCAGGCTGCCACCGGCGGAGATTGAGGGGGAGGGGGCAACCACCGAAATCACCTTCGGTTTCCTGCACCCCCCTCTGGCATGGTCATAATCAACATCTATAGCGACATCCTCTTCATCCCTCTGCTTTGATCTCTTGGCAAACATGATGTGTGATGCAATCTATTTTTCTCAATGATCTATTGTATCTTTATGTCTATGTTTGAGTAGTGATCTATTCATGGCAATTGTGAAATAGTTCGTTGTTGGTTGCATACAAGTATATGTTATCTTCTACGATGGTCTTATGTACTAATATATGAATGCACACATATGTTGGGGGATGCATAAGGTCGTCACCATTGCATGTTGATAGGAGGAGGGACCCGAAGATTGACAGAAACCGTCTCCCAAGTCTTAAATATACATGCTATGTTAATCCATGGTTAACTAACGAATGGATAAGTTATGGGGACCTTGAAACTTACAATGCTGATTGGACTCTATTTCTTAATAACTCTCCTGATTGCTCTTAACCAGCCTTGGGATCAATCACTAGTGGTGTATTTGCACAGTAACTTGGTTGCACCTATTTATGGATCCTCTCTAAAAGAAACAATAAAAAAGACTATCCATATGCTTCACTAACTGTGGTAACCAAACAAATAAAATAACAATTTGCCTAAACACTTGCTCCCTTGAGTTACATGCTGCTACTTTTACTTGCGGTTACTTTACTTGCTTGCAATAGTTTACATCCTGTTATTATTTTTAGCACTTCATCGTTTTCTAGTTAGAAGTAAAAAGTACCTTACACCTCTAGTTCATTGCCTTGCATAGAAGGCTGTATAAGTGGGTTATAGATCTTTAGAGAATAGATAGTTTTACTTTAGCTTCTCATGGGTTTGACACACAAATACTTATCGAATTGTACTACAATGGTTCTCTGCCCTTGGAGATTATCATCCCCTCCCCTAAACTATGAAAAGATGGATAAACACATCTGGTATATCAAGAATTGGGAGTAATCCCCCTTTCTAAAAAAAACATTTTGGGTCGATTTAGAAAGAGTACATAGAGCTTGAATAAATAAAATTTGTAAATAGTAGAGAAAAAATTATAAAGAGCAGAGTATGTGGAGTTTGACTTTGCACAACACATCCAAAACCTTTAAAACTATGGGGTATTGTAAGACGTTTTAGTTGCTCTTACCCAATTAGTTTGCTTTGTTTTAATTAGCTATAAAAGTGGTGACTATACTTATATCTTCTTCACAATAATGTATTACTCCTCCATCTGTTTCTAAATATACTAGATTGACTTGCTGATACGTCCAATTTGCATCACCATTCTATATCATAATTTGCCTCTATTCATTGATATATTTCATATTAAGAGGTGTTACTTATGCCTTTTCATCTGCTTTTGCATGTCGGATGATTCTTGGAGGATGAACTGCCGGAGTCAGGATTCTGATGGAAAAAGAGGAGTTTTGATGCAACTTCGCGAAGATCAGAAAAATACCAGAAAAATATTGGAAAATTATATTTTCCAAGAAGTCGAAGGAAGCCAGAAGGGGAGGCGGAGATGGGCCACAGGGGGCCCACACCCCCAGGCACGAGCCACCCCTAGCCGCGCCTACAGGGGGTGTGGCCCACCTGGCCAGCCTCCAACTCCGCCATCTTGCCTATATCTTCCCCTCGGAACCCTAAAACAGGAGGAGCAACCACAGAAAGATTCCGCCGCCTCTACGGGACAGAAAACACCGAGAGAGAAAGAGCTCTCCAGCAGACAGATTTCTACCGGGGAAATTCCTTCCCGGAGAGGGGAGATCATCGCCATCAACACCATCATCAAGCTAGACTTCATCGGGATCATCATCATCCACAGCATCATCTCCACCAGCACCATCATCACCACTCCATCCCGCTGTAACAATCATGTCGAATACTTGCATAGTTCTTAGAGGAAACTTTCTCGGTGTTGATTACTATTGTAGTTGATGCTTGTGAGTGGAACCATTGGATTATTGTTTATGTTCAGATTGTTATTCATCACCATATCATCTTTGATCTCTATCCATATGATGTCTTGTGAGTAGTTCGTTTAGTTCTTGAGGACATGGGAGAAGTCATGTTGTTAGTAGTGGATTTGTGTTGAGATATTATTCAATGGTTTAGTATTTAAGTTGTGGTGCTATTCTTCTAGTGGTGTCATGTGAACGTCGACTACATGATACTTCACCATTTATGGGACTAGGAGAATGCATTGTGTATTTGGCTACTAATTGTGGGGTTGCCGGAGTGACGGAAATCCGAACCCCCTTTAGGAAACCATTGCATAAGGGAGGAATGATCTCAGAGTTTAAGGTTGTGGTTAGGTTTATATCTTAATTACTTTCATGTAGTTGCAGATGCTTGCAGGGGGTTTAATCACAATTATGTATTAGTCCAAGTAAGGTCGGTACATTAGCACAGGTTCACCCACACAACACTTACAACACCAAAGAAGGTTACTCAGCTATCTGAAGCGAAAGCACTTGACAAAATTCCCATGTGTCCTCAAGAACGTTTGGTCCATATAAGTATTTCCACTGGATTGTCCTTTGCTAAGAAAGGATTGGGCCACTTGCTGCATTTGTTTGTTGTCTTTATTACTTGCACTTTATTTCTTTGCTTTCTCAGAAAACCCCTAAAAATCCGTTTGCTAAGTATTTACAAAGATTTCCTGCTCCATACCACTAGTCAGCACCTTCCGCTCCTCGTTGGGATCGACACTCCTATTTATCGAAAGTAGTACGATACACCCCTATACTTGTGGGTCATCAAGACTATTTTCTAGCAACGTTGCCAGGGAGTGAAGCGCTATTGAAGAGTGGAACTGGTAAAGGAAACTTCTATTGAGAGTATTGCTTTTTATTTCTGTTTGTTACTTTGTTTCCAATATGGATGACCCACTTGGTTTTATGTTTTGGAAAACTACTACCACTTTTAGGGTAGTAGATGAACCACCACCTGTTGAGATAGATCCTTTTAAGATACCTACAAGTATTGTTGACCGTGTTATGGATAATTATTATTTAGGGGATGGAACTTTCCATCCTATTGATCATTTGATTTTTATCCATGAATTATGCGTGTTGTTTAAGTGTGCAGGTATCACAACTGAACAGGTGAAGAAGAAGTTACTCTCTATATCCTTGAAAGGGAGAGCTGAAGAATGGTATAAGCTGCTGAAGAATGGGCAATCCATGGAATGGGAGGAAATAGTACCCCTCTTTTATTCTAAATTCTATCCTTCTAGTGAAATTCATAAGGATAGGAATCTGATATATAACTTTTTTCCTCGTGATGGAGAGAGTACAGCTCAAGCTTGGGGGAGATTGAAGTTACTAATTCTTAAATGTCCTATTCATGAAATCCCTAACAATATTATTATCAATAAATTTTATGCTAGGCTTTCTCTTCATGATAAATATTTACTAGATGCTTCTTGTGCTGGATCATTCACACATATGAAGGAAGAATCTAAATGGGATCTCCTAGACCGTATTCAAGAGAACACTGAAGCTTCGGAGAATGACAAAGGAAGAAATTCAGGTATAAACTATGATTATAAATGCATTAAGTCTTTTATGGGAACTGATGACTTCCGTGATATTATTAATGAGTATGGTCTTGATTCCCAAAGTATTGCCAACTGTTTCAAGGATTTTGCCTCCTACATATAAATTCCTAAAAATAAGTGGAATAAGTACCATGTACCTTATAAAGATGCTTTTAGTCATGTCCCTATTAGAAGTACTGAAGTTTGTATTATTGATTATATTTTGCCTAAACCTTATGTTGATAAAATACCTTTCCCAGCTAGGGTAATGGAGTATTCTATGATGATTAGTGCGAATAACAAAAGTACAAAGAAAACTGTGGAACTTGATGAGCAGATAAAAATAAACCTGTAGTAGCTATTATGAAAGACCCTGACACTAGAAATATAGGGGATGAACATATTGTCTTCAGTGAAGACGCTTCTAATATTATTTCTCATCCTAGTAAAGCTAGAAAAGCTAGTGTCCCTATGATTTCTGTTAAAATTGGTGATCATTGCTACTATGGTTTATGTGATATTGGTGCTAGTTCTAGTGCTATTCCTTATGAGTTTTACAGGGAAATTATGCATTAAATTGGTCCTTGTGAGCTTGAGGACATTGATGTGGTTATTCACCTTGCTAATAAGGAAACCATTTGCCCTATTGGTATTGTAAGAGATATGGAGGTTCTCTGCGATAAGATTAAGTATCCTGCTGATTTTCTAGTGCTTAATTCAGCAGCTAGCAAAACTTGTCCTATCATTTTTGGTAGACCCTTCTTGAGCACTTGTGGAGCTATTATAGACTGTAAAAAGGAAAACATTTTAACTAAGTTTGATGGAGATTCTTATGAGTTTAATTTTTCCAAATTTGCTAAAGCTCCTTGTGAAAATAGCTTGCCTAATAAAGATTTCAGGATGGAACAACTTGCTTCTATTGATCCAGTTTATGACCTTGGACCTCCTTTTGATTATCGTAAGTATGTTCATTTTGATGATAGATTTGTTTCCTGTGACAGTTATATTGTCAACTTTATGAGAGAGGGAAACACGATTTTATGCATCTCCATAATGTTAAGTTTTCCAGTTTTATGTTGAAAGCTTTGAAGTTGCATTTGTTTTGTCTTCCTTTGCTAGTGGCTTTTTGTTTCAACAATTTCTTTTCTCATGATACCCCCATGCATAGGAAGTGGGTTAGACTCAAATGTGTTGGTTATTTGTTTCTTGATGCTCTCTTTCACTTCAGATATTTATCTCCTATGTGAGCATCTTTGAAACTATCAAGCCTAACTTAAAGGCATTAAAGAAAAGTACTTCTTGGGAGATAACCCAATAGTTTTGTTGAGTCTTGGAAGTTATTACCTCAGTAATAACCGCGCCTTATCCTTTTTGTTTTGGTTTTTGTGTCAAGATCAACTACTTTTGAGAAGTAGAGGAGTTGTGAAAAGTGGCTGTCCTGGGACATATTTTTATGCTGCATTGTAAAAATTCGTGAAGGAGCTCAGTACTTCGGATGGAGCTGTATTTTTCTGTGCTTGTTCTCCAAGTTGTTACCCAACTTCCATTAGTTTTTCACTTTTTTGATTGGAGCAACAGAAGGTTTTCAAAAAAATCAATCTTTATCTGCTGGTCTGTTTTGACAGATTTCTGCCATCATTTGCATTTACCTCTTATATTGATTCCCTTCCAGATTCTTTTGGGTTTTTGGAAAGGAGTTGCTACAGTAGCTTTTGTTTTGGTGGTTTTCAGTTGAAGTGTGTACCTAAAGGTTTATTGTTTTTGCTTACACTAATGTCGCCATAGAGGTTTGGGTGAGAACTTGTAGGAAAAGGAATTTTCAGGAGATGGAGAAAAGGAATCTACAGAGTTCGTTTTTGATTAGGTAAAAGTGGTGAAAACAGAAGGTTCATGAAAACCCTATCTCTTTATATTTTTGATCTTTTTATTACATACGGAAGGTTATGAGACGAAACAGAGGAGGAAATGGAGCCCGGGGTGGCCACACCCACCCCAGGTGCGGGCCCTAGCTGGCCGCGCCTGGAGGGGGTGTGAGCCCCCTGAGCTCCATCTCCGCCTCGTTTTCACACCAGTACCTTCCTTATGCTTTGAAACTTCGTAATATATAACCCCCCCCCCCCCCCGGATCCCCCGAGGTTCCTGCATCGTGTTCTCGTCGTGTTTTTGTTTTGATCTGTTTCTGTCAGGGAATCTTCTCAAGTTTAGAGCACCATGGTCTCCGCCAACGACGAAGGCAAGGCACCCGAGGATGATGATCCTCAAAACCCCAAGGAGGAGGAGATTTTGGTAGGGGATGAAGAAGACATGGAGGAGGACGAGCATCCGGGAACCCGCGGTACCGTCGCAAGCATTGGAGTGGTGGAAAATCCTACCAAGCTTAGGAGGACAGCACGGATGTCTACAGGAGGGAGAACTCCGCGTCATATCCTCGCTCCACGGTCACTTCCTCCACGTACCAAGTATCCCTTACATACTCTTATACATGAGCAACAATACCAATAGGTGCCCCAAGGGAACGTACCCTCAGATTGGGATCTGCCTTGCTCTAACCATGCAGGGAAGGAACATACTAAGGAGGAAGAGTGGGGAAAGAATAACAAGGACTGTGATTCTCGGTCCTATATGATCATGAACCGCATTGAGCAAAATTCGGAGTTGATTCGTACTCTGATTTTCGAGTTTGAGGATTTGAGGAAACTTATTGAAGAGCTTATCAAAATAACACCCCCACCACCGAAGGAGTAATTCATTGACACGTCGAGAACGTATCTATAATTTTTGATGCTCCATGCTTGTTTAGTATCTACTTTGCTTTACTTGTCTACACTTTGAGGTGCTTTTTACATGTTTTCTGGTACTAACCTATTAGCAGGTTGCAACAGTGCCAGATGCCTGTTTTCTGCTGTTTTTGGTTTCAGAAAAGTTAGTAAAGAAATATTCTTGGAATTGGACGGGACAAACGTCAAAGTCAATTACTTTCCGTGAGGAACAAGAAGTCCATAAGGAGCCGGAGAGGCCGGCCAGGGCATCTAGACCCCCTAGGCGCGGCCAGGGGTGGGCCCGTGCCTGGGTAGAGTTTGGCCCCCCTGGTCGCCTCCTCGGCCTCCCCCTTTGCCTATAAGAAGCCCCCGATGTAGAAACCCTAAGCACCCAATCAAATATCCACGAAACTGTCTGTAGCCGCCGCCACCATCATCCCTAGATTGGGCGGATCTTAAGTTCTTCCCGGCACCCTGCCGGAGGGGAGATCATCCCGGAGGCCTTCTCTCCGGTATGATGCGTGAGTAGTTCCACCTTGGACTATGGGTCCATGTAGTATCTAGATGGTTGTATCTCCTCCTTTGTGCTTTCATGTATAGATCTTGTGAGCTCCGTTCATGATCAAGATCTAATCTATTTGTAATCATGCATGTTGTTTTTGCGGGGATCCAATGGATATTGAGATTATTATGTTGGTTTGATCAATGGTTTTGTATTTATGATTCTATCATGTCTGTGTTGTTTATGATCTTGCATTCTCTCCGTTATTAGTAGCTATCTTGGCCAAGTAGTTGCTAGTGACTCCAAGAGGGGGTATTTATGCTCGATAGTGGGTTCATGCCTCTAGTTTCCAAGGGAAGTGACAATAATCTCTTCGGTTGTAGACGTGTTGTTGCTACTAGGGAGAAAACAACGGTCTCTTGTTCCTGCAAGGCATCTTGGTGTGGCAGGTATCGCGGCGACGACGGACGGCGGGCGTAGCGCCAACGAGCAACTTGCTCGTCGTCGTCAAAGACGACGACGCGACGGAGTAGGCCGAACCGGTACGGGCTGCGGGAGGGCCGTGCTTGGGCCTATCTGGGCCGCGGTCTACTGCGTAGGTGGCAGGGAAAGGAGGAAGAGGAGCTGGGGCAGCCTGGGATGCGGCCTGGTTGGGCTTTGGCTCTATTTTTTTGTCAAAACAGTTTTCCTTTTCTATTTTGATTTCTGTTTGTAAGTTCAAACTCAAATACTGTTTTGAACATTTCAAAAGCACCAGAGACTTTGCAAAAGTGTATAAAATATTGAGGGGACCCTTTTATTCAGTTTGGGCTCCACTATTTTTGTGATTTTCCAGAATTTCAAAACCATTTGAATGCTTTTCAAAGAGAGGGGGGAAGGAAGCTAGGGTTTAGGGTTTGCTTTTAATTAAACACACTTGAGCTTATGCATACATTTTATTGACTTAAATAGATGCATGCAATGCTTAGGTACTAATTACATATATACAAACTTGGGCTGTTACAAAGAATTTATTGCCTTCAAGGGTGCATTTGAACTTGCCAGTTTGCTTGAAAATACTGATGATGCACCTTATGAATATGAGGTTTATGAGATACTTAAATTTTGCTTTGACAACTACAAGGAAGAAAATGGCTATATTACTGAATATTTTAATAGGTGTTTTCCACAAATAGAAGAGACTAATGCCTTGCAGGAGCCTATGAAAGAAGAAACTGTTGAATCTGGAAGCTCTTTAGATGAAAAAGAGGAGGAGAGTGATGAGCAAAAGGAGGAAGAATGGATTATCTATCCATGCCTACCTTCTAATGAGAGTAACTCTTTATCTTTTACATTATTTGATTGTCCCCCATGCTTACCAAAGGAGGATGAATGTTATGTTTCTATGGATCCTTTTGAAATATCTACTTTGGGTAAAACATGTGAAGGTTTTAGTCCCACTATTTTTGAGCTTGATAGAAATTATGTGTTTGTAGATCATGAAAAGCCTGCTTTATGTGATAGTTATATTGTTGAGTTTATGCATGATGCTACTGAAAGTTATTATAAGAGAGTGAAACATGGTTTTATGCATCTAAGTAGTGTCTATACTTATATCTTGTTGTTATTAACGTATTACTCCTCCGTCCATTTTCAATATAAAATATTTTCACAAGCTAGTTTGACTTACCAAAATAGTTTATATTTAGAGACAAGGGGAATTTTTGTTTATAAAAAGGTGCGACGACTTATTCTCACTGGACTGAACATTAATTTACTTCCTAGTGATGTTATCATGTCTAAGTTGCAATTCATGTTTCAACTCATGACTAGCATGAAACGACACGAATCTAGTGGTTCAATCGTATTTTTCCGCTCACAGCCCTATTTGCATCTGAAAAAGTCTTAATGATGTCTACTACAACAAGCTCTACTATAACAAGCTTTCTCCGACTCCAGTAATGCAGAGGCGAGAATGTCGGTGCGCCTTGGACTCGTGCTAGTGTCAGTAGTCGTCGCTAGGTGGTCCATGATGTATTTATAATTTTTATTACTTTTAAGACTCTTTATACTATTCTTGAGGAATTACTAATAAAATGGTGAAATTTTGCAAATCAAAAAAACTTGCAACTCATATCCTGGCAAAAAAAAAAAAAATCTTGCACCTCATATGTGCATACAGTAGTACTTGATTGAGCACTCAGTTAATTATGGACTATTCCCTTAAAAAAAGTACAAGATTAGCTGCATTCGTGGTGGCTGCTGAGCGCTCCTATACGCATCTATACTAGTGATGCGTTAAATGCGTGGCGCAGGATGGATGGAATGGAGGCTACTGACAACATGTTGGCCGTTGGCTTTGACAAGTTAGCAGCGCACGAGACGAGGATGATTTGCTCTTGCTGGGTTCGACATTGACGTGGACGTGCATGGCCCTGGGGCGCCGCTACATCATCCATCCATGCATGGCATATCATGGCCGGCCCTGCTTTTTGACTTACATTCGCTCTGCCCGTTTTTCTTTACGCATGTTCCCATCCCATCCATCACGCCTCTTGTTTGCTTGCTCCGGTTCCCCGGACTGTTTCTGGCCGTTGCTGCGTGACAGTTGGCCAGATGGTCCACAACGACGCACGGCACCTCATCATTATCGCGACTCACTTTGTTCCGTGTCGACTTCGTCTTCCTTTTGGATTACTTGCTCCATTTGTTGTTCAGTTTGTTTGGTTATATTGCAAGTGGAGGCTGACCTTCCCGGCCGGTTACTATCCATAACCATCGTGTAGAACCTTCCACGCTCGAACCAGTAATATCATCTTGTCAAGCTTTATGCACTAACCAATGCAGCCAAAATCCGGTGATGGAAAGAAGTCGATCATCACTCTGACTTGACACCTCTCACGTGTGACGAACGGAGAGAAGTCAGCACGTGCAATCGGAAGAGAGCGACGGCGCGCGAAACTCACGTATGACTCAAGAGGCCTATACGTGGACACAGAGGGGTCAACAGCAATTTTAGGATAAATTGCGAAAGTCGGGACTTAAACTCGAGACCTTAGGCTCTGATACCATGTCAAGCTTCATGCACTAATCAACGCAACCAAAAGTCCGAACTGATAAAAAAGGCTAGTGCAATCCACTTATACACTTCAACATATCTCAGTTATGGATTATAGATCTCGGTAACGTACTTACTTAGCCGTCACTCTGCCGAATTAACAAAGGTAGGCCGGAGTAGTAGCTGACATGACCGGCTTAGTTTTTCAACCGAATGGCTAGCTCAGAACCTTCGCGATCGCGAGTAAGCATTGACCAATCTACTTATGTAGTAACCACTGTAATATTGTTGCTGACATTACTTTTTTGTCCAACCGATGTAAGAACGTGGTCCAAAAAGATAACGCCCACTACCGGAAAAACCATCTTCGGTTCGATCAAAACAAGCTCAGCAGTTCCGGCCTGGCAGCCCGCGCTAGTGGGAGCACTAGTCCCGGGCCGTGAGGCCTCTAACAACTAGAAACGGCCGTAGTGACTAGTCCCGGGCCGGACCAGGTCACTAGTCCCGGTCTGTAATACGGCCCGGGACTAATAACCTGGAGCAGGCCAGCTGGTCCTTTCGTGGACTATTAGTCCCGGGTCGTATCACGGCCCGGGACTAGTTGTCCACGACTATATAATCTGCCTCCTGTCCTGCTGCCCTAAAGCATATGGTGGCCATTTTTCTCAAAGAAGAAAGAGAGTTCATGCCATTTTTTTCTCAAGATTTGTCAAGATTTAGTTTGCAACACCTAAATCCAAAGCTTTAAAAGGTTAGAACTTCATTCTTTCATCTCTTATTGCTACTTTAGCTCTATAATGCTCTAGAAGTATAGAGATATGGATCAAATGCATGCATGCTCTAGAAGTAGCTAGAAGGATTTTGATATATATGTGTAACAAATTTTGATTAGACACATAGTTACTGAAAATTGAAATGTGTAATTTTAGAGTTTCAGAGCTTAGAATGGAATGAGGTTTTCACTGATAGAACAATAATAAAAAACTCCACATTTATCATGTTGATTGTTTTCTGCAATTCACAAATTGGTGCATGTAAATTTTTTAAAATTCAAAATTAATGCTCTAGAAGCTCTCAATATAACTTGTAATAATTTTATCATGTTGTGTAATGGTTTTTGATATACTTTTACTATAATGCAGATGGTCCGGGAATGGATGTATGCAGTCTTGACCGGCCTCTGGCGAGTTCATTAATGGCGTGCATGAATTCATCCGTGTTGCTGATGCAAACAAGAGCAATGGTTTTATATTCTGTCCATGTAATGGATGTAGGAATCAGAAGGATTAATCTGACTCAAAAACCCTTCACAGCCACCTGCTGAAGTCCGGCTTCATGCCCAGTTATAATTGTTGGACCAAGTATGGAGAGAGAGGGGTTATAATGAAAGACAATGAAGAAGAGGAGGAGGATGACAACTATCATGGTTTCCCTGAGTACGGAGATACTTCCATTGGGGATGCTGAAGGGGAGGATGAAGAAGAGACACATGATGAACCCGCTGATGATCTTGGTCGGACCATTGCCGATGTATGAAGAGATTATGAAACTGAAAAGGATAGGGAGAAGTTCAATCACATGTTAGAGGATCACAAAAAGTTGTTATACCCAAATTGCGAAAATGGTCTGAAAAAGCCGGGCAGCACACTGGAATTGCTGCGATGGAAGGCTGAGTGTGCTATACCTGACTCCTCATTTGAAAAGTTGCTGAAAGTTGCTTCCAAAAGATAACTTATTGCCCGCCAGTGCGTACGAAGCAAAAAAGGTTGTCTGCCCTCTAGGTTTAGAGGTTCAGAAGATACATGCATGCCCTAATGACTGCATCCTCTACTGCGGTGAGGAGTATGAGAATTTGGATGCATGCCCGGTATGCACTTCACTTCGGTATAAGATTAGACGAGATGACCCTGGTGACGTTGAGGGCGAGCCCCCCGGAAGAGGGTTCCTGCCAAGGTGATGTGGTATGCTCATATAATACCACGATTGAAACGCTTATTCAGAAACAAAGAGCACGCCAAGTTGTTGCGATGGCATAAAGAGGAACGTAAGTCAGACGGGATGTTGAGACACCCCGTGATAGGTCATAATGGAGAAAAATCGATAGAAAGTACCCGGACTTTGCGGATACGCAAGGAGTTTAAGGTTTGGTCTAAATACAGATGGCACGAATCCCTTTGGGGGAGCGAGCTCCGATCAAAGACCGCCCGTGACTTTATGCATCTATAACCTTCCTCCTTGGTTGTGCATGAAGCGAAAGTTCATTATGATGCCAGTGTTGATCTAAGGTCCGAAGCAACCCGGCAATGACATTGATGTGTACCTAAGGCCATTAGTGGAAGAACTTTTACAGTTGTGGCACGAACCCGGGATACGCGTGTGGGATGAGCACAAGCAGGAAGAATTTAACCTCCGAGCATTGCTTTTCGTAACAATCAATGATTGACCTGCTCTTAGTAACCTTTCAGGACAGTCAAACAAGGGATACAATGCATGCACACACTGTTTAGATGAGACTAAAAGTATATATTTGGAACATTGTAAGAAGAATGTATACAATGAGCATCGTCGATTTCTTTTGGCCAAGCATCCCTTAAAAAGAAAGGCAAGCATTTCAACGGTTTGGCATGTCACCAGACGAAGCCTAAGGAGCATACTGGTGCTGATATATTTGATATGGTCAAAGATTTGGATCAACTGGTAACCTTTGGAAAGGGTCCTGGAGGAAAATCTGTTCCGAAGGACGCTAAAGGACACGCACCCATGTGGAAGAAGAAATCTATATTTTGGGAGCTACCATATTGGAAATTCTTAGAGGACCGCTCTGCAATCGATGTGATGCATGTGACAAAGAATCTTTGCGTGAACCTGCTAGGCTTCTTGGGCGTGTATGGGAAGACAAAAGATACACCGGAAGCACGAAAGGACCATCAACGTATAAAATACCCAGATGGCCTGCATCCAGAATGGTTTCAAGGTCATGCCAGCTACGCTCTTACCAAACAAGAGAAGGAAATATTTTTTGAATGCCTAAGCAGTATTAAGGTCCCGTCGCTTCTAAATGAATATAAAGGGAATAATAAATATGGCAGAAAAAAGTTCCAAGACCTAAAGTCTCATGACTTCCACGTGATTATGACGCAAATGCTTCCGATTGCATTGGGGGGGCTTCTACCAGATAATGTTCGAGTACCCATTGTGAAGCTATGTGCATTTCTCAATGCAATCTCTCAGAAGATAATCAATCCTAAAGATCTACCACTTCTGAGAATGATGTGGTCCAATGTCTTGTCGATTTGAGTTGGTGTTCCCACCATCCTTCTTCAATATTATGGCCTTTTCTGGTTCACCTAGTCGAAGAGATTTCCATTCTCGGTCCTGTATTTCTACACAATATGTTTCCCTTTGAGAGGTTCATGGGAATCTTAAAGAAATATGTTCGTAACCGTGCTAGGCCAGAAGGAAGCATCTCCAAGGGCTATGGAACAGAGGAGGTCATTGAATTTTATGTTGACTTCGTTCGTGACCTTAAGCCGATTAGTCTTTCTCAATCGCGGTATGAGGGGAGACTGAGTGGAAAGGGTACTCTAGGAAGGAAATCAATAATATGTAGGGACGGACATTCTTACACCGAAGCACATTACACCGTTCTATAGAATTCTATCTTGGCAGCCCCATATATCGAGGAACACAAGAAAATCTTACGCTCCAACGACCCTGGAAAGCATGACTCTTGGGTTAGATATGAACACATGAAGAGTTTTGGCGGTTGGTTGCAACATCTCATCAAAAACAACACTCTTGGAGATCAGCTATACTTGTTGTCTATGTCACCATCTTCGACTATATCGACTTTCCAAGGGTACGAGATAAATGGGTATACATTTTACACGATAGCCCAAGATAAAAAGAGCACCAACCAAAACAGTGGTGTCCGCTTTGATGCAACACACAACAATGGGTCAAAGACCACATATTATGGGTACATAGAGGAGATATGGGAACTTGACTATGGACCTACTTTTAAGGTCCCCTTGTTTCAGTGCAAATGGGTCAAGCTGACAGGAGGAGGGGTTGAGGTAGACAAGAAATACGGAATGACATCGTTGGATCTCAACAATCTTGGGTACTTAGATGAACTATTCGTCCTAGCCAATGATGTGGCTCAGGTTTTCTATGTGAAGGACATGTCTACCAAACCTAGAAAAAGAAAAAATAAGAAAAAGAATACATTAGACGATGAGCCAAAGTGCCACATAGTTCTTTCAGTAAAAAGAAACATCGTGGGAGTGGAGGACAAGACAGACATGTCAGAAGATTGTGATAAGTTTCATGAAATTCCGCCCTTCGCGGTGAAGGATGACCCAAGCATCATGTTAATGAATGAAGATGCTCCATGGATACGACGGGATCAGAAAGGAACACACGCGAAGAAATGATATGTAATAATTGTAACATTTTATGAGTGAAGATGCTCCATGTGTCCATTTTTATAGTGTTGTCTGCAAACAATCTTGAGTGTGTTAGTCCCGTTTTGTGGCTGGACCGGGACTAAAGGAGGGCCTTTAGTCCCGATTCATACTTACCATTAAGATCTGATCTCCAAACGCGTGAGGTCACATATTAGGGAGTGCCTCTATGACCAGTTTCTCGGAGATGCCGGAGGACTGGGATCCGGCGGCATCTCCCTGAAACTGGCCGTAGTGGTGTCCCTGCTCTCGAAAACCATCTTGCAGCTTGTAACTTCTCTAACTAGATCAATACGCCTGGGAGCTAACTAATTTCACATATTAGGGAGTGCCTCTATGACCAGTTTCTCGGAGATGCCGGAGGACTGGGATGCGTAATCATCTCCCTGAAACTGGCCGTAGTGGTGTCCCTGCTCTCAAAAACCATCTTGGAGATGCCTCAAACTGGCTGGAGGACTGGACTCACAAGGATGCCTATTTATAGTACAAGCAGCTCGACATAATGTCGACACTCACGACATAATGTCGACACTCACCCCTATTATTAGTGCTGACTCATGTTTTGTCCCGGTTGGTGTCTCCAACCGGGACTAAAGGTTCATCTTTAGTCCCGGTTGGTGACACCATCCGGGACAAGGTACAAGCCGCACGACATAATGTCGACACTCACCCCTATTATTAGTGTTGCCTGGCCCAGTCTTCCGCAATCCCTTCAGTCGCGGTTGGTTTCTCCAACCGGGACTAAAGATGAACCCTCTCTTTATATAGGCATTTCCCTCTATTTATTAGGTAACACTCAAGACATTTATTAATATTAAAAACCGGGACAAACCGGGACTAGCTAACACTCAGGACTAAAGCCGCCCCTTTAGTCATAATCATGCCTAGTCCTATAGTACGCAGCTTCAGGGTCTTCTTCGTCATCGTCATCGTCACCTACCACTCCGGGGATCCTCAGCCCATCCATGGCATATACCGGGGCCATTCCAGCCTCGGATTCACGGCGGGCGGGGGAGGGGTCTCCTAGAAGAAGATGCCGCTACCGCCGCGCCGGTGTGGGGCCTTTTTGTGGCTCTGTGGAGGGTGGACTCGTGGGCACCGCAGGCGAGGATGGTCTCCCCCGGCGATGTAGCGCATCACTCTGATGATAGTACGGTTCGCCCACCATGCATTGACAGCCGTTGTGGTTCACTAGTGGCGCCATCACCCTCGTACTGTGAGCTCCCTTTCCGCCTATTAGTGAAGAAGGCATTCAGTGTCGTAGTTAGCCGGGATCCCACTGGGATCCATCCGCTGCTCGGCGTGAGCTCGTGGTAGAAGTGGTTTGTGATGGCTGCTGGCGTCATGAACCTTGAGGGACAGGAGGGGGGAACCCTCCCAGCCGAGATCTGGCAAGGGCAGCCGGTAGCAGCGGACAAGGGTAGTTGGAGGCGCACAGCGCCTCGGTCTCCTCGAGGGTCAGAATGGCCCAGTAGGCGTTGTCCATTGTTCTAAGAGAGGAAGGTGTGGATGTGTGGATAGCCATGGCGCTGTCGTGGGAATGACCACGGCAGATGCTGCAATCGGCAGCGAGTAGTAGAACATGGGGCAAGGGCGGCCAGCCATCTGCGGTGCGAGATGAGAGCGGAGACACAGGGTTTTACCCAGGTTCGGCCCCCCGGAGGGTAAAGACCTACTCCTGCTAGATTGTATTATGATGAGAGTACAATGGGGCGAGCTCAGCAGCTTGGCAGCGAGTCGCTTGGGTGGATGATGGAACGTCTCTTCTACATGCCCTCTAGGGAGGTTTATATAGACTCACCCCCCTAGGGTTTACAGATCTCAACCGAATCAGTTAAGGTTTCGGCAATCATTTAACCTAATCCGACTGGGCCTATCTACTCTTCTGGGCCTTCAGCTTCCAGTCGCTTGAATCTACGCCAGGTCTTGATCATCGCCGTCCTGAGCCCACTCGCCAGATTCTGGGCGGTCGGAACGCCCTCTGGTATACCCGTAGGCATATCCCATCGATGAGTCCCCGAGGCCGTCTGATTGGTCGCAGTGTTCGTTGGCGATCGAGTATACGGGTCCAATGCGACCTTGATCGGTCGAATCGGCGGCGGACTCTTGAATAAAGGAAAAAACCAGTTATTCTAGTCGCAATGATAGCGGTCAGTTGGGTTGCAGCTCGGCAAACGGGTCAGCGAATGTTCAGTCACTGTTGTAGTGATCGGGTCGGCGAGTCGAATGGATGAAGTTGGACCATCAGATGAGGTCAAACTAGCCGTTGGGGTAATCCAACGGTAACTTTGGCGTAATCACCGCGTAGTAACGGCTCCCGAAATTGGCGGGTAGCAACCTCTATATAAGGGAAATGGCAGGCGATCGGGAAAACACTCCTTCGTCTTTCCTCCAATTTCGCCCATCTCCGTTTTCCCCCGCATCACGATCCAATCGATCCAGAAAGCCTCGACCTCCGCGAACCTTTCAGCCAATGGCCCCCTCCACCGAACCATGGGGCAGGTCCAAGTGCACCAGGGCGCTACTGGCATCTTCGAGGAAGCCGGGATCCTGCGCGCCGGCAGGTAGCGCATCCCCGCGGCCGGAGAGGTGACTCCGGACCCGCGCGAGGGAGAATTTATTTGCTTCACCAGCCACCTGGAGCGGGGGCTGGGGTTTCCCACGTCTCTCTTCTTCCGGCGCTTCTGCGCCTTCTACGGAATCCAGCCGTCGGACCTGGGCCCGCACAACATTGAGCAGCTCGCCATTTTCGTGGCATTATGCGAGTGCTACCTGGGCTGCAGGCCCTACTTCCCCTTGTGGCAAGATCTGTTCCACGGGAGGATCTGTCGCGAAGAATCAGGCGGCCCAATGCTGGCTGTGGGTGGCCTGACGTTTCAGTTGAAGTCGAAGGCCTCCTTCTTCGACCTGATGCTGCCTGCCAAGGCGGCAAGCGAGTGGAAGAAGTCCTGGTTCTACGTCACCGAGGCTACTCCAGACGGCGAGGTAGCGATCCCAAGGTACTCCGCCGACCGGCCCGAACCGCGCCGACTCCAGGTCGGCAAGCTCCCACTAGACCAGCGGATGGTCGTGGACGAGATGCTTCAAACCATCCGCGGCCTGACAAAGAAGGGCCTCCAAACCATCAACTTGTAGAACTGCTGGCTCGGGCGGCGACTCGTTCCCTTGGCCCGCCGCGACCATTACATGTACGAGTACACGGGCAGTGAAGACTCGACAAAATCCTGCCTCGCCGAGTGGAAACTCGAAGACTACGTCCTGGCGCTAAAGAAGATCACCCAGGCAGCATATCTGGACGCGAAGGCTGGGGTCGCCCCCTACACCGCGAAGCATCCAGCTCCGATGGTAAGTCGTTGTTTTCAGTACCATTCGCAGTCACAGTTGATGCTTTCGCGGTTATATTGATATTGTCTCGTGCCTGCTGCAGTTATTCCAAGTGGTGGAAGGGTGGCTCCCACCCGCGGACGACGAGAACTCAAGCTCGTCCAGGACGGGGGCGAGTCGCCTCGTACCAAGGGCGGCGTCGGGAGCGACGCGAGTGATGACGACGACGATGACAAGCCCAGGGAAGACGCCGCCCCGATGGTTCGCAAAACTCGCGGGCAACATCAGCGCGAGCTCGAGGCGAGTAGAAGCCTCGGACGTCATGACGACGACGAGACGAGCTTCCAGAGAACACCTCGCATCGTGAGGCTACACCGTCGAAAAAGAAGAAGAAGAAGGAAGTGAAGGCTCCACCAAAGAGAAAGACGAAGCCGGCAAAACAGGCATCTCCGCCTCGTTCGGCGAGTAGTTCCGACGCCACCAGCTTGGCCAAGGATGAAGCGCCGTAGACGACAGCAGCACCGGATGCCGCTGCCGCCCTGGATGAGGTACCTCTAGCCTCGCTTCCACCCCTATTCGCCCCGGTCTCTGGGTTGGGGCCTTCTCCAGCCGCAGCAGCTTCACCTCCCAGGAGAGCTCCTGCCGACGTCGTCTCGGAGGCTCCTGTCGCGGCCTCGTCGTCAAAGAGGCCTTCCGTGTCTTGGGCACATGATGTTTTGGAGATGGGCCTCGATCGAATCGGGCCCCGCCGGAGAAGCCCAAGATCCGTATGGGACTGCGGTTCATACCAGTCGCCAAGTAAGTTTTGTCCATCTGCTTGTCTTTCGTTGTACTCGGACAATTTTGCTCATATCGTTGTTTCATAGGACTGGAGTTAAGAAGATCGGCCACCCTTCCGTGGCCAAGGTGCCACCAGTCGTCGCCGAAGAGGACACCTCATGGAAGAGGAAAGCTGATGAGGTCTCTGCCCCCGCAGACAGTGCTAAGAAGGCCAAGGGCGACGATGTCGTCATGGTCTCTGACAACACGACGGTTGCTCCGAGTGATCCTCCGACTGCGATGGAGGTGGCCATGAAGACCAAGGAGGATGTTTCCTCGCCTGGAATGGCCGAGCCAGCTCCTAGTGGTGCTGGAGCATCCGCCGCGACCTTCCCCCGCTTTATGGCCAAGGCGGCTACAGCGAGTGGTATAGCGCCATCGAGCCGCACGCCTGGGGTCGTCGAAACGGAGGTCGAGAAGCGTCGCAGACACACTCCAGCTCTTCTCGCATCTGTGGACGCGCTACAGCTCCATGGCATGCTGGGCGCAGCCATCCAGGTGTATCCAGTCCCCGAGGATCGGGCCACTGAATTTCAGTGGTCAGATTCTTTTGGTGTTTGTTTTTATTTGTAGCACCCAGTCCCCGAGTGCCTAGTCGCTGAATTTCAGCGGTTGGGCACTTAGGATTTTTGATCTCCAGTCCCCGAGTGTCTAGTCGCTGAATTTCAGCGGGTGGGCACTTAGGATTTTTGATCTCCTCCGAGTGTCGATCGCTGAATTTCAGCGGGTGGGCACTTAGGATTCCATTGTTGTTAACTGTTTGATTTGTGTGCAGGGCTTGCAGCGTGAGTCAGCCGATCGGCTTGCTGCGAAGTGTCGCACGGAGAAGGAACTTGTTGCCGTCCAAGAAACGAATAAGGGACTCCAGGCGATCACTGCCAAGGCATAGGAGGTCCGCCAGGGCCTTGTCCCGGCGAGTGAACTGACGGCGGCTCAGTCTGCGTTGAGTACGGCTGAGAAACGGATCGCTGATCTGGAGCGCGAGCTCAAGGAAGCGAGAGCGGAGGCGAGTGCGGCAGATGGGCGAGCAAAAGCTGCTGTTACGGCTGCCGCTGAAGAGCGAAAGGTCTCTGACGCCCTCGTTATTGGGCTGCAGAATGACTTCTCCTCGCGTCAAAGCTTCATCGCGGGCCTCTGCCATTCTTTAATTGGTAAACTTCCTGCCTCTGCCTGTAGTAGATGCATTATGTAATCTTTGTTGTACTCACTGCCGCCCTCTGCCCACAGGTCAGATTATCGACAGCTCGGAGGAGGCGCAGTCGTACGACGCGCGGCAGTGTGTGACCACTCTGGTCGACTCGGCCCTGTTGTCCGCGGCTTGCATTCGGGCGTATCTTCAGGAGATATCGCCTACGGAAGTGATTCCCAGCGACCTCGTCGAAGTATGGCGGTATCTGGAGAAGGCGTCGTCAGTCGTCGAGTTCATGACACGGTCGGCAACGGCACTTAGCCTTGGGCTTGCCCACTTCCCGGAGGACTTTGACCTTGACGACATGACGAGTGGTTACCCCTCGTCGACGGGCTCAGTGGAGATCGCCGAGGTGCTGAAGCTAACGGACCGGGCCACGGTATACTCCGACCGCGTCTAGGCGATGGGCGACCTCCTCCCTTATCAGGAGACGACTACCGCGCCCAACGTGTTGGGAATATGCCCTAGAGGCAATCATGTATGATGAGATTTCGCATTGTATTCATAAAGATATTTAAGTAGTCCTTGTATAAACATCTGATGTGTATCATTGAATATGTGATTCGGTTGTGGAACTATGCATTCATGTTGTTTGTACTAAATATCCTTGGTCATTGAGGTTGTGTTGGACACACAACTTAGATCAATGTGAAAGTTGGCTTGATGACTCGGTTCCACTTGTCATGGGCATGGAGATGCTATTCCAACTTACACAGACTCAGCTAAAGCGTTTAGCGAGTCGGATTGGCCCATATTGAGGTACAACGAACAAGTTGTCATTTGTATATCTCAATCAATGTAATACTTAAACCTGAGGTTATTGCACAGTCCGAGTTGAGGATCACCAACTTAGGTTCTGTCAAACGCTGATCTGTAACTGGGCAGTTATAAAGGCAGAGTTCGGGTCGACTGAGAATCAAGCTGTGTGATGTGAATAACCAAGATGGGATTTTGCCCCTCCACTCGGAGAGATATTCTCTGGGCCCTCTCGTGAGATATGATTCGGAAAGCATGGCCATGCACGACTCGGTTAAGTGTTAACCGAGGCGATCGACTAAGAGTTAGTCGGGTGAATCACTTATCTCGGATCGAGAAGATAGTCGGACTATTTAAGGGATGACAATTATTCGCCTATAGTCTAACAAGGTATATCGTGAGGCAAAAGGGACTCGGACGTAAGTCGCATTGGAAAGGCAAGTCGTCATGACTCTTTGGTACTTGGGAGTCGGCACGTTCTGCTAGGAGCCGCTACCTACTGATCGATTGAGAGTCGGACTCCAATCGTGTCCAAGTAGCCATGAGCCTACGGGGTCACACACTTAAGAGCGGGAGCATGTTCGGATTGGATCTGAACCTGTAATCTGATTGGGTTGGACCTAAACCGGATTAGGACTGAGTTAGTGAGTTGGACTCACAGTGACTAGTCTTATATGGGCTTTAGTGAATGGGTCACGCGAGCAGAGCCCACGTTCACTCCCTATATATAGTGGAGCACCTAACCCAAAAAGGTTAATCGTTGTTCGGTTAGGTCATTCCATGTGTTGGAAACCCTAGCTCCACAGAGTCCGCCGTCAGTGAACCTAGCGATTCATTGCCGGCGCTCCTCCTTGTACGTGCAGATACCAGAAGAGGTGCTGTGCGATCAGCACCAGGACGATCGGATCGTGAGGACTGCACTCCATCAACTGACGCGCTTCATTAGTAATCCTCAACTGCGCGTCTAGTGGTAAAGCTCGTGGCCTTCTACCTCAGCTAGATCTTGGGATCACCACGTTAGAGGAAAAGTTTTGTTTTATCTCTGCGTGGCCCAACAGTGGTATCAGAGTGATATCTTCTGGTTTTAGGCTCGAGATCTCGCATATGTGATATGCGGTAGGATGTAAATGAGATCTATATGTTGTTTTGGTGGTCGATTTATGAGATAGATCAGTTTTGTACGAGGTTGATTGGATCAACTGTACTCGGGGAATGGTAGATCTGATTTCCGTAATCATACTGCTGAGGTCGTGGAACGACATACCCCTACCGGTCGGCTTCCGCCATCGGGGTAGACTGTGACACGTAAATCCAGAAGCGGTGATCAAAGATCAAAGAGTTTGATCGAATCGGAACGATGGTCGGAATCCATGTTCGGATCGTAGATGAGATCTACGTTTTCGGAAAGCCCGCACCTGCGAGGGGCGCTGCGCCTTCCATCCCCGCCCGCTATCCGGCTAGCGGGACCGCCGGCTTCGCCCTGTTGTAGCGCCTTAGATGTCGTTGCGAGTTTCACAACGCCGGTAGATATTGTATCTATGCATAACTTGTTTTTGCAGGAAGTTGTGAATGGTATGGTTCATGTGCATGTGATGTATGTGTGTAATCCATACGTGATCTGCGAATCACGGTTTTTGTCAGCCGGCTGGAGCCTAGGTGCTGTCATTTTATTGTATAACGACTTGCGTGTCGGATTCTCTATGTAATTTACTTTACTAAGCTAGTGTAGCTGATTGGAGAACCAGGAAGGCATGCAAGGCATTGTACATGTCGGCGACATGGAGTAAGAAGGCAAGTGACAAGAGTTGGCACGATTCGGATTACAGGCTTTGTGGAGATGGAGATCGCCATGAAGAGAGCCATACCATTTCACATTATAAATTCTTTGTTTTGTGTTATTGTTATGTCTCAGTTTTACCTCTATTAGATAGTCGGTAAAATTTAATGCCTCAAAGAAGGTCTAGTCGGTTTTCCATGATGTTTGCACCATCACAAGTCGGACATTTTTGGTAGTGGGCTCATAAAATTGAGGTGCTGCCAATTCTTTCCGACTAGGTGGGTTCGAGTCGGACTCTTACTGCGGAAACACTTGGTAAGCTAGACGGGCCTATCACAACGGTTGTGGGACTCGGGGAAAAGTCGGATGGGAGCCGGGGCATGTGATGCCACCCGTCCAACAGGAGTCGCATGAGATGCGATTGACAAGGAGTTGTCTACCTAGATCACTTGGCGGCTAGCGGTGATGCTAAAGCTCACTAGCCGACTTGCTTATTTAGGATCCTGAATCACTAAGCAACCATCGGAGGGGTGTTGGTTCTAGTGGGAGCATAAAATATTAAAATGTTTAATATGCTTGCTCTTTTATGAATACATGTCTTAAGTGTTTTGCATATTTTCTGTTGTAGATCATGGCACCAAGTAGCAGTCACTCTCAGATATCCGGTTTTGCGTTGAGAACCATTCTTGAGAAAGATAAACTGAACAACACTACTTTTACCAACTGGTATCGAAATCTGAGAATTGTTCTCAAACAAGAAAAGAAGGACCATGTCCTAGACAACCCACTTCCAGATGAGCTGAATGAGAATGCGACTGTCGCTGCCACCAATGCCTACCATCGGGATAAGGATGAGTCCACGGATATTAGCTGTCTTATGCTTGCTCACATGGAACCGGACTTGCAAAAGCAGTTCGAGCATGTTGAGGCCTACGATATGATCGAAAGCCTCAAAAGTATGTTCCAGGCTCAGGCGAAGACTGAGAGGTATCAAGTCTCTCATGCTTTGTTGAGTTGCAAGCTTAAGGATGGTGATCCACTGAGTCCGCATATGATCAAAATGGTTGGTTATGTGCAGTCTTTGGAGAGGCTTGGCTACCCCATAAGCGAAGAGTTCGCTACGGATATAATTCTGAACTCTCTTCCTAGTGCATATGGGCAGTTCATTTCGAACTACCACATGCATGGTATGGATAAGAAGCTCACTGAATTACATGGGATGCTCAAGCAGGCAGAGGCGGATCTCAAGAAGGGCGCCAGTCAAGTGTTGATGGTGCAGAATAAGGCTAAGTTCAAGAAGAGTTCTTGGACTAAGAAGAAGGCTAAGTCAGGAGGAAAGCAGGCTCAGGACCCGGTCCCAAGCGCTTCCTCAGGGACTAAGCCATCTCCTTCAGCCGGATCCACTTGCTTCTACTGCAAGGCGGATGGCCACTGGAAGAGGAACTGCAGCAAGTACTTGGCCAACAAAGCCAAGAGTGGAGGTATGACTTCCGACTCAGGTACACTTGTTTGCAATGTTATAGACATATATCTTGATGCACCTAATAGTTCTTGGGTATATGATACAGATCAGTTATTCACATACGCAACTCGTTGCGAGGGGTAGTAAGAACTAGGAGGCGTAGCAAGAGGCGAGGTTGATATTCGAGTCGGCAACAAAGCAAGAGTTGATGCGTTGGAAGTGACGCGATGCAACTTCTTTTACCTTCCTTATTCATTATGGAACTGATTAATTGTTATTATGTTCCGATTGCTCATCGAAACATTATTTCTGCTTCATGTTTGATGAGGCAAGGCTATGAGTCGAATATCAAGAATAATGGTTGTTCTTTGTATTTGAATGATATGTTTCATGGCTTTGCACCCGTCCAGGACGGGTTATTTATTTTGAATCTTGATGGTGAGTCGGTTTATAACATAAATGTTAAAAGGTTGAAACCAAATGATCTGAATATGACTTACTTTTGGCACTGTCAGCTTGGTCATATAAGTTGGAAACGCATGAAGAATCTCCATGATGATGGACTCCTAACTTCGTTCGACTTGGAGTCCTTCGAGACATGCGAATCTTGCCTACTCGGCAAAATGACCAAGACACCTTTTGCAAAGAGTTGCGAAAGGGCGTCCGACTTGTTGGGACTAGTATATAGTGATGTATGTGGACCAATGAGCACGACAACCAGGGGTGGTTATGAGTACTTCATTACCTTCACTGATGATTTGAGTAGGTATGGATATATCTACTTGATGAAACATAAGTCGGAAGCCTTTGAAAAGTTCAAAGAATTCCAGAATAAAGCACAGAATCAACTCGGCAAGAAAATAAAGTTTCTTCGGCCGGACCGAGGAGGCGAGTACATGAGCCATGAGTTTGATGACCATCTGAAAAGTTGTGGAATAGTTCCTCAACTTACTCCGCCAGGAAGGCCACAAAGGAATGGTGTTTCGGAAAGGCGGAATCGAACCTTGTTGGACATGGTACGATCAATGATGAGTCAGACAGATCTGCCTTTATCATTTTGGGGTTATTGTCTAGAAACAGCGGCGTTCACACTAAACAGAGTACCATCAAAATCGGTAGAGAAGACACCGCATGAGATGTGGACAGGCAAAAAGCCGAGTTTGTCTTTTCTTAAGATTTGGGGTTGTGAAGAATTTGTCAAGCGACTCCAATGGACAAGCTTACAGCCAAGTCGGATAAGTGTATTTTAAGTGGGTATCCAAGGGAAACCTTGGGTTACTACTTCTACAACCGAGAAGAGGGCAAAGTGTTTGTCTCTCGGAACGGTGTCTTCCTTGAGAAAGAGTTTCTCAGTCGGGGAGTAAGTGGGAGCCCGGTGCAACTCGAAGAAATTCGAGAGGAACCGGCTAGTAGCGAGTTGGCAAAAACCTTGGAGGTTGAGCAGGTCATTGGCCGGAGCATCAGCACTACGAAGATCAGCAAGATTACGAAGTGTTCGTGATGTGTTACTGTTAGACAGTGATGAGCCGGCAAATTATTCGGAAGCGGTGGTGGGATCTGATTCCGAGTCATGGCTTGGAGCCATGAGATCCGAGATAAAGTCCATGGATGAAAATCAAGTATGGAACTTGGTTGATCTGCCAGACGGTGCAAGACCCGTCGAGTGCAAATGGGTCTTTAAGAAGAATACTGATATGGATGGAAATGTTTCAATCTATAAAGCACGCCTTGTCGCGAAGGGGTTCCGACAAGTTCAAGGAGTTGATTACGACGAGACTTTCTCGCCCGTAGCGATGCTTAAATCAGTTCGGATCATGTTAGCTATAGCGGCCTATTTCGACTACGAGATATGGCAGATGGATGTCAAAACGGCTTTCCTTAACGGAAATTTAACCGAGGACGTGTATATGATACAGCTCGAGAGTTTTGTCGATCCGGCTAATGCTGACAAGGTATGCAAACTTCAGAAATCTATTTATGGGTTGAAGCAAGCATCTCGGAGTTGGAATATTCGCTTTGATGAGGTAGTCAAATCATTTGGCTTCATCAAGAGTACCTAGACAGCACCAGAAGAACAAGCACATATTCATGCTGTACCACCTGATTCGCCAGTTCGTGGATAAGGGTGATATCAAGTTATGCAAGGTACACACGGATGCAAATATTGCGGATCTGTTGACAAAGCCGTTACCACAACCAAAGCATGAGGCGCACCTGAGAGCCATGGGCATTAGATGCTTAGACATGTGATGTCGGAGGATTGACTCTAGTGCAAGTGGGAGACTGTTGGGAATTGCCCTAGAGGCAATCATGTATGATGAGATTTCCCATTGTATTCATAAAGATATTGAAGTAGTCCTTGTATAAACATCTGATGTGTATCATTGAATATGTGATTCGGTTGTGGAACTATGCATTCATGTTGTTTGTACTAAATATCCTTCGTCATTGAGGTTGTGCTGGACACACAACTTAGATCAATGTGAAAGTTGGCTTGATGACTCAGTTCCACTTGTCATGGGCATGGAGATGCTATTCCAACTTACACAGACTCGGCTAAAGAGTTTAGCGAGTCGGATTGACCCATATTGAGGTACTACGAACAAGTTGTCATTTGTATATCTCAATCAATGTAATCCTTAGACCTGAGGTTATTGCATAGTCTGAGTTGAGGATCACTGACTTAGGTTCTGTCAAACGCTGATCCGTAACTGGGCAGTTATAAAGGCAGAGTTCGGGTCGACTGAGAATCAAGCTGTGTGATGTGAATAACCAAGATGGGATTTTGCCCCTCCACTCGGAGTGATATTCTCTGGGCCCTCTCGTGAGATATGATTCGGAAAGCATGGCCATGCACGACTCGGTTAAGTGTTAACCGAGGCGATCGACTAAGAGTTAGTTGGGTGAATCACTTATCTCGGATCGAGAAGAGAGTCAGACTATTTAAGGGATGACAATTATTCGCCTATAGTCTGACAAGGTATATCGTGAGGCAAAAGGGACTCGGACGTAAGTCGCATTGGAAAGGCAAGTCGTCATGACTCTTTGGTACTTGGGAGTCAACACGTTACGCTGGAGCCGCTACCTTGATCGATTGAGAGTCGGACTCAATCGTGTCCAAGTAGCCATGAGCTCGAGGTCACACACTTAAGAGCGGGAGCATGTTCGGATTGGATCTGAACCTGTAATCTGGTTGGGTTGGACCTAAACCGGATTAGGACTGAGTTAGTGAGTTGGACTCACGGTGACTAGTGTTATATGGGCTTTAGTGAATGGGTCACGCGAGCAGAGCCCACGTTCACTCCCTATATATAGTGGAGCACCGTAACCCAGAAAGGTTAATCGTTGTTCGGTTAGGTCATTCCATGTGTTGGAAACCCTAGCTCCACAGAGTCTCCGCCGTAATTGAACCTAGCGATTCGCCGCGCTCCTCCTTGTAATGCGTGTGGATACCAGCGGAGGTGCTGTCTGATCAACACCAGGACGATCGGATCGTGAGGATCGTGCGCATCAATCGACACGCTTCATCAAGAATCAATCGCAGCGTCTAGTGGTAAACCTCGTGGCCTTCTACCTCAGCTAGATCTTGGGATCACCACGTTAGAGGAAAAGTTTTGTTTTATCTCTGCGTGGCCCAACACAACGATCCCGAGCCGGCGCATCGGGACTTCAAGGTCGAGCAGCCGTTTTGTGCGGCGATGGCGGGTGAGTTGACGACGTACCCGTCGAACCCGTACACGCCCTTCATTCGCAATCGCAGGGATGGCGGTGAGTCGACATCGAAGCCTGCGGAATCGAAACATTGTGCCCTGGGGCGTTAGTAGCAATTGGCCATTGGGCTTGACTTGTATTTTGGAACGACTTTGTTCTGCTGTAATGGAATCTCGTGTTATTTTGTGAATTGTCTTGCAATTTTGATTGCTGATTGGACGAGTCCCCGAGCGCGTCCGCCCTTTTTATGGGGTTTACCTCGTTTTGTTATGTGTTTGTGGTTTTGAATGTTTTGTCAGTTGTTTTGTTATTGAGGTCGACTCGCCCGAGCATGGAAAGCCAGTCGCAGGGCGACTCCCATGAGTGCTCTTTACTTGATCGTTTTCCCTTGCACGAACGAGGTCGGATGGCCGAGTCGCCGAGCGTGGTACTTGGTGGTTCTAGTCGCGGCTCTAGGGTGGGTGAGGACTGAGCGTGTTAGAGTAAGCGCATGACTCCTGCCTGATCCGTAGGGTCAGTCGCATGGCGAGTCCTGGGCATGCTCTCATACTTGGCGTTTTTCCCTAGTCGCTCGTGCTTAACTGGTCGTCAGTCCCCGAGCGTGGTACTTGGCCATTCTAGTCGCTGTGTCGAGGGTGCGGAGGATCATGGTCGCTGTGAGGAGTGAAGGCAGTTGTCTTGGCTCGTTAAGCCAGTCGAGCTAGGAGACTCCAATGGGGCTCCGGGTAGGCGTTTTTCGTGGACGTTACAAGTCCTGGGGTAACCCAGTGCCCTCCTAACGCACTACTTGGCCGTGCCGGTCGCTGTACCAGAGGTTGACTTCTGCAGTTAGCTTGACGCTGTTATTACCAGTGCGAGTGGCACAAGACACAGAGAGTAGACACAATTTGCGATGGCCAATATGTTTTACTTCATAGCGGGTGGAGGGTACATGTATGGAGTTCTAGGAGTAGAACTTCCGTAGGAGGTTTACATTCCACGGTCGCTTGACATCGAGTTTCTCGTCTCCACGGACGTCGGTGAGGTAGTAGGCGTCGTTGCCGAGTACTCGCCCGATGGCGAATGGTCCCTCCCACGGGGGAGAGAGCTTGTGCATGCCCTTCTTGTCCTGGATGAGGCGTAGCACCAGGTCGCCTTCCTGGAAAGTGCGAGTCCTCACTCGCCGGCTATGGTAGCGGCGGAGTCCTTGCTGGTAGATGGCAGTTCGGGAGCAAGCTAGGTCGCGTGCCTCATCGAGTTGATCGACTCCATCCTGGCGTGCGAGTTCGTTTGCAACCTCCGTGGAGTGGACAACCCTTGGCGAGTCGTGCTCTAGGTTGGTGGGCATGACTGCCTCGGCGCCATACACCATGAAGAAGGGTGTGAATCCTGTCGACCTGTTGACAGAGGTGCGGATTCCCAAGATGACAGAGGGTAGCTCCTCGACCCAGCACCCGGCGGTGCGCTCGAGTGGTACTTGGAGCCGTGGCTTCAGGCCATGGAGGATGCTCTGGTTGGCCCATTCCGCCTGGCCGTTGGACTCCGGGTGAGCGACCGAGGCAAGGTCGAGTCGGATGTGATGTTCTTCGCAGAACTCGGCCATGGCTCCTTTGGCGAAGTTGGTGCCGTTGTCCGTGATGATGCTCTTTGGGAACCCGTAGTGATATATGAGCTCGCGTAGGAACTTGGTGGCGGTCTTCCCGTCACATTTCCGGACTGGCTTGTCCTCCACCCACTTTGTGAATTTGTCGACCGCGACCAGGAGGTGAGTGAAGCCGGAGGGGGCCTTTTTGAAAGGGCCTACCATGTCCATACCCCACACGGCGAACGGCCAGGTGATGAGGATTGTCTTGAGCGTCGAGCTCGGCACATGGGTCTGGTTGGCGTACTTCTGGCACCCGGTGCACCGCTGGACAATGTCGACAGCGTCTGCATGTGCGGTGGGCCAGTAGAAACCGTGTCGCATAGCCTGCGACCGAGAAGGCGCCGCGCGGCGTGGTGCAGATCGGAGTGGATGTCGTGGAGGATTTTGCGTCCTTCGCGGGTTGGGCCAGCGTTGGAACTCGACGGTCAGGATGCGCTTGTGGAGCTAGTAGTCGATGATGACGAAGGATTTTGCAGGCGCTATCATCCGGCGTCTGTTTCGTCGCGGCAAGGTGCCTCCTCCGGTAAGCGATGTACGACGTAGTCCAGTCTTCTGGCTCGGCGATGAGTGCGACCAGGGCTGCCTCTGGTTGCAGCGGGACTCCGATGTCGATCTCCCTTGGGGGAGAGACGGAAGGCTTGGTGATGGTGTCGAGGAAGACGCCGGCGGGTGGTGCGAGTCAAGCCGAGCCGATACGAGAGAGTGCGTCGGCCTCCTCGTTTTTCCGCCTGTCGATCCACTCGACGGAATAGCCTGCAAAGTGTCCGCCCAGCTTGTGCACTGCTTGGCGGTATGCCGCCATGGTGGGGAAGACGGCATCGCAGGTGCCGTCGACTTGCCCAGCGACGAGGTCGGAGTCTCCGTAGCAGCGTAGGAGGTTGACATTCATCTCCTTGGCGGCTCGCATGCCGTGGAGTAGTGCCTCGTACTCGGCCATGTTGTTGGTGCAGGGGGTGAAGTCGAGGCAGAGGACGTAGCATAGCTTGTCGCCCTTCGGAGAGGTTAGCACGATCCCTTCTCCTGCACCGTCCGCATTCTTGGAGCCGTCGAAGTGTAAACTCCAGTAGTGGAGGTATGGCAGCTTTTCTGGCTGCTGGGCCTCCTCCCAATCGGCGATGAAGTCCACGAGAGCCTGCGACTTGATCTCTTTGCGCGGCTCGTACTTGATGTTGTGGACGCCGATTTCAACGGCCGACTTGGCGACTCGCCCGGTCGCCTCGAGGTTGCGGATGATGTCCTGCAACGGTGCTGAGGAGACGACCGTTATCGGGTGCTCCTGGAAGTAGTGTGGCAGTCGCCGCTGTGCTCTGAAGACCGCATATACCAGTTTCTGGTATTGCGGGTATCGCTGGCGCGACTCGGTGAGGACCTCGCTGATATAGTACACCGGTCGCTGCACTGGGCGCTCCTTTCCTTCCTCTGGTCGCTCGACGACCATGACGGCGCTGACGACGCGCTCGGAAGCCGCGACGTAGACCAGCATGGGTTCCTTGTCGACGGAGGAGGCGAGTAGCGGTGCTGCGAGTAGCACCTTCTTGAGGTCGCGGAGCGCATCGTCCGCCTCCTTGTCCCACTGGAAGGTGGGGTTTTTGCGCATCATGCGGTATAGGGGCATCGCCTTTTTGCCCAATCGGGGGATGAAGCGACTGAGAGCCGCGACTCGCCCGGCCAGCTTCTGGACGTCGCGCAGGCACTCGGGGTTGCCGAGCCGAGCGATCGTGTCGATCTTGGTGGGATTCGCCTTGATCCCACGCTTGGAAACGACGTATCCCAAAGAGGCGCCTGGTACAATCAAGGTGCATTTGCCTGGGTTTAGCTTTATCTTGTATTTCCACAGGTTGGCGAATGTCTCCGCCAGGTCGGCGAGTAGGTCGCCCTGGCGGGCGGACTTTACTACCACGTCGTCGATGTAGACATGGATATTGCAGCCAATTTGGCTCGCAAGGCACTCCTGCATACACCGCTGGTAGGTCGCCCCGGCATTCTTGAGGCCGAAGGTCATGGCGGTGTAGCATAAGGCTCCGAATGGCGTGATGAACGCCGTCTTATCTTCGTCCTCAACGGCCATTTTGATCTGGCTGTATCCAGAGTAGGCGTCGAGGAAGCATAGTGACTCCGAGCCCGCGGTGGAATCGATTATTTGGTCGATCCGCGGGAGGACGAATTGTTCCTTCGGGCAGGCGCTGTTTAAGTTTGTGTAGTCGATACACATCCTCCAGGTCCTATTTTTCTTCTCGACCAGGACTGGGTTTGCCAGCCACTTGGAGTATTTGATTGGCCGGATGAAGCATGCAGCGAGTAGACGTTGCACCTCCTCGGTGATGGCTCGGCGGCGCTCTTCATTGAAGGGCCGCAACGACTGCTTGACAGGTCGCACTTTGGGGTCGGCGTTGAG
Source organism: Avena insularis (assembly GCA_023614405.1). NCBI lineage: Eukaryota > Viridiplantae > Streptophyta > Magnoliopsida > Poales > Poaceae > Avena > Avena insularis. The sequence goes on along the minus strand of CM042693.1, from coordinate 312,348,180 downwards.
TTTGTGCTCAGCGAGTTCCCTAGGGACACCAGGCATGTCAGAGGGCTTCCATGCGAAGATGTCCCTGTTCTCAAGGAGGAACTCGATGAGCGCGCCTTCCTATGCTGGGCTCATGCCCGTCCTGATCGTTACCGTCTGGTTGGAGTCCCTGGGACCAGCTGGACGGTGCGGGTATGCGTCGTTGCCTCGAAGGCTGAGGTGTTGCCGCCCTCCGAGTTGGGCTTCTTGAGTATAGTGGGGTTGTCGTTGTTAACCCCGCTCGCGTATTTGGCGAGCTCGTCGGCGTGGTTGGCCTCTGCCGCAATGATGGCATCGACGAGTTCGGCTCCTTTGGCCTCGCACTCGGCGGCCATGTCGGGGTCGCCGTGGATGGTGATGACGCCACACGGTCCGGGGAGCTTCATCGCGTTGTACGCATAGTGGGGCGCTGCCATGAACTTGGTGAACGCCTGGCGCCCCAGGACGCAGTGGTAGGGGCTGTCGAAGGGCACCAGCTCGAAGACGATCCGCTCGGTGCGGAAGTTTGCTGGTGTGCCAAAGGTGACTGACAGCGTGACCTTGCCGATCGGGTACGCCTTCCGACCGGGGACGATGCCGTGGAACATGGTGTAGGTCGTCTCGACCATCGACTGCGGGAGCCGCACTCGCCTGAAGGTGTCCAGGTACAGGATGTTGATGGAGATGCCGCCGTCCATCAATGTCTTGGGGAGCCAGTAGTCTCCCACCTTGGGCTTGACTACCAGGGCGACTCGGCCTGGGTACTCGATGCGTGGCGAGTGGTCCTGGCGGCTCCAGGTGATGGGTTGCTCCGACCAGTTGAGGAACTGGGGAACATCCACCTCGGACCCCGCGTTGACAGCGACAGCGCGGTCGATGACCTTCTTCTAACACTTCGTGTTGAAGCCTGTGAAGGTGTGGAGTGAGCCAGCCACGCTGCCGAATTTTCCGCCGTTTGGCGGGTTGTTGTCGGGGTCTTCCCGCGCTCGCCGTGCCTTCTCGATCTCCTTGAGAGAGTGGCAGTTGGCGGTCGTGTGCGTGGCGGGCTTTCCTTTCCTGTTGTGAAATGCACAAGGTTGGTTAAGGAGGGTCGCGGGGTCGAACCTTGGTTTCGCCTTATAGTTGCCGCCGTCGCGGCGTTGCCCCCCGTCACGGCGGAAGCTCTTGGGCTCGCGCTGCGCGTGCCCAGCTTTGGCGACAAAGTCGACTCGCCCGTCACTGTGGCGCTTGCCCGTGAGGCGAGTGTTTCTGTAGCGTAGATCGGATTGTCGTCCGTTGTCGTTGCCACTCATGCGGCGTTGTCCTCCCGACTCGTCGTCGGTTTCTTGGTTTGGGTCTTCCTCCGCGTATCTTATGGCGATCTCAAGGAGGTCCGGTATATTGTCGAGTGTGCGGTATGCTCGTTTGAGCTTGGAAACCAGGGGCTCGTAGCGGCACGAGGTCTTGAAGCAGTGGATTGCGGTGTCTGGATGGATACCGACCGCGTTGTACCACAGTTCTTGCCATCGTTGGACCCAGCTGTGGGTCGACTCGCGAGGTCCCTGGACGCATCGTTCCAGGTCCTCGATGGTGGTGGCGCGGGTGTATGAGCCCTCGAAGTGCCTGACGAAGGCGTCGCCCATCTCTTCCCAGGAGTCGATGCTGTCCGCGGGGAGAGTGTTGATCCACTACCTGCACGTCCCCTCCATCATCAGGGGGAGGTAGCGGGCGGCGAGTAGATCGGTGTGGCCGGCGATCCCCATTGCCATGAGGTAAGTGTCCAGCCACACGGAGGGATCGTACGTGGGGTCGTACTTCTCTATTTCCTTCGTCGCTTTGAAGTTCGCCGGGTATCTTTCGCCTCAGATCATTGGTTCGAAGCACCGGGTCCCAAGTCGACTTAGCGACCCCCTCGGCTCGCCGTCGCAGCGGTTGGTTAGGGTATGTCGCAGGTCGTCGGGCTGGCGTGCGCGCCAGCTCTGGTTGTTGATGATGTGGGTGCGGTCGTCGACGGGCTGACCGTTGGCGGCGATGAAGTTGGTCGCCGGCCTGGGGTCGTTGGTGGAGAGTGCCGCGTTCGTGGGTTGGTGTTGGAGCTGCAGTGGTTCGGGTGGCGGGCAGTTGAGGGTGTTTGCCGCCAATGGACGGCCGCTCGAGGCCGCTCTGCTGCCCGATGAACGCGAGTACATCAGACCCTGTGAGTCAACGCCTGCGTTTTGTTGCTCGGCCGCCTTTGCAAGCAAGGTCTTGACGTACTGTATCTGTAGGGCGCCGTCACTGGTGGCCGTGATGTTGTCGGCCGCTGCTCGGCCCGCCACGAGGTTGTCCATCGGGGTGGAGAACAGTGGTAGGCCGTTCGCGTCTCGCTCCCGTGAGGAGACCACGATCATGGCTGGTCCACAGGGTCTTGCGATTGGGTGGAGGTGGGGCGCCATTCGCCGTCGTCCCTGGTGGGGGCCGGGCGCTCCCTCCACGCGGGCCGGGTCGTTCTCGTCGTCGAAGTTCAGGGCGCGCCCCTGGACGGTGGGGTTCAAGCACGACCTGATTCGTTGGGGTGGTAGCGCGATAGCTCCTGCGCCGTCACCTGCTCGAGGCGAAATTTTTCGCGCTCGGCTTGCTCCTTGCGAACTGCTTCCACCAGCTTCAGGCGGAGTTCCTCGACCTCTGTTGCCGTTGCGTTGGGTGGGATCGGGATGGAGAAGGGATCCTCCGGTGGGTCGGCGCCAGTCGCCATGTAGGTCGCGGCGTGGCGATCGGTCCCGTCGCGGAGATCGGCGGAGTTTTCCGACCCGGAGTTGAAGTCGAAGATCCCAAGGATGGAGGGATCCTCGAAGTCTCCAACATTGGAGACCTGGGTGATGGAGCCCGCGGGCGAAGCTGCGATGATGGATCCGGCGAGTGACGCCGGGGTCGCCGAATCGGCGTCGTCGTTGAGGGCCGCATCTTCCGCGGCCGCGGTGGTTTCACCCACATCAGTGTGGGATGAGTCGTACTCGGAGGCGAGGCGGTGGATCGTGCGGACCTGACTCTCGGAGAGCCGATCGCGTGGCGGTGACTCGCGGATGCGAGCCGAGTCCTCCGAGACGATGACGTCGGTGAGGCCGACGAAGAGACTGATCGTGCCAACCGTTAGGATCATGCTGTGCATGACGGGTCGCGCCGCCGGGACGTACCTGCTCGGCAAGATTTGGAGCATCTCGCCGATCGCTATCATGCGGCCGGTGGCGAACGACTCGTTGATGGGAAGATTGGATCTCGCCGCAGAACACCGGCCAGACCGGCCAGGCCCCATGGTGGGCGCCACTGTCGTGGGAATGACCACGGCAGATGCTGCAATCGGCAGCGAGTAGTAGAACATGGGGCAAGGGCGGCCAGCCATCTGCGGTGCGAGATGAGGGCGGAGACAGTGGTTTTACCAGTTGGCCCCTAGGGTAAAGACCTACTCCTGCTAGATTGTATTATGATGAGAGTATAATGGGGCGAGCTCGGCAGCTAGGCAGCGAGTCGCTTGGGTGGATGATGGAATGTCTCTTCTACACGCCCTCTAGGGAGGTTTATATAGACTCACCCCTAGGGTTTACAGATCTCAACCGAATCAGTTAAGGTTTCGGCAATCGTTTAACCTAATCCGACTAGGCCTATCTACTCTCCTGGGCCTTCAGCTTCCAGTCGCTTGAATCTACGCCAGGTCTTGATCCATTCGCCGTCCTGCAGGCCCACTCGCCAGTTCCTGGGCCGGTCGGAAACTCCCTGCTGGGTATACCCCGGTAGGCATATCCCCTGCTGGGAAACGCCCTGCTGGATCGCCCTAAATATAGAGGGAAAGGGAAGGAAAACTTGGCGTGAAGCTTTGGGAAATGGCGGGAAATATCTTTAGCCCGGTTAGTGACAACATCCGGGACTAAAAGCTCTCGTAGAAAGGAAAGGGCGGGAAAACTTGGCGGGAAGTGGTGGGAAATGGCGGGAAATATCTTTAGTCCCGGTTTGTGACTATATATTACAATAAAAGATATGATTTTCCAAAGTTTTTATATTTGATTTGAATTAAAAAAGAAAATTTACAAATGAAATAATTTATAAATGATGCAAACAGATAAATGGAATTATATTAAGATTCTTTATATTTTTCTGATAATAATAGACATATTATTTGTTTTATTTGGATTATTACAATAAAAGATATGATTTACCAAAGTTTTTATATTTGATTTGATTTAAAAAAAGAAACTTTACAAATGAAATAATTTATCAATGATGCAAACAGATAAATGGATATTATATTAAGATTCTTTATATTTTTCTGATAATAATAGACATATTATTTGTTTTATTTGGATTATTACAATAAAAGATATGATTTTCCAAATTTTTATATTTGATTTGAATTAAAAAAAATTACAAATGAAATAATTTATAAATGATGCAAACAGATAAATGGATATTATACTAAGATTCTTTATATTTTTCTGATAATAATAGACATATTATTGGTTTTATTTGGATTATTACAATAAAAGATATGATTTTCCAAAGTTTTTATATTTGATTTGAATTAAAAAAAGAAAATTTACAAATGAAATAATTTATAAATGATGCAAACAGATAAATGGATATTATATTAAGATTCTTTATATTTTTCTGATAATAATAGACGTATTATTTGTTTTATTTGGATTATTACAATAAAAGATATGATTTTCCAAAGTTTTTATATTTGATTTGATTTAAAAAAAGAAAATTTACAAATGAAATAATTTATCAATGATGCAAACAGATAAATGGATATTATATTAAGATTCTTTATATTTTTCTAATAATAATAGACATATTATTTGTTTTATTTGGATTATTACAATAAAAGATATGATTTTCCAAATTTTTATATTTGATTTGAATTAAAAAAAGAAAATTTACAAATGAAATAATTTATAAATGATGCAAACAGATAAATGGATATTATATTAAGATTCTTTATATTTTTCTGATAATAATAGACATATTATTTGTTTTATTTGAATTATTACAATAAAAGATATGATTTTCCAAATTTTTTATATTTGATTTGAATTAAAAAAAGAAAATTTACAAATGAAATAATTTATAAATGATGCAAACAGATAAATGGATATTATATTAAGATTCTTTATATTTTTCTGATAATAATAGACATATTATTTGGATTATTACAATAAAAGATATGATTTTCCAAAGTTTTTATATTTGATTTGAATTAAAAAAAGAAAATTTACAAAAAAACAATTAGTCGCGGGTCGTGGCTGGACCCGAGACTAAAGGGTCGCTGGCAAACGGTTGCCGAAAAAACCCTTTAGTCCTGGGCCGTGGCTTAAACCGCGACTAAAGGGGGGCTCTTTAGTCGCGGGTTAAGCCACTGCCCGGGACTAAAGACCCTTTAGTCCCGTCCCGTGGCTTAGCCCGGGACTAAAGGGGTGGCCCTTTATATTCCGCGCGCCAGGGCAGGTGCTGCCCAGCACTTGGCATTCTCGACACAGCGAAGACGAAGCACATAGACGCCCGCATCGAAGACGACACATGGGAGGTGTCAGTCAGCCGCTGCCGCACTCGCCTCCGCCATTGTGCCGCTTCCGCCACCGCCGCCTGGCTGCATTGACGTGTTGCTGCCGACGATCTCGCCACATGACGACGACCGCCTCAGCTAGCCGGCCACCGCCTCGCCGGTGAGCTCGACGAGAGGTCAGCGCGTGGTTTTTATAGTTTTTTGTTATAGTTTTTTGTATAGTTTGTTATAGTTTTTTTATAGTTAGGTTTATTATAATTAGGATTATAATTAAGATTATTAGGATTCTAATAATTAGGATTATAATTAGGATTATTAGGATTATTATAATTAGGATTATTAGGGTTTTTGTTATAGTTTTTTATAGTTTTTTTATAATTCGGATTATAATTACGATTATAATTAGGATTATTATAATTAAGATTTAGTTATTAGGATTAGTATTAGGATTATTATAATTAGGCCTATTAGGATTTTTTGTTATAGTTTTTTATAGTTTTTTTATAATTAGGATTATAATTACGATTATAATTAGGACTATTATAACTAAGATTTAGTTATTAGGATTAGTATTAGGATTATTATAATTAGGATTATTATAATTAGGTTTATTAGGGTATTTTGTTATAGTTTGTTTCTATAGTTTTTTATATTAGGGTTTTTGTTTTAGTATTAGGATTATTGTTTTAATTAAAATATTAGAATTAGGATTAGGATTATTGTTTTAGTTATTTTTTGTTTTATATATTAGGATTATATTGTTTTATTTATTGTTTTATTAGGGTTATTTTTTTGTTTTAGTTATTATGATTATTGTTTTAGCACACATAATATTAGGATTATTATAATTAGGATTATATTGTTTTAGTTATTAGGATTATTGTTTTTCTAACCTGTTTAACTCTCTTTTTGTTATAGATAATTAAGTCATGTATCCATCCGAAGATCCTGGTCGCATCAGTGAAGGTTTTCTTCAGGGCATGATAAGTGGTGAAATTCATCTTAATATTACTACCGGCGCCGAAGATATTTTGCTCGAGGAAGAGATATCCTCATATCTAAATCCATCCGGTGATGGACTAGAGGAAAACCTAATGTACCAAGGGGAAGACCAGATGGACGAAGGGCAAACAAATAACAACAATAATGATGGCCCCTCGACAGGATCCGGCGAGGTACATATATATATAAAGTCTCGTGTTACCTCTATTCATTAACTGATCTAGATATATATTAATCACTCTCTTCTTCTTTCAGCCCACCGGATCGAAGCAATCGATAGCTCAAACGAAACGAGGGCCGGACAAAAAGTTGGATGGTAATCAGAGGTTCACCATCGAAGAAATAGATGATGATGGTGAACCGATTGCTCCAGAGGAGCACCGGAGGATGTTTATAAATCAATGTGGGGTCCTTGTTAGGGACAACCTGCCGATCACCATCCAAGAATGAAATAAGTCAAAGAAAGCCGATGAAGAATCCAACAGCTATGTCACCGATGATGCCAAACATGACCTTTGGCAGAAGCTCATAGCGCATTTCATACTACCTCCAGAGTATGAGGAATTTGAGGTAGATGGTATTACCCCAAGGCCGGGTGGGCTTGAAAATAGAGCGAAAGTCAAGGAGTGGGCACTGAGCAAGATGGCTGAACTGTACCGAAACCACAAGAAAAGTTTATACGCGAAATATGTCGCGAAAAAGAAAACTCCAGACTTGAAAGGAGTAAACGAGAAGTTGAGAGAACAGTGGCCTGATTTTGTACAGTACAAGCAATCTGATAAAGCAAAGGCAAAGTCGGCAAAGAACGCGTTAAATGCTACCAACAAGAAATACCATCATAAAATGGGGACAGGTGGCTACAAGAGTGCCGTCTCTAAGTGGGAAACTATGGAGAAGGAAATGAGGGCTAGAGGCGTCACTCCTGGTACAGATGGATGGCCCGAGAGGTCAAAGCACTGGTGGTACGGGCACGGGGGATCCTTGGACCCAGAAACAGGGAAGACATTATTTCATGAGAAAATTCTAAAACCCTCCCAAGAGCTTATTCAAGCAATGAACGATGCTCAATTGGGATTGTTCCATCCCGAGAGAGAGAACGACGAGCTGACACGCGCCCTAGGGAATCCTGAAAAGGGAGGACGAACACATGGCAAAGGCGCCAGTGTCTCGTGGAAGAAACGGTTTCCTCAGTACGATGCCAGTTAAAGAAGCCGTCAGAGAAAGAAGGACCGGGAGGCAGACCGGATCTCCAGGGTAGAGCAGGACCTAGCTGATCTGAAGAACCTCATGCATGAAATTAGCCAAAGGCTGATGGGGATATGCCTACCGAGGTATACCCAGCAGGACGTTTTCGACTGGCCTAGGAACTGGCGAGTGGGCCTGCAGGACGACGACTGGATCAAGGCCTGGCGTGGATCAAAGCGACTGGAAGCTGAAGGCCCAGGCGAGTAGATAGGCCCAGTCGGATTAGGTTAAACGAGTATCGAAACCTTAACTGATTCGGTTGAGATATGTAAACCCTAGGGGGGTGAGTCTATATAAACCTCCCTACAGGGCGTGTAAACATACGTTCCATCATCCACCCAAGCGACTCGCCGCCTAGCCGTCGAGCTCGCCCTTTATAACTCCATCATAATACAATCTAGCAGGAGTAGGTCTTTACCCTCCGGGGGGCCGAACCTGGGTAAAACCCTATGTCTCCGCCCTCATCTCGCACCGCAGATGGCTGGCCGCCCTTGCCCTTCGTTCTACTACTCGGTGCCGATTGCAGCATCTGCCGTGGTCATTCCCACGACAGTGGCACCCACCATGGGGCCTGGTCAGTCTGGCCGGTTTTCTGCGGCGAGATCCAATCTGCCCATCAACGAGTCGGTCGCCACTGGCCGCATGATAGCGATTGGCGAGATGCTCCAGATCTTGCCGAGCAGCTACGTCGGCCAGCGACCGTCACGCACAGCATGATCTTGCCGGTCGGCACGATCAGCCTCTTCGTCGGCCTCACCGACGTCATCGTCTCGGAGGACTCGGCTCGCATCCGCGAGTCGCCGCCACGCGACCGGCTCTCCGAGAGCTAGGTCCGCACGATCCATCGCCTCGCCTCCGAGTACAACTCGGCCCATAGCAACATGGCTGAAAACTCCGCGGCCGCGGAAGACACGGCCCTCAACGACGACGCCGACTCGGCGACCGGCCACTGCGGATCCATCACCGCTGCCACCGCAGGCTCCATCACCCAGGCCTCCAACATGGGAGACTTCGAGGATCCCTCCATCCCTGGGATCTTCGACTTCGACTCCGGGTCGGAAAACTCCGCCGATCTCCGCGACGGGACCGGTCGCCACGCCGCGACCTACATGGCAACTGGCACCGATCCGCCGGAGGATCCCTTCTCCACCCCGATCCCTCCTAACGCCACGGCATAGGAGGTCGAGGAACTCCGCCTGAAGCTGGCGGAGGCAGTCCGCAAGGAGCAAGCCGGCGAAAAATTCGGGCCGAGGTGTGACGGCGCAGGAGCTATCGTGCTACCACCAGCAGCGAATCAGGTCACGCCTGAACCCCACCGTCCAGGGGCGCGCCCTGAACTTCGACGACGAGAACGACCCGGCCCGCGTGGTCGAGCACGCGATCTGCGAGAACGCGCCACCAGGAGGAAGCGGCCGGCCCCCACCAGGGTCGACGGCGATGGGCGCCCCACCTCCACCCAACCGCGCACCTCCCATGGATCAGCCGCAGATAGTGGTCTCCTCACGGGAGCGAGACGCGAACGGCCTACCACTGTTCTCCACCCCGATGGACAACTCGTGGCGGGCCGAGCAGCGGCCGACAACATCACGGCCACCGGTGACGGCGCCCTACAGATCCAGTACGTCAGGGCCCTACTCGCAAAGGCGGTCGAGCAGCAAAACCCAGGCGCCGACTCGCAGGGTCGGACGTACTCGTGTTCTTTGGGCAGCAGAGCGGCCTCGAGCGGCCGTCCATTGGCGGCAAACACCCTCAATTGCCCGCCACCCGAACCACTGCAGCTCCAACACTGACCCGCGAACGCGGCACTCTCCACCAACGACCCCAGGCCAGCGAGCAACTTCGTCGCTACCAACGGTCAGCCCGTCGATGCCCGCACCCACATCATCAACTACCAAAGCTGGCGCGCACGCCAGCCCGACGACCTGTGACACACCCTAACCAATCGCCATGACGGCGAGCCGATGGGGTCGCTAAGCCGACTCGGGCCCAGGTGCTTCGGACGGATGATCCGAGGCGAAAAATACCAGGCGAACTTCAAAGCGCCGAAGGAAATAGAGAAGTACGACCCTTCGTACGACCCCTCCGTGTAGCTGGACACATACCTCATGGCGATGGGGATCGCTTGCCACACCGACCTGCTAGCCGCCCGCTACCTCCCCCTGATGATGGAGGGAACGTGCAGGCAGTGGATCAACACCCTTCGTCAGGATAGCATCGAATCCTGGGAAGAGATGCGAGATGCCTTCGTCAGGCACTTCGAGTGCTCCTACACCCGCGTCACCACCATCAAGGACCTGTAACGATGCGTCCAGGGACCCCGCGAGTCGACCCGCAACTGGGTCCAGCGGTGGCAAGAACTATGGTACAACGCGGTCGGCATCCACCCGGACACCACGATCCACTGCTTCAAGACCTCATGCCGCTACGAGCCCTTGGTCGCCAAGCTCAAACGACATTCCCGCACACTCGACAACATACCGGACCTCCTTGAGATCGCCAAAAGATACGTGGAGGAAGACCCAAACCAGGAAACCGACGACGAGTCGGGAGGCCAACGCCGCACGAGCGGCAACGGCAACGGACGATGGTCCGACCTACGCTACAGCAACACTCGCCTCACCGGAAAACGCCGCAATGATGGGCGAGTCGATTTCGTCGCCAACGCTGGGCACGCGCAGCGCGAGCCCAAGAGCTTCTGCGCGACGGAGGGCAACGCCGCGACGGCGGCAATTACAAGGCGAAACCAAGGTTCGACCCCGCGGCCCTCCTTAACCAACCTTGTGTGTTTCACAGCAGGGAAGGGAAGCCTGCCACGCACACGACGGCCGACTGCCACTCTCTCAAGGAGATTGAGAAGGCACGGCGAGCGCAGGAGGACCCCGACAACAACCAGCCAAACGGCGGAAAATTCGGCAGTGTGGCCGGCTCGCTCCACACCTTCACAGGCTTCAACACGAAGCACGAGAAGAAGGTCATCGCCCGCGCCGTCGCCGTCAACGCGGTGTCCCAGGTGGACGTTCCCCAGTTCCTCAACTAGTCGGAGCAGCCCATCACACAGGCCGCCGTAACCACTCGCCACGCGCCAGTACCCGGCGATCGCCCTGGTGGTCAAGCCCAAGGTGGGAGACTACTGGCTCCCCAAGACATTGATGGACGGTGGCAGCTCCATCAACATCCTGTACCTGGACACCTTCAGGCGACTGCGGCTCCTGCAGTCGATGGTCGAGACGACCTACACCACGTTCCATGGCATCGTCCCCGGTCGGAAGGCGTACCCGATCGGCAAGGTCATGCTGCCAGTCACCTTTGACACACCAGCAAACTTCCGCACCGAGCGGATCGTCTTCGAGCTGGTACCCTTCGACAACCCCTACCACTGCGTCCTGGGGCGCCAGGCGTTCGCCAAGTTCATGGCAGCGCCCCACTACGCGTACAACGCGATGAAGCTCCCCGGGCCACGTGGCGTCATCACCATCAACAGCGACCCCGACATGGCCACCGAGTGCGAGGCCAAAGGAGCCGAACTCGCCGATGCCGTCATCGCGGCAGAAACCAACCACGCCGACGAGCTCGCCAAATACGCGAGCGGGGTCAACAATGATGACCCCACTATACTCAAGAAGCCCAATTCGGCGGGCGTCAACTCCTCAGCCTTCGAGGCGACGACGCACACCCGCACCGTCGAGCTGGTCCCAGGCGACTCCAGCTAGACGGTGACGATCGGGACGGGCATGAGCCCAGCATAGGAAGGCGCGCTCATCGAGTTCCTCCGTGAGAACAGGGACATCTTCGCATGGAAGCCCTCTGACATGCCTGGTGTCCCTAGGGAACTCGCTGAGCACAAACTCAAGACCGACCCCAAAGGGATCGTGTTGACTTCCCCGAAGGGCGACAAGCTCCGCTACGTCCTCTGCCTCGACTTCACCCCCTGCAGCAACAACATGGCCGAGTACGAGGCACTACTCCACGGCATGCGAGCTGCCAAGGAGATGAACGTCAACCACCTACGCTGCTACGGAGACTCTGACCTCGTCGCAGGGCAAGTCGCTGGCACCTGCGACGCCGTCTCTCCCACCATGGCGGCGTACCACCAAGCAGTGGACAAGTTGGTTCGACAGGCGAAAGAACGAGGAGGCCGACGCACTCTCTTGCATCGGGTCGGCTCGACTCGCACCACCCGTCGGCGTCTTCCTCGACACGATCACTAAGCCGTCCGTCTCTATCCCAAGGGAGATCGACATCGGAGTCCCGCTGCAACCAGAGGCAGCCTTGGTCGCACTCATCGCCGAGCCAGAAGACTGGACTAGGCCATACATGGCTTACCTGGAGGGAGGCACCTTGCCGGCAGACGAAACAGATGCCCGGATGATAATGCGACGCTGCAAATCCTTCGTCATCATTGACGGCAAGCTCCACAAGCGCAGCGTGACTGGCGTGTTTCAACGCTGCGTCCAACCCGCCGAAGGACGCAAGATCCTCCACGACATCCACTCCGGCGACTGCGGCCACCACGCCGGAGCCTGCTCTCTGGTCGCAAAGGCCATGCGACACGGCTTCTACTGGCCCACCGCAAACACCGACGCCGTCGACATCGTCCAGCGGTGCGCCGGACACGTGCCGAGCTCAGCGCTCAAGATCATCCCCATCACCTGGCCATTCGCCGTATGGGGCATGGACATGGTAGGCCCCTTCAAAAAGGCCCCCTTCGGCTTCACCCACCTCCTGGTCGCGGTCGACAAATTCACCAAGTGGGTGGAGGCCAAGCCAGTCCATAAATGCGACGGGAAGACCGCCACCAAATTCCTACGTGAGCTCATATATCGCTACGGGTTCCCAAACAGCATCATCACGGACAACGGCACCAACTTCTCCAAAGGAGCCATGGCCGAGTTCTGCGAGGAAAATCACATCCGACTCGACCTCGCGTCAGTCGCCCACCCGGAGTCCAATGGCCAGGCGGAACGGGCCAACCAGAGCATTCTCCACGGCCTGAAGCCGCGGCTCCAAGTACCACTCGAGCGCACCGCCGGGTGCTGGGTCGAGGAGCTACCCTCCATCGTCTGGGGTATCCACACCTCGGTCAACAGGTCGACAGGGTTCACCCCCTTCTTCATGGTGTACGGCGCCGAGGCAGTCATGCCCACCGACCTTGAACATGACTGGCCAAGGGTCGTCCACTACACGGAGGCTGCAAACGAACTCGCACGTCAGGATGGAGTCGATCAACTCGACGAGGCATGCGACTTGGCTCGCTCACGCACTGCCATCTACCAGCAAGGACTCCGCCGCTACCACAGCCGGCGGGTGAAAACTCGCACCTTCCAAGAAGGCGACCTGGTGCTGCGCCTCATCCAGGACAAGAAGGGCATGCACAAGCTCTCCCCCCCATGGGAGGGACCATTCGCCATCGGGCGAGTACTCGGCAACGACGCCTACTACCTCATCGACGTCCGTGGGGACGGCAAACTCAACGTCAAGCGACCATGGAATGTAAACCTCCTACGGAAGTTCTACTCCTAGAACTCCACATATGTATCCTCCAGTCGCTATGAAATAAAAAATATTGGTTATCACAAATTGCGTCTACTCTCCGTGTCTTGTGCCACTCGCACTCGTAGTAACAGCACCAAGCTAACTGCAGGAGTCAACCTCTGGTACAGCGATCGGCACGGCCAAGTAGTGCGCTACAAGGGCACTGGGTTACCCCAGGTCTTGTAACGTCCACGAAAAACGCTTACCCGGAGCCCCATTGGATTCGCCTAGCTCGACTGGCTTAACGAGCCAAGACAACTGCCTTCGCTCCTTACAGCGACCATGATCCTCCGCATCCTCGACACAGCGACTCGAACGGCCAAGTACCATGCTCGGGGACTGACGACTAGTTCAGCGCGAGCGGCTAGGGAAAACGCCAAGTATGAGAGCGTGCCCAGGACTCGCCATGCGACTGACCCGATGGGCCAGGCAGGAGTGATGCGCTTACTCTAACGAGACCAGTCCTCACCCACCCTGGAGCCGCGCCTAGAACAACCAAGTACCACGCTTGGGGACTCGGCTACCCGACCTCGTTCGCGCAAGGGAAAACGGTGAAGTACAGAGCACTCATGGGAGTCGCCTTGCGACTGGCTTTCCAAGCTTGGGCGAGTCGACCTCAATAACAAAACGTTCAAAACTACAACACACATAAACAAACGAGGTAAACCCCATAAAAAGGGCGGACGCGCTCGGGGACTCGTTCAACCCTCAACCACCAACACAAGACAATCCATAAAATCAAACGATGTTTCATTATAGCATATCACAATTGTCACAAAGTACAAAATATGCCCAACGGCAGAACCGCTACTAATGCCCCAGGGCACAATGTTTTATTCCGCAGGCTTCGATGTCGACTCGCTGCCACCCTTGCGATTGTGAATGAAGGAGTATCACGGGTTACGGCAGTGCGTCGTCACCGCTCATATCGCCGCACGGAAGGGCTGCTCGATCTTGAAGTCCCGGTGCTGCGGCTCGGGGTCATTAGGCGCAACGATCGTCTCCTGATAAGGAAGGAGGTCGTCCATCGCCCAGACGCGATCGGAGTACACCGCCGCGCGGTCCGTCAGCTTCAACACCTCGGCAATCTCCACTGAGCCCGTCGACGACGGGTAGCCACTCGTCATGTCGTCCAGATCGAAATCTTCCGGGAAGTGGGCGAGCCCAAGGCTAAGCGCCATCGCCGCCCTGCGCCGGAACGCCGACCTCGTCATGAACTCGACAACTGATGGCGCCTTCTCCAAGTACCGCCACACGTCGACGAGGTCGCTGGGAATCACTTCCGTGGGCGATATCTCCTGAAGATACGCTCGAATACAAGTCGCGGACAATGTGGCCGAGTCGACCAAAGTGGCCACACACTGCCGCGCGTCGAACGACTGCGCCTCTTCCGTGCTATCGATGATCCGACCTATGGACAGAGGAGGGTAGTGAGTACATCAAGGTCACACAATGAAAATATTACAGGCAGAGGCAGGCACACTCACCAATCAAAGGACGGGAGAGATCCGTGATGAAGCTTTGAAGAGAGGAGTAGTCGTCTTGAAGCCCAGCAACAAGGGCATCCGAGACCTTACGCTCCTTAGCGGCGGCCGTAACAACAGCCTTGGCTCGCCCATCCACCGAGCTCGCCTCCTCCTTCACGTCCTTAAGCTCGCGCTCAAGCTCGGCGATCCGCTTCTCAGCCAAACTCAACGCAGATTCAGCCGTCGTTAGCTCACTCGCCGGGACAAGGCCCTGGCGAACCTCCTCTGCCTTCGCTGTAATCGCCTGGAGTCCCTTGTTCGCCTCTTGGACGGCGACAAGTTCCTTTTCCGCGTGACACTTTGCAGCAAGCCGGTCGGCTGATTCACGCTGCAAACCCTGTACAAAAGTCAAACAGTTAACAAAAACGGAATCCTAAGTGCCCACCCACTGAAATTCAGCGACTGGACACTCAGGGACTGGAGATCAAAAATCCTAAGTGCCCACCCGCTGAAATTCAGCGACTGGACACTCGGGGACTGGAGATCAAAAATCCTAAGTGCCCACCCGCTGAAATTCAGCGACTGGACACTCGGGGACTAGAGATCAAAAACCCTAAGCGCCCACCCGCTGAAATTCAGCGAATGCACACTCGGGGACTGGGCACGAGAAATAAAAGCAAAACACCAAAAGAATCTGACCACTGCAATTCAGTGGCCTGATCCTCGGGGACTGGACATACCTGGATGGCTACGCCCAGCATGCCATGAAGCTTTAGCGCGTCCACGGACGCGAGAAGAGCCAGAGTGTGCTCGCGACGTTGCTCGACCTCCGTTTCGGCGACCTCAGGCACGCGGCTCGATGGCGTGGTACCACTCACTGTAGCCGCTCTGGCCATGAATCGGGGGAAGGTCGTGATGGATCCGCCGGCACCAAAAGAGGCCGGCTCGGCCATCCCAGGCGAGGAAGCACCCTCCTTGGTCGTCAAGGCCGCCCCTGCCTCAGGATCACTTGGAGCAATCGTCGTGTCGTCAGACACCGTGACGACATCGTCGCTCTTGGCCTTCTTGGCACTGTCTGTGGGGGCAGCGACCTCATCAGCCTTCCTCTTCCGAGAGGGGTCCTCCTCGGCGACGACTGGCGGCACTTTGGCCACGGACGGGTGGCCTATCTTTTTAATCCCAGTCCTGCAAATTGATTACATGAGCAAAGTAGTTCGAATACAATGAAAAGTAAAGCAGGAGAATAAAACTCACTTGGCGACTGGTATGAACCGCAGCCCCGTGCGGATGCTAGCCGGCTTCTCCAGTTCGGGGCCCAGTTTCCGACTGAGCCCCATCTCCAGGACATCATGCGCCCAAGACACAAACGGCCTCTTTGTTGATGAGGCTGCGACAGGAGCCTCCACAACGTTTTCGCAGAGCTCTCACGGAGGAAGCTGCCGCAGGCTGAGCGACCCAGAGACTGGGGCAAATGGCGGAGGAATCGAGGCCAGAGGCACCTCACTCAGGACGGCGGTGACATCCGGTGCTGCCGTCGTCTGCGGCACTTCATCCCTGGCCAGGCTGGTGGCATCGGAACTACTCGTCGAATGAGGCGGAGATGCCCGTCTCGCTGGCTTCGTCTTCCTCTTCGGAGGGGCCTTCACCTCCTTCTTCTTCTTCTTTTTCGACGGAGTGGCCTCGCGACGCGAGGTGAGCTCGGGAAGCTCGTCATCGTCATCATCATGATGTTCAATGCTTCTGCTCGCCTCGAGTTCGCGCTGACGCTGCCCGCGAGTTTTGCGCACCAATGGGGCGGCCTCTTCCTCGGACTGGTCGTCGTCGTCGCTCCTATCGCTCTCGGCACCGCCCTTGGTGGGAGGCGATTCGCCCCCATCCTGGACGGACGAGCTCGAATTCTCGTCGTCCGCGGCCGGAAGCCACCCTTCCACCACTTGAAATAACTACAATAAGCATGAGACAGTATCAGTATAACCGCGACAGCATCAACTGCGACTGCGAATGATAGAAAATGACTTACCGTCGGGGCTGGATGCTTTGTGGTGTAGGGGGCGACCCCAGCCTTCGCGTCCAGGTACACCGCCTGGGTAATCTGCTTCAACGCCGGGATGTAATCCTCGAGCGTCCACTCGGCGAGGCAGGATTTCGTCGAGTCCTCCCGGCCCGCGTACTCGTACATATAATGGTCGCGGCGAGCCAGGGGAACGAGTTGCCGCTCGAGCCAGCAGTTGTACAAATTGATGGTCTGAAGACCCTTCTTCTTCAAACCACGGATGGTTTGAAGCATCTCATCCACGACCATCCGCTGGTCTGTTGGGAGTTTGCCGACTTGGAGTCGGCGCGGTTCGGGCCGGTCGGCGGAATATCTTGGGATCGCCACCTCGCCGTCTGGAGTCGCCTCGGTAACATAAAACCAAGACTTCTTCCATTCGCTTGCCGCCTTGGCAGGTAGCATCAGATCGAAAAAGGAGGCCTTCGACTTCGACTTCGACTGAAACGTCAAGCCACCCGCAGCAAGCATTGGGCCGCCTGCTTCTTCGCGACTGATCCTCCCGTGGAACAGATCTTGCCACAGGGGGAAGTAGGGCCTGCAGCCCAGGTAGCACTCACAGAACGTCATGAAAATGGCGAGCTGCTCGATGCTGTGCGGGCCCAGGTCCGATGGCTGGATCCCGTAGAAGGCGTTAAGCCGGAAGAGAGATGTGGGGAATCCTAGCCCCCGTTCCAGGTGGCTGGTGAAGCAGATGAATTCTCCCTCGCGCGGGTCCGGAGTCACCTCTCCGGCCGCGGGGATGCGCCACCTGCCGGCGCGCAGGATCCCGGCCTCCTCGAAAGACGCCAGTAGCGCTCCCGTACACTTGGACCTGCCCCATGGTTCGGTGGAGGGGGCCATTGGCGGAAAGGTCGTGGAGGTCGGAGGATTTTGGATCGGCTGGATCGTGATGCGGAGGAAAACGGAGGTGCGCGCAATCGGAGGAAATGACGAGGAAGTGGTTCTCCGATCGCCTACCATTCCCTTTATATAGCGGTTGTTACCCGCCAAATCAGGAAGTCGTTACTTCGCGGTGATTACGCCAAAAGTTACCATTGGATTACCCCAACATCTAGTTTTGACTGCGTTTGACGGTCCAACTTCAGCCACTCGGCTCGCGGACCCGACCACTACAACAGTGACTAAATATTTCGCCGACCCGTTCGCCAAGCTGCGACCAGAATGACTAGTTTTTTCCTTTATTCAGGAGCCCACCACCGATTCGACTGGATGTCTGCATTGGACCCGAATGCTCCGACTGCCAGCAACAAACTGCGCCCAATCGACAACGGCCTCGGGGACTACTGATGGGGATATGCCTACCGGGGTATACCCAGCAAGACGTTTTCGACTGGCCTAGGAACTGGCGAGTGGGCCTACAGGACGGCGACTGGATCAAGGCCTTGCGTGGATCCAAGCGACTGGAAGCTGAAGGCCCAGGCGAGTAGATAAGCCCAGTCGGATTAGGTTAAACGAGTACCGAAACCTTAACTGATTCGGTTGAGATATGTAAACCCTAGGGGGGGGGTGATTCTATATAAACCTCCCTACAGGGCGTGTAAACATACGTTCCATCATCCACCCAAGTGAATCGCCGCCTAGTTGTCGAGCTCGCCCTTTGTACCTCCATCATAATACAATCTAGCAAGAGTAGGTCTTTACCCTCCGGGGGGCCGAACCTGGGTAAAACCCTGTGTCTCCGCCCTCATCTCGCACCGCAGATGGCTGGCCGCCCTTGCCCTTCGTTCTACTACTCGCTGCCGATTGCAGCATATGTCGTGGTCATTCCCACGACAAATGCCGCCGTCGTCAACTCACCCGCGGTCTGATGATCCTGCATTGGATCTTAGCCAACGGAGAAGCAGCATGGCTTCCGCGGAGGTCCGTGCTGATGATCAAGCACTACTGGATGATGCACCGGCTCCTCACTACCCCGTGGATGATGTCAGAGAGATGGCACAATGTGAGCTACATCAGCCAATGAACAACATGTCCTTCAAGGTGGCGATCGGCACTGCTTTACCTTGTCTACCTGGAGCACTCCACCATTCACTTCCGATTCCACCAGGCTATGCTCGTGTCACGGTGGATGACATAGTGGAGGATTTTGCGGACCTAGAGATTGAAATCGCTACGCCTGAAGGCCTTACGAAACTAGGAGATGTCAAGCGCAACATCATTCTATGTAATAAGAAGTACATCAAGTTTCCAGGCTCGGCGCCAAGGCCACCGACTCCAAGGAATCCAAGTCCACCCCGCATCGAATATCGTCAACCTCCAAGTCCACCCCAACTCGATTATCGCCAACCTCCAAGTCCACCCCAACCCGATTATCGCCAACCTCCAAGTCCACCCCGCCCCGCTGACGATCGCCGCAGCAGGAGTACATCAAATCGATCTCCGCCCCCGCCTCCGTGCAATACTACTACCTCGTCGAAGAAACGGAAGTTCGACGGTCCCCCGCGCCCCACATCGAAGAAAGGTCAAACGCCGAAGATAGTCGATATCCCGCCGGCTCTTCCAAAGAGGCCTTAGGACAAGACCGATGAGGAAACTAACGCGGATGTGGCTGCCCAAGTTAAGGCGCATTTTGCACCCAAAAAGCCTAAGCCAAAGCCGATATATAATGAAAAAACCAAAACATGGGCTAAGTCCTTTCTTGAGCAACCATCCCAGATATCGATGAATCTTGAATCAGACTATGACCGGGATATTATTAAGCAAGCACAGAAGAAAAAAATCACAAGTGCAAAAAGCGGGAAGCAAGTTGCCCAGCTCGGAGCACAGAAGAATCAATCGGTCGCCCCGCTCAAAGTCATTTCAGACCTCGACAACTCCTTCAGAGCTGAAATGGATATGGGCATGCAAATAATGGACCCTAGAGCCCGTAATAATGTTGCACTTATGGGAATCACTGTATCGCAGGCCAAAGCACTTGCTAACGAAGCAAATATGTCTCTTGGTTAATATTTAGGCTATGAAGATACACTAGTGGGTCAGATAGTACGGCAGTATGTCCAAGGGGAGCCTCTAGTCAGTAATGAGGAGCTCGCGCGTCTATCCACACATATGCAAAATCTGCATAAATGGTACATGTCGCAAGCAGAAAAAAGCATCAGAAAGATTGGTTTCCGGTGGATGTTAGAAAGGAGCATCACTTCAAACCATACTCGATACAGGTTCAAATGACCGAACTGTTTCAGTTATACAACCAGCGCGCCCTCGACAAATCTATCATTGGTTCCTACTGTCTATAAGTTATTTATTTCTATAATTAAGTTTGTAGCTCATCTCGTTCATTGCATTTAATATATTATCCTAACTATATATCCTTTTGTATGATGATATTATATTCTGCAGAATGAAGATGCTTGAATGCAAAAGAGCTAGAAGATACGACGTTGGGTTCATTGACCCATATATCATTAATGAATATACGTTAAAGAATCACCCCAAAGACGTGGAGGAAGACACATGCGTGTTCTTAACCGAGCATAATTTTGTTAAGGAAATACTATTTCCTTACAACTTCAAGTGAGCGTTTATATCTTGTACACATTTTATTTTTGCTTACTGGATGAGCTATGCATGTATGCTTATGTAAATGTCCGCAGATTCCACTGGATCTTGCTAAACATTCAAGTTGACAACTCCCTAGTTGAAGTCCACGACTCATTAAGTTGGGACCAAGAGCAGTGGAGCGACATGAAAGCAATGCTCCATAAGTAATTTCAATCATTATCGCATTATATCATCCTCTTTCATTCGTTTCATGATATTAAGTAAGTAATAACTCCTTTGTTCATTTTGTTTGCCGAGCAGGTGTTGGACACGGTTCAGACAGATAATACCAGGTCCATTCAAAGAGGAGTTAACTTATAAAATGGTGAAGAGTTTACAGCAGCCACCAGGAACTCATTTATGTGGATACTATGTCTGCGAGTATATCCGCGAGTTGACCAGTGAGCGGAAAGTTGACTCACATTATATTTATGATTTGCGGGAGAAACTAGAGCCAGACCAGCTCATAAGAGCAATTCAAGAGGAGCTGGCGGGATTTATGATGAAGGAAGTCCTTGATGTACATGGAGAGCATTATGCGGATGACGTGGAACTCGATTTGCCTTAGTCATCTTCATGTAGCTGATATGATATATATATATTCATCAATGACCATGTAATTTCAAAACATTTCTTCCTTTTGATACGATTGATTATATGTATGCTTGCAAGGGATCAATTAATCATATAAATGCATCGACGTGTAGTGTGTATGTAGTAGCGTATAATATGTATATTGAAATATATGTTTGAATTATAGTGAAACACAAAACGAAAAAGGAACGGAATGGCAAAAAAAGGAAATATACAATCTCTGCCGCGGCAGGAAACCTTTTAGTCCCGGGTGGTGTTACAGCCCGGGACTAGAGGGTCTCCGCCCCCTGCGGCACTGAAACAGCCACGTGGCTGTTATCACTCGCGGGCCGTTATGAGCCGGGACTAGAGGGGGGGCTCTAGTCCCGTTTTCGCAGTCCCGGGCCCGAAACCGGGACTAGAGCCCGTTGCGGCCCGGGACTACAGCCCTGTTTTCCACCAGTGGCCGGGACACGAGGGAATTATCCAGAATTTCTCCCCACCGCTTTGCTCTCTCTCTCTCCTTCGCTCCCTAGTCTCTGAGTGTGCCCAGCGGCAGGCCGGGCCCTTACCGGCTCCACTCCGCCGGATTAGCCGGCTGGAGTTGGACGGGATGTGGCGCCGGAGTAGTTAGGTTTAGGAGTAGATGTAGCGGCTGTTGGAATTTTTGTCTAAATAGGCCCAGCCCATTTATTATTGTCAATAAATTCCTGAAATCCTAGAGGCCCATTTCGCTCATTCATGCAAGGCAATAGCTGGGACAAATGTTTAGTCCCACATTGCTAGTTGAGTGGAAGTTGGACCAGCTTCTAAGGTGAGCTCTCCTACCACTTGGTAAAAAGGATGAGAAGGAGAAGAGAGTTCCACACGCGCGCTCCTCCTCCTCGCTCGCCACGCCTCGCCTCGCCTTGCCTTTTTCTTTGAGTGGAATTTTAATACGAGTCCGCCTGTTCGCTTCATCTTCTGTGCAGTCTGTCTACCTTCCCCTCTGTGCCTATAAGAGAGAGAGGTCGCGCCTCCTCTCAGATACACTGCACATCCTTTGCGCCTCCAGTTCCAGAGCACTGCGCTACCTAGATCTTCCCCAACCCGTCTTTGGCGTGCACATGAGCCGACAGTGAGGCCTCCGAGACCCCGCTGCTTCGAGTCCTGTATGGGAGAAGGGCGATAAGGTTTTGGGGGAGCGCTATCGGCGCGACTATTGGCTTCGTCACGGACTCCCTCACGGATAGCGACTGCGGCGAAGTCTTCCCCGACGAGGACTTCTTCCCCGACATCAGCACCCTCTTCCTCGATGACATGGCCAACGACGGTTCCAACGCCGGTGGTTCCTCTTCTGCTACTATCGTGTATATATTCTTTCTTAATATTGTGCTGATTGTATCTAAAGTTTTATGCCTTGCAGTTTGTTTCGTTATATGCCTTAATATGTATACTCTATTTCATATGATTAGTATATTTCCTATTATTCTAATCATGTTTTATCTAGTGTTTATTATGGATATTTTGCTTTGTAAATTTCTCTTTTATTCAACAATCCAAAAACCTTATTTCAGGCAATTTGCCCCAAGTGGATTTGTTGCTTATATGAAGCCACCTGTGTTCGAAGGTGTGAATTACAAACGATGGCGTGCGAGAGTAGTGCTCTCGTTTCAGACCATGAGCTGCTATAACGCCATCTATGGCGCACCTGAGGGAGAACTTAATCCCGCTCAGGAAGAGGCGTTTCAAAAACTTGATACCACTTTCAAGGCTGCCTTGATTAGCATTCTTGGCGACAATATTGTCGATTCATATCTGTCATTTAGCAATGGCAAGGATATGTGGGATGCGCTCGAGAGAAAATTTGGAGTCTCCGATGCTGGCAGTGAACTGTTTGTCATGGAACAATTCTATGACTATAAGATGGTCGAGGACCGCCCCATTGTGGAGAAGGCTCATGAGATACAGTCACTTGCCAGGGAGCTTGAGCACTTCACTTGTGTGTTACCAGACAAGTTTGTTGCCGGAGGCATTATTGCCAAACTTCCCCAGTCATGGAGGAATTTTGCTACTTCTCTGAAGCACAAGAGACAAGAGTTCTCCGTGACGGATATCATTGGGACTCTTGATGTGGAAGAGAAGGTGAGAGCAAAAGACACACGTGCTCGAGGTACCGAGGGAGGTTCTAATGCCAACCTGGTATAGAAAAGGAACTTCCATCCTCACAAGTTCAAGAACAAAGGAAAGTTTGATGACAAAGGAAAGTTCGAAGGAAAGAACAAGGCCTCATAGTCCACCAGCTTCAAGAACAAGACTGATAAGAGGAAAGGTGCTTGTCATGTGTGCGGTGATCCTAATCATTGGGCTCCTGCTTGTACCAACCGCTTTGACAAGCGCCAACATGGGAAGGGCAGCAAGACTGCTAATGTTGTCATGGGCGAAGTTGAGATGAAAGACGTTGGGTATGGTATATTACCTACTGCTCTTTCATTATGTCATTCTCCTGATTGGTGGATTGACACGGGCGCTAATGTACATGTCTGTTCTGATATTTCCATGTTTTCTTCATATCAGGTCAGAGGGACTCAAACCATGCTGATGGGGAATGGCTCGCATGCTCGTCATGGTGTTGGTACGGTCGATCTGAAGTTCACTGGGAAAGACCGTATGCCCAAGAACGTGCATCATGTTCCCTCAATAAATAAAAATCTTGTTAGCGGATCTCTTATGTGTCGAGATGGCTACAAGATTGTATTCGAGTCCAATAAATTTGTAATTTCGAAGTATGGAACCTTTGTTGGTAAAGGCTATGAGTTCGGAGGCTTGTTCCGCTTATCTCTGTCAGACATTTGTTGGTAAAGGCTTGGTAAAGTATGGAACCTTTGTCGGAAGTAGAGGAAAGATCCCGCAGGGCTTCGCCTAAGCCGGTGCGAGTTATGGTGGATTAGGGTTTCCCGGAGATCTAGGGTTTAGATGACCGGGAGGAGGAGGAGGTGACGAACCGGCGGCAAGTGGCGATGATGGCGAATGGCCGTGGCGCTTGAGGCGTGACGGCCAGGCGGGCTCTGGCTCGTGTCTTGAGGGAGAGGGGCTAGGGCTTGTGTACTTTAGGGCAGCCCTCCCCCTCTATTTATGGGAGGGGGGAAGCCTTGGGAGGGTGGGTTTGAATCCAAACCCAACCCAAGTTGGATTGAGAGAAGGACTTGTTTCTTCTCCCACTAGGAAATCATTGTTCCAGTTTGACTTTTCAAACTCCCGTTTGACTTTCAATTTAGAGCTTTAATTCTCTCTTGAAAATGCACACGCCAAGTGACCTAGGATATGAACGAATCATTCCACTTACCCATGACACATTCATGGACCATTCTCCTTCCGGACCGGTGAACCTTCTAGAACCTTCTAGAACCTCTCCGATGAAAACATCGGAAACTTTCCTGAACACCAAAATAGGACTTTCCTTATATGAATCTTATTCTCCGGACCATTCCGGATCTCCTCGTGATATCCCGGATCTCATCCGAGACTCCGAAGAACATTCGGTATCCCTACTAACATTCCATATCTACTAAACAACATCGAATCCTTAAGTGTGTCTCCCTACGGTTCGTGAATTATGTGGACATGACCGAGACACTTCTCCGATCAATAACCAATAGAGGAATCTGGAAATTCATATGGCTCCCACATATTTCTACGATTACTTTGCGATCGAATGAACCACTTACATACGATACCAATTTCCCTTTGTCTCACGATAGTTTACTTATCCGAGGTTTTGATCGTCGGTATCTCTGCATACCTAGTTCAACCTCGTTACCGATAAGTACTCTTTTCTCGTTCCCGTGATATGTGATCCCTTGTGAGCCAGTCACATGCTTGCAAGATAATTGGATGACATTCCACCGAGAGGGCCCATAGTATATTTATCCGTCATATGGATGGACAAATCCCACTCTTGATCCATGTGCCTCAACCCATACTTTCCAAACACTCAATGCCACCTTTATAGCCACCCAGTTACGGTGTGGTGTTTGATGTCATCAAAGCATCCTTCTGGTGATGGTGATTAGCATGATATCATGGTCGAAGGAATTAGGTTACTATGTATCAGAAATCTTATAGCAAATGAACTACTGAAATGACTTGATCTTAATGCTACGCTTATCTATAGGAGTATGTCCATCATACCATTCTCCTAATGATATGATCTTGTTATTAATAACATCTCAATGTTCATGATCGAGAAACCACAATCATCTATTAATCAACAAGCTAGTAATATAAAGAGGCTTTACCAGGGACTCTAATTTAGTTTACAAATCACACAAGTATTAATGTTTCCGGTTATACTATTATAGCATGAATGTAAACATTTATCATAAACACAAAGATATAATAATAACCACTTTTATTATTGCCTCTAGGGAATATCTCCAACAAGTTGTTAATCATATTTACACGAATTTTGAATCAAATGTCTGGCACTCTCGTCTTTGTCATATTAATTTTGGTTGTATGACGCGGCTAGCCAAAATGAATTTAATCCCTGATTTCACAACTGTTAAGGGATCTAAGTGCCAAGTATGCGTGCAAGCTAAACAACCTCACAAGTCACATACGACTGCAGAAGTGAGAAATTTAACACCACTAGAGCTCATACATTCTGATCTTTGTGAGATGAATGGTGTGTTGACAAAAGGTGGAAAGAAATATTTCATGACTTTGATCGATGACTCTACGAGATATTGTTATGTGTATCTTCTGAAATCAAAAGATGAGGCTTTGAGTTTCTTCAAAATCTATAAAGTTGAGGCAGAAAATCAACTTGATCGAAAGATTAAGAGGCTTAGGTCTGATCGTGGTGGAGAGTATTTTTCCAACGAGTTTGATTACTTTTGTGCGGAACATGGCATAATTCATGAGAGGACGCCTCCCTACTCACCCCAGTCAAATGGAGTAGCTGAAAGAAAGAACCGTACTGTAACAGATTTGGTTAATGCCATGTTAGACACATCGGGTCTCTCTAAGGAATGGGGGAGGCACTATTGACCGCGTGTCATGTCCTAAACCGAGTTCCCACAAAGAACAAAGAAATTACTCCATTCGAAGAATGGGAGAAGAAAATATTGAAACTCTCTTACTTACGTACTTGAGGTTGTTTGGCAAAGCTTAATGTACCAATCCCCAAGAAGCGCAAGCTTGGACCAAAAACCATTGATTGTGTTTTTCTGGGCTATGCTTTTCATAGAATTGGTTATAGATTCTTGATAGTAAAATCTGAAGTGCCTGACATTCATGTCGATACAATCATGGAGTCGATTTATGCGACTTTCTTTGAGGATATCTTTCCAATGAAGGATAAACCTAACTCATCAAATCCAGAGATACCTAGTTCATCTAATCAGGAATTTGCTACATTGTCTGAACCTACCATTCCAATTGAACACTCTGAAAGTCCTAAGGAGGATGATAATGAAATTCCTAAAAGGAGCAAGAGACAAAGGACTACAAAGTCTTTTGGTGATGATTTCATTGTGAACCTTGTGGATGACACTCCCACTTCCATTTCAGAAGCATATGCATCTCCTGATGCTGACTACTTGAAGGAAGCCGTCCATAGTGAGATGAATTCCATCTTAGCTAACGGAACATGGGAGATCACTGATCGCCCTTATGGGTGTAAACCTGTAGGATGCAGGTGGGTGTTTAAGAAAAAGCTTAGACCTGATGGTACTATTGAGAAGTACAAGGCACGGCTTGTGGCCAAGGGATATACTAAAAAAGAAGGTGAAGACTTCTTTCACACTTACTCACCTGTTGCCAGATTGACCACCATTCGAGTATTACTCTCATTGGCTGCCTCTCATGGTCTTCTCGTTCATCAAATGGACGTTAAGACAGCTTTCCTTAATGGAGAGTTGGATGAGGAAATTTATATGGATCAGCCAGATGGCTTTGTGGTAAATGGTCAAGAAGGAAAGGTGTGCAAGTTGTTGAAGTCTTTATATGGCCTAAAACAAGCCCCTAAGCAATGGCATGAGAAGTTCGAAAGAACTTTAACCACTACTAGAGAAAAGGCTATAGGAGACATGCTTATGCGAGGCACATTTAGCCATATGCGCCTCCTATAAAAATAGGCGAGGCGCACTTTGCGATATGCGCCTCTAGTATAAAAATAGGCGAGGCGCATATGATAAGAATGCGCCTCCTATAATCCCTGTACGGATGGAATCTAGCAGCCCCATATTATGCGAGGTGCATTCTAGTCATATGCGCCTCCTATATATCAGATAGGCGAGGCGCATATGGACAGAATGCGCCTCGCATATTCTGTGTGGGCCCGCGTGTTGGTAGGTGCACGAACATGCGAGGCGCATATGGCTATATGCGCCTCCTATATTTGATAATATGTGAGGCGCATATGGCCATATGCGCCTCAAGTAACTCCTGCGGGCCCGGGCGGTGGTAGGTGGCCGCATATGCGAGGCGCATATTGCTATATGCGCCTCCTATAGTTTGAATTATAGGAGGCGCATATTGTGCAATATGCGCCTCGCATAAGCTGGCACCACTTTTTTCCAGCTTTTTGCACATGGAGGCAAACTACCACCCCACTCACTTGCGTCACTTCTTTCTCCTCCACCCCAAGACAAATATGGTCGCCCCCCTCCTCCTCCCCACCTCATTTCCCCCATTGATTAACCATAGAAGCTTTCTCAACATCCATTGGTTGACACCCATATGTAAGTGAAGTCTCTTGCTCCTCTAGATCTACAACATGTCCATTTACTTCTCCTCCGGCTCTCTTGCGCAAGTCGTTGTTGGAGGAAGCGTGAAGGCGTTGCTTGCATGTATGCACGTTGTCGGAGACACTGACTATATGATTGTGTTGTGGTGCTACTTTTTGTGCAGGGATTTCATTTGAGATTCCAATGTTTCGCCGGAATGTCGATTTATTTCTTTTCCGGCGAATTTCGGGCACTCGCGGATGTCCTCTTTTTAGGGGAGGTCATGCCGAATTTTTCCGGCGATCCACGTCCATATATGCTCTAATTATTCTCTTGCTCTTTGTACCACGCAGGCGGCCATGGTCTGACCACTGATCAACAAAGCCCGCGTGGATAGGTGGATGACATGCGCGAGGGCCGACATGGAACGTGAAAACAAGACAGAGATAAGATGTCCATGTCGGGACTGCAAGCTGATGTATCTGATAAGGCATGATTCCGGAATGCTGGAGTCGCGCCTGCTTCGACGTAGTTTCATGGATGGCTACACTCGATGGATACGTGATGATCACGAAGATCAAGATGCCAGTGATGATCACGAAGATCAAGACGCCAGTCACGATCATGAAGATCAGGGTGGTGGCACTGGACATGGACACGAAGATGATCAAGGTGGCGTCGGGCATGGACATGAAGATGATCAAGGTGGTGCCGACCATGATTCGAGCTGGTTGCGAGACCCTCATGTCCAAGATCTGCTTCTCAAGGAGACGAGTAACGCCAAAGCCGCCGGTAGAGAGAAGGCTAAACTGGAGCAAATGGAGAAAGACGCGGTCACTCCATTGTTTGACGGATGCAACGACGGGGATACCCGTCTAAATGTAACGCTTAGGGCTCTGGAGATGAAGGCGAAACACAAAATGACCGACGAATGTTTCGACGACAACATTGTATTCTGGCACGATATTCTTCCCAAGAAGGGGAACACATGTCCGACTAGTATCGCTGAGGCGAAGAAAGTCGTGTGCCCTCTCAATCTACCGCACGTGAAATACCAGGTCTGCATAAATGATTGCATCATCTACCGGGGCGAGGACGCGGAGAAGACCACGTGTCCGGTGTGCAAGACCTCTCGATACAAGAGAGGGACCAAGAAAGCTCCTAGGAAGGTGGTGTGGTACTTTCCTCTAACTCCTCGAAAGCAGACCCTAAGGAAGCACAGCTCATGCGCTGGCACGCGGAAAGAAAGAGGCCGGAAGACGATGATCCAGAGAAGGAGGAAATGTTGAGGCACCCTTTGGATGCTTGCCAGTGGAAGGCGTGGGACCTACAATATTACCAACATTTTGGGAAAGAGTCAAGGAACCTCAGGCTGGGCGTGAGCACTGACGGACTCAATCCGTTTCGAAGCCAGAGCAGCACACACAGCACCTGGCCCGTGTTTGTATGGATCTACAACCTCCCCCTAGTTGTGCATGAAGAAGAAGTACGTAACCATGAGTATGCTCGTTCAAGGGCCAAAACAACCTGGTACAGACATCAATCTGTATCTCACGTTGTTGAAAGAGGAGTTAGCCACGTTATGGGAAGAAGGAGCCGTACATGGACGCCTCGAGACAAGAGTACTTTGACATGAGAGCGGCGGTGATCACGACGGTGCAAGACTATCCGATTACGGATACTTCTCGGGCAGGTGGTCCAAGGATTCTATGGGTGCGTTAGGTGCAAGGATAATACAACGTCGCCAACTACGAAAGATCCCGGTCCGGAAAACCGTGTTCCTTGGGGCTGGAGGTGGCTTCCCAAGAATCACGCTGAGAAAGCTAGGACATCTTCGATGGGACGATCGAGCTCAGGAATCCCACACCGTAAGAGTGGCGGAAATCTACAAGCTGTTGAATAACTGGAAGGAGTGCCCTGCGCCAGGAAAGACCCAGAAGAAGCCAGAGCCGTTGCTGAAGGTATGGAAGGCGAGGTCTGATTTCTGGGACTTGCCATACTGGAAGATCCTCCGCGTGCCTCATAGCCTTGATCTCATGCATATCACGAAGAATGTGGGCGAGAGTCTGCTTGCCACCCTCCTTAACACCGACAAGACCAAAGATGGGCCGAAGGCAAGGAACGACTTGAAGCATATGGGCATCAGGGATGAACTTCAACCACCACCTAGCGATGATGAGGAGGAGGACGAGGTGGAGGAGACAGAAACACATAATAGCCGTCGTCGCAAGGGGAAAAAGGTTAAGAAGGGAGAGGTCAAGCTTAAGGCCTCATGCTTCACTCTGAGTAAGAAGGAGGCCATACAGTTTATGAAGTGCCTCCTCGGAGTCAAATTTCCGAACAGCTACACGGGGAAGATAAGCAGATGGCTAGACGAGGCGAAGCAGCGCTTCAGCGGGATGAATTCTCACGACGTCGCCGTGCTAATGACGCAGGTACTCCCGGTCGCGATCCGAGGTATAATGGACAAGCACATCCGTGAAACACTGTTTGGCCTCTGCAACTTTTTTGACGTCATCTCTCGGAAGTCGATAGGCATTAAGCAGCTCACGAGGCTACAGGACAAGATCGTGGTGATAATGTGCGAGCTCGAGATCTATTTCCCCCCCGCTTTCTTCGACATCATGCTTCATCTGCTTCTCCATGTCGTGGAGGATATCGTCCAGCTTGGTACTGCGTTTCTGCAAAGCATGATGCCGTTCGAAAGGCTCAATGGACACGTCAAGGGATACGTTAAGAACAAGTCCCGTCCAGATGGAAGCATAGCAAACGGCCTCCTGGCCGAAGAGTGCATCTCTTTCTGCTCGAACTTTCTACAAACCGAGACCCCTCTTGGTATGCCATTCAACAAGCACCTCGGGAGGCTCGCTGGATGGGGGGGTCACCAGGGTCGACGCAAAGCATGTCGACATGGAGGGTAACCAAGGACTTTGAAAGAGCAAACCTGGTCGCGCTGCAACACCTGCAGGTGGTTGATCCATACATACATGAGCACAAAGAGTTTATCAAGAAGAATTACGCTGATCAGGGGCGCCAGGTCCCGAGGGAGGAAGATGTTATCAAGGAGCACAACTCCGGTTTCACGTGGTGGTTTAGGGAGAAGGTCATAGCTAATCCACCGCAGGGCGAGTACTCGGAGGAAGATAAACTCATATTCTCATTGTCACAGGGCGCCTCGCACAACCTCATGACCTATCAGGCTTACGATATCAACGGATACACGTTCTACACAGAGGAAAAAGACAATAACTGTGATTACCAGAACTCAGGGGTAACAGGGATATTCTACACCGGCGACATCCCGGAAAGATACTACGGAAGGATCGAGGAGATTTGGGAGCTCGACTATGTTACGGAGAAGGTGCCGATGTTCCGTGTCAGGTGGGCCAAGAGCGTCGAGAAAGAAGACCGGTATTTCACCACGATGGTTATACCGTCAAAGACCACCAGCGCGAACGCACCCGCAAGAAATGAGCCTTGGGTTTTGGCTAGCAAAGTCGACCAATGCTGGTACATCAAAGACCCGTCAAAGCCTAGCCGGGTTGTCGTCAGGAGAGGCAAAAGGAACATTATCGGAATGGACGGAGTCGCCAACGAGCAAGACTTTGACCAGAACGGCGACCCGAAGATAGAAGACGGGTATGGCAACCAAACACCGTACACCACAACCCTACCTAAGAAAGAACTTCCATTCAAGAGAAGTAGTGAAGACGTCCCAGACCTAACCTATGCAACCGCGACAAAGAAGGGCAGGAAGATGACCATTGTCAAGAAACGCTAGCGCGCTCCGACCATTGTCAAGAACCGTCGTGTATGTGGCCTACTATTATGTATCAAAACATTCTTAATTTTCATTATGTGTGTGTTATAATAATATTGCATTGAGAATATTATGTATCGACAAGACACATTCATTGAGAATACTCACTTTTGTTGTTTTAGCAATATTTGAATATTTAAAATATTTGTAGTATATTTTATAGTTCATATTGTGTTTGGACAATGCTTTTACATGAAAAATGGCCTTTAAAAAAAATTTCCAAAAAATTGTTAACCTTAGGATTCGAACCTGGGTGGCCAACAGTGAAGGACAAGGCATGTTACCACTAGGCTGTTGTGTGTTAGTTGATAGAAACTTGCGCACTGCCCTATTTGTCTAGGATTGCATATTATGCGAGGCGCATTTAGCCCAGATGCGCCTCACGTAATATTATACGAGGCACACTTTGCGATATACGCCTCGCATAATCCGATATAGATCAAAGCCGCCACGCGCACGCCTAGAACCTTTCTTTACATTACATCTCACGCACGCACGCCGCGTCTCACATCTCAGATCGAAGCCGCCGCCGCCGGCCGTCCGCGCCCGGAGCAGCCCGCCGTCCGTGCCCGGAGCAGCCCGCACGCCGGACCTGCAACCTCGAAGGAGGAGCCCGACGCCGCCGTCCCGTGGAGGAGGAGCCCGATGCCGCCGTCCCCGTGAAGGAGGAGCCCGACGCCGCCGTCCCCATGAAGGAGGAGATCGCCGCCGCCCCGCCTCGTGGAGGACCTGCTGTTGCTGCAGCGCTCGTGGAGGACCGACTGTTGCTGCGCTTCGTCCTCAGCACCCCAAGGTGAGCACCAATCTCCCTTCTTCTGCCACCGCGTGCTGACGAGGTACCCTCCCACGCCCTTGCTCTGCTTCCTCACCGCCAGCGTCAGGCACTCCGCCTGGCTGATGCACTGCTCCACGAACTCCTCCCCGCTGCTCCGAACCAGGCTGCAAAAGATTTATTTATTTTCCTCCTTCAGGCAGGCACACACGTTTGCATTTGATAGAAGCTAGTGATGTCAAGATGAAAAGTAACCAACTGACGAAGCATGATACTTTACTACTAGTAGCACATTGTTATCTTTTTGTCCACATGAAGATGGCAACAATTATAGGTGTGTGCGATTCATGTAGTAGGAAGATCCCTGCTTTAATTTCAGCTAGGTTGTCACCAAGGGGGACAAGAAAAGGCATCTGGGATTTATGGTTCTTGTTGTTCACATACCTTGCTGTTCACATCCATGTACATTCGATTTCAGTTCTTGCTGCTCACATACCTTGCATTGCAGTCTGTTGTATTGTATCAATCTGTATTTGCTCCGAGTGATTTTCCTTTTGGGGGAAAAAACGAGTTGTAAGTGTGTGTCGCTGATTATTGATGAAACATTCGCTATCAACCTCCCATGTTGTGTTCCAAGATTTGTCATTTTGATTCAAAATGTTCTATTCTGTAAGGAGAACCCTATTGATAATTATCTCTTAGACAAGCAACCTGTGCTAGTATAGTCATGTGGGAAATCACCAAATGTCCATTAGTCCCTGTGCTAGTATAGTCCTTGTTTTCAAATGAAAACAACCAGCGAGACAAGACAATGACCATTAGTTGTCCATCTCTGAACTCACTCATATTCTGCAACACCTTGTCCATTATTGTCATATACGGATCAGATCAGGATGTAGCTTACAAGCAAAGGAATAGCTGGTTATCGCTGAATTATTCGCTCGCTGAATGTTCTGTTATGTAAATTTGTGTATGCTGGCAGAAAATGGCTGTGATGATGGCTGTGTTTGATCCTTTTTGTGCAGGTTTTTCTTTTTGAGTTGCCAATGTTTCGCCGGAATGTTGATTCATTTCCGTTCCGGCAAATTTCTGGCACTCCTAGACATAGAAAATTAGCAAAGTTCATGCCAAAATTTTCTGTGAATTTTTGTGCTTATTAGTTTCATTTATTTGTGTGTTTAGAAATGTCGGATCCGGGCCCTTCTAGCCAGAAGCCCTTTTGGGAGCAGCAGGCGGAGATGGAATCCCTAGAGGCCCCGGAATTTGCTCCGCGGGACGACGAGATGGAGGAGGACGAGGATACCTCGTCGGGCAATGAGGAGATGGGGGACGCTGATGGCGACGCCACTACCACTGATGGCGGCGGTGAAGCTACTACAGACGGTGATAGCGCATCGAAAAAGTCTCGGAAGGATCGGACCCCGATCGTGGTCGACCTCAAAAGGTCCATCATCACAAGCGTGAGCCCTAAAGGTGCGCCTTTGGAGCCAGAAGAATTTGTTGGGGGTTACTCTAACCAGCTCGCGGCAATCCTCCGGAACACCGTCATGATCAACATGGAGAACCTGAAGGCCGAAGAGAACAAGGGTTTCCTCATCCAGCTTTTCCGGAATCTGCACGCAAGATACGCGTTCCCGGGTGATGAGGAAAACAAGTATAATAATGACAATCTCAAAGGGAATCTGGTGAACAAGTATGCCCTCGGGAGGATGACCGAGGCCTTGTCAAATTGGAAGGCTCGGTTGAAGAATCTGATTTTCGAGGAGAAGCTAAGTTATCCAGAGCTCGTCAAGAAGGAGCCTCTGGTCAAGGAAGAAGACTACAATGTGTTCAAGGCCAGATGTAACTCCGCCTTGGGCAAGGCCAGGACTGAGAAGGGCAAGAATATGAGATCCCGAAACATTGGTACCCACCATATCGACTCCGGCGGTTATAGAGCCGCGAGGCCCAAATGGGATAAGGAGGACGCCGACGCCCGTGCAAAGGGGTTGACACGTCCCTTTGACGACATAAAGGAGGAGCAGGCAAAGAACTTCGTCAGGGCCCGGTTTGCCCTTGAAAGGGGTTCTGATTATTCTTGAGCCCGCCCTTTGTTCGAGGGTGAAGGACTTCATGCAAAATATGTAAGTAGTTTGCATGCAAGTCGATTAATTGCATTCATGATTAATCAATGAAGTCCAGTTCGATCAAATGCTTCGCGTTCCTTGTCGCAGGGGGGAGTGTAGGAGATCCTCATCCTGTGGGTCGGCGCCACGCTGCCGCCAAGTGGGACACCACTTTTAATAGGGCGCTGAACCAGACCAAGAGTGTCGATCCCCTGGCGGCCCCGTCGGCTGGTCGTGTGGTCGGTTTTGGCGGCATATCATGGTCCGAGTACTATGGCACCCCGGAGCAGAAGGGCAAGAAGGCTGAAAGCGCCGAGGTAAAAATCCTAAGGGAACAGGTGGAAGCCTTTCCAAATATAATCCAAGATGCCGTGAACAAGGCTGTGTTGGCTGCCGAGACAAAGTTCCAAGAACAAGTCCAGACACAAGTCCAGTCACAAGTCCATTCACAAGTGAACGAGAAGCTCAACACCATCCTTCCCGTCTACATGGAAAAGTACAACAAGTGGCAGAAGGGTGGTAAACGGGGGCCGCCACCGGTTCCCAACCTCAACAGCTAATCGGACAATGTGGCGCTGAGGCGTTGGTGACTCCTCCAGCAGGGCCGGTGGTGGTGGAGACTCCTCTAGCTCCGGAGCTTAACTTGCCCACTGCGGCGAAGGCGCCAGCCCGCACCACCGTGCCATCAGGCAGCCACTCCGCCACTTGCGTGGTCAAGCCTGTCGGCGTCGGTGCCTCGACATTGGCCGAGTTTGACGCCCTCAAGGTAACTAACTAATTAAAGCGAGAGTTGGGAGGCTCAACCACACCGATGACTTGATCTCTGTTTTTCTAACGCTCGGCCTACATGTCGATCTTTCGCAGGGAGACACTCCTTGCACTCTAATGCACTGGGTGGGCGGCCCATTGATGGATGTTGCCAAGGGTACTATTGTTCAACCAGAGAACCGCAAAATGCACAATGTCACAATGCCACCTGACATGATGAGGGTCAAATACAGTATGGTGCTTCCGGGCTACGAGCAAGTGGAACCTCCCTCTCAACCTCAAGGATGGGATGATGAGGACACGGCAGCGGTCCTCAATACCGGCTTCGGCTACTTGTACCTATGGCCGAAGAGCCAGATCCGTTTGGGGACAGAGGACCAGCTCAACATCACCCTAGAGGTAGCACAACCAACACATGATGAAGACTTCGAGATGGGAGACTTGGACAACATGGCACAGAATCCCGATGATGATGAAGAAATTGACCCGAACTATGGTGACCAGTTTGTTAACACAAGGTTTTCTGATTTGTATGAGCCAGGACCATCAGGCACACATCAAGTTGCCGAGACCCAACCAGCACCAGCGAAACCCCCTTGCAAGGTGCGTCTCTTCCCAACTAGTCAGGAGACGCCGCCACCTGTCCCCTTCACCGAGCCTCCAAGGCCAGTAGTTCCTTTGATCAGCCCCGGCACCCTCCATAAGACGGTCGGTGAGGTGTTGTCAGTGGGCGATGCCGTAAAGAGCAAGTAGGGTCTCAAAATGATGCCTAAGGGTGATGGGGGCCAGGATCCAAATCCTCTTTTCCGGACGGTCTTTGTGGGAATCAGCAGACGTGGCGTGTGTACCGATGATGTGTAAATCGATGCTCGAGGTCGCAGCTCGCATATGCGTAGTATTCATTATGGATGTCTCACAATTGAGCGGTGTCGCATTCGCGACAACGATCGATCGTACTCGCTTTCAAGGCTAAGGTGCCTTCTCATATGCCGTGCTTACACCGTACTTCGGGATATCTTCTACGTATGCATACCGACCTGTTTGACATGTTGAGCGGGTTTCGATCGCACAATACCCTGGTCCGCTGTTCTCCCTCAATATGGCCATGGAGATCACCAGAGACAAGATCCCGCATCCGGATAGTGGATCCCTACTTCATGCGTGGCCGCCCCGAAGATGCTGAGGCCATAGATCCGGCGACCGACTACCTCTCAAACTTCCTACAAACATACTCGTACAAGGATGTGATTCTCCATCCCTAACATCCCATCACGGAGGATGATCGGACAGTCTGTGTGCTCATAAGCTTGAATTTGAAACACTCAACAGCCTTGTACCTCGACTCAAACAGGCGATCCAAAAAACTACACCAATATCAAGAAAATTCTTGATGGCGCTCTCACCGCTACGTCGCAGCGGAGGCGTCAAACCGCAAGGCCACATGTAAAGTTCGGCGCGCGTGTTCCGCCACGACGAAGTTTACTGCGTCAAGCAACCGCTGGCGATGGGAAGGATGCCTTCTACGCCATTTACCACATGAAGGCGTTCTTCAATGACATGGAGACCAAAACGCTGCCATCTGACCTCGTGAAGTGGGCTGAAAAGCTTGCATGCATACAGGCTCGCAACCTCAGGCAACACTTCTTCAACATCCAGGAGGAGATCGCGACAATCGTGTACCAGGGAGTCATAAAAACCAGAGGCACCTTCCACGGCGGCTATACACCGTCCAACAGGGAGATAGACGAACGCTTAGCGCAGCAGGGTGACGGCAGGATGTTCATGCAAATGGCGAAAACTCGGTCGGGCTTCATCAATGCCCCCCCAAAGCCAACTCAAGAGCCGAAGAAGACTTCATGATTGCATTGCCTGGGTACCTAGCTGTTAGTTCCGAACTCGTGTTGTAACCTCTTATCACTATGTTAAACTTTCCTAGCAAAACCTCTAGAATATGTTTCGTCAACCGTTGAACTTGATTGTGAGAGACACTAGCTAGTTATTTGTGTTACGAACTATTTTAAGTGCTTGTTGCTTTTCATTTTTCATTGCTTCCCTACTTTCTTGTGGTTTGCTTTCTTTGTCTTTCTTCGAAATACCGATGATTAGAACGTGTTGTGGTGTCACGTGTATGACTATGCTGTTGTTCGATCTTGTGTGCCAAGTAGACTAGTAATTTGGGCATATACTCTACTTGCCACACAAGATCAAACAGCGAGCATTGTTATTTCCGTGCCCAATCTAAGTATGAGGCACTAATCCATGTCATTCTTGGTTTGCTTTTTTTTGGTCTTTCTTCGAAATGCCGATGATTAGAACGTGATTTCTTACATTTTGTTGCACCCATATATATATATGCATGATTCTATCTTGTGAACTGCTAGCTATTGCTTTCCACTGACATAAGTAATATCATCTTTATTATGTGTAGGAGATGCTGAGGTGTTATGTCGTGTACGTCGGTCGGGTTCCAGGTGTGTACGAGGAGTGGAAAGACTGCCAGAAGCAAGTGAACAACTTCTCGGGCAACAGCTACCAAGGCTATGAGAGTAGAGAGGTGGCGGAAGAGAAGTGGGGGAGTCATGGAAGGAAGAAGTGGAGGAACTTCCTCGTGATCACCACCTTGTTGCTCTTCATTGTAGGTTATGTGTTCTACTTCATCTAGGTAGAGCTACGTCGTTGGAGTTGTAATATGATTGTGAACTTGTACTCGAAGGTGTAATGTGATTGTGAACTTGTACTCGGAGGTGTGAACTTGTGGCACAAACACTTGATGTATGAACTTGTATGTCATGATTGATGTGTAATGTATTGTATTCATGTTGGTTCTATTATGCTTTGGCAAATTGCAAGTTTCTGAAAATTTTTGTGCTCTTTATATTGTATATTTGAATATCTGTATATTATTATTTATAGTGGTCTGTAAAACTTGAATTTCGAAAATATTACCGGAGGCGCATATAGGATACTATAGGAGGCGCATATACTATAAATATCCGAGGCATTAAAACATATATGGCGCATATGATATGC
Organism: Avena insularis; assembly: GCA_023614405.1. Taxonomy (NCBI): domain Eukaryota; kingdom Viridiplantae; phylum Streptophyta; class Magnoliopsida; order Poales; family Poaceae; genus Avena; species Avena insularis. The sequence goes on along the minus strand of CM042693.1, from coordinate 312,310,052 downwards.
GCCTCCTATAATTCACATATGCGCCTCGCATAATAATATGCGAGGCGCATATCGATATGCGCCTCGCATATGTGAAGTATAGGAGGCGCATGTCATATGCGCCTCGCATAAGAAATACCCGAGGCTTGAAGCTAGAGGCGCATATGATATGCGCCTCGGATAGGCTTTTAGGTGCGCCTCGCATAGGCTTTTCTCTAGTAGTGAACTGCTGCAGGCTTTGTTGTAAATGAAGCTGATAAGTGTGTGTACAATCGCCATGGTGGGGGTGAGGGAGTCATCCTTTGTTTCTATGTTGATGACATACTGATTTTCGGAACCAACCTTAATGCAATTAAGGAGGTCAAAGATTTCTTATCTTGTTCCTTTGAGATGAAGGATCTAGGAGTAGCTGATGTCATCCTGAACATCAAGCTATTGAGAGATGATGATGGTGGGATTACACTGCTTCAGTCCCACTATGTGGAAAAGATCTTGAGTCGTTTCGGGTATAGCGACTTCAAGTTTTCTCCTACACCGTCTGATCCTAGTGTGTTGCTTCGAAAGAATCGAGGAAATGCTAGAGACCAACTGAGATACTCTCAAATCATTGGCTCGCTTATGTATTTAGCTAGTGCCACGAGGCCTGACATCGCCTTTGCTGTAAGCAAACTCAGTCGATTTGTTTCAAATCCAGGAGATGATCACTGGCATGCTCTTGAGAGAGTTATGCGATATCTAAAAGGCACTGCGAGCTATGGCATACACTATACCGGGTATCCGAGGGTACTAGAGGGTTATAGTGATTCAAATTGGATATCTGATGCTGACGAGATAAAGGACACGAGTGGATATGTATTCGCACTTGCTGGTGGCGCTGTTTCTTGGAAGTCTTGCAAGCAGACCATCTTAACGAGGTCAACTATGCAAGCATAACTCACAGCATTAGACACAGACACTGTTGAAGCAGAGTGGCTTCGTGAACTCTTGATGAACTTGCCTATGGTTGAAAAACCAATACCCACAATCCTTATGAACTGCAATAATCAAACTGTGATTTTTAAGGTAAATAGTTCTAAGGATAATATGAAGTCATCAAGACATGTGAAGAGGAGACTGAAATCTGTCAGGAAAATGAGAAACTCCGGAGTTATTGCATTGGATTATATCCAAACATCTAAAAACTTGGCAGATCCCTTCACAAAGGGTCTATCACGCAACGTGATAGAAAATGCATCGAAGGAGATGGGTATGAGACCCACAATTTGAGCTTTCCACAGTGGTAAACCACTCTATGTGATCGGAGATCCCGTGAATTAGAATTGGGAGACAAGTTGTTGGTTAGTTGAGAGGAAAGTATCCCTACTTTAATAAACACCACTCCATAAAGATGCAATACTTTCCTATTTTGCATGGCAGGTTGATTTATTATCTTAATGTGTTCTAAGTGGCTTATCTTAAGCAAAGATGTTGTCCTGCAGAACATCTTTTGAAGAACACACCTATATGAGTCTGGCTGTTAAAACGTTGCAGTATATGAGAGTAGGGTTCTCTCTAATAAACTCATGAAAGGTCATGGAGTATGACGTATACGCTCCACCCGCGGGGAAGTCCCACGGTAGCCTAGTATCGGTCAAGACTTTTTATGAAGCTAGGTTCGCAGCAAACTTGCAGTTCAAGGCATAGTCCACTGTACAAGTTGCAGCCTAGTATAACATAAAGCTCTAGGTGGAAGTTCAACTTAATAGTCTCCACTACAGTACCGGTATATAAACAATGTTTTGGAACCAAAGGCAAACTTCATGTGCCTCTGGGATTTGGTGGGGGTTGTTGGAAATTTTGCCTAAATAGGCCTAGCCCATTTATTATATGTCAATAAATTCCTAAAATCCTAGAAGCCCATTTGGCCCATTCATGCAAGGCAAGAGCTGGGACAAATGTTTAGTCCCACATTGCTAGTTGAGTGGAAGTTGGACCAGCTTATAAGGTGAGCTCTCCTACCACTTGGTAAAAAGGATGAGAAGGAGAAGGAGAGAGTTCCACACGCGCGCTCCTCCTCCTCGCTCGCCTCTCCATGCCACGCCCCGCCTCGCCTCGCCTCGCCTCGTCACGTCACGTCACGTCACGACGCGCGCGCACGCCGCGGGTTGCGGGAATCTCGCCGAGTCGAGCTTTATTTTCCATGCATGAATGGTATATGAACAGTTGTATAGAAGCTGAAACGTTTTACTTTGAGTGGAATTTTAATACGTGGGCTGCCGCCTGTTCGCTTCATCTTCTGTCCATTCATTTCATCTTTTGCGCAGTCTGTCTACCTTCCCCTCTGTGCCTATAAGAGAGAGAGGTCGCGCCTCCGCTCAGATACACTGCACATCCTTTGCGCCTCCAGTTCAAGAGAATTGCGCTAGCTAGATCTTCCCCATCCCATCTGGCGGCGTGCACCGCGAGCCGGGACAGTAGGCCTCCGAGACCCCGCTGCTTCGAGTCCTGTATGGGAGAAGGGCGATAAGGTTTTTGGGGAGCGCTATCGGCGCGGCTACTGGCTTTGTCACAGACTCCCTCACGGATAGCAACTGCGGCGACGTCTTCCCCGACGAGGACTTCTTCCCCGACATCAACACCCTCGTCCTCGACGACATGGCCAACGACGGTTCCAACGCCGGCGGTTCCTCTTCTGCTACTGCCGTGTATATCTTCTTTCTTAATCTTGTGTTGATCGTATCTAAAGTTTTATGCCTTGTAGTTTGTTTGGTTATATGCCTTAATATGTATTCTCTAATTCACATGATTAGTATATTGCCTATTATTCTAATCATGTTTTATCTAGCGTTTATTATGGATATTTCGCTTGGTAAATTGCTCATTTATTCAACAGCGGCTTCATGCCGGGTGTGGGCTGCGTGCCCATAGTTGGCGGTGGCGCTAGAGATATCTGTAGCAAGATCTCCGGTGGTCTAGGGTTCCTCGTTCTTCTCCTCCTTATCATCGTTGGATGGGGAGCGTCGGCGATGAGCACCCCACGTTCCATAATGATGCTTGGGGCTTGCAGGGACTGGAGCTTCTCCCAGATCTGAAGCTTACTCTGGCCGACCATGGAGGTGGGGGGAGTGAGCCAGGGTTTGTGGGGAGCCAGTCTCGCACGCCTCCTCCGAGTTACTCCTATGCGCAGGCGAGCGGCGCAGGGAGGTATCGGATCTTCCTTCCTCCCCAAGCTCTAGTGGTTGAAGTTTGGGGTGCTTTGGGTCGATCTTGCGGCTCGGCCATACAGCTCGGGGTTCCTTCGAAAGCATCGACAGTGCCTTCTCCTTCGATCTTCTCTTGCCGGCCATGGCGGCGAGGGATGGAAGTGCGAAGAAGTTGGTGTTGAAGATGAAGACGAGGACAGTTAAGTTGCGCCCTCAAGATCTTCTTCGCAGTGGTCCATTGGTAGCAGCGAGGTTGCCGGGCTGCTGCCTCTTCTTGTCGAAAGGAGACTAGGGGTTCTTACCTCCATTGGAGGCCCTTCTTTGAAGCTCGCTGTCAACAAGTGGTTCATACCCATTGACTGCAAGGTGGCCGACGGCTTAGCTTCTTCTCCGGACTATGGAGCGTCACGAGCAAGAGTTTCCCATGACCTCACTGTTGGCTGGAGGTCGCCGGAGATTGGTGGTGGAGGCGCCATAGGACTTGATTGCTTTTTGTTTTCTAATCCATGAGTGTTTTTTGTGAATGGGAGGCCATGTTCTGTTTTGTCTAGCCTAGCTATGGTGCTTTTCACAAAGGGTCTCTCTGAAATTTTTACCTGCCACGTGTACTCTCTTGCAGCTTCTGGTGTCTTCTAGGTCCAGTTAACACGTTAAAAAAATACCGGCCTCTGGTGTGATTACACATTTCCTCACGTCGTTTGTGAGGACCTTTCTGCTGCTTGTTGAGATAATATATATTCAGGTGGGTCCTCTCCCACCGGTGATTGTTTTAAAAAAAATTATTATGAATTATAGAAGTATATATATTTATATAAACTTAACACCCACTGGTGGAAAAAGGGCTTCTAGTCCCGGGCCGCAACTGGCTCTAGTCCCAGGTTTTGTCCCGGGACTGCCAAAACGGGACTAGAGCCCCCCCTCTAGTCCCTGCCCGCTACCGCCCGCGACTGATAACAGCCACGTGGTTGTTTCAGCACCTTGAAGCTCCCTCAGTCCCGGCCGTAACATCACCCGGCACTAAAGGTTTCTGCCATGAGAGAAACACATTTCTGCATGAGATTGTGTATTTCCTTTTTTTTATGATTTTGTTCCTTTTTCATTTTGTGTTTCACTATAATTCAAACATATATTTTAGTATACATATTATACGCTACTACATACACACTACACGTCGATGCATTTATATAATTAATCGATCCCTTGCAAGCATACATATAATCAATCATATCAAAAGGAAGAAATGTTTTGTAATTACATGGTCCTTGATGAATATATATATCATATCAGCTACATGAAGATGACTAAGGAAAATTGAGTTCCACGTCATCCGCATAATGCTCTCCATGTACATCAAGGACTTCCTTGATCATAAATCCCGCCAGCTCCTCTTGAATTGCTCTTATGCGCTGGTCTGGCTATAGTTTCTCCAGCAAATCATAAATATAATGTGAGTCAACTTTCCGCTCACTAGTCAACTCACGGATGTACTCGCAGACGTAGTATCCACATAAATGAGTTCCCGGTGGCTGATGTAAACTCTTCACCATTTTATAAGTTAACTCCTCTTTGAATGGACCTGGTATTTTCTGTCTGAACCGTGTCCAACACCTGCTCGGCAAAGAAAATTAACAAAGGAGTTACTAGTTACTTGATATCAGGAAATGAATGAAGGAGGATGATATAATGCGATAATGATTGAAATTACTTATGGAGAATTGCTTTCATGTCGCTCCACTTCTCTTGGTCCCAACTTAATGAGTCGTGGACTTCAACTAGGGAGTTGTCAACTTGAATGTTTAGCAAGATCTAGTGGAATCTGTGGACGTTTACATAAGCATACATGCATAGCTCATCCAGTAAGCAAAAATAATATATGTACAAGATATAAACACTCACTTGAAGTTGTAAGGAAATAGTATTTCCTTAACAAAATTATTCTCGGTTAAGAACCTGCATAGGTCTTCCTCCACGTCCTTGGGGTGATTCTTTAACGTATATTCATTAACGATATATGGGTCAATGAACCCAACGTCGTATCTTCTAGCTCTTTTGCATTCAAGCATCTTCATTCTGCAGAATATAATATCATCATACAAAAGGATATATAGTTAGGATAATATATTAAATGCAATGAACGAGCTGAGCTACAAACTTAATTATAGAAATAAATCACTTACAGACAGTATCAACCAATGATAGATTTGTCGAGGGCGCGCTGGTTGTATAACTGAAACAGTTAGATCATTTGAACCTGTATCGAGTATGGTTTGATGTGATGCTCCTTTCTAACGTCCACCGGAAACCAATCTTTCTGATGCTTTTTTCTGCTTGCGACATGTACCATTCATGCAGATTTCGCATATGTGTGGATAGACGCGCGAGCTCCTCATTACTGACTAGAGGCTCCCCTTGGACATACTGCCATACTATATGACCCACTGGCGTATCTTCATATCCTAAATATTGACCAAGAGACATATTTGCTTCGTTAGCAAGTTCTTTGTCCTGCGATACAGTGATTTCCATAAGTGCGGCATTATTACGGGCTCTGGGGTCCATTATTTGCATGTCCATATCCATTTCAGCTCTGAAGGCCTTGTCGAGGTCTAAAATGACTTTGAGCGGGGCGACCGATTGATCCTTCTGTGCTCCGAGCTGGGAAACTTGCTTCCCGCTTTTTGCACTTATGATTTTTTTCTTCTGTTCTTGCTTAATAATCTCCCGGTCATAGTCTGATTCTAGATTCATCGATATCTAGGATGGTTGCTCAAGAAAGGACTTAGCCCACTTTTTGTTTTTTTCATTATATACTGGCTTTGGCTCAGTATTTTTGGGTGCAAAATGCGCCTTAACTTGGGAAGCCACATCCGCGTTAGTTTCCTCATCGGTCTTGTCATAAGGTCTCTTTGGAAGAGCCGGCGGGATGTCGACTATCTTCGCCGTTTGACCTTTCTTTGATGTGGGGTGCGGGGGACCGTCGAACTTCCGTTTCTTCGATGAGGTAGTAGTATTGCACGGAGACGGAGGCGGAGATCGAGTATTACGTGGAGGCGGAGATCGAGTTGATGTACTCCTGCTGCGGCGATCATCAGCGGGGCGGGATGGACTTGGAGGTTGGCGATAATCGGGTTGGGGTGGACTTGGAGGTTGACAATATTCGATGCGGGGTGGACTTGGATTCCTCGGAGTCGGTCGCCTTGGCGCCGAGCCTGGAAACTTTATGTACTTATTATTCCATAGAATGATGTTGCGCTTGACATCTCCTAGTTTCGTAAGGCCTTCAGGCGTAGCGATTTCAATCTCTAGGTCCGAAAAATCCTCCACTATGTCATCCACCGTGACACAAGCATAGCCTGGTGGAATCGGAAGTGAATGGTGGAGTGCTCCAGGTAGACAAGGTAAAGCAGTGCCGATCGCCACTTTGAAGGACAGGTTGTTCATTGGCTGATGTAGCTCACATTGTGCCATCTCTCTGACATCATCCACGGGGTAGTGAGGAGCCGGTGCATCATCCAGTAGTGCTTAATCATCAGCCCGAACCTCCGTGGAAGCCACGCTGCTTCTCCGCTGGCTAAGATCCAATGCAGGATCATCAGACCGCGGGTGAGTTGACGACGGCGGCCTTTGGCTAATTTCATGCATGAGGTTCTTTAGATCATCTAGGTCCTGCTCTACCCTGGAGATCCGGTCTGCCTCTCGGTCCTTCTTTCTCTGACGGCTTCTGTAACTAGCATCGTACTGAGGAAACCCTTTCTTCCACGAGACACCGGTGCCTTTGCCTCGTGTTCGTCCTCCCTTTTCAGGATTCCCTAGGGCGCGTGTCGGTCACCGTCGTTCTCTCTCGGACGGAACAATCCCAATTGAGCATCGTTCATTTCTTGAATAAGGTCTTGGGAGGGTTTTAGAATTTTATCATGAAATAATGTCTTCCCTGCTTCGGGTCCAAGGATCCCCATGCCCGCATTCACGGTGCTTTGACCTCTCGGGCCATCCATCTGTACCAGGAGTGACGCCTCTAGCCCCCATGTTCTTCTCCATAGTTTCCCACTTAGGGACGGCACTCTCGTAGCCACCTGTCCCCATTTTATGATGGTATTTCTTGTTGGCAGCACTTAGCGCGTTCTTTGCAGACTTTGCCTTTGCTTTATCAGATTTCTTGTACTGTACAAAATCGGGCCACTGTTCTCTCAACTTCTCGTTTACTCCTGTGAATTCTGGAGTTTTCTTTTTCGCAACATATTTCGCGTATAAACTTTTCTTGTGGTTCCGGTACAGTTCAGCCATCTTGCTCAGAGCCCACTCCTTCACTTTCACTCTATTTTCAAGCCCACTCGGCCTTGGGGTAATACCATCTACCTCAAATTCTTCATACTCTGGAGCAGGGGCGGAGCCAAAAATAGCCTAAGACTGGTGCTAATAGAGCCTTAATGGTGCTAGTTACCTAGAATTTTCATAATTATAGCCTGAAGATTAAGCATGTTCATTGTAATGTAGCTGCTAGGCTGGTGCTACAGCACATGTAGCACCACCCGCAGATCCGCCCCTGCTCTGGAGGTAGTATGAAATGCTCTATGAGCTTCTGCCAAAGGTCATCTTTGGCATCATCGGTGACATAGCTAGATTCTTCACCGGATTTCTTTGACTGATTCCATTCTTGGATGGTGATCGGCAGGTTGTCCCTAACAAGCACCCCGCATTGATTTATAAACATCCCCCGGTGCTTCTCTGGAGCAATTGGTTCACCATCATCATCTATTTCTTCGATGGTGAACCTCTGATTACCATCCAACTTTTTGTTCGGCCCTTGTTTCGTTCGAGCTGTCGATTGCTTAGATCCGGTGGGCTAAAAGAAGAAGAGAGAGTGATTAATATATATCTAGATCAGTTAATGAATAGAGGTAACACGAGACTTTATATATATATATACATATATATGTACCTCGCCGGATCCTGTCGAGGGGCGATCATTATTGTTGTTATTTGTTTGCCCTTCGTCCATCTGGTCTTCCCTTTGGTACATTAGGTTTTCCTCTAGTTCATCACCGGATGGATTCAGATATGAGGATATCTCTTCCTCGAGCAAAATATCTTCGGCGGTAGTAATATTAAGAGGAATTTCACCTCTTATCATGCCGTGAAGAAAACCTTCACCGATGCGACCAGGATCTTCAGATGGATCCATGACTTAATTATCTATAACAGAAAGAGAGTTAAACAGGTTAGAAAAAACAATAATCCTTATAACTAAAACAAAAAAACAATAACCCTAATATTATTTGCGGTAAAATAATAATCTTAATAACTAAAACAAAAAACCCTAATATAAAAAACTATAGAAAAAACTATAACAAAAAACCCTAATAATCCTAATTATAATAATCCTAACTATAAAAAAACTATAAAAAACTATAACAAAAAACCCTAATAATCCTAATTATAATAATCCTAATTATAATCCTTTTTACAATAATCCCAACTATAAAAAACTATAACAAAATAATTATAATTAATTCTAACACTCTAGCTAATTATAATTATAATAATTATTATTAATCCTAACTCTAGCTAGAAAAAACTATAACAAAAATTATAATTAATCCTAACCCTAGCTAACAATATAATCCTAATCCTAATTAATAACAAAAACTATAATTATAAATAAAACAAAAACTATAATCCTAACCATATAGCTAGCTAACTAATAATTACAAAAAAAACGGCAGTATCCCTCCTCGAGCAAACACCGAGGTCAGTCGAATGGCGAGGCGGCATGAGATAAGTCTAGCGGCGAGGCGGCTACACAAGCGTGGCACGGAAAGCACGCACGGCGTGAGCGACATGCGGCGGGCGACAAAGACTTCCTGCGTTGCGTCGTCGCCTATGAGTGCTTTGTCTTCTTCTTCGTCGAGGAATGCCAAGTGCTGGTGGGCAGCACTTCCCCTGGCGCGAAATATATAGGGACCACCCCTTTAGTCCCGGGCTAAGCCACGTGACGGGACTAAAGATTCTTTAGTCATCGTGGTTAAGCCACGGCTCAGGACTAAAGGTTTTTTCGGCCGCTTTTTTTTCGCGCGCGCAGGCACCCTTTAGTCCCGAGTCCAGCCACGACCCGCGACTAATTGTTTTTTTTGTAAATTTTTTTTAATTAAAATCAAATATAAAACTTTGGAAAATCATATCTTTTATTGTAATACTCCAAATAAAACAAATAATATGTCTATTATTATTAGAAAAATATATAGAATCTTAATATAATATCCATTTATCTGTTTGCATCATTTATAAATTATTTCTTTTGTAAATTTTCTTTTTTAATTCAAATCAAATATAAAACTTTGGAAAATCATATCTTTTATTGTAATACTTGAAATAAAACAAATAATATGTCTATTATTATCAGAAAAATATAAAGAATCTTAATATAATATCTATTTATCTGTTTGCATCATTTATAAATATTCATTTGTAAATATTCTTTTTTTAATTCAAATCAAATATAAAACTTTGGAAAATCATATCTTTTATTGTAATACTCCAAATAAAACAAATAATATGTCTATTATTATTAGAAAATATAAAGAATCTTCATATAATATCCATTTATCTGTTTGCATCATTTATAAATTATTTCATTTGTAAATTTTCTTTTTTTAATTCAAATCAAATATTAAACTTTGGAAAATCATATCTTTTATTGTAATACTCCAAATAAAACAAATAATATGTCTATTATTATCAGAAAAATATAAAGAATCTTAATATAATATCCATTTATCTGTTTGCATCATTTATAAATCATTTCATTTGTAAATTTTCTTTTTTAATTCAAATCAAATATAAAACTTTGGAAAATCATATCTTTTATTGTAATAATCCAAATAAAACAAATAATATGTCTATTATTATCATAAAAATATAAAGAATCTTAATATAATATCCATTTATCTGTTTGCATCATTTATAAATTATTTCCTCGATATATGGGGCTGCCAAGATAGAATTCTGTAGAACGGTGTAATGTGCTTCGGTGTAAGAATGTCCGTCCCTACATATTATAGATTTCCTTCCTAGAGTACCCTTTCCACTCAGTCTCCCCTCATACCGCGATTGAGAAAGACCAATCGGCCTAAGGTTAGGAACAAAGTGAACACAAAATTCAATGACCTCCTCTGTTCCATAGCACTTGGAGATGCTTCCTTCTGGCCTAGCACAGTTACGAACATATTTCTTTAAGATTCCCATGAACCTCTCAAAGGGAAACATATTGTGTAGAAATACAGGACCGAGAATGGAAATCTCTTCGACTAGGTGAACCAACAGGTGCGTCATAATATTGAAGAAGGATGGTGGGAACACCAACTCAAAACTGACAAGACATTGGACCACATCATTCTCAGAACGTGGTAGATCTTGAGATTGATTATCTTCTGAGAGATTGCATTGAGAAATGCACATAGCTTCACAATGGGTACTCGAACATTATTTGGTAGAAGCCCCCTCAATGCAATCGGAAGCATTTGCGTCATAATCACGTGGCAGTCATGAGACTTTAGGTTTTGGAACTTTTTTCTGCCATATTTATTATTCCCTTTATATTCAACGAGAAGCCATACGGGACCTTAATACTGCTTAGGCATTCAAAAAATATTTCCTTCTCTTGTTTGGTAAGAGCGTAGCTGGCATGACCTTGAAACCATTCTGGATGCAGGCCATCTGGGTCTTTCATACATTGATAGTCCTTTCGTGCTTCCGGTGTATCTTTTGTCTTCCCATACACGCCCAAGAAGCCTAGCAGGTTCACGCAAAGATTCTTCGTCACATGCATCACATCGATTGCAGAGCGGACCTCTAAGAATTTCCAATATGGTAGCTCCCAAAATATAGATTTCTTCTTCCACATGGGTGCGTGTCCTTCAGCGTCCTTCGAAACAGATTTTTCTCCAGGACCCTTTCCAAAGGTTACAATTTGATCCAAATCTTCGACCATATCAAATATATCAGCACCAGTACACTCCTTAGGCTTCGTCTGGTGACATGCCAGACCATTGAAATGCTTGCCTTTCTTTCTTAAGGGATGCTTGGCCAAAAGAAATCGACGATGCACATTGTATACATTCTTCTTACAATGTTCCAAATATATACTTTCAGTCTCAGCTAAACAGTGTGTGCATGCATTGTATCCCTTGTTTGACTGTCCTGAAAGGTTACTAAGAGCAGGCCAATCAATTGATTGTTACGAAAAGCAATGCTCGGAGGTTAAATTTTTCCTGCTTGTGCTCATCCACACGCGTATCCCGGGTTCATGCCACAACTGTAAAAGTTCTTCTTCATGCACAACCAAGGAGGAAGGTTATAGATGCATAGAGTCACAGGCCAGGTGCTGTGACTGGAGCTCTGCTCCCCAAAGGGATTCATGCCATTTATACTTAGACCAAACCTTAAACTCCTTGCTTCATCTGCAAAGTCCGGGTACTTTCTATCGATTTTTCTCCATTGCGACCCATCAGCGGGGTGTCTCAACATCCCGTCTGACTTACGTTCCTCTTTATGCCATCGCAGCAACTTGGCGTGCTCTTTGTTTCTAAATAAGCATTTCAGCCGTGGTATTATAGGAGCATACCACATCACCTTGGCAGGAACCCTCTTCTGGGGGGGATCACCCTCAACGTCACCAGGGTCATCTCGTCTAATCTTATACCGAAGTGAAGTGCATACAGGGCATGCATCCAAATTCTCATACTCTTCACCGCGGTAGAGGATGCAGTCATTAGGGCATGCATGTATCTTCTGAACCTCTAAACCTAGAGGGCAGACAACCTTCTTTTGCTTCTGCGTCTTGGGCAATACATTATCTTTTGGAAGCATATTCTTCATCATTTTCAGCAACTTTTCAAATGAGGAGTCAGGTATAGCACACTTAGCCTTCCATCGCAGCAATTCCAGTGTGCTGCCCAGATTTTTCAGACCATTTTCGCAATTTGGGTACAACAACTTTTTGTGATCCTCTAACATGTGATTGAACTTCTCCCTATCCTTTTCAGTTTCACAATCTCTTCGTGCATCGGCAATGGTCCGACCAAGATCATCAGCGGGTTCATCATGTGTCTCTTCTTCATCCTCCCTTGCATCCCCCATGGAAGTATCTCACTCGGAAACCATGATAGTTGTCATCCTCCTCCTCTTCTTCATTGTCTTCCATTATAACCCCTCTCTCTCCGTGCTTGGTCCAACAATTATAACTGGGCATGAAGCCGGACTTCAACAGGTGGCTGTGAAGGGTTTTTGAGTCAGATTAATCCTTATGATTCCTACATCCATTAGGGCATAATACAAAACCATTGCGCTTGTTTGCATCAGAAACACGGATGAATTCATGCACGCCATTAATGAACTCGTCAGAGCGTCGGTCAGTACCGTACATCCATTCCCGGACCATCTGCATTATAGTAAAAGTATATCAAAAACCATTACACAACATGATAAAATTATTACAAGTTATATTGAGAGCTTCTAGAGCATTAATTTTGAATTTTGAAAAATTTACATGCACCAATTTGTGAACTGGAGAAAACAACCAACATGATAAATGTGGAGTTTTTTATTATTGTTCTATCAGTGAAAACCTCATTCCATTCTAAGCTCTGAAACTCTAAAATTACACATTTCAATTTTCAGTAACTATGTGCCTAATCAAAATTTGTTACACATATATATCAAAATCCTTTCTAGCTACTTCTAGAGCATGCATGCATTGATCCATATCTCTATACTTCTAGAGCATTATAGAGCTAAAGTAGCAATAAGAGATGATAGAATGAAGTTCTAACCTTTTAAAGCTTTGGATTTAGATGTTGCAAACTAAATCTTGACAAATCTTGAGAAAAAAATAGCATGAACTCTCTTGCTTCTTTGAGAAAAATGGCTACCATATGCTTTAGGGCAGCAGGACAGGAAGCAGAATATATAGTGGTAGACAACTAGTCCCGGGTCGTGATACGACTCGGGACTAATAGTCCACGAAAGGACCAGCTGGCCTGCTCCAGGTTATTGGTCCCGGGCCGTATTACGGACCGGGACTAATGACCTGGTCCGGCCCGGTACTAGTGCTCCCACTAGTCGCGGGTTGTGCCAAGCCGGGACTACTGGTCTTGTTCACGTCGAACCGAAGATGGTTTTTCCAGTAGTGACCATTGATCGATATTGGAGCATTTGTGATGGGCTGTGTACTGGTGAACTTCATCTACCTAATCTTATTTTTCCATGGTAGTCTAAAAGCATACATCGCCGGTTCCATAATATAGTGCTTCGTCCGTCTAAAAAAGGATGGTGCAGATTTATCTAAATTCTTGTGTATCTAGTCATGTTTTAATATATAGATATATGTAAATCTAGATAAATTTATGACATCTTTTTTAGAACGAAGTGAATATGATTTAGCAATTAGTTTGCCAAAACATACTACTCCAAGGAATGTGAGTAGATGAAGGAAGAAAGGTAATGCACCAAGGAACGAGAATAGATGAAGATTGGTGAATCGGTCACCAACTCTAGCGGATCAAGGAGGAAACGTGGTGGCATCGCTTCGATGCTCACAACCCACAATGGTGAGATGTCTTACTCAATAATAGAATGGTTTTATAAAACAATCCTTCCTAATATAGAGCAGGGGCTAAACTGAAAAGGGCACTAGTGGAAACCGCCCCATGTGTCCTGATTGGTAGGGGCCTTTAGTCCCGGTTACCCAACCGGGACGGGGCAATCGGGACTAAAGCCCCAACCTTTAGTCCCGGTTGCCCCACCAACTGGGACAAAAGGGCGTACACGTGGCCGCTGCTGAGTGCGAGGGGGAAGGAGCAACCGTCCCGATTCGTAACACAAACCGGGACAAATAACCCTCTGCATGGCGAAGATTTGACATTCTACTCTCGCCACGGAAGAATTCATTTTGGCAACTTTTTTTGCCGCGACAGCATTTTGGACACGTTTTGTGCCGCGGCAGATAATTCATTTATGTTGTTTTATTTTTTATTTAGTGTTTTGCACTCATCAATGAAGGAACCATTATATTACACAAGATCATCATGACAATATAGATCCAAGTGTCGAACATATTACATTCGATACACCGATTTCATGCACTATAAGCTCTTTGTACAATCCCTATTGTATATACACACCCGAATAGTATTCTCATTTTGGGTTTAGGACTTCTGCATCCAAAAATCCCGCCAATTCCTCCTGAATTGCTTGTACGTGATCCTTTGGCAGAAGACCGTCCCGTAGACGTTTGATCTGATTTAAAAAAGGAGTCAACCTATATGAATAAAACTAAACACAATTTGATGGTAATTAAAAAACATAGAAATTGTTTACGTACGTGGAATTGCTCTAAATTTCTTCCCTTCTCATAGCACGTCTGACGGGTGAACTCACAAACATAGTTCCACATAAATTGTTCCCTAGTCCCTGCGCCAGGCACTTTACGAGAACAGAGTTCAATAAAAAAATAATCAAGCATGATAATAACGGTATCAAAACTAGAATCAAAGAGATGCGCCGATATAGCTAGTGGTGCTTACATCTAGTAATGGTTGAAATGTAAGCTCCTCTTTCCAAACACTCCTAGCCTTGTTGGTGAACCGTTTCCAAGCGCTGCCCGACGAAGAAAACGAATAAAAAAAGTTATTAATTACTTGATATTATAAAATTCACGAACGTTGCCGATATAGTGTCGTAATGATTAGAATTACCGCTGGAGAAGCATCTGCATGTCCTTCCACGTCTCAAGGGGTTTATGTTTCGAGTCCATGACTAGTACACGCCCTTTATCAAGTTGAATAATTAATATAATATAGTGGAAGCTGCGCATGCATAACTAATCAATTATATACTTAACATCAAGTAAGCGAAATAGAAAGTGTATACAAGACAATAACACTCACTCGAAGTTGTAAGGAAATAGTATTTCCCTTCTGGTTTCTTGAAACCTTAACACGTGTACGATATTATCCTGGGGGTTTGTTTTGAGATTAGCTTGATGAACCCAATATGGGTCAATGAACCCAATGTCATAGATTTGTCCTCTGCTGCATTAGAGAATCTTCATTCTGCATATTATAGTATGATTATATACATGCAATAAACGAGGTGAGATAGCTAGAGACTAAATTAATTACAGAATTAGTACTTACATACAATAAGCACTGATGATCGATTTGTCCAAGGCATCTTGATTGAATAATTGAAATAGTTCAACAAATTCAATGGATATCATGTCATCTATTTCTTTCCCATAATGCTTTTTTGTAACCCTCAGTATTATCCAGTTAGCCCCGGCCTTTGTGGCATGCATGTACCAGTTATGCAATCTTCGCATTTTTGTTGGAAGATTATTTACCTCCATAGGTTTGACGAGAGGTTTTGCCGTACTGGTATTTGTATGCTACTTCACACACGGGGAAGTACTATAACTGGGATAAGTAGTGGGCAATACTCATACCTTGAGCAGCGGCAGCTTCTCCTTATTGTGCAACTACATCTGGATCATACTGCTCTTCGGACGCATATTTGCTCGACTCCACATTGGTATGGGAAATCGCCTTGAGAGGGGCGCAAAACTGTTTTGCTTGTTCTTCGAGCTGGGCAATAGATTTCCCGCTTGCATCAGTACTGCTCTTCGATGATTGTTGTGCCGCATGTGACTTGAGAATGGAATGCTCATAGTCTGATGACAGCTTTGCCTCAGGTTGATGAAGAGTATTTAGCATTTTGAACACTCGGCCTTTTTCTTCTTTGGTGTTGGGGAACTCTGGCTCTTTCGGTCGCCTCATCTTAGCGAAAAATGATGTTGTTTCCGCATCAACGATAGTCGTAGTCTCCTCTTCAGTACAGTCATAAGCTCTCTTGGGAGGAAACTTTGGTAATTTGGAAGAGGCTCTTGTTTATGTTTCGGTGATTGCTTACCACTACACATAGTAGCGGTGGTACGCTTACTCTTTTTATCCTGAGGCGCCGACGATGGCTGCACCGGAGATTGGTGAGGCGACGGAGCCGGGTGAGGCGACAAAGACTTGCCGCTGGCAACGACCTAATTTCCGGAGACGGTGAGGCGGCGAAGATGGCCTTGGCGTGTGATTTGGAAGCACGATACATTCCTTTGGCCATAGAATGGTGACGTTTGTTGCTTCTCCCAGTTCAGTCACATCCCCTTCACCTGCAGGGTAGTCAAGCTTCAAACCTTGAAAGGTGGGCATGATTTCATCCACCCCGACAACAACGTAGCCCTGTGGAACCAGACGACAGTGATAAGTTGGTGTGGGTCCAATTGGTAAGGCATAGCCGACCGCCACCTTCATTGGTATGTTCACAACTTTGACATGTAGCTCGCAGTGTGTCATTTGTGTGATATCATCCACTAGGTAGCCAACAGGAGCCATCGTCGGTGCACCATCGTCATCGTCATTGTCATCACCCGGGACCTCGGTGGAATCCACACTGCTTTTTCGATTATTCGATAGGCCGGTAGCATCGAATGCAGGTTCTACCACCATGTGCTGCTGAGATGGGCCGGTAGTACCTTGCTGGCTAAGTTCGTTAATTTGATCTTGTTGTTGCTTTATTCGTTCTTCAATTATACGCATTCGCTCTTTCTGAATATCTGCTTCAACTTCCTCCTTGTCCTTTCTCCTCTTACGGCTTCTATCAGGATATTTCTTCCTTTCTTCGGGAAACCCAGTGCTCCATGGTTTGGAGCCTATTGTGCCTCGTGTTCGTCCATCATGTTCCTTATTTCCAAGGGCGAGTGTGAGATCATCATTCTCTCTATCGGGAATGAAGTCCCCATATTTAACGGCCTTTACTGCTTTTCTCATCTTCTCGATTGGCAAGGGGTCTTATTTATGTCGTATGTTATATATACACTTCCCTTCTGAGTCCAACGTGCCCCATGCCTGTAAAACCAATTCTTTGCACGTTCGATCCAATCGACTATCTCTGGGATGATCTTTTTAGCACGCAGTTCATCCTCAAGTTTCTTCCACTTAGGAATGCCAGCCCTCTAGCCACCTTGCCCCATAGTATGGTGATACTTCTTGTTAGCAGCATTCAGTTTATTCATTGCAGACATTTTCTTAGATTTTTCTGATGTCTTGTAATTCACAAACTCAGCCCAGAATGGTTTTATCTTCTGAAACTGAATCTTCTCGAAATCCGGAGTCTTCTCTTTCACGACATAGTCAAGGTGCAATCTTTTCTTCCAGTTGGTGAAACACTGGGCCATCTTCTTCATAGCCCACTCCCTAAACTTCATCTCCATGGCTCGCGCATGTTCTAAGGCGTCCTCAACTGGATCCTCTGCATTTGGATCCAGCTCTATCTTCGATAGTTTGAAATTAACCATGAGCCTCTTCCACAGTAAATCTTTGGCCATGGTAGGGAGAAATAAAGATGTTCCCTCTTCTTCCGCATCAGCAGGCCTATTCCAATTTCGAATGGTGATCGGGATGAAGTCCCTAACGATTACTCCGCATTGTGCCACAAATTTCTTTGCGACAACTTCGGGAGCAATCAGTTTGCCGTCTTCACCGATATCTTCGATCCTAAACCTCTCATGGTCTTCCAACTTTTTGGTTGGGCCTCGTCCGCTCTTTTCAGTAGATTTGTTTGATCCGGAGGGCTAAAAGAAGAAACATCATCGTTACTATTTCTATATAGATAGCAGATGATTAATTAATGAATTAATTATATTACATGCACCTCGCCGGAGCGGTCGTCTTCTCGATCATATAAGGCATCGCCTTCTCCCTCGCGGAAGGCATCACCTTCAACCTCAAACAAGTTGTCTCTTCCGGCAAAAAGAGGATCACCCTCATCGGAGTTGTTCAGAAACGTCGATACATCTAAATTTTCTTCCCCGCGGATCACACCTTGGATCAACTCTTCCTTTTCTTCGTCTCTGTCGTGTGGGTCCATATTTTCTGCATAGGTGGAAAAACGGATAAGTCAAAGCGGCTAAGGGAGAATGTTAGGTAGGGTGTTGAGAGATATAAACCCTAATTCGGAGAAACCCTAATATATACATGCACAATAATAAAAATGAAGAGAAACCCTAAACCCTAAACCTAGCTACAAAAAGGAAACTATGTAGTAGATAGGTAACTCTAGCTACTGACAAAAGACCACATTGGAATCATATGCATCATAGCGATAAAGTAGATACTTTGTAATAGGTTCAGAATGAGAGGCTATGCTTGCCCTCGGGCTCGGATCCTATCGCGAAGAACCAATACCGGAAATAAAGGAGACAATTCAAGACATGGCATAATGAAATGCGCAAACAATATGTATGACATGTCAGATTAGATACTATGCAGTAACCATAATGCATGTCGATTTAAGAGGGTTCGGAATGCCCTGGCAAAGGTGCATCGTCAAACTCACATGTATATGAGGGGTATCGATGTTCTTCCAACACGCGCGAAGGGGTGCGCTGGAAAGAGCGTGACGAGGGGAACCACATAGTGGCGGCGCCGCCCCTTTAGGGTCACCGGAGCGAGGCCTGCGACGAGCGGCGGCGACGGAGCTCACAGATGAATGGCACGCGGCGGCTATGAATATCTAGGAGGTAAACGAAGGGTGCGCCTGAGCACCAGAAGCTCACCACGGTGCTCGACGTGGGGTCGTGGAATCCAGGCAAGGCCGGAGGCGAGCTAATCGATGGCGGCGAGCTTTGTCGGGGTCGGGGCTTGATTCCTTTAGTGGGACGAAACAGGGGACCGAGGCGAAGCTGCTGGCACCACCAGATGGTCGAGGGGAGGCCGGGAACGGCGGCGACGGTTGGCTACTGGGGCCGGCTAGGGTTTGGCCAGAGAGGGAGAGAACGCACGCGACGGGGAGAAAGAGGGAGAGAACGCACGACGATGCACGGCGGCGGACAGAGGTGACGGCGGGGCGGCCGGCGACGTCTCCATGCGCGCGCGCGTCGGGATCATATCAACTAAAATAATCATCAACTAAAAATCATCACTAGTGCGTGTGCGCGCGTCGGGATCTACATCATCTAAATATACACCTAAATCATCTAACAACTATACACCTAAAATCTAAATAATATATACATACACCTAGAATAATATACACCTAAAATAATATATACATACACCTAATAAACTAATATATGCATGCATGTATATGCATATGTAGATGTATATTTTTTGTCATGTGTAGATGTATTTAGATTTTAGGTGTGTGTATGTATATATTATTTTATTAGGTGTATGTCTAAAGAGCCCTCTCAGGTAAATGCAAGCAGTGGGCAGGACGGCCCAGCGGTGAGGCGAGAAGCAGTGGTGGGCAGGCGGAGCCTTGTGGCAGTGTGGCGGCCGAGCGTGTGGCGAGGTCGACGGAGACGGAGGGCGCGCGCCGCAGACGGAGGACGGAGGCGGAGGCGGAGGCGGTGGCGCTGAAGACGACGGCGGGCGCGGGCAGCATGTCGGCTTCGTGGGGATCGGGGGTGGCGTCGTCGATGAAAACAGAGAAGAAGCGGAGAAAAGAGACGCGGAAGAAGAAGAAGAGGCGCGCAAGTTATAAATGAGGGAGTATACGTCCCGGTTGGTGGCTCCAACCGGAACTAAAGGGTCATACGCCTCGGTTGGAGCCACCAACCGGGACGTATAGTCCACTTTTCTTCATCAGACCAAGGGGCGCCCGCAGGGGTCTTTAGTCCCGATTGGTGGCTCCAACCGGGACGTATGACCCTGTTTTCAAATTTTTCAGGAATTTTCTCTCTGTTCCCGCTTTATTTTTTATTTTGGGGTTTAAATTTGTAATGTTTTTTAAATGATAATCACTTTGGAATTTAGAAAAACTTTAAACATAAAAAGTGTTTGAATTTAAATAACTAATTCAATACCATTTTCTATTTTAAAAAATAATTAATGTAACCATTTAAACTATGAACCATTTAAAATAAAAAATGAATTAACTTATATTTTTTGAATATTAATTTGGAATTTAGAAAAACTTTAAACATAAAAAGTGTTTGGATTTGAATAACTAATTCAAAACCATTTTCTGTTTTTAAAAATAATTAATGTAACCATTTAAAATTAAAAATGAAGTAACTTATTTTTTTGAATATTAATTTGGAATTTAGAAAAACTTTAAACATAAAAGTGTTTAGATTTTAATAACTAATTCAAAACCATTTTCTGTTTTTAAAAATAATTAATGTAACCATTTAAAATTAAAAATGAATTAACCTATATTTTTTGAATATTAATTTGGAATTTACAAAAACTTTAAACATAAAAAGTGTTTGTATTTGAATAACTAATTCAAAACCATTTTGTGTTTTTAAAAATAATTAATGTAACCATTTAAAATTAAAAATGAATTAACTTATACTTTTTGAATATTAATTTGGAATTTAGAAAAACTTTAAACATAAAAAGTGTTTGGATTTGAATAACTAATTCAAAACCATTTTATGTTTTTAAAAATAATTAATATAACCATTTAAAATTAAAAATGAATTAACTTATATTTTTTGAATATTAATTTGGAATTTAGAAAAACTTTAAACATAAAAAGTGTTTGGATTTTAATAACTAATTCAAAACCATTTTCTATTTTATTTTGGATTTGAATTAACTTATGTTTTTTATATATTAATGGGCGGGAAGAAAAGGACGGGAAATAATGGGCGGGAAGAAAATTTTATTATGATAGAACTGGAATTAAAGTACATAACGCAACTAACTCTAAGTTACATAAAGCACGACTGAAGATTAAGATACATAGAAGAACTGAAAATTAAGATGCATGGCGAGATTAAGTCACAATCGACCGAACTTATTTTGCAATGTTGGAGTGATTCAGTCATGCTCCTGCCTACACCTGTAATACTCGCCACTATAGTCGTCGTACTCGCCGCGGCCGTCGTCGTTGTCGTCGTCGGGGTCGCCGTAGTTGAACCTTGAAGGCTGAGTACGAGTGGGTTGGACTTGAGGGTAGCGCAGGCGGGGGTTAGAGTCGGCGGCCGTGTCGTAGGCCATGACGCTCTGGAGAGTCCGACCGCGTCACCACAACCGACGGCCGGCCTCGTTGAAGTTAGGAGGAGGTGGGCCGTCCTTCTTGTGCCTGGTGAGCGCCCTCTCACGCCGATCCCCGAAGAAGGCTTCCCAAGTCGGGAAATAGTCGGGATGCCAATTGGGATTCCTCCGCTGCTCCGGCATGAGGGTAGTTTGAGGCGTAAAGCGCTTCCGCCTCCCAGGGGGTTAGTCGTATGGTGGAAGCCATGGAAAAGAGTGATGAGGTTGCAGATATGAGTCTAGAGATTTGCAATGACAATGGAGGCCAATCCTACATATATGTATAGAGAAATGGCGGGAAGAAAACCGTGGGAAGAAATGGCGAGAAAAAAACCGCGGGAAGAAATTGCGGAAAGAAATGGCGGGAAGAAACTTGGGTTTAGGGTTTAGGGTTTTGTGAAGGTTTTTTCGAGACATGATCAATATACCAAGTCTGGTATTTTAGAAAAATGGAACGGTAGCATTCTGAAACAGTATTTTGGTGGTTACTTCACAAAACGACCCTTTTTTGCGCTCAGAAAATGGAAAATGGCTTTTCCGTGCGACGAAAAGGAAAACTTCCTCCTGCAACATTGTTCTCCATACCAATGTCCACATGCATGCATAATATGGGCACAACATCACAAACTATGTCGTGATTCAGCATATAACATCGGTCATTTGGACCGAAAGCCATGAAACCTCGAACATGATAGGTCTTTTTGTGAAGGTTTTTTCGAGACATGATAAATATACCAAGTCTGGTATTTTTCGTTGCAACTATGTCACATAATATGACACCACGCGAAGGATTTATATTGTTCGGACTTTCTTTGAATTTCTTATGACCGTTTTGAATTTTTTTAATTTCTAACTATGGTCGAACCGGCGTGCATGAAGATAGGGGATGAGCATCATTAGAACTTGCATTGGATCTCTGAAGAAACCACATATTGCGAGTCTAAAAATGATTTTTTTCCAAAAATCATGGGCGTTAGATCATGTACCTGTAGTACAAACCGGACCCACTTCCTACCGATTCGGCAGACATTTGTCCTTTTTACCCGGGATGGACTGAAAAGGTTTAAGATGTCCCGGTTGGGAGATAGTCCATGTAAGGTGGTCTAGTATTTTAGAAAATGGGACGTAGCATTCCGAAACAACATTTTGGTGGTTACTTCACAAAACGACCCGTTTTTTGCGCTCGAAAAATGGAAAATGGCTTTTCTGTGCGACGAAAAGGAAAACTTCCTCCTGCAACATTGTTCTCCATACCAATCTCCATATGCATGCATAATATGGGCACAACATCACAAACAATGCCGTGATTCAGCATATAACATCGGTCATTTCGACCGAAAGCCATGAAACCTCGAACATGATAGGTCATTTTGTGAAGGTTTTTTCGAGACATGATCAATATACCAAGTCTGGTATTTTTCCTTGCAACTATGTCACATAATATGACACCACACGATGGATTTATATTGTTCGGACTTTTTTTGAATTTCTTATGCCCGTTTTGAATTTTTTGAATTTCTAACTATGGTCGAACCGGCGTGCATGAAGATAGGGAACGAGCATCGTTAGAACTTGCATTGGATCTCTGAAGAAACCACATATTGCGAGTCTAAAAATGATTTTTTCAAAAAATCACGGGCGTTAGATCATGTACCTGTAGTACAAACCGGACCCACTTCCTACCAATTCGGCAGACATTTGTCCTTTTTACCCGGGATAGACGAAAAGGTTTGAGATGTCCCGGTTGGGAGATAGTCCATGTAAGGTGGTCTAGTATTTTATAAAAATGGGACAGTAGCATTCTGAAACAGCATTTTTGGTGGTTACTTCACAAAACGACCCGTTTTTTATGCTCGGAAAATGGAAAATGGCTTGATCATTTGGACCGAAAGCCATGAAACCTCGAACATGATAGGTTCATCTTTAGTCCCGGTTGGAGGGATTTCGGCAGGCTGGGCCAAACAACACTAATGATAGGGGTGAGTGTCGACATTATGTCGTGCGGCTTGTACCTTGTCCCGGATGGTGTCACCAACCGAGACAAAACACGAGTCAGCAATAATAATAGGGGTGAGTGTCGACATTATGTCGTGAGTGCCGACACTATGCCGAGCTTCTTGTACTATAAATAGGCATCCTTGTGAGTCCAGTCCTCCAGCCAGATTGAGGCATCTCCAATATGGTTTTCGAGAGCAAGGACACCACTACGACCAGTTTCAGGGAGATGCCGCTGGATTCCAGTCCTCCGGCATCCCCAAGAAACTAGTCATAGAGGCATTTCCTAATATGTGAAATTAGTTAGATCTCAGGTGTATTGATCTAGTTAGAGAAGTTACAAGCTGCAAGATGGTGTGCGAGAGCAGGGACACCACTACGACCAGTTTCAGGGAGATGCTATCGGATCCCAGTCCTCCGGCATCTCCAATAAACTGGTCATAGAGGCACTCCCTAATATGTGAAATTAGTTAGCTCCCAGGTGTATTGATCTAGTTAGAGAAGTTACAAGCTGTAAGATGGTGTGCGAGAGCAGGGACGCCACTACGGCCAGTTTGACGGAGATGCCGTCGGAGCCCAGTCCTCCGGCATCTCCAACAAACTGGTCATAGAGGCACTCCCTAATATGTGACCACGCGCGTTTGGAGATCAGATCTTAATGGTAAGTACGAATCGGGATAACTTCTTCATAGTTCGAGAAAGTCGTTCTACGAATCGGGACTAAAGGCCCCCTTTAGTCCTGGTCCAGCCACAAAACGGGACTAACAGTCAAGACATTTATTAATATTAAAAACCAAGATTACAAAACCAGGACTAAAGGCCCCCCTATATATAGTCTCGGTCAAGCCACAAACCGGGACTAACACTCAATACATTTATTAAACTTGGAAAATTGCAAACATCATAAGATATCCTTCACAAAATGAGCTATCATGTCTCATGACATTTAGGTTCACAATATGCAGCCGACCGGCCAGACATGAACTAGAGGTACACAATATGAGCATGAACTTCTTGGCATATGTCCTTCCTTATGATCGCTTCAGACGTAACCATGGAGCATCTTCTTTACTTAACGGAATGCTTGGGTCAGTTTTCACTGTGAAGGGCGGAATTTCATCAAACTTATTATAATCTTCTGACATGTCTGTCTTGTCCTCGATTCCCACGATGTTTCTTTTCCCTGAAAGAACTATGTGACGCTTTGGCTCATCATATGATGTATTCGTGTGCATATTTTTTCTTTTTTTGGTTTGGAGGACATGTCCTTCACATAGAAAACCTGAGACACATCATTGGGTAGGACGAATGGTTCATCTCTATAACCAAGATTGTTGAGATCCACTGTTGTCATTCCGTACAACTGGTCTATCTTTACCCCTTCCCCATTCAGGTTGACCCATTTGCAGCGAAACAAAGGGACCTTAAAAGAGACTCCATAGTCTAGTTCCCATATCTCCTCTATGTAACCATATTATGTGTCCTTTTGCCCATTCTCGTCTGTTGCATCAAAAGGGACACCACTGTTTTGGTTGGTGCTCTTTTTATCTTGGGCGATCGTGTAGAATGTATTCCCATTTATTTCGTACCCTTGGAAATTCAATATAGTAGAAGATGGTGATGCGGCCAACAAGTATAAATGATCTCCAACAGTGGTGTCATTCAAGAGATGTGTCCGCATCCAACCACTGAAAGACTTCATGTGTTCATCTGTAACCCATGAGTCAGGCTTTCCCGGGTTTTTGGAGCGTACAATATTCTTGTGTTCCTCGATATACGGAGCTGCCAAGGTGGAATTATGTAGAACTATGTAGTGTGCTTTAGTGAAAGAATCCCCGTCCCTACATATCATTGCTTTCTTTCCCAGCGTGCCTTTTCCACTTAGTCTTCCCTCATGCCGCAAGTCAGAAACACCAATCGGCTTAAGGTCAGGAATAAAGTCAACACAAAACTCAATGACCTCCTCTGTTCCATATCCCTTGGAGTTGCTTCCTTCTGGTCTAGCACGGTTATGAACATATTTCTTTAAGACTCCCATGAACCTCTCAAAGGGGAACATATTGTGCAGAAATACAGGACCGAGAATGGCAATCTCTTCCACTAGGTGAACCAGGAGATGCGCCATAATATTGAAGAAGGATGGTGGGAACACCAACTCAAAACTAACAAGACATTGTACCACATCCTTCTATAACCTTGGCAGAATATCTGGATTTATTACCTTCTGAGATATTGCATTGAGGAATGCACACAGTGTCGCAATAGGTACTCGAACATTTTTGGTAGAAGCCCACTCAATGCAATCGGAAGCAACTGCGTCATAATCACGTGACAGTCATGAGACTTCAGGTTTTGGAACTTTTTCTCTGCCATATTTATTATCCTCTTTATATTAGATGAGAATCCAGACGGCACCTTGATACTGTAAAGGACTTCAAAAAAGATTTCCTTCTCTGCTTTGGTAAGAGCATAGCTGGCGCGACTTAAGTGACGCCCTTTATCCGTCTTGTTCTGTGTATGCATGTTCTTTGGGTCTTTCATAATTTGTTGGTCCTCCCGTGCTTTTGGTGTATCTTTTGTTTTCCCATACACACCTAGGAATCCTAGCAGGTTCACGCAAAGATTCTTCGTCACATGCATCACGTCGATTGAAGAGTGGACACGTAGGACTTTCCAATATGGCAGCTCCCAAAATATAGATTTCTTCTTCCACATGGGTGCGTGTCCTATAGCGACGTCGTTCGGAACTGATTGACCGCCGGGACCCTTTCCAAAGATTACTTCTATGTCCTTGACCATACCAAATACATCATCACTAGCAGGGAGTTCAGGCTTCTTCCGGTGATCTGCCTCACCTTTGAAATGCTTGCCTTTCTTTCTTACGGGATGATTGGTCGGAAGAAATCATCGATTCGCCAGGTACACAACCTTCTTGCATTTATGCAAATATGTACCTTCAGTCTTATCTAAACAGTGTGTGCATGCCTTATATCCCTTATTTGTCTGTCCTGAAAGGTTACTAAGAGCAGGCCAATCATTGATGGTTACGAAAAGCAACCCTCGTAGGTAATATGGCTCATGTTTGTTATCATCCCACACATGTACACCTAGTTTGCCCCACGGCTGTAATAGTTCTTCAACTAATGGCCTAAGGTACACATCAATGTCGTTGCCCGGTTGCTTCGGGCCTTGGATGAGCACTGGCATCATAATGAACTTACGCTTCATGTACAACCAAGGAGGAAGGTTGTAGATACATAGAGTCACGGGCCAGGTGCTGTGACTGCAGCTCTACTCCCCAAAAGGATTCATGCCATTCGTACTTAGACCAAACCATAAGTTCCTTGCGTCACCTACAAAGTCCGGGAAGTCTCTCTCAATTTTTCTCCACTGTGACCCATCAGCAGGGTGTCTCAACTTCCCGTCTTTCTTACGGTCTTCTTTGTGCCATCGCAACAACCTGGCATGCTCTTTGTTTCTGAACATGCGTTTCAACCTTGGTATTATAGGAGCATACCCCATAACCTTAGCAGGAACCCTCTTCCGGAGGGGCTCTCCCTCAACATCACCAGGGTCATCTCGTATGATCTTATACCGCAATGCATTGCATACCAGTCATTTATCTAAATTCTCATACTCCTTACCGCGGTAGAGGATGCAGTCATTAATGCATGCATGTACCTTCTGCACATCTAATCCTAGAGGATAGAGAGTCTTCTTTGCTTCGTATGTACTCTCGGGAAGTTCGTTATGTTTTGGAAACTTCGGCTTCATTATTTTCAGTATCTTTTCAAATGAGGAGTCAGTTAGAACACACTTTGCCTTCCATCGCAACAATTCCAGTGTGGTACCGAGCTTTGTGATGCCATCTTCACAATTTGGGTACAATAATTTCTTGTGATCTTATAACATGCCCTCTAACTTCAACTTCTCATTTTTCTGTTTCACAGTCTCGCTTTGCATCAGAAATGACCCTACCAAGTTCATCAGCGGGCTCATCTGATGCCCGTTCTTCACCTTCTTCTTCTTCATTGTCTTCCATTGCAGTACCACTGTATTCAAGAAACATATGATGATAGTTGTTATCATCATCTTCTTCTTCACCGTCTTCCATCATAACCCCTCTTTCTTCGTGCTTGGTCCAGCAATTATAGTTGGGCATGAAACCTTTCATAACCAGGTGGCCGTGAATGATTTTCGAGGAAGAGTACTCCTTGTTGTTCCGACATTGAACACATGGACAACGTATAAAACCATTCTCTTTGTTTGCCGTAGCCACATCGATAAATTTATCCACGCCTTTAATGTACCCGAGTATACTCCGGTCACCGTATATCCATTCCCGATCGTTCATCTACATCATATATTTAAGTTTATCAAAAACGGGACATCATAAATAGTGAAATGACCAATTCGCATCGACACATGCATTGTATCAATGACAGAGAAAAGATAAGATTGCTAACCTCGATCGAGGGAAATAAAGAGGAGAAAGCTCAAGTGCGTCTCAGACACCTTCTATCTTTTTGTTCTGTGAGAAATTGAACGGGGTAATTCACTCAAACATTTCATCAAACACCTTGAATACATGCATAGGAAAAAAATAAACTAGCACACCTCTCACACCTTCCACCAAGAAAAAACAGAGAGAGGACAGAGGGCTGGGGCGTCACTTTATAGAGGGCGGGATTAACACAAACCGGGACTAAAGGTGTGTGCCACGCCATGTGGCTGACGCCCCTTCAGTCCCGGTTTGTGTTAACCGGGACGCATGACCCCTTACCAATCGGGACGCATGCCTCTGGCCACCGTGCCCGCTCGAACCGGGACGCGTGCCAGCATTAGTTCCGGTTGGTGGCGCAACCAGAACTAATAATGTTAGGGGCGCGAACAGATAGCCTGTTTTCTACTAGTGGGGACTGTACTGGCCCAAGGCTTGACCGGTTTTGGTCTAAAACCACCCCTCTAGCCGGTTTGTGACCAACCCTGCACATAATTAACAAGTTCCGCGACTAGTTTGTCCGGTTTACAAGTTTTGTGACTTATATGCACATACGTGACAAGTTGTATGATTCTCCGTGCCATTTACTCTACTATCTAAATTCAAAGAGGCTTCATAAGGATCGGAATTCTCTAAATTAACAAGCGGTTATGAAAATTCCATAGTCGAAAGATGCCCATGAAGTGCTCCCTTCAGGTCCTAGTTTTCGCTTGGCGAAGGACTTGCTTACGTTCTCTTTAGCATCTTGGAGTGCTTGTGTGTCTGGAACTTGGTTTGTTTTTTCATGCGTTTTCTTTGTAAATTGTTGAGTTCACAGGAACTAGCAGCAACTGGTGAACAAGAACAAAAAATTCATGGACAGAAAAATAGACACGCGTACTAATTGGCAGCTACGTCGCATATTGTGTACTTCCTCCGTCCCACAATAGATGTCTTAGTTTTTTCAAATTTTAAATAAATCTATATACTAAATAGTGTCTAGATTCATTTAAGTTTTAACAAATTTGAGACATCTATTTTGGGACATAGAGGATATACATGATGAGTCACATATCATTTCTGATGGAATCGAGGCAATGACCTTGGCCGGTGTAGCGCACTGACGCACTCATCATGCCTTATCTCTACTATTTAAAAAGAACGAAACTGTTCCGTTTTCTGCCTCCGTATCACTATGCCGTACCCTTTCGTCGCGCTCCTCTTCGCGTGTCCCGCTGTGCCCAAATGGGCCAAGGCTAACTAATAGTATCGCTGCCTCCCTATTCTTCCTGGTGTGAGAGTAACCCCGTAACCCTGCCCATCGAGACGAACCCAGAACCCTAGATCGCCGCCACGACTCTCCCATCCCTCCCTGCATGCCAGTCGAGCTCCGCCTCTGTCCGCTGCCCTGCACCCGCCATCGGCCGCCATGGGCTCAAGTACCGCCGACTACCTATTCTTCTGTCGCCGTCGCCCCAGAAAATCCTTGCGAGGATCGGGTTCGAATCACTTCCGCTGGAGTCTGTGCTCATTGCGAAGGGGATGGCTGGCCGGCTGGGTGTTGGCCACTAGATCTCGCGCCCACTGCATGGACGAAGGGGGCGTGCATGTCTGGTGTTCGCGGCACCGCCGCCAACATCTTGACCGTGTCGCTCTAGCAGGTTAAGGAACTCGATTGGGTTAATGGCGTCCTCGATGAGCATGTTAAAACGGACGCGGCAGTGCGTCGACATGACCAATTCCTGATGCGTGTGCAGGTGCTGATCAACTGAATCCATGTATATAATGGCGTTTGCATCCCTTTCCTATTACCAAAACAGAGAGAATACGATCACGAATATGAATCCACCAAATATGTTCTCATATGTATATCCAGTTTATTTTTGTCAATTATTTTACTGCGGTTACTGATTTTCTCTTTGTTTCAGGTTGAGAAATGTTGTAGTTTAAATCCATGGATTTTGAATATGGATGAATATCTATATGGCAGATATTTTGAGGGATCACAATCCTTTGCTGGTACTCACTGTTTGCTTCCCTCTTGTATTTTTTTCTTAGGTACTGATTGTTGCTGCTCTCTTGTATTTTTTCGTAGGTGTTATCAAGTATATGGATGAATAAGTGATGCAAGCACGCAGGGATCCAGGTACTGATTGTTGCTGCTCTCTTGTATTTTTTCTTAGGTGCTATCAAGTATATTCAGTTTAGAAGTTAGCAAAGGAGTTATCCAGTATATCCCTTCAATGATAACTCTATTTCCAAGGACATGTGCTCATAAAATTAAGTTTGCATTGCCCTTCACTTATCAGGATTTCATACCGTGCTTCTTTAAATCTCTAAGAAATTATTCTCTATGGCGGGCAGTGTCAGTCCCATGAACAATAATCCAGAATTCAGTACTATATACTATCTTGGGGTTGTTGGCACTGCAGCACATGGGAACTACTACTCAGGTCAAATACTCAAATCTCATGTAATTTAACATCTTAGTTTGTTGGGTACCTTTTCCTCATTCCATTTTCATGGTGTTTATTGTGTGTTCCTTCAGTTGAGTATGTGGATGCCAAAGGATCAACAAAATTTGTTGTTTATCTGTAATAAATGACACCTACAATATTATAGTCCAGTACACGTGGAAGGATGGGATGTTGTTTAGATCGTCGTCTTCATTCAAATAAGATTTATTGGTTGTCATTATTGATCTGCTAGAAGTAAGATATTTGTTTTTTTGCTTAGATTTACTGATAGAGAAGTGCATAACTTTCAGAGAACTACTACCATGTATCCAAACATCCATCCATCCTACTTATGTCGACACAACGAATATCTTGTTCCAGATATGTACAGGAGCAAAGAGTGAACAATAGTCCAAGCTTGCAGTAAGAAAGGTATGACATGGCTAGCTTCCATTTCGTCTACGCTGGCTCAGAGTTTTCGTATGTCTAACACAAAAATGTTGTTCCCAGTATGCTCGTATTATTCAGAAACTTGTCTTTTCTGGTTAAATTCAAGTTAACTATTTCAGGTTTGTACAGTTTTCATGAGCACTTGCACTCTGAACAAATTCATTTGTGGGGCATTACTGACTTCTGTGCTATATCAGGACTTAGATTCAGAACATCGTTGCCTCTTGTGATGTCAAATTTCCAATTGGACTTGTGGGCCTTGCATATTCTCATGGTGTTTCTCATGTGTAAGTTGAATGATTCTATGTTTCTGTGAGAATCTGTGTGTGCATTTTTCTGTTATTCTTGAGCCTAAGTTGAATGATGTGTACCTTTTGTTTTACAATATGAACCAGAACTTTTCCTGGCTTGATCTGTCGAATGAAACAACCAAAGATTGTTCTTCTGATTTTATTTCAGGCAAGATTGTCTTTATCGGAGCAAAGGTAGCAGTCTTTTATTGTATATACTTCTGTTGGCTATTCTTTTTGTACACTGAAAGACTGAAACTATTTTCTTTCTGGTGAGAGAAGATACATACGTTGGCTTTGAAAACATATATCATGTGCTCATAGAGTTCAGAAAAGTTTAGCAATGGTATGCACTATACTTTTCTTTCTTTTTGATTATGTAAGTCTGCAGTGTGCTAGAATTTTCGTCTAAATAGGGAATTTTTTGGAGAATTGATAAAGTGTGAGCGTATGGTCGATAGTTAGACCTGATATCTGCATGTGCTTATAGCAGCGAGGAACTTGTTCTTTTAGTATACAACAATTTTAAATTTGCAGTTCTTGAATACTATTACTGGTTAGTCATTTAATGTGTCAGCTTTAATGTCAAGCACACGCTCATGCTTTTATGAGGACTCATGTTTTCTGGGAATTAAGGTTGCTGAGTAGTATTTCATCTTGGTGAAAGTCGACTTTCATGTAAATATGAATACTGTCCGCTTGGTTGATTTATGGCTACCTTTTTTCCCCACCTTTACAGGTTCTGGCTACATTATCTTTTAAGATTTTAAATTAGCTACTTAGAAGAATAAAACTAATTATATTTTGCATATCTCCGCTATGATGACTTATCAAGACACAACCACAAAGGTCCCTTGAGATTTTGCTCTCTTTAGAGCTGTGACTACTAACTTTATATAGTCTGGAGGAGCCCATAACATCTGGTAATTCATGTGAGGTTGATGCAAGCGCGCTTCTTAAGAAATGATATCCAGACTTGCGCATGACGGTAGAGTTGGTGCTAATCACTGGTCCTATCTTGAGTAGAGTTTATGTGACCTGCGCAGTAGAAAGACAAGGCATGTGCTACATTCCTTCAACGTAGTTTGGAAGAAAGACAAAGACCACCACAGAAACAGCTGTCCAGACCAACTGCTATACTTGGTGAGCTGTGGAGGTAGTAGGCAGAATTTATCTTTTCTCTCGACATGGACTTCTACATAAAATAAAAAATGTGTGTCCGGTAACCATTATTGTCAGAATGCAGGGATAGCTGGTGCATTTGCATATGCAGACTATCTTCTTGCTTCTGTACATGGGGCCTTTTCTTATTATTTCAGGTTAGTCTGACTGTGCTATGCTTTTGAAGCATTTGTTTGAGTTATAGATGAACATATATTGGAGTATTCTACTCCCTCCATCTCAAATAGATGTCGCAAAGTTTTCTAAATTTGGATGCATCTCGATACTACTTAGTCTAGATACATCCAAATTTTGACAAACTTGGGACATCAATTTCGAGACGGAGTGAATATTTTTCTAGCTTCCAGAGCATGTAACTACTATCACAAAAAACCCACTATACTGCACAATCCGCAAAAAACTACTATACTATCCGGTTTACTTTGTTGAACTTGATATGTGTTTTAAGTAAATCATTGCTGAATGGTAATTAATCTAAAGTTACATAGTACTAGATAATTCATTGCTGACTGGCAATTAATCTGAAGTTGCATAGTACTGGATGATCGATCATAAATGTAATGAATCTGAGAAGTTGACATTTACTGGTTCTCATGTAGGAAAATGTGAAGACAAAACATCCCCGGTTGCTCTATGAATCAAAAAAATCGACATGATCTCGCATCCGGTCATCCACGCAAACAGGGACATCGAAAATCGTACAGTTGCTCTGTGCAGCCTGGGACGCATAAGCCGCTGCCGCGACCGTTCCTCTCCGCAGCCTTGTACACTTCAAGCCCCACAACTCAGATGCGGACGACGTGCCGGCGGTCTACGTGTTGCAATCTGAACACCTAAAGAAGGTCGGTACCCTCCTCCATATTGGTTCATATTTGCTTAAGTAGTTTAGTACTTCAGTTTCACTACAGTTGAGTAATTTCCGTTATTGCCCATACAAAGTTTATTTTTAGCATTTTCTTTTTCCTCCAATTAGTGTTGGAACTTCTAGCATTTAGAGCGAACTTAGGATCTCATTTGAACCTTTTTTAACAATATCATAAATTTACATACACTTTGGAAGAATACTATGTGAGAACAACATTAAGACCAACTTTACTGATGAACAATGTAAATATCCTTCTCTCGACTCCTGCATTTCTAAGTATGTTGATGCAAAGGATGTGGAGACATTTCAAGGCCCTTCCGGCAATGAGACTTCACTTACTCTTAACCTTTCTTTAGATGTCAATGCATGGGAGATTAGCCCGTGGATTGTGAAGCATAGGTAATAGGGTTTATGGAATATTTCATCAAGTCGATTTTTCTGGTATATTGTATAACCCCAAGAATATTATTGCAGATAATAACAAATCATTTTTAGAGAGCGCTGATGTGCCTTGCTGCAGGCATGGATTCTTTACATATCTAAGCCAATGAACTTGCAATAAATAAGTGCCTGCAGCCTTATATGCTATCTCACTAAGTGAGCAATTGTTATAAAATAGAAAGGTAAATTTGAGCTTAGAAACTTTTTTTGAATTATATCATTCTTTTCTTGTAAATGTAATTCCTTCGATGAAACAGAAATGAAATAGAAATGGTGTGTCATCTCTTCTTAATCACTTACCTGACTATTGGGGGACAGAAACGTAGCTTTTTTCCAGAGAGACAACATAGCCCCATCAGTAAGATCACATAGCTTACTCCAAACTTTAGTCTTAACTTGTTCCAGGAATCGTGAGCTGGTATTGCATCACCTGTATGCAATTCTAATGGAGGTTTTTATCTTTCTCAATTAAGCATCTATGTCTACTGCAAAAAAATCAGTTTTTGACAATGTGAGGTAGAAATTAAGCTGTCTTTCTTTGAATTTGCATATTTGTAATGTGGAACTTCAGCTACTGGACTAAATCTGAATCTTTGTAATGTGGAACTTATGCCGGCACAAACCAATAAATAGCCCTATTTTGACGGTGATGTTTCTTTCTTATAGATGATTGATTTATGCTCGATGTGGATAACATTGTCATGACCTTTTATGTAATGGCTTTGATACCATTTTTTTGTGTTGCACATCATTCACATCATGCCATATGTGAAGGTTTGATACCAGTGGACATCATGTTTAAGTGCCACTACTCATTCAAATTTGGAATGGCATTGTTGCTTGGTTGGGGCTCGAACCATCCCATACCTCTTCATGGTATCCTT
Organism: Avena insularis; assembly: GCA_023614405.1. Lineage (NCBI taxonomy): Eukaryota > Viridiplantae > Streptophyta > Magnoliopsida > Poales > Poaceae > Avena > Avena insularis. The sequence continues at coordinate 312,275,759 of CM042693.1, read as the reverse complement.
TTGTTACCGTCAATTAGTGGTAGTTATTCATATGTTGTGGTTATGGGCGTTGCCAAAAATTTGCTTGCCATGTTGATCTTGGGAGATTTCAAACGAGCAGAATGTTCTTCCGAAGCGCACCCCAATCATAAGCACAATAAAGGTTTAAGCTGCAAATTGGTGCATGGCTGGGGTGAAGCATTTCAGTTCTATCTGGTCACCATGAATTTTATTTGTCTTGGCTTTCTTTTCTTGCAGTAAAACTTTTCTCAATTTATGAGATGATGAAAAGCTTTTGCCTTAGTTTGGGGAAAAAAGACCATTGAAGCACTCCATATGTCATGAGTGTATGTAGCGGTAGGAGCATCTATATAGACATTTCTAGATATGATATTGAAAATAACATTTCTTTAGATGCTCAAGGTGATTATGGAGGAGGACACGATCAAGCCATGTTTCAAAGTAGTTGTAGTTGTAAACACACTATTTAACCCTGATTATGACATGCGAAAGAAGGAGAAGATGAAGAAAACACCGCTGCTTCATGTGCACAAAAATTTAGAAGGATAAAAAGACATAATGTGCATGATGATGCTAAGAGTACATGGCAGAGACGTTTGGTGTTGAACAATGAGATATGTATGGCCCGTGTTGAACAATTAGACATATATGGCCCGTAGCAACGCACGGGCATTTTACTAATATACTATAAATAATCGGGCCATCTGCCATTCCTATCCACGAGACTATATTAGTATATGTACAGGGTTTCTAGTTACCTACGTACACAGCTGTTCGTTGCCAACTTAGTTTGACTACGACGCGACGCTCGATACTACTTTTTCTATGCTCGGAAAGTCCTTTTGACCATCAAGTGCTCCTTACATATTAAAAAAATAAAACTAGATTTAAGATTTCTAAAAATTGTGAAATAAAATCTTAAAAATAGTTAATGATGTATCCTACAAACGTGCAAAATCTTAAATGTTCTGTATTCTGAGCCACAATAAAAATGACAGAGTTCGGATTTTTTTTAGATTTGAAATCACTATACCCATATCTACAGTTTTATTATTTTTGTGTAGCTGAAAATACACATTATTTCTAGTTGATATTTTACATGTTTTTGGTATACATCACTGGCTACAACCTAATTTATTTTCAGAATTTTCAGAACTCATAAATATGGCTTTCGTCTAAAAAAACAAGATCACTCGTGCGCATGTACACCAAATCTCCACCCGATAATCAATATGCTACTCCCTCCAATCTATAATAAGTGTCGCTAATTTAACTTAGATTTTCTTATCAATCATCCTTGTATAAATCTCCTCCTTCTTGAAACAGGCTTTTGCCCCGCTATATTAATATAGCAACCGCAATATACAACGAGTCATCAAACGAATAATTGTTAGGGCAGCAACAAACACAAGGCCAAATGAAAAGAACGAGAAACAAAGGAGATAAAGGTGGATCAACTAAGCGAAGAAGACCCACAACCGTTGTGCCCCTGAAAATGTTCCACCAAGATCCTAGCACCAGACCGTCAAGTACCAAGCAGCACCTTTAAAAAGGAAGTGACAATGTTGCTGCCCGGGCCAGCACGCTGGACTTAGGGTTTCCCTCGGCACATGGAGGAAGGTGGACGAAGGGTAGTCACGACGCCCACCAGGAAGGAATAGTGCCACCCGAAGACGGCATCGCTTCGGTGTCGGGTTCGCGGACAAGGATTTCCCCTGCGAGGTCGAATGATCTATTTCTTGGGATCCCGGCGAGGTCAAAGCCTCAACCACCAAACTCGCCTCCCACCAGCATGCGCCACTACGGTAACAGAGCCACCATCTCCATCTCGCTGAAGCTATCAACACGAGGACAACTACACGGAGGTGAAAGGTAGCCTGAATCGGGGTCAGTAGTACAATGGTCGAGCGAGAGGGAACTGCCTCCACCGCTGAAGGCGATAGTCGACCGTACACGACGACAGGGACACACCAATTCTAGTAGGGTCCGGCCAGGTCCAAAAGACCCGTAAAGCCCCTGTGGAGACACACCAGTCCCAATAGGATCCGAGCCCACATCGGGCATGTAAAGTCTGCCACCGCACTGCAACAAGTTGGCCATCGTTGACACCATCCCGAACATCGAGCTATCGTCACCACTATCACCCGGAGAAGGCGTCATCATAGGCAGGTCGATCCGCGATCTGCTCATATGGGCTTCACATGGCCCCAAATTTGGGTCGACTAGATGGGATCACAGGGCCCAGATCACGGGTCGCCGACCGTCGCCTAGCCATGTTTCGCGCCTCCCCGCCGTTCTCCACGCCTTCCTGCGTGCTCCTCAGCCGGAACCACGCCAAAACTCCTAAGCAGCCCTGCGCGCGTCCATGGAACAGGCGGGTAGAGGAGGAGGGTGCCGCCGCCGGCACCGCCCAGGCCGCACCCGGCGGCTGGCGCCAACAACGATAGAGGGGGAGGGAAGCGGGGGAGAAGGGAGGCCGCGGCGTTGTGATCTCCTGATCGCCCGTGCTGGGTGCGAGGCAGAAGACGGTGGTCCAATCAGCTAATCTCCCCTTGTATGAACCTCTAACCTCAGATTAAAAAAACTAAACCGTTTTTAAAAAAAAACTAAACCAACAAAAACAATAGTTACAGTTTTGGAAAAAATCTACAATAACTAATAGAAGTGATTATATTTTCTGTTCGCGTGAATGGATATACTTATCAACCAAGACTTATATGTATAAAGAAGGCTAGGAAAGTGGATGTATAACCTAGCCATCCAGATTTAACTCTCATGGATACAGGTTTGGATTCTTATTACTTTTGCTAAGTCACAGTTAGCTGTGACATATCTTAGGTCACAGTCAGTTCGTAGACCATTTGATTTATTGTTCGCATCAAGATTGGTGCCGGCCTTTTTTGCCCATGTTGCTTGGAGTTGTGGCCATCGTGCGCATTATTGGGCTGCTCCATGCATGTCGGGCCATGTGGGCTGTCACGCGAGCTCTGTCTTTTCCTTTTTTTTATAACTTTTGTCTGTTGTTTGTTTATTTTATTTTGCTCATGCCTATTATTTGGTGCTCCTGTTTGTTAGGATGTTGTGTCGAGCGCAACTTGCTTTATTAGTGCCAAGATAGGACTACTATATATTGGTTGCCCACAAAAAATTATATAGATATGATAATCTTTTTGAATTGTTTTTAGAGCGAAAATATTTTTCTTTGTAGTTGATTTTCTTCTTCTTTCATTTTTGCATGTTGTTTATACACTTCGCCTTTTTAGGATTATTAGCTTAGGGTTCGTTCAATCTGCCCCACGCGTTGTAGTTGGTGCTTGCGTCTAGTCTGTATTCCGGTATGTTGTCATGCGCGCAGCCCGCGCGGCCGCGCCGCGCCATGTTGTCTCGTGTGCACTCTGGCTTCGTGTCACTACCTTTTCTCTGGCTATTTTTGTTTGCATCATATACTTGCCCACCGTGATCTTTCTTTTACTTGTTTGTCTTTTGCGTCTGGCTCTTATTTTTGTCTTTTATTGTTGTTTAGTTGTGAGTTTGATCCGGTGGTAAATGACTACAGACGAGACGTCTAGAGTTTTTTTATTTTTTGAATTATCTAGCGTAATTGCTTTTACAATTGTATTTTTTGCTGCCATTCATTTTTACATGTTATTTCTATGAAACTATTCTTGCATGTTAAGATCTATGTTTTGCCTAGTTTGAGTTTGTTTTGGCCCGCAAAGGTTGTATGGTCCAGACTTTTTATCATTGTGGGCCGTTGAATGGGTCTTAAGCCTATTTTTTCTCCCGTGTGTTCTCTCCCTGATATTGACATCTTTTATTCGGAGAGGCTTAGAGTGGCCGAGATCGGCTGAGAGCGATCGAGGCAGGTGCAGGGGCGGGTCATTGATTTGACAAGCGGATATTTTTCCAGCGCCGGAGCTCTGTTGATTAGTGTCGACATCGGTTATTCTCCGTTGACTATGGTATGAGTTGTCTTTTTCATAGGTACGAGTTGCAATTGAACTCGCAACCTGCAATTGAACTCGCAACCGGTCCATGTTTTATATAAGTTGCGATCGGACTCGTAACTGACTTATCTTTTTCATAGGTATGAGTTGCAATCAAACTCGTAACCGATTCAGAGTTCCCTATGAGTTGTAATAACACTCGCAACTGTCTTTGTCTTTTTCATAGGTATGAGTTGCAATTGAACTTCAAACTGATCCATGTTTCATATGACTTGCAATCAGACTCGTAACTGACTTGTCTCTTTTATAGATGTGAGTTACAATTGGACTCACAACTGACCCATGTTTCATATGAGTTGCAATCAGACTCGCAACTGACTTGTCTTTTTCATAGGTATGAGTTGCAATCAGACTTGCAACTAATCCAAAGTTTCCTATGAGAATAACACTCGCAACTGACTTTGTGTTTTTCATAGGTATGAGTTGCAATTGGACTCGCAACTCGTTCATGTTTTATATGAGTTGTAATCAGATTCGCAACTGACTCGTCTTTTTCATGAATCACGGTTTTTTCGTGTTTTCTATGAGTTGCAATTAGATTTGCAACCGATTTATGCTTTCGTGCTCCCTAAAAGTTGCAATTAGACGTGCAACTGGTTTATATCTCTTTCCAGTTATAACTAGAATTGTAACAAAGACTTTTTCAATTTTATATCATATCCTATTGAGAAATATGATTTTTGTACTTCTATAAGTTGCAATCAGACTTTCAACTCGAATTGCAGATGAGATTTTTTGAATTTTATATCATATTTTTCCAAATCGTTATTTTTCGTGTTGTCTTACGAGTGATAATCGAACTTGATACAAGTTTATACTTTCGTGCTCCCTATAAATTTAAATCGGACTTGCAACTACTTTATATTTTTACACAATCGCAAGTAGAATTGCAACCAAGATTTTTTGAATTATATATTCTATTTTTCCAAATCGATTTTGTGATTCCCTATTAGTTGCAATCGGACTTGCAACTGAGATTTTTGTTGTTACAAGTCAGGTTGCCATTTTTTTTTTCCTTGTAGTCACATTATTTTTGTTGCAATTAGGGTAATAACTGGATTTTTTTGGAGTTGCAAGTGGGATTGTAACTATGACTTTTGTTGTTACAAGTGAGGTTGTAAATAAAATTATTTTCCAGCTGTAAATTGGGTTAGACCTGAGGTTGTTTTTCCAAGTCGCAAGTGGGTTTGTAACAAAATAAATAAAATAGTTTTTTATGTATTTTATTTTGCAAGTGTGTATCGTTTTAGTTGTTATAGTAAAAATAACTGAATACTATGGTGTGTAATAGGGGAATCAGAAGGTGATTTGTAAGAGTTAAAGAAAATAATTTAGCGGCATAAAATATGGTGACAATAACTGACGTTACTAGACAATAATGTGTGGCTGCTCACGTTACATGCAAAATGATCCTAGTGATCAAGGAGCCAGCTTAACTGCACGTACATGACTACTAGATACGTGACGCCGTCAGACGTATCAAATTCTAGCACGTATATAAGCTTTTTTCTTACTATTGAACCAATCAAGGGGGAAAAAAAGTGGAAAAACATGCTGACATCATTCGACTGTGACATATTCACAGTCGACTGTAACTTAGAGATTCCCTTAAAAATATCTAGCTGTAGGGGATTCCTCTGCCGTATTCCTTTCACACAAAAAAGACTTACATGTACAAACTCGTCCTTATAGTTTAATTGTATGAAATGCAATGACCGTCAATGCAAAAAAAAAAATCAGTTTCTCTATTTCTTTGGTCCACTATCGTCGCGAATCATTATCCACAAGTTCAGTCCAGAATGTGGTCGTTTAGAGTTCTTTACTTTGTTATTTCTCTATACGGCAGTTGGTCACTCATTCTCGTGACCTCGTCTACTTTGTCGTTTCGCGTTTTAGTTATGAGTTTTATATGTCAAGGTACCACCACGGCACTAGCATACTCCCTCCATTTCCGTATGTCGCTCGTTAGGTGACCATCGATTGCAACGGAAACTAGACGAACATAATTTATTTTGGATTTTGCAAAGTTGGTTCAAGGAGTGGTCTACTCTATATATACCAGCACCGCATTTATTTTTAGAATCAGAAACCACTTCTAATCGCTTTAGATATGGTAGCAGTATATAAATTCTCCCGCAGAGGAAAAGAACGGTTCATTGTATCTCTAAAAAAAATCTGGGGGACACGACTTTTTTTTTGAATGTTAGAAGGAAAGCTGCTAAATTTATTGATTAGAAAGGAGGGTAACAACAAAGGATTTAGGTGGACAAAAACTAGACAAAAGCCTAGACCACCAAAAAGAAAAAAAATACAGGGTACAACTCAGCCCGGGTAGAGAAATTCTTTGGAAAGAATTGGCGGCTGTTCTTTGCTTGAGAAATTCTACTACTCCCTCTGTTCTAAGGAATAAGTCGCATGCACAATTCAAGACAAAGTTTGACACAATATCTTGATTATATTATGCACAATTAGTACCCTTGGTTTCATATTGAAAAACACTTTTTAATTGATGCCAATTTTGTAGCAACATTGTTTGTATATTTAGAGTAATTCTTGGTCAAAAGAAAAACACGCAAAATGAGGATGCCTTATTCCTTGATACGGAGGAAGTACCTTGAAGTTGTGAACATTTTGGTTTGTCATACTTCTACTATAATTTTGGACTGCATCTAGAAGTTACTTTGTACCGATATTCATTAATCGACAAAGCACCAACATTCTCTCTCCCAAAGAGATTGCTAGTAGCTTTTCCGCAGAATTACATTGCATATTTCAGGAAAATTCTTATTGACTCCTATTAGAGATTCAGAAATTTTATGGTCTATGTAGAATATTTAAATTTACATTCTCATGATTTAATATCTTTTGTAGGAAATTTGGATGTCAGGTAAGAGTACGTTTTTCCCTAAGAATTCCATTGCATATTTCATAGGATAATTCTTATTGACTTGAACTTATCAGAAAATTAATAAAAATATGGTCTATGATTAATAGAGAATTCACTTTCCTTTGATTTCAATTCTTTTGCAGGAAGTTGGAAGGTAAGATCCTTACATAAATTTTGATGGTGATTCTTGTTTGATTTGTAAGAATGTCAGGTAGCAGTATGTTTTTTTCCTAAGAATCTAACCTATAGATGGAGGGGGTAGTACGACGTCCTGCAAAATTCTGATTTGATGGGCCATCCGATCCGGAATTAGCGGTCTAGATATGTCCACTCATACCCGCCTCTACGTAATGGACCGGCCCTGTTCTACCCGCCTAGTAATGTGTCTCGCTGTTGTTGGGTCCCCCTCTTTCGTCGGCCCACCTCGCAGTGACCGCTCAGCCGGTGGGTTAGGTCGAGCCGATGTGAAGCGATCAAATTTTCCGGTTCTGCCCTCACACCTCGGACCCGAAGTTTTCCTTCGCTGGATTGAAGTGGGCAAAATCGCGTCTATATAAAAATCACGCTCGCGGAAAGAAACCTAGACCGCATTATCGCTCCAGCCGCCGCCCGCGAGTCTACTCCCTCGCTCTCGTCCCTCTGGCCTACCTCTCTTCCCTCTCGTGGCCAGCCACCAATCCCCTGCAGCTCAGGCCACTAGCCGCCACTTTGCCTCCTCCTCCTCCAGTGCTTGTGCCGCCTCAGCTCCCCCCGCACTCCCCTACTGTCCACGTTCATCATCGTCGGGAGCGCCCAACAGAGGGGATTTGTGGCCGGCAGCGGAGGGGACCTAGAGCGTGGCCCAACCGGTGGCGGAGGGTCCCAGGGGAGCTCGCGGCCGGGCTAACGAAAGAGGTATGCAGGGGAGCTCATGGCCTGGCCACCGACGGAGGTACCCAGGGGAGCTCGTGGCCATCCGGTGGCGGAGGGCACCCTGGGGACCTTGCAGCGACGCACAACACCTACGCCTTGTCGTCGGCTCCTCTGCACAACCATGGAGGCGCCTCCTACAAGCTTGCTCTGCTCCAGTTCGTGAGGTAGAACACCTTCACGCCTCCTCTCTCTCTCTCTCTCTCTCTCTCTCTCTCTCTCTCTCTCTCCTTACACATCTGTTTTTATCTGTGCTCATAGGGTGTTCGATAAAAATCATATGTTTTATTTAAGGTGTACTTGTGGGTACTTATGTTTGTTTGACGCACATATTTTGATTGGATAAGAAATGAACTACCTATGGCTTTCTCAGGATCTAGGATCTTGGCGCTGCATCTTTCCCTCACGTTCTCATGTAACATCTTACTCTCTCTCTAACTCAGAAACGCTACACTATAGGGAGGATCTACACTACAGGGAGGTTATCCTAGAAGCAAGGACAGCGGCATCTCCATCACCGGGAGGAGAGCATGCCACCACACGTGATGCTGATCTGCCTCTAACTCCTTAAGGCTTGAGATAAATTGAAAGGAGACTGCTCATGTTTGATTTAGCACCCAGCACATCAATATTTGTTCCTGCATATTCGTTTTTATCTGTGCGTACATGGTATTTGATTAAAATCCCTGGTAAGATTAATGTTCCTTTTGTGTTCTAATTACTTTGTCTCATGTGTAGTTTCTGTTTTTGATAGATTTTGCTAGTTTTTCTGTTGTTTGAACCGTTTTTGGCCGAGTGAATATTTTAAATATACGTGCATGTAAAATTTCGATCCTCTATTTTATTTAGGTAACATGATGCAGGTGCGATAACTTGTCGAAGATGGAATTCTGAAGGTACTTAAACGATTTCTTTGCTAGCTTGCATTGTTTTCACTTTTGGTGTGGTCGACAATAATTTGTTATTGATCTATACATGATTAAAATGCTAGCAACATGGTGCATTGTGTCTATTTTTTTATGCAGGCCATAAGCAACATGTTTGTTTTGTTATTTCCCAAACTCCCCTCCTTCTATTGTCTGCTTGATTTTTGACTCATGTCGGAGATGCTAATGTTCTTCCCCTTGGTGCAGCAGGATTGGGTCTATTTATGTACCAAGGAGAGGCGATCCTTGGGATTATATATGCAGCAGAGGTGACATAGTCAGGTGAAGTGATGCACTTTTTGTCTGGTAGGATCATGCATTGATTCAGTTTTTTTGATCAATATTGGTTCACTATTGAACTTTACACTCAGATGTTTCCGTTTCTCAATCAGGACTCAAGAGTTCAACAATATGAATACTAATTTTTATTTTTGAATATTTGTAGATTCTTTCAATGATATTAGAAAGTCACAAGACAATAGAAATGAGGTACATTCTGAGCTTACGTTCTATTTTCTCACCATATGACATGCCAATGCCAATGTGATTTCCTTTTTTACTAGACAAGCTCATGATATAGTTATCCTAACTTGAATTCGGCCATCTTTAGATTACATGGTTAATAAGGCCAGATAGTGTTTGTGTATGGCCGTTGAATATGTGTGTAATGAATATTTCCTTGTGCTCATATTTTCCTTCTGATCTAGCTAAATTGATTACAATGATTTGAGATTGTCTATGTATCAGCAGTAGCCTGGTGATATTATGTTCTTATGTGATTCAATTCATTATGATTACAGTTCAGCAAGCTGGTGGCCAGCTCCTATTTTTCTATAGATAAAATGACTATTTTATTTCCTACATGGATTCTTGGTGTTTTAAGATATCCTATAAATTATATATTACTAATCTTGGTTTCTCTTTGCTTTGGTGAAACCTCCGAAATGATTCTGGTCGGACCAACTACAATATTTCATATGTTTGGCTTACCATGCTTTCTAGATGCTTGAGGGATTTTTATCCATCGTACTAGCTTCATCGCAAAATAAAAAGAATTTTTTACTGCCATTGATGTCATCTGAGTTTAACTGAATAATTTGTCTATATGCACGCATGAATAAGTGGTAGGTTTCTAAAAGATTTGCTTAATGATCTTGCCTGCCAATGATTTCCATGGGATACAAAAATAACACCTCTGTTAGTTTCCACCTAGCCTTCCATGCCAATGAAAATCTTCTTGCTAACATCTCATAGGTTCCCCTTACATCTTAGTGATTTTTGTCATTAACAACTCGGTTTTAATTAACTATACATGTTATTTTGGTTTGCAACTGCTGTTTCATATCACTGGTATGTTGTGTACCAACTACTACTTTGAGATGACAATCGTTGCCTCTGGTTCCCTATAGATTAAAGTTTTATCACTACCAAAAGTAAATTCACTTGCTTTCTTTTGGATACCAAATTCCTGGTTCATCTGCCCATTTTCCATATAATAATCAGTTTTAGGATGTTTCTCTTCTATCTAGCTGTGTTGTTTACCCATTCATGTTGCTACAACTTTCCAAATAGGGTGTATTTATTCATGTATGATTACTGTTCAGCATCAACATGCAAGCGACCATGGAGTGTCCGTTTCTTGTTTGTGCGGCATTTGCCAATAAAGAAATGTGTTGCTTAGCCATGGCTTAGATGCAATTGTCAAGATTGTCTGTTGTCAATTTTGACATCCGTTTAATTAGCAGCATGAAGCACGACGTGATTTATCTTCATATCGTGTCAATGTATATAATGGGCTTGCTTTTAAATTTTTTTTGGAATATTTTGAAGAAATTCCGTACTGCTTTGATTGGTTCTAGAAATGAAACATTATGGATTAGCTCAATTTCCCTAAAATCATAGGTGCTAGAAATTTATCTTATGGAGTTTCATATGCTGGATCGCATACGAGTAGTGCACTGCTTTGATTGGTGCTAGAAATGAAACATTATGGATTAGCTCAATTTCCCTAAAATCATAGGTGCTAGAAATTTATCTTCTGGAGTTTCATATGCTGGATCGCATAAGGGTAGTGCAGACAAGGTGTTTGCTAGAATGAGTTATTTACATTGTATTACAAACATATCACTGCTGAGATGAGGCTGCAATAGACGTTGCCGTTGGTGTAATAAAATCTGGATCTATGTACATGTACACAGATCAAAGGCTCCTATGGTTTCATATCAATGTGCGCCATTGTTTTGTTTGGTGGCGCCAAAAGTGTTAGGGATTCATCTGTGCAGAGAGCTCTTCTCCAAGAGTTACCTCCTCAGGTTGAACCAGAAGAGGTAATTACTTGTATGTTCGACACATTTTGTGTTTTTTGTGCACCGAAGTATGTGGAGACTACCAGGTTCGCGAAAACACGGGACAACATGGAGATTGAAGACATACATTACATTTAACTGAAGTATGTGGAGGAAGAGAAGATCTTCTCAAGAAAGCTGTGCAGAAAGATATGAACTTGCACGGCGGTTTGTGTTTTGCAGCGTCGATGATGGTTGAATTTTGCAAATAGATCTACAACATCATGTTCAATAACCATCCTCTAGGCCAAGGCGATGTATTAGCTGAAGCTATGAATGAATCAATTGCTCTGTTTGAAGGGTAGCCGTTGATTTGGGACATGTAGTACAAGTTTGATCTAACCTTAGATGATTACTATGCTAGGTGTTCGCTTGTTCTTCAGGTGTAGGTAACTTGTTTTACTGTCCGCTCAGTGCCGTAGTTTAGACAAATACCATGTTTCTAATCCACTCTCTTTTTTCTTTTCGTAATATATATAAGATAATCACCTTGAACAGACTATGTGTTATCCCATGTTAAGACAAATATATTTCTTTTGAAAACATTGTCTATGTTGCATACATGCTTCTTTATTTAACTGAAATTTAAAGAGTAAGCTTCTCTAAACCAGATGAATGTAGTGAGCTCATGTACCATTAGTTGAGTATCAATCTTTACCTTGGTACATGTAAGACATACATTTTAAACCGCTTGTGATATCAAGCTAAGTTAGAATGCAGCAATCGTCTAGATTATAGCAAATTGACACTGAGTTGCTTCACCGAAAGCAATATACATAGGGAAACATGTAACACTACGGTTCTGAAAAGATCGTAGCTTTTATGTGACATTGCCAATCCCTGGATCGGTTCATTGACTCACAATAGAATAAAGATGAATAACATAGCAAAATATCCGTGTATCATAAATAACGAAGATCCAGAGTATCATTATTACAATAAAGGCTTAGCTCAAGGCTAGCTCAATTTATTCAAGTAGCAACATAATAGAATAAATCCTCCATTCTTCAAATTGCCCACAAGTGAACAAGTGCCGAGTGAAGTACCGTGGCCTAAATCGATCACTCAGAATCGGAATACAACATGAAACGTAGCAGCCCTGAAGGGTCAATACATGGAATGTATGGCAAGTAGAGCTATTAAAGGAGACAATAGAGCTAACATCTATATGCATATCTGGCAAGTGGAGCTATGGCTAGCTTGCATTTGCAAATACCTTTGTCCTACTTTCATAAATAGCTTTTGATTTTCTTTGAAAAGATCCCAATTAAGTTAACCCTTTAACATTAAAGCAATTAGGAAATTGAAATGAGCGAGAAACATGTCATGAAATCAATATCAAGCAACTCAGATGTTCATAACCGGGGACACGGCTAATCGATTAGTTTATACACCCTGCAGGGGTTAGTACACTTTACGACTTGGCCAGCCCAGCTTGTATCACCACTCTCATATTGGGTGATGTTAGGGAGAAGTCCAAAAGGGGACCGTTCGGAAAGTAGCTCCCCAAACCCGACACGCACCGGTCCAATCTACCAAAATTCTACATCTCTGGATACCTGGGTTCGAGTTACCATAACCTACTGAGTCGAACCAACCACCCATTCCATTATTGACATATGATTGTACACGTAAGCTACAAAATAAAGAAGCCAATCATTTTCTCTTGATACCTGGGTGCCTTTACGCAATGGTACCACCAAAATTTTCAATCCCATCACACCCAGGGGATTCATTGATTAAGTTGTTTTTAGTTTTCGTAAACCAACACATTTAGAAACAACTTTCAGTGATGTAACCCAGCTCTGGTTTATCATAGTATGACTAAGCACATCTACCAACGGTGGCTCATCTACAGGAAATCCCTACCACGTAATAGGACATAGCATAGCGATAGTAATTTCCTACGCATGCATCTACAAAATACACGACAATGCATTGAAAATAGTAGGACAACATCATGAAAAAAGTAGCATCTACTTGCCTAAAGTAGAACCAGTACCAACTGGAATCACTCAAAAAGACTTATATAATTCCCTGGGCAATTAAAATACTCCAGTAAGCCCTTTTATAGATTCTGCAAATTCCAATACTGTAAGTCTATCTTTTTAATTCACTGAAAGATTTTCCTCTTGTTCTACTGATTCCAGGGATATCTTATTTGTAATTTTTGGAGTTGTAGAACTTTTACTACGAATTTAATACTCTAAAAAGGACATTAAACTATTTAATTAACCAAGACAAATCCTTGTTGCAAAAGTATGAAACAACTGTACAGCAATATTCTACGTGAAACACTGAAACCATACATATTTTATTTGCAATTTTTGGCCCATTAGATTTTTTTTCTATTAATTTTACAAGTTTCATCAATTTTCTACAATAAACTATGTTTTATAAAAATCGATCCTCGTCAGCAGTTGAACGGTCAACGTTGACTGTTTAACTGCGCGGGCCCAATGCCACGCGGCAGCCCGCGGTTGGCCAATACCGCTTCGGCCTGGGACAGATCCTGGCCGCCCAAATTAGATCGTGCGGCCCCTGGCGCTTACCGAGGATGACGGCAGTGGCGGCGGCGATAGCTACTGGCGGCGGCATTGGCGAGCGTCTCCGGCGGTCCTGGCGGCGGTGGAGGGTACGACGACGTCCAGCAGGAGTCAGCGGTCCAGGGGGTGTCTTCGGATGCCCCCTTTGTTTCCACTAACGGCGGCAAGGAACGGATGGAGGCGACGGAGGAGCTCGAGCTCCGGCGAGCAATTCCCGGTCGTCGGCGATCCTATGGAGGGGGAAAAACAGACGGGATGAGGCGGCGGTTCTAGGGGTAACCCATGGAGCAAGAAGGGAGGCGCGGTTGCTCAGTACCTCGGGGTCGAGCTCACCCGAGAAGCAGACGGCGGCGACGGCTGCTGTCTAGCTCGAGGTAGGGTTCGGGAAGGTAAAGAAAAACAGAAAATGAGAGGGGGCGGCCGTGCTTTAGTACATAAGATGCGGGGGGATCCGAACCGAATGCAGCTCTGTGCGCGCAGAATCGGGCGGTTTTCGTGTTCGTCGGGGGCTCTCCCCGTTGCCCAGGGAGGGATGACAGGCGGGGCCCCCTGTCAGTGGCCCGAGGCTGGGTGGCGGTGCTTGGCTATCGGCCGCGCGCGCGGTTGCATGCTGCTGCTGCCGCTGGCTGCTAGCCTTGTAGGCCCCGGGTGGGCCACAGGCAGGCCGGCTCGCTGCAGCGCTGCCCCTCTTTTTTTTGTTTTTCGTTTTCTTTTCTTTTTTCCTGATGATTTGTTAACTGAATTTATCTGTCAGAAACTGTCTAAAATAAGCTAAAAATTCAGATCGCTATAAGATTTGCTTCGACGCTCCGATTGAGGCGATTCAAAGTGCTACGGATTCGTGACGGAACCCTCTACACACCTGTTCCTTCCAAAGAACTAAAATGCACTGTTTTAACAGAAGCATGGTAAAACCGAGCATTCAAGTGTAGGTGTCAAAATGCAATTGCAAGTGAATTGTTTTGCCAAAACTTTTTCAAACTGAAGTTTTGCAATGATGATCATGATGCAATGACATGTATGCTATGCAGTACCAAATCTAAAATATGGGATGTGACAAGACTAACCCCCTTAAGATTAATCTCGTCCCCGAGATTCGGCGTGGCTAACAAATAGGTGCGGGTGGTCCTCTCGGATGTCATCCTCACGCTCCCAAGTGGCTTTCTCTTTGGTGTGGTGGCTCCATTGCACCTTGCAAAACCTGATTGTCTTGGTAAGGGTAATCCTCTCCGCTATCTCTAGTATCCTGACCGGCTTCTCATAGGTCAAGTCACTCTCAAGCTGAACCTCCTCTAGTGGCACCGTGTCTCTCAATGGTGTATTCACCATCTTTGGATGGCACTTCTTCAGCTGGGACACGTGGAACACATTGTGGACGGCGGACAGAGCCTCTGGCAACTCCAACTGATAAGCAACCTCTCCTTTGCGTGCTAAGACCCGATATGGTCCTATAAACCGAGGTGCCAGCTTACCCTTGATTCCAAATCTCTTAATTCCATGCAGTGGCGATACTCTGAGGTACGCTCTATCACCTATCTCATACACCACTTCCTTGCGCTTGGCGTCAGCGTAGCTCTTCTGTCTCGACTGTGCTATCTTCACCCTGTCCCTAATCAAAGCGACCTTCTCCTCGGCATCCTTCATCAAATCAGGTCCAAATAGCTGACGCTCTCCTACTCCATCCCATAACAATGGTGTCCGACATCTTTTCCCATATAACACATCAAACGGTGATGTCTTGATGCTGTTTTGGTAGCTGTTGTTGTAGGAAAACTCAGCATACGGCAAATTCTCATCCCAACTAGAACCATGAGCCAAAGTGCAAGCTCTCAACATATCCTCCAAAATCTGATTTACCCTCTCGGTCTGTCCATCAGTCTGAGGGTGGAACGCTGTGCTAAACTCCAACCTAGTCCCCAATGACTCGTGCAGCTGGCGCCAAAAGTGCGATGTAAATTGGGTGCCTCTATCTGATACAATGCTCTTGGGAACTCCATGTAGGCACACAATTATGTCCATATAAATCTTGGCCAACCTTGCACTCGTGTAGGTCGTCTTCACCGGTATAAAGTGGGCTACCTTGGTCAAATGGTCGACCACTACCCAAATAGAGTCGTATCCCGACCTGGTCCTAGGCAATCCTGTGATAAAATCCATTCCCACTCCATCCCACTTCCAATCCGGCACGGGCAATGGCTGTAGCAATCCTGGTGGCTTCTGGTGTTCCGCCTTCACTCGGCTACATACATCACACAGGGCAATATGCTTGGCGATGTCTCCCTTCATGTTGTTCCACCAAAATATGTCCTTTAGATCCATATACATCTTTGTATTGCCCGGATGTATGGAGTATGACGAGTCATGAGCTTCCTGCAGAATTAGCTTCCTTATCTCTGGGTCGTTAGGCACACACAAACGATATCCATACCACAAGGTTCCTTTCTCATCCTCGCAAATTTCTTTTTATTGATTCTCCTTCATCTTTTCCTTTATCTCCTCTATCTCCTTGTCTCCTACCTGAGCCTTCCTGATCATGTCCTGTAGCGTTGGTTGGACCTCCATTGCTGCCAAATATACTTCTAACACTACCTCCAGTTTAAGGTCCTTGAATTGCTTGCACAAATCCTCGGGTAATTCCCCAACAGTCAATCCATTGGCATAGACCTTCTGGCTTAGAGCATCCGCTACTACATTGGCCTTTCCTGGGTGGTATTGCAAATTCATATCATAATCCTTGATAAGCTCCAACCATCTCCATTGCCTCATGTTCAGTTCCTCCTGTGTAAATATGTACTTCAGGCTCTTGTGGTCGGTGTACACATTGCAGTGTTTTCCCATTAGGTAGTGCCTCCATACCTTGAGTGCATGCACAACCGATGCTAATTCCAGGTCATGCGTGGGATAATTCCTCTCATGGTGTTTAAGTTGCCGTGAGGCATATGACACTACTCTCCCATCTTGCATCAGCACACTTCCAAGTCCCTGTCGAGAAGCATCACAGTACACTTGGAAATCCTTCTAAAGATCAGGTAAACATAGAACAGGTGTGGTCACTAGTCGACGCTTCAGTTCCTGAAAGCTGGCTTCACACGCATATGTCCACTCGAACTTCCTCTCCTTCTTCAGAAGTTCCGTCATCGGCTTAGCAATCTTGGAGAAATTTTCTATGAACCTCCTGTAATATCCAGCAAGTCCCAAAAATCTCTGAATATCGCCCACATTCTTGGGCGCTTCCCACTCAGTTACTGCCGTCACTTTGCTTGGATCAACAGCGACTCCTTCTCCTGACACCACGTGTCCAAGAAACCCAACAGTGTTAAGCCAGAATTCACACTTGCTGAATTTGGCATACAGCTTATGTTCCCTCAGCTTCTCCATAATCAGTCGCAGATGTCACTCATGTTCAGCATCATCCTTGGAATATATCAGTATGTCATCGATGAACACAACCACGAACTTGTCCAAGTACTCCATAAACACCTTGTTCATCATAGTCATGAAATATGCCAGAGCATTCGTTAGTCCAAAATACATAACCGTATACTCATATAAACCATACCTAGTGGTGAAGGAAGTTTTTGGTATGTCCTCCTCCCGGATCTTCAATTGGAAATAGCCCAATCGCAGATCAATTTTGCTAAACACCTTTGCTCCTTCCAGTTGATCAAACAAATCATTTATGTTCGGCAGGGGGTATTTGTTCTTGATGGTCACTTCATTCAGCGAGCGATAGTCCACCACCAACCTCTTACTGCTGTCCTTCTTCTCCACAAATAGAACAGGTGCACCCCATGACGACGAACTAGGCTGAATAAACCCCTTGTCCAACTGCTCCTTTAGCTGTTTCTTTAATTCCTTTAGCTCATCCACATCCATCTTATATGGTCTCTTTGCTATAGGTCTTGTTCCTAGCATCAGATCGATGAGAAACTCCACATTCTTGTCAGGTGGCATCCCTGGCAGCTCTTCCAAAAACACGTCGGGGTAATCCTTTATCATAGGCACAGTATCCATGCTAACCCCCTTAAGAGAATTCAGCTTACACCTTCCCGGTCGCACAAACGACTTGAACCTAATTCTCTTACCATCCGGGGTTTTGAGCGAAACCGCTCGCTATGCACAATCTATGTGTCCCCCATGCATAGACATCCAATCCATGCCCAATTTACATCTAAACCTTGTGACTCCAATACTACCAGATGTGCAATGAAATTGTGTGCTCCAATCCTCACAGTTAAGTCGCGGCATCCCGCGCTAGCTATCATATCCCCTCCAGGTGAGCTCACTCTAATATACCCTTTTAGAGACTCCGTGGGTAACTTATACTTATCCACAAATGCCCTTGATATAAATGAATGCGATGCACCAGTATCGAAAATTATAAGTGCAGGGTGAGTGTTGATTGGAAACTTACCAACCACAAGTTCAGGCTCATCTGGGATCTCCTCCACATTCATGTGGTTCACTGTGGCCTTCTGGTTGTTGCATGGCTTCAGTCTCTTCTTCTCCGGACAGTTGTCTGCATAATGTCCCTTCTGGCTGCACTTGAAGCATGTCACCTCACTCAGATCCTTCTTCACGAAGTTGCGATCACGGTTGCGGTCATGTACATTGTGTCCTCCAGAATGGTGAGTGTGTCCTCCCTTGTGGCCGTGGCGGTTGCTCTTGTGGCTATCATGGCGATGACCATCGCTTCCATGGCTGTGGCGGTCATGGCTTCCATGGTGCCCATGGTCACTTCCACCATGCTTGGAGTATCCATCATAAGAAGTGCGAGACTTGTGATGAGAGCCAGAGTGGTGATTGTTGTCCTTTCTCTTGCGGTTTTCCACCTGCTTGTGCTTCCCCTCCAAGATTCTGGACTTGTCCATAAGCTCCTCGAAAGTGGGACAATAAACCACTAGCAGCTGCACTGAAAGCTCATCACTGAGGCCATCTAGGAACCTCTCTCTCCTTTTGGCATCAGTGTCAACATCCTCAGGGGCGTATCGCGACAGGTTGTTGAACTCCTCAATATATTCAGCCACGGTGCGGTTGGTTTGGCGCAAGTTACGAAATTCCTTCCTATTCAGGCTCAGAACTCCTGAAGAAACGTGGTTGGTCCTGAAACCTTCCTCAAACATTGCCCAAGTCACAGTGTCCAGCGGGTGGGTGATCTGAAAAGTGTCCCACCACGAAGCGGCTGGTCCCTCTAGTAGGTGAGCGGCAAATGTCACCTTCTCAGCATCTGTGCACCCAACAATTACCAGATCCTTATTCACTGAACGCAACCAGTCGAGAGCAACCATCGGCTCCGTTTCAGTAGAGAACTTCGCTGGCCTTAGCCTCAGGAACCTTGTAAGTGCATCTCCCTGGGGCTGGTTGTTCCCATTGTTGTTATTGTTGTTCTGAGCTTCCATGAACTGGGTCATCACTTGGGTCAGCTGTGCCTGAGCCACCATAAGCTGCTCCAACTAAGTAGGTTGACGACGGGGAGGCATCTGTGGTTCAACACAGGTAAGCTTAGAAAGAATCGATTACGAAAATAGGATTCTACCCATGCATTATGATCAAATAACAACAAAGCAATCACAAACAATCTAAAGCAAGCAACACTTCAGCAAACAAATGATCTAGCAATGTTCCAGGGGTTATCCTAGCAGTATATATCTACTGAAATAGTTTTAGAAGCGTTGGTAACAGTTGCCAACACCAATTGGCCAACAAAGAAATAAAAACAGGAATCTGCCAGAACAGTCCAGCAGTGTTCACGAATTTTTCTACCTGACTTAAACTCGTTAGGAATTTTTGATTATTTTTTTGTATACATAACATAGAGTTTCGAATCAACACTATTTTTTTAAGATTTTCCCAGTTACCAATAAAATATGAAAAATCGTGCAGTACATATGGGTCAGCAGAAAAACTGCATCAGGAAAAAAACTCGGATATCAACCAAAACTTGTCATAACTCTTCTATAAAATTTGCACAAATAATCCCGGGACTTTGGAGTACACATAGGAGCAACTAAACACTTTAAAACTAATAGTAATTTAAGTTTTACATTGATCGAGACTTAATCTAAAGATTCAACCTAACGAAGACTAATTGGTGGGCATCTATTTACTTCATGAAGAGGTTGCAGTAGTTCCTCACACTCATGCGTTGGCGCTTCTGTCCACGAACCAACCATGGCGGCGGAGTATACACCTCTCCTGAGTCATCACTTGAAACCTCACATTCCACCTCTTCTGGATCCTCCTCTTCTTCTTCATCCTCTGCTGCAGCTGCAACAGCTTCATCTCCTCCATCATCATCGTCTCCATAATCATCACCTCGTCCTCATCATCATCATCGTTCCCTCCGTCATCATCATCATCATCATCATTGTTGCCATCATCTCCATTATTGTCATCACGGGGTGGATTCAACTATGCTTGGAGAGCGGCAATCTGGGCTGCCATATCAGCAATAGTCTGGTCCCTTTCCTGGACGGTCCCTTGCAGCTGTTGTATGGCTTGATTGTTTTCCTGCACGGTCCCATTAAGCTGGGCTATGGTTGCGTCCCTGCCTATGAGTGCATTATTCAGAATATCCACAGCTTCATGCAAGATCTCAATCTCCTGTCCCTGGACCACCATACCTTTGCTGGCGAAATCTGCTATCTCCTTTACCATCATCACTTTCTCAGCTAGAGCTTCATTCTCCCTTTCCATATCCTCTATGTGCCTCCGACGGGGCGGCATGTTGTTCCTGTCGCCCGGGGTAACCACAACGTTCCCATTCTCATCACGCCTTTCGTAGCCACGATAGGGTGAGTCTTCTGGCAGCAGGTGTCAGACAAGATGGCACTGGCGTGACAGGGCTTCATGTAGGCCAAGTTTATTCCAAGTCCCCAGTTGCAGTATGTCTTGGTGTAGATCAGATGCACAGGGTTTGGCAAGGCGGCATCCCTGAAGATGAAAGTGGTGATCTCCCAGGCGTCCTCGCCATATCCATAGGTGTACAACCTTCTTCCCTTGAACATGGGCAGTGGCAATCCCAATGACCGCGAGAGCTCTGCCAACTGTCTTGCAAAGGGCCTTGGTGATTCCATCGTTGCATACTCAGTCCTGACTTCTCCCATCTATCAATTAAAAGAGGAAAGTGTGAGAATAGAATATAGTAAAGATTTACGAGAGTGAAAGGCATAAGATGAAAGACAGAGTTAATATAAGTTTTAATAATTCTATGGCTTCCTAATCCAAACCTAGGTCACGATCCTACAGTCGACACACGGGCTCTGATACCATCCTATAACACTACGGTTCTGAAAAGACCATAGCTTCTATGTGACATGTCAATCCCTGGATCGGTTCATTGGCTCACAATAGAATAAAGATGAATAACATAGCAAAATATCCGTGTATCATAAATAACGAAGATCCAGAGTATCATTATTACAATAAAGGCTTAGCTCAAGGCTAGCTCAATTTATTCAAGTAGCAACATAATAGAATAAATCCTCCATTCTTCAAATTGCCCACAAGTGAACAAGTGCCGAGTGGAGTACCGTGGCCTAAATCGATCACTTAGAATCGGAATAACCTGCATCTTAGTGATTTTTTTCATTAACAACTCGGTTTTAATTAACTATACATGTTATTTTGGTTTGCAACTGCTGTTTCATATCACTGGTATGTTGTGTACCAACTACTACTTTGAGATGACAATCGTTGCCTCTGGTTCCCTATAGATTAAAGTTTTATCACTACCAAAAGTAAATTCACTTGCTTTCTTTTGGATACCAAATTCCTGGTTCATCTGCCCATTTTCCATATAATAATCAGTTTTAGGATGTTTCTCTTCTATCTAGCTGTGTTGTTTACCCATTCATGTTGCTACAACTTTCCAAATAGGGTGTATTTATTCATGTATGATTACTGTTCAGCATCAACATGCAAGCGACCATGGAGTGTCCGTTTCTTGTTTGTGCGGCATTTGCCAATAAAGAAATGTGTTGCTTAGCCATGGCTTACATGCAATTGTCAAGATTGTCTGTTGTCAATTTTGACATCCGTTTAATTAGCAGCATGAAGCACGACGTGATTTATCTTCATATCGTGTCAATGTATATAATGGGCTTGCTTTTAAAATTTTTTTGGAATATTTTGAAGAAATTCCGTACTGCTTTGATTGGTTCTAGAAATGAAACATTATGGATTAGCTCAATTTCCCTAAAATCATAGGTGCTAGAAATTTATCTTATGGAGTTTCATATGCTGGATCGCATACGAGTAGTGCACTGCTTTGATTGGTGCTAGAAATGAAACATTATGGATTAGCTCAATTTCCCTAAAATCATAGGTGCTAGAAATTTATCTTCTGGAGTTTCATATGCTGGATCGCATAAGGGTAGTGCAGACAAGGTGTTTGCTAGAATGAGTTATTTACATTGTATTACAAACATGTCACTGCTGAGATGAGGCTGCAATAGACGTTGCCGTTGGTGTAATAAAATCTGGATCTATGTACATGTACACAGATCAAAGGCTCCTATGGTTTCATATCAATGTGCGCCATTGTTTTGTTTGGTGGCGCCAAAAGTGTTAGGGATTCATCTGTGCAGAGAGCTCTTCTCCAAGAGTTACCTCCTCAGGTTGAACCAGAAGAGGTAATTACTTGTATGTTCGACACATTTTGTGTTTTTTGTGCACCGAAGTATGTGGAGACTACCAGGTTCGCGAAAACACGGGACAACATGGAGATTGAAGACATACATTACATTTAACTGAAGTATGTGGAGGAAGAGAAGATCTTCTCAAGAAAGCTGTGCAGAAAGATATGAACTTGCACGGCGGTTTGTGTTTTGCAGCGTCGATGATGGTTGAATTTTGCAAATAGATCTACAACATCATGTTCAATAACCATCCTCTAGGCCAAGGCGATGTATTAGCTGAAGCTATGAATAAATCAATTGCTCTGTTTGAAGGGTAGCCGTTGATTTGGGACATGTAGTACAAGTTTGATCTAACCTTAGATGATTACTATGCTAGGTGTTCGCTTGTTCTTCAGGTGTAGGTAACTTGTTTTACTGTCCTTTCGGTCAGTAGTTTAGACAAATACCATGTTTCTAATCCACTCTCTTTTTTCTTTTCGTAATATATATAAGATAATCACCTTGAACAGACTATGTGTTATCCCATGTTAAGACAAATATATTTCTTTTGAAAACATTGTCTATGTTGCATACATGCTTCTTTATTTAACTGAAATTTAAAGAGTAAGCTTCTCTAAACCAGATGAATGTAGTGAGCTCATGTACCATTAGTTGAGTATCAATCTTTACCTTGGTACATGTAAGACATACATTTTAAACCGCTTGTGATATCAAGCTAAGTTAGAATGCAGCAATCGTCTAGATTATAGCAAATTGATACTGAGTTGCTTCACCGAAAGCAATATACATAGGGAAACATGTAACACTACGGTTCTGAAAAGATCGTAGCTTTTATGTGACATTGCCAATCCCTGGATCGATTCATTGACTCACAATAGAATAAAGATGAATAACATAGCAAAATATCCGTGTATCATAAATAACGAAGATCCAGAGTATCATTATTACAATAAAGGCTTAGCTCAAGGCTAGCTCAATTTATTCAAGTAGCAACATAATAGAATAAATCCTCCATTCTTCAAATTGCCCACAAGTGAACAAGTGCCGAGTGAAGTACCGTGGCCTAAATCGATCACTCAGAATCGGAATACAACATGAAACGTAGCAGCCCTGAAGGGTCAATACATGGAATGTATGGCAAGTAGAGCTATTAAAGGAGACAATAGAGCTAACATCTATATGCATATCTGGCAAGTGGAGCTATGGCTAGCTTGCATTTGCAAATACCTTTGTCCTACTTTCATAAATAGCTTTTGATTTTCTTTGAAAAGATCCCAATTAAGTTAACCCTTTAACATTAAAGCAATTAGGAAATTGAAATGAGCGAGAAACATGTCATGAAATCAATATCAAGCAACTCAGATGTTCATAACCGGGGACACGGCTAATCGATTAGTTTATACACCCTGCAGGGGTTAGTACACTTTACGACTTGGCCAGCCCAGCTTGTATCACCACTCTCATATTGGGTGATGTTAGGGAGAAGTCCAAAAAGGGACCGTTCGGAAAGTAGCTCCCCAAACCCGACACGCACCGGTCCAATCTACCAAAATTCTACATCTCTGGATACCTGGGTTCGAGTTACCATAACCTACTGAGTCGAACCAACCACCCATTCCATTATTGACATATGATTGTACACGTAAGCTACAAAATAAAGAAGCCAATCATTTTCTCTTGATACCTGGGTGCCTTTCCGCAATAGTACCACCAAAATTTTCAATCCCATCACACCCAGGGAATTCATTGATTAAGTTGTTTTTAGTTTTCGTAAACCAACACATTTAGAAATAACTTTCAGTGATATAACCCAGCCCTCGTTCATCATAGTATGGCTAAGCACATCTACCAACGGTGGCTCATCTACAGGAAATCCCTACCACGTAATAGGACATAGCATAGCGATAGTAATTTCCTACACATGCATCTATAAAATACACGACAATGCATTGAAAATAGTAGGACAACATCATGAACAAAGTAGCATCTACTTGTCTTGGCTGTAGCGATCGAACGAACAATCCACACACGAGCAAGTGTTGCACTCGTCGCAATCTACATGATACAATTGCAATCACATAAACAAACCAAATACAATCATATACAAACAATGACAATGCAAGATGCATGCATGACAAGTTAAACAATGCTACAGTAGCTTCATATATTCTTATTCAGTATACCTACTGTATGCATGCATGGAAAACATTTTAAGTGCATAGAGAACGAGGCATGCAATTTTAATTGCCCAAACAATTGAGCTATAACTCAATATTTAGCCACTGCTAATAAACTGTTTGTAAAATCTTGGAAAAATATCCACTATGTAGGCATCCTAAAATAGAACCAGTACCAACTGGAATCACTCAAAAAGGACTTATATAATTCCTTGGGCAATTAAAATACTCCAATAAGCCCTTTTATAGATTCTGCAAATTCCAATACTATAAGTCTATCTTTTTAATTCACTGAAAGATTTCTCTTGTTCTACTGATTCCAGGGACATCTTATTTGCAATTTTTAGAGTTGTAGAACTTTTACTACGAATTTAATACTCTAAAAAGGACATTAAACTATTTAATTAACCAATAAAAATCCTTGCTGCAAAAGTATGAAACAACTATACAGCAATATTCTACGTGAAACACTAAAACCATACATATTTTATTTGCAATTTTTGGCCCAGTAGATTTTTTTCTATCAATTTTACAAGTTTCATCTATTTTCTGCAATAAACTGTGTTTTATAAAAATCGTTCCTCGTCAGCAGTTGAACGGTCAACGTTGACCGTTTGACTGCACGGGCCCAATGCCACGCGGCAGCCCGCGGTTGGCCAATACCGCTTCGGCCTGGGACAGATCCTGGCCGCCCAAATTAGATCGTGCGGCCCCTGGCGCTTACCGAGGATGACAGCGGTGGCGGTAGCTGCTGGCGGCGGCGTTGGCGAGCGTCTCCGGCATTCCTGGCGGCGGTGGAGGGTACGACGACGTCCAGCAGGAGTCAGCGGTCTAGGGGGTGTCTTCGGATGCCTCCTTTGTTTCCACTAACGGCGGAGCTCGAGCTCCGGCGAGCAATTCCCGGTCGTCGGCGATCCTATGGAGGGGGAAAATAGACGGGGTGAGGCGGCGGTTCTAGGGGTAACCCATGGAGCAAGAAGGGAGGCGCGGTTGCTCAGTACCTCAGGGTCGAGCTCGCCCGAGAAGCAGACGGCGGCGGCGGCTGCTGTCTAGCTCGAGGTAGGGTTCGGGAAGGTAAAGAAAAACAGAAAACGAGAGGGGGCGGCCGTGCTTTAGTAGATAAGATGCGGGGGGGGGGGGGAGGGGGGAATCCGAACCGAATCCAGCTGACAGGCGGGGCCTCCTGTCAGTGGCACGAGACTGGGTGGCGGTGCTTGGCTATCGGCCGCGCGCGCGGTTGCATGCTGCTGCAGCCGCTGGCTGCTAGCCTTGCAGGCCTCGGCTGGGCCGGCTGGGCCGCAGGCAGGCCGGCTCGCTGCAGCGCTGCCCCTCTTTTTTTTTGTTTTTCGTTTTCTTTTCTTTTTTCCTAATGATTTGTTAACTGAATTTATTTGTCAGAAACTGTCTAAAATAAGCTGAAAATTCAGATCGCTATAAGATTTGCTCCGAAGCTCCGATTGAGGCGATTCAAAGTGCTACGGATTCGTGACGGAACCCTCTATGCACCTGTGCCTTCCAAACAACTAAAATGCATTGTTTTTAACAGAAGGATGGTAAAACCGAGCATTCAAGTGTAGGTGTCAAAATACAATTGCAAGTAAATTGTTTTGCCAAAACTTTTTCAAACTAAATTTTTGCAATGATGATCATGATGCAATGACATGTATGCTATGCAGTACAAAATCTAAAATTTGGAATGTGACAAAACAGGTTCAGTACATAGTAATATGTAGTTTCCGCTACTTGGGATTTCACTACTGTATTACCTTTGATATTGTTGTTCGTTGGCTTGATATTTGATATTATTGTTTTTGAATTTAAAATTATTTTCACGGGATCGTGCGCCAAGACGCACTCCTAAATCTAGTTGCGTTCTGCATTTCATGGGAAAATTCTTATTGACTCGGGGAATTAAGAAACTTAACAGCTGTGTTAAATAAAACAAGAGTCTACGGTTTCTTAGATTCAAAAAATAGTGACCGAAATTTGGAAGGATCGAACCTTTAGAAATTACTATTGATTCTTTTTTGGCTTGTAGGAATGTGTCCTTTAAGAGTTTTTCCATGTAGTGCATCACAACACAGGAAAGTCCTTACCCACCTCGTTCTACATGAAAATGATATTTTATTTTGCTTTCACTAGACACCGCCATGCAATTTTCGATTACATAACGTTCTGCAAATAGCATAGTAATACATACTCCCTCCGCCGGAAAATCGTTTTAGAGGACGGACTCACTTGAGCCTGTTTTTGAATTTTCCAAAAATCATCAAATATTTTCAAAAAATACCTACATGTAGCCACTAAAACAAAATACATGCATGCAAATTTTCAAAGAAAAATATATTGTATTTAGAGCGCAGAAAAAAGACAAATATGACAAAATTTAGAAAAACGGAGGCACGTTTACGTTTAGATCTGGACTTTTCTTTTTTTTTACTGAGGACAGAATACAAAATATTTTCAGATGAATACAAATCATTATCTATGTCTTTATATTTTTTCAAAATTATCTAAAACCTTAATTTTGAACTTTAAAAAAAAACTACTCCTTCCATTCCCTTCTATAAGACATTTATAAAAGGGACCAATAGTCAAACTTCACTAAATTTAATATCGAGCCTCATAAACTTTTTTAAGGAGTATTTTCTTCTCTCTCATTAGTACAAGGGTTTCGTATTCCCGCCGGCGACGCCAACGGACTACTCCGCCTCCTGTGGGCTCGGGGCTCGGGGGTGTGATGGACCACGGTCCCTCGCCAGCGGGAGGTTTCTCGTTCTTTGTTTAGGTCTTTCATTAAGTGTCTTTCTCGGGATATTGAGGCGATTGCTACATCTTAAAGTCAGAATAAGGTCCTCTTCGTCCTATCCTTGCTCCGGTGGTGCATTAAGTGTCTACGGAGGGAGCGTGGAGTCATGTGTCCAGCGAATCCACTGGGATCTAGTTCGTTTTCATGTTTGTTGGTGTGAGTTCAGGTCAGTCTCTTCCGATTTATGGATGTTATTATTAATGATGGTTGTTGTTCTAGTGCGCTGGTCCTTTGAAGGCTTAGCACGACGACTTCCTGTCAATCTACTATAACAAATTCTACTACGACAAGGTTTGTAGTCGTCGCCGCGCCTTCCGCTTGTACTAGTGTTTGTAGTCGTCGCTAGGTGGTTCGTAGACCTATTTGTAATTTGTATTACTTTTAGATTTCTTTGTGCTATTGTCGATGATTATTAATAAATCGGTAAAATTTCAAAAAGAAACTCCAATAATTTCAATCTGCCCATGAGAAGTCAAAACGTGTTTATACCTCTAAACCGAGGATCGTCATCGAGGTTGTCCATCAATGTCATCGTCCTGACTCGTGAGCGACTCCTACTTACCGAGAAATGGTTCATTGAAACGGTTTTGATTATGTACTCCCTCGCCTGCAAATAAGTGTACTTTTAGGATTGCCTTAAGTCAAAGATTTTAAATTCTGACCAACATTATTGTATATAGTACTGACGTATATGACATAAAAATGAATATATTATGAAACTTCGCTTGAAAACGGATTCAGTGATACTATTTTGGTATCATAAATGTGACTACGTTTATTAAAATAATAATTGGTCAAATTTTAAAAAATTAACTTATAAAGTTTAAAGTACACTTATTTAGAAACGGATGAAGCATGCTTTGTTTTGTTTCTATCTGGCGGGACCTCGGGAGGAGGAGCCCGCATGGAAGATTGGACTTACGTGAACGCTCTCTGCGCGCCACCACTCTGCAATTTGGTTGGCCCCGTCCGAGCTAGGGATCGGGACGTCCTTCTTGCCACACTGCAGCTACCGGATAGGGTGAATGCGTGGGGAATTTTTTTTAACATAAAAGATTTTATTAATTTAAGCACATTTTACAGAGAGTAGCGTGAATGGATCCACGCTTGATACATAGAGGATGTCCCTTACTGGACATTGGTTCGAGTCTGAACATAAGCACCTGATTGCTAAGTTTCTAGATTGAATTTTCTCAGCTAATCTTGCCTGGTGATGGGATTTTACATTGAAGCTCCTGTGAATATGAGAGATCCTGTTGGTCTTAAAGGAGGCCTTGGCTTGTATTTCTGCAACTAGAGGCCTGATTGTCCAGTGTCCTGGCACAGACATGATGTCGCTTGCAGCTGCAGCTGATGCCAAAATCGAGCAATCGGTATAGAAGTAAGGCTTCTGGAGTTGTAATATCTCTGCTATCTTGGTGGCAAGAACAAGGCCAAAAGCCTCAGCCTGGAGTGGTGAAGAAGCTGGAGGAGACAAGGCCGAGATATAAAGGTTCTTGAAGTGTTGGTTGTTCTTCGCTTGGATGAAGACACCAATGCCTGCTGGAGTTGGCTGCATGTTTTGATATGTCTTCCAAGCCGCATCGCAGAAGATGGCGTCACCTGCAAAACAAGACGGTTCTGAACCAAAGCCCCAATAACATGATCCTGATTTGTGTTGGCTCTACTTGTTGGAGCTTGATCTTGATGGCGGTTTGGATCTTCAAATTTGGATCCCTGAATAATAGCCTTAGAAATAGAAAAGACATCGACGGGTCTCAGACATTTCCTGTTAAAGAGACAATCATTTCTTGCTTTCCATAGGCACCAGAGGAAAGTGTACAAGCTTATGATATTAATTTGAGGATGAGATGATGAGAGCAAAGCTTGTAACATGTAGGAACGTAATGGTGAGTGGTAGCAAGAATTTCAGTTTTAATATACCAAGGATGACAATACCAAGCTGATTTTGAAAAAGGGTAAAGAAAGAACATGTGCATTTCATCTTCCACAAAGCCACATCTAGAGCACTCCGCCTTAATATGGGTTGAAAACTTACTTGCACATTTACCTGTGGGGAGCGCCTTTCGAAGAAGTCTCCAAGCAAAAGTTTGAACCCGAGGCAACATGTGTTTCATCTTCCAAACCTGATTTAGAAGGGATATTATCTGGGGAGGAACTACCTTGGGTTGTTGATTTGTAGGTAGAGCAAGATTGTTGAAACAATGCTTGTACGCGCTCTTGGAGGTAAAGTTACCTGCAGGGGTTAGTTTCCACACTAAAGTGTCCTGTCCATCTAAATTGATGATTGGTGTTTGTAGGATAACATCAGCTGTTTGAGGGCTAAATAGAGAAGTCACTAATTCTGCATTCCAAGCCTTTTGGTTAGGTAGCCAAAGGTTCTTAACTATAGCAGGATAAACAAAGGTTGGAGATTGAATGATGAGATTATCGTAAATGTTCTCCCACCCCAAGAACCAAGGAGTACTCCAAATAGAACTGCTTCCATCAATAAGTTGATAAAAGGCAGCTGAGTTTAGAAGTGGCTTTACCTTGAGAATGGCAGCCCAAAAGGCTGATTTGGGCTTGTTTGACTTGGCTCTCCAGATAGAAGTGTCATGATGGTATTTGGCTTTTAGGATTAATGCAAGTTGGCTTTGTGGATTTTTTGCCAACCTCCATGCAGCCGAGAGGATAAGAACTTGATTTACAGCCTTCAAATTTCTAACTCCTAGTCCACCAATTTTCTTTTCCGTGCAAATGTCTGCCCATGCTCTTAGACACAAGCTTTTTTTCGTATCTTCATCTTTAACACCTGTCCACCAAAAATTCCTAATGATAGCTGTGAGTTTTGCAAGGAATTTTTTGGAAAAGAGGATGTTAGACATGTAATAGACATGTATAAAGGAAAATACAGATTTAATGAGAGTAAGCCTAGCAGCATATGAGAGTCTATTAGCTTTGTAGGTGGTTAACTTTTGTTTGAATTTGTCATCAACAAAGTTGTAAGCAGCGGATCTATCTTTTGCAGGGAGAATGAGAGGGTGACCAAGGTGTATAGTGTTGTTATCCAAATCTGGAACCTGAAAGACCTGTTTGAGATCCTGCTTCACCTGCAAAGGCACATTTTTGGTAAATAAAATGGAAGATTTATTCCAATTTGGTACTTGACCTGAGGCATGACAAAATTGGTCTAAAATGTTAAAGATGGTCGAAGCCTCCTGCACATTAGCTTTTCCACAAACCAACAAATCATCAGCAAACATTAGAGAATGAATCGGTGGGCAGTTTGGACCTAGAGAGATACCTGACAATTGGTTGTCTTGTAAAGCTTCTTGAAGGGCTAGAGAGAGCTCATTCACTGCAAGCACAAAGAGGTAAGGGGAGAGGGGACATCCCTGTCTTATGCCTCTACTATTTTTTAAGCGGCCATATGATTGTCCATTAATAATAATAGAAAAGGTTGGCGAAGATATGCATTCATGAATAAGATTTATGAAGTGAGGATGTAGCCCTTTACGTTGTAAAGCAGTGTCGATGAAGTGCCATTCTAGTCTGTCAAAAGCTTTCGCCAAGTCATTTTTTACCATGAAATCATAGGTGTTAAAGGAAGATAAGGAGAAAGAGTGTGCAATTTCTTGAGCAACTATGATATTATTGCTAATACGTCTACCTTCAATGAAAGCTTGCTGTGAGGGATGGATATAATCTGGAAGATGGTCTTTTAAGCGGTTCGCCAAAGTTTTTGCAATGAGTTTATAAATAACATTGCACAAGCTGATCGGTCTATAGTCAGAAGGAAGCATGCATGACATTTTTTTCGGTATGAGAGCAATGTGAGTATCGTTAAGGTGTGGCGGGAGCATACCTGTGATGTAGAAGTTCCTAATCAAGGTAGTAACATCATCCCCTATCCAACTCCAAGTTGCCAAGTAGAAAGCTACGTTGAAGCCATCTGATCCCGGTGACGCGATCTTTTTCATAGATTTCAGAATCTCCCATATTTCCTGTTTGTTCGGGATCGAATTTGCGAAGTCTTGAGATTCTCGTGGATGAGTAGTATTTAGGGCTGGCCTGTCATTGTTAGCACAGGAGGAGCGAAAAATATTCTGGAAATAGATCACAAATTCAGTTGCAATATCATTAGGATCATGCAGGTCATGTCCATAAACATCTCTAATGCTAACAATGTGATTACGACGTTTGCGCTTAAGAACAACATGATGGAAGAATGACGTGTTCCTATCACCTTCAGTAGCCCAATGCTTCTTTGCCCTTTGTCTGTAGAATTCTGTAAGTTTTGTCATGGTCTCTTCATATTGGCCAATCAATTTTGCCTCTAGAGAGTGGTCCTGCATATGCACTGGCTGCAGCTGAATGTTATTGATTTGGTCTTGTATGACATTTAGTTGTTGCTGAATGGGCTTTTTCTTCTTGCACCATCTCTTCAAGGTTCCTGCAAGGTTAGTGTTCCTGGCATAGAAAGGTTTATGAGTAGTAATAGCCCAAGCATTTTTTGCAATTTCTTGGAAGTCTTCTTCCATTGTCCACCAATTCTCAAATTTGAAATTAAGTTTGGGTCTTCGAAATTGAGACTCGGTGGAAATAAGAATAGGAGCATGGTCACCAAACATGATTGGCAAGTTGAAAACATTAGTGTTAGGAAAAACTCCACACCATTCAGCATTAGCAAGGCCTCGGTCAAGTCTTTCAAACACAGGACTAGAAGAGAAACGCTTATTTGTCCAGGTATAAGCCGGTCCACTATAGCCTAAATCAAAAAGACCACATTGTTTAACATAGGCATTAAAAGCATGCATGCGATTCTTATTTATATTAACTGAGGTAGTGTCAACAGAGTGCATAATTTCATTTAGATCTCCTAGACAAATTACAGTCTTACCTAGATTATTTAGAACAAAAGCGGAGACATGACTCCAGATTATCTTAGTGAGGCGATGATGGGGATCTCCATACACACAAGCCAAAGCAAATTCAACATTAGTAGGAATATGAGCAACTTCCGCGAGGATAACATAATGATTGGAGAACTTGATGGAAACTTGAACTTCATCCGACCAAAGCATCCAGAGCCCACCCGAGAGGCCGTCTGAAGGCACTACAAAGCTACCAGCAGTGTTAAAACGAGAATTAAGTTGAGAAGAATTGCACCTGGAGGATCTGGTCTCAGAGATGAAAGATATCTGGGTATGAGTGGAATTTATCAGCTTGGCTAGATACTCCATTTTGTGTGAGGTGGCAAGGCTCCTGCCTTTGCCTTGGCAGTTCTATCCAATAAGTTTCATGACTCCAGATTATGGACAAGATCACCTCAGACCATCTATGTAGGCATGACCTTTCCAGTAGTGTAGAAGTAAAATATTCTCTATCTCACCCTCCTTTGAACCGGCCAGAGCACAAAGGACCGGATCGAAGAGATGCACGAGCACGTCCCTTTGACCCTCGGTTGTCGCAGAGAAGGGGAATCGAGAGGCGAATGCGAATGTCTGAAAAGACTTGCCGAGCACAAGATCTGAAGAATCCCAATATGCGGAGCAGGAGATGATCTGGTTGGATCGGATTAGGGGCTGTAGATTTCACGGGTGGAGAGAAGGGTGTAGGATTGAAGGATAAGAGGCCAGAATAGATCAAAGAGAGGGCTAATCAAAGAGAGAAGACTGAGAATCGATTATCAGGATACAGAATAAGAGAGGAAATCAAGGGGATGGGAAGGGAGGAGGCGGACAGCAGGGAGGAGATTCGGCTAAGGGGAGGAATCGGACTTGGAGGATCTGAAGATTCTGGGAAAAACGAGAAACAGAGGCAGATTGAGATGGAATCAGCAGGAGATTAGAGCGGCATCACGCCAGTCGCCGGCAAATCGCCAAAGTCGCCACGGAGGGCAAAACCTGCAAGTTACTCACCATTGCGACGGAAGATACATAAACGAGGCATAAACGGAAACGGGGGTGATCCTCCTCCTTGACTAACTACCAGGACGACACGCCGCAACGAACAGCAAATTTAAAACAACACCGGAATCATGGCCGGTCCATAGATTTTGAGGGCCCTAGGGCAATA
Source organism: Avena insularis (assembly GCA_023614405.1). Taxonomy (NCBI): domain Eukaryota; kingdom Viridiplantae; phylum Streptophyta; class Magnoliopsida; order Poales; family Poaceae; genus Avena; species Avena insularis. The sequence continues at coordinate 312,242,454 of CM042693.1, read as the reverse complement.
TGAAATCAAGGATTTCTTGTTTAATGTGTCAGAGATTTTCTAGGGTCAAAGGGGCCATTGCCCCCCTACTCTAAAAATTAAATTAGAGATATTTAATATTTATGCTAAACTTTTAAAGATTACTTAAAGTTTATCATGATTAGAGTTCTTGGACATCTCAACAATGCATTCAACCTCCGCCACTTGTTGACACATAAAAGGCTTAAAATATTAGTAATTCATAAAATAAATTATGGTAATGCAATAGCAAATTAAATAATCTGTATATTTGATAGATTCATGATCTTTAAAATTTTGACGAAGACATTCGTAACCACTTATTTCTATTGATCGAACGAACTATATATTATGATATTAATTTTATCAATTTCTACTTGTGTACATATGCCCGTGCAAAAAATGAATTAATGAGTAAACATATTAGGCACTGAATTAATGAGAGAATAGAATAATCTCTCAAACATATAAGATAGGGACAAATAGAATTGTTAGCAATCAAAAGAGAGTTGCCTGCAGAATGATATAGTTATGTGATTATGTCATTAGTTTTACTAATAAATATACTTACAACCTTGTACAAGAATGTGAGGACCGATGTTATTCTTCACATTTGGAGAGGCCAACAAAATTGTAGCATCAAGAAAAAATATTCGATAATTTTAGAATATTTGTTTCGATAAATAAGAGTAAGAGTAGAGTCATGATATGCTATAGTTTAAACCATCTATTTTTTTAGACAACCGTTTATATTTTCTAGAATTATTATACATTGTTGGACGTTAAAGGTTTTAGACAACTATGAATATATAGATAAGTCATAGATCGGGATCCCTAAACCATGGGGACCCAGGGCGAACGCCCCTCTGCCCCGCCCTATGGGCCGTTCCTGACCGGAATTCGACCGACGCGAGACATTCTTGGGTCGGTGACGGGTCTCACATCTCAGCTATCTTGCACGTGCTTTCTTCGGCATCTCACACACGCAATTTTCGATGAGGTGCCCTGAACAGACAGACAAACAAACAAGCAAACAAACAAACAAACGTCTCGGCCGATCGAGTGCAGAGGGAGGGGGATAGCTGCGCCAACCAACTCGTCACCCGTCCCAATCCCATTCCACACACATCTGAAACTGAAAGCCCACCCTGCACCAACCGTGCAATAACGATATCCAATTATCTCCTTCACGAGGCTAACTGCTACTACCATAGTAAGGTGACGCACAAGCCTAGTTTGCATTTTTGGCGGCTAGCCAATGCCAAACCGCGTCAAATCGATCCGAAACCCCGCCATCAAATCTTAATCATAAATAAGTGCATACTCTCCCGGTATTGCCTCGGTGTGTTGGTTTCTAATGGACCATGCCCATGGGTACTTAGCTGCACTGACCGGTCACATCGACGTTGCATGGAAGCAACAATGCTTGCGACAGTTTCATCTCAACCAACGGGAAATGTCCTCAATGGTCTCTCTTGTTAGAGGAACCTCATAGTAGTTGGTTGACAAGATTCCTATAGAAATTTAGAGGACCCTGTAGTTTTTCTTATGTGGGAATTAATCCTTTAGCATCTTTCCTAACGATTTATTACATCTTTGAAAATATTCCGTCCAATGAAATCTCTAGGAAACAATCTTTTCTACATTCCTATGGTACAATAATAAATATTAGAGCAAAACTCATCGCAATCCTTGGCTTTCCTATTCTTGCATTTTTTTTTTGCAAAATTCTGTTAAACAAAAATGCACCATTGTTGTAGGAATTTTCTCTAGAGTTTCTTTGGATTGTATGATTTGAAGCCATATAGTTTTTTCTCTTATATACGCCGTGAAATTTAGAAGAAGAAAAACTATTGTGTCCAAACTAATAGGAACTTCCTTAATTTATTTCGGTAAGTACTAAGTAGATACCTAAGATCTCCATTTCACATGCACAATGAAACAACACATATTATGTCTGTAGGAATTAACAATCCACTACATAAATTGCTTATGTCTTTCTTACTATAACATTTTGGATTTTCTATGAACCAAACAGAGTAACGAAGTGGTATTTCTTCTTTTTATCGACTATGTAATCCGTGAGGGATAACCTTAATCCTCGAATGCAACATGAAAAACGAGCTAGTAAAATTGGTGGCAAACAAGATGTCAGACATAACTGGAACAACCGGATATAAAGCAAGTGCAAGTGCCAACAATGAGGTAATCATCACATTGGTGCCAATTGGGAAGCCCACAATGCAAAGTCTCCGTGAAGGACACACAAAACTAACAAAAATAGGAACTAAAATGTTAATTGAATATCCTTCGCTAAGGGCGTGTTTGGTTGCTCGTGTCTTTTACTCGTACCTGGAGATCATGACTCCACGGAAGCTGCACGCGGCAATGCAACCTCCCGTGCCAAAAGGGTCACTCGTTTGGTTCCTTGTATTCTCATTTCCCTCGGGGTTGAGAAGCCAAGCCCCAGTTGTTTGGTTTCATGCATTCATGTATTTCAGCAAAATGGTGCTTGTTTGGTGAGCTGCATTGTCCCAGCTAGCCTTACCTTCAGGCTAATGAGGTGAGCTTGTAGGGATTCGTAGCATGGAAAACAAAAAAATTCTGAAATTAGCATGATCTCATGGTCGAAGGAATTAGGTTACTATGTATCTGAAAGCTTATAGCAAACGAACTATTGAAATGACTTGATCTTATGCTACGCTTAACTATAGGAGTATGTCCATCACATCATTCTCCTAATGATATGACCTTGTTGTTAATAACATCTCAATATTCATGATCAGGAAACCATGATCATATATTAACCAAAAAGCTAGTTTAACAAGAGGCTTTACTAGAGACTCTTTTATGTTTACAAATCACACAAGTATTAATGTTTCCGGTTAATATAATTATAGCATGGTATGTAAACATTTATCATAAGCATGAAGATATAATAATAACCTCTTTATTATTGCCTCTTGGGCATATCTCCAACAGTCTCCCACTTGCCCTAGAGACAATAATCTAGTTTCAAAAATCTTTGTGTATTCAACACCTATGGCTTTCCGGTGTTGTATTTACACGATTGCTAGTGGTCAACTGATCTGAATCTTTCAGGTCCGTGTGTAATTGCATGTCTTTACATCTCTACGCATCACTCATTCTCTAATGAGATGGCTTTGTATAAATTTGGTCCTTTGGTGAGACCTTTGGTTCCTTGGGGTTAAAACATGTTGATAATGTTGTCGTACAATATATATTCATGGTACTATCCTGCTGTGAACCACACCTAGTTTGATAGCAAACTACTTAACACAAATACCCTCTTTTGATGCTATACTAGAAATTATATACTTAGCCTTTTGTTATAGGATCTGTCACAATGTCTTAACTTTCGAACTCATCCAAATTCATTATGGAACTTACTTTCCATTATATTGTGCCACCCTTAGTTTAGATTGAGATCAACTTAATTTGTACTTTGTGACAAAACTAGTATCAATGTAGTACTTTTACAATAAACTAATCATCTATTTGTCACATCTACAAAATTAATATATTCTTAGTTCTTCCAAAAGATCATAAGAATATCCTTACTATCGTCCAATGATCATCTTACGAATCATTCTGGTATATGCTCATAACATTTAGAGCATAGGACATATCTGGATTTGTACATATCACAATATGATTGATATAAATACTCTTTGTGATTTCATACATCAAGTATCAATCTATACTTGAATCTCTGTTTCACTTACCAAGTGTCGATACACTTGAATTTTGATTTAATACTTTTTGTGTGGCAAGAACCTTTCTTGTCATTTCCATATTGAACTCATTCATTATCTCATCTATGTACATTTGGCACAACCATATTAGCATCTCAATCTATCTATATAGATATTGATGCCAAATATTCGGGTTTTGCCTAAGTCTTTCATCGAGATGAAATTCTTAACACGTGTTAATAAAAGATACATTATATCCAATCAACAATATGTCTTCCATATAATGTATTAGAAATATGTCTTAGCACTCCCACATAATTTCTTGCAAATGCAAGCATCTTCATCGTCTCTGATGAATTTAAACTCTTTTAACAGTTTCATCATGGTGAAACATCCGTGTCTATTTTTTTATAGATCCAAACACGACTGTAAGGTCTTACACCTTTCTAGAGGGTCTTTCAAGTTCAAAGCTTGATTTCTCATGTATGGAACTATCATGGATTTTATGGCTTCAAGCCATTTGACGGAGTCAGGGCCCATCATTGCTTCTTTGCATATAGTCGGTCCATCATTGTCAAACAACAAGATTTACTTTCAAATCCTAGTATTTGATTGTTTACACGACCTACCAGGTTCAATAGGAACTTAGACCTCCGTGACCACAACCTTTGAGGCACGTGAGCCATGAGCATTGTTGCTGCCTCCGGAACACTTTTCGGCGCTGTGCAACTTTGCACATATAGCTAAGGTTCTCTTAACCTTATCAAAGTTCTATTGTCCTCCCACTTAACTTTTCACGGAAAATTCCTTCCTCAAAGAAACTTGACGTTCTAAGAGACAAACATTTTTGTCTTTGGTGTTATGGAGGAATACTCAACGATTATTCGAAATAACATACAAAGATATGTTCATCCGATTTTGGTTGCAAACATCTTTCTTATGCATAGCATACCAATGTTTAAGAAAGGATAACTTGGGTTTTATCCAAAACCATAACTTTATATGGTGTCATTTCAACGGATTATGATGGAACTCTTTTCAGTAGAAAAACGGTAGTCTCTAAAGCTTTTAATCTTTAAAATATAATTGAAGTTTTATGAATTACACCTTTGATCTTACCATGTCAAACAAGGTTTCATTACATATCTAGAACACTCCATACTCATATGGTGTTTCGGGAAACGCAAATCCATGGAATAATTCCTCAAATCATAGGTGTTATGCTAAACTTGTAACTCAAATATATTCCTTTATGATCCTATCATAAATTCTTTATTTTCTTGTTACATTGATTTTGCACTTCATCTTGAAAGTCTTTGAACTTTTCAAATATTTCACACTTCATCCTTATTAAGTAAATATTCATATATTCACTCAAATTTTCGAAGAAAGCATATGAAGTTGAAATCCATCACTCTCGACTACAGGTAATGGACTTCATACAACAATATGTACAAGTTCCAATAAGCTAGTCATCCGTTCCCTTTGGCCTATGAACGGAGTTTTAATTATCTCTAGGAAAGTTTCACAAGTCTCATTTGATCAAAAATCAAAAGACTCCAAAATTCCATCCACGTGGAGTTTTTTCATGTTTTCTTTCCAATATAATTTAAATGGCGATGTCACTTCCTAAGTGATCTTTCAATCAATTTGTCTTTTGACATTTTTAGCACTAGTTTTATGGATGTGATTTCTCCAACGAGATTTGTAAATCATCCATATTTTATGGCAATTATTTGAACAACCCTTTTGTTCTCATAATACCTGATCGAAATAACGATTATTGAAACAAATCTTGAAGGTAAGTTTTGATTTCAACGAGTAACACAACAAACCTTTATTTGTTCTCGATGAACATCATCACATATTCTTTTGCTAGTTACTTATGCCATTGTAGTTCATGAATTGTGTTGTTTCGAATGACGATTCACACCAACAAATTCAGTATCCAATACTAAAGAACTACACTATTTAACAAGCAAAGAATACAGCCATAACATGTATATCCTCTATATACCTAAGCTGAATAATTCTAGTCTTTTCTCTTCTGCCAAATATTTCTTAGATTTCTCTTTCAGTATTTCTTTATCCTTTCAAAAGAATCTATCAACATCAATAGTGGCGCCATACTTATGACACATAGTCCAAAACATGTATAGTTAAATACCAATGTCTTTGGACTTGCACTTTGAAGTAGATCACCATCATCAAATGTTTGGTGTTCTTTCAAATTCTATTATTTAGTAATATCTTGGTGTAGTAAACATTTTACCTACATCAAATATTCACCCTTATCATGGAATTATTTATGATCAAGATGCTTTAGCTTATAATGGTTAATCGCGAGTATAATGTTTCTCTCCAAAACCTTTTGGAGGATTATGACGACTGGTGTCTCCAACCTTTTGCAAATTCCCATCAAATATGAGAACGTAAACTTTGCCATATTATACTTTATCATGTTTTAATCAAAACATCGTTTCAGATATCGCAATATCTTCCACATATGATGTTCCTAGATAACCTTGATATTAAAACAATCTTTTGAATATCAGGAATCATGGAGATAAACATGATACTTATTTACTAACATTGGAATTGTTACTGTTAATTTAATACTAATTATTAAACTTCACGGAGTAACCGGAACTTACTGAAAGTTTGCAATAGGACTTTTAAACTATAGATTAACACTTCAAAACAATACGATACCAGTTCGTAAAGTAACTAATCAGAATTCTATAGTTCTATTATCTCAATTATAACTAAGCGCAAGGTGGTAAACGGATGCCAATGACTACAACAACTATGCAAATTCACTTTGATTTAATTTATGATAAATAGTGTTCAACTTTCAATCATATTGCTGTTGAACTCCCACTCAAAACAATATCCCTCACATTGTTTTAGTGATCACACAAACCAAATTCACTACACCAAGTCCGATCATCACGTGACATGATGTAGTTTCAAAGGCGAACAATCATCATGTTCATCATATCATCTATATGACTCATGCTTTACCTTTCGGTATTCCGTGTTTCGAGACCATGTTTGTATATGCTAGGCTCGTCAAGATCAAACCTTAGCTTCTGCATGAGCAAATCTGGATTGCTCCCATTGTATACACTCGCAGAATCTAACACACCCGATCATCACATGGTGCTTCGAAACAACGAGCTTTGGCAATGGTACCTACTAAGGACGAACACTCTATAACTTGATATTTTGTGAGAGGGGTCATCTTATAATGCTACCGTCGCGAACTAAGCAATACAAGATGCATAAAAGGATTAACATCACATGCAATTCATAATATGTGATATGATATGGCCTTTTCTTCTAGTGCTTCCGATCTCCATCTTCAAGCACGAACATGATCTCCATCATCACCGGCGTGACGTCAAGGTCAATGGCACCGCTCCATGGTTGTCGTCCACCAGCATCAACTATTACAACTAATTTGAATAATAGACACGCAGGTCTTTACGAAATTAAAAGACAACCATAAGGCTCCTGCCGGTTGCCGACTTACAATAAGGAACATTGCATACATCATATATAATCACAATCATGGCCATATCACATCACAGTACACCCCTACAAAACAAAGTTAGACGCCTCTAATTTTATTTGCATGTTTTACGTGGTTTGGGGCCTTCATCAAGTGTCGTTCTAACTTACGAACAAGAACCACAACGTTGATACTAGTATTGTCAATCACCCGTTGTAAATTGAATCTTCACTATGTTGGGAGAAACAGGCACCCGCAAATCCACTTATGCAATACAAGTTGCATGTCAAGCGTGGAGCAAGTCTCATGAACGATGTCATGTAAAGTTAGCCCGGACCGCTTTATCCCACCATCCCGCAAGATGCAAAGTACACAAGAAGCAATCGACAACAAAAGCATCAACGCCCATAATGACTATTGTGTTCTACTCGTGCAACATATCTACTTATAGACACGGCTCTGATACCACTGTAGGAGTTCGTAGCATGGAAAGCAAAAAAATTCTACCATGCACACAAACAAGCCAAGATCTATCTACTAGATTGTAGCAACGAGTAGATTAGAGTACTCACCCTCGAAGATTCCAAAGCGGTTAACGAGAGAAGATTCTCGTGGGTGATGTAGTCGTACACTTGCCGATCTCAAGATCGCGTAGAAGATCCTTCCAGCCACAAGCTGCTTTCAGTCGATCACACGTTGATTTTCGATGAAGACCTTCCTCTCCCTTGTTCCAGCAGGCAGCGGAGGTTGTAGTTCTCCCCTTGCGATTCCAGCAACACGACGGCGTGGTGTCGGAAGTAGAGGGAAAATCCTGCAGGGCTTCTCCTAAGCCGGAGCAGGTTATAGTGGATCTAGGGTTTCTAGCGATCTAGGGTTTAGAGGGCCGGAGAGGAGGAGGCGTGGCCGGCGGCGCGGTGGCAGCGACTTGGGTGGAGGGGTGGTGTTGTGTGTCTCTTGGGGCACCCCCTCCCATCTATTTATGAGGGGGAGGGCAGCTTGGGAGAGGGGAGTTTGAATCCTTCCCCAACTCCCTCTCCTTGTTGGCTTGTGGTGGAGGGAAAGAAGGATTCTTTCCTTCCTCCACTAGGAAACATTGTCCCAGTTTGACTTTTCAAACCTTCCTTTTGACATTCACTTTGGAGCTTAATTTCTCTCTTGTAAATGCCCAAACAAGTGACCTAGGACATGATCCAATCATTCCACTTATCCATAACACATTCATGTACCCTTCCCCTTCCGGTCCGGTGAACCTTCTAGACCCTTCTAGAACCTCTTTGATGAAATCATCAGAATCATTCCCGAACTCCGGAATTGGACTTTCCTTCAATGAATCTTATTCTCTGGACCATTCCAGATCTCCTCGTGATATCCCGGATCCCATCTGAGACTCCGAACAAGATTCGGTCTCCCTACTTAAATTCCATATCTACTAAACATCATCGAATCCTTAAGTGTGTCTCCCTAAGGTTCGTGAATTACGCGGACATGACCAAGACACTTCTTTGATCAATAACCAATAGAGGAATCTGGAAATTCATATGGTTCCCACATATTTCTACGATTACTTTGCGATCGAATGAACCACTTACATACGATACCAATTTCCCTTTGTCTCGCGATAGTTTACTTATCCGAGGTCTGATCGTCGGTATCTCTACATACCTAGTTCAACCTCGTTACCGATAAGTACTCTTTTCTCGTTCCCGTGATATGTGATCCCTTGTGAGCCAGTCACATGCTTACAAGCTAATTGGATGACATTCCACCGAGAGGGCCCAGAGTATATCTATCCGTCATATGGATGGACAAATCCCACTCTTGATCCAACACATACTTTCCGAACACTCAATGCCACCTTTATAGCCACCCAGTTACGGTGTGGTGTTTGATGTAATCAAAGCATCCTTCCGGTGATGGTGATTAGCATGATCTCATGGCCGAAGGAATTAGGTTACTATGTATCTAAAAGCTTATAGCAAACGAACTATTGAAATGACTTGATCTTATGCTACACTTAACTATAGGAGTATGTCCATCACATCATTCTTTTAATGATATGACCTTGTTGTTAATAACATCTCAATGTTCATGATCAGGAAACCATGATCATATATTAACCAACAAGCTAGTTTAACAAGAGGCTTTACTAGGGACTTTTTTATGTTTACAAATCGCACATGTATTAATGTTTCTGGTTAATACAATTATAGCATGGTATGTAAACATTTATCATAAGCATGAAGATATGATAATAACCTCTTTATTATTGCCTTTGGGCATATCTCCAACAAAGCTTACCTAATATCATCAAGCAAAGAGAACAAAGTTCGGAGAAGTGCAATTCAGAGAAGTAGCTTATATTAACACAGGTTCAACATAATAAGTCGTGGCATGTGTGCTGCAGCACGAGTTAATGAGCAACTGCCCGTGCTGCAACACTAGTTCATCACATACGGAGGGGTTATAACTGAATACCACCTCCCAAAATATAAAGACCAAAGTTCAGGGGTCACTACAACCATAGTTCATCAGCCTAGCTCCTCCCAGAATACACATCACAGCCATCATCACTACTACGAGCACATCCTCGAACAACTGATCAGAGGTAGTGATTGTTCAGGAAGGTCGTGAACCAGTTCAACATGCGCTCAGGGGTCATGGTAAGATACATGCTCGCCTGTCCGCTGTGCTCCATCAGGTGGGCAAGAGCACGGTGTATCACAGTCCCAGAGACGGGTGCAGCTGGAATGCAAGCATCATAGATGATCTTCATCTGAGCATAGTTCTCAATGGGATTGTTGATCATCTCGGCGTCCGATGGCTGAGTCTACATGAGAATCATAGTTAGTTCATGACATGTAGTTCATATGTGAGCATTACAAGAACTGATGCAAGTGCAAATATATCATACCTTGATGTGCTCATAGTAAACTTCATCGTCCATCATGATGGCAGAGGTCTCCTCAACCCAGCGCACGTTCTCAAGCCTCCTGGGCTTCATCACCCTAATCCAGCGCACTCTCCAGTGCCTCATGTGGTTGTACACCTGGTTCGCAGTGACTGTCCGACCACAGAACTTGAAAACATCCTCTGCAACCAAGCACATGTCCGCCTGTCTGAATCCCCGCACAACTGAACCCCCTTTCTCGATCAACTAGACCACCCAATTCAGGACGAAGGTGGACAAAGATGTTGGCCATGACATGGCATGCTTCCTCTGGCCACCGCATCAGGCATCAACACATAACGCAGAGGCAACACACAGGTTGCAGACAAATCAGGGGACACAACCTTCTCCTACGGCAACACGGATAATAATATGTTCAGTTCTATGGGAAAAACTCTACTTATACCACTAATCCTACCTACATCACATGGCAATCCTCACAGAACAATATGCTTAGGTCCAGATCTAGAACAAGAGCTCACAACTTAGGACTATGAGGTAGTACATGCATGGCAACAGATCTAAGCTGCGAGAGCTAGGGTTAGATGTTTCTTACCACGATCATGATCTCGCCTGACGAGGACGAAATGCCCGACATAGTAGAGGAGGAAGACTTCCCGAGACAACCTAGACCCGCCGGAGTAGGAGGTGCTGCTTACCTGCTCGTCGGTGAGGAAGAGGATTTGGAGGGAGAGCTCGAAATTCGAGGAAATGGAGGCGGGGATTTTGGAGCCGGTGGAGGGGCGGTGTAAATAGGCACGGAGAATCGGCGGACGGTAACCCCAATTTCTCTTGCCGGATTCTGCGAGCTCCCGCCATCCCGACCTTGCACGAGCGCGTGCAGCTTCTTCCCCGCGAGCGTGAGAAGAAGTTGGCTCCGTGGAAACGCCCGATTTCGACGTTGTTCCAGGGCCTGACTAAGGGGCGTTTTAAGAATCGTGCGATGCAAAGATTCCATCCACCACGGGGAACCAAACATCCTTATTTCTTCCCGTCCCATGCGAAAAACGAGGGTCAAAACAACCAAACACGCCCTAAGAGAGCACTATAGGTGATAGAAACCAATGAGCACGAGTGGAAAAGCAGAGGTTGTCTCCTCCGCTAGATAGGTGAAGGTTAATTGAATCTCTACTAGCCACATGGGGCAAACATTTTGCATGTTCCATGCCAATCAAACAGATCCTTACACATTTTATTGGTTATAAAAGAACTCTATCCCATAAAATCTAGCAAGAGACTTGTCACCTGAATTCATGAATTTAGTGATATGAATATATCAGCTTTTTTATGCTCTTTCAAAAGATAATAAACTTAGATAAACCTAAGCCAGGTAAGGTAAGAAGACCAGATTGATTCCTCTTTATGTAACATTTGAATGTTGTTTCCCCTTATGTTAAATATAAATTGGGCATGTACCATGACTAACACGTGCTTTTTATACTTCATAATATGGACTGTCGAGTGCATGTACTACACGGAATGATTGTGTTGAACAAAATGAGTGATTAAAAATGATGTTAAACACATTTTACCAAACATTGAAAGAAGACATTATGGATTATACTATGATGCTACGCTATAATTAAGTGTTTTGAATGGAAACTAATATTCTAACCTAAAATAAATAGTTCATTATTTACCTTTGACTTGATGTGCATATTAAATTTTTAGTTTGATGACCATTTCTTGGAAAGAGGTAATACCAGATGATGGAACCTGAAAGATATAACCACTTAAGGTATAGAGAATTGCCTACAAAATCAAGTATATTAGTAATAATCTCTTACATGAAAAAGGACAAGGTGAGTAAAAAGTAGTATGGATTCGCAAAATTAAATTATTCATGAAATTAATATCTTGAGCATTGCTTGCCATATAATAAGGCTTTCTAATTTAACTTGCCGTTATATTCCAACTATTAGCTCTAAGAAAACCGTGACTTGTTAAATTATTTTATGAGGGCATTAGTTTCTTAGGGTAGTAGAGTTGTAGCAATTTGATGAACCAAAATGAAAAACATGCTGCCTATTTATTCTGAACTTTTTTACATTATCGTATTGATCTCTTCGTTGAAGAATGTTACCATTATTGACAAACATAATTCAAAATACTTAATATCATAATTACGATATTATACTATCTTGAGCATTGCTTTCCACATATAATTAATATCATAATTAACAATGTAGATACACTCGTGTATATTAAACTAGGTATACATTCTCATGTCATTCCATTATTTATCATTACATACGTGTTGTTTAGTTGTAAATCAAAATTACATCTTGTCTGAAAAGAATTTTCATTCAGTTTGAGGTGTTTAAGGACGTCTCTTTTTACAAGATATATATTTTCCCGATAAATCTAAGCAAACCAATATTATCGTACTACTAATTTTGTATGCTTCTTTTCCAATAAGATGCTTAAATATCTAGTATAAAAGTTGTTAGAGACCGAAATAATTTAGCAAATAACTTGACCGAGAATTGTAGAGTATGCCAGCATTAAGCTTACTGAAATATTCTAGATTGTATCAAGTGTCAGATAGTTTGTCTTTGGCGAGTGTACCGTTTGATTGTACATAATTTTAATTACTGCACCGTCAAACCTATACTCCGTATTATTATGTTATGTTTATACATAATTTTGGCCAGTATACCGTCAAGCTATATTCAGTATTACTATTAAGCAATGTCGATGCCATATTGCACCCGTCTGATCATCGCAGGGGCAGTCAATCACGAACACGAACGGCATGAGATAGGATTGTGTGCATAATCTTTGCCACATATGAGATAGGATTGTGTGCATAATCTTTGCCACATATTCTTAACGTGTTGTTGATGCCCACACGCACCCCCACCGGCGAGGGCATGATTGATCATGGTGGTATGGTTGGCCAAATAGATCCGAGATCCGGGCCGTCCGTCCGTCTGTTGTCTACACGCAGTGGCCGAGCTTGAACAAGAATCATGGGTGGGCCAGCCTAAAAGAAACACATTTTTTCTGAAACACAACACTTCACTATACATTAGTCATGAATCACATTTTCATGAAGTATTTACTGCTATTCCAATTCAAGCAATATATTCCAATTCAAGCAATAACAAGTAATCATTTGCGGGTGCATAGGTGACAAGGATTTCTCAAGATACCCAATCCAGAACCCCTGGACGAGCCATTGCATAGGAGACTCGCGAGGGCGAGGCCTGGTCACCACCAACCTTTGCCACCCACAGCATGCGCCAACCCGTCCCGAATCCGCCATCATCGTCTCACAGAGAAGCCATCGCGGGACATGTAGAGACAAAAGAGAACCCATGGTACCACGGCCGTGCGGGAGGGGACTTCCTCCACCGCCGGAGGCGGTAGTTGACCGGACGCGGCCGCAACATACCGGTCCTCCATAGATCCGGCCGAGCCCAGCAGATCCGTAAAGCCTCCACGGAGGCATACCAGTTCATGGTGGTCTGGCTGGGCTCCGACGAGCCCATAAAGTTTGCAAATCACGCTAACAGGCCGGCCGAGGATGTCGCGGGTCTCTTTCACCCTACCCGTCAAGATCTGCAGAACAGCCAAAGCAGAGTCGGCCGACCCGCCTTACCCAGATCCGAGCCCAAATGAAAAAGCACCTAGGCATGGAATTTGGAGAAGAGAAGAGCTCGATTCGGCCGGAGCTTCGCTCGCCGACCGGTGCGATTCCGGCCTATGCGCCGGTGCGGCCGTACCTGCAGGCTGGAGCTGTGATGGTTGGCTGGCACTGCTGCCTCCTATGTTCTCCATGGATTTTTTCCTGATTCCCCGTGTATTTACTATCCAAATTGCTAGAGCTAGCTAGCTGCAGCGAAACCCCCATCCCCGCCGCTGTTTCTTCGTATGTGAACGGAATGTGCTCTGGGCCTTAGATGCGTACGAGTAGACATTTTCTTTGCAAAAAAACTGGGGTGGCCCGGTTTGGCCCCAAAGAAGCTCCTCCCAGTGTCTACACGTGTGGCAGCCTCTAGCCATGTTTTTCGATCAGCCAGTACAATCCTGGGCCTGAACCTGCATCGCCTGCTTAAGCCATGCGTGCAACTGACTAGACTAAGAGTATTTCTAGCAGAGCCCATATTTCTCGAAAATGCGGAGTTTGGTTTCTCAAATTGTTTAGTTTAGATGGTTTTAGTCCCGGCGCAGATTAGAAACCGAACTCGCGAACTGAAAAACTGAAAATCAAACGTCGCGGGAAAATATGCTGCGATGATCTTGCGAAATTGAACTCATTCTTGCTCCGATCGAGCTACATTCGTCAATAATTTACAAAAACTAGCCAAAATACGGGGCAGTTCGAGCTACAACCGTTAATTAGAGTACTTAAACTACTAGGCCCCGGGTAGTCACCGGGGAAGTTCTTGCGGCGGCGGAGGGTTTTTCCGCGTCGGCGACTCCTACGCGATGACGGGCGCGGCCACCTCGAACTCCGCCGAGTTCCCGTAGGTGAGAGTCGGCCAGTCCGCGTCGTCGCCGTCGTCGTGCGGAGGAAGCGCCGGCAGCGGCGTGCTACACGAGCCGGCGGGGGACGCCTCGGCTTCTCCTTCGGGTGCCTCCTCGCGGGCTGCCCGGCGCGCGAAAGCACGCGGCCACTTCTGTGCCGCCCGCTTCCAAGCGCCGTCGTAGCGCGCCCGCCTCGTGCGGTCCGCCTCCGACCACACTCCGAGCGGACACAGTGCTGGCTTCCCGCCGCCAATTCGGCCCCCTCCCCTACCTACGCGTCTTAAGCGCCCCATTGTGGACGGAGGGGTGGTGGCGGCAGCGGCGGCGGAGCAGCGTCAGCAGTGGCGGAATTGCTCGCTAGAGAGGAGGCATGCGGCGGCGGAGGGAGTGGTGGCGGCGGAGGGGAATAGGGTTTGGAAACCGAACTCCCTTCTGCGGCCCGTTTTAATACGGGGCGGCCGTCGAGTTTCTCGGGTCCCCAAACTCGTTTACAGGCCCGGCCACGAGTTCGGACTCCGTTCTGGACCTCTTTCGGCCTGAACTCGTATTATCGCCGGATTTTTTTGGTTTTAGCCAGTTTTACAGGGTCTGCTAGAGATGCTAGCTCTAGGCTAGTTCCTCCTCTCGCTGGATCGACAACGCCAGCAGCTGAGCACGACGAAGAGTGAGCGATGACTGCACGCCGCCGAATTTGTGCCGGGCGTATTTTAGACCGGCGGTAGACGAACGAAATAACCCATGGGCCTGGATGATTATGAATGAAGCTGCATGCATGCATGCGCGTGGAGTAGGTTGACGTCTACATCGTATAACCGCCGTGATATATATACTAAGAGCATCTCTACTCGTTGGGTGTACCCAGGCCAGACCGATTTTTGGCCGGACGAATCGTGTTTTTGGCCTAGATACGCCCAGTCGCCCACTCGCGTACCCAGGTCGTGTTTCCAGGTTCGGCTAAATTCACTTAAACTCGGTGAATATGGCGAATATAGAAGGAATTTCATTAAATTAGGCGAGGGGAACATAGTACATCGGTTTAACTAGGAAAGGACGCCGCCGTGGTCGACGCCGGACGCCGCAACTACAGGCCGAGGCGGGGGTTGTTACCGGTCTCGATGTGCGCCATGACTCCGGCGAGAGTCCGCCCTGGAACGCTCCACCAGCGGCGGCGGTAAGCCATATTGTGACGTGGCGACGGCGGCGAGCCCGGCGGTCCGTCGTGTCGGGCGAGTTCCTCGAGACGCCTGTCGGCGAAAAACTGCCTCCAGAAGACCAGGTTGCCCTGATCCTCGGCGAGATCCGGGTCTTGCATGGCAGTGATAGTGGCCTGGATCTCTCCGGCGAGGTCTGGGTCTTCCATTGCGGCGATAGTCGCCTGGATCTCTCCGGTGAGGTCCTGCCCTTCAGGCACCGGCGGAACAGGGATCCCGCCGGTGCTGAGTGTCCAGCCTCCGGGGAGGCGAGTGTCCGGCGGGGCCGTATAGCTCGCCTCCCGAAGGAGTCGGGCTTCCCACGGCGACAGCGTGCGGCGGTCGACCATGGCTTCTCGGCGGAGTTGGGGAGGATGCAAGGTGCGAACGTCCGAAGTTCGCCGGAGTTGTGGTGGTGTGAGGAACTGTGAAGAGAGACGGCGAGATGTACGGCTTTCATAGGCCGAAAGAATGGCGGGAGGGGTGTAGCGGCGAGGGCGGGAAAAGGAAAACGGCGGGAAGGATGGCGGCGAGTCGGCTTCTGTCGCCGACAGAGCTGACTCACACCCGTTTTCGCTGAGTCCGGCGTCTCCAGGGCGTACCCAGGATTCTGGGTTCGGCCTGGGTAGTCCAGACCAAAACACGTCGAAATCCGGACGAAAATGCGCCCAGACGCTGTCGAAATTCGGCCACCCCAATCGATTCAAACCGGACGGGCGTCCTGGATAGGTGAGTGGAAATGCTCTAAGCGTCCAAGGACAGTGACTCCCCATCCTGCCCCTGTTTTTCTTTCCCCCGTGGAGTGCAGGATGAACCGCATACATCGAGTGGTATACTGGTATATATATGGAAATCGATAACGGTGCCGCGCAAAGGAGGAAAGCTACGTCCTGCCGAAACAGAGAACCGGACGCCGGCCGCAACAAAAGACATGGAGATCAATCAAGGAAAATGGACGTGCCTATGCTGATTGATGCGCGCCGACGGACCTACCGAGTTCCTTCAATAGTGATCAAAATTGCTCTATGCGTTGAGACTTGGGACAGGGGGGGACCTGAGAATAATCCAGTGGCATGCACGTCTGAAGCGAATTCCAGTTTTTTCCTCCCCGGCCGGGCAACGATTAACATCCCAACCGCCAACGTATGTGGCGACCAGTTCCTTGCAACATGGTTTCCGGTAGAGAAGCTTGGCTTAATTTGGTCAAACTATGCTGCGTGACTGTGCTGTGATGGATACGTTTGCGTCTCGATCGGCAGCCAAGTGACTGCTCAATTCATGATTTTGTCTGGCGTTTCCATTAGCTCTCCCGTCGATTATGTGCTCTTTATTGACGTGTCGCTTTCCCGGTTGTACGTATGTACATTCGACATTGCTCTATACCATGGGAAATTTCTGGTAATGGCTAAATGCCACCTGAAGTACATGCAGTACACCAAGATATAGGATAGAGATGTTGGAAATATAAGCAATAATCCATATAATTTAATCCGAATAATAAACTGATAAAGCATGATCATACAGACGATACTAAAACCAACCATGCTGATCAACAAAGTAGATGAACATATTACATCTATACAAGATAAACCTATCACATCTACGCCAAACGCTAGACCTAAAAACTCTAGCAAAATCCGAAAAAGAGAGATTAGAAACACATACGATGCAGTTGCGGCAGTAGCCGCGGCGGTAGCAGCAGCAGAGCCGTCGCTCATGTTGAGGTTGCCGAAGAGGTCGCTAACGTCCGGAAAGAAGTCGTCGTTCGGGAACTCGTCGTCGAACGACATCGTGGTTGCCAGTAGTCGCGCTTGAGCGCTCCCCAAAAACCTGATCGCCCCTCACCCGCATGTGTTCACGAGGCGGGGTTTTGAGGCCTCTTGTCGATCTGCGGTGCACGCCGCAATCCGGGATGGGGAAGACGAAAGCGGCGGCGCAAGGTTCTGGAGGTAGGTGCGTGTTGTGAATTGATTCACCGATTAGGTTTAGCGCAAACACTTATATAGTGCAGGTTAGGAAGATCATGGGGCTCAACCCACGTCCGAGTCGGTAGTGCAGGTTAGGAAGATCATGGGGCTTAACCCACGTCCGAGTCGGTAACAGTCCACGTCCATAAAACTGGAAACGACTGTAATTAACACGTCTGTTAATGACTCAATCAGTTTCCCAACCAGCAAAATAAAGCTCGGCTCGGCGAGATTCCCGCAACCCGCGGCACGCGCGCGTCGTGACGAGGCAAGGCGTGGCGAGGCGAGGCGGGCGGCATCAGAGAAGGAGTGCGCGAGGGCTTCTCTTCTTGTCACACCTTAGTAAGTGGTGCAAACTCTACTATATAAGGTGGTCCAACTCTCCCTCAACTAGCAATGTGGGACTAAACTTTAGCACCACTAGCACAGCCATATGTTGCCATATACAAGTGGGCCAAAGAGAATTTCAGAATTTGTCTAATGGGCCAACAACCCAATATACACCAAATTCCAACAATCCCCCACAAAGTCTCATTGGGACATCACATCACTTTTCTTTCAGAACATTGTTTTATATACCGGTGTGTAGTGGAGACTGTTAAGTTGAACTTCCACGTTAAACTTCATGCTATGCTATCTAGCAACTTGAATAGTGCACTATGCCTTGAACTACAAGTTTTCTGTGCGCGCTAGTTTCACATAAAATCTAGACCAGTACAGGGCTGTCGTTGGCTTTCCTGCGGTTTGGAGCTTATGCGTCATACTCCAGGGCCTTTCATGAGTTTATTAGAGAGCACCCAACTCTCACGGACTGTGACGTTTAACAATCAGACTCATATAGGTGTGTTTCTCAAGAGATGTTCTGTAGGACAACATCTCTGCTTATAAACGCCACTTGGAACACATTAAGATAAATATCAACCTGCCATGCAGATTAAGAGAGTATTGCATCTTTATAGAGATGTAAATATAATATGGGTATACTCTCCTCTCAGCTAACCAGCTTTAATTCACGGGATCTCCGATCACATAGAGTGGGTTGCCACTGGGATCAACTCATAGCATGGGTCTCAAACCCATCTCGCTCGATGCATTATCTATCACATTGCGTGATAAACCCTTTGTGAAGGGATCTGCCAGGTTCTTAGATGTTTGGATATAATCCAACACAATAACTCCGGAGTTTCTCAGTTTTCTGACAGATTTCAATCTCCTTTTCACATGCCTTGATGACTTCATATTATCCTTAGAACTGTTTACTTTGACGATCACAGTTTGATTATAACAGTTCATCGGGATGGTGGGTATTGGTTTTTCAACCACAGGTAAGTCCATCAAGATCTCATGAAGCCACTCTGCTTCAACAATGGTTGTGTATAATGTTGTGAGTTCTGCTTCCATTGTTGACCTCGTTAAGATGGTCTGCTTGCAAGACTTTCAGAAAACAGCGCCACCACCAAGTGTAAACAAATAACCACTTGTGGACTTAATCTCATCAGCATCAGATATCCAGTTTGAATCACTATAACCCTCAAGTACCCGTGGATACGCAGTATAGTGAATACCATAACTCGTAGTGCCTTTCAAATAGCGCAAAACACTTTCAAGAGCATGCCAATGATCATCTCCAGGATTTGACAAAAATCGACTCAGTTTGCTTACAGCAAAGGAGATGTTAGGTCTAGTAGCGTTGGCTAAATACATGAGCGAGCCAATAATTTGAGAATATCTCAATTTATATTTAGTAGTCCTTCGATTCTTTCGAAGTAGCACACTTGGATCATAAGGCGTTGGAGAATAATTGCAGTCGCTATACCCGAAGCGACTCAATATCTTTTTCACATAGTGAGACTGAAGCAATGTAATCCCACCATTGTCATCCTTTAGTAGCTTGATGTTTAAGATTACATCAGCCACTCCCAAGTCCTTCATCTCAAAGTAGCGAGATAGGAACTCTTTGACCTCCTCAATAATAGCGAGGTTGGTCCCAAATATCAATATGTCATTAACATAGAGACACATAATAACTCCCTCGCCCCCACCATGGCGATAGTACACACATTTGTTAGCTTCATTTACAACAAAGCCTTCAGCAGTTAAAGTTCTTTCAAACTTCTCGTGCCACTGCTTAGGAGCTTGCTTAAGACCATACAAAGACTTCACTAACTTACACATCTTTCCTTCTTGACCATCTACTACAAATCTGTCATCCATATAAATTTCCTCATCTAGCTCTCCATTTAGAAAAGTTGTCTTAACGTTCATTTTATGAACGAGAAGACCATGTGAGGCGGCCAACGAAAGTAGTACTCGAATAGTGGTCAATCTGGCTACATGTGAGTAGGTATCAAAGAAGTCTTCACCTTCTTTTTGGGTATAACCCTTAGACACAAGACGTGCCATGTACTTTTCAATAGTACCATCAGGTCTAAGATTTTTCTTAAACACTCACTTACATCCTACAGGTTTGCACCCATAAGGACGATCAGTGACTTCCCAAGTACCATTAGCTAAGATGGAGTCCATCTCTCTTCGGACATCTTCCTTCCAGTAGTCAGCATCTTGAGATGCATAAGCTTCTGAAATAGAAGTGGGAGTATCATCCACAAGGTACACAATGAAATCATCACCAAATGACTTTGCAGTCCTTTGTCTCTTGCTCCTTTTGGGAGCTTCATTGTCGTCCTCCACAGGATCATCAGAGTGTTCTATTGGCATAGTGGGTTCAGGGATTATAATAAATTCCTGACTAGATGAACTAGTCATCTCCTGATTTGATGAGCTAAACATACCTTTTATAGGAAATATGTCCTCAAAGAAAGTCGCATCATTCGACTCCATAATAGTACCAACATGCGTGTCGGATACCTCAGATTTTACTATAAAAAATCTATAGCCAATGCTATAAAAAGCATATCCCAGAAAAACACAATCAACGGTTTTTGGTCCAAGCTTTTGCTTCTTGGGTATTGGAATATTGACTTTTGTCAAACAACCCCAAGTTCATAAGTAAGAGAGTTTAAGCATTTTCTTTTCCCATTCCTCAAATAGAGTCATGGTTTTATCCTTTACAGGAACACGGTTTTGGACATGACATGTGGTCATTAGCGCCTCCCCCCACCATTCCCTGGAAAGACCCGATGTATCTAACATGATGTTAACCAAATCAGTTAGAGTGAGGTTCTTTCTTTTGGCCACCCCATTTGACTGAGGTGAGTAGGGAGGTTTCCTCTCATATATAATACCATATTCTGCACAGAATAACTCAAATTCATTTGAAAAGTACTCTCCACCACGATCCGACCTTAGCCGCTTTATTTTAAGATCAAGTTGGTTTTCTTCTTCAGCTTTATAGATTTTGAAGTAGTTCAAAGCTTCATCTTTAGATTTCAGAACATAAACATAGCAGTATCTAGTGGAGTCATCAATCAACTGCATAAAGTATCTTTTTCCACCTTTTGTCAACACACCATTCATCTCACAAAGATCTGAATGTATAAGTTCTAGCGGTGCTAAGTTTCTCGGTTCCGCAGCCGTATGAGACTTGCGAGGTTGCTTTGCTTGCATACAAACTTGGCACTTAGAACCTTTGACAGTGGTAAATTTCAGGATTAAACTCATATTGGCTAGTCGCGTCATGCAACCAAAGTTAATATGACAGAGTCGTGAATGCCAAACATTGGACTCATTATCATTGCAAACATGATTAATAACTTTAGTACATGAGTCTGACAAAGACAAGCGGAACAGACCTCCGCACTCATAATCCTTTCCAACAAGTTGTACATACTTAGAAATTACAACTTTATTGGACTCAAAAACCAACTTAAAGCCATCTCGACATAAAAGCGCTCCGCTGACGAGATTCTTATTGATGGAGGGAACGTGCTACACATTCTTCAGCTGTACGGTCTTCTCCGAAGTAAACTTCAGATTTATCATACCAACACCATGAACAGAAGCACGTGAGCCGTTTCCCATCAGCACGGAAGAGGTCCTTGAGACCTGATAAGAGGAAAACATGGAAATATCAGAACATACATGTGTATTAGCACCCATGTCTATCCACCAATCAGGAGAATGACATACTGAAAGGATAGTAGGTAAAATACCGTACCCAGCATCCTTCATCTCAGTATCGCTAATAACAACATTAGCGGCCTTGCCACTGTTTCTATGTTGACGCTTGTCAAAGCGATTAGAGCAGCTAGGAGCCCAATAATCAGGATCACCACAGACGTAGCAAGAGTTTTTCCTCTTATCATTTTTGTTATTGAAGTTGGTTGAGTGCGTGGCCTTGTTCTTGCCATCAAACTTTCCCTTTCCTTCAGTTTTGTTCTTCTTATTCTTGAACTTGTGGGATTGGAAGTTTTTCCTCTGCACCAAATTGGCAGTAGAACCTCCCTCAAATCCTCGAGCAGTTTTGTCCTTTGCTCTCGCCTTCTCTTCCACATGAAGAGACCCAATGAGATCCGTAACGAAAAACTCTTGTCTCTTATGTTTCAGAAAAGTAGCAAAGTTCCTCCACAAGGGAGGAAGCTTGGCAATAATGCCACCGGCCACAAATTTGTCCGGTAAGGAACACTTGAACTGCTCAAGTTCTTTGGCAAGTTATTGTATCTCATGAGCGTTCACAACGACGGAGCGCTCATCAACCATCTTGTAGTCATAGAATAGCTCCATGACATACAACTCAGTGCCAGCGTCCGAGACCCCAAATTTGGCTTCGAGCGCTTCCCACGCGTCCTTGCCATTATCAAATGATATATACGGGTCAACAATGTTATTCCCAAGAACACCGAACAAAGCCACCATAAACATGGTATCGGCTTTCTTAAAGGTCGCCTTCCTGCTCAGCAGAAAGATCTCCTTCAGGCTTGCCAAGAGTGGCGCTATAGCAGTTTAGGTTCTCAAACCAGAGAACTGCTCTCTTGCGCCATCTCTTATAGTGCATGCCATCAAAAGGAGGCGGCCTAGTAGCCATGGCTACACCAGTGGAATTCAGTTGCTTATAATCAGGTTTTTGGAATGTTGGAAATATAAGCAATAATCCATATGATTTAATCCGAATAATAAACTGATAAAGCATGATCATACAGACAATACTAAAACCAACCATGTAGATCAACAAAGTAGATGAACAGATTACATCTATACAAGATAAACCTATCACATCTACGCCAAACGGTAGACCTAGAAACTCTAGCAAAATCCGAAAGAGAAAGATTGGAAACACATACAATGCAGTTGCGGCAGTAGCCGCGGCGGTAGCAGCAGCAGAGCTGTCGCCCATGTTGAGGTTGCCGAAGAGGTTGCTGACGTCCGAGAAGAAGCCGTCGTTCGGGAACTCGTCGTCGGACGACGTTGTGCTTGCTAGTAGTCGCGCTTGAGCGCTCCCCAAAAACTTGATCGCCCCTCACCCGTACAGGTTCACGAGAGATGGGGTTCCGGAGGCCTACTGTCCCGATCTGCGGTGCATGCCGCAAGCCGGGATGGGGAAGACGAAAGCGGCGGCGCAAGGTTCTAGAGGTAGGTGTGTGTTGTGGATTGATTCACCGATTAGTTTTAGCGCATACACTTATATAGTGCAGGTTAGGAAGATCATGGGGCTCAGCCCATGTCCGAATCGGTAACAGTCCACGTCCATAAAAACTGGAAACGGTTGTAATTAACGCGTCCATTAATGACTTAATCAGTTTTCCCAACCATCAAAATAAAGCTCGGCTCGGCGAGATTCCCGCAACCCGCGGCGCGTGGGCGCTCGCGTCGTGGCGAGGCGAGGCGAGGCGAGGCGGGCGGCGTCGGAGGAGGAGTGCGCGAGGGCTTCTCTCCTTGTCACACCTTAGTGAGTGGTGCAATACCTACTATATAAGATGGTCCAACTTCCCTTCAACTAGCAATGTGGGACTAAAATTTAGCACCACTAGCACAGCCATATGCTGCCATATACAAGTGGGCCAAAGAGAATTTCAGAATTTGTCTAATGGGCCAACAGCCCAATATACACCAAATTCCAACAAAAGATATGATACATTTCTATACAACTCTTATTTAACTTGTATACCAAGATGATCTTCCTATACGTCTGTACATATATACAAACTTATGAGGCTCAATAATACATTCAACATATTCTGTTAATCTCTTTCTATCCCATAATTCTTCATGGTATCAAAGCGACAACCATATTGGAGTTTAATCTTTTTTGCAGGTTATTATTACGGTGTCTCGATGGATTCAGCTCTAGGCTGTGTTACTACCAGAGCACCAACGAGCTCTGATGGTTTCTGGATGCAACCGTCTGGTGATGGCTGCTTGGGATATATATTACCTGGTTTTATGGCGGCATTCTAGTAGGTTGAGAGATGTTTAGGTTTTGTATGATTTTCTCTGTCAGACTACTTGTCTTATTTAGATGGTTGGTGTTTGTATCAACCCTCTCGGATCCTTGAATTGCAACGTTTGCACTATTGCTAATAAGTAATAAATTGGGATGTGTGCATCCGAGGATGCAGAGGCCGGGGAACACCCCCATTTCGAAAAAATGGTATCACGGCAAGATCATTCACCTATCCACCACACACGCTTCCGCACCTCGCTGCACCTGGGGAGGTCGATCTCCATTATCGGCTGCTCTGGCGAGTCTTTTTCCGGTCTCTAGATTGTTTTTTCTCTCCGCCGGTCGCTCGACTGGTGATTTTTTTTGGTTTGTTGATCATTGATCGGATTGCATCGACCACCGCCTATCGTCATTGCACGCCTCCACTTTGACATTGACAACCGCTCGCCTGCAACCCCCAGCTGTAGCGCTTACCTCAGTAGGCTGTTTTAGTAGAACGGTCCAAAAATATCATTTTATTAACAAAACTCGAGAAGATTGTAAACCCAACCGACACCAAAAACGGTTGCAATAGCTAGCTCATCCCCTACCAGATACACTGAACTTCACTTGTCCTGGTTGTTACTAAAAAGACATGCTAAGCCGTTTCCATGACACCATTCAAATCATTGTTTCTATGAAACAGAGTAATAGAAAGCTTTTGGCAGGTCAAAAAAAAAATTAGAGAAAGCTTTTGGAGCTCCACTGAACTAGTAACATTTTCAGATGCTGAGTAGGAACCAACACTGCACCATATTTAGTGCTGATATTTGTTTAACTGATCTCCGGCTGCATGATGACATCGACATTTCCCAGCCTCGTTAAGGACAACAAGTTGGTAAGTTTACACTCCACAAATCTCACATTACAGCTTTAAGGTATGGCTATTGGGCGCTGGGTGCAAAAGTTGGTCCAAAAGTCGTACCAGTATATGTGCTTAACTATATTATACTAGTAAAAAAATCCTAAACCAAAACCATAATTGGTGATTGTTGGGTGGAGGGGAGCAGCATCACTCTGTTGATGGAATCTAGGCAGCACGTAGCCTTTGATCTGTACAAATTCGTTGATCACCCGTTTCCCCTCTTTCTCTCTTTTGTTTTGCTCCACTGACTGGCTATGCTGCACATACCGCTACTTTCACTGGCTAAATTTCCTTTAAATGTTCTTGAAGGACACCACTAAGTTGCTTTTGGTTCCAACTTTAGTTGGCATTCAGATTCATATTGTTAGTTATGATTTGCTTACTCATGGTGGGCATCATTTAACGGACAAATGCATATGCTCCGCTTTATAAGGCGCTTTAATTTTGTGGCCGACGTGTCATATTTTACTTTGGGAAGTTAGGGATGGTAATGGAGGAATATGCTTCATCATGCTATCGCAAAGCAATCCACTACGAGTGGGGACATGCATGGTTAGGAATTATGCTTCGTTCTGATCAAGCACAAGGAGCTCGTGACTAGCATCCGTTTGTCATTTTGCGGTGAATTATGACAATATCATTTGATTCAGCCCCTTTGATATGCTTTATGATTTGGTCATTTGCTTTTGGCTCAATCAGTTAAGATTGCTTTCTGGCTGTACATCTTGTCCATCGTATGTGGAGCACTTTGATTTTTCGCATTTTAATAAGGCACAACCTAGAAGTCTAGAACATATTCAGTTCGGCAAATACAACCAGACTTCTGCAGAACAACTTCTTAAGTGTTTTTAGCGCATGATAGTTCAAGAACTTCAGCAATGTTTAGTTAGCTGCATATTTGACTTTTGTTGTAATCTATCTAACCGCACCTATACACGACGCGTATATAAGTCCAAGTTCATATGGGTGTAAGTAAATGAAGTAACCGAGTTCTTTTTTTTAAAGCACAAATCCGACTTGCTTCTTCATATCCGGTAGCCACCACTGCATTGGTTGGACAAAGGTGAAAAAAGCTTTTCATGGTTAGAGTGGAAGGTGACGCGCCATATAAATAAAACCATCAAGGGTTGGTCATTGGGCGCACCCATTCCGTTAACCACAAGGTCTAAGAGTTGAATAGGCATTTTACAAACAATTTTTTTTGTGAAGATTAGTATTTGAAATTTAGTAATGTGCAATTTTAGATGGCTATGATAATCAAAAGTTTCAGTAAATGAGATATCAAAATGTTTTTTTCTAAATTGGCACTCCAACATTCTTAAAATAATTCACTGTGCATAATATAAAAAACACATGGGCTAATTCAAAAGAGTTGAATAGTCGTCGAAGTTGAAGACGAGGACGTGCATGACCTTCGGGGAGTGCGCGCTGGCAAACCGAGCCCAACCACGATCAAAGTTGATGATGTGGTGTGGGGAGATGGTCGCGGTTGGCCTACTTAAAAGGCAAACTAGCCATGGCATTGGATGCCGGCGCGGAGGTCGAGAGGCCAGCGGCTAGGGCATGCGTCAGGCGGCGTGGGCAATGCAAGAGTCAGCCTTCCGTTATTGGCTAGGCTAGGGGTAGAAGGTAAGTGGCTGTTGGGTCAATGCGAGGCGAACCCGATGCAGGCAAGGGAGAACGCGGAAGGACACACACGGTTCGTGGCTCGTCTGGCCAAACACATTTCCAGCCCAAATTGGGCGAGGAATGGGTTGACCCAGACACGCGTGGTCGTTTGGGTCAACCCGGAGGGATGGGTTTTCCGGTCCGTCTGTATATTTCGACCGTTTCTGACATGCCGTGGTTGAGTCGAGCGCCCGATGGAGATGCCCTAACCAATGAGTGAAGGCCGGGCGGGTTTTAACCATGGAGACCATCTTAGACCCCTTGGTGTGACCCAGAACGAGTGAAAACTAGTAGGTCTCATTTTTAGGGAAGAAATTATCTGGTATATGAACATTTCTTATGTTACAACTTTGTGCTACCCTTGTTGCAGATCAGAAAAGAGTGTAGTTTAATAATTGTATAAGCCATGGCCGTACGTGCGGCAGCTCAGTCGCCGTGTCCTGCCGACAGGCGACAGGCCTCGGCATTGCGGTTGCGGGGGCACTACGAATCAAGCACCATGTGCAGGAACATTCAACGCCAGCTAATGCCGCCTCCGGCGCCGCCGCCGATTAAACAGACGTCAACCGAACCGGTGGCCGCACGCGCCATGGATCTATATATATGCATCCACCGCGCATGTGATGTGTACAGTATCTTTCAAGTAGAGTACTAGTGCCATGTCGCTACCTTGCTAGCTGCACGGATCCAAGTACGGCATGTACCACCAACTGAACCGGTAGCATGTGTGATAGACATGTGCATTCCTGTGCCGTTCCGATCCGATCTACTTGAGTACTGATCTCAAGGACATGTGCATGTGCTCCGCCGGCGTGATCTGGCGCCGATCTGTGTTGGTATGCGCATCTATACTCCCGATCGACTTGAGAATCCTCTATCATAAATAAGTGGTTTATGTGATATAACTCATAACCACAAATACGTAACTTTTAAATATATTTATTATTAAATTGAAGCTCTAATGGTTGATGTGCTCGTGAGTTTTGCATGTTTCTTTTTACGAAAATTCACTGATCTATTAATAATCATCATACAAACAGGCCTAAAAGTAATAAAAATTACAAATAGGTCGACGGACCACCTAGCGAAGACTACAAACAATAGCACGAGCCAAAGGCGCGCCGCCGATCTCGCCACTCCAATACCGGAGCCGGGCAAAGCTTGTCGTAGAAGAGCTTGTTGTAGTAGACAAAACGGGAAGTCGTCGTGCTAAGGTCTCAAAGAACCAGCGCACTAAAGCAGCAACCATCGTCAATGATGACATCAGTAGATTGGAAGAGACTGACCTGGAATTAACACGAAAAACGACCAGATCCCAGGAGATCAACCGGACACACGACCCCACGCGTCATCCATCAGCGCTAGGAGCACCACCGGAGCGAGGATAGAACGGGGAGGACTTTATTCTGACTTCAGGATGTAGCCGCCGCCTCAACATCCCGAAAAAGACACGAAAAAACAGCCTAATCAAAAAACAAAAACCTTCGGCCGGTGAGAGACCGCGGTCCGCCACACCTCTAAGGCCCTAAGGCCATCGGAGGCGGAGCAGACCGACGACATCACCGGCGGAGGGAAGGAACCCTAAATGGGTTTTTTGAGCCGCCGCCTCGCCTCCTGGGAGCAGCCGCACATACCGGTTCGCGTCATCACGTGAGTTTTGCATGTTGGCCCTCCAGTTTTTAGAAAATTTACCTGCAGCCCACAGGCACAAGAGAGACATAGTAAGAAAAGGGTCCACTGCGCCCTGCGAGTCCTCCCTCTCATCTCCTAAGGGAGTAGAATCTAAAGGTATAATTGGTGCACCCTCCAGGCGCCTCCATACAATTTAGATTTTACCATTTATAGATTGTGTGTTCGTGGACGTTGTTTTTTCCAGTTGGTGGTATAAAAGGGCAGGAAATAGGTATGTGAAACATAGTCGCCGGTCTCTCCTGTGGTCTAGCCGCCATCCAGGCCTCCCTTTCATCGTGCCCCTACCCTTTCGGCTCGTCCTCTACCTTCATCTCTCATGTCGCCGCTGGTGTAGCTGCCACACCAAGTGCCTTCTCCTATACCACGCCGGTCGTCCTCGCTGGGAGGAAGAGAATGGGCTGCCACCATTACCCCGCTCATGATCAATGACCTTTAGGAGCAAGCGGGGAGCCGCCATCGGAGCTCCACTATCGTGCCTCTCCTAGGTTGACCAGCGAGTCGCCAACGAGAAGAAAGAGCATGGGCGCCATATGCTTGCAGCGATGAGGGATGCCAGCGACACCTCAAGTCAGACTAATTACCCTCACCGTATGAGGTTGCGACTTTGGCTCAGCTAAGCTTCTTTAACAAACTTCCTCTTTCCCTCTTGATTTCTTTCTTTTCCTCTGTTATTATTACTTATTTTATGACATTGGTTGCATATTGGGGGTAGCGACATCTGGTTTTTTAGGGTCTATTTCCTGTTATAGGCTATGATTATTTCAAATTTTTGCACTCTTATTTTATTGTAGGGCAGACGAGAGACTGTGAATCAGGGAGGATGCACACATCCTATTATTAAGAAGTACCAGAATTCAAAAGTATTACAAATCAACGATCACATAGGGTCGATACATGGATCAACCATCAAAAAATATGAAATGAAAAATAAACATTATCCCCCAATCTATTAAAACACAGCCAGCCAGACTGGTTGAAGATGTGCCCAGCGACCATCAAGAGACGACTGCACCCAATATCCATGATATCCCGCTAGTCTTTGGGCAAAAGGGCAGTCCAAAGCTGCACCCAATGAGCCACCATATGGATAACTTGCAAGAGATTAATTTTTTTGATCTGTTAAAAACAATATAATTTTTGCATCTCCAAATAGATCAATGTAAGGCTGAGACACCGATACGAATTCTAGCCTTAGATGATTTATCAACACCATTCAACCAGTTTTCGAACATATTTGTTACACTAGTCGAGGGGGGAAATTGTATGCAAAATAAATAATATGTCACAGAAGGAGAGAAAAATGGGCAGGATATAAACAAGTGTTCTATGGTTTCATGTGACCCACAAAAACAACACTTAGTACATCCTACCCTTCCTTTTAATTAGGTTATCCTTTTTTTAATTGCTCGACACTTTATTATTTATCCAGTATCAAAGTTACATCGGCTAATACAAAGCTAAGATAAAATCAGGTGGGTCATCTATCCACACCTGCCCACTAGATCCTCTCACTATTCTAGTTAATCAGGTTATCCTTTGTAAGAAGAACCTTATTATTTAAGAACCACATAAATATTTTTATCTTAAGTGAGGTTTTTAATTTCCAAAGATATTTTCGGAGGAAAACCATATGATCATTCATCAGATCGTCATACATATACTTTACAGAGAAC
Source organism: Avena insularis (assembly GCA_023614405.1). Classification (NCBI taxonomy): domain Eukaryota; kingdom Viridiplantae; phylum Streptophyta; class Magnoliopsida; order Poales; family Poaceae; genus Avena; species Avena insularis. The sequence continues at coordinate 312,212,373 of CM042693.1, read as the reverse complement.
ACCCCTAATGATGCCAAATTATACACAAACTTATCATGGTCCTCAGAAAGCTGAACCGTCATAAGTTTTGACATAATTGTAGCCAAGCGTTCCACCTATTTCCACTTAATATTCTCTTGAACCCGATATTCATGGGTACTCATGGTAAAACATCCGCAACAGAAACATTCTTCCGCTGCACAATGTTAAATAGGGATGGATATTGTTGTTCTAAAGGGGTGTCTCCCAACCATGTATCCTCCCAAAATCTAGTCTTTGAACCATCTCCAACTTTGAAATGACCTCGAGCAAAGAACTCATTCTTTATCCGCATGAGGCTCTTCCAAAACGGGGAGTCCGTGGGTTTCTCTTAGACTTCAAACAAAGTTTTCCACTTATGCAAAATGGTGAAGCGATGGGACGCTAGAACATGGTGAAGCAACGCCGAATTTGGGCCCAAGTTGCCGTAAAGCCGGTGTCCGATAGCTCCGGATTCATTGGATGTCATGAGATCGAGGCATATACAGACTCCCTAGAGGTCGAGCCGATGCCGCTGCCATCGTCCAAGAATGTGCCCGACGATGAGCTAGAGTGGATGGGCACCATGGTCATCTACCAGGCATCGGTGGAGGCCGTCATCATCATCCTTGACGATGATTAGCCCTAGTTGAATCTAATCTGTGGTAGAATTTTTGTAAGCTGGAGATCGAATTCTAGTTGTTTTTTCCTATGTTTGAATTTATGTAATGCTTTAGAATACTCTATTTAAATTTGTAATTTGTTTGAATTTTGGTGGTGTTTTATAGTAATCTAGTTAAATGTGTCCTCTGTTTGAATTTAGGTGATGTTTTACAACGAGTAGTTTGAATCAATCTAATTGGACTCTTTCTATTAATATTGTGCTTATATATGCCTATCGATGAACTAGTTTGGTTGATACAATTCACTATGATACAAATTCAAACCAACGTGTCAAGTTTCTCGCATACAAAATTATTGGCATGTATCTTTCATATGCACACTGGATCAATGCAAAAACACAATTGTTCTTCTTGTTGCTGTTGTTCAACAATCCAATGTGATCAGGAGGAAACTCTAGTAAATCTTTTCTGGACATGCTCATTTGTTGAAAGGTGTTTTTTTAGAGAAATTTTATTGAAGGTGTTGGGACTTGATTATCCCATATTTTGTCAAAAAGAGAATGAAGGAGTGGGAAGCTTAGCAGACTCATTCAAAGAGAGGCTACAATCCAGTGCCTATACTAGCTAAAAATAGCTTTGCTTTCCCTCGCTTGTAAATACTTTACTTTTATGATCGATAAAATTTGCAGTGTGAAGCTCTCCCACCGTTTATCAAAAAAATGTAGAAAACTTAAAAAGGGGATTTTTGAAATGTTTGGAATTTGTCCTAGGCTATCAAACATTTTGTTTTCGTGGAAAAATGTGTCTATTTTTCTTCACCGCACAAATCCCTAACTTTTGCTCCCACCAACTAAAAATTTGCCTCTACCTCAGCCTCCCAGTATTTCCCTCCTTCCCTGTCGGAGTCGTGCCCCCTCCCACCGCGCCTTCTCTGTTATTTCGCCCCCTTTGCCGACGCACAACAACTCACATTTGTCCCCCTCCCCCAATCCACAGCGACCGTCCATCCCTTCGATGCGGCTCTGCCCTTAGTGCTACCAGGTCTCTCGTGCTTCCATCCAGTCGGCGCCGCCCTCTCATTGTAGATATTTGGTTAAAGTTGATACTCCTTGTTTATTGCTTCATTCTTTATTTTCCTTTGCTATCTAGTACACGAAATAGGAAGATCCTCTAAAGTTCTTCATTCTTTTTAGTTTTCACTTGTTATATATGTACATCGCCTAGGTAAAAGTAGTACTACTATTGGTATCATAAATAGGAAATTGCAAAACATGTAGTGTGTCGTTTATTAGCTCAACACCTTGCTATCAGTTTGCTGTTGTAAAAAAAGGAAATGTTGCAATGTGTAATAAAAATGACTCTTTTTTGTACTAGTATGTTCCTTGCCATGTCATGGAGCATTTAAACGACTAGTAGCAGGCTGAATATCGAGACGCCAAATGGCTACTTGTATCAGCTAGATCTGAACAAACAGGGGGAGATGACAATAATATGGGGTGACGAATGGGATGAACTTGTGGTGCACTATGGCATTCACGGCCAAATCGAGGTGTGTTGTTGGGTGCACACATGGATACAGGCTGTACATGTGTTAGTTTTCTGTCCATGGGGCACAAGAGACGAACCAAATCAGACACCGTGTCCGATTTATGGTAGCCCGTTGGAGTTGCCCTTGCTAATATCCCAATATGTATGTAGCGTACTACACTAAGTTGTGCTATGGTTTTCTATTATCCAAAAGCGTCTTTAGAGCCTGTTGCAAAGTGGGCAGGCAAGATCTGGGCCTCTGGCATATCTGAAGTATGAAGTAAAACAAAAGAGGGGGAAAGCTTCAGGCCAAATGGCTGCAGAACGGTTGCAACAGCCAGCGAATCTCTTTACCACAAGATACAGTGACCAGTAGTACCCGCCGCCTGTTTTGCATGGTTTGGTTAGTGGGAAATGTAATACTGATACCTTTCCTTCAAAAAAATAATTAAGCACAAAATTGTATGGAGCTCCCACTAAACCTGCAGCAATTCGTATGCTGATTAGGAAGCAATAATGCACTACATATATTTTATGTTCCCATTCCGTTGAATGATTGTACCACGCATCCCTCTTCCTAATTGTTTAATGTTGCTACTACCGGCCTCCCCCAAGCAGTCCTAAACCAATACTCCACCGCATGGTGATGGTTTAGTAGAGGGGAGCAGCACCCCTGTGTTGATGGGATCCAAGCAGCAACTGCAACTTCCCCTGAGTAATCCACTCCACACTCACAACAAATATAATATGTCTTATCTTCTCCCCTTTGTTTCCATTGACTGGCTATGCACAAATGACATCTTCCACTGGCAGATCTCCTATTCCTTTAACAAACTTCTGTTTAGATACGTGTATAAAACTATACATAAAGAATAACAGTGCAACACTACTAAGCTTCCTTTAATTTGTTTCAGCTTTAGTTAACATCTTTATATGCTAATGTTAATTAGTATGTGAGTCAGCATGATTTGTTCGGCCATGGTGCAGGGGTATCCTCTAACTGCCCAACCGCATATGCTCCTCTTTCCTTGGTGCTTATGAATTTGTGGAGTGGAGGATGTGTCATCTTGCTCTTTAGAGAAGACGAGCAAGGCAGTTAATTATGGAGTATAAGTTAATTGTTCCTCTGGTGGCCGCTGCACTCGCAATGGGAGGTGATAGGGTAACGAATTCTGTTTGCCGTCTCTATGCTTCTAAAGTAAAAGGTCTCGTGTGACCAAGGTTTAAGTTAGTCGTAGCTTGTTGGTTTCCAATGTCAGTTGACACTGATCAATAGTAGTTATATGAAACTAATTTGTGTAATCGTGCCGTGCACGGTGGCTGGTGGGTATATAACGGCCAACACAACATGGCCATGCCCGCCTTTTTAGAGCAACACTAGAAGTTGTCTCTTTTGGGGTAGCCGCCGATGTACCATAGTTAGTGGTTCCGGAGCTTTTCATGGTTAGGGTGCATGGTGACGTGTTTTTTTAATAGCTGCCCACAAATTACCTGGTCTTGTGCTGCAATCTTAGTCCAATGGTTAAGTATGGAAAGCTTGATATGGATGTAAAATTAGTGTGGCCACACATATATCCTCAAAGATGAACTATATATCAGCCGCCGCCACACTAATTTTACACCCATTCTAAGTGGATCCCAATAAAGTTTTATTTAGTCTTGTTTTCAGCCAGTGGCAGACGACATTCCAAAGTTTTGATGCGACAAAGTCAAAGCATATACGCCGTTTAATTCCGGCCAACAGCCCCCTCCCCCTTCTCCTAAGTCTTCCTATCTTGTATCATATGTCTATGGCAATCAAATCTATTTTATTCTTGCTGTAATAAAAATCCTAAAATCAGAGACATGTACATTTTTTATGGAAAGTGTAGGAAAAGTAGATGAGTTCACCTAACTACGCATTCTCATGTGATATTTAATATATTTATATTTTGACGCATTGTCTTGAAAAATAGTCTTGCTTCTTTCTTTTTACTTAAATAATATAATTTTATTCTCATCCTATCTATGTAGATCCCTCAAATTTCATACTAGCTCATCAAACTACATTCATGATCCAGCCAAAGTATGTAGGTTGATCCCTAAATTTTCCATATTTGCCCGCCCCCTCTAAGTAATCAAATGTACAATTTCCTGCCTCCAAATAATATTCATGGCGCCATCCCTGGCCGAAGTCAAAGAATTTATGACCATTTAATTACTAGCATGGGGGCCATCCCCCCCCCCCCCCCCCCCACACACACACACACAATCCCACCGCACGGTTAGTCATTCTATCTTGCACCATACTTATATAACAAGCGAAGCAGCAACGTATATTATTTTTGATATAATAAAAATCATATAATCAAGGACGTGTATATTTCTATGCAGATGCGTATAAGGAAAGAGTGGGAAAAGGAGACGATTTCACCTATGTACATGTGGTATTTAATATATTTTTATTTTGATGCATTGTCTCGGAAAACATCTGTATCGATTCTTTGTTTTTTCGTATATAATATGATTTTATTCTGAATTTATATCTTAATGTAGATTCCTCACACTTGAGGCTTTCTCATCAAACTGGCGTTCGATGAGTAAACATGCAAGTGTATGGAGCAAGAACAAATTAATGCTCTATACTATAAGTTGGCTTCCGTGGCAGAGGACGGTCCATAATATTCGTATGGCTAAGTCAAAGCATATACCATCGTTTAATTAGGGCCACGGGGGAAATTGTCCCCTCCCACAGTAAGGATGTAAGACCCATTTTCCATAAATTTTTCTAACGGGATATGCAAGAAAATTGATCAATGTGAAATGGTTCTGTATTTTACCTATTAGAGGTCGTTAAGGTTTAGTAATATACATGATTGATATTCCATGTATTAACAAATAAACTACCATAATTGCAAGCATAGATATATTGATGCACATAAGACAACAAAAATACAAACGAAGATGACACGATACTCGGTAACATTTGAATAAGTTTGATTTGTATAGGCTACACCAAGAACTATGTGTAGATCAGACATGGATTAGTATTGCCAGGCTTGGTTTAGAAAAAACATACAAACTACATGCTCAAGTAATACAGTGTGCCCTGCATCCAATGTCGATGCCGTCAAGAGCTCTAGTTACCATGTAGCCAAGGCGTAAAAGCAGAGTAGTAGTAGGTCGAGACGGAGTAGTAACATACTCCATTTTGTGGGGACGTTCACCACTAATTTTAGCTTTATTTTAGCTTTCTCTGGTTTCTTAAATCGGTGAGTGCTTGAGCGGTGCATTTATGGTGTAAAAACATAAAATATCACCATAGTGGTTTGATCAGTGTTCCTAAAGACATATGCATTTTTTGCAACTTAGATTTTCGAGCGAATGACGAGGAAAACCAACATCCACACCTATGCCAACAACTACGATGGTATATGAGTTACAGATATCGCTAGTAAGCCCCCTCCCCAACCACCATCACCAAGGAGGCGGTGGCTCGTACGACGAGCGAGATGCCCATCTGTTGAGAAAATCGACATCAATTATAAAAAGATAAGTTCTAATTTTTGCTGAGTACTCCCCCTCAATCGTTATTTTTGCTGTTTGTGCATGGTTCTATAGATTAATTTTAGGTCTTCGACAACACTTATAGGGCTATGCCCACAGAAAAAGTGCTATTGGAGTCAAGGTTCACTGAAGCCTTTATTTTAAAAACAAAATCAAAAACCATATTTTGAAATCTCCAAAAAAAATCTAAAAAAAGCATACAAGTTCGTCAAAATATATTTTCATAAGTGACCTACATAAAAAGGACAAAACTCAGTACCAAAACCGAGTTTTTTTTCTTTCTAGATCCACGGTTTTGTGGTCTTTGTGTAGTCCAAAATACAACCTATTTTTTGTGAAACTTTTCAAATACTTATATCATATCTGTATGCATGGACACACACAATATTAGTATCTTCTGAAACTTCTAATCAAGAGTTTCGGATTTTCTATTCATTCCAATCTAAATAAATTGACTTAACTTTGTCTATAGTCTTATGAATCTAGTTAAGTATCTAGACTGGATACATATGTATCTAGATAAAGTTGGATCAATTAATATGAATTTGAGAAAGTACAAAAAGTACAGTGAGTACGTGCAGGTTCTAACGCGACTCTCTCTACTGCCACGCCTTTCTACCTTAGAAAACGAATTCGTGGTGAAAAAGAAGCAAGATAATGGGTACACGCGGGATAAGATACTGTGCTCTCTGTTCAAGAAACCCAAACGTTCTTCTCGTGCTAAACTCAGGTAGGTCGTAACAACAGTGAGCACCGATAATTTAGTGGCAAAAAGTGTTAGAAATAATGGGGCTAATCCATTTAGGCCCATGTGTATTTTAGATTTTCCTTAAATCCCAAAGTCCAAATTTGTGGCAGCCCATATGTGTTTGGGCCCATGTTTGTGACAGCTCACATGGAAGTGGAGTGGGGGCTTAAGTTTAGTCCCACATGAAAAGTTGGAGGAGAGTTGTACCACCTTATAAGGTGGAGTGTTGCACCACTTTGTAAGTGAGTGGCAATAAGAGAGATACACGCGCGCGCTCCTCCTCCGACGACGCCGCACGCACGCCACGACGCGCGCGCGCCGCGGGTTCGGGTCGCTCCCGGATCGTGGGCTACTGTAACCGACCCGAAAGTGTGTAACGTGGACTCGGCCCACGTTCGTCTCCGTTAGGGTTTCCTGAGCCGCTCTATATAAAGTCCTGTGCGGCTACCGCCACAACACCACCGAAAAACCAATCTAGGGTTTTGTCATCCTCTCTACTTGCGCCATCACCGTAGTCTACTCCATCCCGCTTGCCGGCGTGCACCGGCGAACGGGAGAGCAGGTCTCCGGAACCACTCGTCCTTGTGATCCTGTACGGGAGAGGGCGAATAAGGTTTTTGGGAAGCGCTCCGCGCGACTGCTCGAGTTCTCCATCACGGGTCGTCATCCATCCAAGTCAGGTGGTGCTGCCTACCGCCGTCTTCGTCGCCATCTGCTGCGATCACTCTTCCCCAAAGTTTCTACTACGACAACCGAACGGTAAGTGCTACGTGATCCAGTTTGGTTATTCATCATGTTCTGCGAGTACATGTTAAGCTGACGTTTGTTTCAGATCATCCTGTTGTTTACTACATCTAGTATGTTCGAGTTATATGAGCCAGTAGCTGGTTTTGTCATGATTTATATTCTGGAATTAATCGTGGAAATTATGCCTAATAATCCAACAAAAAGCACAGGCGTGCGCGTACGGCTGCTTGGTCCCCGTGTTTTTCTACCGACAGACAACCGAGCGAGCACGGCGTGCACCACCACCCTAGGTTTATCTTTTTTTTGCCTCTCTAACCGTAGGCCGAATTTGAAGCAGCAACCTTGTGATGTTGCATGTATAGCACAAATGTGTGTTGTCAATTTTTGAGGACATTTTAATATGTTTTTCTTTTTCAAAAAGAAAATGATCCCGATCCTACCTAGAACCAGACCCTATCCAAGTCTCCCCCTTGATATGATTTGCTTGCTCTCAATTATCTTTTGGTTTAAACTTTGGTAGTGTATGGTAATGTATCTAATCCATGATTGTGCATGGTGTAACGGCCAACACAAAATATATACATGACATGCCAAATAAAGTAATTGAGTCCTTACCGCTCGACTCCGGCTTGCTTATCATGTTGTGGACGACATTGTACTGGTCGATATAGTTAAGGCCGTTTTAATGGTTTCGATTGATGGTTGATGATGTGTCACCATGGTTTCTAGGAGGTGTGCTTTGGTGTCCTCTCCCTTCTCCCAAAACTTTGGAAATTGAAAACACAAGAAGGGTCAGAATTGACCAATACCTCTTCGGTTCGGCGGGCACGAAGGAGTATTGGCCAATCCAGGTCATCCTTGTGTTTTTAGTTTTCTAAGTTTAGGAGGAGGGGGAGGACCCCGGAGCAAAACTCGGTTTCTAGAACAACCATCGCTAGAATAAAGATACATAATTTTTTTAGAGGAACATACGTAATATATATGGTAGATCACTATGAAGCAAAACACCTACAGAAGTAAAACTGCCTCTAAGCCAGTAATCAATATCTTTTTTATCATAAAACTTCACGACCAGGTCCTTGTTAAAAAAAGTGAAGTAAAACAAAAGAGAGAGAAAGTGGCTTGCAACAGCTAGCTAATCTCTTAACCGCAAGATACACTGACCTATAGTACTATACCGGCCGCCTGTTTTGTATGGTTTGGTTAGTGCAAAAAGACATGCTGATGCCTTTCCTTCTAAAAATAAGTAAGCACACCAAATTATATGGAGCTCCCACTAAACCTGCAAAAAATTGTATGCTGATTAGGAAGCAATAATGAACTATCTTTTAACCTCCCATTCTGTTGAATGATTGTACCACGCATCTATCTGCTTAATCTTTTATGATAACAGTCTTCCAAAACCAATACCACCGTATGCTGATGGTTTAGTAGAGGGGAGCAGCACCCCTGTGTTGATGGAATTCAGGCAGCCACTGCAACTGCAACTGCCCCTGTGTAATCCACTCCACGCTCACGACAAATACTTCCTCCATTCCGGTTTATAAAACAAATATGTACATAAAAAAATAGTTTGACCATAAATTTGGTCAACAAAATACAAACCATATTTAACAAAAATTATACCATTAGATTCATATTTAAAATATGTTTTCAATGATACAATTTTTGTGACATGTAATTTATATATTATTGATCAAATTTATGGTTAAACTATTTTCTCAACGTATTTATTTGTCTTATAAACCGGAATGGAGGTAGTACAATACATGTCTTATCGTCTCCCCTTGTTTTCTTCCATCGATTGGCTATGCACAAATGACATCTTCCATTGGCAGATCTCCTATCCCTTTAACAAACTTCTGTTTCGATACGTGTATAGAACTATAAATAAAGAATAACAATGCAACAGTACGAAGCTTCTTTTAATTTGTTTCAGCTTTAGTTATATGCTAACGTTAATAGTATGTGAGTCAACAGGGTATCCTCTAACTGTCACTAGTGGAAAAAGGGTCATCCGTTCGCGACCCCTCAGAGCATTAGTCCCGGTTGCGCCACCAACCGGGACTAATGCTAACGCTCGATCGATTCGGCGGGCACGGGCCAGGGGCATGCGTCCCGGTTGGTAAGGGGGAAGCCGTCCCGGTGGGAGCCACCAACCGGGACTAAAGGTTTGGCCACAGCCACGTGGCGTGGCACACACCTTTAGTCCCGGTTGGTGGCTCCAACCGGGACGTATTCTCCCACCCTCTATAAATGCAACGCCCCAGCCCCCTCTGCCTCCACTCTGTTTTTTCTCTTGGTGGAAGGTGTGAGGGGTGTGCTAGTTTTTTCTCTTGTATGCATGCATTGAAGGTGTTTGATGAAATGTTTGAGTGAATAATCCCGTTGAATTTCTCATAGAACAAAAATATAGAAGGTGTCCGAGACGCACTTGAGCTTTCTCCTCTTTATTTCCCTCGATCGAGGTTAGCAATCTTATCTTTTCTAGGTCATTGATACAATTCATGTGTCGATGTGAATTGGTTATTTCACTATTTATGATGTCCTGTTTTTTGATAAACTTACTTATATGATGCAGATGAACGGTCGGAAATGGATGTACGGTGACGGTAGCGTGGCAGTATATGAAAGGCGTGGATAAATTTATCGATGTGGCTACGACAAACAAAGAGAATGGTTTTATATGTTGTCCATGTGTTCAATGTCGGAACAACAAGGAGTACTCTTCCTCGAAAATCATTCGCGGCCACCTGATTATGAAAGGTTTCATGCCCAACTATAATTGCTGGACCAAGCACGGGGAAAGAGGGGTTATGATGGAAGATGGTGAAGAAGAAGATGATGATAACAACTATCATCATATGTTTCCTGAATACAGTGATACTGCAATGGAAGACAATGGAAAGGAAAGAGGTGAAGAACGGGCATCAGATGAGCCGACTGATGAACTTGGTAGGGTCATTTCTAATGCAAAGCGAGACTGTGAAACAGAAAATGAGAAGTTGAAGTTAGAGGGCATGTTAGAAGATCACAAGAAATTGTTGTACCCAAACTGTGAAGATGGCAGCACAAAGCTCGGTACCACACTGGAATTGTTGTGATGGAAGGCAGAGTGTGGTCTAACTGACTCCTCATTTGAAAAGATGCTGAAAATAATGAAGCCGAAGTTTCCAAAACATAACGAACTTCCGAGAGTACCTCTGAAGCAAAAGGACTCTACATCCTCTGGGATTAGATGTGCAAAAGATACATGCATGCATTAATGACTGCATCCTCTACCGTGGTAAGGAGTATGAGAATTTAGATAAATGCCTGGGTATGCAACGCGTTGCGGTATAAGATCAGACGTGATGTTGAGGGAGAGCCCCTCCGGAAGAGGGTTCCTGCTAAGGTTATGTGGTATGCTCCTATAATACTAAGGTTGAAACACATGTTCAGAAACAAAGAGCATGCCAGGTTGTTGCGATGGCACAAAGAAGACCGTAAGAAAGACGGGAAGTTGAGACACCCTGCCGATGGGTCACAGTGGAGAAAAATCGAGAGAGACTTCCGGACTTTGCGGTGATGCATGGAACTTATGGTTTGGTCTAATCAGATGGCATGAATCCTTTTGGGGAGCAGAGCTGCGATCCACGACACCTGGCCCGTGACTCTATGTATCTACAACATGTCTCCTTGGTTGTGCATGAAGCGTAAGTTCATTATGATGCCGGTGCTCATCCAAGGCCGAAGCAACCGGCAATGACATTGATGTGTACCTTAGGCCATTAGTTGAAGAACTCTTACGGTTGTGGGGCAAATCAGGTGTGCGTCGTGGGATGAGAACAAACAGGAGCCATTTGATCTGAGGGTTGTTATTCGTAACCATCAATGATTGGCCTGCTCTTAGTAACCTTCGGAGACGGACAAACAAGGGATATAAGGCATGCACCCACCGTTTAGATAAGACTGAAGGTACATATTTGCATAAATGCAAGAAGGTTGTGTACCTGGCGAATCGACGATTTCTTCCGACCAATCATCCGGTAAGAAAGAAAGGCAAGCATTTCAAAGGTGAGGCAGATCACCGGAAGAAGCCTGAACTCCTCGGTGATGATGTATTTGGTATGGTCAAGGACATAGAAGTAATATTTGGAAAGGGTCGGCGGTCAATCAGTTCGAGCGGCGTCGCTCAGGACACACGCACCCATGTGGAAGAAGAAATCTATATTTTGGGAGCTGCCATATTGGAAAGTCCTGCGTGTCCGCTCTTCAATCGACGTGATGCACGTGACGAAGAATCTGCGTGAACCTGCTAGGATTCCTAGGCGTGTATGGGAAGACAAAAGATACACGAAAGCAGGAGGACCAACAAATTATGAAAGACCCAAAAACATGCATACACATAACAAAGGCGGATAAAAGGCGTCACTTAAGTCGTACCCTATGCTCTTACCAAAGCAGAGAAGGAAATCTTTTTGAAGTCCTTTACGGTATCAAGGTGCCGTCGGGCTTCTCATCTAATATAAAGGGATAATAAATATGGCGGAGAAAAAGTTCCAAAACCTGAAGTCTCATGGTATCCGCGTGATTATGTGATTGCTTCCGATTGCATTGAGGGGCTTCTACCGAAAATGTTCGAGTACCCATTGTGAAGCGTGTGCATTCCTCAATGCAATATCTCGAAGGTAATCAATCCGGATATTCTGCCAAGGTTACTGAAGGATGTGGTACAATGTCTTGTTAGTTTTGAATTGGTGTTCCACCATCCTTCTTCAATATTATGACGCATCTCCTGGTTCATCTAGTGGAAGAGATTGCCATTCTCGGTCCGATATTTCTGCACAATATGTTCCCCTTTGAGAGGTTCATGGGAGTCTTAAAGAAATATGTTCATAACCGTGCTAGACCAGAAGGAAGCATCTCCAATGGATATGGAGCAGAGGAGGTCATTGAGTTTTGTGTTGACTTTATTCCTAACCTTAAGGCGATTGGTGTTTTGACTCATGGCATGAGGGAAGACTAAGTGGAAAAAGGCATTGGGAAAGAAAGCAATGATATGTAGGGGGGATTCTTTCACTAAAGCACACTACAGTTCTACATAATTCCACCTTGGCAGCTCCGTATATCGAGGAACACAAGAATATTATGCGCTCAAAAACCGGGAAGCCTGAATCATGGATTCTGAGATGAACACATGAAGTCTTTCGGTGGTTGGATGCACACATCTCTTGAATGACACCTTTGTTGGAGATCAGCAATACTTGTTGGCGCGTCACCATCTTCTCTGTATTGAATTTCCAAAGGGTACAAAATAAATGGGAATATATTCTACACGATCGCCCAAGATAAAAAGCACCAACCAAAATAGTGGTGTCGCTTTGATGCAATAGGCGAGAATGGACAAAAGGACACATATTATGGTTACATAGAGGAGATATGGGAACTAGACTATGGAGTCTCTTTTAAGGTCCCTTTGTTTATTTGCAAATGGGTCAACCTGAATGGGGAAAGGGTAAAGATAGACCAGTTATGCGGAATGACAGTGGATCTCAACAATCTTGGTTATAGAGATGAACCATTCGTCCTAGCCAATGATGTGTCTCAGGTTTTCTATGTGAAGGACTTGTCCTCGGACGAAAAAAGAAAAAATATGCAAACGAATACATCATATGATGAGCCAAAGCGTCACATAGTTCTTTCAGGGAAAAGAAACATCGTGGGAATCGAGGACAAGACAGACATGTCAGAAGATTATAATAAGTTTGATGAAATTCCGCCCTTCACAGTGAAAACTGACCCAAGCATTCCGTTAAGTAAAGAAGATGCTCCATGGTTACGTCTGAAGCGATCATAAGGAAGGACATATGCCAAGAAGTTCATGCTCATATTATGTAACTCTAGTTCATGTCTTTCGCGGTTTGTGGCTTGACCGAAGGATATCTTTCGCGGTTTGTGGCCTTTAGTCCCGGTTTTGTAGTCTCAGTTTTTAATATTAATAAATGTCTTGAGTGTTAGTCCCGTTTTGTGGCTGGACCGGGAGTGCCTCTATGACCAGTTTCTTGGAGATGCCGGAGGACTGGGATCCGGCGGCATCTCCCTGAAACTGGCCGCAGTGGTGTCCCTGCTCTCGAAAACCATCTTGCAGCTTGTAACTTCTCTAACTAGATCAATACGCCTCGGAGCTAACTAATTTCACATATTAGGGAGTGCCTCTATGACCAGTTTCTCGGAGATGCCGGAGGCCCAGGCTCTCAGCATCTCCACAAACTGGCCGCGGTGGTGTCCCTGCTCTCAAAAACCATCTTGTAGCTTGTAACTTCTCTAACTAGATCAATACACCTCGGAGCTAACTAATTTCACATATTAGGGAGTGCCTCTATGACCAGTTTCTCGAAGATCTTGCGGAGGCCAGGCTCGTCGGCATCTCCCTCAAACGCCTTGATGGTGTCCTCGCTCTCGAAAACCATCTTGCAGCTTGTAACTTCTCTAACTAGATCAATACGCCTCGGAGCTAACTAATTTCACATATTAGAGTGCCTCTATGACCAGTTTCTCGGAGATGCCGGAGGGGCCCAGGCTCGATCTCATCTCCAAAGCCTTGATGGTGTCCCTGCTCTCGAAAACTGGCTGGAGGACTGGACTCGCAAGGATGCCTATTTATAGTACAAGCAGCTCGGCATAGTGTCGACACTTACGAAATAATGTCGACACTCACCCCTATCATTAGTGCTGACTCGTGTTTTGTCCCGGTTGGTGTCTCCAACCGGGACTACAGGTTGATCTTTAGTCCCGGTTGGTGACACCATCCGGGACAAGGTACACACCGCACGACATAGTGTCGACACTCACCCCTATCATTAGTGCTGCCTGGCCCAGCCTTCCGAAATCGTCCATCCCGGGTAAAAGGACAAATGTCTGCCGAATCGGCAGGAAGTGGGTCCGGTTTGTACTACAGGTACATGATCTATCACCCGTGATTTTTTGAAAAAAATCATTTTTAGACTCGCAATATGTGGTTTCTTCAGAGATCCAATGCAAGTTCTAACGATGCTCGTCCCCTATCTCCATGCACACCGGTTCGACCATAGTTAGAAATTCAGATAATTCAAAACGGGCATAATAAATTCAAAAAAAATCCGAACAATGAAAATCCTTCGCGTGGTGTCATATTTTGTTACATAGTTGAAAGGGAAAATACCAGACTTGGTATATTGATCATGTTTCGAAAAAACCTTCACAAAATGACCTATCATGTTCGAGGTTTCATGGCTTTCGGTCCAAATGACCGATGTTATGTGCTGAATCACGGCATAGTTTGTGATGTTGTGCCCATATTATACATGTGTGTGGACATTGGTATGGAGAACAATGTTGCAGGAGGAAGTTTTCCTTTTTGTCGCATGAAAAAGCCATTTTCCATTTTCCGAGCGCAAAAAACGGGTCGTTTTGTGAAGTAACCACCAAAATGCCGTTTCAGAATGCTACCGGCCCATTTTCCTAAAATACTAGACCACCTTACATGGACTATCTCCCAACAGGGACATCTCAAACCTTTCCGTCCATCCCGGGTAAAAAGGACAAATGTCTGCCGAATCGGCAGGAAGTGGGTCCGGTTTGTACTATAGGTACATGATCTATCGCCCGTGATTTTTTGAAAAAATCATTTTTAGACTCGCAATATGTGGTTTCTTCAGATATCCAATGCAAGTTCTAACGATGCCCGTCCCCTATCTTCATGCACACCGGTTCGACCATAGTTAGAAATTCAGATAATTCAAAACGGGCATAATAAATTCAAAAAAAATCCGAACAATGAAAATCCTTCGCGTGGTATCATATTATGTTACATAGTTGAAAGGAAAAATACCAGACTTGGTATATTGATCATGTTTCGAAAAAACCTTCACAAAATGACCTATCATGTTCGAGGTTTCATGGCTTTCGGTGCAAATGACCGATGTTATGTGCTGAATCACGGCATAGTTTGTGATGTTGTGCCCATATTATGCATGTGTGTGGACATTGGTATGGAGAACAATGTTGCAGGAGGAAGTTTTCCTTTTTGTCGCACGGAAAAGCCCTTTTCCATTTTCCGACACTCACCCCTATTATTAGTGCTGACTCGTGTTTTGTCCCGGTTGGTGTCTCCAACCAGGACTAAAGGTTCATCTTTAGTCCCGGTTGGTGACACCATCCGGGACAAGGTATACTCCCTCCCCTTTATAACTTCTCTTCTTCTTCTCCATCTCACTCTTCTCTGCTTCTCTGTTTCATCGACGATGCCGCCAGGCTGCCCGCGCCCTTCCCCGACGACCGCGCCGCCCTGCCTCCGCCTCCGGCCGCCACCGCCGCCCGCGTCTCCTTCCCCGACGACCGCGCCGCCCGCGCCCTTCCCCGACGACCGCGCCGCCCGCGCCCTTCCCCCACCACCGCCGCGCGTCATCGCCTCCAGAAGAGGTACGCCCCCTCCCTGCCTCTGTCCTCCCCCTCCCTCTGCCGGCCGGAAGCTTGCGCCGCGCGCGCCGCTACTCCTCGAGGTGGGCGGCGGGTGGGCGGCGGCTGCTGCTAGGTGCCGCACGCGTGCAGGCAGGGAAGAGAGGAGGAGATGGGCCTCGGCCCAGGGAGAGAGGGAGAGATATATTTTTTCTACTGAAATGTTTTCTATTTCTGTTTTGTGTTTTCTAGTTGTATTTTCAATTTCTTTTCTGTTTTTGAATAGGTTCAAAATACAAGATACCTTTATAAAACATTTGAAAACACTAAGGGGGCCTTTATACTATTTGGGCTCCAAACACTTTGAGGTTTTCAAAATTCAAAAGCCATTTGAATTGATTCCAAAGAAGGAGGGAAACTAGGGTTTAGGGTCACCCGCGGGGATTTTTTAATGTAATGCAAAAAAACTATGTGTTTCGTTTCATTTGTACAAAGAGGGTTTAGGGCCATCCGTTCGCGCCCCCTCAGAGCATTAGTCCTGGTTGCGACTAATGCTGGCACGCGTCCCGGTTCGAGCGAGCACGGGGACGGTGGGAGCGCCTAAGCGACGACGGTCGGCGGCTCAGGAAAAGGGGATGTCGGTGGCAGTTCCAGAGACATGGGAGGCGTCTTGAGGGGCGTGTATGGGTGTATTGTGGCAAGAGAGAGGCAGAAGCTCTGTTTGCTCGGGATTCGGTTAGCGGCGCCGAGAAAGCGCCGAGAAACATCGGATAGACGGTGGAATCATGAAAGGGTAAGACACCGAATTGTCTTGGAAAAAGGGCCAACATTTATTGTAGATATGCACCACATCTACAATATCAAGCCGCCACCACCGGTGCCGGCAACGCACAGGCAAGGCCCGGTGGCCCGCCCTGACAGCGCAGTGACGAGGGGAAGGTAAGGAGAGAGGGGAGGAGGCGGCGGCGATGGGAGTTCCCCTGTTCGCTCACGCGTGGGCGAGACATGGGCGAAGGGGTCGCGCGGTTAAAACCATTGTGTTCGACGTAGGAAAGCTCGGTCTGGCTCGGTCGCGCGTAAATCTTCCCATGAAATTGCATGCAAAGTGACCATCTTGCCGTAGGAAAGCTCGGCCTGGCTCGGTCTAAGCCGTAGGAAAGCTCGGTCCGAAATTGCCGAGCCCGAGCCAGGTGCCGCCGCTGGCGAGCCACAAAAAGAGCTCGGCCCGAGCTTCCGCCAAGCTTGGTGCAGCTCGTGACCCTAGCGGGGCTGAGTCACTGACGGGTGGGCCCTCTTAAATAGCAGGAGCAGCGTGGGCAGCGCGGCGCGGCTAGCATGGCGAGGACGAGGGGTCTAGGCAGCGGTGGTGGCTCCGGCGAGAAATCACGAGCTCTGCGGCGATCTACAAAGGGGAAAAATGTCACAAAGAATATGTGCTTCGAGGGGAAGAGGGGGCAGGAGATCGAAACCGAGACGGGCAGGGGAATCGATCGGCATCGATGCTTTAGGGTTTCCCTTTATTTTTGGTGTTTGGATTATTAAGTTTATTATTAGTTAGGTATTATTAGGTTTATTAATTAGTTTGGTATTATTAGTCTTCGGCCCTATCTTAAAAACCTTATCTTAGATAAGGAATCATTAATACCCCTTAGGTGCATGTGGGTTCGACGATGTGCCTTCGCCAGGGCATTCCGAACCCTCTTTGTACTACAAGGAGTACACCCCTCGGAACTCCGGAATATTGATTTTAGTTGATTTTAGCTAGAGTTACCCATCTACTACACGGTTTCCTTTTTGTAGCTAGGTTTAGGGTTTAGGGTTTCTCTTCATTTTAATTATTGTGTATGTATATATTAGGGTTTCTCTAAATTAGGGTTCATATCTCTCAACACCGTACCTAACTTTCTCCTTTAGCCGCTTTGACTTATTCGTTTTTCCACCTATGCAGAAAATATGGACCCACACGTCAGAGACGAAGAAAAGGAAGAGTTGATCCAAGGTGTGATCTGTGGGGAAGAAAATTTAGACGTATCAACGTTTCTGAACAACTCCGGTGAGGGTGATCCTCTTTTTACCGGAATAGACGACTTGTTTGAGGTTGAAGGTGTTGCCTTCCGCGAGGGAGAAGGCGATGCCTTGTGTAATCGAGAAGACGACCGCTCCAGCGAGGTGCATGTAATATAATCAATTCATTAACTAATCATCTGCTATCTATATAGAAATAGTAACGACGATCTTTCTTCTTTTAGCCCTCCGGATCAAAGGAATCTACTGAAAAGAGCAGACGAGGCCCAACCAAAAAGTTGCAAGACTATGAGAGGTTCAGGATCGAAGATGTCGCTGAAGACGGCAAACCGATGGCTCCCGAAGTTGTCGCAAACAAATTTGTGGCACAATGCGTAGTAATCATTAGGGACTTAATCCCGGATCACCATTAGAAATTGGAATAGGCCTGCTAATGCGGATGAAGAGGGAACATGTTTATTTGTCCCTAACCACGCCAAAGATTTACTGTGGAAGAGGCTCATGGTTAATTTCAAACTACCGAAGATAGAGCTGGATCCAAATGCGGAGGATCCAGTTGAGGACGCCTTACAACATGGGAGAGCCATGGAGGCTAAGGTCAGGGAGTGGGCTTTGAAGAAGATGGCCCAGTGTTTCACCAACTGGAAGAAAAGATTGCACCTTGACAATGTTGTGAAAGAGAAGACTCCCGATTTCAAGAATATTCAGTTCGAGAAGATAAAACGCTGATTTTGTGGAATACAAGACATCAGAAAAAACTAAGAAAATGTCTGCAATGAATAAGCTGAATGCTGCTAACAAGAAGTATCATCATACTATGGGGCAAGGTGGCTACAGAGCTGGCATTCCGAAGTGGGAGAAACTTGAGAATGAACTGCGTGCTAAAAAGATCACCTCAGAGACAGACGATTGGGTAGAACGTGCAAGGAATTGGTTTTACGGGCATGGGGGCACGTTGGACTCGGAAGGGAGGTGTATATATAACATACGACATAAAGAAGACCCCTTGCCAATCGAGAGGATGAGAAAAGCAGTAAAGGTTGTTAAAGATGGGGACTTCATTCCCGATAGAGAGAATGATGAGCTCACACTCGCCCCTGGAAATAAGGAACATGATGGACGAACACGAGGCACAAGAGGCTCCCAACCATGGAGGACTGGGTTTCCCGAAGAGAGGAAGAAATATCCTGATAGAAGCCGTCAGAGGAGAAAGGACAGGGCGGAAGTTGAAGCAGATAGTCAGAAAGAGCGAATGCGTTTAATTGAAGAATGATTAAAGCAACAACAAGATGAAATTAACGCACTTAAAGAGCAAAGTACTACCGGCCCATCTCAGCAGACACCGCATTCGATGCTACCGCCTATCGAATAATCGAAAAGCAGTGTGGCTTCCACCGAGGTCATGGGTGATGACAATGGCGATGACGATGGTGCACCGACGATGGCTCCTGTTGGCTACCCAGTGGATGATATCACAGAGATGACACACTGCGAGCTACATGTCAAAGTTGTGAACATATCAATGAAGGTGGCGGTCGGCTATGCCTTACCAATTGGACCCACACCAACTTACCACTGTCGTCCGGTTCCAGAGGGCTACGCTGTTGTCGGGGTGGATGAAATCATGCCCACCTTTGAAGTTTTGGATCTTCACTACCTGCAGTGAAGGGGATGTGGTATCTGGGAGACGCAAAACGTCACCATTCTATGGCGAAGGAATGTATCGTGCTTCGAAATCACATGCCAAGGCCATCTTCGCCGCCTCCTCACCCGTCTCCAGCGAGGTCGTCGCCGCCGCGGCAGCCGTCTTCGTCGCCTCACCAATCTCCGGCGCAGCCATCGCCGTGGGAGCCATCGCCGGCGCCTCAGGATAAAAAGCATAAGCGTACCGCTACTGTGCGTTGTAAGCGATCGCCGAAACATAAACAAGAGCCTCTTCCAAAAGTACCAAAGGTTCCTCCCAAGAGAGCTTATGGTATCTTGAAGAGGAGATCGCGGCAATCGTTGATGCGGAAAGCGACAGCGTTCCCAAAGCACCAAAGAAGAAAAAGGCAAAGTGTTGAAAATGCTAAAGACTCTTCATCAACCCGAGCCAAAGCTGTCATCAGACTATGAGCGTTCTATTCTCAAGTCACATGCGGCACAAAAGCCTCGAGAATCTTGATCTGGCGAAAGCGAAATCTGTTGCCCAGCTCGGGAACAAGCAAAACAGACTTGCGCCCTCTCAAGGTGATTTCCCAAACCAATGTGGGGTCGAGCAAATATGGGGCGAAGAGCAGTATGATCCAGAGGTAGTTACTGTCTGGGCTACCGCTGCTCAAGGTATGAGTATTGCCCAGTACTTATCCCAGTTAGAGTTCTTCCCCGTGAGTGAAGTAGCATACAAATACCAGTACGGTAAACCTCTCGTACCTTAGGAGGTAAACAATCTTCCAACAAAAATGCAAAGATTGCATAACTGGTACATGCATGCCACAAAGGCCGAGGCTAACTGGATAGTGCTGAGGGTTACAAAAAAGCATCATGGGAAAGAAAAGGATGACATGATATCCATTAAATTTGATGAACTATTTCAATTATTCAATCAAGACGCCTTGGACAAATCGATCATCAGTGCCTATTGTCTGTAAGTACTAATTCTATAATTAATTTAGTCTCCAGCTATCTCACCTTGTTTATTGCATGTATATAATCATACTATAATATGCAGAATGAAGATTCTCGAATGCAGCAGAGGACAAATCTATGACATTGGCTTTATTGACCCATATTGGGTTCATGAAGCTAATCTCAAAACAAGCTCCCAGGATACGGAGGATAATATAGTACACGCGTTAAGGTTTCAAGAAACCAGAAGGGAAATACTTTTTCCTTACAACTTCGAGTGAGTGTTATTGTCTTGTATACACTTTCTATTTCGCTTACTCGATGTTAAGTATATAATTGATTAGTTATGCATTCGTCGCTTCCACTATATTCTGTTAATCATTCAACTTGACAAAGGGCGTGTACTAGTCATGGACTCGAAACATAAAACCCTTGAGACGTGGAAGGAATGCTTCTCCAGCGGTAATTCTAATCATTACGACACTATATCGGCAATGTTCGTGAATTTTATGATATCAAGTAATTAATAACTTCTTTTATTCGTTTTCTACGCCGGGCAGCGGTTCACCAACAAGGCTAGGGGTGTTTGGAAAGAGGAGCTTACATTTCAACCACTAAATGTAAGCACCACTAGCTATATCCGCGCATCTCTTTGATTCTAGTTTTGTTACAGTTATTATCATGCTTGATTATTATTTTTGATTGAACTCTGTTCTCGTAAAGTGCCTGACGCAGGGACCAGGTAACAATCTATGTGGATACTATGTTTGCGAGTTCATCCGGCAGACGTGCGATGAGAAAGGCAGAAATTTAGAGCAACTCCACGTACGTAAACAATTTTTATAGTTTTTAATTACAATCAAACTGTGTTTAGTTTCATTCATATAGACTGACTCCTTTTTTAAATATCAGATCGAACGTCTATGGGACGGTCTTCTGCCAAAGGATCGCGTACGAGCAATTTAGGAGGAATTGGCGGGATTCTTGGATGCAGAAGTCCTAAACCCAAAAGGGGAATACTATTCGGCTGTATATAGACAATAGAATTGGCCGGTAGCATCAAATAGCAACTTTTGTATGTAGTGCATGAACTCGATCCGTGTATTGAATGTAATATTGTCATGATGATCTTGTGTAATATAAGGTTCCTTCATTGATAAGTGCAAAACACTAAATAAACAATAAAACAACCTAAATGAATTCTCTGTCGCGGCACAAAAAGTGGCGAAAATGCTGTCACGGCAACAAAATGTGTCAAAATGAATTCTCTGCCGCGGTAGAAAAATGGGCTAAATCTCTGCCATGGCAGAAGGTTATTAGTCCCGGTTTGTGTTACGAACCGGGACTAATGCTCCACCCCCCCACCCCCCCGCCCTATGCCGCTGCCACGTGTGCACCCTTTTGTCCCGGTTGGTGGGACAACCGGGACTAAAGGTTAGGGCTTTAGTCCCGATTGCCCCGTCCCGGTTGGGCAACCGGGACTAAAGCCCCGTACCAACCAGGACCTATAGGCCTGTTTCCACCAGGGTGTCCAACCGCATATGCTCCTCTTTCCTTGGTGCTTATGAATTTGTGGAGTGGAGGATGTGTCATCTTGCTCTTTAGAGAAGACGAGCAAGTCAGTTAATTATGGAGTATAAGTTAATTGTTCCTCTAGTGGCCGCTGCACTCACAATTGGAGGTGATAGGGCAACGAATTCTGTTTGCCGTTTCTATGCTTCTAAAGCAAAAGGTCTTGTGTGACCAAGGTTTAAGTTAGTCGTAGCTTGTTGGTTTCCAACGTCAGTTGACACTGATCAATAGAAATTATGAAACTAATTTGTGTAATCGTGCCGTGCACGGTGGCTGGTGGGTATATAACGGCCAACACAACATGGCCATACCCGCCTTTTTAGAGCAACACTAGAAGTTGCCTCTTCTGGGGTAGCCGCCGATGTACTGTAGTTAGTGGTTTCGGAGCTTTTCATGGTTAGGGTGCATGGTGACGTGTTTTTTAATATCTGCCCACAATTACCTGGTCTTGTGCTGCAATCTTAGTCCAATGGTTAAGTATGGACAGATTGATATGGATGTAAAATTAGAGCATCTCTAGCAGAGCTCCGTAAAAACGCGAACTAAAAAACTGAAGTTCAGTTCACTGAACTCGTGTTTACGGGTCAAAAAATGGCTCACACAGGACAGAGCCCGTAAACCAAAACTATAAAACGGAATATTTTACAGTTTTGGTTTACGGGCTCTGTTCTGCGCCAGCGGCTTCCGAACCCGTAAATTCTTCGGTCTGGCGCGGGATGCCTTCGTCGTCGCGGTGGCTTCCGGTGGCGACAACGGCGTTGGCGGGGAGGGGAACGGAGGCGGGGTGCCACGGCTCGTCGTCGTCTTCACTTTCGTCCTTTTGGGCGACGAATTATTCGATCTGGCGCAGGATGCCTTCGTTGCGACCGCCGGGATATCAGCCCTGGCCGCCGCGGCACCGGCTTGTGGGACCACATGCGTTCCCGTGCGCCGCCACTTCACCACGCTCGTCGACGAGACCGTGGTAGCAACGTCCGCGGGGGTCGCAGGGGTCGCCGGGGTGGTTGGTGTAGCGGCGGAAGCACCGACGACCGCGGTAGAGGGTGGCGGGGCCTGCGAGCTAGCAACGGCGGCCGACTGGGTCGATTCAAGACTTATGGTGGAGAAATCGGACGACGGCGGCGCAGAGGCGTGATGACCCACAAGTATAGGGGGTGTTTTGATGACGCCCAACACTGTTGTGGGACGCTTCGCTGGAAACCCCAAGAGGAAGGTGCGATCAGTACAGCAACAAGTTTCCCTCAGTAAAGACCGAGGTTATCGAACCAGAAGGAGGAATAAAACGTCACACAGGTGTCGCAAACAACACGGAGACCTGCACAACACAAACTCAAGACTTTGCCCCAACGAATCAGTGAGGTTATCAAGCTCACCAGTTTGCTGTAACAAAGGATTAAACGTATGGTGTGGAAGGTAATGGTTTATAGCAAGTAAACAAGTAACAGTGGAAGATGTATCAATACTAAAGATTGGACCGAGATCCATATTTCACTAGAGGTGCTCTTCTTAGATAAAAAACATGGCATGAAGGATAAAAAAATTACAGCAGGGCAATTGATAGGAACTGAGCTAGGCATAACAATGCAATACCAGACAAAAAGATCCTATGAGATTTGATTGGGCAATACAACAATATACATAGACCGCCATCCAACTGCATCTATGACTAGAAGCCCACCTTCAGGTTATCATATGAACCCCCTCCAGTATTAAGTTGTAAGCAACAGACAACTGCTTTAAGCAAACCGTGTAAGGTAAACAATCAACTTGTTCTATGAACAAGAGACCGTTATTTTCTCCCTAGTAGCAACAACACATCTACAACCGAAGAGATTTCTGTCACTTCCCTTGGAAACTAGAGGCATGAACCCACTATCGAGCATAAATACCCCCTCTTGGAGTCACTAGCAACTACTCGGCCAAGATAGCTACTAACAACGGAGAGCATGCAAGATCACAAACAACACAAACATGATAGAATCATAAAGACAAAACCATTAATCAAACCAACATAATAATCTCAATATCCATCGGATCCCCGCAAACACAACATGCATGATTACAAATAGATTAGATCTTGATCATGAACGGAGCTCACAAGATCTATACATGAAAGCACAAGGAGGAGATACAACCATCTAACTACTACATGGACCCATAGTCCAAGGTGGAACTACTCATGCATCATACCAGAGAAAAGGCCTCCGGGATGATCTCCCCTCCGGTAGGGTGGCGGGAAGAACTTCAGATCCCCCCGATCTAGGGACGACAGTGGCGCTGGCTACAGAAGGTTTCGTGGACTTTTGATCGGGTGTTTAGGGTTTTTGCATCGGGGGCTTCTTATAGGCAAAGAGGCGAGGCCGAGAGGAGACCAGGGGGGCCACACCCTGCCCAGACGTGGGCCCGCCCCTGGCCGCGCCTAGGGGGGTTTGGCCGCCTTGGTTTGCTTCTTCGTCTCGTCTTATGGATTCGTTTCCCCCATGGTAAATTATTGACTTTGGCTTTTGTCCCGTCCAATTCCGAGAATATTGATTTTCTGCCTTTCTGGAACCAAAAACAGAAGAAAACTGACAACTGGCACTGTGACAACTTGTTAATAGGTTAGTTCCAGAAAAGATATAAAAACACCGCAAAGTGTAGACAAAGTAAAACAAAGTAGATACTAAACAAGCATGGAGCATCAAAAATTATAGATACGTTTCCGACGTATCATGTATCATAGTACTTTTAATAAATAGGAGCGTTGATCCCAACGAGGAGCAGAAGGTGTTAACGTGAGTCCTCCTGAAAAACACACGACAAAGACAAGACGCACGGCAAAACTACTCGGGGCACACGGCAATAAAAAAACACACGGCAAAGATATACAAAGACACACGGCAAAAAACGATGCACGGCAAAATAGTAGAAAAGCGCAAGGCAAAGGAAAAATCCATGGCAAACAGGCAAGGAGGGCCCACATCTTTTCCCAGCTAACAGTGCCGACCTGACGGCGGGGATTTGCCATGTATCACTGTCGGATGCACGGTAAATTAAATGTCTTTGCCGTTTGTTTGTGGCCGATGATACATGGCAAAGGTCTTTGCCGTGTGTTCAGGCTAGACACACGGCAAATGAACTTTTCTCAACCGGTAAATTAAATGGCTTTGCCGTGTGTTCGTGGCTGAGCACACACGGCAAAGTACACATGGCAAAGGACTTTTTCTCGTTTTTATCATTTCAATAAGCATTTCATCTCTATTATCACCTATATTATATCTATGGACACATGAAAGTTTGATGTGTGCCCCTCCAAGACAAATGGCAAAGACCGGTCGAAGACACACGGCAAAGACTAACACATGGCAAACTGACACGCACGGTGTCGTTAGGACGGCTACTGTCGCTAAGTACTTTACTTTGCCGTGTACTTGAAAAAACACATGGCAAAGGCCTTTGGCGTGCCTTTCTTTGTTGTGCGACGTTTGCCGTGTGCGACCACACGACAAAGATTTTTGTTGTGGCATTGCCGACGAGTACGCCATGGAGGGGTCCTCACAGTGCGTATTTAGAGACGTGAGGTAAGGCGGACGGTTGACGGGTACGAGGTAACACAGCTTACCCAGGTTCAGATCCCACGACGGTGGCGGAATCCTACTCCTGCTATAAATTACTATAATGGCAATACGCCGAGTTACAGAGATAGGTTCGATGTGCGAGGTGTGTGTAAAACGATGCCTAAAAGCTCTCATAGGCCCGACTTATATAGTCGCCAGATCCTAGGGTTACAGGGAAAAGTCCTAGCCGGACAGGTTACAAAGTCCTACATCGTCTATCACTGGTCTTGTGTATCTTGCACTCCAAGGCTCCGGGTACGCTGGTGACTCCACCGTAGCCTTCCTTTATCCGGCATGGGACTCCCTTCTGGATCCACCTAACTGGGCCGCCCAGCAGGCCACAGGCCATGCTACCGACTATGGACCACCCGGGTTAGTCGGATAAGAGACATGCTATGAGGATACCCATATAGCATATCCCCAACAATTTTGCCGAGTGGAATTCCTATGTTGCCGTGTGGATTTGCCACACGACAAAGATCTGTTTTCTGTAGTGCATGTATTAACAAATAAACTATCATAATTGCAAACATATATATATATATATATATATATTGATTCAAATGAGATAAAGAAAAATACAAATGAAGATGACACGATACTCGGTAACATTTGAATAAGTTTGATTTGTATAGGCTACACCAAGAACAGTGTATAGATCAGACATGGATTAGTATTGCTAGGCTTGGTTTAGAAACATCATACGAACAACGTGCTAAAGTAATACAGTGTGACCTGCATCCAATGTCGACGCCGTCAAGAGCTCTAGTTAGCATGTAGCCAGGGCGTAGAAGCAGAGTAGTAGTAGGTCGAAGGCAAAGTAGTAACATACTCCGTTTTGTGGGGATGTTAGCCACTAATTTTATCTTTCTCTGGTTTCTTAAACCGGTGAGTGCTTGAGCGGTGCATCTATAGTGTAAAAACATAAAATATCATCATAGCAGTTTGATCACTGTTCCTAAAAACATGTGCGTTTCTTGCAACTTAGATTTTCAAGAGAATGACTAGGATAACCAATGTCCACACCTATCCCAACAACTACGATGGCAGATGAGATACAGATATCGCTACTGAGCATCCTCCCCCCACCCCACCCACACCCCACCACCACCATCAGCATCACAAGGAGGCGGTGGCTCGTACGACGAGCGACCAATTACAAAAGAAAATAAGTTTTGATTTTTTTGAGTACACCCCCTAAATCGTTATGTTTTCTATGCATAATTCTATAGATTAATTTTAGGTCTTCAACACGACAACACTTATAGGGATATGCCCACCGAAAAGTGCTATTGGAGTCAAGGTTCACAGGAACGCTTTTATTTAAAAAAATCAAAATCCATATTTTTGAAATCTCCAAACAAAATCTAAAAAGAGCATACAAGTTCGTCAAAATGTATTTTCATATGTGACATACATAAAAAGTACAAAAGTGAGTACCAGAAACGAGTTTTTTCTTTTGTTTCTAGACCCACCGGTTTGTGATCTTTGTATAGCCTACAACATATTTTAGCGAAATTTTATAGATACGTATATCATTTCAGTATGCATGGGCACACACAATATTAGTATCTTCTGAAACATCTATTAAGAGTTTCAAATTTTGTACTCCTGCTCCGGTTCATATTACTTTACCTTAATTTGTATGTATCTAGTTAAATAATTAGACTAGATATATGTTTATCTAGAAATGTTTGCCGTGAGTCCTCCTGAAAAACGCACGGCATAGACAAGACGCACGGGAAAACTACTCGAGGCACACGGCAACAAAAAAACACGACAAATATAGACAAAGACACACGACAAAGAACGATGCACGGAAAAATAGTAGAAAAGCGCAAGGCAAAGGAAAAACCCACGGCAAACAAGCAAGGAGGGCCCACATCTTTGCCCAGCTAACAGTGATGACCTGATGGCGAGGCTTTGTCGTGTATCACTGTCAGACGCACAATAAATTAAATGGCTTTGCCGTGTGTTCGTGGCCGAGGACACATGGCAAAGGTCTTTGCCATGTGTTCAGGCTAGACACACGGCAAAGGACCTTTTCTCAACCGGTAAATTAAATGGCTTTGCCGTGTGTTCGTGGCCGATCACACACGGCAAAGGTCTTTGCCGTGTGTTCAGGTTAGACACATGGCAAAAGACTTTTTCTTGTTTCTCTCATTTCAATAATCATTTCATCTCTATTATCACCTATATTGTATCTATGGACACATGGAAGTTTGTCGTGTGCCCCTCCAAGACAAATGGCAAAGACCGGTCGAAGACACACGGCAAAGACTAACGCATGGCAAACTGACACGCACAGCGTCGTTAGGACGGCTACCGTCGCCAAGTACTTTTCTTTGTCGTGTATTTGAAAAAGCACATGGCAAAGGCCTTTGTTGTGCCTTTCTTTGTCGTGCGATGTTTGCCGTGTGGATTTCCTATGTTGTCGTGTGGATTTGCTACACGACAAAGATCTGTTTTCTTGTAGTGCATGTATTAACAAATAAACTACCATAATTTCAAGCATAGATATATTGATGCAAATGAGATAAAGAAAAATACAAATGAAGATGACACGATACTCCGTAACATTTGAATAAGTTTGATTTGTATAGGCTACACCAAGAACAGTGTATAGATTAGTATTGCTAGGATTGATTTGAAAAATCATACGAACAACGTGCTCAAGTAATATAGTGTGCCCTGCATCCAATGTCGACTCCGTCAAGAGCTCTAGTTACCATGTATCCAGGGCGTAGAAGCAGAGTAGTAGTAGGTCGAGGCGGAGTAGTAACTGGTGACTCCTTGATGGCGCCAGAGAACTTGGTGCTTGACGTGGAGACTGTTGGGAACCCCAAGAGCAAGGTATGAAGTAGCACAACAGCAAGTTTTCCCTCGGTAAGAAACCGTGGTTATCGAACTAGTAGGAGGAAGGAAACGTCACACAGGTGTTGCAAGCAACATGGAGACCTGCACAACACAAACTCAAGACTTTGCCCCAACGAATCAGTGAGGTTGTCAAGCTCACCGGTTTGTTATAACAAAGGATTAAACGTATGGTATGGAAGGTAATGGTTTGCAGCAAGTAAACAAGTAACAGTGGAAGATGTATCAATAGTAAAGATTGAACCGGGGTCCATAGTTCACTAGAGGTATTCTCCTTAGATAAATAACATGGCATGAAGGGTAAACAAATTACAGCGGGGCAATTGACAGAAACTAAGCAAGGCATAAAAATGCAATTACTAGTCAGAAAGATCCTATGAGGTTGATTGGGCAATACAACAATATACATAGACCGTCATCCAATTGCCTCTTTGACTAGAAGTCCACCTTCAGGTTATCATCCGAACCTCCTCCAGTATTAAGTTGCAAGCAACAGACAACTGCTTTAAGCAAAGTGTGTAAGGTAAACAGTCCACATGTTCCATGAACCCACTATCGAGCATAACTACCCCCTCTTGGAGTCACTAGCAACTACTTGGCCAAGATAGCTACTAACAACGGAGAGCATGCAAGATCACAAACAACACAGAAATGATAGAATCATAAAGACAAAACCATTAATCAAACCAACATAATAATCTCAATATCCATCGGATCCCCGCAAAGACAACATGCATGATTACAAATAGATTAGATCTTGATCATGAACGGAGCTCACAAGATCTATACATGAAAGCACAAAGGAGGAGATACAACCATCTAGCTACTACATGGACCCATAGTCCAAGGTGGAACTACTCACGCATCATACCGGAGAGAAGGCCTCCGGGATGATCTCCCCTCCGGCAAGGTGCCAGGAAGAACTTCAGATCCCCCGATCTAGGGACGACGGTGGCAGCGGCTACAGAAGGTTTCGTGGATTTCTGATCGGGTACTCAGGGTTTCTGCATCGTGGGCTTCTTATAGGCGAAGGGGGAGACCGAGGAGGCGGCCAGGGCCACCAAACCCTAGCCAGGCGTGGGGTGGGTCTGGCCCCCCTGGCTGGCCTCCCGGCTCACCTCTAGTCTTCTTGTTCCCCACGGAAGGTAATTGACTTGTTCCTTTGTCCCGTCCAATTCCGAGAATATTTCTTTACTAACTTTTATGAAACCAAAAACAGCAGAAAACAGTCATCTGGCACTGTTGCAACTTGTTAATAGGTTAGTACCAGAAAACATGTAAAAAGCACCTCAAAGTGTGGACAAGTAAATCAAAGTAGATACTAAACAAGCATGGAGCATCAAAAATTATAGATATGTTTCCAACGTATCAGCATCCCCAAGCTTAACTCCTGCTCATCCTCGAGTAGGTAAGTGATAAAAAGAATAATTTTTGAGGTGACATGCACCCTCACAATAAAGATCCAACCATTTGCAGGCATTGAAAGCTGGGATCAAAGAACTCTAAACATGTGCATGTAATATGGAGTTCTAACAATAAAAAAATAGTAACTATGCATGCAACATGAAAGGCTACAAACAAAGATCATGAATAACATGCATTGAAAAAGTTTGTTTGTTTCACATACAGAAAACATAGCATAGTGGCAATCAACTTGTCCCTCATAGAGTAGCAAATATATGCATAGGACACCTGCAAAGTTCACAAGGGTGACTAGAAACAAGTAGCACAAGAGCAAGTAATAACACAATATGCATCAACTAATAAGTTTTGGAATACTGCACATAGAATGACAACTATGCTCTCTTAACGGTGCCTAAAGGTAGAAGGTGGAGACTCAATAGTGGTGGAAGAAAGGCCTTTTTGTAAAGGAAGCAGAGATTTCAAGTTTCAAAAAGAGCTTCCAAAAATTATGGTACTATTTAGCTTTCAGCCCTCATTGCCCCTATCATAAGCATCTTGAAGTGGTTAAGGTTAAAGTGGCAAAGCTGGAGTATATGCTTGACGAAGTATAAGTTGGCAATATCATGCCCCTTGAATACGAGGGCCACACCTCATGCATACTCAACTTTGGGTCCAGCTAAGTTCTTGTCACTGTAAGTATTTGCATATCATTGAGAACCGCCAACGGGGTACCCCTTGCACATGGTACAGGAGCATTCCCATAACCAAAATGACAAGGCAAGCAGACAATGAGCATCTCAACAATTCTTCTTATGTACCATGGGAATATGGTGCTTTTTTCTCTCTTCATCTTTTCTCAATGTGTCTCTTTTTTTATAAGAAGAATTCTTCATAGATGTCACTATGGTGATGCTACAAGTTTCCACCATGATTAGGCATGGCTTAGGCTAGCGGCCCAGGCCTTTCTCTAACACAGGATATAAACTCCATGGACTTATAAGTTCCCTCTTTATTTCACATCAGTGACATCCATAGACAAAAGAACATGATATCAACTGAGTACAACAAGGTACAAGTGCAATGTTGAAAACGTTCCCTGTGACAGCACGGTTCTGCTAATTCCAACTTATAAGTGCAAAGCATATACAATAAAGTTGTCACAATGGTTCAAGTTTATTAGGGGCAAAGAATAAAGTGTGCCATCAAGTTTGTGAGGGCTTTAATCACTAAGTTTTCACATAACAAAATAGTTTTTAATTGGAAGATAGCTGAAAACAAGAATATACTTGGAATGGTGTAACACACCATGCATAGGAGTTTATAGTGTACACTTTGGAATAACTTGGTTTCTTGGGAGTTGGAAGCATGAGTAGAGCTTACTCATACAGGTGGAGGCTAGCAAAAGACTGGGAGCAACCAACTAAGAGAGCAATAACGGCCAAAATCATGCAATGCAAGAAAGCATACTAATCAAAGAAAAGAGTGGTACTACAAGTCAAGGACTAAATGATCATAGAGGCTAATGGTGACTTGTCATAGTCATAACATGGTGTGAGCATGTGCCAAGTCAACCCAAGCAAAACATCAAAGGAGAATACCACAAATACTATGCTTTTGTATGCTAAAACAACGCATAATTTATTCAAGACACACTAAGCAATCTCAATTGTTTGGAACAAGACATGCTACAGCAATAATCATTAAGCATAAGGTCAAAACAACACCTAGCATGTCATGCTAAAGTCTAAGTCATAGTCAGTGCAAGCTCCTCTTGCACTTCAAGCAAGAACTTACTACTCCTTTCCAACACCAAGCAAACTTATTTGCAAAACAACACAGCGAGAACGGGGGTCCAAACTATTTTATTCAAGCAAACTAAACAAACTAAGCAAAGCAAACGAAAACTAAGACGCTCTAAGAACAACACAACTGTGCATGAAACAATAAAAACGAAGTGTCTAGACAGACCTGAGCTTTTTATTGATGAAGAAGGGGATGCCTTGGGCATCCCCATGATTTGACACTTGTACCTCTTGGATATTTATTGGGGTGACACCATGGTGGCATCCCCAAGATTGAGCTTTTGTCCATTCTTCATCTCATTGCATCATTTTTTCTTTACACCTGAAATTTTTCATTCATACAAAACTTCACACAATCTTCATTAGCCACATTAGTGTATTCAAAAGATATTAGACCACTGGCAAAGCTTTGGAACAGCAAGGCTTTTCACTAAAAACACAAGCTACTCTATTAACTCCTTCAAAAAGCTCAATTTACCTGAAAAGAACTCAAAAAGAAATCAATAAGAAGCAAATGTAAATAATGATAGAAATCTGTCAAAACAGACCAGCAGGTAGAAACCGATTTTTTCGAATATCTTCTATTGCTCAAATCAAAAAGTGTTGAACTAACGAAAGTTAGCTAACATACTGGGGAATTTATTAGTAAATTTTTAGTGCAATCTGAGTTACAGAGCCTCCTCACGATTTTTTTTGGTGAGGGACATAAATCTGTTTCGGGACAGCAACTCCCCAAATCATACGTCCCTCTCATTAGAGGTCATTCTTGGCATAAAACGAAAACAAAAAGGATAAAAAGAGGTCATTACAGAAGTAATAACTTCCAAGACTCAAGGAAACTCTTGGGTTATCTCCCAACAAGTACTTTTGTTTAACGTCTTTAAGTTAGGCTTGATAGCTTGAGAAGATGCTCACATAAGAATTATGAATTGAAGTCAAAGAGAGCATCAAGAAGCAAATTCAAAACACATTTAAGTCTAACCCTCTTCCTATGCATATGAATATTGTACACAAATAAGTTCACAAAGAACAAAGTGACAAGCCTAGGAGGATAAAACAAGAGAAACTTCAAAACTTTCAGCACAAAGAGAGGTGTTTCAGTACCATGAAAACTTCTACAACCATAATTTCCTCTCATAATAATTTTCAGTAGCATCATGAATAAACTCAACAATATAGCTATCACATAAAGCATGCTTTTCATGATCTATAAACACATAATTTCTATCAAGCTCAAAAACAGTGGGATTAAAACCTTCACAGGTTTTACCTAAAGTAGATATTTCAAAAGGATCCACAGGAACCTAGCATTCATCCTCCTTTGGTAAGCATGGGGGACAATCAAATAATATAAGAGGTAAAGAGTTACTCTCATTAGAACGTAGGCATGGGTAGATCCATTCTTCCTCCTTTTGTTCATCACTCTCCTCCTCTTTTTCATCTAATGAGCTTCTAATTTTAACAATTTCTTCTTCCATAGGCTCCTACAAGGCATTAGTCTCTTCCGCTTATGGGAAGCATCTATTAAAATATTCAATATAGCCATTTGCTTCCTTGTAATTATCAAAGCAAAACTTAAGTATCTCATAAACCTCACATTCATAAGGTGCATCATCAGTATTTTCAAGCAAACCGGCAAGTTCAAATGCACCGAAGGCAATAAACTCTTCAATTTGTTCCACATCATAAAAGTCATAGTTTCCTTTAACATAAGAAGATATTGTAACATTATCATTATACTCACATTGAAAAGGAAGGTGTTTATACCTCCTGCAGCAACAAGATTTATCAAAGCAATAAGTAACATTATAAGTAGAGCACATGTCTCTAGCAATAGTATTCAACTTATCAATTTGTTCCCATAAGTGTTTCCCTTTTTGTGACAAACGGTGTTCCTTATAATAATACTTTTGTTCTTCTGTGAACCCACATTGCCAATAAGATCTAGTTTCAAAGAAACCATCCATTGATAGAAAGCATGACCAAGCAAGGCAATAACAGACCACAAACTAGAGTAGGAACTAATTTTTTTGTGTTTTTGAATAAAGAAAGCAAACCAAACTAGACTAATTTTTTTTTGGTTTTTTGAAAAGAGGCAAACAAAACCAAGCAAAAGAAACAAAGCAAACTAAAAACAAAGTAAAGAGAAAGGAAGTGAAGGACTCCCTAATGAAGACGTCATTAGCCTCCCCGGCAACGGCGCCAGAAAACTTGTTGGTGACTCCTTGATGGCGCCAGAGAACTTGGTGCTTGACATGGAGACTATTGGGAACACCAAGAGCAAGGTGTGAAGTAGCACAGCAGCAAGTTTACCCTCAGTAAGAAATCGAGGTTATCGAACCAGTAGGAGGAAGGAAACGTCACACAGGTGTTGCAAGCAACGTGGAGACCTACACAACACAAACTCAAGACTTTGCCCCAATGAATCAGTGAGATTGTCAAGCTCACCGGTTTGCTGTAACAAAGGATTAAATGTATGGTGTGGAAGGTAATGGTTTGCAGCAAGTAAACAAGTAACAGTGGAAGATGTATCAATGGTAAAGATTGGACCGGGGTCCATAGTTCACTAGAGGTGCTCTCCTTAGATAAACAACATGGCATGAAGGGTAAAAAAATTACAGCGGGGCAATTGACAGGAACTGAGCAAGGCATAACAATGCAATTACTAGTCAGAAAGATCCTATGAGGTTGATTGGGCAATACAACAATATACATAGACCGTCATCCAACTGCATCTATGACTAGAAGTCCACCTTCAGGTTATCATCCGAACCCCCTCCAGTATTAAGTTGCAAGCAACAGACAACTGTTTTAAGCAAAGTGTGTAAGGTAAACAGTCCACATGTTCCATGAACAAGAGACCGTTGTTTTCTCCCTAGTAGAAATATCACATCTACAACAGAAGAGATTTCTTTCACTTGCCTTGGAAACTAGAGGCTTGAATCCACTATCGAGCATACATACCCCCTCTTGGAGTCACTAGCAACTACTTGCCAAGATAGCTACTCACAACGGAGAGCATGCAAGATCACAAACAATACAGAAATGATAGAATCATAAAGAGAAAACCATTAATCAAACCAACATAATAATCTCAATATCCATCGGATCCCCGCAAACACAACATGCATGATTACAAATAGATTAGATCTTGATCATGAACGGAGCTCGCAAGATCTATACATAAAATCACAAAGGAGGAGATACAACCATCTAGCTACTACATAGACCCATAGTCCCAGGTGGAACTACTCACGCATCATACCGGAGAGAAGGCCTCCGGGATGATCTCCCCTTCGGCAGGGTGCCAAGAAGAACTTCAGACCCACCCCCCCCCCCCCCCGATCTAGGGACGACGGTGGTGGCGGCTATAGAAGGTTTCGTGGATTTCTGATCGGATACTTAGGGTTTCTGTATCGGGGGATTCTTATAGGCGAAGGGGGAGACCGAGGAGGCGGCCAGGGCCACCAAACCCTAGCCAGGCGCGGGGTGGGGCCCACCCATGCCTGGGGTGGGTCTGGCCCCCCTGGCTGGCCTCCCGGGCTCTCCTCTAGTCTTCTTGTTCCCCACGGAAAGTAATTGACTTTGTCCTTTGTCCTGTCCAATTCCGAGAATATTTCTTTACTAACTTTTCTGAAACAAAAACAGCAGAAAACAAGCATTTGACACTGTTGCAACTTGTTAATAGGTTAGTACCAGAAAACATGTAAAAAGCACCTCAAAGTGTGGACAATTAAAGCAAAGTAGATACTAAACAAGCATGGAGCATCAAAAATTATAGATACGTTTCCAACGTATCAGTAACATACTCCGTTTTGTGGGGATGTTCGCCACTAATTTTATCTTTCTCTCGTTTCTTAAACCGGTGAGTGCTTGAGCGGTGCGGCTGTAGTGTAAAAACATAAAATATCACCATAGCGGTTTGATCACTGTTCCTAAAGACATGTGCATTTCTTGCAACTTAGATTTTCAAGAGAATGACGAGAATAACCAATGTCCACACCTATGCCAACAACTAC
Organism: Avena insularis; assembly: GCA_023614405.1. Classification (NCBI taxonomy): domain Eukaryota; kingdom Viridiplantae; phylum Streptophyta; class Magnoliopsida; order Poales; family Poaceae; genus Avena; species Avena insularis. The sequence continues at coordinate 312,176,868 of CM042693.1, read as the reverse complement.
GATGGCAGATGAGATACAGATATCGCTACTGAGCCTCCTCCCCCCACCCCACCCACACCCCACCACCCCACCACCACCAGCAGCATCACAAGGAGGAGGTGGCTCGTACGACGAGCGACCAATTACAAAAAATAAGTTTTGGTTTTTGTTGAGTACACCCCCTAAATCGTTATGTTTTCTATGCATAATTCTATAGATTAATTTTAGGTCTTTGACACGACAACACATATAGGGATATGTCCACCAAAAAGTGCTATTGGAGTCAAGGTTCACATGAGCGCCTTTATTTCAAAAAAAAATCAAATACCATATTTTTGAAATCCCACAAGAAAACTAAAAAGAGCATACAAGTTCGTCAAAATGTATTTTCATATGTGGCATACATAAAAAGGACAAAAGTGAGTACCAGAACCGAGTTTTTTCTTTTGTTTCTAGACCCACCGGTTTGTGATCTTTGTATAGCCTACAACATATTTTTAGCGAAATTTTATAGATACATACATCATATCAATATGCATGGGCACACAAAATATTAGTATCTTCTGAAACATCTATTAAGAGTTTCGAATTTTGTACTCCTCCTCAGGTTCATATTAATGGTATTAACTTTATCATGATTTGTATGTATCTAGTTAAATATTTAGAAGATGTATGTTTATCTAGAAACATTTGCTGTGTGTCCTCCTGAAAAACGCACGACAAAGAGAAGACGCATGGCAAAACTACTTGGGGCACATGGCAATGAAAAAACACACGGCAAAGAACGATGCACGGTAAAATAGTAGAAAAGCGCAAGGCAAAGAAAAAACCCACGGAAAAGAGGCAAGGAGGGCCCACATCTATGCCCAGCTAACAGTGCCGACCTGACGGAGGGGCTTTGCCGTGTATCACTGTCAGACGCACGGTAAATTAAATATCTTTGATGTGTGTTCATGGCCGATGACACATGGCAAAGGTCGTTGCCGTGTATTTAGGATAGACACACGACAAAGGATCTTTTCTCAACCGGTAAATTAAATGGCTTTGCCATGTGTTCGTGGCCAAGCACACACGACAAAGGTCTTTGCCGTGTGTTCAGGCTAGACACATGGCAAAGGAATTTTTCTCATTTTTCTCATTTCAATAAGCATTTCATCTCTAATATCACCTATATTATATCTATGGACACATGGAAGTTTGCCATGTGCCCCTCCAAGACACATGGCAAAGACCAGTCGAAGACACACGGCAAAGACTAGCTCATGGCAAACTGACACGCACGACGTCGTTAGGACGGCTACCACCGAAAAGTGCTATTGGAGTCTAGGTTCACACCTTTATTTAAAAGAAAAAATCAAATACCATATTTTTGAAATATCAAAAAAAATCTAAAAAGAGCATACAAGTTCGTCAAAATGTATTTTCACATGTGACATACATAAAAAAGACAAAAGTGAGTACCAGATCCGAGTTTTTTCTTTTCTTTCTAGACCCACCGGTTTGTGATCTTTGTATAGCCTACAACATATTTTTAGCGAAATTTTACAGATACGTATATCATATCAGTATGCATGGGCACACAAAATATTAGTATCTTCTGAAACATCTATTAAGAGTCTCGAATTTTGTACTCCTCCTCCGGTTCATATTAATGGTCTTAACTTTATCATGATTTGTATGTATCTAGTTAAATATTTAGAAGATGTATGTTTATCTAGAAACGTTTGCCGTGTGTCCTCCTGAAAAACGCACGACAAAGAGAAGACGCATGGCAAAACTACTGGGGCACACGGCAATAAAAAAACACACGGCAAAGATAGACCAAGACACACGACAAAGAACGATGCATGACAAAACAGTAGGAAAGCGCAAGGCAAAGGAAAAAACCCACGGAAAACAGGCAAGGAGGGCCCACATCTTTGCCCAGCTAATAGTGCCAGCCTGACGGCGGGGCTTTGCCGTGTATCACTGTCAGACGCACAGTAAATTAAATGGATTTGTCGTGTGTTCGTGGTCGATGACACGGCAAAGGACCTTTTCTCAAACGGTTGGCTTTGCCGTGTGTTCGTGGCCGGGCACACACGGCAAAGGTCTTTTTTCGTGTGTTCAGGCTAACAGTGCCGACCGGACGGTGGGGCTTTGCCATGTATCACTATCACAGGCACGATAAATTAAATGGCTTTGACGTGTGTTCGTGGCCGATGACACATGGCAAAGGTCTTTGTCGTGTGTTCAGGCTAGACACACGACAAAGGACCTTTTCTTAACCTGTAAATTAAATGGCTTTGGAATGTGTTCGTGGCCGAGCACACCCGGCAAAGTTCTTTGTCGTGTGTTCAGGCTAGACACATGGCAAGTGACTTTTTCTGGTTTTTCTCATTTTAATAAGCATTTCATCTCTATTATCACCTATATTGTATCTATGGACACATGGAAGTTTGCCGTGTGCCCCTCCAAGACATATGGCAAAGACCGGTCGAAGACACACGACAAAGACTAACTCATGGCAAACTGACACGCACGGCGTCTTTAGGACGGTTACCATCGAAAAGTGCTATTGGAGTCTAGGTTCACAGGACCGCCTTTATTTTTAAAAAATCAAATACCATATTTTTAAAATCTCCAAAAAAAAATCTAAAAAGAGCATACAAGTTCGTCAAAATATATTTTCATATGTGACATACATAAAAAGGACAAAAGTAAGTACTAGAACCGAGTTTTTTCTTTTCTTTCTAGACCCACCGATTTGTGATCTTTGTATAACCTACAACATATTTTTAGCGAAATTTTACAGATACGTACATCATATCAGTAGGCATGGGCACACAAAATATTAGTATCTTATGAAACATCTATTAAGAGTTTCGAATTTTGTACTCCTCCTCCGGTTCATATTAATGGTCTTAACTTTATCATGATTTATATGTATCTAGTAAAATATTTGGAAGATGTATGTTTATCTAGAAACATTTGCCATGTGTCCTCCTGAAAAACGCATGGCAAAGACAAGACGCACGGCAAAACTACTCGGGGCACACGGCAACGAAAAAACACACGGCAAAGAATGATGCACGGCAAAACAGTAGAAAAGCGCAATGCAAAGGAAAAACCCATGGAAAACAGGCAAGGAGGGCCCACATCTTTGCCTAGCTAACAGTGCCGACCTGACGACGGGGCTTTGCCGTGTATCACTGTCAGACACACAGTAAATCAAAATGGCTTTGTCGTGTGTTCGTGGCCGATGACACATCGGACCTTTTCTCAACCAGTAAATTAAATGGCTTTGCCGTGTGTTCAGGCTAGACACATGGCAAAGGACTTTTTCTCGTTTTTCTCATTTCAATAAGCATTTCATCTCTATTATCATCTATATTGTATCTATGGACACATGGAAGTTTGTCGTGTGCCCCTCCAAGACACATGGCAAAGACCAGTCGAAGACACACGACAAAGACTAACGCAACGCAAACTGACACGCACGACGTTGTTAGGACGGCTACCACCGAAAAGTGATATTGAAGTCTAGGTTCACAGGAGCACCTTTATTTTAAAAAAATCAAATACCATATTTTTGAAATCTCCAAAAAATCTAAAAAGAGCATACAAGTTCGTCAAAATGTATTTTCATATGTGACATACATAAAAAGGACAAAAGTGAGTACCAGAACCGAGTTTTTTCTTTTCTTTCTAGACCCACCGGTCTGTGGTCTTTGTATAGCCTACAACATATTTTTAGAGAAATTTTACAGATACATACACCATATCAGTATGCATGGGCACATAAAATATTAGTATCTTCTGAAACATCGATTAAGAGTTTCGAATTTTGTACTCCTCCTCTGGTTCATATTAATGGTCTTAACTTTATCATGATTTGTATGTATCTATTTAAATATTTAGAAGATGTATTTTTATCTAGAAACGTTTGCCATGTGTCCTCCTGAAAAACAAACGGCAAAAACAGGACGCACGGCAAAACTACTCGGGCACACGGCAACGAAAAACACACGGCAAAGATAGACAAAGACACACGGCAAAGAACGATGCATGGCAAAACAGTAGAAAAGCGCAAGGCAAAGGTAAAAACCCACGAAAAACATGCAAGGAGGGGCCGCATCTTTGCCCAGTTAACAGTGCCGACCTGACGGCGGGGCTTTGTCGTGTATAACTATCGGATGCACGGTAAATTAAATGACTTTACCGTGTGTTCGTGGCCGATGACACATGGCAAAGGTCTTTGCCGTGTGTTCAGGCTAGACACACGGCAAAGGACCTTTTCTTAACCGATAAATTAAAAGGCTTTGCCGTGTGTTCGTGGCCGGGCACACACGGCAAAGGTCTTTGTTGTGTGTTCAGGCTAGACACATGGCAAAGGACTTGTTCTCGTTTTTCTCATTTCAATAAGCATTTCATCTCTATTATCACCTATATTGTATCTATGGGCACATGGAAGTTTTCCGTGTGCCCCTCCAAGACACATGGCAAAGACCGGTCGAAGACACACGGCAAAGACTAACGCATGGCAAACTGACACGCACGGCGTTGTTAGGACGCTACCACCGAAAAGTGCTATTCGTGTCGGGCTTATAGCTCCTATGCGACGTCTTTACATGGAATTGTAAGGAAAGCGACATCGTTGAAAAGAATAGCTCGCATGCGACGGTTGTGAGGCAGCTAATATCCCAGGGCCACACGGGCCTTAAAACGGTCGTAAGAACACATTTAACTTTGTTCCAAGATTAGGGCTAAGCCAAACCGGTTGGTTGGGACAGCCAGTCAAGCCAGTCAAACCAACCGCTTCCGACCGAGAGCGCGTCTGGCCACACCGATCCTCTGACGGCGACGGACCTCACCCATCGTTCTCGGCGCCGGCGGCGGCATGGCAATTAATTTAGGCGGCGGCGCTTTCGTTCGACGGCCAAGGTGGTGAGTGCCATTTGAAAGCTAAGTCCTCTCCCATTCTTCTCAATTCGAGATCTGAGCGTGCCCATTGATGCTAGATTGTGGAGGCGAGGGTGTGCTGAACGGGGCGAGGGGGAACGATATGGAGCATGGAGAGGGGACTTCTAATCGATATATCCCGTATCTCTGCACTAAATTTCTCTAAGGTTGAGCTCTTTGTTCGCTTTCGCTAGCTCACAGTGCCCGCCAAAAACAGGGGAGACGATGTTGCGCGCCAAACCTTCGAATTTCGCATCAATTTCTTTCCCTCTAGGGCTGTTTTAGTTGATGGCAGCACGCAGATCATTGAGAGAGACACGGTTGTTAAATGGGAGGTGGAATTAGAACATGTTGATCCCCAAGAGCTAATAAACATGGGATAGGAGGCGGTGAGGAAAATGGTGGAAAAAATTGGGGATAGTGTGGTTTGGGCGCCAGAGCAAGAAGTTTCTTTGTTACGATTTGATGATTGCAAATGTGACTATGTTAGGGTTGAGACAGGGGAACATATAGTTGATGAAATCGATGAGCGAAACGGTTGGACAAGCAAAACTGTTCTGTTTTTAGCAGAGCTCATTGATCTGAAACCTGATTCGAGGGTTGGATATGTGGCCTCGAAGCTGGATGGTCAGATGGCGAGGATGATTGGGCTGCACAAAGGCAAGTAATGCCTATACTTACTGAGTTGGAAGTGTTAACAGTGGAGGATGATGATGCTAATGCACAAGGGGAGGCTGCAGATGCTAATGCACAAAGGATTGTAACTGTTGATTGGAATTCAGTTGAGATACATGACCGGACTGATTTGGTCATTGCACCAATAGATGACATTGAAATGGCAAAGCTTTTTGGCATTCCTATAGATGACAGAGACAAGGAGAAGAAGAGGGATGAAGCTGCAAATGATGGTGACAACCATTTAAGAGATGAAGAGGCGATATAGATCTAGAGTTGTTGGAAAATGCTTGCTCATGTAGATGATGCACATGATGATGAGCTAGTAACAGTTTATGACAAAGAGGACCCAGTTATTGAAGTTGGGAGATTGTTTCCAAGCATGGATGAATTCAGGATGTGTTTCAGGACATATGCAGTCAAACGTGAGTTTGCTACCAAGACTATGTGGACTGATAAAAAGAAGATCTATGCAAAATGCATAGGTTATGATGGTGGTGCCAAGCCTTGCAAGTGGTATATATCTGCTAGACGCCAACCTGATGGAAGGACAATAAGAGTGAATCAGATTCCAAAACCTCATACTTGCATTACAAGTTCTCAAACAGTTACAAAGATGACATCACAATTATGGGTTGCAGAAAAGATCAAGCCCATTTTAGCCACAACACCAAACAACGCTGCAAAGAGACTGAAAATAGACTTGGAAAAGCAGTACCCCATTAAGCTGAATTATACTACAGTGTGGAAGGCAAAGCAAAGGGCAATGAAAGAGCTATATGGTGATTGGGCAAATACCTTTCGAATGCTTTATAACTTCAAAGCAGTAGAGAAGAGGTCACTGGCGGTGTTGTGGAGATAGATCTTGAGGTAACGGTGATGGGAAAGTCTTCTTCTCTAAATTCTTCATGGCTTTAAAGCCTTGCATCGATGGCTTCAAAGCGGTGCCGTCCATATTTGAGTATAGACTCATCTTTCTTGATGGAAAGTGGAATGGTCAACTAGCGAGATGCAATGCTTTAGATGGACACAATTGGATGTTCCATGTAGCTATTGGCATGTTTCATGCGAGACAGAGGCATCATGGACATGGTTCATGATGCAGTTGAAAAGATGCATAGGGCCAGTCTCTCCATTGGCAGTGCACACAGATGCATGTAAAGGTTTAGAAAATGCAGTGAAGATTGTTTTCCCTCATGCTGAGTAGAGGGAGTGCTTCGGCCATATGTGGATGAATTTGATCAAAAAATTCAGAGGAGATGATTTTGGACGCATGTGGCCAGCAAGATCTTACACCAGTGCACACATTCATATCACCTTGAGAAGATTAAGGCGGCATGCTCACGAGGAGGATAGTGTCAAGTTTTGTTCATGGTTGGAAACCTACCATTATCTTTTATGGTACAGGTCTGGTTTTAACACTGCCATCAAATGTGATCATATCAACAATAATTTGGCAGAAAGTTTCAACAACAAAGTGAAGGAGTTAAAAGACTTGCCTGTCCATGACATGGTTGACCAGATCAGGATCATGATCATGAGGTTGTGGGAATTGAGAAGAAGGCTTGGTGATGTTCTTCAAGGAGATAAGCTTCCTGATGTTGTGCAGCAGGTGGTCAACAGGAGCAGAAACCTTGCACATTTGCATGTTGAGAAATCCTCATTATGGGGTGCTGAAGTCAGAGATACAAAGACTGGCAGGAGGCATGTTGTTGACACTCAATTTGATGAATGCACATGCCTTGAGTGGAAACACACTGGGAAGCCTTGTGAGCATGCCATACTTTTCTTGGCCTCCAAACACAAGCTAAATATGCACCCATATTTGCATGAGTATTATTATGTAGCAAAATTCAAGGCTGCATATGGAACACCAATTCCAGCACTTACAGATCAGTCTCAGTAGCCTGAAGTGGACATTCAGTTCTCCTTGTGTCCTCCTTTGATGAAAAGAAAGGCTGGCAGGCCCAAGCAGAGTAGATTCAAGGCTTGGTTTGAGAAAGGTGGGAGCAGCAAGAAGGGAAAGAAAGATGAAAAGAAAGATGCCAAGCCAAAAAGGGCCCAAAAAGGTAACAAGAATAGATGCAAACTCTGTGAAGAACTTGGACACCGAGATAGCTCTACCAAGTGCAGATACACTGCTGAAAAGCCAAAGTATGTTCATCCAAAATCTATCCCATTTCTCGTTGATGATTTTTCTCCCCCAGCTAACTTGCTTGTTTTCGGGAGGCGTGGAGAAAAGGCCCACCTCTTGTTGTTGACGAATGATGGCCGATGAAAGGGCAAGAATCAATGGCCAAAGAAAGAAGAGAACTAACGGATCATGTTTGGTGCTTCTTGAGGTGCAATCTGAACTTGTTTTGGAGGATGATGTCAACTGTTGAGGCTTTAGGGCACACCGTTTCTGATTTGGAAGCTCTGGTGCAAAATGAGGGGCAAAATGAGCCTGTTGTTGAGGCTCTAGTGCAAAATGAGCCTGTTGTTGAGGCTCTGGTGCAAAATGAGCCTGTTGTTGAGGCTCACAGTGCAAACCGACCATGTTGTTGAGGCTCGTGCAAAGTGACCATGTTGATGAGGCTCGGATCATGATCATGAGGTTGTTGAGGAGGTGCAGGAGGTGAAGGAGACTCTTGGACGTCTTTGTGGGAGGCCAGATGGTAATGGTAAGAAAAAGAAGAGCATAAACCTGTTGTGTGGTGTGAAACTTGTGAAGGAGAAGAAAACGAGGGGTAAGAAGAGCCAAAAGAAATAGACATTTGTTATTGTAAACATTTTTTATTGTTGTAAACATTTGTTATTATTGTAAACATTTGACACTTGTTGTTGTAATAATTTGGCACTTGTTGTTGTAAACATTTGTTATTATAATAATTTGTCACTTGTTGATAATTTGGACAAAATTCAAATATGATGGTAAATTTGAATTTCAACAAATGTAGCTATGTCACTTTTCTATGTTTGTATGAGCTTACAACGTTTTTCTCATATGTACAATACAACTCATCCTCACCCTGATCCCTTTTGTGAAGTACAACTCACCCTCACCCAAAATGGGGTAGAAATGGGCTCCAAAGCTAGGGTAAACCACCCCATTTCTAAGCAAGTTTTTTTCGACCATTTCTAAAACCAAGTTTGATATTTTTCCTTAGAACTATGTCACATAACATGACACCATGCGAAGGTTTTGTATTTTTTTGATTTTTTTGAATTAGTTATGCACATTTGAATGTCTGGTCAAACTTGAAGGGTTTTCATAAATATTCTTAGCTAGGGGCTGAGGCTCACAAAACTAGCATTGGATCTATGATGAAATAGCATGTTGTGAACCTAAAAATGATTTTTACAAAAAATCATCAGCATGAAATCATGTACCTGTAGTTCATATCTTACCCACTTCCATCCGATTCGGCAGGATTTGTCTTTTTCACCAGGGATGGAATAAAAGGTTTGAGATACTAAAGTTGGGAAATTGTACATTCTAGGTGGTCTAGTATTTTTGAAAAATAGGATGTTACCATTTTGAAACTTCAATTTGGTGGTTGCTTCACAAATCCCCCTCTTCGACTCGTAAAATAGAAAATGATTTTACTGTGCGTCGAAAAGGAAAACTTTGTGCTACAACATTGTTAGTCATCCCATTATAGACATGCATGCCAAATATGGGCACATTATCACAAACTATGCCTTGATTCTAGCCATATCATTGGTCATTTGACCCGAAAGCCAGAAAACCTCGGAGGAGATAGGTCATTTTGTGAAGGGTTTTTTGAAATATGATCAATAGACCAAGTTTGATATTTTTCCTCACAACTATGTCACATAACATGACACCATGCGAAGGTTTTGTATTTTTTTGATTTTTTTTGAATTAGTTATGCACATTTGAATGTCTGGTCAAACTTGTGAAACCCCGTTGACTGCATCCTAAACCCCGCTAACCCTAAGGCCGAATGAGGAACGTAGATCTAACCCTAGCGCGACACTGTGGCCGTCCGATCGCCTCTTCTAGAAGGATTCCACGGGTGGCTCTGGGCGATCCGTGGAAGAGCTTGTTCTGCAACCTAATTGGTTGGCGTCTCTTAGAAGGATTTCGTGGCTAGCTCTTGGCGATCCGTGGGATGGATGATTCTGGAATCTGATGGCTTCATCGTTTTTATGTATAACAGCGTGGCATGCGAGCGTGGCACACTCCATTGACCGTTGGACCGAGCGTGGCATGCGAGGGCGCTGGGCGGGGCGGGTTGCACCATGCATGCAGCTGCCCCTAGCGTCATGATCTAGCTATTTTACGTAACAGCAATAGCCAGATTTACTCCCTCCGTCGCATTAAATAAGTGTACGTGTAACAACTTTCTTCAGTCAAACTTACTCCCCTCAGGTTCATTGTAATAAATGAGACTTTGCATGATACCACATCTATGTTATTTTGCACTATGGAGTAGTAACTTAGACTAGTAACATATGCATGATACCACATCACCTATGTATAAGGTGAACCTTTGCTATAAGATGGGACACACACAGCTTATGGAAATGGCTACAATGTATAAGGTCAAGTTCACCATAAGCTGGGACCCACATGTCTGTTAAAAGTACACACAAGCAAGAGAGAGAAGAGAGTAAAATAATTGTTTATTGCTTGTGGGCAACCTATAAGCTTGTAGGTCACCCTTAAGGAAAATCTTCTAAAGTAAACCTCGACTATGTATATGGATAGCCTTATGGACTACTTTTTGGCTTGTGGATAGCCTTATGGACTACATAGTGGATGCCCTAAGTGCATTGGAAAGGTAGAAGTACACTTTTTGTGGACAAATTTTAAAGCCAAACGTACACTTATTTGTGGATAGAGGGAGTATGCATGTCACTCTGACCAGCCTAAGAAAAAATATCAAAATCTAAAATATGTAATAAATATAACATACAGCGTGGCACACTTCATTGACCGTTGGACCGAGCGTGGCATGCGAGGGCGCTGGGCGGGGCGGGTTGCACCATGCATGCAGCTGCCCCTAGCGTCGCAGTCTACCTATTTTGCGTGCAACAGCGCTGCCCCATTAAATAAGTGTACGTCGAACAACTTTTTTCAGTCAAACTTACTCCCATCTGGTTCATGCGCCATATAAAAAGTCAATATTACTCCCACCTATTTTTCTTGCGTGTGTAAAAACGAACGAGTTTGTTGCATGCGGTGTGTACAAACTCGAACGAGTACCTTGGTACTAAATTCCTGCATTTATTACCGAAGTAAATCAAGGCCAAATTATATTTTCCCTTTTATTTTTCACTGCCAATGAATAACTACCTTGGACGTTTTTTTCTCTCTTTCGCATTAATGCATGCATGCATGCAGGGGCGGGGGCGGCGGTGCAGGGGTTACAGTACGTCGCATCCTAACTATTTTTTTCTCTCTTTCGCATTGATCACGCCCGCTTCCCACGCATAGCCGCCTGCGTCTCGTCTCGGCGTCTGCATGACGCTGGATTCACGCCCTTCACGCCCCTCCCTCAATAAATAGGCAAAACGTATTTGCCTCCTCATCTCATCTTGCCCCTCATCTTCAACCTCGAGCCTGTCCCTTTGCCTCCTCCCAGCCCCCAAACACTCCGGCGACCATGGCGACCTCCCCCTTCCGCTTCCCTTCCGACACCGAAGTAAGCGACGAGGACAACCACCCGGACCACAAGCAGTGGTGGGAGCAGGAGGCGCCCACGCGCCCCAAGCGTGGCAAGAAGAAGAAGTCCCCGCCCTGCCCCTGGGGGGAGCAGGGCCCCATCGTCACCAACCCAGTCCCCAACCTCCCCGGCGGCGGCGACCTCCCCTCCGAAGCCTACTGGGCTAAGGCGGCGAAGGACGAGGCAAAGCAGGAGGCTGCTATCGCCAGGTGGGAGGAGAAGCAGGCCCAGCGCGCCTTGAAGAAAAGGCGCAGACGACAGGAGGAGGAGCAACGGGAGGCCAATGGTCGGGCCTTCCGGGAGGATCAGCGGAAGCGGGACCAGCGGGAGAGGCTGGCGGCGTGGAATGCCGCGAAGGCGGCTGCACCGGCACCGCCTCCACCGTCGATGGAGTAGGGTAGCTAGGGTTAGGGTTTAGGGGCTAGCCCAGGGTTTAGGCGGGGCGCCTATTCCCTTCTATATTATTGTACTTTTTTTCTTTTTATTGTAATATTATCGATCCCCCTATCTAATATAAGTATTGTTATCCCAATATTATCTATCCCCTTGTTTTATTGTATTGTCATTTGTCAAAACACTCAAAACAACAATTGTATAAAACAAAAGACACAAAAACAAGTTCATATAATACTCGTGCAATATTTATATATTTACAAGTGTATAAAACAAAAGACACAAAAACAAGTTCATACAACACATGGTTCATTTTCAAATAAGTCATTTATATATTTACATAAGTTAAAGGAGCGCCAAGTTATGTTAGTTAAATGGATGTCCTTGGACTTCATTTATATATTTACTTTCGCAAAAAAAAAAGATTGCGACCTGAGCATGCAGATCCACACGTCCCTATTTAGATTGTAAGGTGAGTACCATTTTTTTTGCCCAATCAACATATAGTTACTATTGGGCCTGGATACGTCCATTTTGGCCTGGCTAAGTTCTATTTGGGCCTGGCCTTTTTCAATCCTCGTCAATTGTTTTGTTTTTCTTTTCAACCCCTCCCCCTCCCCTGCACACGGGCGCCCCCTGCACACTGATAAAAGGAACACTGACGAAACTGACGAAACTGAAGGAACACTAATTTCGAAAATAGAGCAGCTCAAAATTAGCCCGAATTTGTGTTGCATTTTATTCAAGTCAAAGACATAGACCATTACATCCATTACAAAGCATCACTCGAACACTGACTGCGCTGTCTAATGACTAACGATGAGGAGATAAACTAATCCGAGAGAAATTACACAAAAATAAAAAAACCGGCCATCAGATTGTCCTGCTTCTTCAATTCGATGATTTGCCTTAGCTGCTTGTCCATCTTCTTCAGCTCGGCCTTCACTTCCGCATCCACCGTAGTACCAGCGGAAATGGGGTTGCCACATCCCAATTGCTCCACCACGGACGGGTTTTCGAGCTTCCGGGATGCTACCTCCACCCCAATTCGCTCGATGTACTCATCAAGCCACTCAAAATGCCCACATTTTGGCAGTTCCTGAAATCGCAGAGATGATCCCTAAATCCCAAATTCGATGAAATGCATGAAATTTCGAAAGAAAAGCGAGAAATTGGCGCTCGGAACACTCAGATCTCACCTTTCCCGGCTCGGGCTTGCTCTCACAGTTCACAAATTCCCGGCCAATGTTACCGTTCTTGTCGGTGGATGTGACAATCTGCTTCAGGGGCGCGGTACGGGGGCAATCGGGGCACCTCCTCATCGGCACCGCACCATACCGAGGCCATGAGCGGTGTGAGGAAGCAGAGCTCGACATCCCTCGCCGGCGTTGCCGCACTTGCTCGCCGGAGAAGAAAACGGAAGGGGATGAGATGCTGGAACGGTGGCGGGAGTGCTCGGGTGCGGGGACGGATCGGGGCCAACGGCTCTCTTCGACCACAGGGTGGGTCCCACGATATGAGGTGGACATCAGGTGAGTTCCGCCATGACGTGGAGAGGCTGTGAGTCCTACTGTGCTCAGTTGATTCGAATTCGTTGACGGTCTCGTGGGGTTAAGTAGAAGTGTCGCACGGGAGCTATTTGTCGCTTCAGAAGTGTCGCATGCGAGCTATTGTTTGCAACGATGTCGCTTTCCTTCCAATTTCACGTAAAGACGTCGCATAGGAGCTATAAGCCCATTCTTGTCTAGGTTCACAGGAGCGCCTTTATTTTAAAAAAATTAAATACCATATTTTTGAAATCTCCAAAAAAAATCTAAAAAGAGCATACAAGTTCGTCAAAATGTATTTTCATATGTGACATACATAAAAAGGTCAAAAGTGAGTACTAAAACGGAGTTTTTTATTTTCTTTCTAGACCCACCGGTTTGTGATCTTTGTATAGCCTATAACATATTTTTAGCGAAATTTTATAGATACGTACATCATATCAGTATGTATGGGCACACAAAATATTAGTATCTTCTGAAACATCTATTAAGAGTTTCGAATTTTGTAGTCCTCCTCCGGTTCATATTACTTTATCTTGATTTGTATGTATCTAATTAAATATTTAGACTAGATGCATGTTTATCTAGATAAAGTTGAGAACATTAATATGGACGGAAGGAAGTAAAAAACGTCGTGTGTGTGCCGGTTCTAACTTCTAATACGACGCTGTCTACTACCATGTACGCCTTTCTACCTTCGAAAAAGAACTTGTGGTGAAAAAGTGCAAGGTAATAGTCCGGGCAGACGCGGGATATGATACCGTCCTCTGTTCAATAAAGCCAAACATGCCTCTCGTGCTAAACTCAGGCATGCAGCTACATTAGTGAGGACGACAATTTACTTGCAAATGCATGCGTGCTTAACACGTACGAAAAGCCAGAACTCAACAAGCTAGGTCTTTCAAAAAGATACAGTAATTTACTTGCAAAGCACGGGCATGCGTACGGCTGCTTGGTCCCGACAAACAATGACACATGAGCGATCACGGCCGGCCTGCGCTACCACCAGCAACCCTTCAACGCCAGCTAACGCTGCCGCTGAAATGGCAGCAGGCGACATAGCTTGCTGTCCGGTGCGGACGGCCGATACGATCGATCCATCGATCGATCCATATGGTTGGTTGCAACTAACCTACAGTATGTGGAAGTCTAGCACGTACGAAGAATCTTGTTGTGGCTAGCTAGGTAGGTGCCGCACCGATCCAGTTAAGCAGTACGGCATGTACGTACGAAGGAAGCAACGTACTGAGCGAGATATCACCATGCTGTCCATTAGGGTGGCAAGCGGCACCACCATAATGACCCGCAAAAAAAAATATAGACAAAAGGAGGTCCCAAAATCTAGCAAAATTAATAAAGGTTTAGTTAAAATGTTGTGTCGCAACCCGTCCCGCTTGACACCCTACTGTCCATGCATGTGATGGTGGATGGGCGATGCATGTGTGTTGCTCCTCAAGTGCGAGAATGCTAGGGGAAACGACCATACGAATCAAGGCAGGATACGCGCATCATGCTGCATGCATGGCACGCTAAGGGAGGAGAATCTGTTGCGATGGACATTTCGAATGATTGCCTATTTGCATGAGCCAATTGTTAAACTTGATGCTCCCATTTTGCACTATTCAGAATGAGTTCTAGTCCAAACGCTCACTGCTCACCATCTAGCTGGGAGGGAGTAGCTTTTTTTTAGGAAACAGCTAGGACTCCGTTCTACTGCGAGCTTTATTGGTCATATAATAGTTACATCGTCAATTAACAAAGATCCAACAAAAATCGGCGGTTCATCTATCCAAACAGATGGTAGTGATCAGGTCTCTCTCGCTAGACAATCTGCAACGACTAGCCTCTCTATTACAGAAACTAAATTCACATTTAGTGAAAGTAGAAGCTTGTACATAAATGTCTTCAAACACTGCCACCGCCGCCGTAGACGAGCAGCAGCCCGCTTGTAGAGTCTCCACCACCTGAAGGCAATCAGATAGCATAATTGATTGGATCATTTCAAACAGCGATAAAATTTCCTGTTTCATCCCAAATAACCGCACCAATTTGTCAACACCCGGATTTTTAATCCCAAATGCCTGTTATGCCATACATCGCAATCCCAGGATTACCATTTTTGCGAGACATAACAGAATTGAATACCACAGTACACAATCCATTACACACCATACATAAGGTCTTACACAAATAAAGATCTCATGATCCAGTTCTTAATACAACTCAAGCAGTGGAAATACGTAATAATAACGGTAGCGTAGGCGAAGCTCCATCTTCGGGGTCACAGGCAATGCTGACGATGGGAGATGATCCTAGTTGTCGTAACCTTCCTGGGGTCCATCATCCTGGTACTCCTCTTCATAGTCTGGCCACGGGAATAGCCAGGGACAAAGCCATGAGTACTCTTTAAGTACTCGCAAACTAGTACTAACAAGTGAAGGGGGTTTTTGTAGTAGGATACTGAGCTCTAAGGTTGTTTTACAAAAAGCCAGATTTACCTCTACTAAGTTCATAAGCAAGAGAAAGCTAGTCAAATTTTATAACACCTAAGTGGGAAATTGTATCTCATGCCACAACTATGTTGTGGTCAAGTCAAAGTCTCAAGTCATTTTGAAAACATCTGACGGGGGAATAGTATGGCCACTCCAACAGTCCATAACCGTGGACGCGGCTATTCGAATAGTTTGACACACTACAGAGATTGTACACTTTCACCACAACATTTGATACATCAATCAGGAACAAATCCTGAATTCACCATACTCAGTATGCGGATAATCAATCCTAACATTTCAATTACACGCCCTAGTAAGAGCACCTCTCCTGTGAGTTTGGCCTCCCAACCATGACCAACTGTCATCTTCGGTACTGCACAGGTGGACAATCTTCACAAGGTAGCCTCAGCTCAGATCTTGGTCGTGAGGGAACCAATACTAAGGTATATAAGTTTCCAGTCAAGCCCTACTCAATCTTCGGATATTGTGGTTATACGGTAAAATTGGAATGGTATCGCATCCAGACAACCATCAGTTTTATAAAGGGCTAAGGCTCATGCCTCAACATTTTCATCACCAAAATCATCTGGTGTTTGGAAACACATGTCAAAACATCTCAGTAGAATGATCCATCATTCTAAGGTTTTCATAACCATTTTCACCAAGTATTCCCATCTAAAGTTGATCAAGTTTTATGCTTAGCACTAGCATCTACAAGTGGGGTGAGTACTAATGAGGGGTGATAAACAAGTGGAGTTTCAACTAAGTACCACCTCATGTCTTAGGATGATATCAAGGTTTTCTAGCTTAGGCCAAATTTTATGCTCTTTATGCAACCTTCAAGTATGTTCCTAGAATCTACAAGTTACTTCAGTAAACTCTAGGTAAAAGCCTTGATAAAGAAATAAAGTAGAAAGCTTGCAAATGAAACTAGGAGGGGGTATCATCAAATATATCTAACCAAGCATGCTTAGTGCATTGCATAGGTCATCTATCTTTCATAATTGCAAGTGTTAGCTTGCCTTGTGCAGAGCAGTGGTTAAAGTTCTCCTCGGCTTCTTCCTCGTAGTATCCTCCTTCCTCCTCGTATCCTTGGTCGGTACTAACGTCTATGAATAAATACGAGGTACACAATCACCAAACAATACTTAACTACTTACAATCATCACACAAAGGGGTTCTATAGATGATCTAGCATCATCACTAACATTACAAGACTAGAGCATTTGACTTAATGATTTTAATTTTAGAAAAGTAATTTCTACTCATTGAAAAACTACTTATTTTATCATGGGAATGTGATTTAAAGTGGTGTCACAATTTAATAAGGTTTTCTTTTATTTTAATTAAAATAAGTGACTAGAAATGCCTATGTGGCATTCTTTTATTCTTGAACATTATTTCTGTAACTAAACCCATATATTTTTATATATTCTGAAAGGTATGGTTAAATGTGATTTTGGAGAGTTGGAATAAACTCAAAAGCTATTATGGTTTAAATTTGAAAAATGTTTGAATGCAGAAAAGCTTCTGCATTGTTATTTTTACCAAGGGTGATCTACAGATCCAAATGATTTAAATCCAACGTGTTTGGATTCAGCATTTCCAGTCCTTTCTAACAAAATTGGTTTCACTCAATTTGGTTCACTGAATCGAGCTGGGTTGATTTTTGAAACTAGGTACAGAACTGTGTTTGAATGAAAATGGAAAAATCCAAATTCAAACGAGTGGGCTGCGTGGGAACGATACTGGGCCGGCCTGCTAAGCACAGCGCTTACGCGGGCTGGTTAAGTTGTTGTCCCCACGCGACATTGAGATAGGGGGTGCGAAGCGGTATGGGGCAACGTGGTGCGTTGGATTAGAAGTAAGATCAACGGCTGAGGGTCGTCGTCGACGATGAACTAGTCACTGGCGAGCTCGAACCCTAGCGGCTCAGTGGGGGTCGTGGGAGGCTCACCGGGGCTCAAGCGAGGGTCAGCGATGCAGGCGAACGACGAAGTCGACGACGGCGAACCTCCTGGTACCGGCAGCTTCTCCTGGGGTGGACGAAATCGACGGCGCCCTTCTTCTCCAAAGGCGGCCTGCTCCGGCGCAATTCCGGCGATGCGCTGCTCGCCTTGCTCCGGGAACGGGGTGGAACGATCAGTGAGGAGAGGGGAGTGAGATGGTGTGAAGAGTTTGAGCGGGGGAGGCCTCTATTTATAGTCTCGACGACGAGACCGAACGGGATGGGCAGGCGACGGTGGCGACATGGCTACGGGCTGCTAGAGGCATGGTCGGCGGTGGCGATCGATCGGTGGTCTCCTGGCGATGCTCTATGGCTTTAATGCGCGTGTAGGGGTGGTGGCAAACGGTCTAGAACATGCGATGCTCTGCGCAGTAGAGGCGGCGTCTTCGACGGCGAGCGGTGGCTGTGAGGCATGGGGCGGCGAACGGGGATGTCTGGCGGTCTTCTGGGACAGTGGTGATCACGTATGCACGCGGCGAGGGTGGCGCGCGCTCTGTGGGCGTGTGTCAAGGGTGGCGCTCTGGCGCGCTCTCGGCATGCGCTCAGAGAAGCTTGGAATGGCTTGGGCATGTGATCCAGTGGCTGGCAGGGTTCGAGCGCTGGACAGGGGGTGGCGGTGGATGGTGGGCTGTGTCCTAGACATGTTGTTTAGGCTTGGTGCTTGCTCTGGCTAGCTAGCCATGGTCGGCTGGCAAGGGGGTGCTCGGGTTGGCATGGCATGGGGCAAAGGGTAGGGGCTAGGGTTTGTCCAAGCACTGGTTGGCACTGAGGGAGACAAGGGTGATCAATGGTGAACATTGCTTAGCCAAATTACTGCTCAAAACAGTGAAGTTTGGCCAGATTGATTTGTTGCCTCCAAGTGTTTGATGAAATGGCCGCAAGAACTCAAGTTTTGAATTTTGAAAAGATTTTTGGTGGGTGTGCTAGGCATGTGCTGGGGAGTCTGTGGATGCTTGGGTTTTGAAAGTTGAGCTTGTTTGAGTGGTTTTTGAAAAAGTGGGATCTTCCCATATGATAAAGATTCAATTTTGAACTGTCCTTTAAACTATGCATTCAAATGTTTTTGGATGATCACAAGGTAGGCCTTGGTACTTTGTTATGAGTACTATCAAGTGGTGTAAAGATCCAAACAAGTTTCTATTAAGTTTTGAAAGTTAGAGACAGCCAAAGTAGGCATGGGAGTTAAATTGGCCAAAATGACCATTCCCTTATTTTGTTTGTTTTGATTTATTTGTCTTTGGGAAAAGTGTGGGGATTGTTTAGATGATGTTTATTTCACCTAAGAATCCTTTTACAAGCAAAGAAACACATAAACAAGGCAATTCAAAAGAATCCAAATTGGAATGCATACACACATGCATGCTTTCATATTTTTATTTAGAAAAGTTTTTGTTAAACCTAATTTTCAAGATTAGAGTTTGATGATCCAAGTTTAGTATTTTTGGGATGTTACAAAACTTACCCCCTTAAACAAAATCTTGTCCCGAGATTTGAAAAAGGACGAAAAGATTACCTAGGATTTGAAGAGATCGGGAAACTCCGTCCTGATGTGATCTTCGCGCTCCCAGGTAGATTCCTCTTCTGTGTGGTTGCTCCACTGAATCTTGAGAAACTTGATGCTTCGGGTTCTGGTAGTTCTAAAGGCTTCTTCCAAAATACGGATGGGTAATTCGGGATAGGTCAGGTCATCGTTGATCTCTATGGTCCGGTGATCGATATTCTTGAACACTTTAGTCTTTTCTGGAACTTCGAGGCACATTGTGATGAGATATGGAACACATTGTGCACGGCTGACATCTCCTCGGGCAGTTCCAATTGATACGACACTTCTCCTCGATGGTTCAGAATCTTGAAGGGTCCGATATATCTGGGGGCTAACTTTCCTTTCAGCTAGAAACGCTGCATTCCTTTGCAATGGCGACACTTTCAGATACACAAAATCTCCTATGTTGAAGGCGAGGTCTCTACGTCTCTTGTCGGCGTAGCTCTTCTGTCTGGATTGGGCTGTCTTGAGGTGCTCACGAATCTTGTGAACCTTCTCTTCTGCTTCTCGTAGGATGTTAGGCCCGAAAATCTGACTCTCTCCTACTTCCGACCAGTTCAAAGGGGTGCGACACTTTCTTCCGTACATGAATTCAAATGGGGCCATTTGCAAACTAGCTTGATAACTATTGTTGTATGAAAATTCTGCAAACGGCAGACAGTCTTCCCACTTAGATCCATATTCTAACACACATGCTCGCAGCATGTCTTCGAGTATTTGATTTACTCGCTCCGTTTGTCCATCGGTCTGAGGGTGATATGCGGTGCTGAAATCTAGGCGGGTTCCTAAACCTTCTTGGACTTTCTTCCAGAATCTTGAGGTAAATTGAGTTCCTCGATCTGATACGATGTTCTTGGGGACTCCATGCAAACTAACGATTCTAGTGATGTATAACTCCGCTAGCTTTGAACTCTGATATGTGTTCTTGACAGGTAAGAAATGGGAGACTTTGGACAAAATGTCCACTATGACCCAGATAGAGTCATTTCCCCTACTAGAAGTAGGCAATCCGGTGATAAAGTCCATTCCAACAGAATCCCATTTCCATTCCGGAATCTGCAAGGGTTGCAACAATCCAGCGGGTCTTTGATGTCCTGCCTTGACTCGCTGACATATATCGCACTTGGCGATATAGCTTCCGATTTCTCTCTTCATCTTATGCCACCAAAATTGCTCTTTCAAGTCTTGATACATCTTCATTCCTCCGGGGTGGATAGAATAAAGAGTATCATGAGCTTCCTTCAGAATAACTTCTTTCAAATCAGAATCTGCTGGTACACAAAGGCGTCCTTTGTACCATAGAACTCCCTCTTCGTCTTCGGTGAATCCGGGTACCTTGCATGTACCGATACGACGCTTGATTTCGTTGATACTAGCATTTCCTTTCTGCGCCTCTTTGACCTGGCTGATCAAAGTGGGCTGAAGTTCTATGCTAGCCAAAAATCCTTCACTCACTAATTCTATTCGAAAATCTTCCATCTCCTTGTGCAAGCTTGGTTGCTCCTTCAAGATCATGGAGTTCAAGTGGCACGGCAATCTGCTAAGGACATCGGCTACTACGTTGGCTTTACCAGGGTGATAGTGAATGTCCAGATCGTAATCCTTGATTAGCTCAATCCATCTTCTCTGTCTCATATTCAGCTCCTTCTGAGTGAATATATACTTCAGGCTCTTGTGGTCCGAATAAATCTCACAACGATTTCCCATGAGGTAATGCCTCCATGTCTTCAGGGCTAGAACTACGGCTGCGAGTTCGAGGTCATGGGTTGGGTAATTTTGCTCATGTTGTTTCAATTGTCGAGATAGATAAGATATAACTTTGCCTTCTTGCATTAGCACACATCCGAGACCGATCTTGGATGCATCACAATACACGTCGAAGGGCTTCGTGATATCTGGCATGATTAGGATTGGGGCTGAAATCAATCTCCTCTTGAGTTCTTGAAAACTCGCTTCACATTTGTCCGTCCATTCAAACTTCTTGTCCTTCTTTAGCAATTGGGTCATGGGTCTAGCGATACTCGAGAATCCTTCTACGAATTTGCGGTAGTATCCCGCCAATCCGAGAAATGCACGAACTTGGGTTTGAGTGGTTGGGGCTTGCCAATCTTCGACATCTTTCACTTTTGCAGGGTCAACGGCAATTCCTCCAGCTGATACAATGTGACCGAGGAATCCTACCTCCTGTAACCAGAATTCACATTTGCTAAACTTGGCATACAACTGATGCTCTCTAAGGGTTCCAAGAATGGTCCTTAGGTGTAGCTCATGTTCTTCTTCCGATTTGGAATAAATAAGAATGTCATCAATGAAAACAACGACAAACTTATCCAGGAAGTCCATAAAAATATTATTCATGAGATTCATGAAATAAGCGGGGGCATTGGTTAATCCAAAAGACATAACGGTATATTCGTATAATCCATATCTGGTGGTAAAGGCAGTCTTTGGAATATTCTCTGCTCGAATTTTGAGTTGATGATAGCTAGTCCTAAGATCAATCTTAGAAAACACTTTGGCATCGGTCAACTGATCAAACAAATCTTCTATCTTGGGCAACGGGTACTTGTTTTTGATGGTGACATCATTCAACTTCCGATAATCCGTACACAAACGGTTACCTCCATCTTTCTTGTCCACAAACAAAGCAGGTGATCTCCATGGTAACGCACTTGGTTGAATCAATCCAATTTCCAGCATGGCATCCAGTTGCTTCTTCAGTTCTACTAGTTCAGATGGGTTCATACTATAGGGTCTCTGGGCTATGGGTCCAGTTCCGGGGATTAGTTCGATGATAAACTCGATATCCGATCTGGGGGCATACCGGGCAAAACAGAAATACATCGGGGTATTCGCAGACTATCCGGACTTGGTCAATGGTAGGTTGGGCTATACTCTTGTTGCACTTGAATTGACGAGGTAAGGTTTCAGATATATGCTCGACTGATATTCCGGCTGTACTGGTCATGGTTATGGCTTTCTTGGCACAGTCAATGAATCCTTTATGTTTGGACATCCAATCCATTCCTAGTACTACTTCCAAACCTTTAGTTCCGAGTACTATCAGATTAGCATAAAAATCTATACCATGGATTCGGATAGGGACTGCTTTGCAAATTTGCCTAGCTTTGGTGGTTGAACCGGAAATTTGAACGATCATAACATGCTTCAGTTTGGTTGGTTGAATTTTACTAGTGCATGCAAATTCTTCGGTGACAAATGAGTGTGATGCACCAGAATCAAACAACACTCGAGCAAGTACTAAATTAACAGAAAACAAACCCAGCACGACGTCTGGCGCTTCCTGAGCTTCTTCAGCATGCATGACAAAAAGACGGTCGTTGCAATTGAGTGAATTCCCTGGGGCAAATCTTCTTCCGGGTTGAACACGACGCTGCTGTTACGCTGGGGCATTGGCAATGGGGGTTGCGGCATTCTTCTTGTTGGGGCACTCGTTGGAGTAGTGACCCTTATTTCCACAGTCATAACAAGTTACCTGCGACTTGTCCTTTGCTGCAACAGGCACAGCATTGCTTCTAGTCCTCGGGGCAGTGTTGGTGTTGGCGGTAGCATTGTTGTTGAACTTGGGTGGGGCATGGTTGAAATTGCTAGAGTTGCCGGGGTTGTTGTGATTTCCTCCGGGCCTAGGGTTTCCACGGTTGGGATAAGCCGGACGGTTCATCGATGGTCTGTTGGTTCTCGGGGCAAATCCTGGAAATGGGTTAGGGTGATACTTTGGGGTCTGATGGGTTCCTGGCTGGTGCATCATGCGACGCTTGCGGTTCTCATTGGCTTGGTTGATCTTTCCTTCCATCTGGATAGCAGAGTCGACAAGGGCTTCAATATCAGCAAATGGGATATTGACTAACACAGTCTGCATCTAATCGTGCAGACCATTCAAGAATCTCTCCTTCTTGGCTTCGGTGTCGATCTCATCCGAGGCATACCTAGCTAATGACAAATATTTGTCCGGTATTCCACTACGGTCATCCTTCCTTGCTTCAGTTCTCTGAACTCATCTCTCATTCTCTTGATCAAACCTGGTGGCACATGGGTTCTGCTGAACTTGACCTTGAATTCCTCCCAGGTCATCATCTGTCCTCCGGTCATGGCACGAACATTGTTCCACCATGCTCTAGCATCTCCGGCTAGATAATGGGTGGCGAACAGAACTTTCTCGTTAGCTTCCACTCTGGCGACTTCTAGGTTATTTTCCATGGTTTGCAGCCAATCGTCGGCATCTAGGGGCTCTTCCGACTGAGTGAAAACAGGTGGGTTGGTGTTCTGGAAATTCTTGATCTTAGATCCATGGTTGTCCTGATTTCCGTGGCCTTGATTGTTGTGGGCTAGCTGGGCTATCTGTTGAAGGGTGGCTAAGTTGGCTTGACGTTCGGCTCTTTCAGCTTCGTGGTCAGAAACCAACATTTGCAGGATCTGCAACATCGGGTCCGGGAATTAACCACTTCCTCCGCGTGGCATCTGAAGATTGAGATAGAGCATGAGAAAAGAGGGGAATTTCTAAGGTTCTGGGACTTTGAAAAGTTTTTGAAGTTTGACTCAGATTTTCTAGCAACTTGTTTTTCATTCATTCATTCACACGATACAACACACACCACAACAAAGGTAAATAGATGGTTTTAGGAACCATTCTGGAAACTACGATACAGTGGAACCGAATACTACTTACTACGCTAGTGCTCAAGTGCTACTACTCCTCGGAGTCGGTGTAGTCGTCATCCTCATCATCATCGTCATCATTGATGAAGGCGAAATCATCCTCATCGGTGAAGAAGTCCATAGCCTGATCCTCCAGAAAATCATCATCATCGCTGAAATAGGAGTAAGGGTCTCCACGAAGATCCTCTCCGGCATTATCCCTTTCCTCCAACTGCATGTCTCTCTCGTGGATGGTCTCCTCCAAAGCCGAGATGCGGTGACGAAGACGAGCAATGATGCGCTCCTTCTTGTCAAGCTGACGGCGGCGAGACTTGCGATCCTTTGCTAGCATGGCGATGGTCTGATCCTTCGTTTTGATGATGGCGGACTTGTGGTTGGAGTAGTCACGGCAATTGTCCAATTCCTGCTGACGATCGTACATCATGAAGCTAAGGTGGTCCAATTGAGTCTTCAGCTCGGGGTGGTATGGGGCTTCCAGTGGTTGTCCATTAGCATCACGCCTTGGGCAAAACTCAAAGCAGGTTCCCTTGATCTGGTTGATACTCTGCCCACACAGACGGGCAAGAGCTTCCTGCATGGCCCTGGCAGGTCCATTGAGCCAGTTGTTCTCTCTTATGGTAAACTGAATTCCCTCAGCAGTGGGAGGTTCAATCTTTCCTCGGAGACTTGCAACAATTAGACACTTCAGATCTTATCCTCCTTGATCATTGAGATGAGCTCCAAAGAACTCGGGGTGCGTACGCTCCAGAAGTTCTGAAAGCTGGTCCAAATCCCTCTCAAAGATAAGGTCTCGTCCATTCCCCAACTGATAAAACTTGTTGTACTTCACGTCCATCTATAAGAATATAGGATGAGTAAGTTAGTAGAGTGATCAAGTGTGTCAAGTTTTATGTATTTTACAAGAGTTTTTGAGGGACATGAATTTTCATGAAAGAATCAAAGTGATAAGAATGGGAATAAGTTTTTGTAAATATTTGCTTTCTTTGGTTTTGAAACTAAGTTTTTGATTCAAACGTCCAGTCTAACTAGGGTCTCCTATGGTCAGGATGGCTCTGATACCAACTTGTCAACACCCGGATTTTTAATCCCAGATGCCTGTTATGCCATACATCGCAATCCTAGGATAACCATTTTTGCGAGACATAACAGAATTGGGTACCACAGTAAATCATTCATTACACACCATACATAAGGTCTTACACAAATAAGGATCTCATGATCCATTTCTTAATACAACTCAAGCAGCGGAAATACGTAATAATAACGGTAGCGTAGGCGAAGCTCCATCTTCGGGGTCACAGGCAATGCTGACGATGGGAGATGACCCTAGTTGTCGTAACCTTCCTGGGGTCCATCATCCTGGTACTCCTCTTCATAGTCTGGCCACGGGAATAGCCAGGGACAAAGCCATGAATACTCTTTAAGTACTCGCAAACTAATACTAACAAGTGAAGGGGGTTTTTGTAGTAGGATACTGAGCTCTAAGGTTGTTTTGCAAAAAGCCAGATTTACCTCTACTAAGTTCAGAAGCAAGAGAAAGCTAGTCAAATTTTATAACACCTAAGTGGGAAATTGTATCTCATGCCACAACTCTGTTGTGGTCAAGTCAAAGTCTCAAGTCATTTTGAAAACATCTGAAGGGGGAACAGTATGGTCACTCCAACTGTCCATAACCACGGACGCGGCTATTCGAATAGTTTGACACTCTGCAGAGATTGTACACTTTCACCACAACATACGATACATCTGTCAGGAACAAATCCTGAATTCACCATGATCAGTATGCGGATAATCAATCCTAACCTTTCAATTACATGCCCTAGTATGATCACCTCTCCTGTGAGTTTGGACTCCCAACCATGACCAACTGTCATCTTGGGTACTGCACAGGTGGACAATCTTCACAAGGTAGCTTCAGCTCAGACCTTGGCCGTGAGGGAACCAATACTAAGGTATATAAGTTTCCAGTCAAGCCCTACCCAATCTTTGGGTATTATGGTTGTACGGTAAAATTGGAATGGTATCGCATCCAGACAACCATCGGTTTTATAAAGGGCTAAGGCTCATGCCTCAACATTTTCATCACCAAAATCATCTGGTGTTTGGAAACACATGTCAAAACATCTCAGTAGAATGATCCATCAGTCTAAGGTTTTCATAACCATTTTCACCAAGTATTCCCATCTAAAGTTGATCAAGTTTTATGCTTAGCACTAGCATCTACAAGTGGGGTGAGTACTAATGAGGGGTGATAAACAAGTGGAGTTTCAACTAAGTACCACCTCATGTCTTAGGATGATATCAAGGTTTTCTAGCTTAGGAAAATTTTATGCTCTTTATGCAACCTTCAAGTATCTTCCTAGAATCTACAAGTTACTTCAGTAAACTCTAGGTAAAAGCCTTGATAAAGAATTAAGTAGAAAGCTTGCAAATGAAACTAGGAGGGGGTATCATCAAATATATCTAACCAAGCATGCTTAGTGCATTGCATAGGTCATCTATCTTTCATAATTGCAAGTGTTAGCTTGCCTTGTGCAGAGCAGTGGTTGAAGTTCTCCTCGGCTTCTTCCTCGTAGTATCCTCCTTCCTCCTCGTATCCTTGGTCGGTACTAGCGTCTATGAATAAATACGAGGTACACAATCACCAAACAATACTTAACTACTTCAATCATCACACAAAGGGGTTCTATAGATGATCTAGCATCATCACTAACATTACAAGACTAGAGCATTTGACTTAACGATTTTACTTTTAGAAAAGTAATTTCTACTCATTGAAAAACTAATTAAGATTTAATATTCTCCAAACCAAACATGGGATCATGTTGACACATGTCATCACCACATATTTTAGTCCATGGGAATGTGATTTAAAGTGGTGTCACAATTTAATAAGGTTTTACCCTTTTATTTTAATTAAAATAAGTGACTAGAAATGCCTATGTGGCATTATTTTATTACTTGAACATTATTTCTATAAGTAAACCCATATATTTTTATATATTCTGAAAGGTATGGTTAAATGTGATTTTTGAGAGTTGGAATCAACTCAAAAGCTATTATGGTTTAAATTTGAAAAATGTTTGAATGCGGAAAAGCTTCTGCCTTGTTATTTTTACCAAGGGTGATCTACAGATCTAAATGATTTAAATCCAACAGGCTTGGATTCAGCATTTCAAGACCTTTCTAACAAAATTGGTTTCACTCAATTTGCTTCACTGAATCGAGCTAGGTTGATTTTTGAAACTAGGTAAAGAACTGTGTTTGAATGAAAATGGAAAAATCCAAATTCAAATGAGTGGGCTACGCGGGAAACGATACTGGGCCGGCCTGCTAAGCACAGCGCTTACGCGGGCTGGTTAAGTTGTTGTCCCCACGCGTCAGTGAGACAGGGGGTGCGAAGCGGTACGGGGCAACGTGGTGCATTGGATTATAATTAAGATCAACGGCTGAGGGTCGTCGTCGATGATGAACTAGTCACCAGCGAGCTCGAACCCTAGCGGCTCAGGTGGTGGTCGTGGGAAGCTCACCGGGGCTCAGGCGAGCGTCGGCGATGCGGGCGAACGACAAAGTCGACGACGGCGAACCTCCTGGTATCGGCACCTTCTCCTGGGGTGGACGAAATCGACGGCGCCCTTCTTCTCCAGAGGCGGCCTGCTCCGGCGCAATTCCGGCGATGCGCTGCTCGCCTTGCTTCGGGAACGGGGTGGAACGATCAGTGTGGAGAGGGAAGTGAGATGATGTGAAGAGTTTGAGCGGGGGAGGCCTCTATTTATAGTCTCGACGACGAGACCGAACGGGATGGGCAGGCAACGGTGGCGACATGGCTACGGGCTGCTAGAGGCATGGCCGACGGTGGCGATCGATCGGTGGTCTCCTGGCGATGCTCTATGGCTTTAATGCGCGTGTAGGGGCGGTGCCAAACGGTCTGGAACATGCGATGCTCTACACAGCAGAGGCGGCGTCTTCGACGGCGAGCGGTGGCTGTGAGGCATGGGGCGGCGAACGGGGATGTCTGGCGGTCTTCTGGGACAGTGGTGATCACGTATGCACGCGGCGAGGGAGGCGCGCGCTCTGTGGGCGTGTGTCAAGGGTGGCGCTCTGGCGCGCTCTCGGCATGCGCTCAGAGAAGCTTGGCATGGCCTGGTCGTGTGGTCCAGTGGCTGGCAGGGTTCGAGCGCTGGACAGGGGGTGGCGGTGGACGGTGGGCTGTGTCCTAGACATGTTGTTTAGGCTTGGTGCTTGCTCTGGCTAGCTAGCCATGGTCGGCTGGCAAGGGGGTGCTCGGGTTGGCATGGCATGGGGCAAAGGGTAGGGGCTAGGGTTTGTCCAAGCACTGGTTGGCACTGAGGGAGACAAGGGTGATCAATGGTGAACATTGCTTAGCCAAATTACTGCTCAAAACAGTGAAGTTTGGCCAGATTGATTTGTTGCCTCCAAGTGTTTGATGAAATGGCCGCAAGAACTCAAGTTTTGAATTTTGAAAAGATTTTTGGTGGGTGTGCTAGGCATGTGCTGGTGAGTCTGTGGATGCTTGGGTTTTGAAAGTTGAGCTTGTTTGAGTGGTTTTTGAAAAAGTCGGATCTTCCCATATGGTAAAGATTCAATTTTGAACTATCCTTTAAACTATGCATTCAAATGTTTTTGGATGATCGCAAGGTGGGCCTTGGTACTTTGTTATGAGTACTATCAAGGGGTGTAAAGATCCAAACAAGTTTCTGTTAAGTTTTGAAAGTTAGAGACAACCAAAGTAGGCATGGGAGTTAAATTGGCCAAAATGACCATTCCCTTATTTTTTTTGTTTTGATTTATTTGTCTTTGGGAAAAGTGTGGGGATTGTTTAGATGATGTTTATTTCACCTAAGAATCCTTTTACAAGCAAAGAAACACATAAACAAGGCAATTCAAAAGAATCCAAATTGGAATGCATACACACATGCATGCTTTCATATTTTTATTTAGAAAAGTTTTTGTTAACCCTAATTTTGAAGATTAGAGTTTGATGATCCAAGTTTAGTATTTTTGGGATGTTACACAATTCCTCCATCAAGAGTATCTGGTCTAAATCTTGCATCAACATTTACTAGCACATAAGATTCCTTTGGTTTAGTACAGGTGCTTTTCCTTTTGGTAGCATTTTTCCTGAGCACATGGCTATTATTCTTTGTAATTACCTGTATAGACATAGCAGCTATCATGGGAGGAGGAACACGTTCATCATGGACACCTTGTCTTCTCATCCACCAGATATACCACGCTGCTGTGAAAATTAATTCTCTTGTATCCCCCTGATGTTTGGTGATGGTGCTTGAAAGCTTAGTTGGGAGACCCCAAGAGGAAGGTATGATGAGCACAGAAGCAAGCTTTCCATCAGTAAGAAACCGAGGTTATCGAACCAGTAGGAGGAAGGAAACGACTCAAAGGTGTTGCTAGCAACTTGGAAACCCGCACAACACAAACTCAAGACTTTGCCCCAATGAACAGTGAGGTTGTCAATCTCACCGATTTGCTGAAAACAAAGGATTAACTATATGGTGTGGAAGGTAATAGTGGTTTTTAGAAAGTAAACAATAACAGTGAAATATGTATCAATGGTAAAGATTGGACCGGGGTCCATAGTTCACTAGAGGTGTTCTCCTTAAGATAAACAAACATGGCATGCTGGGTAAACAAATTACAGCGGGGCAATTGACAGGACTGAGCAAGGCATAACAATGCAATACTAGACATTCATGATCCTATGAGATTCGATTGGGCAATACAACAAGATACATAGACCGCCATCTAACTACATCTATGACTAGTAATCCATCTTCAGGTTATCATCCGAACCCCCTACTGTATTAAGTTGCAAGCAACGGATAACTGGTTTAAGCAAAGTGTGTAAGGTAAACAATCCAATTGTTCCATGAATAAGAGACCGTTGTTTTCTCCCTAGTGGAAATAACACGTCTACCACCTTAGAGATTTCTGTCACTTCCCTTAGATTAAATAGAGGCATGAACCCACTATCTAGCATAAATACCCCCTCTTGGAATCACTAGAATCTACATGGCCAAGATAGCTACAAGAAACGGAGAGCATGCAAGATCACAAACAACACAGACATGATAGAATCAATAAGAAAAAACCATTAATCAATCTGACATAGTAATCTAAATATCCATCGGATCCCCGCAAACACAACATGCATGATTACAAATAGATGGTCTTGATCATGAACGGAGCTCACAAGATCTAAACATGGTAGCACAAAGGAGGAGATACAACCATCTAGCTACTACATGGACCCGTAGTCCAAGGTGGAACTACTCACACTTCATACCGGAGGCTGGCATGAAGAAGAAGAAGGCCTCCGGGATGATCTCCCCTCCAGCAGGGTGCTGGGAAGAGCTTCAGATCCCCCTGATCTAGGGACGATGGTGGCGGTGGCTACATACGGTTTAATGGAATATTGATCGGGTCCTTAGGGTTTCTGTATCGGGGGGTCTTTATAGGCGAAGAGGCGAGGAAGGGGCAGCCAGGGCGGTTGCATGATGGCACTGCGTCAACATGCAGTGCTTCGTCGGGAAACCCCAAGAGCAAGGTGTGATGCAGCACAACAGCAAGTTTTCCCTCAGTAAGAACCCAAGGTTATCGAACCAGTAGGAGCAAGGAAACGTCACACAGGTGTTGCAAGCAACGTGGAAACCTGCACAACATAATCTCAAGACTTTGCCCCAACGAATCAGTAAGGTTGTCAAGCTCACCGGTTTGCTCTAACAAAGGATTAAACGTATGGTGTGGAAGGTGATGATGGTTTGCAGCAAGTAAACAAGTAGCAGTGGAAGATGTATCAATGGTAAAGATTGGACCGGGGTCCATAGTTCACTAGAGGTTCTCTCCTTAGATAAACAACATGGCATGAACGGTAAACAAATTACAGCAGGCAATTGACAGGAACTTAGCAAGGCATAACAATGCAATACCAGAAAAAAAGATCCTATGAGATTCGATTGGGCAATACAACAATATACATAGACCGCCATCCAACTGCATCTATGACTAGAAGTCCAACTTCAGGTTATTATCCGAACCCCCTCCAGTATTAAGTTGCAAGCAACAGACAACTGCTTTAAGCAAAGCGTGTAAGGTAAACAATCCACTTGTTCTATGAACAAGAGACCGTTGTTTTCTCCTAGTGGCAACAGCACATCTACAACCGAAGAGATTTCTGTCACTTCCCTTGGAAACTAGAGGCATGAACCCACTATCGAGCATAAATACCCCCTCTTGGAGTCACTAGCAACTACTTGGCCAAGATAGCTACTAACAACAGAGAGCATGCAAGATCACAAACAACACAGACATGATAGTATCAAATAGACAAAACCATTAATCAATCTGACATAGTAACCTCAATATCCATCGGATCCCCGCAAACATAACATGCATGATTACAAATAGATTAGATCTTGATCATGAACGGAGCTCACAAGATCTATACATGAAAGTGTTGGAATTATGCCCTAGAGGTAATAATAAATATGTTATTATTATAATTCTTGTTCATGATAAAGTTTATATTCCATGCTAGAATTGTATTAAGCGGAAACTTTGATACTTGTGTGGTTTATGAACAACGCCGTGTCCCTAGTACGCCTCTATGGACTAGCTCATTGATTAATGATGGTTAAGGTTTCCTAACCATAGACATGAGTTGTCGATTAATAATGAGATCATATCATTGGGAGAATGATATGATGGATGACAAATCAAGCAGAGCAATTAGATCGTGTCATCGTGTTCATCTTTGCGAAGCTTTTCTTATGTCAAATATTGTATTCCTTAGACCATGAGATAATGCAAGTCCCTGGTATCGGAAGAAAGCTTTGAGGTCATCACACATTATCCTATGAGAGGGTGATCATAAAGGTGTCTCTCAGGTAATCGGAAAGTACTTGTTGGGTTGTATGTATCGAGATGGGATTTGTCCCTCCCAAGTCGGAGAGATATACTTCGGGCCCACTCGGTAATCGATATCAACACCGCTTGCAAGCACGTGTTTAAGGAGTTAATCACAAAGTGATATCGGATTACGGAACGAGTAAAGTACTTGCTATGAACAAGATTGAACTAGGTATGCCGATACCGACGATCGAATCTCGGGCAAGTAAAATATCGCGTGACGAAGGGAATATATATATGGGATTAATTGAATCCTGGCATCGTGGTTCATCTGATATGATCATCGATGAGTATTTGGAAGTCAATATGGGTTTCCAGACCCCGCTGTTGATTATTGATAGAAGATCATGTCTGCATATTCTCGAACCCGTAGGGTCACACACTTAACGTGTCTCGACGCTAGGATAGAATGGATAATTGGTTTATGAGTTTTTGTTCGGAGTCTCGGATGAGATCCAGGACATCACGAGAGGTTCTGGAATGGTCCGGAGAATAAGATTCATATAAGGGAAAGCAGTTTTGGATTTCGGAATTGTTTCGAATTGTTCTGTATTGTACCGGAAGCTTCTAGAACCTTCCGGAGTGGGACCAATGTGGCCCCACTTGTCGGGAGGGGGCGTGGGCCTACGAGGGAGTTCCCTGGCTGCATTGGGCCAGGGGCACAAGGTCCCATAGGCACAACCGGCCAAACCCTAGGGGAAACCCTAGGGAAACCTTCTAGAAGGAGGGGGAAAACTTGCCCCCCACTCCAACCCTTGGGGCCGCCGCCCTAGGGCTTGGAGGAGGGGCCAAGGGGGCCAGCCAGCCCCCTATATATAGAGGGCAGGGGCGCATCCCTCCACCACCCCTCCTTGAACCCTATCCGCCTACCTGCTCCCCTCCAGATCTCTCTCTCTCTCTCTCCCGACTGCGCGTAGGCGAAGCCCTGCCGCAGAAACTCTCCACCTTTGCACCACGCCGTCGTGTTGTAGATCCAATCTATCTCTCCACCCCACTTACTGGACCGAGGAAGGAGGAGACTTTGAGGTGTCGTATGTCTGCATCTCTCGGAGGCATCGCCACTTGCGGTGTTGGATCGGATCGGATCGCGAGGAGGAGAAGCTAGTACGACTACATCAACCATGTTCCGCCGAACGTTCCGCTGTGCGAATCTTCAAGGGTATGAAGATCTCATCTATCCCCCCCTCATTGTGTGCATCTCCTAGATTAGATCTTGGCTTTCCCGTTCGCATCCGTAGAAATTTTTTGATTTACTATGCTGTGAAACCCTTCAGTGGTATCAGAGCTAGATCTATGCGTAGATGTGTTTCACGAGTAGAACGCAACATGCTTGTTGCAGGCGTTGATGTTTTCTGTTGCAAGCCTCTTGTTTGTGTACTTCTTATGACGCGGGATAGTGAGATCGAAGCGGTCCAGGCCAACTTTACGCGACCTCGTTCGTGAGACCGGCTCCGCACTTGACGTGTGGCTTGTTCCACACATGCGGCTGGTGGATGCCAGTTTCTCTCACTATAGTTGTCATGGGATTTACACCGTATGTTGGCAACCATAATATCACCATTGTGGCTTTCCGTAGGTAAGAATCGTTCTTAGCTTGTTACTCCCATAAGCCACGTAAAACATGCAACAACAAAGTAGAGGCGTCTAACTTGTTTTTGCAGGGAGTGTTTCTGTGATATGGTATGGCCCAAGATGTGATGTGTATGTTGTATGCAATGATCATGTTTTGTAATGTTTCACGACTTGCATGTCGTTGAGTACACAACCGGCAGGAGCCATATGGTTGTCTTTATAATTGTGTATGACCTGTGTGTCAACTTCTTATACACCATGTAATAGCTTTACTTTATCGCTAAGTAGTTAGCAATAGTTATAGTTGCTATTCGTAGTGGAGGCAATCATGGTGGAGTGATGGAGATCATGCTGGCACGCACAAGATGGAGATCATTGCGCGGAGATTGGCTATACCATGTCACATAAAATTATATGCATGTGATGTTTATCCTTTTATGTATCTTATTATGCTTAGATCGCGATGGTAGCATTATAAGATGATTCCTCACTTAAAGATCAAGATAAAAATGTGTTCTCCCCATGTATGCACCGTTGCAAAAGTTCGTCGTGTTCGAGCATCACGTGATGATCGGGTGCTATAAACTCTACGTTCACATACAACGGGTGCAAGCCAGTTTTGCACACGCGGAAATACTTGGGTTTGACTTGACGAGCCTAGCATGTACAGACATGGCCTCGGAACACACAAACTGAAAGGTTCAGCATGAGTCATATGAATGATATGATCGACACTTTGTTGTCCACCATTGAAACCACATCTCTTCTCGTGAAGATCGGATTAGGTGTGGTGAATTTGGATCATGTTCACTAAACAACTTGAGGGATGTTGAATTTAGTGGGAGTTCATCTAGTAATTTGATTAAGTTGAACTAGTTATCATGAACATAGTCTAAATTGTACTTGCAAATTTTGTAGATCAAATGGCTAAGTCCAACTTCAACTTCAACGTTTTTGCTGAGAAAGAAAAGCTTAAGAACAATGGGTCTAACTTCACCAACTGGTTCCGCAATCTGAGAATCATTCTCTCTGGCGGACAAAAGGACTATGTCCTTGAGAAAGCGCTAGGTGACGCCCCTGCTGTAGATGCGCCGGCTAATGAGAAAGATGTCTATCAGTCGCGCAAGGATGATTATGGTGTGATTAAGAGCACCATGTTGTTTGGTATGGAATCGGACCTTCAAAATCGTTTTGAGGAGTTCCCCGGGCCCTTTGAGATTCTTGAGGAACTGAAAACTATGTTTCAGACTCAGTCCCGTTCTGAGAGATATGAGATCTCTGAGAAATTCTTTAACTGCAAGATGGAGGAAGGGAGTTCCGTTAGTGAGCACGCCATTAAGATGTCGGGCTACACTCAACGCCTTGAGCAACTGGACTGCAAGATTCCAGTGGAGATCAAGATTAACAGAGTTCTGCAATCACTCCCTCCTAGCTACAAAGGTTTTGTAGTTACTCATAATCAGATTGGTTCCACTGATACGATCACTGAGCTCTTCGCTAAGCTGAAAGCTGCAGAGGTGGACATCAAGAAAGATAATCATGTGTTGATGGTCAACAAGCCCCCCAGCTTTAAGAAAGGTAAGGGTGCAAAGAAGCCCTTCAAGAAGGGCAGCGGCAAGCGCGTTGCCCCTGCAGAGAAGAAGCTCAAGTCTGGACCTAAGTCGGACACTGAGTGCTTCTATTGCAAGGACAAGGGTCACTGGAAGCGCAACTGTCCGAAGTACTTAGCGGACAAGAAGGCTGGCACCATCAAAGGTATATTTGATATACATGTTATTGATGTTTTCCTTACTAGCCCTCTTTGTAGTGCCTGGGTATTTGATACTGGTTCAGTTGCTAATATTTGTAACTCGAAACAGGAGCTACGGAAAAGACGGTGGCTAGCGAGGGATGAGGTGACGATGCGTGTTGGCAATTGATCAAGAGTTGATGTGATGGCCGTCGGCACGCTCTCCTTAGTTTTACCTTCGGGATTAGTTGTAAACCTCAATAAATGTTATTATGTGCCTGCGTTGAGCATGAACATCATATCTGGATCGTGTTTATTGCAAGACGGTTATTCATTTAAATCGGAGAATAATGGTTGTTCTATTTATATGAGTAACATCTTTTATGGTCATGCACCTGCTATGAATGGTTTATTTCTTCTGAATCTCGAAAGCAATGAAACACACATCCATAACATTGAGGCTAAGAGATGCAAAGTAGATAGTGATAATTCTACTTATTTGTGGCACTGTCGTCTAGGTCATATTGGTGTAAAACGTATGAAGAAACTCCATTCGGATGGACTTTTGGAGTCTCTTGATTTTGAATCATTTGACACGTGCGAACCATGCCTCATGGGCAAGATGATCAAAACCCCGTTCTCCGGAATAATGGAGCGAGCAACGGACTTGTTGGAAATCATACATACCGATGTATGCGGACCAATGAGTGTTTCGACACGCGGTGGTTATCGCTATTTTCTCACTTTTACTGATGACTTAAGTATATATGGGTATATCTATTTAATGAAACATAAATCTGAAACATTTGAAAAGTTCAAAGAATTTCAGAACGAAGTGGAAAACCATCGTGACAGGAAAATTAAATTTCTACGATCCGATCGTGGAGGTGAGTATTTGAGTTATGATTTTCTCACGCATCTTAAAGCAAGCGGAATCGTTTCGCAACTCACGCCACCCGGAACACCACGGCGCAATGGTGTGTCTGAACGCCGGAATCGAACTCTATTAGATATGGTGCGATCAATGATGTCTCTTACAGATTTACCGTTATCATTTTGGGGGTTATGCATTAGAAACCGCTGCATTCACTTTAAATAGGGCACCATCTAAATATGTTGAGACGACACCGTATGAACTGTGGTTTGGTGCTAAACCTAAGTTGTCGTTTCTTAAAGTTTGGGGATGCGAAGCTTACGTCAAGAAGTTGATGCCGGACAAGCTCGAACCCAAAGCGGAGAAATGCGTCATCATAGGATACCCTAAGGAAACTATTGGGTATACCTTCTATCACAGATCCGAAGGCAAAGTGTTTGTCGCAAAGAACGGATCCTTTCTTGAGAAGGAGTTTCTCTCGAAAGAAGTGAGTGGGAGGAAAGTAGAGCTAGACGAGGTTATTGAACCTTCTCTTGAGTTGGAGAGTAGCGCAGCACCTGAAATTGTTCCAAAGGTTGCCGCGCACCAACAATAGAGGAAGCTAATGACAAGGATCATGAAGCTTCGGACGATGCTACTACTGAACGTCGCAGGTCGACAAGGTCGCGTGCCCCTCCTGAGTGGTACGGCAACCCTATCTTAATTGTCTTGTTAGTAGACAACAGTGAACCTGCGAACTATGAGGAAGCAATGATGAGCCCAGACTCTGAGAAATGGCTAGAGGCCATGAAATCCGAATTGGGATCCATGAGCGAAAACCAAGTATGGACTTTGGTGGACCCTCCTAGCGACCGAAAGGTCGTTGAGTGCAAATGGATTTTCAAGAAGAAAACGGACGCGGATGGTAATGTTACTGTCTATAAAGCACGGCTTGTCGCGAAAGGTTTTCGACAAGTTCAAGGTGTTGACTACGATGAGACTTTCTCTCCCATAGCGATGTTTAAGTCCATTCGGATTTTATTAGCAATTGCTGCGTTTCATGATTATGAAATATGGCATATGGATGTCAAGACTGCGTTCCTCAACGGCAACATTGATGAAGAGTTGTATATGATGCAACCCGAAGGTTTTGTCAATCCTAAGGATGCTGATAAGGTGTGCAAACTTCAGCATTCCATTTATGGACTGAAGCAAGCATCTCGGAGTTGGAACCTTCGTTTTGATCAAGTGATCAAGAGCTTTGGATTTGTTCCAAATTTCTATGAAGCTTGTATCTACAAGAAAGTGAGTGGGAGCTCAGTGACATTTTTGGTACTATATGTGGATGACATATTGATTATCGGAAATGACATTGACATGCTTAACGATGTGAAGAGTTATTTGAACAAATGCTTTTCAATGAAAGACCTAGGGGAAGCTGCTTATATATTGGGCATCAAAATCTATAGAGATAGACAAAGACGCCTGATAGCTTTAAGCTAAAGTACATACCTAGACAAAGTTCTAAAAAGGTTCAGAATGGATAAGGCAAAGAAAGGTTCAGTGCCTATGTTTTCAGGTAAGATATTGAGCAGGGCTCAGTGTCCATCTACGGTAAATGATAGAGAAGCTATGAGCAAAGTGCCTTATGCCTCGGCCATAGGATCTATCATGTATGCCATGCTATGTACTAGACCGGATGTGTCCAATGATCTTAGTTTGACGAGCAGATACCAAAGTGATCCAGGAGTTGAACACTGGACAGCCGTGAAGAACATCCTAAAGTATTTAAATAGAACTAAAGAAATGTTCTTAGTCTATGGAGGTGATGAACAGCTCGTCGTAAAAGGTTATGTCGATTCTAGTTTCGACACCGACAAGGATGATTCTAAATCTTAGACAGGATACGTTTATATTTTGAATGGAGGAGCTGTGAGCTGGAGAAGCTGCAAGCAAAGCGTGATCGCGGGATCTACAGTAGAAGAGGAATACATGGCTGCTGCAGAAGCGTCAAGTGAAGGAGTTTGGATCAGGAACTTCATCAGTGAGCTTGGTGTGGTTCCAAGTGCCTTGGACCCACTGGAGATATTGTGTGACAACACTGGCGCCATAGCACTGGCTAAGGAACCAAGATATCATCCAAATACCAAGCATATCAACCGCAAGTTTCATATAATTCGAGATTATATAACAGATGGAGATCTGAAGATTAGCAAAGTACATACGGATATGAATGTCGCAGATCCGTTGACTAAACCTCTTCCACGAGCAAAACATGATCAGCACCTTAGTGCCATGGGTGTTAGATTGTTGCCAGATGTAAACTAGATTACTGACTCTAGTGCAAGTGGGAGACTGTTGGAATTATGCCCTAGAGGCAATAATAAAGATGTTATTATTATAATTCTTGTTCATGATAAAGTTTATATTCCATGCTAGAATTGTATTAAGCGGAAACTTTGATACTTGTGTGGTTTATGAACAACATCGTGTCCCTAGTACGCCTCTATGGACTAGCTCATTGATTAATGATGGTTAAGGTTTCCTAACCATAGACATGAGTTGTCGATTAATAATGAGATCATATCATTGGGAGAATGATATGATGGACAGACCCAAATCAAGCAGAGCAATTAGATCGTGTCATCGTGTTTATCTTTGCGAAGCTTTTCTTATGTCAAATATTGTATTCCTTAGACCATGAGATAATGCAACTCCCTGGTATCGGAAGAAAGCTTTGAGGTCATCAAACGTCATCCTATGAGAGGGTGATCATAAAGGTGTCTCTTAGGTAATCGGAAAGTACTTGTTGGGTTGTATGTATCGAGATGGGATTTGTCCCTCCCAAGTCAGAGAGATATACTTCGGGCCCACTCGGTAATCGATATCAACACCGCTTGCAAGCACGTGGTTAAGGAGTTAATCACAAAGTGATGTCAGATTACGGAACGAGTAAAGTACTTGCTATGAACAAGATTGAACTAGGTATGCCGATACCGACGATCGAATCTCGGGCAAGTAAAATATCGCGTGACGAAGGGAATATATATATATGGGATTAATTGAATCCTGGCATCGTGGTTCATCTGATATGATCATCGATGAGTATTTGGGAGTCAATATGGGTTTCCAGACCCCGCTGTTGATTATTGATAGAAGATCATGTCTGCATATTCTCGAACCCGTAGGGTCACACACTTAACGTGTCTCGACGCTAGGATAGAATGGACAATTGGTTTATGAGTTTTTTTTCGGAGTCTCGGATCAGATCCAGGACATCACGAGAGGTTCTGGAATGGTCCGGAGAATATGATTCATATAAGGGAAAGCAGTTTTGGATTTCGAAATTGTTTTGGATTGTTCTGTATTGTACCGGAAGCTTCTAGAACCTTCCGGAGTGGGACCAACGTGGCCCCACTTGTCGGGAGGGGGCATGGGCCTACGAGGGAGTGCCCTGGCCGCATTGGGCCAGGGGCACAAGGCCCCATAGGCCCAGCCGGCCAAACCCTAGGGGAAACCCTAGGGAAACCTTCTAGAAGGAGGGGGGAAACTTGCCCCCCACTCCAACCCTTGCGGCCACCGCCCTAGGGCTTGGAGGAGGGGCCAAGGGGGACGGCCAGCCCCCTATAAATAGAGGGCAGGGGCGCAGCCCTCCACCACCCCTCCTTGAACCCTAGCCGCCTACCTGCTGCCCTCCAGATCTCTCTCTCTCTCCCGACTGTGCGTAGGCGAAGCCGTCGTGTTGTAGATCCAATCTATCTCTCCACCCCACTTGCTGGAACGAGGAAGGAGGAGACGTCGAGGTGCCGTACGTGTGCATCTCTCGGAGGCATCGCCACTTGCGGTGTTGGGTCGGATCGGATCACGAGGAGGAGAAGCTAGTACGACTACATCAACCACGCCCGTTCAACGCTCGTTCGGCGAATCTTCAAGGGTATGAAGATCTCATCTATCCCCCCCTCGTTGTTTGCATCTCCTAGATTAGATCTTGGCTTTCCCGTTCGCATCCGTAGAAATTTTTTGATTTACTATGCTGCGAAACCCTTCAGAAAGCGCAAATGAGGAGATATAACCATCTAGCTACTACATGGACACGCAGTCCAAGGTGGAACTACTCACGCTTCATACCGGAGAAGAAGGCCTCCGGGATGATTTCCCCTCTGGCAGGGTGCCGGGAAGAACTTTAGATCCCCCTGATCTAGGGACGACGGTGGCGGCAGCTAAGAAGGTTTCGTGGAGTTTTGATCGGGTGCCTAAGGTTTCTGCATCGGGCGCTTCTTATAGGCGAAGAGGCGAGGCAGGAGGGCCCACCCGCGCCTAGGGGGTTTGGCCGCCCTGTGGCGCCTTTCCATCTCGTCTTCTGGCTTCATGTCGCCCACGGTAAAATATTGACTTTGGCCTTTGTCCCGTCCAATTCCGAGAATATTGATTTTCTGCCTTTCTGGAACCAAAAACAGAAGAACACAGGCAACTGGCACTGTGGCAACTTGTTAATAAGTTAGTTCCAGAAAAGATATAAAAACACCTCAAAGTGTAGACAAAGCAAAGTAGATAGTAAACAAGCATGGAGCATCAAAAATTATAGATACATTTCCAACATATCAAGCATCCCCAAGCTTAACTCATGCTTGTCCTCGAGTAGGTAAGTGGTAAAAAGAATAATTTTTGAGGTGACATGGACCATCAAAACCAAGATCAAACCATTTGCAAGCATTGGAAGCTGGGATCAAAGAACTCTAAACATATGCATGAAAGATGGAGTTCTAACAATAGGACATAGTAACTATGCATGCAACATGAAAGGCTACAAACAAAGATCATGAATAACATGCATTGAAAAATGTTTGTTTGTTTCACATACAGAACACATGGCATAGTGGCATTCAACTTGTCCCTCATAGAGTAGCAAATAGATGCATAGGACACCTTCAAAGTTCATAAGAGTGACTAGATACAAGTAGCACAAGAACAAGAAATATCACAATATGCATCAATCAATAAGTTTTGGGACAATGCACATAGAACTAAGAATGGCGACTATGCTCTCTTAACTGGTGCCTAAGGATAGAAGGTGAAGATCCAATATAGTGGAAGAAAGGTCGTTCATAAAAAAGGGAAGCATGGATTTCAAGTTTCAAAAAGAGCTTCCAAAAATTATGGTACTTGTTAGCTTTCATCCCTCATTGCCCCTATCATAAGCATCTTGAAGTGATTAAGGTTAAAGTGAACAAACTATGGAGTATATGCTTGGCAAAGTATAATTTGGCAATCTCATGTCCCTTGAATAC
Source organism: Avena insularis (assembly GCA_023614405.1). Classification (NCBI taxonomy): domain Eukaryota; kingdom Viridiplantae; phylum Streptophyta; class Magnoliopsida; order Poales; family Poaceae; genus Avena; species Avena insularis. The sequence continues at coordinate 312,135,546 of CM042693.1, read as the reverse complement.
GAGGGCCGCTCCTCATACTACTCAATTTTAGTCACTGGTAAGTTCTTGTCATAGTAAGTACATGTGTATCATAGAGAACCGCCAACGGGGTACCCCTTGCACATGATACATGAGCTATCCCATAATCAAAATGACAAGGCAAGCATACAATGAGCATCACATCAATCTTCTTATTTACCATGGGACAATGGTGCTTTTTTCTCTCTTTCCTCTTTTCAATATATCTCTTTTTTATAAGAAGAAAGTTTCATAGATGTCATTATGGTGATGCTGCAAGTTTCCACCATGATTAGGCATGGCTTAGGCTAGCGGCCCAGGCGTTTCTCTAACACACATACATAACTCCATGGACTTATAATATCCCCTTTTATTTCACACCGACGACATCCATAAACAAAAGAGCATGATATCAACTGTGTACAAAGTACAAGTGCAATGTTGAAAGCGTTCCCCGTGACAGCACGGTTCTGCTAATTCCAACGTATAAGTACAAGCATATACAACATAAATGACACAATGGTTCAAGTTTATTAGGGGCAAGAAAAATAAAGTGTGCCATCAAGTTCGTGAGAGCTTTAGTCACTAAGTTTTCACATAACAAAATACTTTTTAATTGGAAGATACACGAAAACAAGAATATACTAGGAATGGTGTAACATAACTTGGTTTCTTGGGAGTTGGATGCATGAGTAGAGCTTACTCATACAAGTGGAGGCTAGCAAAAGACTGGGAGCGACCAACTAAGAGAGCAATACTGGCCATAATCATGCAGAACGACAAAACATTACTAATCAAAGCATAAAGTGGTACTACAAGTCAAGGACTAAATGATCATAGAGGCTATGGTGACTTGTTCATAGTCATAACATGGTGTGAGCATGTGCCAATTCGACCCAAACAAAGCATCAAAGGAAAATACCACAATAATATGCTTTTGTATGCTAAAACAACGCATGATTCCTTCAAGGCACACTAAGCAATCCCAATTGTTTGGAACAAGTCATGATACAGCAATAATCACAAAGCATAAAGTCAAAACAACATCTAGCATGACATGATAAAGTCTAAGTCATAGTCAAGGCAAGCTCCTCTTGTACTACTGAGCAAGAACTTACTACTCCTTTCCAACACCAATCAACTTATTTGTGACAACACAGCGAGAACGGGGGTCCAAAATACTTTATTAAAGCAAACTAAAACGAAAACTAAGACACTCCAAGAACAACACAACAGTGCATGAAACAATAAAAACGAAGTGTCTAGAAAGACCTGAGATTTCTATTGATGAAGAAGGGGATGCCTTGGGCATCCCCAAGATTTGACGCTTGTAACTCTTGAATATTTCTTGGGGTGACACGGGTTGGCATCCCCAAGCTTCAGCTTTTGTCCATTCTTCATCTCATTACATCATTCTCTCTCTACACCTAAAAATTTTCCTTCATACAAAACTTCACACAATCTTCATTAGCAATATTAGTGTATTCAAAAGATAATAGACCTTTGGGTTTAGCTTTAGAACAGAAAAACTTTCACTACAAACACAAACTACTATAGCAATTCCCTCAAAATGCTCAATTTTTCAAAAAGAACCCAAAAAGGAATCAATAAGAAGCAAATGCAAATAATGGCAGAAATCTGTCAAAACAGACCAGCGGGTAGAAACTGATTTTTTCGAAGACCTTCTGTTTCTAAAATAAAAAAGTGTTGAACTAACGAAAGTTAGCTTACATACTGGGGGATTTATTCCGATAATATTAGCTCAATCCGACTTACACATATTCTTCATAAATTTTTACGGTGGAGCACAAAAATCTGATTCGGGACAGCAACTCCCCAAATCTTACTTCCCTCTCATTAGAGGTCATTCTTGGAACAAAAAGTAAATAAAAAGGATAAGGAGAGGCCATTACTGAAGTAATAACTTCCAAGACTCAAGAAAACTTTTGGGTTATCTTCTAATAAGTACTTTTCTTTAACGCCTTTAAGTTAGGCGCAAGAAGCAAGAATCAAGTATTTTCAAATGAAGAAGCATTAACACCAGCTCTCTTGCTCCTACCTTTCTTACCTTTCTTCTTCTCCTTAGGGAATATATGATTGCTTATTGGAGAAGCAAAATGCATAATGCCTTTTCCCACATCTATTGTTGCTCCAAGTTGTTTCAGCAGGGATCTTCCAAGTGTAATTTGTCCTTTCTTACACATTCAATAACAAGATAATCAGTAGACACCACTTTCACTGAGATTTTTGTAAACACACCTTCAGCTCTTCCAATGGGTAATAAAGTTGCATTATTGTTAAAAGATATTTCTTCTCCTCCTTCAGGAAGTCCCCAAAGGTTCAAATACTCATAGATATCTTTAGGCATAAGGCAAAATTCAGACATGATATCACAACGAGCATCAAAATTTTCACTATTTATAGCAACTTTTATTGTAGGAAACCATTTTGAAGGCTCAGAATTTATTGGACCATATTTATGATGCTCTCTAAGCATGTTATAGCAATCTTTCAAATCAACTATACTGGTCTCAAGAGTGTTCAACCTAGCATAAATGTTTAAAAAGGAAGAATCAGACTTGCTAGGCATATTATATACTATAATAAACTTCTTTATGGCATCTAAAGCTTCATCCTCAGTACATCAAAAAGTATCTTTCCCAGCTACAACATCCAAAGCATATCTATAACAAAGAGCAAGGCCACCGTAGAAACTATTAATAACCAAGCTAAGACTCATCTTAGGCTCAGTTTTCCTTTGTAAATCAGAGATTCTGTACCAAGCTTCTTTGAAACTCTCATCACTTTCTTGCTTGAAAGTAAAGATCCTTTCCATAGGTGACACGGGGATTGGACCAAAACCAGACATGGTAGCAACTAGAGCAGGAACTAATTTTTTTGTGTTTTTTATAAGAGAAAGCAAACCAAACTAAACTAAAAAAATTGGAGTTTTTGATAAAAAAAAGGCAAACAAAACAGGCAAAAGGAACTAAACAAAACAAAAACAAAGTAAAGATAAAGATAAAGGTTGTGAAGACGTCCTTATCCTCCCCGGCAACGGCGCCAGAAAAAGTCTTGATGGTGCTTGAAAGCTTTGTTGGGAGACCCCAAGAGGAAGGTATGATGAGCACAGCAGCAAGTTTTCCCTCAGTAAGAAACCGAGGTTATTGAACTAGTAGGAGGAAGGAAATGACTCAAAGGTATTGCTAGCAACTTTGAAACCTGCACAACACAAACTCAAGACTTTGTCCCAATGAACAGTGAGGTTGTCCATCTTACCGGTTTGCTGAAAAACAAAGGATTAACTGTATGGTGTGGAAGGTAATAGTAGTTTGCAGAAAGTAAATAGTAACAGTGGAAGATGTATCAATGGTAAATATTGGACCAGGGACCATAGTTCACTAGAGGTGTTCTCCTTAAGATAAACAAACATGGCATGCTGGGTAAACAAATTACAGCGGGGCAATTGACAGGACTGAGTAAGGCATAACAATGCAATACTGGACATTCATGATCCTATGAGATTCGATTGGGCAATACAACAAGATACATAGACCGCCATCCAACTGCATCTATGAATAGTAATCCACCTTCAGGTTATCATCCGACCCCCCTATGATATTAAGTTGCAAGCAACGGATAACTTCTTTAAGCAAAGTGTGTAAGGTAAACAATCCACTTGTTCCATGAACAAGAGACCGTTGTTTTCTCCCTAGTGGAAATATCACATCTACAACCTTAGAGATTTCTGTCACTTCCCTTAGATTAAATAGAGGCATGAACCCACTATCTAGCATAAATACCCCCTCTTGGAGTCACTAGCATCTACTTGGCGAAGATATCTACTAGAAACGGAGATCATGCAAGATCACAAACAACACAGACATGATAGAATCAATAAGACAAAACCATTAATCAATTGACATAGTAATCTCAATATCCATCGGATACCCATAAACACAACATGCATGATTACAAATAGAGTATCTTGATCATGAACGGAGCTCACAAGATCTAAACTAGCTACTACATGGAGATACAACCATCTAGCTACTACATGGACCTGTAGTCCAAGGTGGATCTACTCACACTTCATACCGGAGGCTGGCATGATGAAGACCTTCGAGATGATCTCCCCTCCGGCAGGGTGCCAGGAAGAGCTTCAGATGCCCCCGATCTAGGGACGATGGTGGCGGCGGCTACAGAAGGTTTCGTGGAATATTGATCGGGTCCTTAGGGTTTTTGTATCGGGGGGTCTTTATAGGCGAAGAGGCGAGGCAGGGGGGCAGCTAGGATGGCTACACCCCCCCCCCCCAGGAGCGGGCTAGGGTTAGCCACACGGCCAGGGGTGTGGCTCCCTGGTGGCTCCCCTCCTTCTCGTATTCTGGATTCGTGTTCCCTACGGTAAAATATTGACTTTGGCTTTTGTCCTGTCTAATTTTGAGAATATTGATTTTCTGCCTTTCTGGAACCAAAAACAGAAGAAAATAGGCAACTGGCACTGTGGCATCTTATTAATAGGTTAGTACCAGAAAACAAATAAAAACACTTCAAAGTGTAGACAAAGCAAAGCAAAGTAGATACTAAACTAGCATGGAACATCAAAAATTATAGATACGTTTCCGACGTATCATTGGGCTAACAGAAATTCCTCCAAAATAGCACTCCCCGCTCGATCAACCTGCAAGGAGTTTTGAATTGTTGCTAACAGCCCAAGCTTTAACCAAACTGCTGCCGCATGTTTACACTCAAATAGGACATGCTTTATGTGCTCACAATGTATAGTACACCATGGACATTGGCCAGATATAGGAATATGCCTATTCCATAAAACCTCATAACAAGGAAGAATACCATGCAAACTTTTCCATGCAAATTTTTCAATTTTAGCTGCAACCAAAGTTTTCCATAGTATATCTCAAACATCATTAATCCTTGATCGACCTACAGCTTGCAAGTTTCTCTCTTTGTTTCCAAGTTGATGTTTCCACTCTCTATGGTACTCTGATCTAACTAAAAAAGGGAATTCTTCTTATGACTCCACGCAACAAAATCTTCCATACCGATTTGATAGAGGTATTGAAAGAATTCTATTGACATCGACCGTAAAGAAAATCTCCCTCACTAGCTCTGCATCCCATGTTCCTGTTATTGGGTCAATCAACTCCGACACTTTTGTAAGAAAAATATGTCCTCTTGGAGTTATAATCTTCCCATCAGGACTGTTCGATATCCATGGATCTTCCCAAATATCAATTTGTGTACCATCTCCTACTCGCCAAATACACCCTCTGTTAAAACATTGAATCTCTGCCAAAATACTTTGCTAGGTAAAAGAAGCACCACTCTTCATCTTAGATGTCAACACTTGGCCGATAATATTTTTCTCTTAGAACCATTGCACAAAGTGATTCTGGTTCGCATAACAGCCTCCAAACTTGCTTGGCTAGCATAGCCAGATTAAAACAATGTGAATCCCGAAAACCAAGTCCACCTCTCTTTTTTGGTATGCACAATTTCCACCATGTAAACCAGTGAATATTCTTTTCATTGGCATCATCACCCCACCAGAATTGCGAGATAGCATACATAATTCCTTTATAAATTTTTTTTGGAATTTTGAATAACGACATCGCATACACTGGCATTGCCTGTGCCACTACTTTTAGAAGGGTCTCCTTTCCACCCATGTACAAAGTTTTATTCTTCTATCCATTTATAAGCTTGATTACCCTTTCTACCAAGTATTTGAAACAGTCGCTCTGATATGCCCCCACAATAGATGGCCTAGTCCCAAGTTAATTCCAAGTATTTCCAAGTTGATGTTTCCACTCTCTTTGTTTCCTAGTCCCAAGTACTTACTTGAAATTGCCTCCGTCATAATTCCAGGATTGTACAAATCTCTGCTCGAACATCAACATGTGTGTTAGGACTGAAATAAATACTTTATTTTCCGCACACTTACCATCTGTCCAGAGGACGCACAATAAGAATCTAGTATATCATGTAGAATCTTGCATTATCTTCATTAGCCTTCATCAAAATCAACAAGTCATCCGCAAAGAGAAGGTGAGAAACCGATGGAGCATCTCGGCAAACTTTGATCCCCACCAGATTGCCTTCTTCCTCCGCATGTGATAACAGGCTAGATAAGCCTTCCGAACATATCAAGAACAAGTAAGGGGATAGGGATCCCCTTGTCTTAAACCCCTAGTCGGAATAAACTGATCGGTTTCATGAGAATTGAACCGAACACGATATCGCACCGATGAGATAGACTCCAACATCAAATTTATCCATCTCATATCAAAACCCATCTTTACCATCATGGCCTTCAAAAACTTCCATTCAACTCTATCATATGCTTTGTGCATGTCTAATTTGACAGCACAAAGTCCATGCTTCCCTTCCTTCCTTTTAATCATATGAACACATTCATAAGCTATCAATATATTATCAGTGATCATCCTCCCAGGCACAAAAGCTAATTGTTGTTCACCAATAATCACTGGAAGAATTCCTTTTAACTGAGTCACCAACAACTTACTAATAACTTTATGAATGACATTACATAAGCTAATTGGCCAATACTGAGTTACCTTCTTTGAATCTTCAATTTTTGGAATTAATACAATTACACTATCGTTCCACCCTTCAGGAACCTTTGCAGAATTGAGAGTTTGCAGTACTTATGCAATAAGATCTTCCTCCACCATAGTCTAGAATCGTTTGTAAAAAGTTGCATGCAACACATCAGTGCCTGACGCCTTCAAATCGCCAATACTAAACAAGGCCTTTCTCACCTCTTCTGCTATAAACGGTTCTAAGAGTGCCTCATTCATTGGCTGCATAACATACTCCTTCTCTTATTTTCCATCTACACTACTATATATCGAGGCTATATGGCCCACACATGCTATTGCAATAAAAAATCTAAACAATTTTCTTAAATTAAATGGAATCAACATTTAAATTTAGAAACAAATACTCTATAACCTCTGATGCGGGAAGAAGTCGCCACCTACATGATGAAGTAGACGGTCCTAAGGGCATCTCGAGCGGCATATGACTCATCCGGTCTTGGTCCATCTAACCGGTCCACGTGGACAGGAGGGCAGGCCACGCATGCTTCAACAGTGCGACCCAAACGGGTCGACTCACATGGACCGACACATCCATCCATCAAATTTAGGCTGCGGTTGTGTCATTCTGTACAACGCGCGTGTCTTCCCCTTGGACACCCCGGGCCTTCCCTCCAGTGGCAAAGAAGCCACCCCCTATCCAAGCCCTCGCTTGCTATCTCCGCCTCCACCCCAGGAAGCGTTGTCGTATGCACTTTGGGTCACTGGAGCCGTCTCCACTCCCCACTGCATCCGGTCGGCCACCCTGACACCGGACACATCCCCTTGACCTACTTATCGCCGTCCACACACCCGGGCGCGTCGCTAGCCGGTGCACCCACAACCTGCTCATCTAGTTGCCCGTCCATGTTTGAGGTATGTTGGCTGACCAATTTCCTTTGGTCATTGAGGATACGTCCATGAACTGACCAGCGGCAATCTGCATGTACATATGGGTAGTAGGGCAATCAAGTTTTTCTATAAGAATGTCATCGAATCATTGTCCGCCGAGGATTCCGACGGTGAGACCAAACTTTGTTTGCCGCTGCTACCATGTGCACGACTACCTGTTGTCGCCGCGTAGGGTGGCTTGTAGGAGAAGCACGAGGCCAACACCGACCGTGATTGAGTAGCTGGACACGAGTGCCTTATGAGGGACTACTTCCACCAATCTGATCTGGTGTACAAAGAGAAGGTATTCCGTCGCTACTATTGGATGTCTAGAAAGTTATTCCCATAGATTCTCGAGGGCGTGAGAGAATATGATGACTACTTCGAGACCAAGCTCGATTGTACCATTAAGGTTGGCTTCTCCTCTTACCAAAAATGCCCCGTGGCCGTTCGGCAGCTTGCATATGGAGTACCGGGTGATATCGTTGATGACTACTTGCGCATGAGCGAGTCCACATGCCTTGAGTCCATGTACCGGTTTTATAGTATAGTTATTGTGGTGTTCAGCAAAGTTTATATGAGAGAGTCAAACACCAAAGACATTGTTCGCATTTTGTCGATCAACAAAAAGAGCTGATGGAACCTATCCTTCCTGGTCCACCTTTGTCAAGACACTATGCAACCCTGAAGATAAAAAACATAAGAGGTTCGCGAAAGAGCAAAAGGCTACTAGGAAGGATATGGAGCATGCATTTGGTGTGCTTCAATCATGGTGGGCCATTGTTCAACACCCTACTAGAACATGGAGCGCTGAGAGGATGTGGGAAGTGATGACGGCTTGTGTGATCATGTGTAACATGATCATTAAAGATGAGCATGATGAGAACCTCACCAAGGTTCAGAATTTGAGGATACATTGGTTGAGCCATAGCCTGGGTCAGCATCTTGGAAACAGTTTTTGCATGTGCAATATACCTTGTGTGATCGGACCACGACCAGCTTCAAGCAGATTTGATTGAACATGCGTGAACTCATGTGGAAAACTAACAAGGTTAGTCAAAATTCTCTTAGTTCTATGTAATTTGCGAATTATGTTTGATTGTTTGTGTGAAACTATATGGTTGAAAATTATTTTTATTTATGAACTAAATTTATTTTATTTATTTCTCTAATTTTGTTGTAAATATGATGTGAAATTTATATGCCAAAAGAGAAACCGGCAGCGCTAGGCAAACTAGCTTACTAGCCCACAGAGGGAATGGGTCGGCTGCTGGCACTAGGCAAACTACTGGCCTAGCAAGCCGGACCACGATCCAATTTCTGGGTATTCAGAATGGGTCTTTCCGCTAGAGATGGCTGGAGATGGCCTAATGAACAACAATCTCTTGTATTGCATCCACGGCTGCTGTGGAGTTGTCTAGTTACATTTTGTTACTAGCAGCTGCAACTAACTGCAAACCGCATCTCCGTACGAAGGCACCCACTGGAGCTACTAGTAGCAAGGTAGTTTCTCCTGGTAGTAGAGTCCTTGCACTTTCACTTTCTCCTGGACCCAGTCTGATTATACAAATCCCTTCTTGCCACCGAAGCCGTATACAGATTTGACAAAGATAAGCCCAAACAGCCCACAAAACCAGGGCCCTATTGCCAGGTTTGCTGATTAACAGACCAGCCCACGCCTAGAAAAACGGTAGCTGGCCAAGAAAAAAAATACAATACCCTAGACCTCAGTCCAGTATTACCAGAAGTGCAGAGGAACAATCAAAGACCGGAGAATAGGTTGATGGAAGAAAGATCACTTGCAGTACTGATGCCAATTTGATATAATACTGTACTTCACAATAAAAGTGTATACACTTAGTCCTTGGGCTCAAATCAATGAAAAACAACACAGAATATGAACAAGTTGGCACCAAAATGGACCCGTTCAAAAGGCCCTCGACGACGGCCTTCCGCAGGCACCAATGTCTAAGCCTTTCTGAAGCTCGCTCTCCCCTGATAGCTCAAGAGATCTAACATGCTACTTCAAACTGTATATCCCAATCCGCCATTAGTTTTGTCACTGCAGTCTTCCTTTACTTAGCGTACTAGTTACCAATCTTAACGGAAGTACAGGCTCAAAAAGTATCTTGTCGGATTGAACCCTATGAGTATCACTACAAGATATAAATGAAAATATGTGAGATGATTGTCAGGGGGTAAGCTTAGTACTATATAAAATGCACTTACTAAGTGGTGATAGTATGATGACGAGTCCAATTGGGTACAAGAAAAATGTTGTTCGGTCCAAAAATGGAAGAACTGCAGACAGAAAAAAAAATTAGGACAGACGTGCTTTACATTTACAATCAACGGAAGGATCAGAAGAAACTTACCATCATATCCTAGAAAGTTCAGATAGTGATAATAAGAAATCGCTACCATGAACAGGAGGTTCGATAATAGAGCAGGGAAGAAGCCATGTGCAATCAACAGAGGGGACAAAAAGTATTGAAGCACTAAAAAGAGATCAAGAGAAATTGTCAGATACACTATTCCATAAATGTTACAACCAATGCTCAGATACAGAGAATAATTTCTTATTGTTACCATATAGGATCACGAATGCAGGGAAGAACGAGTTGCAGTGAACATCAAACGCATAGAGCCTGCAATGTTTTCTTATTGTCATTACAGATATTGCCCATGACCTCAAGAACAAAGCAGTGGAAGAAGCAACTGTGACCTCTTAACTAGCTTACAAGTCAATACAAGATAATTGGACAGACGAGTTGTCATCCCATGAAAATTACAGAAATATGCTGTCATGGATCCGTGAGTTTTGTGCAGCAACTATTCCGTCAGCTTAAAAAGTTTTAGAAGTTGATGCAGTGATTCGATGAAAATAAGAACAGAAGATCACCTCTAAATGGCGGAAATTCAACTCAGGACAAAATGCACTAGGATATAGGAAAATTACCACTCTACGCGCTGTTCAACCACATGGCTGTTAGGTTCCTCCCTCAAATACGAGTTTGTAAGAAACCTGCAGGGAAGCATAGCAGTTGTTAGTTCCTATTATCCACTTATAGATTTGCATGTGTATTAAGTAATTTAACATATTACTCATTGCACATTACAAGTACTACATTTGATCAAACGCTAGGCCAAAAATGTAACAAGATGTAAACTAAAAACTGCAATGCTGGCATGCTGCTATGACCTCTTGAGTAAATGATGAAGAAATACAAGTTGTTTCAAAATAACAAACTGTGCCTGGTAAACCTATTGTCAGCATGAACCCAATAAGCCACTAGCTCAATATAATATGATGATTGACTTTCATTGAACATATTGTACATATGACCACATGTAGCTCAGGGATATTACTTCTGTTATTTAAAATTTCCCATAGCACCACTCATGATGCATGTTGAGCTTATACCTCCCAAACAAATAAAAACAGCAAGAAAGTAGTAAATATGGCCGCTGACGGAACTGAGAAGTACCGACAAGATGATGTTAGTGCTGCTGTTAAGTTCGAAGTCTACCGGATGAAAGACTTACCAGCAAAGTGTGGCCAAAATTAGCCCAGCAAACAAGAAATGGACAAACACAACCGAGGTGATTGTTAAAGCAGCATGGGCTGCACTCTCTCCAAACCTAAAGAACAAAGACAAGAGGCCAAATAATGAATAAAAAGGAAAAATAAATCAACAAGTTGATAAAGCAGAAAATAAAGAAAACACATAAATCTACTCCCTCCGGTCCATATTAATTGACTCAAATTTATCAAGATTTGAATGAATCTAGACACTATTTAGTATATAGGTTCATCCAAATTTTAACAAATCAAAGTCAATTAATATGGACTGGAGGGAGTATTAGAAATGAGAATATATAAAATAGACTAAAAAAGATAGAATTAAACCATCACCAAGATATATTCTTTGCTCGCACTATTAATATGTTATGTATTGTACAGATGGGGAATTAGAAAGATAGTTCCCTGCAAAAATAAAAGGAAAAGTACTATGAAGAACTCACGCTGCGCAGTAAGCTGATGTCGCAAACACAAGGAAAAGAATTAGAATGACAACAAATGCAGGATCATCACGGGCCCACTGATTCTTTGTTTCTGAAATAAGAACACAAGATATCAGGAATTTTCCATAATATCAAATGCAGATAAATGATAGTATGTAAGAACATCAGTTAAATTCCAACAAACACAGTTACATCCAGGAAAAGATAGAAGTAGACCACGTACGCTTGTGATATTTCGTGTGCTGATAGCTGTCTTCCATAATCGCAACATGATGCATGCAAATAGACAAAAGCAAGTCAGGTGCTTAACTATATAATGAACATAAAACTAAAAACCAAACAGGTCATTCATCTTAAGACAATACAACTTCGAATGGTGAAATGAAGGTGAGGATGTATACCTCAGCATAGCAAGAAATAACGAGCTAAGGATTGTGTACAAGACTACAAGTGCAAGTGGGTCACAAGTAGGTCCTGTTGTACGTTGATCAATCAATCATGAATGTGTTTTTGCTGGTGGTGGTGTGAATTGTGAGAGCGCATAATGAAGTTCTTTGAGGCTTTATTGAGCATGCTATTTCATGCGTCCTCGGACTAGAACTTAAAAAATAGAATGTGGATGGCACCAATTTATCATTGTGCAAGAGGTGTAAGTATTACTATAATAATATCAGCAGTAAACAATTATACAATGTAATAACTAATGCAAAGTATTTAGAGCTGGACTGGGTGCAGGATGCGTACACTACTTTTGGTGAAGTACAGAGATGAACCATTTGCCAAAATGTGTACTCGATATCCATTTGCTGCCACTGTTGACAAAAACAATATGAGAGATAACACATGCTGTTACAAATCCACACTGAATATATATGACCAGTACCAGAAAAGGCTCATATGAAACAAAAAAATCAGATTGTTTTCCTTAGTTATTCAGGGAAATATAAAATGAAGCACAAAATAGTGTCAGGATAATCTCCCAGTAGATTTCTTATAAGTAGATAAGAGGGTAAAGTTTAGCGTATTAATCTAAGTTTTCTTAAAATTTCTACAGAATACCGAATACCGAATCTTGAAGGATTGATCCCATGAACAAAACCGGAAATCCCAATCTTAGATCACTCCGCATAGAAATAAAGACAAGTGAGCATCCATAGTATGTTTGTTTTACAAATATCAAGAGATCTCAGACAGCTTTAATCCATGCTCCCTCAAATCAACTTTTTAAGACAGTCTGCACAGGATGCAATGACAGTACATACATTGTGCAAGATTATATGGAGAAAAATGTTGTATACTCCTCACCACCACACTCAGAATGTGTTTTAAGGAAGGTTACCAATTCAAGCAGAGATTACTACCAATATATTGTCCATCCAATTCTTTTCATAAGGCATATTTTAACCAGGCATGGAAATTAAGGAGATTATAACACGGGGAAAGAAATGGTAGAGGCGAATGACCATGCTGTCTGTTTTGTTAATGTCTTTGGAGTATTTGGAATGAGAGGGAATAGCTGTGACTTACCGTGAATGTTCACCCATAAGTGATACAGGGTGTGTGTGGGGGGGGGAGGGGGGGGGGATAAATGAGGCCAAATGAGTGAAAAGTTCACCAAATTTGGTAAATGGTTCATATTTTAGACATAACTAGAAGACTTATGTCTTATATTTTGATTGAGGGGAGATTTACTAAACAGGTAGTGATATCTTTAGGCAGGGATAGGTACTGTACTAAATCAGCGACACTTATTATGGATCGGAGGGAGTAACATTTTTCTTGCCAGAGGTACAACTCCCCGAAGGACATTCTCATAATTGCGAAAGATTAACAAAGGCTGTGTGCATCTATTGATGTAGAGGCCAGGGCTATGCTCCCCATTTCGGAAAAAAAAATGCGACAGATTAACAAACTGAACTACAGAATAAGTAAAGGTAAAAATGAGAATGACCTTACATAAGCATGCCACTTATTGTATGATTCCAATGAAGCAATGTCATTGTTCTAACCACAATGGATGCCCACAATCTGTGCTACAATATCTTTTGTGCATCAACACAATCAACCAAAATCTCAAACCTACGATAATATGCATCTACTGTTCAGACTTCAGAAGTGTTTTTTGTTCTTTGGTTGTTTATCTTAATTCCTTCAGTCTGTGCAGGAAGGCTTTAAGAAGCTTCAGTTTGAATTATTGAGGGGAAACAACACATATGAGCATAGCCTTGACGTCTCTGTGGTGCATATGAATGTACAACTGAGGTGAAGTAAGTCTACACAGCTTTGCCTAGTCACGGCGGTTGCCCAAGACGATAGCTAAATATAAGCCCAATATTAATCAAAATATACGAACATCCCCAGATCTATAACAAAGCACAAGAACCTACCCTTTGTCATCAAGTTCCACAGTCTTCAATTCAATAAAGAAAAGCAGGCCATAGACATGCCTAAACCCATCGATATATGCTGATGCATCAAGGATCAGGATATTTCACTTCCATAACATCAACTGAATCAGTTCCCACAGCATTGAATGGCCTGGAATTCTGAAAGTGGATTGGTGCATTGGTGTGAAGTGCGCAAACTCAACTAGATGGCCTAGAACTCTGAAAGTGGATTGAACTATGCAGCCTCGAACTCACGCATTGACTTCACTTCGCATTGTCCTCTTATAGTTGCTACCCTGAAGGTGTGGGGAATCCACACCACAGACGCCTCTACATATGAGCATAGCCTTGACATCTCTGTGGTGCATATATGAATGTACAACTGAGGTGAAGTAAGTCTACACAGCTTTGCCTAGTCACGGCGGTTGCCCAAGACGATAGCTAAATATAAGCCCAATATTAATCAAAATATACGAACATCCCCAGATCTATAACAAAGCACAAGAACCTACCTTTTGTCATCAAGTTCCACAGTCTTCAATTCAATAAAGAAAAGCAGGTCATAGACATGCCTAAACCCATCGATATATGCTGATGCATCAAGGATCAGGATATTTCACTTCCATAACATCAACTGAATCAGTTCCCACAGCATTGAATGGCCTGGAACTCTGAAAGTGGATTGGTGCATTGGTGTGAAGTGCGCAAACTCAACTAGATGGCCTAGAACTCTGAAAGTGGATTGAACTATGCAGCCTCGAACTCACACATTGACTTCACTTTGCATTGTCCTCTTATAGTTGCTACCCTGAAGGTGTGGGGAATCCACACCACAGACGCCCTTAGGTAGCAGAAATAGAACCAAAGCCCCCTAAGATCCCTCCTATGGGGTATGCCCCGAAAACAGACGGTGGCCGAAGCCACGAAGATAGCCCGCATTTCCGCGACGAGTGAAACCCTAACGAGGATTCGGGGTTTTCGTCGCACCAGGCCGCAAATCGATAGAGCTGAAGCGCGACGCGGACTTGATAACTCTCGTAGGCCATAGCAGCAGCACAGGCATAGAGACGAGATCCGGTCAAATGATGCGGATTCCGAAGAGAGAAAGACGAAGGAGTGACCAACACCAACCTTGACGATACGGCGGAGATAAGGGCCGAAGAGCGGCGGGGCAGAGCGGGCTGCCCCCCGGCCCTTGGACGTCGTCGTCGGAAGCATCGTCTTCCCCTCGCCTTGCCTGCTGTTGCTCCTCTGCTCCCGCGATCTGCTGCTGCTTCTTCCTCCTCTGGTGGGTGGTGGTGGTGGTGGCTGTCACAGCAACGGAGCACGCGAGATCTGGCTTCCTATGCTTGAGTCGTTCGTGTCTGCGAATATTTTTTTTTCTTTTCGCTGCTTCTTGGGTCGTTGGCTCGTTGCAGCCTTCGGGAGTGGCCCGCTTAGTAAAAACCCGAGAAAATTGGCCCGTGTCATTGGGAAGTCCGGCCCAATCATCTAGGCCAGTATTTTTTAGGGATCACCTCTGTTTACCTTCCAATTTCTGTAAACATTATCAATCAATAAATAAATCGTCT
This sequence comes from Avena insularis, assembly GCA_023614405.1. NCBI lineage: Eukaryota > Viridiplantae > Streptophyta > Magnoliopsida > Poales > Poaceae > Avena > Avena insularis. Next base: position 312,120,054 of record CM042693.1, on the reverse strand, counting down.
TTTTGCCTGGAGAAAAATGTACACCAGTGGTTTAATTCTAAGCAATGACAAGGCGGTACCATCCTCCAGTCATATCCAATCCATGTTTCCCTATGCTTTTGTCGCCTGTTGACGACATACATGAAATGGGGCGGAGGAACGGAATCCCTTCGCTCTTCTGGTCTATGAAAGAGGTTTTTTTTTCAGAAGAAGATACATAAGAGGTTCTTTGGTAAGGACTTTGGTGTGGTAGAGGTATTGCTCCAAAGGTGTTTGGTATTGTATCGAATAGAAGTGCCCAGGGGATTGATATCCTCCTCCTAAGAGCTTACGGTTTTTACCCGGTCTTCATAATCTACAATTTGGTTTTGATGTTGGCTAATATCATGGCTCCATTGGTATCGTTGATGGAGGTGTCATTTATTTTTTAAGGACCTTTTTTTATGGCACAACGAACAACATTGTTGACTTGTAAGGTGTTGTTGGCACAACTACCTACATAGATCATGAGGCACCCCCACAAATAGGCTTGGTATGATTGTCAATCCATACGTCGCAGCCTACTATTGTGAAAATTAAACGATATGTGTACCCCTAGGTCTTTGCAGGCACTTTTGCGGCTTGGTTCAATGGTTTTGTCCACCATAGCAAGAGCTACAATGGTGCATGACAAGTTTAATTGCAGCTTCGGCGAGAATTTTACAGACGAGAGTCTTGGCTGTAGTTTTTGTTTTGCTTAGAGTTGTTTCTACGTTTGTGGGTTTTGTTACTCTATTAGTGGGTTATATCTATTTACTTACTTCATCTATACATGATAAATTTGATTTTTCAATTGGAGTCTTTGAAGATGGAAGATTCTTACTGAGTGTCGTCTCTAAGGATTATTCGAGCGATCCTTGTGAGTGTCTCTATAATAGTTGTATCATAGACAGCTCGTGACTCGCCAATAAATAAAGGAGATTTTAGAATCAGTAGCAGAAGAAACAAAACTTAGGATGACCCCATTTTTTTGTTTGGCACAGCTTTCTTATTGGTTGGGTCTCCGCACTTCTCCTCGATTCCCTAGAGTGTGATATGGTCAATTATCCCAAATAGCTATATCATGAGTGATTTATCCAAATGATGGGAACGGTCCGAGTCCATGATAGTCTAGGACAAGCTCTCTGAACAATGGCGGCAGTATAGAATGAGCCCTCCGAGATAGGGGATCTTGTGAAGCGTGTAAGAAACGAAAACAACGAGGGGACATTGAACCACCTTATCTTTTAAGCTCTGCTCCTAAAGAAAAGAGATGAGATAAGAGTTTTCCTTGCTTGATTTTAAACACGGACATGAGTAGTAGACTAAACGCCCACCCCCCAATCTGATTCCAAGCCAACATTCCATCTCCTTTAACCAAATAAATGACACATTGGCCATGTATTTAAGGAAATGTGGCATGAATTTTTCACGAAAACGCAAAAGCCTTGCGTTTCAATTTATTGATAGAAAAAAAGAGTTCTACACAACTGCGCAGGAGCGTCCAAAAGGCGCACACCCAATACAATTCAACCTACTAGATCTACGAAGCTGTGGGGATCAAGGCCCGGAGGCCTAGCACACCAGCGGCAGCTCATGATCGTGCTTCAAATCGAATCGTAACAAGAAGACTACTGCAGTTTGGCGACGCATTGTTGAAGACCACGGAGTTGCGCTCCTTCCACAGCCACCAAGTTGTGAGCATCACAAGGGAGGAAGTCCCCTTGCGTAGAACCCGTGGAGTCAATCGGGATGTTTGCAGCCACCAATCCACGAAGTCGTCCTCTCCATCCGGTGAAGTGGCCGTCGATCGGATCCAGGAGAGCACCTCATGCCAGATCGTCCGAGAAAACAATGGGTGTGTCATCGTTTCGTCTGTCTGGTCACAAAGGGGGCAACGCGGGGGGGTGAGGGAGGCCCCGGCGGGCCAGCCTCTCGGCCGTCCAACACCTATCCTAGCAAGCGAGCCAGATGAAGAACTTGACTCGCGGGGATGCCCAGACCTTTCAATTCAGCCTCCAAGACCTCGAAGCAAGCGAGCCTTGAAAAATGAACTTGTAGCAAGACTCGGCCGAGTACTATCTGTCAGCCGTCCACCTCCAAAGCACCTTGTCTGGTGCGTCTGTGAGCACCGCATCCCGCACCTGTGCCCATAGTTGGACGTACTGCCACAGGGCAGCGCGTCCTGAATGTCTCCAATCCAGCGGCGCTCTAGAAGCGCCTCCCAGACGAAGCGGCGCTTGCGGGCACGCTTTGGGTTTAGAGCAAAAAGTTCTGGCGCTATGTCCCCCAGGGACCTCCCATCCAGCCACATGTCCATCCAGAACAGGGTCGTCGTCCCATCGCCAAGCTCCCTCGTCGTGGAAGCGGCGAACACCTGGAGTTCCGTTGGAGAAGCGAACGTCAAGGCCACGCCATGGTCGCAGCGGATCCGTATGCATCCTCCAGATCCAGCGTGTCCGCAGGCTTATTGCGGTGTGCTCGTGTTGGAGATATGCCCAAGAGGCAATAATAAAGTGGTTATTATCATATTTTCATACTTATGATAAATGTTTACATACCATGCTATAATTGTATTAACCGGAAACATTAATACTTGTGTGATTTGTAAACATAAAAGAGTCCCTAGTAAAGCCTCTTGTTAAACTAGCTTGTTGGTTAATATATGATCATGGTTTCCTGATCATGAACATAGAGATGTTATTAACAACAGGGTCATATCATTAGGAGAATGATGTGATGGACATACTCCTATAGTTAAGCGTAACATAAAGATCAAGTCATTTAATATAGTTCATTTGCTATAAGCTTTCTGATACATAGTAACCTAATTCCTTCGACCATGAGATCATGCATATCACCTTTACCGGAAGGATGCTTTGATGACATCAAACACCACACCGTAACAGGGTGGCTATAAAGGTGGCATTGAGTGTTCGGAAAGTATGGGTTGAGACACATGGATCAAGAGTGGGATTTGTCCATCCATATGACGGATAGATATACTCTGGGCCCTCTCGGTGGAATGTCATCCAATTAGCTTGCAAGCATGTGACTGGCTCACAAGGGATCACATACCACGGGAACGAGAAAAGAGTACTTATCAGTAACGAGGTTGAACTAGGTATGCCGAGATACCGACGATCATAACCTCGGATAAGTAAAATATCGTGAGACAAAGGGAAATTGGTATCGTATGTAAGTGGTTCATTCGATCGCAAAGTAATCGTAGAAATATGTGGGAGCCATATGAATTTCCAGATTCCTCTATTGGTTATTGATCTGAGAAGTGTCTCGATCATGTCCGCATAATTTACGAACCGTAGGGAGACACACTTAAGGATTCGATGTTGTTGAGTAGTTATGGAATGATGAGTAAGAGACCGAATGTTGTTCGGAGTCTCGGATGGGATCCGGTATATCACGAGGAGATCCGGAATGGTCCGAGAATAAGATTCATATAAGAAAAGTCCTGCTTTGGGGTTGTAGAATGATTCCGTGTTTTCATGGAATGTTCTAGAAGGTTCCGGAATGTCCGCACTCGGAGGAAGGGTACATGAATGTGTTATATCAAGTTGTTATGATTGCATTATGAACTTGGTGTCATCGCTGTAACAAATAGAGGTTTTATTCAAAGCCTATTTTGAAAAGTCAAACGGCTAGTTTGAAAGTCAAACGGCTAGTTTTGGGAAAGAGGAGAAGGAGGTTTTAAACCGACTTGGGGGAGGAGTTCCTCCTCCCACCGCCGCCCACCTTGTCCGAGTTGGGAGGACTCCTCCCCAGCGCGCCTCCTCCACCTATAAGAGGAGGGCAGGGCTCCCTCCCAGACACAAGTTCCTACCTCTAAACCTAAACCCTAGCCACGACCTTAGGGATTTCTCCCCAAGTCACGAGTTAGAGCTTCTAATTGCCCTAGCACGGTTTAGCCCCTTCTAATTGGTGTGTCTAAAACCTAGATCACCAAGGCTCTCTCATAGTCCACCATACTGCCTCCGCTTAAGGCGAAGCTCACGAGATCTCCCTCTACTTCCCAGACCACGTCAGTCCGCCGGAATCGCGAGGAGAGTGCTACAACCTCCGCTGGCCGAACAAGGGAGAGGAAGGTCTTGATCGAGTAACGAACGGTGACCGATCAAGGAAGCGCCGAACGCAGCGCGGAAGGATCGCTCACGCGATCTTGAGATCGGCAAGAGTACGACTACATCACCCACGAGAATCTGCTCTCGTTAACCGCTTTGGAATCTTCAAGGGTGAGTTCCTCTATCGACTCGTTGCTACAATCTAGTAGATAGATCTTGGCTTGTTTGTTTGCATGCGGTAGAAAATTTTGTTTTTCCATGCTACGAACCCCTACAGTGGTATCAGAGCCGTGTCTATATGTAGATCTGTTGCACGAGTAGAACACAATGGTCATTGTGGGCGTTGATGCTTTTGTTGTCGATTGCTTCTTGTGTACTTTGCATCTTGCGGGATGGTGGGATGAAGCGGCCCGGGCTAACCTTACATGACATCGTTCATGAGACTTGCTCCACGCTTGACATGCAACTTGTATTGCATAAGTGGCTTTGCGGGTGCCTGTTTCTCCCAACATAGTTAAGATTTAATTTACAACGGGTGATTGATAATACTAGTATCAATGTTGTGGTTCTTGTTCGTAAGTTAGAACGACACTTATTGAAAGCCCCAAACCACGTAAAACATGCAAAGAAAATTACAGGCGTCTAACTTTGTTTTGCAGGGGTGTGCTGTGATGTGATATGGCCATGATTGTGATTATATTTGATGTATGCAATGTTCCTTATTGTAAGTTGGCAACCGGCAGGAGCCATATGGTTGTCTTTAAATTATGTTAAGACCCGCGTGTCTATTCAAAGTAGTTGTAATAGTTGAAGCTGGTGGACGACAACCATGGAGCGGCATCATTGACCTTGATGCAATGCCGGTGATGATGGAGATCATGTTCATGCTTGAAGATGGAGATCGGAAGCACAAAGAAGAAAGGCCATATCATATCACATATTATGAATTGCATGTGATGTTAATCCTTTTATGCATCTTGTATTGCTTAGTTTACGACGGTAGCATTATAAGATGATCCCTCAAGCACACAATTTCAAGTTTTAAAGTGTTCATCCTTAGTAAGCACCGTTGCTAAAGCTCGTTGTTTCGAAGCACCACGTGATGATCGGGTGTGTTAGATTCTGCGAGTGTATACAACGTGAGCAAGCCAGATTTGCTCATGCAGAAGCTAAGGTTGATCTTGACGAGCCTAGCATGTACAGACATGGTCTCGGAACACGGATCACCGAAAGGTAAAGCATGAGTCATATAGTAGATATGATGAACATGTTGATTGTTCGCCATTGAAGCTACATCAACTCTCGTGATGATCGGTTTTGATGTGGTGGATTTGGTTCGTGTGATCACTAAAACAATGTGAGGGATATTGTTTTGAGTGGGAGTTCAACGGCAATATGATTAAAAGTTGAACACTATTTATCATAAATTAAATCAAAGTGAATTTGCATAGTTGTTGTAGTCATTGGCATCCATTTACCACCTTGCGCTTAGTTTTAATTGAGATGATAGAACTATAGAATTATGGTTAGTTACTTTACGAACTGGTATCGTATTGTTTTGAAGTGTTAATCTAAAGTTTAAAAGTCTTATTGCAAACTTTCAGTAAGTTCCGGTTACTCCATGAAGTTTAATAATTAGTATTAAATCAAGAGTGACAATTCCAAGTATTAGTGTATGAGTATCATGTTTGTCTCCATGATTCTTGATATCAAGGTTATCTAGGATCTGAAAGAGTTGTTTCAGAAACCATGACGTGTGGAAGATATTGTGATATCTGAAACAAAGTTTTGGTTGCAACATGATAGAGTATAATATGGCAAAAGTCATGTTCTCGTATTTGATGAGAATTTGCAAAAGGTTGAAGGCACTAGTTGTCCTAATCCTCCAAAATGTTTTGGAGAGCAACATTATACTCGCAGTTCACCGTTATAAGCTAAAAGTAGCTTGATCATGGATAATTCCATGATAAGGGTGAATATTTGATGTAGGTAAAGTGTTTACTACACCAAAAGATTGCTAAAGACTGGAATTTGAAAGCACACCAAACATTTGATGATGGTGATCTACTTCAAAGTGCAAGTCCAAAGACATTGGTATTTAATTATACACGCTTTGGACTATGTGTCATATGTATGACTCCACTATTGATGTTGATAGATTCTTTCAAATAGAAAAGGAAATACTGAAAGAGAATCTCATAAATATATGGCAGAAAAGAAAAGACTAGAATTGTTCAGTTTAAGTATACAGAAGATATACATGTTATGGCTATATTCTTTGCTTATTAAACAATGTGGTTCTTAAGTATTTGATACTGAATTTGTTGGTGTGAATCGTCATACGAAACAACACAATTCATGAACTACAATGGCCTAAGTAACTAGCAAAAAAATATGTGATGATGTTCATCGAGAACAAATAAAGGGTTATTGTGTTGCTCGTTAAACATCAAAGCTTGCCTTCAAGATTTGTTTTATCAGGTATTATGAGAACAAAAGGGTTGTTCAAATAATTGTCGTAATCCATAAAAGATGGATGATTCACAAATCTCGTTGGAGAAATCACATCCATAAAACTAGTGCTAAAAATGTCGAAAGACAAATTGATTGAAAGATCACTTAGGAAGTGACATCGCCGTTTAAATTATATTGGAAAGAAAACATGAAGAAACTCCATGTGGATGGAATTTTGGAGTCTTTTGATTTTTGATCACATGACGCCAGAAACTTTCCTAGAGATAATTAAAACTTCGTTCATAGGCCAAAAGGGAACAAATGACTAGCTTATTGGAACTTGTACATATTGTTGTACGAAATCCATTATGTGTAGTCAAGAGCGATGGATTTCAACTTCATATGCTTTCTCCAAAAGTTTGAGTGAATATATGAATATTTACTTAATAAGGATGAAGTATGAAACATTTGAAAAAGTTCAAAGTCTTTCAAGATGAAGTGCAAAATCATTGTAATAAGAATATAAGTAGTTTATGATAAAGATCATAAAGGAAGATATTTGAGTTACAAGTTTAGCATAATACCTAAGATTTAAGGAATCGTTCTGTGGATTTGCATTTCCCGAAACACCATAAGAGTATGGAGCGTTCAAGATATGTAATTAAAACCTTGTTTGACATGGTAAGATCAAAGGTGTAATTCATAGAACTGCCATTATATTTTAAAGATTAAAAGCTTTAGAGACTATCGTTTTCCACTGAAAAGAGCTCCATCATAATCCGCTGAAATGACACCATATAAAGTTATGGTTTGGGATAAAACCCAAGTAGTCCTTTCTTAAACATTGGTATGCTAAGCATAAGAAAGATATTTGCAACCAAAGTCGGATAAACCTGTCTTTGTATTACTGTTAAGTATTCCTCCATAAACACCGGAGACAAAAGTGTTTGTCGCTTAGAACATCAAGTTTCTTTGAGAAGGAATTTTTCGTGAAAAGATAAGTAGGAGGACAATAGAACTTTGATAAGGTTAAGAGGAACCTTAGCTATATGTGCAAAGTTGCGCAGCGCCGAAAAATGTTCTGGAGGCAGCAACAATGCTCATGGCTCACGTGCCTCAAAGGTTGCGGTCACGGAGGTCTAAGTTTCTATTGAACCAAGTAGGTCGAGTAAACAATCAAATACCAAGATTTGAGGGTTGAATCATTATTTGAGAATAATGAACGGACTACATGCAAAGAAGTGATGATGGGCCCTGACTCCGTCAAATGGCTTGAAGCCATAAAATCCGTGATAGTTCCATACACGAGAAATCAAGTTTTGAACTTGAAGGACCCTCGAGAAAGGTGTAAGACCTTACAGTTGTGTTTGGATCTATAAAGAAATAGACATGGATGTTTTGCATCTATGAAATAGTCGACATGTTGGGAAAGAGTTCACAACAATGTTCAAAGAGTTGACTATGACAAGATCTGATCTTTCATTAAGCGATATTTAGTCTAGACGGATTAATGTAGCAACCACTACATATAATTTTTGTTATGTGGTAGTTGAATAAACAAAACAAGTTCTTCTAATAGAAGGGTTACCTAGGACGTGTGCATGACACGGTCCAAAGGGTTTTGTTAATTCAAAGGATGCTAAAAGCATATGCAAACTTCAATGGTTAAAGTAAGCATCGCGGAGTTGGAATCTTCACTATGATGAAACTGTTAAAAGAGTTTAATTTCCTCGGAGACAATGAAGATACTTGCATTTGCAAGAAATTAAGTGGGAGCGCTAAGACATATTTCTAATACATTATGTGGAAGACATATTGTTGATTAAAAATGATGTATCTTTTATTAACACATATTAAGAATTTCATCCCGATGAAAGACTTAGGCAAAACCCAAATATTTGGCATCAATAGATGCTAATATGGTTGTGCCGAAAGTACATAGATGATATATTGAATAAGTTCAATATAGAAACTACAAGAAAGGTTCTTGTCGCACAGAAAGGATTGAATGAGTTCAATATTGATGATATATTCAAGTGTATTGACACTTGGTAAGTGAAACAAAGATTCAAGTATAGATTGATACTTGATGTATGAAATCACAAAGAGTATTTATATCAATCATGTTGTGATATGTACAAATCCAGATATGTCCTATGCTCTAAATGTTATGAGCATATACCAGAATGATTCGTAAGATGATTATTGGACGATAGTAAAGATATTCTTATGATCTTGTAAAAGAACTAAGAATATATTATTTTGTAGAAGTGACAAATAGATGGTTAGTTCATTGTAAATGAATTACATTGATACTAGTTTTGTCATAAAGTAAAAATTAAGTTTATCTCAATCTAAACTAAGGGTGGCACAATATAATGGAAAGTAAGTTCCATAATGGATTTGGATGAGTTCCAAAGTTAAGACATTATGACAGATACTACAACAAAAGGCTAAGTATATGACTGCTATAATAGCAGCTAAAGAGGGCATTTGTGTCAAGTAGTCAAACTAGGTGTAGTTCACAGCGGGATAATACTATGAAGATATATTGTACGACAATATTATCAACATGTTTTAACCCCAAAGAACTAAAAGTCTCACCAAAGGACCAAAATTATACAAAGCCATCTCATTAGAGAATGAGTGATGCGTAGAGACGCAAAGACATGCAATTACACACGACCGGAAGTGTCGATCCGGAGATCGATTGACCACTAGCAATCGTGTACATACAACACCGGAAAGCCATAGGTGTTGAATACACAAAGGTTTGAAACTAGATTATTGACTCTAGTGCAAGTGGGAGACTGTTGGAGATATGCCCAAGAGGCAATAATAAAGTGGTTATTATCATATCTTCATACTTATGATAAATGTTTACATACCATGCTATAATTGTATTAACCGGAAACATTAATACTTGTGTGATTTGTAAACATAAAAGAGTCCCTAGTAAAGCCTCTTGTTAAACTAGCTTGTTGGTTAATATATGATCATGGTTTCCTGATCATGAACATAGAGATGTTATTAACAACAGGGTCATATCATTAGGAGAATGATGTGATGGACATACTCCTATAGTTAAGCGTAACATAAAGATCAAGTCATTTAATATAGTTCATTTGCTATAAGCTTTCTGATACATAGTAACCTAATTCCTTCGACCATGAGATCATGCATATCACCTTTAGGAAGGATGCTTTGATGACATCAAACACCACACCGTAACAGTGGGTGGCTATAAAGGTGGCATTGAGTGTTCGAAAGTATGGGTTGAGACACATGGATCAAGAGTGGATTTGTCCATCCATATGACGGATAGATATACTGGGCCCTCTCGGTGGAATGTCATCCAATTAGCTTGCAAGCATGTGACTGGCTCACAAGGGATCACATACCACGGAACGAGAAAAGAGTACTTATCAAGAACGGTTGAACTAGGTATGCAGAGATACCGACGATCATAACCTCGGATAAGTAAAATATCGTGAGACAAAGGGAAATTGGTATCGTATGTAAGTGGTTCATTCGATCGCAAAGTAATCGTAGAAATATGTGGGAGCCATATGAATTTCCAGATTCCTCTATTGGTTATTGATCGGAGAAGTGTCTCGATCATGTCCGCATAATTCACGAACCGTAGGGAGACACACTTAAGGATTCGATGTTGTTGAGTAGTTATGGAATGATGAGTAAGAGACCGAATGTTGTTCGAGTCTGATGGGATCCGGATATCACGAGGAGATCCGGAATGGTCCGAGAATAAGATTCATATAAGGAAAGTCCTGTTTCGGGTTGTAGAATGATTAGGTGTTTTCATGAATGTTCTAGAAGGTTCGAATGTCCCAAGACCGGAGGGGAAGGGTACATGAATGTGTTATATCAAGTTGGTATGATTGCATTATGTACTTGGTGTCATCGCTGTACCAAATAGAGGGTTTATTCAAATCCTAGTTTGAAAAGTCAAACGGCTAGTTTGAAAGTCAAACGGCTAGTTTTGGGAAAAGAGGAGAAGGAGGTTTGAAACCGACTTGGGGGAGGAGTTCCTCCCACCGCCGCCCACCTTGTCCGAGTTGGGGAGGACTCCTCCCGCGCGCCTCCCTCCACCTATAAGAGGAGGCAGGGCTCCTCCTAGACACAAGTTCCCTACCTCTAAACCTAAACCCTAGCCACAGCCTAGGATTTCTCCCAAGCCGCCAGTTAGAGCTTCTAATTGCCCTAGCCACGGTTTAGCCCCTTCTAATTGGTGTGTCTAAACCTAGATCACCAAGGCTCTCTCATAGTCCACCATACTGCCCGGCTTAAGGCGAAGCCTCATGAGATCTCCCTCTACTTCCGGTACCACGCCGTCGTCTGGGAATCGCGAGGAGAGTGCTACAACCTCCGCTTTCTTGGAACAAGGGAGAGGAAGGTCTTGATCGAGTATGCAATGTGTGACCGATCGGAAGCGCTGAACGCAGCCTTGGAAGGATCGTCTACGCGATCTTGAGATCGGCAAGAGTACGACTACATCACCCACGAGAATCGCTCGTTAACCGCTTTGGAATCTTCAAGGGTGAGTTCCTCTATCGACTCGTTGCTACAATCTAGTAGATAGATCTTGGCTTGTTTGTTTGCATGCGGTAGAAAATTTTGTTTTTCCATGCTACGAACCCCTACAGCTCGAGATCCGGCACCCGAGGAGGCCGCCTGCAGAGCGACCTTAGCCAGTTCACATGGCACATGGCGTTCCCCCCCCTCTCTTCGCCTCCCCCGCAGGAATCCCCGGACAATCTTCTGAATCTGCTTTAGCGTTGTCTTGTTCAGGCCCAACACGATGATCTGATGCAGGGGGTCGCCATTAGCAAAGATTTAACCAGTGCTAGGCGCCCAGCCTTCGTCATCATGGAGGCCTTCCAGGTTGGCAGCCTCCCGGCGATGTTGTCGACCAGAGGTTGTAACACCGAGGCATGGATCCGGCGGAGGGAGAGGGGTATCCCCAAATATCTGACCGGGAATGGCGCCAGCTGGCATCCCACCACTGTCGCGGCCTGGTGGGCCACCTCATCCGAGCACGCAATCGGAGAGACCGAGCACTTGGAGAAGTTTGTCCTCAGCCCCGATGCCTCCCCGAAGAGCTCCAGCAATGCGCGCACCGTGCGCAGTTCCGTCTCGTCCGGGTGGCAGAAAATCACCACGTCATCCGCGTAGAGGGAGACGGAAGAGACCAGGTATCGGTTCGTAATGTGCCTCAACATCCTGAGCTCGGAGGCCTTGGTCAACAGCATGTCGAGCGTGTTTATGAAGAGCACGAACAACATAGGCGACAAGGGGTCTCCTTGTCTCAAGCCCCTCCGATGCCAAATCGGTGGTCCTGGCTAGACATTGAGCATCACCCGCGATGAGGTGGTGGCGAGAAGAATAGTCACCAGCTCCCAAAATCTGGGGCCGAACCCTACCTTCTGCAGCACCTCAAGCAACAGCGCCCATGACACCGAGTTGAATGCCTTAGCAATATCTAACTTCAGCATCACTCTAGGCTCCTTGATCCGGTGTAGCAGGCGTGCTGTCTGCTGAACCAGCATGAAGTTATCATGTATGCAACGCTTCTGGATGAAGGCACATTGGTTCAGGTCAACCAGAGTCGCCATCTTGGGGGCCAGCCTCGAAGCCAGCACCTTTGCCCCAATCTTGGCGAAGATGTGGATGAGGCTAATGGGTCTATAGTCTCCCAGTGAAGTCGCCTTGCTATGTTTGGGCAGCAGAATGACCTGGGTCTGGTTGAGCCCCTGGAACCCGCGCCATTCATGGAGTATAGCTTGTCGAAGGCGGCCATAAAGTCCTCCTTAACAATCCCCCATCAACGCTGGAGAAACTCCGTCGTAAAACCATCGGCCCTGGTGCCTTGCCATGCGGCAAGCCCTTCACCACCTCCCATACTTCCTCTTTCGAGAAAGGGCCATCCAGATATGCCAAGTTCTCAGCTGCGACGCCTAGAAATTCCAGGTCCAGCGAGTACTGGTGGTCCGCCACCGTCCCAAGCAGGCCCTGGAAGTGGTGATAGGTAGCCTTGGCCATGTCGGCATGCTCCACGACAATGGAGCCATCCATGTTAAGGCTACGAATCATGTTCTTCTGTTTCCTGTAGGAGGCGTGCTGGTGGAAGAAGGCCGTGCTGGCGTCACCCTCAGCCAGCCACCTAATCTTGGCTCGCTCCTCAGCCATCCACCTAATCTTGGCTCGCTGGCGTGCCATCGTGCGCTCGAGCAAGGCCAGGCCCAGGTAGGTTTGCTTTAGCCTGGCGCGAAGGGCACGCTCATCCGACGAGAGATGCCTAGCCTTCAACGATAGACGATCTCCCGCGCTGTTAACCACTGCAGTTTTACCGAGCCCACCTTCTTTTCCACCCAACTCATCAGTTGTCGGGCGGTGCGCTTGAGTTTAGGACCAACCTCTTGAAGGGGTCCGCATCCCCATCAATCGTCGTCTAGGCCGAGGTAACAGTTTCCTCAAAGCCATCCAGCTTCAACCAGAATTGCTCAAACCGGAATCGACCTCTTCCGGCGGCTACCGGTGTGCAGTCCAGGAGCAAGGGGCAATGGTCCGAGATGCCGAGATGACCGTCGAGAGACAGCACAAAGAGCAGCTATGGTACATCTCATCCCAGTCGGCCGTGCGGAACACCCTGTCAAGTCTAGAAATGTGGCATGAATGAACAAGGAGTAGGCTAACATCCTTACACAAGTCGTGGTAAGGTGATGTACCCAAGGTTTTGTGAAAGGGTAGTACTACGCGTCCCCCGGGGGATTTGTGTTTTTTATCCTCCGGGTCCCCAGCCAACCACGTGTCCTCTTTTTTTGCTACAAATAGTCCCGCTTAGCAAAAAACGGTTTGACCCAGAAAATAAAAAAATAGACTGGACCTCGCCGGAGAGTTCGCCAGAGACATCGTCGGCGACTGTGTAGTAAAAAAGTTGTGCTAATGTAGCAAACCCGACCTCGCCGAAGATCTCACCGGAGACTTTCGCCGGAGACCTCGCCGGAGACCGTGTAGCAAAAAATTTATGCTATTATAGCAAGAGTACAAAATGTATGTAGCAAAAAAAAGTCATATTATAGCAATGGTGAGCCTCGCGTGTAGCATCGGCAGAGCAACCGTCTCCCTTGTAGCGCAGCTGTCGCCCGCTTATGTAGCAGTGTCGCCGCCCTAGCGCCTAGTAGATGAGCCGCGTCGCCCTTGTAGCAGAAAGCAGGCTGGCCTCAGTGCAGTGTCGCCGCTGTTGTAGCGGAAGCCATGGCCGCTTGTAGCAAAAGCGCCGCCGCCCCTGTAGAAAGTGCGCGAGGAAGGCCATGGCACGACGCTCTTCGAGAGGAAGGCCATGGCGACACAGGGCCGGTGCGTGGAGCACCCGCATGAGGAAGGACATGGCGATGGCGGAGCCGGTGGCAAAACACCCTTACGAGGTAGCGAGGGATGCGGGCAGCCTAATGAGTGTGTGGTGACTGGTTAGGGGGAAGGAGGGGCGGCGTGCCAAGGTGAAGGGGCGGAGCAGCGGGAGGGAAGGGAGCAGGGGCGGCGTGCCAAGGAGGAGAAGGGACGGCGCAGCGGGAGGGATGGAGATAAGGTGCTCGTGGTGGACCCAAGCAGGACACGCGTGACGCGTAACCGCTAGGACCCGGGGGACGCGAGCCGCGCGATCCCCGGAGAAACAGTATCATTTTCCTTTGTGAAACACCCTAAGGAAACACACACACTGTCGAAAAAAGATTCAGTAAGTCAGTAGTACAACCCCAGAAATACATGCTGCTGTTTAGAAAGAAAACCCTTGAAATACATGGTCATAAGTTCATCCTTATTTTGTAACGAAGCAAACTTAAGTATTCCGACCAAATCATGAGATCATCGGACACAAAACATAACAGACGCTGATCATTCGCTCGACCAGGAAATAGCGATCGCACACCGGTCGTCGACGAATCACACCAGTGTTTTTCCCCCAGTTGTTGTGTCCCTACTCTTGCTTAGTTTTTTTTCTCGAAAAAAGCCTACTCTTGCTTAGTAGCAGGCTCCTTGGCCGGGATCTCGTGCACGATCTCGATCGGCTTGATCACGCCCTGCCCTTCCTCCTGCCCCGCCGACTGCGTCACATCCACTGTCTGCACCGTCTTTATCACCGTCGGTTCCGCCGCCGCAGCGTTCTTCGCGGGCTCTGTCGCCGGAACGTCCTGGATTGTTCATCACACCGTACATATGTTAGCTTCCAAACAAGTGGAAAAAACTGGCCAATCGACAGTAATCAAAAACAAAATCATATGAATGGCGCCGGCCGGCCGGCGTACCTTGGGTGAGCTTTTGTCGGTGGTCGACATGCCGCAGAGCTACTTGATATCCGAGAGGAAAAGATGGATAGGTAGTGGAATAGCTGCTCAGAAGGATCGAAGACGATTGCAGCTGGTTTGAGCGATGAGTTGGGCTCCGGTGCTTTATGTAGCATGGCCGCCGAAGTCGCGAGAAGGATGAGAGCTGGCGCTTGTCGGCGGAATACTGCCCACCACAGAGCAGCGGAACAATAGCAACCGAACACCTGTCCTGCCCACATCATTATTCATTTTGCAAAATATAAAAATCCAAGGGATGTCGGCCGCCCAGCCCACCAGCTCGCCCTTGCGTAGGCCGATTATTTTCTCTTCTCCATAAGGAGGAGCAAGGTAATACAGAATTGTACACGTATTTTTTATTCTTTTCAAGTTTTTCAAAAGTGAAACCATGTAAAATTTGATTAAGTATTTAGAAAAATATATCAACATCTATAATACAAAATCAACACCATTAGATTCACAATGGTGTATATTTTCATATGATACACATTTGGTATCTATATTTTGATATTTTTTCCAACATACTCGTCGAACTTTACATCGTTAGACTTTAAAAAAACTTTTAGTAATAATGGAGTGTACTTTATTTTGCAAGGCGAGGAGAAAAAGGAGGCCAACCTCGACACCAGGCTCCCCTACACCCACCTCCACCGCCTCGGTGCCAACCTTCTAGCGTCGATTCCATCTTCTCGAGATGGTCAACTATATTGCACCGATAATTTTATTGGCATCAGACCAGCCAACATTGAACAAAAGCAAAATTTAAGTTAGGGGATCACTATCATGATCTTTACCAATCAAGTCCGCTTCAGCTCTAGATCGGTATTTCTCACAAGATAATAATTCTACGTTTACATCGGGTCTCTTTCTCTCGTACATGACCCATCAGATGCTATATTTGCCAAACCATAGCTTAGACGTTTGGTAAATGCCGGTGCAATGTTGATGGGATGGTTAATCTTGGGAGATAGATGATAATATCTTGCGAAACTGGCGGTAAACACCAGTCAGTTCATCTATATGTGCATACTCATAAGTATATTGTGTCGGTTCACATATACACCACATGGTTCGCAACAAATACCATACATGGAAGCCATAGGCATTGGATCCAACCCATAAAAACCCTAATGGATTGGATTAGAAATAGTCCAACCCTGTCTCTCGGATCGGAACGAACCCGTCCACCTTTGAAATTTTCCTATTAGGGATCAACACCCTTATCATTGGTGTCGACCCCACATGATCTTGCAGCATCAGATGTATCATAACTTTGTAGTTTATCATGTGATATCCCACCATATTTTATGAACGATGGTTTTTAGATCCTACGATAGTCTCACTTTCAACGAAAGAGAGTTTATTTGTTCGGCAATCGGCTCGGGTTAGCAGGTTTGGATCTCAAAGACAAAGATATTAGTGTAAAGTGGAGGATTTCATTAGACTTAATTCGTAAGGTGATCGAGAGATTGTACAAGAGGTTTACAATATGGATCTCGACGGGTTTATAACCGTACCCGACGCGAATATGAATTTAGGGTTTATGACTAAGGCTAATGGCTATGTTGTGGACGAATATGAAGTGTACTCTTCAGGTGAATGTCCTCCAGTATATATCCGTTGATGTAAAGGTCTTCCTTAATCATGATAGGTCTTCATATTGTCTTGCGAGTTAAGTTGATCTTTGATCTTCCTTCGATGTACGTCTGGTCTTCGGCTGAGTTGTCTTGCAACTCGATAAGTAAGGTCGGTTGAGAGCTTTAGGAAGTGCGCTTCTAAGCCACATCAATATTTTTTCAGAAGAAGGACTATGCCATACAGGGAGGAGACAAATGCAATGGGAAGACCCAAATGCACCCGATGGCATAGCCACCAGGCTAGTCACACCGTGGGTAAGATTTGTCCCCTCAGTCATGTGATTGATCTCAATCTTTTGTGTGCCTCTTGTGACCTAAAACCATCTATATTTATGCCCTCCTTCATGAATTTTCAAGGTTGCCGTCACCAACTATAGAACTCCCGAAACATAGGCAAAAACTTCTACTTCATCAAAGATTGCAGGAGGAAATGCTCCCTAAGGCACCTCCGGTTGCTCCTCCTAGTTGTCTCAAGATGAAGAGATAGTAGTCCACCCCCAAACTATGTGTTTCTGGCAGTAAATTGATCTCTCTCTCTATACTATCATGTTTTAGAACCATATGAGAAGACCTACATGATTATGGTTACATATGTGATTTATATGGTGGATCTTTTGATTATTTGATGACATATTAGATGCAATATTCGGCATGTGTTTGATATATTTACAAATGCATATTGCTACCTTGTTTATCTATATATGTTCTGATCAAACTAGTATGCTAAAACGCGCGCGCGAGAGAGAAGTGTGTGTTATATGGATTAAATTGGTAGTAGAAACTGGATAGTTATAGAAAACTTGGGAACTAGTATTGTTTTTACCTTTTATTTTTATTCACACTAGGGATAATATAATATGTGTGCTATGTTCATCTAGTGTGTGCTACATTCATCTATTAACGACAAGGGTGATCTTGTTTGTTCGAGGTAGCATATCTGTTATTTGACACCATGTTAAAGTACTTAATTAAATCACTCTGTGCGGCCATGGAAGTGTACCACTTCATTCTTAGTATGCATAATTTTGTTTTACTAGGGGAGTATCAAGAGAGATGTGTTGGATCATCCTATGACGACATGATTTCCATATGAATGTGAATCAAACACTTTATACAAGATGTGTTGATATTATGTTATCTAGAAAATCTATATCCGTACCACCATATTTATGAGAGTGGTCTAGTGAAACATGCATGAAATCCCGATCCATTTTAAGCATAAGAAACAACTTCACTTTAGTTTACTTGCACTTTTATTTCTAGTAATTATTTATTTCAAAAATATATAAAACATTTACTACACTTGCATTTACCATTTTTTAATTACCTTACAATTTTTTTTATCTCTCTTACACGCCATGTTGCTTGACAACCACCACGATGAAGTTGGGGACACAAGAAATTTATATTTGTTTGTGTTGGGGTTCCGGTGCAGAAATGAAAAAAAATTACTATACGGGAAACCCTAATTGTCAAGATATATCTATTAGTAATGTAGTAACGGAGGAAGACAATAGAAAACATACCCTTGTAGACTGTAAGCATATAACACTCATGCAAAAGCGTGAATGATGTAGTTGTACCCGTCTAGCCTCAAGGTCGTGAACCTCCTCGCATGTCACCCTTGTCCAGGTCCTGTACGATGGCCGGGTCACTCCAAGTGTAGCTCCCCTGAGTTTTTACACGCATACGGTGCAAGACAACAACTCCCGGACTCGAATTCCGCTGAGGTTGCGGAAGTAGAACTCCTGGGTGAAATCCCTGCAGCACAACGGCGTGCCGCAAATGCGTTGACTTTGCGCATACAATCCTTTCTTGGGACCGTGCCACAACAAAGGCAACTAAAGATAGAAGGGGATTTTCTCTAAGGAAACTGCCTTAGAGAATTTCTTATTGGCGTGTTTTAATCCTTCCATGGGCACCCTTTTATATAGACGGGGGAGGTGTGTTCTTCCCTTTGGGTACCCCATGTGGGACTAAACATATAAAGAAAAGGGAAAAGGAAGTGCTACAGTCGGCTGGGCCATTGGTGTTGGAGATATGCCCAAGAGGCAATAATAAAGTGGTTATTATCATATCTTCGTAATAAAAGTTTACATACCATGCTATAATTGTATTAACCGGAAACATTAATACTTGTGTGATTTGTAAACATAAAAGAGTCTCTAGTAAAGCCTCTTGTTAAACTAGCTTGTTAGTTAATATATGATCATGGTTTCCTGATCATGAATATTGAGATGTTATTAACAACAAAATCATATCATTAGGAGAATGGTGTGATGGATATACTCCTATAGATAAGCGTAGCATAAAGATCAAGTCATTTCAATAGTTCGTTTGCTATAAGCTTTCTGATACATAGTAACCTAATTCCTTCGACCATGAGATCATGTTAATCACCATCACCGGATGGATGCTTTGATGACATAAAACACCACACCATAACTGGGTAGCTATAAAGGTGGCATTGAGTGTTCGAAAAGTGTGTGTTGAGGCACATGGATCAAGAGTGGGATTTGCCCATACATATGAAAGATAGATATACTCTAGGCCCTCTCGGTGGAATGTCATCCAATTGGCTTGCAAGCATGTGACTGGCTCACAAGGGATCACATATCACGGGAACGAGAAAAGAGTACTTATCGGTAACAAGGTTGAACTAGGTATGCAGAGATACCGACGACCAGACCTCAGATAAGTAAACTATCGCGAGACAAAGGGAAATTGGTTTAGTATGTAAATGGTTCATTCGATCGCAAAGTAATCGTATAAATATGTGGGAGCCATATGAATTTCCAGATTCCTCTATTGGTTATTGATCGGAGAAGAGTCTCGATCATGTCTGCATAATTCACAAACCGTAGGGAGACACACTTAAGGATTCGATGTTGTTTAGTAGATATGGAATGTGAGTAAAGATACCGAATGTTGTTCGGAGTCTCGGATGGGATCCGGGATATCACGAGGAGATCTGGAATGGTTCGGAGAATAAGATTCATATAAGGAAAGTCCAACTTTGGAGTTCGGGAATGATTCCGGTGTTTTCACTGGAATGTTCTAGAAGGGTCTAGAAGGTTCACCGATCCGGAAGGGGAAGGGTACATGGATGTGTAATGACAAAGTGTAATGGTTGCATCATTTCCTAGGTCACTTGGCTGGACACTTGGAAGAAAGAAATCAAACTCTAATTTGAAAGTCAAAAAGGCAGTTTGAAAATGTCAAATCCCAACATGGTTTCCGAGTTAGGGAGGGTTTCTGAGTTAGGGAGGGTTTCCACCTAGGTTGGGACACCCTTGGACGCCCCCACCTATATAAGGAGGGGTGGGGGCGCACCCCAAGGTATACCTCTTGCCCTAGGCGCCTAAGAAACCCTAGGTTGGCCGCCGCCCCCTCTCTAGTTGTGACCAATCTAGATCTCCTCTAAACCGCTACCGACTAGCTAAACTCTAGTTGCTAGCTACCTCTAAACCTCGACCCTCTAAACCCTAGATCGCCAAGTCTCCCTCTACTCCACCATACTCGCTCCAGCTTAGGCGAAGCCCTGCGGGATCTCCTCTCTACTTCCGACACCACGTCGTCGTGCTACCGGAATCGCGAGGAGAGAGCTACAACTTCCGCTGCCTGCTGTAACAAGGGAGAGGAAGGTCTTCATCGAGTATCGTACGTGTGACCGACTACGGGAGTGCTGCCGGAACGCGGCGCCAGAAGGATTGCCTACGCGATCTTGAGATCGACAAGTGAACGACTACATCACCCACGAGAATCTGCTCTCGTTAACCGCTTTGGATCTTCGAGGGTTAGTACTCTATCGACTCGTTGCTACAATCTCGTTCATGCGATAGAATTTTTTTGTTTTCCATGCTACGAACCCCTAAAGTGGTATTAGAGCTGTGTCTATATGTAGATCTGTTGCACGAGTAGAACACAATGGTCATTATGGGCGTTGATGCTTTTGTTGTCGATTGCTTCTTGTGTACTTTGCATCTTGTGGGATGGTGGGATGAAGCGGCCCGGGCTAACCTTACATGACATCGTTCATGGGACTTGCTCCATGCTTGACATGCAACTTGTATTGCATAAGTGGCTTTGTGGGTGCCTGTTTCTCCCAACATAGTGAAGATTCAATTTATAACGGGTGATTGAAAATACTAGTATCAACGTTGTGGTTTTTGTACGTAGGTTAGAACGACACTTATTGAAAGCCCCAAACCACATAAAACATGCAAAGAAAATTAGAGGCGTCTAACTTTGTTTTGCAGGGGTGTGTTGTGATGTGATATGGCCATGATTGTGATTATATATGATGTATGCAATGTTCCTTATTGCAAGTCGGAAACCGGCAGGAGCCTTATGGTTGTCTTTTAATTTCGTTAAGACTTGCGTGTATATTATTCAAAGTAGTTGTAATAGTTGATGCTGGTGGCCGATAACCATGGAGCGGTGCCATTGACCTTGACGCCACGCCGGTGATGATGGAGATCATGTTCGTGCTTGAAGATAGAGATCGAAGGCACAAGAAGAAAGGCCATATCATATCACATATTTTGAATTGCATGTGATGTTAATCCTTTTATGCATCTTGTATTGCTTAGATTGCGATGGTAGCATTATAAGATGATCCCTCTCATAAAATATCAAGTTATAGAGTGTTCGTCCTTAGTAGACACCATTGCCAAAGCTCGTTGTTTCGAAGCACCACGTGATGATCGGGTGTGTTAGATTCTGCGATTGTATACAATGGGAGCAAGCTAGATTTGCTCATGCAGAAACTAAGGTTAAATTTTGACGAGCCTAGCATGTAAGACATGGTATCGGAACACGGAATACCGAAAGGTAAAGCATGAGTCATCTAGTTGATATGATGAACATGATGATTGTTCGCCTTTGAAACTATATCATGTCACGTGATGATCGGACTTGGTGTAGTGGATTTGGTTCGTGTGATCACTAAAACAATGTGAGAGATATTGTTTTGAGTGGGAGTTCAACAAAAATATGATTAAAAGTTGAACACAATTTATCATAACTTAAATCAAAGTGAATTTGCATAGTTGTTGTAGTCATTGGCATCCGTTTACCACCTTGCGCTTAGTTATAATTGAGATAATAGAACTATAGAATTCTGGTTAATTACTTTACGAACTGGTATCGTATTTTTTTGAAGTGTTAATCTAAAGTTTAAAGTCCTATTGAGAACTTTCAGTAAGTTCTGGTTACTCCGGTAAGTTTAATAATTGGTATTAAATCAAGAGTAACAATTCTAGTGTTAGTATATAAGTATCATGTTTATCTCCATGATTCTTGATATTCAAAAGATTGTTTTAATGTCAAGGTTATCTAGGAGCTGAAAGAATTGTTTCAGAAACCATCATATGTGGAAGATATTGCGATATCTGAAACATTGTTTTGTTTACAACATGATAGAGTATAATATGGCAAAGTTTATGTTATTTGATGAGAATTTGCAAAAGGTTGGAGACAGCTGGTCGTCCCAATCCTCCAAAAGGTTTTGGAGAGCAACATTATACTCGCAATTCACCGTTATAAGCTAAAGTAGCTTGATCATGAATAGTTCCATGATAAGGATGAATAATTGATGTAGGTAAAATGTTTACTACACTAAATGATTACTAAAGAATGAAATTCGAGAGAACACCAAATATTTGATGATGGTGATTTACTTCAAAGTGCAAGTCCAAAGACAATGGTATTTAACTATACATGCTTTGGACTATGTGTCATGTGTATGGCTCCACTATTGATGTTGATAGATTCTTTTAAACAGAAAAGGAAATACTGAAAGAGAATCTCATAAATATATGGCAGAAAAGAAAAGACTAGAATTGTTTAGCTTAGGTATATAGAGGATATACATGTTATGGATGTATTATTTGCTTGTTAAATAATGTGGTTCTTAAGTATTAGATACTGAATTTGTTGGTGTGAATCGTCATACGAAACAACACAATTCATGAACTACAATGGACTAAGTAACTAGCAAAATAATATGTGATGATGTTCATCGAGAACAAATAAAGGGTTGTTGTGTTGCTCGTTAACATCAAAGCTTGCCTTCAAGATTTGTTTTATCAGGTGTTATGAGAGCAAAAGGGTTGTTCAAATAATTGCCGTAATCCATAAAAGATGGATGATTTACAAATATCATTGGATAAATCACATCCATAAAACTATTGCTAAAAATGTCGAAAGACAATTGATAAGAAAGATCACTTACGAAGTGACATTGCCATTTAAATTATATTGGAAAGAAAACATGAAGAAACTCCATGTGGATGGAATTTTGGAGTCTTTTGATTTTTGATCAAATGATGCTTGTGAAACTTTCCTAGAGATAATTAAAACTTTGTTCATAGGCCAAAGAGAACGGATGACTAGCTTATTGGAACTTGTATATATTGTTGTATGAAGCCCATTATGTGTAGTCGAGAGCGATGGATTTCAACTTCATATGTTTTCTCCGAAAATTTGAGTGAATATATGAATATTTACTTAATTAGGATGAACAATGAAACATTTGAAAAGTTCAAAGACTTTCAAGATGAAGTGCAAAATCAATGTAACAAGAAAATAAAGAATTTATGATAGGATCATAAAGGAAGATATTTGAGTTACAAGTTTAGCATAACACCTAAGATTTGAGGAATCGTTCCATAGATTTATGTTTCCTAAAAACACCATAGTAGTATGGAGTGATCGAGATATGTAATGAAACCTTGTTTGACATGGTAAGATCAAAGGTGTAATTTATAAAACTGCCATTATATTTTAAAGATTAAAGGTTTTAGAGACTACCGCTTTTTCACTGAAAAGAGCTCCATCATGATCCATTGAAATGACACCATATAAAGTTATGGTTTGGGATAAAACCCAAGTTGTCCTTTCTTAAACATTGGTATACATAAGTAAGATGTCTACAACCAAAGTCGGATGAGCATGTCTTTGTATGTTGTTTTGAATAACTGTTGGGTACTCCTCCAAAAACACCAAAGACAAAAGTGTTTGTCGCTTAGAACGTCAAGTTTCTTAAGAAGAAATTTCCCGTGAAAAGTTAAGTGGGAGGACAATAGAACTTTGATAAGGTTAAAAGAACCTTAGCTATATGTGCAAAGTTGCGCAGCGCTGAAAAGTGTTCCAGAGGCAGCAACAATGCTCATGGCTCATGTGACTAAAAGGTTGTGGTCACGGAGGTTTAAGTTCCTATTGAACCTAGTAGGTCGAGTAAACAATCAAATACTAGGATTTGAAAGTAGATCATTGTTATTTGATAATGATGAACTGACTATATGCAAAGAAGCGATGATGGTCCCTGACTCCGTCAGATGGCTTTAAGCCATAGAATCTGTAATAGTTCCATACATGAGAAATCAAGCTTTGAACTTAAAAGACCCTCGAGAAAGGTGTAAGACCTTAGGGTCATGTTTGGATCTATAAAGAAATAGACATGGATGTTTCACATCTATGAAATAGTCGACATGTTGGGAAAGAGTTCACAACAATGTCCAAAGGTTGACTATGGCAAAATTTGATCTTTCATAGCGATATTTAGTCTAGACGGATTAATGTAGCAACCACTACATATAATTTTGTTATGTGGTAGTTGAATAAATAGAACAAGTTCTTCTAATAGAATTGTTACCTAGG
The DNA here is from genome assembly GCA_023614405.1 of Avena insularis. Classification (NCBI taxonomy): domain Eukaryota; kingdom Viridiplantae; phylum Streptophyta; class Magnoliopsida; order Poales; family Poaceae; genus Avena; species Avena insularis. Next base: position 312,095,865 of record CM042693.1, on the reverse strand, counting down.
ACGTGTGCATAACACGGTCCATAGGGTTTTGTTAATTCAAAGGATGCTAAAACGCGTATGCAAACTACAATGGTTGAAGTGAGCATCGTGGAGTTGGAATCTTCACCATGCTGAAACTGTTAAAAAAGGTTTAAATTCATCAGAGACGATGAAGATGCTTGCATTTGCAAGAAATTAAGTGGGAGCGCTAAGACATATTTCTAATACATTATGTGGAAGACATATTGTTGATTGGAAATGATGTATATTTTATTAACACATGTTAAGAATTTCATCTCGATGAAAGACTTAGGAAAAACCCAAATATTTGGCATCAATATCTGTATAGATAGATTGAGACGCTAATATGGTTGTGCCAAATGTACATAGATAAGATATCGAAAGAGTTCAATATGGAAATGACAAGAAAGGTTCTTGCCACACAGAAAGGATTAAATCGAAATTCAAGTGTATCGACACTTGATAAGTGAAACAAATATTCAAGTATTTTTGATACTTGATGAATGAAATCACAAAGAGTATTTTTCCAATCATACTGTGATACATCCAGATATGTCCTATACTCTAAATGTTATGAGCATATACCAGAATGATTCATAAGATGATTATTGGACGATAGTAAAGATATTCTTATGATCTTTTGAAAGGACTAATAATATGTTGTTTTTGTAGAGGTGACAAATCGATAGATAGTTCATTGTAAAGAGTTACATTGATACTAGTTTTGTCACGAAGTACAAACTAAGTTTATCTCAATTTAAACTATGAGTGGCACAATGTAATGGAAAGGAGATTCCATGATGGATTTGGATGGGTTCCAAATTTAAGACATTGTGATGGATACTACAACAAAAGGCTAAGTATATGATTGTTATTATAACAGCTAAAAAGGGTATTTGTGTCAAGTAGTTTGATTATCAAACTAGGTGTGGTTCACAACGGGGTAGTACTATGAAGATATATTATATGGAAATATTATCAACATGTTTTAACCCCAACGAACTAAAGGTCTCACCAAAGGACCAAATTTATACAATGCCATCTCATTAGAGAATGAGTGATGCGTAGAGACGCAAATACATGCAATTTCACACGGACTTGTAAGTGTCGGATCCAAAGATCGGTTGAACACTAGCAATCGTGTTAATACAACACCGGAAAGCCATAGGTGTTGAATACACAAAGTTTTGAAACTAGATTATTGTCTCTAGTGCAAGTGGGAGACTATTGGAGATATGCCCAAGAGGCAATAATAAAGTGGTTATTATCATATCTTCGTACTTATGATAAATGTTTACAAACCATGCTATAATTATATTAACCGGAAACATTAATACTTGTGTGATTTGTAAACATAAAAGAGTCCCTAGTAAAGCCTCTTGTTAAACTAGCTTGTTGGTTAATAAATGATCATGGTTTCCTGATCATGAACATTGAGATGTTATTAACAACAAGATCATATCATTAGGAGAATGGTGTGATGGACATACTCCTATAGATAAGCGTATCATAGAGATCAAGTCATTTCAATAGTTCGTTTGCTATAAGCTTTCTGATACATAGTAACCTAATTCCTTCGACCATGAGATCATGCTAATCACCATCACCGGATGGATTCTTTGATGACATCAAACACCACACCGTAACTGGGTGGCTATAAAGGTGGCATTGAGTGTTCGGAAAGTATGTGTTGAGGCACATGGATCAAGAGTGGGATTTGTCCATCCATATGACAGATAGATATACTCTGGGCCCTCTCGGTGGAATGTCATCCAATTGGGTTGAAATCATGTGACTGGCTCACAAGGGATCACATATCACGGGAACGAGAAAAGAGTACTTATCGGTAACGAGGTTGAACTAGGTATGCAGAGATACCGGCGATCAGACCTCGGATAAGTAAACTATCGCGAGACAAAGGGAAATTGGTTTCGTATGTAAATGGTCCATTTGATCGCAAAGTAATCGTAGAAATATGGGGGAGCCATATGAATTTCCAGATTCCTCTATTGGTTATTGATCGGAGAAGAGTCTCGATCATGTCTGCATAATTCACGAACCATACGGAGACACACTTAAGGATTTGATGTTGTTTAGTAGATATGGAATGTAAGTAAAGAGACAGAATGTTGTTTGGAGTCTCTGATGGGATCCGGGATATCACGAGGAGATCCGGAATGGTCCGGAGAATAAGATTCATATAAGGAAAGTCCAATTTCGGAGTTCGGGAACGATTCCGGTGTTTTCACCGGAATGTTCTAGAAGGGTCTAGAAGGTTCACCCGTTCGGAAGGGGAAGGGTACATGGATGTGTAATGACAAAGTGTAATGGTTGCATCATGTCCTAGGTCACTTGGCTGGGCACTTGGAAGAGAGAAATCAAACTCTAATTTGAAAGTCAAAAAGACAGTTTGAAAAAGTCAAATGCCAACATGGTTTCCGAGTTAGGGACGGTTTCTGAGTTAGGGAGGGTTTCCACCTGGGTTGGGAACACCCTTGGATGCCCCCACCTATATAAGGAGGGGTGGGTGCTCACCCCAAGGTATCCCTCTTTCCCTAGGCGCCTAACAAACCCTAGGTTGGCCGCCGCCCCCTCTCTAGTTGCGACCAATCTAGATCTCATGTAAACCGCTACCGACTAGCTAAACTCTAGTTGCTTGCTACCTCTAAACCTTGGCCCTCTAAACCCTAGATCGCTGAGGCTCCCCCTACTCCACCATACTTGCTCCGGCTTAGGTGAAGCCCCGCGGGATCTCCCCTCTACTTCCGACACCACGCCGTCGTGTTGCCGGAATCGCGAGGAGAGAGCTACAACTTCTGCTGCCTGCTGGAACAAGGGAGAGGAAGGTCTTCATTGAGTACCGTACGTGTGACCGACTGCAGGAGCACTGTCGGAACGCGGCGCCAAAAGGATCACCTACGCGATCTTGAGATCGGCAAGTGAACGACTACATCACCCACGAGAATCCGCTCTCATTAACCGCTTTTGATCTTCGACGGTTAGTACTCTATCGACTCGTTGCTACAATCTAGTAGATAGATCTTGGCTTGTGTGTGTTCATGCGATAGAATTTTTTTGTTTTCCATGCTACGAACCCCTACAATTGGGGCAGCCGGGTGGGCCACCCTGACCAAGGCCTAGCTCGACACAATGATCAGCAGCAGCACGCGGTGCCAACGATGGCAGCAACACGTGGTGTGGGCCGCTGCCTACCCCGTGGCCCATCTGGCCGTCGCCGGGTGGGCCTCCCGGCGCGCACGCGCGGCCCGCTATCGCATAGCACGGTGTCCAGCAATGTGATGCTCGGGTGGGCCGGCCTCTGGTGCCTAGCGGCCCAGCTTGCCCTGCCTGGGTGGGCTGCAAGCGGCTCGCCCGCCAGCTCCCCCGCGCGTCTGCTGGCCAGGGTTGAGCGGCCAAGAGCGGCGGATGGCGGCTGCAGTCTACCCCCATGCGGTGGCTACTATCTGCCGTATATGTGGGCTATTTTTTCTACCTTTTCCTATGGCTTTCTCCTGGGCCAATTTCCTCCGGGATTTTGACCTAATGATAAAGTTGTATTATAAACTTTAATTTAAATATTTATTTAAAATATTAATTCACAATTAACATATAATAAATGCATATTATAAATTGTCATTTATTCGGAACTCCTTTCGGTCTTTTCCTTTCTTTCTTTCTCCAAACAATTTCGGATCTCTCCAGAATGATTTCGGTTTTATCTCTCTTTTATGATTCCTTCTTATAGGAAGATCTCGAAGCATCGTAATGCCTTTAAGCGTGCTTCCCTATGGTTCAGAAATGTCATAGACATGATCTTCATCAATGATCAATAGCAGGACTGGGATGCCCATGTTGACCCATATGCACTCCGCGAGTCACGATCGGGTCGAACCTTAAACGATGTGTCATATTCCTTTTGTCTCTGTGATTCTTGCATTGTCCAAGATCTGATTATCAACATCACCATGTCGGGTTTAATCTTGTTACCGACAAATGTTACTTTACTCGTTTTGATAAGTAATATCCCTATGACCTAGTCACTTGTTGCACAATATTTAGATATAACTTATCCGAGTGGGATCAGAGTATCTTCCATCACACGGATGGAAAAATTCCGCTCTTGACATATACGCCTCAGCCTGCCCCTCTAAAATATCTAATCACACATTTATGATCACCGTTCCACTGAGTGATGTTTGATGTGATCAAAGCAGTATCAGGTGATAGCGATTAGATATGGTCTTACGGTATAAGGAATAAGTCACTTTGTTTCTTAATTATTGCAACCCGAACTTCATGATATGATCGTGTTGCAACAATTATTAGTGGGAAAATGTACACTATCTAATTTTCTAATAAGATGGCTCCATTGTCAATTGGCACCAAAGCATCAACATGATCAGGAAAACCTTAATCATCTGCTGAACAATGAACTAGTTGAATAGAGGCTACTAGGGACCTGGTTTTGTTTACATATCACACTTGTATCGATCACTTGTATCAATGTTTCCACTTGATACAGTTATAGCATGATATAAAACTATTATGAACTAATGAAATATGATAAATCCTTTATTATTTGCTTCTAGGACATATTTCTTTCAGTTTGTAGGTTAATAGAATAAAATAGGGAGAGGGTTTTACTATTTGGCATAAGAGTTTGATATTAAACCCCGGGTCACCGTTGTGAAAAAAGTATTCATACTATAACACTCAACGCTTGGAGTCCCAACGAATTGGTATACATGCATTTTTTCCTATAAATTTATATACCCATAATAGTGCACTACTAAACATGCCATCATGGACGCATGTCACCGGCATGCTCCCGCACACGCTGTCACCTATGTACTACGTCAATTCTCATCCGCTGCCCGCAATGTGGCATTGTGCGTTGTGCCTACATGTACATCACCGTCGCACACCATCGTGTCGATGCACACCATCATCGGTCTGCAACCATGCGACACTAACATGCTTGCAATAGCAACCTTTTTTGAACTTTAGGCGACCTTTATTACTGGATAATCACATGGTCACTTACAATAGTAGGAATAAGAAAATCAGGAGGGTCATCAAACCAAACATTCCACACGCATTGTGTAGTGCCGTGGCGAGCAAGCAGGTGTGTGTGGCCTCATTAGCTTCTTGTGGACAATGTTGTAGTGTCACCATGCCTAGCTCCATAAGTAGAATCTGGCAGTCATCAATGTACGCCGCATTTGGGCCTCTATAATCAGCTATGTTGATAATAGCATCCACAACCTCCATTGAATTGGACTCTACTATTAGTGATTGAGCACCGAATTATTCTGCTAGTTTTAGTCCAGCCAATAAGGAAGAAGCTTCCATGGTTGATATGTCCATTGCATGGTCCATATTATCACATGTTGCAGGTACAAAATTTCCTCCTGAATCTATGATTATTGCTCCTACAGCTCCTCTTACAGAATCAGGGTCAAATGCCGCATCTACGTTTACTTTATAAACTCATGTCACAGGTGTCACCCAACTTCCCCTACGAATCGAGTTTCTAGAACCCTTCATCTTAGCACAGGTTGCCACAATCCCCTTGATATTAACCACTGATCTCTGTATGGTCGGCACATCCTCCTTGTTTTTAATTTGTCTTCTAGACCACCATATGTACCAGCAAGCTATCATAACCATCTCTCTTTTAATCCTCCCTGTTCACTTGAGCATATTAATTCTTCAAGTACCATAGATCCCGAGTGATCCATCCGCATTGCAGCATTCACACAGTCTATGAGACCTAGGCCACTCTAGATCTCTTGGGCCCTCGAACAACAGAACAACATATGTTTTAGGTCCTCGGCATTGATTGAAGCAGATAGGTAAATTCACCGATGAACCAATATGCATATTTGCTAGTACACAATAACATGGGATAATCCTATGTAACACTCTCCAATTATATATCTGCACTTTCCGAGCTACTTGAATTTCCCAGATTTTCTTCCACACCACATGAGGAGATGAACTATCCGTTCCATCAGGCCTTTGAGTTCTCCTTCAGTATTCAACTCTACATTCATTGTGGTACACAGACTTCACAGAAAATCATCCCCATATATTTAGATGCCACGCAATAAAGTCATTCTAATCATAGTCTGGTAAAGGAATTTGGAGGATACGATCCACATCCACCTCCCAATTTTTTCTCTAATTAATTCCTCATCCCAGTCACATGTAACAGGGTTAATTAACTCATTCACTTTTGATAGAATGCACTGACCCCTCAGAGTAGCCACCATCCGTGTAGGACTAGACGGTATCCAATGATCAGACCATATAACTATTGGTGAAACATTCCCAGGCCTCCATATACATCCCCTCTTAAAAGTTTTCAAACCAGACATTATGCTCTGCCAAGTAAACGATGAGCCTTTCTTCAAAATTGCATTGCTCAAATCTCCATCCGGGTAATACTTCTCCCTAAGAAACTGTGCACATAAAGAGTCAGGTTCACTTAACAGCCTCCAACATTGCTTTGCAAGCATAGCCTGATTGAAACAATGCAAATCTCTAAATCCCATTCCTCCCTCCTGTTTTGGGATGCTCATTTTCCACCACGCCATTCAATGCATCTTCCTTTGTGTGGCCGTTCCCCCTACCAAAACTTTGCAATCACATTACAAATAGCTTTGCATACATGTTTTGGTATACTGAAAACTGACATTGCATAGGCTGGGATAGCTAGCGCAATGGCTTTCAAGAGAATTTCTTTCCCTCTGATGGATAAGAACTTCTCATTCCATCCATTTGCGAGCTGACAGATCCGCTCAATCAAGTGTTGAAAGGAGTCACTACGGTCTATTCCCACTAATAATGGTAATCCTAGATATTTGTCCGCTAGAGATTCAACCAATATATTTAGATGAACACATATCTCCTCACGGATAGCAACATATGTATTCAGGCTAAAAATACTGGATTTAGAGCACTAACAATTTGTCCCGAGCTTGCACAGTACATGTCTAGAGCATTACGGAGTGGGGTGGCATTGGTCATATCAGCCAACATCAAGATCAAAGAATCATTAGCAAAGAAAAGGTGTGACACTGACGGTGCCCTGCGACACACTTTGATCCCTTGAATACCACCATTCACCTTCTCATGCGCTAACAAACTTGATAAGCCTTCAACACAAATCAAAAACAGGTACGGCGACAATGGGTCCCCCTATCTAATCCCCCTTGTAGGAGTAAAAGTTTCAATCTCATCTGCATTGAATCATATCCTGTAATTTACCAAGGTAACACAGGCCATTATCATGTTGACCCACTCTTGATTAAAACCAAGTATCACCATCATGTCTCATAGAAATCCCCACTCAACATGATCATATGCTTTGTGCATATCCTGATATCAAGATTTACTACACAAACACCTTTCTTCCCTTGCCTTTTATTCTTAATTGTATGGAAAGATTCATATGAAACTAGAACATTGTTGGTGATCAACCATCCTGGTACAAACGCACACTGCGTCTTCGAGATTATCTCAGACAAGAAAACTTTCAATCTTTTCAAAAGCACTTTTGAGATGACCTTATACACCACGTTGCAAAAGCTTATTAGACGAAACTATGTAATTAATTTTGGACTGGAAACCTTCGGTATCAACGGAATAGCTGTTTCATTCCAACCATCTGGTATGACACTGATGACCCACAAGTATAGGGGATCGCAATAGTCTTTAAGGGTAGTATAACCCAATTTATTGATTTGACACAAGGAGAGCCAAAGAATACTTATAAGCCTTAACAACTAAGTTGTCAGTTCAGCTGCACCTGGAAATAGTCTTGCTCATATTAGTTTATCAGTAGCAACAGTTTTGTAGTAGCAATAGCAAAGTAACAGTAGCAGTAAAACAAAGGCAGTAGTAACAATAGTAGCAAACAATAGGATATGAGTGCGGTAGACATACATATGGATGGACGGGCGTTGCATAGACGAGACTATTCATGTAATTTCAAGATCTAGGATATTTGCAGATAAATAAGATAAAGCATCCAAGTACTAAACAATCATAGACATGTGTTCCATATATAGTCATACGTGCTCGCAATGAGAACTTGCACAACATATTTTGTCCTGCCAGCCCGTCGCAGCGGGGCCTCAAGGGAATCTACTGGCAATTAAGGTACTCCTTTTAATAGAGTACCAAATCAAAGCATTAACACTCCGTGAACACGTGTGATCCTCATATCATAGCCATTCCCTCTGGTTGTCCCAATTTCTGTCACTTCGTGGCCTTTGGTTCTGGACAATGATATGTGTATACAACTTGCAGATAAGATCACAAACAATACTATCATCATGAATCAATAATAAGTTCAGATCTGAGATCATGACACTCGGGCCCTAGTGACGAGCATTAAGCACAACAAGTTGCAACAAAGTCAAATAGCACTAATAAAGATACTAGGCACCATGCCCTAACAATCTTATTCGATTACATGATATATATTGTCAACACCCGGATTTTTCAATCCTAGATGCCTGTTATGCCATACATCGCAATCCCAGGATTACCATTTTTGCGAGACATAACAGAATTGGATACCATAGTACTTCATCCATTACAAACGATACATAAGTTCTTACACGAATAGGGATCTCATGATCCAGTTCTCAATACACATCAACCAGCGGAATACGTAATAATAACGGTAGCGTAGGCGAAGCTCCATCTTCGGGGTCACAGGCAATGCTGACGATGGGAGATGATCCTAGTTGTCGTAACCTTCCTGGGGTCCATCTTCCAGGTACTCCTCTTCATAGTCTGGCCATGGGAATAGCCAGGGACAAAGCCATGAGTACTCTTTAAGTACTCGCAAACTAATACTAACAAGTAAGGGTTTTTTTTGGATAATAGGACACTAGGCTCTAGGGTTGTTTTGCAAAAAGCTAGGTTTATCTCTACTAAGTTCCAAGGCTGGTCACAATTTTATATCTCCTAAATGGGATCTTGTAATTCAGGTCACAACTCTGTTGTGGTCAAGTCAAAGTCTCAATTCGTTTCACAAGTCATTTTGAAAAGTCTGACGGGGGAACAGTATGGCCATCCAATCTGTCCATAATCATGACGCTGCTATTCGAATAGTTTGACACTCTGCAGATTGTACACTTTCACCACAACGCTCGATACATCCGTCAGAGCAAATCCTGAATTCACCATACTCGAAGATGCGATAATCAATCCTAACCTTTCGATTACACGCCCTAGTATAAGCACCTCTCCGTGAGTTTGGCCTCCCAACCATGACCACTGTCATCTTGGGTACCGCATGTGGACAATCTTCACAAGGTAGCCTCAGCTCAGACCTTGGCCGGGAGGGAACTAATACTAAGGTATATAAGTTTCCAGTCAAGCCCTACCCAATATTCGGGTATTGTGGTTGTATGCTAAAATTGGAATGGTATCGCATCCAGACAACCATCAGTTTTATAAAGGGGCTAAGGCTCATGCCTCAACATTTTTATCACCAAAATAATCAAGTGTTTGGAAACACATGTCCAAAACATTTCAATAGAATGATCCATCATTCCAAGGTTTTCATAACCATTTTTCCACCAAGTATTCCCATCTAAAAGTTGATCAAGTTTTATGCTTAGCACTAGCATCTACAGGTGGGGGTGGTACTAATGAGGGGTGGTAACTAGTGGAGTTTCACTAAGTCCAACATTATACCTTAGGCTGATATCAAGGTTTCTAGCTTAGGCCAAATTTTATGCTCTTTATGCAACCTTCAGCACAACTGTCTGGTATCTACGAAACTCTTAGGTAGACTCTAAGTAAGCTTTGATAAAGAAATAAAGTAAGAAGCTTGCCATAAAACTAGGATTGTTTTAACAAGTAGGTAGGATTGCAAGTATGGGTTTGTGGCATCAGTAGGGTATCTGGCAAGGGTTAGCTTGCAAGTATTGGCTTGCATTGGTATAGTATCAGCTTGCATAGGTCAACTTGTTTAGCAAGGCTTGCTAAGTTAATAGCTTGCAAGTATTGGCTTGCATTGGTATAGTATCAGCTTGCATAGGTCAACTTGTTTAGTAAGGCTTGCTAAGTTAATAGCTTGCAAGTATTGGCTTGCATTTGTATAGTATCAGCTTGCCTTGTGCAGAGCAGTGGTTGAAGTTCTCCTCGGCTTCCTCTTCGTAGTATCCTCCTTCCTCCTCGTATCCTTGGTCGGTACTAGCGTCTATGAATAAATACGAGGTACACAATCACCAAACAATACTTAACTACTTGCAATCATCACACACAAGGGTCCTATAGATGATCTAGCATAATCTCTAACATTACAAGGTTAAAGCTTGGTTTAAACCTTTTATTTATTTTTAGAAAATTAATTTCTACTCATTGAAAAACTACTTAAGATTTAATATTCTCCAAACCAAATATGGGATCATGTTGACACATATCATCACCACATATTGTAGTCCATGGGAATGTGATTTAAAGTGGTGTCACAATTTAATAAGGTTTTACCCTTTTATTTTAATTAATTAAAGTGGCTAGAAATGCTTATGAAGCATTCTTTTATTACTTGAACATTATTTCTGCAGTAAACCTATATATTTTTATATATTCTGAAAGGTAAGGTTAAAAGTGATTTTTGAGAGTTGGAATCAACTCAAAAGCTTTTATGGTTTGAATTTGAAAAATGTTTGAATGCAGAAAAGCTTCTGCCTTGTTATTTTTGCTATGGGTGATCTACAGATCCAAATGACTTGAATCCAACGGGCTTGGATTAAGCATTCACAGACCTTTCCAACAAAATTGGTTTCATCCAATTTGGTGCACTGAATCGATCTAGGTTGATTTTTGAAGTTGGGTGCTGAAGTGTGTTTGAATTTAAAAAGAAAAGGTTTAATTTGAACTGGGCTGCTGGAAATTCTAACGGCCGCCTGCTAAGCACAGGGCTCCATGGGCTGCTTAAGTGGGTGTCCCCACTCGTCGCTGACACGGGCTGGGCGGCGGTATGGGGCAACGTGGATCGCTCGATCTAGTTCTAATCTAACTGAGGTCATCGTCAGCCGAGACTCCGGAGAACGAAACCTAGCACGGCCAGTGGTGGTGCTGGGGCTCACCGGGACGGGCGAGGGTCGGTGGCGGGCGACGAAGTCGACGACGGCGAACCTCCTGGTACCGGTGGCTTCTCCTAGGGCGGCTCCAATCGCTGGCTCCCTTCTTCTCCGGCAGCGGCAGGCTCCAGTGAAATTCCGGCGAGGTGGTGCTCGCCTTGCTCTGAGAATGGTGTGGCACGGTCAGTGAGGAGAGGGGAGTGAGATGGTGTGAAGAAATCGTGCGGGGTGGCCTCTATTTATAGTCGAGCGAGGGGACCGTCGGGCGCACGGTGAGCTCGTCGGGCGACGCTGACAAGTGGCTATGGCATGGGCAAGGGTAGGGACGGTGTTGTGTCTCCGGGCGATGCTCAACGACATGGTCGCGACGCATCGGGCGGTGTGGTTTGGTCTGGAACGGCCGGTGCTCTGCGGCGGGCGTCTTTGGACGGGCGGTGTATGTATGGCACGGGGCTGCTAATGGGGATGTCTGGCGGTTTCCTGGGTCGGTGGTGATCGTGTGTGCGTGCGGTGAGGGCGGCGCGCGGTCTGTGGATGCTGGTCGAGGTTGGCGCTCTGGCGCACGCTCGGTATGGTCTGGGCGCGGCTTGTGCGTGGTCGTGGCTTGGCAACGCCATGGCTGGGACAAAGATGGCGGTGGACGGTGGGCTGCCTCCCAGACAAGGTTGGCACGGCTAGTTCTTCCTCTAGCCTGCTGTCGACTATGGGGTGGCATTGAGGTGCTCGGCTGTTCACCATTAATGGCAAGCTCACAGGGGTGCTAGTGTTGGGCTAATCTTTCTAGATGATCTACTGGGTTGTGTGTGAGCTAACTAGGGAACAAGTTAGACAAGAATCACTGCACACTATAGTGTTTGATGTTTTGTTTGATTTGTGTCTGCAACTTGTTTGATGAAATGGCCGCATGAAGTCAAGTTTTGAATTTTGAAATGAATTTTGGTGGGTTTGCTAGATTGGTGCTGGTGAGTCTGCAGATGCTTGGGTTTTGAAAGTTGAGCTTGTTTGAGTGGTTTTTGAAAAAGTGGGATCTTCCCATATGAAGAAGATTCAATTTTAAATTGTCATTTAAACTATGCATTTGAAAGTTTCTGGATGATCACAAAGTGGGCCTTGATACTTTGTTATGAGTAGATTCAAGGGGTGCAAAGATCCAGAAAAGTTCCTGTTAGGTTTTGAAAGTTTGAGACAGCCAAAGTAGGCATGGGAGTTAAATTGGTCAAAATGACCATTCACTTAATATATGTGTTTTGATTTACTTGTCTTTAGGAAAAGTGTGGGAAATGTTTTAGATGATGTTCTTTTCACCTAAGAAACATTTTACAAGCAATGGATCACACAAACAAGGTGGTTTTTAAAGAAATTAAAAATCCATGCATACGCATATGCATGCATTCATGATTTTATTTAGAAAAGTTTTTGTTAACCCTAATCTTGATGATTAGTGTTTTGATGATCTAAGTTTGATATTTTTGGGATGTTACATATATCATCCAATCCCTACCATCCCCATAGCCTACAACGGGGGATTACTCACTCATGGATGGAGGAAACATGGATGGTTGATAGAGAGGCGTCTATGATTATGATGGCGATGATCCCCTCCAAATTCCCCGTCCCGACAGGGTGCCAGAACGGAGTTTCTGGTTCTGAATCACGGTTTTTGGCGATGGCGGCGCAGCAGAACTCTTTCTAGAAAAACGTCAAACCCCCCTTCGTTTTTAGGTCAGAAGGCTTTATGTAGGCGAAGAGGAAGGCCGATGGGGTGCCCGAGGTGGCCACACCCCTCACAGGCGCGGCCTGGGCTGGCCCGCGCGGCCAGGGGGTGTGGGCCCCTCGTGTCTCTCCTCCGTCTCGTCTTCTGGCTCCGTGAGTCTTCTGGTAAAATAGGAGTTTTGGCATTTTTTCCGGGATTTTTCCTGAAAGTTGATTTTCTGCAAAAAAAACTAGACACCAAGGCAATTCTGCTAAAAACAGCGTCAGTCCGTGTTAGTTGTATCCAAATCACACAAATTTAGAGAAGAAACAATAGCAAATGTGTTCAGAAAAGTAGATACATTTTGGACGTATCACCGGTATTTAGTGCAATCAAAACCTCCTTTGTTACTTCATCCCCGGCCACTGACCATTTTTTTTTGTAAAAAAACGCATGCAATCCATCTGTACCCGGCGCTTTATAAGCTCCAATACTGAACATGGCCGCCTTCACTTCTTCAGCCTTGTATGGTTTGAGTAAAGCCTCGTTCATCTCAGTAGTACACGCAGCTGAACACGATCCAGCAGCTCCTAGTTTGTCTGTTGTACATCATACGTGAATAGAGATGAAAAATATTTTTTGATAAAAAGTTTCATGTCATCATTCCCTTTAATCAAGGCTCCGTTCTCATCTTTTAGGCTAATAATAATGTTCCTTTTACGACGAGCTTTCGCGTAATTGTGAAAAATATTGTATTTCTATCGCCATGCAAAAGCCAATCAGCATGACTCCTTTGCATGTAGTGCATTTCCTCCCACTCACTGCTGTTGGAAAGACTCATCATTCATTTTTTTGAAACTCATGACAATAGGGAAATCCCCTACTGCCTTTGTATTACTTCAGGATTCCCCAAGATGGGGAAGGCAGAGAGGGTTTACATTTTTGTGTGCCTGTGGCAGGAAGCAAATAAGGGGGGGGGGGTAAAGGGTTGTTTAGCTAAACATAGGATTACAAAGAATTGCAAAGGTTGTGAATTCCCTGATGAAATTCAGGTTTAGTTCTATGCACGAGAAGCCTGAGGTCCTGCTGGACTCTGTCTTTCCATAAAGCAATGGAGGGTATGACATTATTAAAGCAAAGATCATTCCTCTCTTTCCAAATATTCCAGGCTGCTACAATAAATATCTCCATGAACAGCTTGCTCGTAGAATTCTTCTTTCCTTGCTCAATGAGGTGTAGACGATCCCCATGATTATCCCAGCCAATCCCAAGCACTTGCCAACACTGTTTGCTGAACATGCAACCGAAGAATAGATGCTCTACAGTCTCTTCAAGGTTATTGTTACATATGAGCCAGTCAAAACTGAAAACATTGTTGTAATGATGATGTTTAAGCATGTTTTTAGTATTCAATCTGTCTAAGAGTAATAACCAACAAATTTTTTAGCTTTGGTGTGCATTTTCTCCTCCATAACCATTTAAAGGAGATGTGTGGTTCCATAGTTCTTAAACAGAAATGATAAAACATACATGCTTTTGAAATTTTCTAACCCCTAGGTGTATGTCCATAGATCCTTGTTCAAATCATTCAGTTCTACACTCTGAACTTTTCCTTGTAGTTCTTTCAATTCATCCATAGCTTGTATAGTAACAGGCAGATTAAAATTTGTGGCAAGGTCAGGAGCAGTAAGAAATTCTGTGACAGAACAATCTTCCTTAGTTGTAAAAGATAAGGCTCTAGGAAACATTTTAGCTGCCACACCATTAATCCAGTTGTCCTTACACATCAACACAGTGTTACCAGATTCACTTTGCAAACAGTTATCCCCCTGTAAATTGGGAATAACTTAACAATATCTTTCCACCAAAAGGAACCACAAGGATCACATGCATGAGGTACTTTCCCATTATTATAAGTGTCCCAAATGAGAGAGACCCAAGGAGTTTCCACTTTGTTGTAAAATTTATGAAGAAACTTCAGTAAGAGTGCTTCATTCTGAATCTTGAGGTTCAGCACACCCATACCTCCTTTATTTTTTGGTCTGCAAACCTTGTCCCAGGCAATCAATGCATTGCAATGTTCTCCAACCTCATCTTTCTTATTCCATAGACATTTCCTTCTAATCTTATCAACATACTCAATTATTTTTGCTAAGATTTTAAGTGTGCACATTGGGAACATGAGAATAGAGGTTAGCAAAGAGTTTATGAGAGTTGTTCTGCCACTATAGGACATCAGCATGTAATTGGCAGAGAGGTTCTTTTCAACTCTGTCCACCAGGGGCAAGAAATCAGTCACTATTGGTTTGGTAGTCCCAGAGGTAGACCTAAATAAGTAAAAGGCATTTTCCCAACCACACAACCAAGAAGGCCAACAAGATCCTTTGTTAACTGATCATTTATATTCATAGGGATCATAATAGATTTACTGTAATTGATATGGAGACCAGTGGAAGCAGCATATGTATCAAGAATATTCTTCATTGTAGTAACTTGACTAATATTAGAAGGCATGATAATAATGGTATCATCAGCATATTGGACCACTGGAAAATCCATGTTAGAGATGTAGGGAATAGGTTGTTCCAGTCTATTCAAACTAAGTGCTCTATTAATTGCAGACTGTAACAGGTCAGCAGCTAAAACAAAGATAAGAGGAGACAGAGGGTCTCCTTGTCTGACACCCCTTTTACAGTGAAATTGTCTGCCAGGAACCCCATTGGCAAAACAGAAGATTTCCTAGAGCCAAAGATAATGTCAATCCACTTAAGCCATTTGGCATCAAAGCCCATCTGTTTCATTATTTTAATCATGGCCTGATGGTCAATTGTGTCAAAAGCCTTTGCAAAATCTAGCTTGAGTAGAATTATTTCCCTCTTAGATTGCTCACATTGGTGTATAAACTCAAAGTCCCAAGACAAACAATCTTGGATGGTTTTACCTTTAAGAAAACCATATTGATTCTTATGCACAATTTCAAGAACCACTTTTTGTATCCTGTTTGCAAGAATTTTTGTAATGATTTCGAGGCAACAATTAAGAAGGGTGATAGGTCTAAAATCATTCACAGATTCAGGTGCTCTCTTTTGGGGAATAAGAGTAATATATCCCATGTTTATGCTTTCCATATTAAGGTTTCCAGACTGAAAATCCTGACAAAGTTTATATATATCTGATGCGTGCAGCAGCACTTCGTTGGGAGACCCCAAGCAGAAGGTATGATGCAGTACAACAGGAAGTTTTCCCTCAGTAAGAAACCAAGGTTATCGAACCAGTAGGAGGAATAAAACATCCCAAAGGTGTTGCAAGCAACATAGAAACCTGCACAACACAAACTCAAGACTTTGCCCCAACTAACAGTGAGGTTGTCAATCTCACCAGTTGCTGTAACAAAGGATTAACTGTATGGTGTGGAAGGCGATGATGGTTTGTAGCAAGTGTAACGCCCCTGAATCGGGTCTATGCAGATCTCAGCATTTCCCGCCAAAATCCGCATAGAAGCGATTCAAAGACGCCCACCAGACACTTTCGTGTGGGTGGGATTTGAATACAAGTAGTTACATCATAGTAGTTTACAAGAGAGTCCACAAGGACTATATATATACAACAACGACTCAACGAGTCAAGAATACAAATGATACAAATCATAAAGAAAGCCAAATAGTATCCGAGTACGGACAAGATCCAAATGGGACTAAGAGTCCAGAAGAACAACCAAGCGGTGTCCAACCCTGCCCAGGCCAAGCCGGAAGGGTAACCTTGCTAACGTCGTCGATCACATACCTGTCAAGCCAAAAGGGTGTCGGCAAAGGGCAAAGGAAAACAGAAAGAGAGTGGTCAGTACTGAGGCCAGTACACGGCGAGACTAGAATTCGGCGGTCCTCGCCTACATAGGTATGGTGGGCTCGGCGGCAGCAAAGCTTGCACTATCTAACTTATAGAGACACGCTACAACTTCGGCTATTAGAGCGAGATAAGAGAGCGCTATACGATATCATAATATAACACCAAACATGACCCATCCGAAGATTTCCCCCTCGAAGACCAGTCGAGGAAGTCCCCTTGCGGAACACACACGGTAACAATTTTAGTTAAGCGGGTATTTAGTTGATAAGGCTAATTACTAATCATATTATTAAGGGCAAAACATTAGTGGCGTTGTCTATGATCATGACACTGTACTCCTGAGGCGTCCATAACCGTGGACACACGGCTTCTCGAAAAGATTTACCCTGCAGGGGTGCACTACTGTACCCAAACGCATGCTCAACCCTTCAGGCAACATATCACGCGTGCCATCTGAATCTCACAACAAGAATTATCCCATAACTACGCGCATATCCAGAGGCATCACCTACTGTGTTGATCCAACCAAGAGGTACGACGATTCTCGAGGGAGGCACAACTAGGGATGGCACCCGCCGGGTTCGGGGCCGGGTCCGCCCCCCCATACCCGCCCCATTTAAGTTGTCGGGTCTCATTTCTTACCATACCCGCGACCCGGCCGGGTTCGGGGGCCCGGCGGGTACCCACCAGCGCATGAGACGGGAGCGACGCTGACGCATGCGGGAAGAAAACAATGGGATAGTAGGATGGGTTTGGTGGAAATGGACGTGTGCGTGTGTGTGCTGTTTTCAAAACTCCATATTCCAGCGTGTGCGTGTGATGTGTGTTGTCTGCGTGCATGGCCCGCGTGGGTGTGTTGTCTGCGTGCATGGCCCGCGTGGACGTGTGGTTAGTCATATGATTATTAGGGATAGGATTAAGGCTTAGAGCGGGTCTGCGGGTATGGGTTTGCCACCCCCATACCCTCCCCATTAAACTTGGCGGGTCTAACTTTTTATCAAACCCTCCCCATTTAAGGCGGGTATCCATCGGGTTTGCGGGTTTCAGGGCCCCATTGCCATCCCTAGGCACAACGTTTGAGTCTACGGCCGGGCGATGATCGGAAGATAACTTGTAGAGCTCCATCCCACCTCCGACACGATATCCCAGTTTTATGCAATGCAAGCCATGGCAGTCCACCAAAATCATATCACAACTCAACCCATATCCGAGGACCTATTATGCATATGCAACAAATAGAAAACCAATTTTGTAACCCTCTGGATATACGAATAGCGTCGGTAGTTGAGGGGGGGGGGGATCCCAGAGGCCCCCACGTTTGGTTAGCGCGATCAATCAGAACTGGTATCGTAGAACGAGCGGGTCCTAGATCGGCTCAAGCAGTTCCCAAAGGTGGTCCCTGCCGGGGCCTTATCATTAGGTGAAACCATAACCATAACAATAACCAACCTCACCAGTTTAATTATATTATCACCATCAATATCCAAGTATCGTGTTCCACCTATATGAGAGCAATACTAAGCATTCCTACGACTCGCAAGGAAAAGACTAGCTACTCAAACAAGGCAATAGGATAACCACGGCAATATAGTGGAGCAGGTAAATAAAGGGACAATACTAAAGCATCGACAATAAGGATATCAATAGATCAAAGGAAGGAAGTAAAGACTATAAATACAAAATAGGTAGAAGGGGGAGAATGCTCGCCTGTGGGACAAAGTCAGGAAACCGGAGGCTTGTCGTTTCTCACATCGGCTCATCGTCCTATCCGGTGAAGAGGCAAATACTAAAAAGAGCAACCGATGCAATATTTAATACTAGACGAGAGATCCAGCATGTTTATGATATGATGCATGACATGGCAATATGCGGTCCTATTAGCAATATTAAGTGGAATCGGGATCCCAACATTTATTATTAGATTCAAGTTATTTAGCTATCCCGCAATTTAAATATTGACTTAAAAAGACAAAACATGGCATCGATTCGCTACACAAATTTAAATAGAGCCAATATTAGACTAGATTCGCCGCATATGGGCTCCATATTTAATTATGAGGTGAATTGACAAAGTGTCCCAGACAAATAAATATGTATGCGAGCATGAATAATTTAATATGCTATAAGATATATAAAATTTTATAAAAATAGAGCTAAGAGCGAGGTCTCACAGTTTGGATCGAAGACGTAGAGACAGCCTTCAGGAATGTACAGGAAGAAGTAGGAATCGCCGAAATGATAGCCAGCGAGAAATAGATCTGAAGGGACGGTGATGACGGCCAGTGTGTTGAAGTGGTTCCGACCTTAACAAACAAATAGACATGTGAAACGATGGGCCAACATCTTGGTAGAGGATTTCGTCAAACACCTGACAAACGTGACCATAGTAGATATCTGAGACAAGGCAGTGGCAAACAGATACCTCGAGAGTTCGTTGCTGCTTGAAAACAAGAGAGTGGCGCCGGACATCGACGGTCGGCGGCAAAATTCAAAAGCTGGTCTGTTTCAAGTGACATGTACGGGCACAAAATTTGCAGGCCGAAGCGTGCGGTGGCTGGCTTCTGCCTGGATCGAAGGGGCAAGCGGGGGAAGCGCTCACCACACCCACGGACAGGGGCACAGCGGGAGACGGTACATGCGCGTACGGCGCGCGCGGCCAGGGAGTTGTCGGCGGCAGAGGCGCATGCGTGCGGTGAAGGCGACATCAGGTGGTGGCGCGAGGCTTTGGTGCTTGGATACGTGCGCGTGGACCAAGGCGGCAGCAGATGGCAGCGGTGCAATTGATTGGAGCTCAGCTAGCTAGCTTGTTGGAGCATATTTTGCATCGAGTGGCCATACAGGTAGCAGGCTATCTCTTGATGGATCAAAAGGAAATTGGTGGCGGTGCACAGATGGATACAAGCGGAGCAGGGCAGGGAAAAGGGGCACGGCGTCTGACGCATGCGTACTCTGATGGTGGCGCTAGGATGCTGAAGACTGGCGAGGACGTACCACTGATGGATGCCGAGGAAAAGGGGAGGGATTTTAGGAGGAGTTGGGGATTTTTGGTCAGATTTAGATCTCAGATTTGGGACTAGGGTTTGAGAAGGAAGAAGAGAGTGGGATATTTATATAGTCCAAAGTAGACTAGATGGAGCTAGTTTTGGGCCAAAACTTTAGACGGGCCTTTAGACTAATTTTATTTATAAAACAAGAAAAGCTTTTGCTGCGAGAAATATTATTTGTTTTAATTTTAAAATAAGAAAAAGAGACGGGTTTAATAAAACCATATGGGTAGTTGGTAAAATAAAATATGGTTTGTTTAAATTAATTTTATGGATAAAATATGCATGATGAAGTCATGATATGCGAAAAATAAAACAAGAAATTTTATTTTGGAATATTTTCCAGGGCATTACAGCAAGTAAACAATAACAATGGAGGATGTATCAATGGTAAAGATTGGACCGGGGTCCATAGTTCACTAGAGGTGCTCTCCTTAGATAAACAAACAAGGCATGCTGGGTAAACAAATTACAACAGGGCAATTAATAGGACTGAGCAAGGCATAACAATGCAATACTAGACAAAAAGATCCTATGAGATTTGATTGGGCAATACAACAATATACATAGACCACCATCCAACTACATCTATGACTAGAAGTCCACCTTCAGGTTATCATCCGAACCCCCTTCAGTATTAAGTTGCAAGCAACATACAACTGCTTTAAGCAAAGTGTGCAAGGTAAACAATCCACTTGTTCCATGAACAAGAGACCATTGTTTTATCCCTAGTGGCAACATCACATCTAGTACCGTAGAGATTTCTGTCACTTCCCTTGATAAGTAGAGGCATGAACCCACTATCGAGCATAAATACCCCCTCTTGGAGTCACTAGCAACTACTTGGCCAAGATAGCTACTAACAACGGAGAGCATGCAAGATCACAAACAACACAGACATGATAGAATCAATAAGACAAAACCATTAATCAATCTGATATAGTAATCTAAATATCCATCGGATCCCCGCAAATAGAACATGCATGATTACAAATAGATGAGATCTTGATCATGAACGGAGCTCACAAGATCTAGACATGAAAGCACAAGGAGGAGATATAACCATATAGCTACTACAGAGTCCGTAGTCCAAGGTGGAACTGCTCACGCTTCATACCGGAGGCTGGCATGATGAATAAGAAGGCCTTCGGGATGATATCCCCTATGGCAGGGTGCCGGGAAGAGCTTAAGGCCCCCCGATCTAGGGACGATGGTGTCAGCGGCTACAAACGGTTTCATGGAATATTGGTTGGATGCTTAGGGTTTCGACATCGGGGGCTTCTTATAGGCAAAGAGGCGAGTCTGGGAGGCAGCCAGGGGGCCCGCACCCTGCCCAGGCGCGAGCCCACCCTAGGCCGCGCCTGGGGGGTGTGGCCCACCTGTGGCGCCACTCTGTCTCTCCTCTGGACTCCGTGTTCTCCTCAATGAAATATTGACTTTGGATTTTGTCCCGTCCAATTCCGAGACTATTTCCTTAATAGCTTTTCTGAAACCAAAAATAGTAGAAAACAGACAACTGGCACTGTGGCAACTTGTTAATAGGTTAGTACCAGAAAACATGTAAAAAGCACCTCAAAAGTGTGGACAAGCAAAGCAAAGTAGATACTAAACAAGCATGTAACATCAAAAATTATAGATACATTTCCGACGTATCAAGCATCCCCAAGCTTAACTCCTACTCTTCCTCGAGTAGGTAAGTGATAAAAGAATAATTTTTGAGGTGACATGCACCATCAAAACCAAGATCAAACCATTTGCAAGCATTGAAAGCTGGGATCAAACAACTCTAAACATGTGCATGAAATATGGAGTTATAACAATAACGCAAAGTAACTATGCATGCAACATGAAAGGCTACAAACAAAGATTATGAATAACATGCATTGAAAAATGTTTCTTTGTTTCACATACAGAAAACATGGCATAGTGGCACTCAGCTTGTCCCTCATAGAGTAGCAAATAGATGCATAGGACACCTTCAAAGTTCATAAGAGTGACTAGATACAAATATCACAAGAACAAGCAATATCAACAATATGCATTAATTAATAAATTTTTGGACACTGCACATAGAACTAAGAATGGCAACTATGCTCTATTAATGGTGCCTAAAGGTAGAAGGTGGAGACTCAATATAAAAGTGGAAGAAAGGCCCTTCATAAAGGGAAGCAGGGATTTCAAGTTTCAAAAAGAGCTTCCAAAAATTATGGTACTTGTTAGCTTTCAGCCCTCATTATCCCTATCATAAGCATCTTGAAGTGATTAAGGTTAAAGTAAACAAACTATGGAGTATATGCTTGACAAAGTATAAGTTGGCAATCTCATGTCCCTTGAATACGAGGGCCACACCTCATCTACTCAACTTTGGTCACCTGTAAGTTCTTGTCATAGTAAGTATGTGTGTATCATAGAGAACCGCCAATAGGGTACCCCTTGCACATGGTACCGGAGCTATCCCATAACCAAAATGACAAGGCAAGCAGACAATGAGCATCTTAGCGATCTTTTTATTTACTATGTGCATAGCTTTTTATTGAGGATGCTTCACCGATTGCTCATTATGGTGATGCTGCAAGTTTCCACCATGATTAGGCATGGCTTAGGCTAGCGTCCCAGGCGTTTCTCTAACACAAAATACATAACTCCATGGACTTATAAGCTCCCTCTTTATTTCACACTGGCGACATCCATAGACAAAAGAGCATTGATAGCCCTCGTCGACGTGGAGTCTCTTCTTCTTTGTTCCCTGGCAACAGAGCCAGAAAACTTGTTGTGTCACAGAGAGGACTTCGTTGGAAACCCCAAGAGCAAGGTGTGATGAGCACAACAACAAGTCTTCCCTCAGTAAGAAACCGAGGTTATCGAACCAGAAGGAGGAAGGAAACGTCACACAAGTATTGCTAGCAACATGGAGACCTGCACAACACAAACTCAAGACTTTGCTCCAACGAATCAGTGAGGTTGTCAAGCTCACCGGTTTGCTGTAACAAAGGATTAAATGTATGTTGTGGAAGGTAATGGTTTGCAGCAAGTAAACAAGTAACATTGGAAGATGTATCAATGGTAAAGATTGGATCGGGTCCATAGTTCACTAGAGGTGCTCTCCTTAGATAAACAACATTGCATGAAGGGCAATTGACAGGAACTAAGCAAGGCATAACAATGCAATTACTAGTCAGAAAGATCCTATGAGATTCGATTGGGCAATACAACAAGATACATAGACCACCATCCAACTGCATCTATTACTAGAAATCCACCTTCAGGTTATCATCCGAACCCCCTCCAGTATTAAGTTACAAGTAACAGACAACTACTTTAAGCAAAGTGTGTAAGGTAAACAGTCCACATGTTCCATGAACAAGAGACCGTTGTTTTCTCCCTAGTAGCAACATCAAATCTACAACCGAAGAGATTATTGTTACTTCCCTTGGAAACTAGAGGCATGAACCCACTATAAAGCATAAATACACCCTCTTGGAGTCACTAGCAACTACTTGGCCAAGATAGCTACTAACAACGGAGAGCATGCAAGATCACAAAAAACACAGACATGATAGAATCATAAAGACAAAACCATTAATCAGACCAACATAATAATCTCAATATCCATCGGATCCCCGCAAACACAACATGCATGATTAAAAATAGATTAGATCTTGATCATGAATAGAGCTCACAAGATCTATACATGAAAGCAGAAAGGAGGAGATACAACCATCTAGCTACTACATGGACCCATAGTCCAAGGTGGAACTACTCACGCATCATACCGGAGAGAAGGCCTCCAGGATGATCTCCCTCCGGTAGGGTGCCGGGAAGAACTTCAGATCCCCCCGACCTAGGGACGATGGTGGCGGTGGCTATAGACGGTTTCATGGAGATTTGATTGGGTCCTTAGGGTTTCTGCATTGGGGGCTTATTATAGGCGAAGGGGGAGGCCGAGATGGTGGCCAGAGGGGCCACAGCCCTCCCAGGCGCCGGCCCACCCCTGGCCACGCCTAGGGGGGTCTGGCTGCCCTGGACGGCTTCTCCGTATCCCCTCTGGACTTCTTGTTCCCCACGGAAAGTAATTGACTTTGAAGTTTGTCCCGTCCAATTCCGAGAATATTTCTTTACTATCTTTTCTGGAACAAAAAGCAGCAGAAAATAGACAACTGGCACTATGGCAACTTGTTAATAGGTTAGTACCAGAAAACATGTAAAAAGCACCTCAAAGTGTAGACAAAGCAAAGAAAAGTAGATACTAAACAATCATGGAGCATCAAAAATTATAGATACGGTTCCAACGTATCAAGCATGATATCAACTGCATACAAAGTACAAGTGCAATGTTGAAAACGTTACCCATGACATCATGGTTCTGCTAATTCCAACGTATAAGTGCAAGAATATACAACTTAGATGACACAATGGTTCAAGTTTATTAGAGGCAAGGAATATAAATTGTGCCATCAAGTTCGTGAGGGCTTTAATCACTAAGTTTTCACATAACAAAATACTTTTTAATTGGAAGATAGCTGAAAACAAGAATATACTTGGAATGGTGTAACACACCATGCATAGGATTTTATACTGGACACTTTGGAATAACTTGGTTTCTTGGGAGTTGGAAGCATGAGTAGAGCTTACTCATACAAGTGGAGGCTAGCAAAAGACTGGAAGCAACCAACTAAGAGAGCAATAATGGCCATAATCATGCAGAGCGACAAAACATTACTAATCAAAGCATAGAGTGGTACTACAAGTCAAAGACTAAATGATCATAGAGGATATGGTGACTTTTTCATAGTCATAACATGGTGTGAGCATGTGCCAAGTCAACTCAAACAAAACATCAAGGGAGAATACCACAATACTATGCTTTTGCATGCTAAAACAACGCATGATTTCTTCAAGGTACACTAAGCAATCCCAATTGTTTGGAACAATTCATGCTATAGCAATAATCACTAAGCATAAGGTCAAAAAAACACCTAGCATGACATGCTAAAGTCTAAGTCACAGTTAATGCAAGCCCCTCTTGCACTATCAAGCAAGAACTTTCTACTTCTTCCCAATACCAATCAACTTATTTGAAATAACATAGTGAGAACGGGGGTCCAAACTACTTTATTCAAGCAAACTAAGCAAAGCAAACAAAAACTAAGACTCTCCAAGAACAACACAACAATGCATGAAACAATAAAAACGAAGTGTCTAGAAAGAAGTGAGCTTTTTATTGATGAAGAAGGGGATGCCTTAGGCATCCCCATGCTTTGACGCTTGTACCTCTTGGATATTTCTTGGGGTGATACCGGAGTGTCATCCCCAAGCTTGAGCGTTTGTCCATTGTTCATCTCATTACATCATTCTCTCTCCACACCTAATTTTTTTTCCTTCATACAAAACTTTACACAATCTTCATTAGCAACATTAGTGTATTCAAAAGATAATAGACCTTTGGGTTTAGCTTTATAACAGCAAAACTTTTCACTAAAATCACAAGCTACTGTAGCAACTCCTTCAAAAAGCTCAATTTCCCAAAAAGAACCCAAAAAGGAATCAATAAGAAGCAAATGCAAATAATGGCAGAAATCTGTCAAAACAGACCAGCAGGTAGAAACTGATTTTTTCGAAGACCTTATGTTGCTCAAATAAAAAATTATTGAACTAACTAAAGTTATCTAACATAATGGGAGATTTATTCGTAAATTTTCAGCTTAATCCGACTTACAGAGACTCTTCACGAATTTTTATGGTGGAGGACAGAAACCTGTTTCTGGATAGCAACTCCCCAAATCGTACTTCCCTATTATTAGAGGTCATTATTGGCATACAAAACAAACAAAAAGGATAAGTAGAGGTCATTACTGAAGTAATAACTTCCAAGACTCAAGAAAACTCTTGGGTTATCTCCCAACAAGTACTTTTCTTTAACGCCTTTAAGTTAGGCACAAGAAGCAAGAAATCAAGTATTTTCAAATGAGGAAGCATTAACATCAAACCTTGTTTTCAAAGGAGGATCAAAAAGCAACTTCTCTATCCTCATAGGAAAGTGTTCAATAACTTTCTTTAATGGAAATTGATATTTAATGGTGCCTTCTTTCATATCAATGATGGCACCAATAGTTCTAAGAAAAGGTCTTCCCAAAGTAATAGGACAAGAAGCATTGTATTCAACACCCAAAACATAGAAATCAACAGGGGCATAAGCATTATTAACCATAATGAGAACATCATTAATACTCCCCATGAGTTTCTTCTTATCATTATCATTAAGTGGAACATCCAAATAACAATCTTCCAAAGGTGGCAAATCAAGCATTTCATAAATCTTCCTAGGCATAATAGAGACACTAGAACCTAGATCACATGAAGATTTGAGATCAAAGTCATTCACATGCATATTAATAATGGGTTCCCAACTATCTTCTACTTTCCTAGAAATAGAAGCTTTGTGTTTTAACTTCTCTTCCTTAATCTTAACAAGAGCATATGTAATGTGTTTGGTGAAAGCAATATGCATATCACTAGCATCAGGACTTCTAGCAAGCTTTTGCAGGAACATAATCACTTCAGAAATATTGCAACCATCTATATCAAAATCAAACTTAGCATCACTAGTAGTAGACTCATTAGGCTTAGGCATTGTAGGAGGAGGAATAGGGACTTCTTGTTGTTTAGTGGTATCCATTCTAGTGATGGTGCACACACTATTGTTTCTATCAATTTCAGCTTCCCTTTCCCACTTAGAATGACGTTGGGCTAACAGTCTAACATTTTCATCAATAGTAACTTGTATGGCATGAGTAGCAGCAAAGGTACTTTCCATGGTTTCAGGTTTAACAGCCATTTTATTAATCAAGGAGGATTGTGCTTCAGACAAAGAGGAAATATTTTTCTCAACATTTAAAAGCTTTTCCTCCACAATCTTGTTGAAAATGGTTTGTTTACTAATAAATTCTTTGAGCATGACTTATCTTCTAACATTATTGTAGGAGTTTCCATAGGTATTGCCATTATTAGGAGGATGAGGCCTATAATTGTTGTTACCACCAAAATTATTCCTATAGGCATTGTTGTTGAAATTGTTGTTTCTAATGAAGTTCACATCAAATTGCTTTTCTTGAGCAACCAAAGAGGCTAAGGGAACATTATTTGGATCTAAAGGAGCTTTCCAATTAACAAGCATAGCCATAATAACATCAATCTTATCACTCAAAGAGGAGGTTTCTTCAACAGAATTTACCTTCTTACCATGTGGAGCTCTCTCAGTGTGCCATTTAGAGTAATTAACCATCATATTGTCAAGGAGTTTTGTGGCAGAACCCAAAGTGATTCCCATAAAGGTACCTCCAGCAGCTGAATCCAACAGGTTTCTTGAAGAGAAGTTCAAACCTGCATAAAAAGTGTGGATAATCATCCAAGCAGTGAGTCCATGAGTGTGACAATTCTTAACCAAAGATTTCATTCTTTCCCAAGCTTGAGCAACATGTTCATTATCAAGTTGTTTGAATTTCATAATATCACTTCTCATAGATATAATCTTAGCAGGAGGGTAGTATTTTCCAATAAAAGCATCTTTGCACTTAATCCAAGAATCAATACTATTTCTAGGCAGGATAGCAACCATTCTTTAGCTTTCCTCTCAGGGAGAAAGGAACAGCTTGAGCTTTATAATATCTCCATCTACATCCTTATACTTTTGCATCTCACAAAGTTCAATAAAGCTATTGAGATGGGCAGCATCATCATCAGAACTAGCACCAGAAAATTGCTCTCTCATCACAAGATTCAACAAAGCAGGCTTAATTTCATAAAAGGTAGCATCAGGAGCAGGTGGAGCAATAGAAGTGCTAAGGAAATCATTGTTGTTTGTGCTAGTGAAGTCACACAACTTGGTGTTCTTAGCAGAGTTCATTTTGGAAAAAGTGGAGCAAGCCAAAAATAGTAGCAACAGCTAGAGCAGGAACTAATTTTTTTGTGTTTTTGATAAGAGAAAACAAACCAAACTAATCTATTTTTTTTAAGTTTTTGATAAAAAGAGGCAAACAAAACCAAGCAAAAGAAACTAAGAAAACTAAAAAAAAGTAAAGAGAAAGGTTGAGGAGGACTCCCCTTGTGAAGA
The DNA here is from genome assembly GCA_023614405.1 of Avena insularis. Taxonomy (NCBI): domain Eukaryota; kingdom Viridiplantae; phylum Streptophyta; class Magnoliopsida; order Poales; family Poaceae; genus Avena; species Avena insularis. The sequence continues at coordinate 312,068,061 of CM042693.1, read as the reverse complement.
CGTCCTTAGCCTCCCCAGCAACGGCGCCAGAAAAAGCCTTGATGCGTGTAGCAACACTTCGTTGGGAGACCCAAGCGGAAGGTATGATGCAGTACAACAGGAAGTTTTCCCTCAGTAATAAACCAAGGTTATCAAACCAGTAGTAGGAAGGAAACGTCCCAAAGGTGTTACAAGCAACGTGGAAACCTGCACAACATAAACTTAAGACTTTCCCCAACTAACAGTGAGGTTGTCAATCTGACCGGTTGCTGTAACAAAGGATTAACTGTATGGTGTGGAAGGTGATGATGGTTTGCAACAAGTAAATAGTAACAGTGGAGGATGTATAAATGGTAAAGATTGGACCGGGGTCCATAGTTCACTAGAGGTGCTCTCCTTAGATAAACAAACATTGCATGCTGGGTAAACAATGCAATAATATACACAAAGATCCTATGAGATTCGATTAGGCAATACAACAATATACATAGATCGCCATCCAACTACATCTATGACTAGAAGTCCACCTTCAGGTTATCATCCGAACCCCCTCCAGTATTAAGTTGCAAGCAACATACAACTGCTTTAAGCAAAGTGTGTAAGGTAAACAATCCACTTGTTCCATGAACAAGAGACAGTTGCTTTCTCCCTAGTGGCAACAGCAAATCTACTACCGTAGAGATTTCTGTCACTTCCCTTGATAAGTAGAGGCATGAACCCACTATCGAGCATAAATACCCCCTCTTGGAGTCACTAGCAACTACTTGGCCAAGATAGCTACTAACAACGGAGATCATGCAAGATCACAAACAACACAAACATGATAGAATCAATAAGACAAAACCATTAATCAATCTGGCATAGTAATCTCAATATCCATCGGATCCCCGCAAACAGAACATGCATGATTACAAATAGATGAGATCTTCATCATGAACGGAGCTCACAAGATCTATACATGAAAGCACAAGGAGGAGATACAACCATCTAGCTACTACATGGACCTGTAGTCCAAGGTGGAACTACTCACGCTTCATACCGGAGGCTGGCATGATGAAGAAGAAGGCCTCCGGGATGATCTCCCCTCTGTCAGGGTGCCAGGAAGAGCTTCAGATCCGCCCGATCTAGGGACGATGGTGGCGGCGGCTACAGACGGTTTCATGGAATATTGATCGGGTGCTTAGGGTTTCGGCATCGGGGGCTTCTTATAGGAGAAGAGGCGAGGCTAGGAGGCGGCCAGGGGGCCCACACCCTGCCCAGGCGCGGTCCCACCCTAGGCCGCTCCTGGGGGTGTGGACCACCTATGGCGCCCCTCCGTCTCTCCTCTGGACTCCGTGTTCTCCTCGATGAAATATTGACTTTGTCTTTTGTCCCGTCCAATTTCGGTAACTATTTCCGTACTAGCTTTTCTGGAACCAAAAACAGCAGAAAATAGGCAACTGACACTGTGGAAACTTGTTAATAGGTTAGTACCAGAAAACATGTAAAACGCACCTCAAAGTGTGGACAAGCAAAGCAAAGTAGATACTAAACAAGCATGGAACATAAAAAATTATAGATACGTTTCCGACGTATCAATATCCTCCTTGATGATGTGCCAGCAAGTTTTGATGAAGTGACGATTAAACCCATCAGGTCCTGGTGCTTTATCAGGAGGCATTTGCTTGACTACCAAGTCAATCTCTTCAACTGAAAAGGGTTCAGAAAGTTTCCCAAGTCCTTCAATAGGCTTAATTAGATCAATCAAATCCATAAGCATTTGAGGATTTTGTGCAGTGCCTAATCTCTCTTTAAAAGCTTGGAAAATTGCCTTTTCTTTGTCATCATGTGAACTTGCCACATTACCATTGTTCAAATTCAGGTGGGAAATGTTATTCCTTCTATACCTTTCAGTATCCATAGCATGAAAAAACTTAGAGTTCTCATCCCCAAATTTTGTCCATCTAACAGTACATCTAGCCTTCCAATACTGTCTTTTTAGTCAAGCAGAGTAAGAATATGATTCTTAAGAATTTGACGAAAGTTGCTTTCAAGTACAGTTAACTGCCTCCTGTCCTCAATCTTATCTATTCCCATTAGAGCTCTATTTGAGTTATCAATACAGATAGAAAGTTTGGAGATAGACTTGCTTCAATGTTTGAGATCATATCCAAGCCTTTTAAATTTAGCATTTAGAACAACAACACTATTTCCTCTAAAAATAGGCTTATTCCAACTTTTAGCCACAATATCAAAGAAACCAGAATGAGCAGTCCAAAAGGATTCAAATCTGAAAACATTACTTCCTGGAATAGATGTCTAGATGGTAATAACACATGGAGTATGATCAGAAGTAGGTTTACCCTAGGCCGTGACAAAGGTAGAAGGGTATTATTCATTCCAATGAAGTGATGAAAACACCCAATCTAATTGTTCCAACAGAGGATCAGCTAGCATATTACTCCATGTAATTTTTTCCCTTTTATGGGAATTTCAGTGAGATTTTGCAATCTAATAAACTCATTGAAAGTGAACATGTCTTGAACATTTCCTCCCGGTTTGTTTCTATTTTCCGGTGATCTTATGAAGTTGAAGTCTCCCATTATTAACCAGTCCTCATCATCAGGGATTTGGAGATTCATTAGCCAGTCAACATATTCATCCCTTTGAGTGCCATTACAAGGTCCATAGACATTAACCAGAGTCCAGGCTAAAGTAGATTGAGTAGAAGTGAAATGAACATAGATAGCAAAAGGTTCACAATGCATAACCATTCCAAAAAAGACAGAACTATTCCAAATAATAATAAGGCCCCCAGAGGCACCATTGGAAGGAATATAAGCAAAATCATCAAATCTCTTAGGACAATAGGACTTGATAAAAGCCAAATCAAAATGATGTTTCTTGGTTTCTTGCAGAAAAATTACAACACAACCACTAGAATTTATGGCATTTAACAATGCAAGCTGCTTGTCTTTAGCATTAAGACCTCTGATGTTCCAACATAAAACAACCCATTTTTTTGGACTTATTCATTATAGCAAAGAAACACTTATTTCTTCCCTTCCTGAGGAGCAGTAAGGAGCTTCTTAGCAGTAAGCTCCTTTTCAGGGACTCCACAAAGCTTCACACCAATGTCCTGCAGCATAGCCAGAGGGGTGGGTGGTGGAATAGCAACATCATCCTCATCAATATTTGTCACTTCCTGAACATGTCCAGCAGGGATCTGAATATCCTTAGCTTCAATGGCAGTTGGATTTTTTCTTGGCTTAACCTTGGATTTACTCTTCTTTCCATCTATTGGCATCTGGACCTTGAAACCATCATATTTGGTGCTTCTTGGACTCCTTCTAACCTGGGAAGTTAATATAGGCATATTCAGATTAGTAACATCAGCCACTTTGTCAAGGAATTGAGAGTTAACACTGATGTAAAAAATAGGCACCTCTTTGATGCCCAGATCCACATGTCCCCCTTCTGTCAGAATAACCACATCCCTAGAGGGAGTAAGATTATACCCCTTCTTCCTAATAACATTTCTGTCAAATGGGGAAGAGAGGATTCTCTTTCCAAGCACCAGATTGACATTGTTAAAAGCATACAAGGAAGAAAGAAGTCTCTTGTCAACCCAAATTTCCTGCTTTAAAATCTAGGCTAGAGCATTCTGAATAATAGATAATTTGAGCCCAGTATCATTTTCAAAGGGGTTTAAACCACAGACCAGTGCTTTGGCAAAATCCAAATTATCCACTTCACAGGAAGAGTAGGTCTTTCCAGTAGCCTTAGGAGAATGTAAACAAGATAGAGCTAAAGCATTTGCAACAAAGAGTGACTCAGGTTCAGTTTTAATAGCATTCACAATGACAGAGCTAGAGGGGGAGAGGTCCTCAGACATAGGGCTATCCACATTATCATTTCAAGCAGTCAGAGGGCTATCAGAAATATTGGTAGCAGGTGGTGGGATACCAGCTTTAGTAGTAACACCTTTTGCTCACGCAAGATGGCTTGGAAATTGTAGAGAGGTGGTGAGACAACAACATCTACAACATCCCCAGCCATCACCTAATCAAGTTGAGGGTTCTATAAAGGTGCATGCTGATGACCATGGTTGTTATTGTTCCCCTGACCCCTGTGAACTCCATGCTGTTGTAGCCAAGCCAAATTTGCTCAGTAGTTTGTTCCAGACCATAGAAAGGATGAGGGTTTCTATCTTCAGGTTCTGGGTCCTCATGGGGTGGTGGGAGATCATGAATGTGTGCATTCCAGTCACTACTGCGAAGGATATAAACTGGTACAGTCCAAGAATTCCTAGCCCCACCTAACTGAGATATCACAAGGCTTTTAGGGATATATTTTGGGTTTGCAACAGCCACCTTAACTAAGACAAATTTCAAGTGTTTTTTTTTGGCCTGTGCCACAGGGTGAGAAGCCCAAAATCCTCAACAGCACTACAAATATAGGAATTGGTCTGATAATCTGCCGGAAAACCCAGGAATAGGATCCAAGTTTGTCGGCCAAAAGAGGCAAGCCTATGATTCCTAGCCTGATCATGCTTCACAAAAGTGACAGATGTGATATCATCAATTTCAAAGGTGGTTCCAACTACAGTGTCAGCTTTCAGAGTGTCAACCAGAGTGAAACTACCAAGGCCAAAAGGGTGATCATCACTTTGTTCAACCTCAAAACCACTCTCATTCAACAGACCTTCAACAGTGTTTCTCATGTCAGATCTAAACTGGATAGGGATAAAGTGATTTGGTTCAGAAATTACCACATTGTCGTGGTTCAGAGGAGCCGAAGGATCAACCACAAGAACAGAGTGAACGTGTCGATCAACAGGGCCATGGTCAATAGACATACCGTCCATGATAAAAGCCAGAGGATTCACCGGGAAGTTCGCCATTGCAATCTCGCAGCCAGGGTTTACTGTAGAGGTTTCCACCGGAAGCTCCGAAGGCGAAGAGACAGGGGTTTGGGGAATATCTGCACGGAGCTTGTTTTGGTTCTTAACAACCCAGATTTTCTGACCCATTAAACCGGTCCGATTCTGCCCGATATGTTTCTGTTTTGGTTTCCAAATTTGTCAGACCAACTTCTTGTTCAGATGACACTGTTTGGCCTAATAACCCAGCTCCTTGCAAAGCAAATACCGCATCCCAACAACACAATTTTCAGCATGGTGGCCCTAGGCTAGACAGGAAGCGCAGAAGGACTCACAGTGCCGAAAGCAGACATCACATTTTCGGCCCAGCTTGCGACAATTCAAATAAAACCATGTGCAGCACTTAGATAGATGATCAGAGAGGCCACATCGAGAGCACCTGCCAATAAATTCAAACACCAAATCTTTGGGGGGTAAAATTGGCAGTTTAAGGATATCCATAATTTCCTTATCAGAGTATCCAAAGCATGGAAATCTTCCAACTGTTCGAGCAACAGAATAGGCAGGCGATCACACATTTTGTGGAAGAAAATGTAGTTGACAAACTTAAAATTTAAAAAGTTGTTCTGATCCACCAAAAACGAATCAGTGAACTTGCCAAAGAAAATGTGATCAGGTGATCGCCGGCGGTGATCCTCAGATGTCATTGAAGAAGAAGCGACATTAACCGAATTATGACCAAAGGTCATTCATCGGACCACTTAATAATTGGTCAATCTCCCTCATAAGTTCTTTCACCTTTTTCTAGATACTTCCAGAATAGTGCGGTCCCACTCATGCAGTTCAGCGTGTACATCAGCTAGCTTATCTAGTACTCGCATATCAGGTGGTGTATGTGTCTAGGCCGTAGATACTATATGTCCCCAACCTTCTCCTCCTTAAGCCATTTGCCCTCAAAACACTCCGTTTTCGTGAAATCTTTGCATTAACTGCATATGTTTCCGTATCAACCAGAATGGGTCGGTGACCTGACCCTGTCGATGTGAGGTTATGAACCCCCGTGTGAGGAAAGAAAATCGACCACGTACTCAACATTATCGATAGCTCTATTTAGTCTTTCCCTTAATAAACCAAGTTTCGACGTAAAAATGTCTCCAATAAAACCAAGATCCTCGAGTCCGCAATCCGTAACAGTCACATAATGCTTGCATATATGATAACGGTCTCACGACACCGCCTTCCTTCTCGGACTCCGATAAAATCTCATTCATATCACCCAACATCTACAACGGCAACCTTGCATGTTGATGCAAATCACGGAGATATTTCCACGTATGATGTTTATGTCTCCATACCGATTCTCCATATAACCCCGTAAGTCTCCGGTCCTTACCTGGGGTATCACCCAAAACCAACACATTGATGTAGTTGTTGTGTTGGTACTTCAACTGTATGCTAATATGTTGATACCACAACATAATCAACCCTCCAGCTCTTCCATTACCCAGCACCACCCACATATGCGCATAAACGAGTTTCAACCGCAATCTCTCACCACCTTCTCTGTCCAGGTGTGTCTCAGGCAAAAAAATTACCTCAGGCCTATATTGCCTCCGGATATCTAGAAGCGATCTCATTGCCGGGGAATTGCCCAGTCCCCCAAAACTGTAACCACATATTTTCATTGCTCCCAGTGATACTCCTCCGAGGAGCCCGCCAATCCAGAGTTATTGTCATCAGTTTTGTGACGCTTCGGTGCACGTACCTTCTGTGGGGTAGTTTCACCCACCTTCTTCCCTTCCAAAGTCTCGACCATGGTTGCCACATGAGACGTAGGCATTATCGATAGAGTATTGCTCCTGCCATCTCTAGCTCCCATATCACGCTTCCTTAACCATGTACTGTTAGATTTCTCCACATTAGTACAAAATTCAGTATCATCCTCCTCCATTTTAGTCTGTGATTGGCTAGTACCAGATCAGCCACCATGGCCTCTTCCACCTCTGCCCCTAGCACTACTCGCTTGGGAACGTATGCCATACTCCTTTTTGGGCTGGTACCATAAATCGTCTTGAGGCACCATCACAAAATCACCATACTGGTACTTCCCCGGATCATGGGATCCATCACCACATTGATCTGCAACATGGCCAATAACCCACGGTGAGCACAAAATCACGGTAGTTTCTCATAGAGCACACTAAATTTTTGTGGTTCCTTTCCCGGATCAACCCTTCTAGTTAGAAAGCGCAGTAGAGGTTTCTTCAGATTGATTCTCACTTAAACTCTGACAAATTTCACATAGTTAACTCCGTTATTCCCAACTTCCGGTTCAAGGACCTTTCCCATGCGTCATAACCTTAGAAACAACATAATTACAAATTAAATTAGGCAATCCCATGATTCTAATCCAAACACGAATAGAATCAAGAGCAATTGTTTCAATATTCACTAAACCATCATATTCCTCGATCATCATTGCCTAGCGCCTAAATAGCCATGGGCCACCATGCATGGTCGTGTTCCAATCTCCAAGACACTTAAGCTGAGCAATGAAAGTGAAATCATGTAGGTCTCGGAACGATACCTCCTGTGCAAGATTCCAAGCAATTTGCATCTTATGGTAACACACAATATGATTGAAGGTAGTCTTCAGACAAACCCTAATCGGCACCACCCATTTAATGGATGATCGATTCTCCTCGATCAGCCTCGTAAGGTCGACCGCCTCCTCCTCCTCCATCGTAATATCCAGGCGTTGTAACATAGATTCAATGTTCTCAATGCATTCCAGGGCAGCTTCCTCGTTCTTCCCCCCTTCGGCGCCTTAGTGACATCTTCACCACTCGCCGCCGCCTCCGTCGCCGCACCCAAGTTTTCCAATATTGTTCCAGGCCAGAAGGTTCCCGTCGCTCCCACAAATCCTCTCAAAGGTGTAGACTCAACTAGTTAGACGTCGATCAGGAGGGAATCTCCAAGATCGGCGGCGGTATGGTGGACTCCAAACGGGGGTCACCGCTGGAGGAGACCTAAACCCTAAAACGAAAGGGTAATAATTACTAGTTGAGTTCCATATTTTTTTGCTTGCAATAGAAACCTAACACTTGGCGTATGCTATTTGTTTTCCAAAATGAGACAATCAATAATTCTAGCGATATCTATCATAGTTGTCTTAACCAGGCTAGCCAGCTTTTGCTTGCATAAACTTTTTTGTCGGCCGCAGCCAGGCCCAGCCCTGGGGGGCCAAGCGGGACGGCCACCCTTGGCCATGAAACTTGAAGGCCCCAACTACTTATGTAGCCTATTTAGGCTGGTCATGCTAGAGGTAGTAACTAAAAGTCTAACTTAACGCTAAAGTTTATGTGACAATGAGTTAATAAAGAGAGATAAATAGAGTAATAGCTATGTTACTGTAACGTCACACATATCAAAACAAAGTGAGTCTACAACTATGACATTGTATGTTTCAACACATAAGTTATTTTCCACTATAGAGGTAGTAATCTGGTCTAAATTATTTTACACTATGACTAGCCTTATAGTATTTGAGGTGCTAGCCAAATTAGCATCTTGTAGTGTTGGAAGTGCCCTATTGGCCCTTAGTAGACTTCCAACTATCCGTCATTGTTGCAGGATGATGAAGGTGGACGATGGATACGCGAGGGATTCACCATTTGCTGACTTTAGTTCTACATCGTGTGGTGATGGTGGCCCTTGTAGGCCCCAATCAATTTTAAGCCCTTGTTATAGGTATTCAGCAGTCCAGCACCTTTCAGCAGGGCCCCTTGTGATTTGGGCAGTACAGAGGCCTCCACTCTTCTTGGGCCATTTCGCAAACGTCCATGAAAAATGATAAAAGGCGTTGCGAGATTCCTCACATCACATTGCTGTAGCCCGCCAGCCTGCTGCTGCGAACGAGTCAACTAGCGAGAACAGAAGGCGACGAGCAAAAACACCCACGATGTGGACGCAAGCACACCACTGGCGGAGCACGCGAGCACCACTGGCTGCGGAATCGAAGCCGTCCATTTTTGTCTCCAAGAGTGACGGAGCACTCAAGTGCACTACCGGCGGCGAGCTAGCGACTTAGCAGCGACTCGGCACTTGGCAGCAACTGCATGCGCCTGCACCTGAGAGAAGAAGCCGAAGCGACCAAGCACCTGCAGCATTCCCAATGCAAGGCGAACTGGTCGCGTCATCGCCAGCGTCTTGGCGCAGATCGAGAACCATTCTCTCTTTGTATATTTCTAACTGTGCGCACATCATATATACAATATAACACATGCTTCAGAAACAGGGACACTTATTACGCAGTCATCGGCATGATCACACGATCACCTGTCACAAGACCAACATGTTTCTTGTTCTTGCTAGCCTCCGCATGCAAAAGATGGAGCAAGTTCGCATAAACAAATTTTGTGACTGACCAAGATGTCGGGTGAGATGACGAAGATGTCTAGTAGTGGATGATAACTTGGAAATTACTTGTCGCATACGAGTACCTCGTACCTCTCGAAGCAGCTAATCATCAGCGCAGCGAAAATAATTATGCATGTACGCATGCATTCACGCTGAGAAAACAATAATGAGACTCAAAAAGAGGCATTGCTAGGAAGAGCCAAAACATCCAATTGCATATCTCACAACTAAGGCCCCTCTTGTTTCGGCGTTTTAGTTAGGGGAAGATCCGAATTTTATGGAGGGTACGGAGGATTTAGCCGGACCTATTGAGGTTCGTAAAACTTACGCCCTAAAATCCAACAAAACAAGCGGAGCCTAAAGAATTCATTCATAATACACTATGCCCCCACGCCGGACCCCATAGAGATTGAGAAAATGTCAGCTAAATGTCAGATGCAAATGACATACTCAACTACCTTGGGTTAGCATTAGAAGGTTGCAACTTTATGATCCTCTGTCACATAGAGAAAGAAACCCTACATCAGCTACTAAGACAACGTCGTCCTGGAGGAGCACTGAGAGAAGCATCTTAATGTAGAGGATTTTTTTACTGCACTTCAAGGTGGTGCAAATGTAAGTAAAAATTATAATCCAATGAAGTGGGGGGAAAGCAGTATAGAAGCCACATTGGAAACCCACGTTGTTGTGTAAACACGCTCGATATAGTAAAGACTTGTTGGCTGACATTCGTGGTTTTTTTCCCATTCTTATTGGAGGGGTTTTCCACGTTAAAAACCCTGTGTCCCCTATGTTTGGTTTGTTCATTCTTCGTTCTTTTCCTTGTCATGTTTATGACAGTCGTGGAGCGCTTTGCCAAGAAAGGTGGCATGAAATAGAAAATGTGTGCAAGCTGAAGCACCGTGACATGACTTCTAACCACGGTTTACGTGAATTTATAGTCAATAAGCACTAGTTTGAAGCCCCCGAAATATTTGTTACACGGGGACATACTATCTACATGGTGCATGTAAAAAATATTCTAATTTCTAAAAGAAATAAGAATCCAAAACACAGATAAGTTGCTCTACACTTAGTTTTTGTGTGTGTATGTGTGGGGGTGGGGGTGGGGTTGGGGGGGGGGGGGATAAAGGGAATTACATTAATCAGAGAGAGGAGTTTTACAATCTTGGTAGGATGCCTCACTCGGCCTTAGCCAAAACCTAAACTATACACTAGAGGCGATTCTACAATCTCTTCGGTCTGGGCAGCCGGGCTTGCTAGTGGTGCAACGCCTTGCATTACATGATATTTTAGATCAATTTTGTTCAGTAAAATAGCATCGCATGCACGTTTCACCAAAATTCTAGAGAAAGCTTCTTGGTTCGTCACTCTATACACCAGTTCCCTCTTCAGCTCTGGCAAAATTTGTGAGAATAGACTAAACCTATTCTACAAGTTTTCCACCTTCACAATAAATCTTGTCTCAATTTTTCACTGAGTAGTATAATAGCATGATGCACATGAAGTCTTGTTGATGGTATTTGATATCTTCGATCACGGCTCTGTAGGTGACGAAGTGATTATTCTGTCCTTTGCGTTCATCGCCTTTGCAACCACCATAATTAAACACAAATACATTGTTAGCAACCAGGTACATATATGAATATGGAAGAGACACTAAATTTAGTGTGTAAAATCAAGGCTAAACCATGACTATGCTTACTTGTTTTTCCCAATTATTTGTGCCAAAGGAAATGACGAGAAGCAACAATGTTTGTGTGACCAGTCCGCTGACTATTCCCAACCAAAGCCCCTGCATGCATGCACATGTGTTTACACCGTTGGAGCTCAAAATGATCACCCAATTTTGGTGTTGTTACTCTAAATAGTTAAGGTGATGAGGGAATCTCTAGAATACCTTTACACCAAGATGAAGGACGAAGGTGAAAACTAGGGCCGCAGGAATACCGACAATATAGTATGCAACAAAGTTGACGAAAGCACCGATCTTTTGTCGTCCACAGCCTCTAACAATACCTGCAAATTAAACTTAAACCCCTTGCTCGATTTACCGATTTCTGGCAGTAGGATATAATTAAGTTACAGGGTTTAGCCCTATATTGGCCACTGAAGTACTAGACAAAACATGGATTTTACTTAATATCTGTTGAGTATGCAAGCGAGAAAATGATTACTGTCTATGGCGATTCAGAAACTGATAGAAAGGCGTAAAGCGCTGTAGAACGCACGCGGCAAAATGATATCCTCAAACAGTCATACTCGAATAGGAGGACCACTGGCACTAGGATGCTAGCTAGTAGTAAGACCAGGACTTGGACTTACATAACCCAGCTGAGACGAAACTGTTTACTCGAATTTATGGAGTCAACACCTCCTGCATTTCCCAAGAATATATACTATCAGTATGCATTGTCTGCGTACATACCTGAGAGAACGTACTGGAGGCCGTCAAACAAGACCGAGGGTGCGAGGATGAGCATCATCTTGGCAACCAAGGCAACCACGTCCTGGTCCTTGCTGTAGGCATGACCCCACAGGTTGCGCACCAGGATCAGGAGAAGCCCTTCCGACGTGCCTACCAGGAATGCCAACAGTATGACAACGCGGGCGGCCAGAAGAGCCGCCCGAGGTCGCCCCGCTCCCAGCTCGTTCGACACGCGCGTGCTGTATAGATAGATACACGGTGCGGTGGTGTTTATTAGTCATTTGATGCGTTGTGTTTGTCGGAACAAAAATGAAGAGGCTCTCACCTTATGGTAGAAGAGAGTCCATTCGGGACCGTACACACCAAGGAGTTGGTGTTCAAGCTGCACGTGTAGAATCGGAAAATCACACCAAGAAATTAGTACTCCCTCCGATTCAAATTAATTGACTTGGATTTGTCTAAATTCGGATGTAATTAATTTGAACCGGAGGGAGCAGCATTCATATTTGGTTCACGTTATTTGGTTAAGACAAAGAAAAAGACCGGTGTATACCAGATGGAGAGGACGGCTGTGGAGAGTTTGGGATTAGGGAGAAGGCCGGCAAGCAGCACCATGACCTCGAACGACCACCACTCCATGCTGCAAATTTAATTAATAATATAATCAGGGGGACGTTAAATTCCAGAGAATTTCATAGGTAGCTGATGAGCTCGATCGATCAGTACTACTCACCAGACCATGATCGCCGACGGTACAGCGAGCTTCAAGAAGGCGGGGATGTGGTGGAACGCCTCGCAGGAGAACCCCGTCCAGGTGTCCTTGCAGGAGGGCGAGACCCTGACGTAGAGGGCCAGTATGGAGACGTTCGTCAGGTAGGAGACGGCGTTGGCCAGCGCCGCCCCCTTGATCCCCATGCCCAGCTTGTACACCAGGGCCCAGCACACCAGGGCGTGGTTGGCCGCGGTGACGCCGGAGCTCACCATGACGGGCACCACGATCCTCTGAGTCTGCAGGAACCGGACGTGGCACTGCAGCCACCCGTAGAAGAAGAGCGCCGGGAGCATCCACCGGAGGTACAGCCCGGCCCCCGCCGCGATCTCCGGGTCCTGCCCCAGCCGGAGGAGGATCCACCGGGTGTTCGCCCACACCACGGCGATCGGGAGGCTCACCAGGCTCAGCACCAGCATCGCCCGCTGCTTGTACACGCCCAGCATCCGGTCCTGGTTCGCTCCGAAGGCTTGCCCGCACAGCGTCTCCAGGCTGCACGACATGCCGGTCTGCACGCACGCAAGAGCGTAAGTACAGAACAGACTATGAAAGCGCGCTAGCTAGCTACCTGGAGTAGCAGTAGTATACAGGCCGAGTACCAGAAAACTGAAGCCGGTGACGATGGCGAATGAGGAGGCCATGGAGGCGCTGGCCAGAGCGAGCTCGCCGAGGTGCCCCACGAACATCACGGAGATCATCTGGATAACGTTCTGGAGGAGGCAGCCCACGATGAGAGGCACCGCAAGGCGGACTTGTTTCTTGGCCTCCCTCGTCACCTGCAGCAGGGCCGTGCCTTCGCTGGCACTGGGGCTGGGGAGCGGCGGCTCCATGGTTACTTCCATAGCTAGGTATCTTCTTGTTGCTTTCTCGGGTGGAGGCGTGGAGCTACCTCGGCTCGGTCGTTGGGTTGGTATCTCTGCTTTTAAAGGGAAAGATGGCCGAATCATAGTACTCCAAAACATATAGTACTATTTTGATAGGCAATCCTATTAAATATTTTTCTATTTATTACTCGTAGTATAAATAGAGGTATTACGAAACATGACAAGTTTTTTCCCCTTCTCGGAAAAAAATCGAGCTGTAACATGCGAGGATTCCATTTGGCTGGTCTCGGTTGCACACCACACCAGAGCAGCTGTCCATCACATTATACTCCTCTTGCTCCGGCCTCTGTCCTAAGACAGAAAATACGATAGAGTTGTACCTTCAATTCATTGCTTTAGGGTGAGGAGTCATCTGATTATCGGGAATAGATTCGCTGAGAGATGCAGGCACAATACATCAACTAGAGAATAGATAGACTTGAGGCATTTGGGAACCTCTTTCATTTCTCTTCCTAAACTTGAGGCATTTGGGGGAGTCGCGGTATATATAGTTACAAACTACTCCCTCCGTTTCAAAATATAAGAAGTTTTAGGTTTGTGAAGAAAATAAATCTAAACTTTTTTTAGTGTGTAGATTTATCCCAAAATTGAATGAACCTACATACTAAACCAAGTCTAGATTCATTTTCTTCACAAACCTAAAACGTCTTATATTTTGAAACAGAGGGAGTAGAAAAGTGTTTTTGCAATATACTATTGAACTGACGTTGTTGCGTGGACATATATTTTATAAAATTGTTTTGATAATGAATTGTATGGAACATGGAATTTATAATAATACATGCTTCTATGAAAAACTCTATTTTTAAATACGTTGTTCCTGCAAAAAAAATTTAAAAAGAAGGATTTTATCTACCTTATTGATTTTATCTACGCTGTTTTGAAGTTCTAGTTATATTGTTGGTAGTGGTTTGTCTTTAATTATTTAAAATGAAGGATTTTCTATTTGTGTATTAATTATTTATTCATCAGGCTCATCCCCGTGATCAAGAAGTAAGCCTACCTTATTGATTTTGTTATTGAGTATATCATTTGTTTCTTTTTCTTCTCTCTCACCATGGCTATTCAACTCCGATTAGCCTCCTTGAATGGCACCTCATCATCATGAGACATCATGGAGGAATGGATATAGTTATTGCTGCCCGACCTACTTGCTTTTATTTGTCCAATTTCAGCACCATACTTCACAGTGTTAAACCGGCAATGAGTTTTCAACTTTGTTCTCTTTTGTCTTGTTCACAAAACCAAACTCCTATAGATTAAATTGGGTGTAGATTACAATGAGGTTAAGTGTGTTGCCCATTTCAATGGTGAGGTGGACTTAGCTACATACGCTTGGAAACATCTGATCATGTTTATAGATTAGCACAAAGCTAATGCAATTATAACTTATGATATAGTATGCGAATGCTTTAGTGCCAGAGTTAATGATTTGCTGGGCTTCATCGTAGGCAAAAATTCAAACATTGAACATGAGAATATTCTTCTTTTTGAACCATTTTAAAATAAAATCGAACCATAACACGAGAAGACTCCTTTTTTGGCTGGTTTTGGTTGTGCACCAGTGCTTGCACACTTTAGTTATCCGTCATAATAGTGTCGGACGGACAGATTTTGAGATAGGGAAAACTCTAAGGCATAAAGTAAAAATGATCAAAAAACCAAATGCGAAGTCCAAAATCAAATTTTGTGTAGTCTAGACACGAGTAATGGGAAGTCCTAGGGACAAAAATTATCCCAAGAAATATGTAAATTCACAAATTCATGAAATAAGACACTAGTAATGCAAAGTCTTAGTGCCAAAAAATAGCCCATCGAATATCTAAACTCCCAAATTCATCAAGTAAGACATAAATAATCTAATCAAATGGGCAGAAAAAAATGTACCTTTCCAACACAATTCTGTCCCTTTCCGCCCAGCGGTCTTCCAATCTTTCGATCTTTCCGTTCAGTAAACTGTAGTGCGTTGCCTGAGGGTGTTTTGCTAGGAAAGGTTCCTCCCTGCGTGGAGGAAACGATCCTGGCTGATTGTGTAAGGCTTCCTGTAACAACAATTCAGTGCTGGGTACACCTAAATTCAGAAAAGAAGAGAAGCTCAGCCGGAGAAGTGTCGCACGCCCACACCAATCCTTCCACCTTTCAGTAGCACCCTAGACGCCGTGTCGCCCTGCTGGCTGGCCGCTTGAGTCCCAAGTCTCGCCGGACGCCGGCACCACCCTCCGCCTTCAATCTCCAGTGGAGACCATGCCGCCGCCACGCCCGGTCGTCGCTCGTGCCCGTGCTCGCTTGGCCCCGAACGGTTCTGTAGCGAGGCCCTAGCCGCGTCTAATCATCTTAACGAGACGGCCCAGGTCCACGAGGCCGACAGACACTCTGTCTCACGATTTTTTTTCATCCCCCTCATCAAAAGAAAAAAACGAATGCTCTTTCCCCTAATTTTTTATTCCTCAAACGATCTGAAACGAACGATGCGTACGCGCTGTTACACCTTCTCAGGTGCACACAGAGGGAACACGGGAGAATACGTAGACACCTGATTATCCAAAAGAAAGATGCACTGTAGGAGTGGGTGACTGCGTGTGTGGATATTGAATCCGTCTACTCCTCCTACCTCTTCTCTCTCTGGTTCGGTATCTTATTTTTCCCAATTTGGTTGAATCTGGTTATTGGCCTCACTTTCTAAACATCATCGGGGTAAGGGGGTGTTACAGTGGTATCAGAGGTGAGGTGTGTTCGGTCATGGGGATTATCGATTTCGATTTGCAGCTATAAAATTCCTTCAGATGGTTGATTAACTCGGCATCGAATTTTGATTTCGATCAATTTCAATGCCGAGATCCCGTAATATCGGACGTCGGTTTGTTGGACCGTTCAATCGCCACGACGACGCCTTCAAAACCATCCCCACAAACCCAGTTTGTGCTACCAGCGATGGGGGAGGCAACGAAGCGTACGGACGAAGCACTAGCGGCGATTCGCGAGAGTTTGGACTTGGTACGCTCGCCGGTGGGCTCGCTGGATGCGCGTATGGATTTTCTCGACTCGGCCTATCAGCAGATCACGTCGCAGTTTGATCTGCACTCGTGTGCCGTATTAGACCTTACTCGGCTCATGGACTTCATCGAGAGTCGCGAGGAGACCATCGCGCAGCACATGGCGGCCATGGCGGAGGCGGTGGCGCGTATCTGTGGATCCAAGGCCCCATCAACAACGAAGGAGGCGGTGGGTGAACTAGCTTCAGCATGCGCGGTGGGCGACGAAATCATGCGGCCAATTCTAACGAGCGGGTATCAAGGACCATTACCTGGCGACGGTCTTCATCCTGGCTCGACTTCTACCTCGTGGGCCCAGATGTGGGGCGCGTGCAGTGACATAGCATATCGCTGCATGATATAGTACACTATAGTTGTTGACATAATACCAATAAAATACCATTCCACCAATATTATATCCCTCGGAGTAGTAAAACAGAAACATAGCAGGTCCAAGACATGACTATAGGTTACAACTCGACTTTTTACAAAAAATTCAGAGAACACTCTAGGTTATAGAGAGAAAAAGCAACTTCTTACAAAGAAGAAACAAAAATAACAACTCATAACTATCATACTAATAGATTAGTGTCTAAACTATTGGGCTTGCAAATGCTGCTATTGCATTGCTCTATAGAAGTAGGTTCTATCGCTAAATATTATACTTCTATCTAATCAGCAACATTGTCTTCACTTTAGTTGATGTATATGTTAACTTTCTTGACTTTATTGAAGAACATGAGATTTTGGTGACGCTTCCTTTGAGCATAAGTTGATGTAGATGTCGTCTTAATTGGCTTCAGAATATAGCACGGGTTAAAAAGGTATGGTTGAGTACGAGCATACTCAGTAAGTTCACTAAAAAGGAGTGTTTGATGCATTAACTATGGCCATAAACCATAGGTCGTAGGCTATGCAGGTTTTCGTAAATATTTCTTCAGAAGTTGTTTTTATTCTAAAAAGCTATATCCGTCAGCCTTCACATGTTTACCAGAACTTCATAGAGCTTCTTTTCTGCCACGTTTGTAGCTCCTTCCCAAAATATGGAGTAATATGTCATATTTCTTACACTCTGTAGAGGTGCGTTACTTTACCCATAAGAGATCCTTAACCATGTTGCACATCCGAGCGGCCAACCCATTCACACTTCCTTGATATGAGGCTCGATATAAGGATCCAAGCCTATCACTAACTTTCTCCACTACCCCATATGGAACACGACTCCCTAAGCAGAAATACCTTCGTTAACCCCCATATAGGCAGATATAACACTGGTAACCCCTTGGAGACTCCGTGAGCAGATCATGTCCCTGGTAACCCCCACCGAAGTGGCAGAAATACCTTCGTTAGCCCCTCACGGATAATCTAGACACCAATATTGCCGGGAAGTAAGGGGTCTCACCCATGTGCTGAGTCCTCACAGGGAATCTACAGCCTCAGGATAAGGTCGTCCATTCATGCGAAAGGAAGAAGATCTAGCTGACTTCTCCATTCCATTCCAAATCTCATGGTTAACACGTATTATACAACACAATAATTACTAGCGAAATTGGTTGTTTAAGTTCTAGATATTATGTTCCTTTACCATCGGAACTTCCATAGTACGTTATTACCATTTGGTAAATAACCCATAATCATATTATTATGAAAATAGCATTTTCTGACCTTTTTGGAGATGAAGGTGATGACAACATTGGATTTACAAAATACTTGATAGAAAATAATCAAAGGACATGAGCAAGTGTGAACTTTCATTTGTGATCACAAGATTATGTAATCACAGTCTTCGTGACGATATAGGATCCAATATCTGAAATCAACATCATTGGTCTGGTAAGGACTAATGTTTAAAGAAGCAAGGTGCCAATATGCATAAGTAATGTAATGCAATTTGATAAACTCGAATCCCTGGGATAAACATCGATGAACTAGGGTTCAGAACTTAGGAATGGTTTCTTTAGAATGTGTTGCCATTTTAGACAAGTTTCACACGCGTTCTTCTTATTAGGCTTGTGAGAGTGCAGGAAACAATATGTAAGTACAATAAGTAGCATATAATAATAAATCACTCAAGTGTGGAATGGTATCCAAAGACTTATTATATAAAAATTGTTAATCAATTAGAACGTTTATGGAAATGCTTAAGTCTTGCTTTTTAATACATCTTAAAAGAATAACTTTTGAAGAAAGGCTTTCTTTACAAAGTAAAGGTATTCAAACTTGTAAATAGGTATTACTAGGGTTTTCTCTTAATCAAGTTATTATGAAAGAAATATAGCCTTGATTAAGTTAAGTGGATTACTTATACTTAAGACTTTTTTATCCTTGATATTAGATGATACAATAATTTGTTCATTCATAATGCTTCCTAGAGGTTAACTGAGAGTGGTAATACTTTTATTTGAGTAATGTTTTCTTAACATTTTAATTGAATGGAATCATTTATCTCCATACAAATGAGTGATTATAATTTACAAACATGGGAACCACATAACTTAAATTACTTATGAATTATCTTTGGATTTTTAATACATTTATAAATTTATGAGTGAAATAATGGTAAAAGGTTTTAATAAGTCAAAAAATATTATTCTTAAGGGTTTTATATTTGATAAAATCCTTTTGGGAGATGATATACACTTATTTGTGAATAATAACAAATTGTATTTAAGATGTTTTGGACTATCGAGACTTTATACTAGCAATAA
Source organism: Avena insularis (assembly GCA_023614405.1). NCBI lineage: Eukaryota > Viridiplantae > Streptophyta > Magnoliopsida > Poales > Poaceae > Avena > Avena insularis. The sequence continues at coordinate 312,048,981 of CM042693.1, read as the reverse complement.
TTAAGACTAATGTTATTAGTATTCAGACTTCAATGGATAATATTAGAAATATTAACAACTTCATACATCCTTTTATGAATTATTTAATTAAGGAAATAGGTTTAAATTCAAGTTATTAGATTATTAAATTTTTATTTACTTGAAAAGTGTAATATTATATTTTGAACTTGTAGTTTCTTTTTGATCATTTTGGTATATTATATGTACTTTTATGATTTTTGAATAATAAGATATGATTTTTCTAAGATTTATTACTTTATAAATAGTTATAATAATAAATGTTTGTTTAAGTGATATAATAATATATGTTTATTGTTTTAAATTTTATATCTTATTTTTCTAAGAATTTTGATATATTATTATTATTATTGATTTAAAAATATTAAAATATGAATTTTATAAGTTTTTTTGCTTATAAAATATTTACTAAATAATAAATATTTTCTAAGTAATATAACAATATGATAATAGATGTAGATTGTATATTTTATTTTTCTAAATTTTATATATAATACATATTTTCTGACTTATAAAACAAAAGATATGTTTTTTATAAGACTTAATCATTTTCTAAAATTATTAAATATATTTATTGTTTCATGATGACATCAACATGACACTACCTATTTAGATTAAAGCTTTTGGTACTAAGTCTAACTTAACCTAGAGTCACTGACTCGTGGGGCCTTTGACACGTCACATGCCACATGGGCATGGACCGAGTCAAACATTGCTCGCATGGCCGAGGTCACGCTAGCGTGACCTCACACTGACATCATTGGATGAAGATCCTCAAATATCAATGTTCGATCAATCGATTGGGAGTACGCGCATGGTTGCGGAGGTGTGCATTGGAGAGAGGAGGCTAGGGCGAACCTAGGGGTGGTTGCGCCGCTCGCTTTTCATCACTAGAGAGCGGTGCACGACGATGACTGGCGCCGGTGCATGGAGGCACACAACGTTGATACATCTCAAATGTATCTACTTTTCCAAGTACTTTGCTTGATGATATGATCCAGAATCTTTCCATACTTAGATAAAACTGCTGAATTTAATGTTGTTTTAAGCAAAAGTCTCCTTTATGTCAGTTTTAGTAGGAAATAAAATCGAGGAAAAATACCACGACAATTTTTCACCAAATAATGAAGTCTGAGACTCTGAAATCAAGCGAGCGGAGCCATGAGGCCCAAAAGAGACCAGTGTAGGGTTCGTAGCATGGAAAACAAAAAAATTCTATCGCACGAATACACAAACCAAGATCTAATCTATGGCAAAGACAAGATCTAATCTACGAGATCGGTGCAACAAGATTGTAGAGAACTAACCCTCGTAGATGCAAAGCATTTAACAAGATAGGATTCTTGTGGTTGATGTAGTCGATCACTTGCCGATCTCAAGATCGTGTAGAAGATCCTTCCGACGTCATGTTCTGGTAGCGCTTCCACAGTCGGTCACACGTACGGTAGTTGATGAAGACCTTCCTCTCCCTTGTTCCACCAGGGCAGCGGAGGTTGTAGATCTCCTCGGAATCCCAACATCACGATGGTGTGGTGGTGGTGGGGGAGGAGGATAGGTTTCTGCAGGGCTTCGCCTAAACCGGAGAAGGACGATGTACGAGAGAGAAGAGAGGAGGCGGCTAGGGTTAAGCTCTAATGGACAAGGGTGTGTGGGGGGTCACCCCTCACAATATAGGTGGGGGTGGCCGGACAAGGGTTCCCAGCCCAGGCCGTGTCCCCGCCCAACTCGGCCACCAAGGGAAGAGCTTGAAACCTTTTCCACCAAGTCTTCCTTCTTACAAAAAACTAGAGTTTGACTTTTCAAACTAGGATTTGATTATTCAAACTAGGGTTTGACCCTTTTACTAGTCTTGGCTGAATTGGCCCTTTAGGGTTTGGTGCGGCTGGCCCCTAGGGCATTCCACTGTCCAAGTGACCCCTCCTGGGGTGGTGGAACCACTGGTGGTCCCTCTAGAACATTCTAGAAGTATTCGGTCAAAACAGAGAAACTTTTCTCGAACCCCCAAAACCACTTTCCTTATACGAATCATATTACGGACCATTCCGGATCTCCTCATGATGTCCTGGATCCAATCCGAGACTGCAAACAACATTCGGTCTCCAACTCATATTCCATATCTACTTAAACAACATCTAATCCTTAAGTGTGTCTCCCTACGGTTCGTGAGCTATGCAGACATGATCGAGACACCTCTCTGATCAATAACCAACAGAGGGATATGGAACTCCGTATGGCTCCCACATATTTCTATGATGACTTCATGATCGAATGAACCATTTACATACGATACTGATTCCCTTTGTCGCGTGATACTTTACTTATCCTAGGTTCGATCGTCGGTATCTCTATACCTAGTTCAACCTCGTTAACGATAAGTACTCTTTACTCGTTCCGTGATATGACATCCCTTGTGACCTATTCACATGCTTGCAAGACAAGTAGATGACATTCCACCGAGAGGGATGATGACCCACAAGTGTAGGGGATCGCAACAGTCTTCGCGGGTAGTATTATCCAATTTATTGATTCAACACAAGGGGAGCCAAAGAATACTTGCAAGCCTTAACAACTGAGTTATCAGTTCAGATGCACCTGGAAATAGTTCTTGCTCACAGAAGTTTATCAGTAGCAACAGTTTGTAGTAGCAACAGCAACAGTGAAACATGAGCAATACTAATAGTAACGGTAACAGTAGGATTCGAGTGCGGTAGGCATAGGGATGGATGGACGGGCATTGCATGGACAAGTCTAAACATGTAACTTCAAGACCTAGGGCATTGTAGATAAATAATAACAAGCATCCAAGTACTAAACAATCATAGGCATGTGCTTCAAATATAGTCATACGTGCTCGCAATGAGAACTTGCACAACATCTTCTGTCCAGCCAGCCCGTGGTAGTGGGGCCTCTAGGGAACTACTGGCAATTAAGGTACTCCTTTTAATAGAGCACCGGTGAAAAGCATTAACACTCCATGAACACATATGATCCTCACACCATAGCCATCCCCTCCGGTTGTCCCAATTATTGTCACTTTGGGGCCTTTAGATCCGGACAATGATATGTGTACACAACTTGCAGATAAGATCACAAACAATACTATCATAATGATTCAATAATAAGTTCAGATCTAAGATCATGGCACTCGGGCCCTAGTGACAAGCATTAAGCACAACAAGTTGCAACAAAGTCAAATAGTACTAATAGAGATACTAGGCACTATGCCCCTAACAGATCTTATTCGATTACATGATAGAACTCATCAAATCCCTACCATCCCCAAGCCTACAGCGGGGGACTAGTCACTCATGGATGAGGAAAACATCGGTGGTTGATGGAGATGCGTTGGTGATGACGATGGCGATTGTAGAGGTCCCAACCTGAAAAGGTAGAGATCCCTGTGTTTACAATGCTAGTCCCTGGATCAATAGCTAGCATCCATAGTTTAAGATGTAATATCAAGAAACAAAGGTCATAATACAACTTTATAACCAGAAATAAAATAATTCATTATATCTTACATAGTTCATTTGGCTATCTCATTACAATGCAACAGAAATAACTATAACATGGATTCCTTCATCTTCAAGTGCCACAGGCAATCATGTTGGTTGTAGACTTGTAATCCTATTCAACACACTTCACTAACATCTAACAAACATGCAACATAATAAGTTACAGCCACAAGGGTCAATACATTTGAATTGTATTGGCAAGTGATACTATGGTAGAATATTGGTATCTATCATCTATATGCATTTGGCTAAGTGGAGCTTAGGCTTGCTTTGCTCAAAATAGGTTTTCCTTATAAGTTGAAAACACTAAGTTTTTGTTTGTCAAAATCACCCACGAAATGTACCAATAGAAATTGGTGATCCTTTAACCCTTGCTCAACCACAAGCTTTTAACTTAGAAATTGGGATGAGGAGATCCTTGATAGCTTCCATGTCTTGATGCTCAAATTGTCCATTACCGGGGACACAGCTAAGTACTTAGATTTTACTCTCTTGAGAGGTGGTGCACTTTCCCCACAAGACTCCAGACGCATCGACACAAGATATTTTAGAAGCCTTCCCTTAGAACAAAATGGACGCGTTCCCAAACCTATCACCCCCTAGCACCAACTGCCCATCTGGCTAAGTTATTGCAACCTATATGATCCAGGCAGAGCCCATAATGCCATGTGGCTGCACTTGAAGCTTCTCAACATTTGACATCTCAAATCTATTTGTTCCTAGGTGGCATTCCACGAGTGCGATACACCAGGGTAGTCCATTGAAATGGGCCCTAATTAACCACTCAACACAAACCATTCTCACCATTCCACCCAGGTGATTCATTCACATAGTTGTTTTATTAAACAAAAACACAAGTCATGGACTTGGAAATATTTCATAGCATGAATATAATCCACCCTTATTTTCTACTAGCTAAGCTAATCATGATAGTAGTAGGGATCTTAACTTAGGAAAATTCTACTAAGGCATCATCTACTAGGATTTCCCATGGCATAGCATACTTAGTAAAAATTCCATGCAAGTCCTACTTAGAAATATTACTAATGCATAGTGAAAATATTAGGATAAAAGTATGAAACACCACTTGCCTTTTTGGTAGAGAATATAAGTTCACTCCTTGATCTTGTAATAGTCACACTCTTGAAATTTCACTACAATTCAATCAAGGCACAAATTCAATCTAGCATTCAAACAATTCACCACATAAAATAGTAAAAACAAAGTAATGCATGCAAGCATGCAAAAGATTGTTTTATTTAAAAAAAATGGTTTCTAATAGGTTATAAACATTTTAAAACACCTATTGGTCATTTATAAAAGTGGCAAAACCATTTGATATTAAGTTAGTGAAAATGGCCACTTTAAATCATTTTTGTTTTGCTAGAAATGATTTAAATCAAAGTAATAATTTCTAGTGTTTCACAAATATATTTTTAAACACAAATGTTAGTGTTTTAAGGTCAAGTGTTTATATTAAAACCATTTGCAAAAGGTTTTACCTATAAACCATTTTTAAATCAAAGCAATATTTTATTTTGTTGGAAATGTCTTTAAACAAAGTAATAATTTTATAGGGTTCACCAAATATATTTTTAAATCCCAAAACTTGGTGTTTAGGGTCAGAGAGTTTAATTCAAGCCATTTTCAAAAGGTTTTACTCAAAAAAAAATTTAAACCATAATCAACATTTTTATTTAGCTAGAAATACTTTTATTCAAAGATTTATTCCTTAGCATCACAAAATATACTTTTAAATCTACGAGTTGGTTTTTATGGTCAGTAGGTTCAAAACAAACCATTTACAAAAGATTTTACCATAAAAATATTTTTAGAATAATTTTTATACTGAAATTATGCCTAGACATGTTTCTGCAAAAACAACTAATTTTCCAGAAGCAAAACACTAAACAAAGGGCATGATTGCAAAGTATTCTTTTTCCTGTTCCAATGATATCAAATTTTCAAAATTTGGACATGTAGATTTAAAGTTATGAATTTTACAAACCCTATCATCTAATAGATCAAATTTCTGTTTTAAACATCAGGCAGGGCCATGTGTCTGTTTCTAATTCATTGGTACCGGTTCGGCTGGATCGAGCAATACAGAGCGTTGGATCTAAAGTAAATCGTGCGGCTCAGAGTGCTACATACTCCTTCGTTAAGTTATCTATCGCATCCATCAGATCTAAATCGAACGACTCAAACGGTGGCGACCACGGATGGGCGGCGCTGCGACGGTGGCGAGCGGCGGAGCGCTCTAGTGGTGGCGTTGCCGACGATTTCGGAGATGCGGGAGAGGGAGGAGTAGCTCACCAGATTCGCAGGAAGGTGACGATGCTCAACGTGGCCGTGGTTGGCGAAGGGGCGCACGGGGACGATGGTAATTCCTTGCCGGAGTTGCTCACTGGCTCGGGCACGCACGGCCGTGGTTGAAGACGAGTGCCTGGGATGCAAGCGAGCGAGGGAATGCGTCAGGAGGATGCACACGGTCTCGAGGGTTGCGGAAAAGCTCACCAGATTGCAAGGGGTACATGGAGTCGGCGACAGCAGCTCGCCGGAGATGATGCAGACGGCGGAGGTGAGTAGACGTAGTCCTTGCCGACTCTACTAAACGCGCGCGGCCTAGCTAGGAATACTGGCAGGTGCGCCTGGCGATAGGGAGCATGCTAGTGGAGTCCAGGGAGTGAGGGGAGGTGTGGGCTGGCCGGAATCATCACCGGAGTGTCATCAGGCAGAGGGAGTTTGAGGTCGCAATTCGGGCAGCCTAGTGGCTCTCTAGCGACGGGGTGTGAGGGGAAAGGGAGAGGGGGAGAAGGCGATTATGAGCACGGTCACGAGCGATATTAACTCACGCATTGAAGCGAATTAACGTGAGGCATTCATGTCTGAGAACTGCAGCGAGGTGAGGGGCGAGGTCATCGCGGTGGGGAAGATGATGACGGGGCAGTGGGGTTGCATCGTCAGCGAGAGAGATGGTGTGCTCGTGGGGTCCAAGCGTCAGTGACTGCGCGGGTAAAAGTTCTATGCAAAACGTTTTCTACGGGGAGAAAGAGAGGGGCCGCTGGTGGGCTTGCTGGGCTTGTTGGGCTGGGCTGGTTCTTTCCCCTTTTTTATTCAGTTTCCTTTTTCCTTTTTCTATTTTGACTTTCTGTTTTGAATTCAAACTATCATTTGAATTCAGATTTCTTTTTCAATTTTTTTAAATATTTAGTATGTTTCTATACTGTTTTAAATATGTATTTAAAGTCCATTTTAGAATAATTAATTTATTCACATATGGTTTGTTATTTATTTTAAATAGACATTTTGTCTTTATTAAATAGGATTTTAAATATGGTTCTAATCCATATTATTTATTCAAATGATTTAACCTTCTGTTTTAAATTCAAATGTTTATCAAACCCTTTTCAGTAGGTTTTATTTATTCCATTAGTGCAAATAATTCACTTTGAATTATTTAAAATATTTTAATATTATTTGTTAATCATTTAAATTGGGCAATTGTCTTTATTCAAATCAAATATGGTTTTAATCCCATTTAAATTCTATTCAAATAATTCTTCCATTCCCTTTAAGTTAATTAAATAACTTTTATTCCACTTGGGAAAATTCCAATTTATTATTTTCTCATGATTTAATTAATCATTTACCTAAGGGATTTTGTCTCCATTAGAATATAATTTAAAATATGGTTTAATTCCATAAAAGTTTATTTGGATATTCTTTATCCCTTTATTCTATCTGGATTTGAATTATATTTATCTCATTTGCTTATGGATTTAATTTGTCTTCTAAATAATTTTCTTATTATTTACTTTAGGCAATGTGTCTTTATTTAAATAAAATTGGATGTTGTTCAATCCTTATGATTTTATTTAAATAATATTTTACTCCTTATTTATTATTCAATAATCTTATGGATTTGGCCAAGATTTAATTTGGCTTTCAAATATTCCTTATTTATTTCTTTTTTTATTTGTCTTTTAAAATCCATATCTTTTTATTTATAGATCCAAAATTGGTGATTCCAATTTGTATAATTTTATTTAATATTTGTTTATCCTTTTAAATCTCTTTTGGATTATTTTTCTCATAATTTGGTATGGATTTTTAGATAGGAGCTTTATTAGCTTTGGAAATTATTTCCTTTTATCTTATTAAAAACATAAGTTTTTATCCATGGCTCCAAATTGAATGAAACAAATTTCTATGGTTTTATAATATTTTTGTTTATCATTTTTGATCATCTATAAATGTTTGTTGCTAAATTTTTATATGTATCAAATCCATAGTTTTTAAGATATCTTGGAAATGATTTATTCCATTAGGGTTTTAGGGTTTTGGTTTAACTTTTCCAAGTGTTTAAATTTCAAGGTACATTCATTGATGAATGCATTTCACTTGATTGAAATTTTGTTGGATTCCATTTTATTCAAATTTGTTCAAGTAGGGTTTTGGTGTTTCCATTTAGAAACAAAAAGTTTCTTTTCACCCTAAATTTCAATAATCATTTCTTTTGTTTATTTATTTTTCACATTTCAAAATTTGGAAAATTTTGGGATGTGATAGGCTACCACCCTTAAAAGAAATCTCGTCCCGAGATTGGGAAGGATAGAGGTTACAAGTTGGCTTCAAGGCAACTAGGGTACTACCACCCTTAAAAAGGTTTTCAACTAAATTACATCTTGGCTTACTTGGGGTCTTGATGTATCTTCTCTGGACACTTGTTGGCATAATGTCCTTTGTTTCCACACTTGAAACGTGTGACAAGGCTGATGTCCTGAGGCATCTTCTTCTTATTTTATGGACATTTATTGGCATAATGTCCCATCTCTTTGCAATTGTAACATTGTACTTGGCTATTGTCCTTCTTGTTGGAATTAGGGCATTTCTTCTTCTTATTCTTGGGTCTCTCCAAAGCTAGGAGTTCTTCTAGTTCATGTTCTTCATATCTCACCTCAAAGGTGGGAAATCTTTCTCTCTTCTTGGGGCAATTACTGGAGATATGACGTTCTTCTCCACAAGAGTAGCAACACTTTGTGGTCACTTTGGATGTGGGCTTATGAGGCATGGTTCTGACTTTGCCTTCATCCTTCTTGGTAGAAGTTGTTCCCTTATGGAGGTTTCCAAACATTTGATGCATTCCATCTTGTTTCATTTGTTGAACTATAGGATAGATGGGGCATTGGATAGGGATATGATCAATTCCTTCACATAGGAAACAAGTCACTTGGGATGTGGGGCATTGTTTAGTTGGATGTTTCTCTTCACAATTAGGGCATTGATCCTCATGCTCCTTAGAAGTGTGTTCCATGTCTCCACAAATATTGCAAGCTTGAGTTCCTTCTATAATATCATCCTTGACATCATTGTTGTCACAATCTCCTTGGGAAGAGTTGCTTATCATGTTGATCATTTGATTGGTCATCCTTTGCAACAATTGGGATTGGATTTCCAACAACTTTTGCATGGTTGGGTCTAACTCATTGTTTTTGGCTAAAAACTGAGTTGTCACTTGATTCAACTGGGCTTGGTTGCTAGTAGTTGTTCTCTCATGTGCATCTCTTGGTTATTGATGTCACCATTCTTGATGTTGGAGTTTCTTGGAGACGTCATCTGTTTGGGTTGGATTGGGATTAGAGTAGGCAAAAGATTTCTATAGAAGAAGTCTAATCACACACAACAATTCACACAAACAATGTGCAAGCAATCACAATCAAACATTCCACTCAAACAACAAGATTCAAGCACACTTTAGGCAACAAAATATTTTTGCTACACCACATAAGTTTGTGTGTTTGATCTAAACTAAACATTAGTATGGTGGTCCAACTATATGGTTTTCTTGAAATCATTCCATTCTTCTTAGTTGTTTCTTCTTGAACAAGATCATTGTATCCTTGGAAAAATTCTTGTATCTTGGTCACAAACTTCAAAGGTGATAATGGTTTCTTCTAAGTTGTGTTTCCTTAGTCTTCAAGTCTTGAGTAACATTCTTTGTCTCACTTGAAGTCCTTAGTGATGTCCAAGTTGAAGTCATTGGTGAAACTAAAGTTGAAGTCATTGGATGTTGAAGTTGAAGTCATTTGAGTTGTCGAAGTTCTTTGCTCATGTTGAAGTCTTTGCTCATGGTGGAGGCTTTGTCCATCAAGTTTGAAAAGCAAGAGATGTAGAATCAAAACCAAAAGGTTGAGGATAGAGTTTACAAGATTGTTTGTAAATAAGTTTTGGAACAAATACAACTCCTATTTTTCTAAGGGGTTTTGTCCAATCCTAGGGTTACAATCCTATAGGCAACACAGTGCTCTGATACCATCTGTAGAGGTCCCAACCTGAAAAGGTAGAGATCCCCGTGTTTATAATGCTAGTCCCTGGATCAATAGCTAGCATCCACAGTTTAAGATGTAATATCAAGAAACAAAGGTCATAATACAACTTTATAACCAGGAATAAAATAATTCATTACATCTTACATAGCTCATTTGGCTATCTCATTATAGTGCAGCAGAAATAACTATAGCATGGAGTCCTTCATCTTCAAAGTGCCACAGGCAATCATGTTGGTTGTAGACTTGTAATCCTATTCAACACACTTCACTAACATCTAACAAACCTACAACATAATAAGTTACAGCCACAAGGGTCAATACATTTGAATTGTATTGGCAAGTGATACTATGGTAGAATAGTGGTATCTATCATCTATATGCATTTGGCTAAGTGGAGCTTAGGCTTGCTTCGCTCAAAATAGGTTTTCCTTATAAGTTGAAAACACTAAGTTTTTGCTTGTCAAAATCACCCAAGGCATCTACCAATAGAAATTGGTGATCCTTTAACCCTTGTTCAACCACAAGCTTTTAACTTAGAAATTGGGATGAGGAGATCCTTGATAGCGTCCATGTCTTGATGCTCAAATTGTCCATTACCGGGGACACGACTAAGTACTTAGATTTTACTCTCTCGAGAGGTGGTGCACTTTCCCCACAAGACTCGATATGCATCGAGACAAGATCTTTCAGAAGCCTTCCCTTAGACCAAAATGGACACGTTCCCAAACCTATCACCCCCTACCACCAACTGTCCATCTGGCTAAGTTATTGCAACCTATATGATCCAGGCAGAGCCCATAATGCCATGTGGCTACACTTGAAGCTTCTCAACATTTGACATCTCAAATCTCTTTGTTCCTAGGTGGCATTCCACAAGTGTGATACACCAGGGTAGTCCATTGAAATGGGCCCTGAGTAACCACTCAACACAAACCATTCTCACCATTCCACCTAGGTGATTCATTCACATAGTTGTTTTATTAAACAAAAACACAAGTCATGGACTTGGAAATATTTCATAGCATGAATATAATCCACCCTTGTTTTCTACTAGCTAAGTTAAGCATGATAGTAGTAGGGATCTTAACTTAGGAAAATTCTACTAAGGCATCATATACTAGGATTTCCCATGGCATAACATACTTAGTAAAAATTCCATGCAAGTCCTACTTAGAAATATTACTAATGCATAGTGAAAATAATAGGATAAAAGTATGAAGCTTCACTTCCTTTTTGGTTGAGAATATAAGTTCACTCCTTGATCTTGTAATAGTCACACTCTTCAAATTTCACTACAATTCAATCAAGGCACAAATTCAATCTAGCATTCAAACAATTCACCACATAAAATAGTAAAAACAAAGTAATGCATGCAAGCATGCAAAAGATTTTTTTATTTCAAAAATTGGTAACTAATAGGTTATAAACATTTTAAAACACCTATTGGTCATTTATAAAAGTGGCAAAACCATTTGATATTAAGTTAGTGAAAATGGCCACTTTAAATCATTTTTGTTTTGCTAGAAATGATTTAAATCAAAGTAATAATTTCTAGTGTTTGACAAATATATTTTTAAACACAAATGTTAGTGTTTTAAGGTCAAGTGTTTAGTATTAAAACCATTTACAAAAGGTTTTACCTATAAACCATTTTTAAATCAAAGCAATATTTTATTTTGTTGGAAATGTCTTTAAACAAAGTAATAATTTTATAGGGTTCACCAAATATATTTTTAAATCCCAAAACTTGGTGTTTAGGGTCAGAGAGTTTAATTCAAGCCATTTTCAAAAGGTTTTACTCAAAAATCATTTTTAAACCATAATCAACATTTTTATTTAACTAGAAATGCTTTTATTCAAAGATTTATTCCTTAGCATCACAAAATATACTTTTAAATCTACAAGTTGGTTTTTATGGTCAGTAGGTTCAAAAAAAACCATTTACAAAGCATTTTACCCTAAAAACATTTTTAGAATAATTTTTATACTAAAATTTTGCCTAGACATGTTTCTACAAAAACAAATAATTTTCCAGAAGCAAAACACTAAACAAAGGGCATGGTTGCAAAGTATTATTTTTTCTAATTCCAATTATATAACATTTGCAAAATTTGGACGTGTAGATTTAAAGTTATGAATTTTACAAATCCTATCATCTAATAGATCAAATTTCTGTTTTAAACATCAGGCAGGGCCACGTGTCAGTTTCTAATTCGTTGGTACCGGTTCGGCTAGATCGAGCAATACAGAGCGTTGGATCTAAAGTAAATCGTGTGGCTCAGTGTGCTATGTACCCCTTCGTTAAGTTATCTATCGCATCCATCAGATCTAAATCGAACGGCTCAAACGGTGGCGACCACGGATGGGTGGCGCTGCGACGGTGGCGAGCGGAGGAGTGATCTGGCGGTGGCGTTGCCAATGATTTAGGAAGCGCGGGAGAGGGAGGAGTAGCTCACCAGATTCGCAGGAAGGTGACGATGCTCAACGTGGCCATGGTTGGCGAAGGGGCGCACGGGGATGATGGTAATTCCTCACCGAAGTTGCTCACTGTCTCGGGCACGCACGGCTGTGGTCGAAGACGAGTGCCTGGGATGCAAGCGAGCGAGGGAATGCGTCAGTAGGATGCACACGGTCTCGAGGATTGCGGAAAAGCTCACCAAATTGCAAGGGGTGCACGAAGTCGGCGACAGTAGCTCGCCGGACATGATGCAGACGGCGGAGGCGAGTAGACGTAGTCATTGCCGACCCTACGAAACGCGCGAGGCCTAGCTAGGAATACTGGCAGGTGCGCCTGGCGATAGGGAGCATGCTAGTGGAGTCCAGGGAGCGAGGGGAGGTGTGGGCTGGCCGGAATCGTCGCCGGAGTGTCGTCAGGCAGAGGGAGTTTGAGGTCGCAATTCGGGCAGCCTAGTGGCTCTCTGGCGACGGGGTGTGAGGGGAAAGCGAGAGGGGGAGGAGGAAATTATGAGGGAACTGTCGCGGGCGAGATTAACTCACGCATTGAAGCGAATTAATGTGAGGCATTCATGTTTAGGAACGGCAGCGAGGTAAAGGGCGAGGTCGTCGTGGTGGGGAAGATGATGATGGGGTAGTGGGGTTGCATCGTCAGCGAGAGAGAGGGTGTGCTCGTGGGGTCCAAGCGTCAGTGACTGCGCGGGTAAAGGTTCTGGTGCGAAACTTTTTCTGCGGGGAGAAACAGAGGGGCCGCTGGTGGGCTTGCTGGGCTGGGCTGGGCTGGTTGTTTCCGCTTTTTTTATTATGTTTCCTTTTTACTTTTTCTATTTTTATTTTCTATTTTGAATTCAAACTATCATTTGAATTCAGATTTCTTTTTCAAAACTTTTCCAAATATTCAGTAAAGTCCATTTTAGAATAATTATTTTATTCACATATGGTTTGTTATTTATTTTAAATAGACATTTTGTATTTATTAAATAGGATTTTAAATATGGTTCTAATCCATATTATTTATTCAAATGATTTACCCTTCTGTTTTAAATTCAAATGTTTATCAAACCCTTTTCAGTAGGTTTTATTTATTCCATTAGTGCAAATAATTCACTTTGAATTATTTAAAATATTTTAATATGATTTATTAATCATTTAAATTGGGCAATTGTCTTTATTCAAATCAAATATGGTTTTAATCCCATTTAAATTTTATTCAAATAATTCTTTCATTCCATTTAAGTTAATTAAATAACTTTTATTCCACTTGGGCAAATTCCAATTTATTATTTTCTCATGATTTAATTAATCATTTACCTAAGGGATTTTGTCTTCATTAGAATATAATTTAAAATATGGTTTAATGCCATAAAATTTTATTTGGATATTCTTTATCCCTTTATTCTATCTGGATTTGAATTATCTTTATCTCATTTGCTTATTGATTTAATTCAATATTTAATTTGTCTTCTAAATAATTTTCTTATTATTTACTTTAGGCAATGTGTCTTTATTTAAATAAAATTGGATATTGTTCAATCCTTATGATTTTATTTAAATAATATTTTACTCCTTATTTATTATTCAATAATCTTATGGATTTGGCCAAGATTTAATTTGGCTTTCAAATATACCTTATTTATTTCTTTCTTTCTTTGTCTTTTAAAATCCATATCTTTTTATTTATAGATCCAAAATTGTTGATTCCAATTTGTATAATTTTATTTAATATTTGTTTATCCTTTTAAATCTCTTTTGGATTATTTTGCTCACAATTTGGTATGGATTTTTAGATAGGAGCTTTATAAGCTTTGGAAATTATTTCCATTTATCTTATTAAAATCATAAGTTTTTATCCATGGCTCCAAATTGAATGAAACCAATTTCTATGGTTTTATAATATTTTTTTATCATTTATAAATGTTTGTTGCTAAATTTTTATATGGATAAAATCTATAGTTTTTAAGATATCTTGGAAATGATTTATTCCATTAGGGTTTTAGGGTTTTGGTTTAACTTTTCAAAGTGTTTAAATTTCAAGGTACATTCACATTGATGAATGCATTTCACTTGATTGAAATTTTGTTGGATTCCATTTTATTCAAATTTGTTCAAGTAGGGTTTTGATGTTTCCATTTAGAAACAAAAAGTTTCTTTTCACCCTAAATTTCAACAATTATTTCTTTAGTTTATTTATTTTTCACATTTCAAAATTTGGAAATTTTTGGGATGTGACAGCGATGATCCTCTACAAATTCCCCGTCCCGCCAGGGTGCCAGAACGGAGTTTCTGCATCCGAATCTTGGTTTCTCGTGGCGGTGGCGGAGAGGAACTCTTTCTGGAAAACTATCGAACCCCCCTCTATTTTTAGGTCAGAAGGCAACTTATAGGCGCAAAGGGACGCCGAGGAGCTGCCTGGGGTGGCCAGACCTCCCCCAGGCGCAGGGTTAGTGGGCCCGCGCCTAGGGTGGGTCTGGGCCCCCTAGGCCTCCCCTCTGTCTCTCCTTCTGGCTTCGTGGATCTTTTGGTGAGAAATAGTTTTTGACATACTTTCCGGGATTTTTCCTGATAGTTCATTTACTGCACAAAAACAAGACACCAACGTAATTCTGTTGAAAATAGCGTCAGTCTATGTTAGTTGTATCCAAATCACACAAGTTTAGAGAAGAAACAATAGCAAAGTGTTCGAGAAAGTAGATACGTTTTGGACGTATCAAGGGCTCAGAGTATATATATCCGTCATATGGATGGACAAATCCCACTCTTGATCCATGTGCTTCAACACATACTTTCAGAATACCTAATGCCACCTTTATAACCACCCAATTACGTAAATGGTGTTTGATGTCATCAAAGCATCCATTCGGTGATGGTGATTAACATGATCTCATGGTCGAAGCATTAGGTTACTATGTATCTGAAATCTTGTAGCAAACAAACTCTAAATGACTTGATCTTATTCTATGCTAACTATAGGAGTGTGTCCATCACATCATTATCCTAATGATATGATCTTGTTATTAATAACATCTAATGTCCATGATCAGGAAACCATGATCATCTATTAATCAACAAGCTAGCTTAAATAGTGGCTTACTAGGGACTCTTTTATGTTTACAAAACACACAAGTATTAATGTTTTTGGTTGATAAAATTATAGCATTGGATGTAAAAATTTATCATAAACACAAAGATATAATAATAATCACTTTATTATTGCCTCTTGGGCATATCTCCAACTACCAGGTGGCATGCCCAGTAAGGGTGGGCGTGCCACCCAGGCCCTTTTGGCCATCGAGCATCATCTTGGCCTCTCCTTTGGCGTACGCCCTTATATACCCCCAAAACCTAGTTTCCCAGGAGGATGGAATTTTTCATGAAACAGAGCACCGCCAGAGACACGATCTTCGTTTCAGGGGTCAGATTGGTCCTCTCCACCCCGGAGAGTGGGATTTCGAGGTCTTCTCCACCACCATCATCATTACCATCATCACCAACGACCATGAGTTCATCCCCCATCATGTGTGAATAATTCCCTGTGGGCATGTGAGATGGATGGGGATTGGATGAATCCATCATGTAATCATCCATATGTATCTAGATTTGAGGAGTTTATCTTGTGGACATTCTTATATGAGTGTTGGTAAACTTTTGCTATGTTTAATGCTTGTTGCTAGGGCCCAAGTTACATGATTTTAGTATTGAACTTTTAATTGCCCTATCATATATTTGAGTTTGGTATGTATTTGAAATGTGTATTACCTATTATTATGTTGAACCTGCGAACCCTAAGGTGACAGTTAGGGAAAACAATGGGAATATATGATAGTTTGAGGATACTGTGTGTTCATGAAGTGTTAATTCTTTGTTCCGGTCTATTTGAAAAGGTAGATCTTAGTTGCTTGTAGTTCCAAGTTGGCCCCGGTGAAATGGGCAAGAAGGACAAAAGATATTATTGCAAACTTACATGCATAATTATGTTTGGAGCACACAACTGAATTAGAGATAAATGTCATGTTAAGTATGATACATTATATGATGGATATCATTCATGCAACACAGAGCTATCACCTCGTGCCTGCGGTTTAGACACTTAAAGTTTCACAACATTACTTCCGGTGAAAACTGGAAATATGCTGCTTTATTTACCGCTTTGTTTTACCACTTTGAATCAACTACCATAAATTAACACTTTCTTTGCAAGTTTATTGATATACAAATGTGATTGAGAGTGATGCCTCAATTGCTAAATCTTATTGGTATTATTGTGTTCCCCTTGAGTCGAACTATAAATTTTGGTAATACTTCCTATCGAAGATTTCAGCGATCCCTATACTTGTGGGCATCAAGACATTTTCTAGCGCTGTTTCTAGGGAACCTACTAGCTTTATTGGTAAGACCATTTGTTATCATTTAATTGATGTACTTACTTGTCTCTCATCATGGGAAAGAGTAAGGATGCTGCTAAGAAGGATATTATGCCTTCTACTACAAGGAGAGGTACGGATTTGCCCTCTAGGCCAAACTTTTCACCCAATGTTGTTACTACTCCTGCTATTGAAAATAAAACTACTATCCTAGCAAGTTCACCATTGTCTAGGATGTCTACTATTATTGAAAAATATTTGTTGGATGATGACCAAGATAAATAGGGGACGCCTGATTTATCTAGGTCCTTGTCCAATGATGTGGAATCTGAATATGATAAAGATGAACATGCTAATGAAAAAGATAGTGCCACTAGTTCTAAAGAGACACCTTGCGAAGAGGATATTGCTTTCACTAAAGCTTTTATGAGTCTTGATCAAGATGACTTGGATAAATTTGAAGAAACCCTGGGTACCTTTTCTCTAGGAAAACTATTTCATGTTGCTAGTAAATGTAATGAACCTGCAATATTCATTAGATATAAGACTATGATTTTGAAGTTAACCCTAAAATAATAGAAAGAGTTGAAGCATCTAAGTTCTGTGGTAAAGAAGAAGAATTTAAATATGAGCATTTAATGAATTTAGAAGATACCGCTTGCCTATTTAGAAAAACTGAGATACAACAACGTTATTATTTCTTAAAATTGTTTCGCTTCTCTCTAGGAAGAGATGCAAAAACTTGGTACCAATCATTAGCTCCTAAGTCCATTACTAGCAAGGAAGCATGCTTGTATGTGTTTTTGCATAAGTATATTTCTGATAGTAAAATACATGCTATGAGAGTTGAAATTAGTAGCTTTACACAAAACAAAGAAGAAAGTATTCCCCGAGCTTGGGGGAGATTTTGTGCCATTGGAAGGAGATGTCCTGCACATGGTTTTAAGGATAATGAATTACTTGATGCATTTTATAATGGGCTAACTCAAAGTTATAGATCTTATCTAGATAATGTTGCAGGAAATATTTTCTGGGATAGGACTATTGAAGAAGGCAAGGAATTATTGAATACTATCACTTAAAATTATCATGATTGGCATATTTAAGAAGAAGATAAAAGTGAGGAGATTCATAACAAGAGAGGTGTTCTCATATTATCTAATGAAGATATGGAAGACACTAATAAATCTATGGAGGAAAGTGGTATTAGTTCTTCTCATTTAAAGGAACTTTTTGAAATGGGTGTTAAATTCCCTATTGAGAAACCATGCTTCCCTATTCAAGTTCATGCTATATGTTCTTCTAAAGCAATGGAAAGGTATCACCTTGATGACCCACAA
This sequence comes from Avena insularis, assembly GCA_023614405.1. Taxonomy (NCBI): domain Eukaryota; kingdom Viridiplantae; phylum Streptophyta; class Magnoliopsida; order Poales; family Poaceae; genus Avena; species Avena insularis. The sequence continues at coordinate 312,030,961 of CM042693.1, read as the reverse complement.
GTATAGGGGTTGTATCGCAGTACTTTCGATAAATAGGAGTGTCGATCCCAACGAGGAGCAGAAGGTGCTGAACAGTGGTGTGGAGCAGGAAATCCCTATGAATACTTAGCAAGCAGATTTGTAGTGGTTTTCTGATAAGGCAACAAAACAAAGTGCAAGTTAAAAAGAACAAACGCAGCAAGTGGCCCAATCCTTTCTTAGCAAAGGACAAGCTGGTGGAAATACTTATAAAGACCAAACATTCTCGAGGACACATGGGAATTCTGTCAAGTGCTTTCGCTTCATATAGCTGAGTACTCTTCTTTGGTGATGTAAGTGTTGTGTGGGTGAACCTGTGCTAATGTACCAACCTTACTTGGACTAATACATACTTGTGATTAAACCCCCTGCAAACATCTGTAACTATAGGAAAGTAATTAAGATATAAATATAACCATAGCCTTAAACTCTGAGATCCTACACTCCCTTGTGCAAAGGTGTCCTATCGAGCATTCAGGTTTCAATCACTCCGACAACCCCACAATTAGTATCCAAATACACAATGCATTCCCCTAGGCCCATAAATGGTGAAGTATAGCACAAGAAGAATAGCACCACAACTTAAATACTAAACCATTGACTAATAACTCTACACAAATCCACTAATAACAACATGACTTCTCCCATGTCCTCAAGAACTAAACGAACTACTCACGAGACATCATATGGATCAAGATCAGAGATGATTGATACGTCCAATTTGCATCACCATTCTATATCATAATTTACCTGAACATAAACAATAATCCAATGGTTCCACTCACAAGCATCAACTACAATAGTAATCAACACCGGGAAAGTTTCCCCTAAGAACTAAAGCAATATCCAACACAATTGTTACAACGGGACGGAGTGGTGATGATGGTGCCGGTGGAGATGATGGTGTGTATGATGATGATGATCCCGATGAAGCCTAGCTTGACGACGGTGTTGATGGCGACGATCTCCCCTCTTCGGGAAGGAATTCCCCCGGCAGAAATCTATCTGTTGGAGAGATCTTTCTCTCTTGGTGTTTTCCGCCCCCAGAAGCAGAGGAAATCTATCTGTGGTCGCTCCCCTAGCCTTAGGGTTCCGTAGGGAAGATATAGGTGAAGTGGCAGAGTCGGGAGCCAGGCAGGTGGGCCACACCTGCCCTAGGCACGACCCAGGGTGGGCCCACGCCTATGGGGGGTGTGGGCCCCCTGCGGCTCTTCTTCATCCCTCCTTCTGGCTTCCTCTATCTTCTGGAAAAATATATTTTTCCCATATTTTTCTGGTATTTTTCTGATCTTCGCGATCAAAACGCCTTCTTTTCCAGCAGAATCCAGACTCCGGCAGTCCATCCTCCAAGAATCATCCAACATGCAAAACAGTGGAAAAGACATAAGTAATACCTCATAATAAGACAAACATCAATGAATAGAGGTAAATTATGATATAGAATGGTGATACAAATTGGGCGTATCAACTCCCCCAAGCTTAGACCTTCGCTTGTCCCCAAGCGAAAACTGAGCTCAGTAAACATGTCCACAGGTTTATGGAGTGAAGTGTCAATAAAAGAATACGCACAAGAATCATCACACTTACCATTACACAACTCATAGAAGAAAGCAACTCACCATTATATAACTTAGCTTGCAACCAAGTACAACAGTCACAATAGAGATGCATAAAGATAAATCATAATTGGAATTGGCAAACTTGTTCTTGGTCAGAGAACACTTGGCAAACAATTTCACAAAAAGCTTTTTGTAGAAGTTTTCAACAGGAGCACTCTTTGCTCAAAAAGATTTTTCAATGAAGGCTTTCAAAGTAATACTCAATAGATAAAAGTTTTGTGCAAACAAGGAAGATAAAAAACATGATTGAATAAATCACCAGATGAATGCTTGCAACACAATAACTCAAATGCTTGCTAGAGATAGAGAGGAAGTAGGTTTACTGACTCAACCTAGAAAATAGGAGAAAGGTCCCTTCATAGAGGGTAACAGGGATTACAAGTCATAAAGAGCTTACAAAAGATTATGGTACTTACTAGCTTTGAGCCCTCATTGCCCCTATCATAGGCATCTTGAGATGATTAAGGTTAAAGTGCACAAAGATGGAGTATATGCTTGACAAAATATAAGTTGGCAATCTCATGTCCCTTGAATATTAGGGCCACTCCTCATGCTACTCAACTTTGGTCACCGGTAAGTTCTTGTCATTGTAAGTACATGCGTATCATAGAGAACCGCCAACAGGGTACCCCTTGCACATGGTACAGGAGCTTTCCCATAACCAAAATGACAAGGCAAGCAGACAATGAGCATCTCAGTGATCTTTTTATTTACCATATGCATAGCTTTTTTATTGAGGATGCTTCATAGATAGCTCACTATGGTGATGCTGCAAGTTTCCACCATGATTAGGCATGGCTTAGGCTAGCGGCCCAGACGTTTCTCTAACATAGAATACAAACTCCATGGACTTACAAGTTCCCTCTTTATTTCACACTGTTGACATCGATAGACAAAAGAGCACGATATCAACTGAGTACAAAGTACAGGTGCAATGTTGAAAACATTCCCTGTGACATCATATTTCTGCTAATTCCAACGTATAGATGCAAGCATATAAAACTTCGAGGACACAATGGTTCAAGTCTATTAGGGGCAAATAAATAAGGTGTGCCATAAAGTTCGTGAGAGCCTTACTAACTAGTTTTCATATAACAAAATACTTTTAAACTCGATAGGTAGATGAAGCTTGAGAATTTGCTTGGAATAGCAAAAGCTATTAGGTAGATATGGTGAACACAAATGGCAAAGGTTTTGGTTCAAAGGGATTTGGAAACATGAGAAGTGTGCCTTCTCAAAATAGGTTTTTGGCTAGCAAGGCTGGGTAGCAAGCAAGAGAGTTGAAAGAAATAAGCAGACATACAAGTAATAAAGCCAAACATGAAATCTTCCTTGATGCTCCCAAAAGAAAACAAATGATACAAAATACCTGCAAGCTTTTTCTCTTTTTCTTTCAAACTTCAAAAAGTATTGCTACTGACCAGAACTCGGTTTGCCAAAACCAATTTAGATCCACTTGATGCTCCCAAAGTTATGCCAATACTGATCAACAAGATCCATCATATAATAGAGATTGCAAACTAAAATAAGAAGTGCAAAAAATAAAAGATGAGACTACTCATTAATATTCCAATAAAGGAACTCACACCAAGGGATACATAGATAATCAACTAAAGGAGAGATACTTCCAGATGCAAACCAAACTATAAGATAACCTCTCTACCAAAGATACGAATCCACTAAAAAGGTAAAAGATAAAAGATAATGGTGGTGATACCGCGACATTCCCCCAAGCTTGGAACAAGCCAACGGGATGCCAACCTGATGACGAATTACTCCTTCGGTGGTGGTGGTGTTCTCTTGTCTAGGGTAAGGATATCCCCCAGCATCTTACGAAGCCTGTCATTCTCTTCTTTAAGTATATCCACCTTCATCTTCAAAGCACGGTACTTATCACAAAACTCGTCAGTGGTTCGAAGGGCTTCCGCTGCCTCTGGGTAGTATTTGAAATCTAGGCCGAAGGCTATGATTCCCTGCATGTTACGTAGAAAAAGCATCCCCAGTGTTAATTGCTCGTACCAAAGTAGGTTTACTTGCCCTTGTCCCTAGCGGAGACCATGGTGCTCTAAACTTGAGAAGTTTTCCTAACAAAAAAAGACCGAAACGAAAACACGACGAGAACACGATGCACAAACCTCGGGGGATCCGGGGGATTATATATTACGAAGTTTCAGTGCATAAGAAAGGTTCTGACACGGAAACGAGGCGGAGACGGAGTTCGGAGGTGGCACACCCCCTCCAGGCGCGGCTAGGCTGGGCCCGCGCCTGGGGTGGGTTTGTCCATCCCAGACTCCGGTTCCTCCTCTTTTCCATCTCGTAGTCTTCCTTATGTATTAAAAACATCAAAACTATAAAAAGATTGGGGTTTCACGAACCTTCAGTTTTCACCACTTTTACCTATTCAAAGACGAACTCTACAGACTCCTTTTCTCCTTCTCCTAGAATTTTACTTTCCTCACACGGTAATACACAAACGTCAATGCCAACATTAGTATAAGCAAAAACAATAACCTTTAGGTTCACACTTCAACTGAAATCTATTAAAACAAAAGCTTCTAAAAGAGGCAAATGCAAATGATAACAGAAATCTGTCAAAACAGACAAGTAGGTAAATATTGATTTTTTCAAAAACCTTATGTTGCTAAAATAAAAAATGCAGAACTAATGAAAGTTGGGTAACAACTTGGAGAACAAGCTCAGAAAAATACAGCTCCATCCGACGTACTGACATCCCTCACGGATTTTTATGGTGCAGCACAAAAATCTGTCCCAGGACAGCCACTTTTCACAACTCCTCTACTAATATGTTCCTTTACCACCGGAACTTTCATAGTAGGGTATTACCTCATGGTAAATAACCTATAATCATATTATTATGAAAATAGTGTTTTCTGACCTTTTTCAAATGCAGGTGATGACAACACTGGATTTGCAAAATACTTTACAGAAAATAACCAAAGGACATGAGCAAGTGTGAACTTTCCTTTAGTGATTGCAAGATTATGCACTCACGGTCTTCAAGACAATATAAGATCCAATATCTGAAATTAGCATCATTGGTCCGGTAAGGACTAATGTTTAAAGAAGCAAGATGCTATTATGCATAAATAATGTAATGCAATTTCGTAAACTCGAATCCCGGGGATAGCGTTGATCTAGGGTTTGGATACTGGAAATGGAGACTTTAGAATGTGTTTTCCTTTTAGATAAGTTTCATACTTGTGCTTCTTATTAAGGCTTGTGAGTATGTGTGAAACATGTAAACATAATGTCATACAACAATAAGATATACTAATGAGATGTGCTACTCAAGGACTGCTTATATGAGAATTATCGTATCTTCAAGTTTTACTTTGCAAGTAATAACATTTATAAGGAACTTAAGTGTTAGCAATCCTAGGTATATAAGTAAAGCTTAATGTAATGTGATTATTATTAATTGTCATTTGATGTTTGAAGTGGCAAAAAGAATAACATTTGAAGAAAAGATTTCTTTTCTAAGGTCTAAGCAATCTTTGTGGTTAATCAAATGTGGTAGATGTTGTTTGTGCTTGCTTGAATAGTTTGGACTTGAGATGCTTTAACTTAATTAGAACAGACCAAAGTTAACTATAAAGCATATAACAATTTCTTTAGCATTATATTTAAAGTCTTGTAGACTAAAGTTATCTTTGAAGACATAGATGGACTTAGAGTATATTTCTTATGTTATTTGTACCTTGTGTACTTTATAATGTTTCATTAAATTTATCTAAGAATGGTATTACTTCTATTTGAGTAGTGGTTTCTTAATTTTATAATGGAATAGAGACTTTTATCTTTTTGTAGATGAGTGGTTATAGTTTGTAAACAATGAAGTAACATTACTTAACTATTTATGGACTCACTATAGTGTTTTGGGTTGTTTATAAAACTTGTGGTTGAATTAAAGGAATAGGTTTTATCTCATTACAAATTTATTCTTGGAGATTTTATATTAAATAAGAATCCTTTTATAAAATAATCTACACTTATGGTTGAAGGATAATTCAATAAAATTTCATTTAAAATGTGTTGAATCATTTTGAATTCATATTATCAATATTGAAGACTAATACTATTTATTAGACTCAATTGGCTAATTTTAGAAATATTAGCAATTTTATTTACCCTTATATGAATTATTAACTAAAGAAATAGGTTTAAATTCAAGTTATTAAAGTGTTTAACTTTTTATTTAACTCAAAAGTGGAATATTATATTTTTAACATGTAGACATTATTTTTGTGATCATTTTGATATATTATATTTATTTTTGTGATTTATAAATAATAAGATATGATTTTTATAAGATTTATTACTTTATAAAAATTTAATAAATAACAAATATTTAATTAAGTGGAATAATAATGTATGATTATATATTTGGATTACATTTCTTATTTTTATAATATTTTTGGTATTTTATTTATATTTTTAACATTTACCATTATTAAAATATGAATTATTAAAGTATTAATACTTATAAAATCTTTATTAAATAATAATTATTTAAATTGTTAGCATAATGATGTTTGATAATAGTTTTAAGTTATAGATTTTATTTTTCTACAAATTTTCATATATTATACACATTTTTCTAAATTACAAAACAAAAGTTATTAATTAAACAAGATTTAATGATTTTATTTAATTTCTGGAATATTTGGATTTGAATTAATATTGTTTTATTAATTTGTTAAACAGAGAAAACCTTTTTATACCAATATCGAACCTACCCTAGTCACTGAACCGTGGGGTCAGGTCCACGTCACGTGCCACACGAGCAGTGGATCAAGTCAAATGGTTGACCAGGTCAGGGGTGACCTCACCCTGACGTCAGCGTGACCTCAGCAATGGAGATCCTCACAGGTGATGCTCGGGCCAGCGATTGGAGGCGTGCAGGCACGTGAGGATGGCCGTGTTCGACCAAGGAACTATAGGCGAACCTATCAGGGGCGGCGCCGCTCCTATTTGGTCACCGGAGCAGTCGCTGTGATGGTGAACAGCGTCGACAGAAACAAGCAAACGGCGGTAGAGCAGACGAACAAACAAGGAGGGGATTGAGAGGGTGCGTGATCACCGATAGCTCACCGTGAAGCTGAAGGGCGCGATCGCGTGACCGGAGGAGCTCTGTGGAAGCGGCAATCGATGTTTGACGAAGATGACCGGCGGCGGAATGATATGTCGATTGGATCGACTGGGGGTTCTCGGGCTTCCGTGATCTGGTCAGGTAGAACAAGGGTGGCAAGGAGATCCTTCTGGGAACCTCAGACAGATGCGGGAAGATCTACATAGTTGAGATCCGACGGGGTTTGTGGCTAGGGTATCGGCCTCTAAGAAGAAATAGAGAGGTGGAGAGGATAAATGGTGCACGACGGGGTTCCTCTGGCGGCGCAAGGCTTTTTATAGACGACGAGAAATGGTGGCGCGCATCATGGCATCGATCGGGCGGTTGCCGGAGCTCCACCGAGCTGCTTCCCTGGTGATGTCCACTGTCACGAGGAAGAAGAAAAGGAAAAATATCTAAGAGGTATGCGGGCATGTGGTGGGCTCGTGTTGGGCCGTGTGGGCTACTAAACACTGCACGTGAGTAGCAGATAGAGAAGGAAAGAATGGGCCATGGCCTAGTACTGCTCAATTAGTCTTTTCCTTTTATCTTTTCTGTTTTTGTTTTGAGATTTGAGCTTGCATAATTGATTTAAATTTTCTTATAACTAACCAAAGAGTTAGGGTTTGAATTGAAAATGCTTACCATAAGTTCTTACAAGATTTAATATTCTCATATTTCTTTTATTGATGTGAATAAGGATTAATGGCTAAACATATTGTCTTTATGTTTATGATCTTTATTAATATCACCCTTTAAAATAGAAAGTTATTATTTGAAATGAATTATGAGAGGGAATTGATAACTATAGTTTCTAGGCATATATGATTGAAATAAAAGATAGGGTTTTAAATTGCAATTGTTTACCATGGGTTTTAGGAGTTTTAATATTCTTGTTCATCCTTTTATTTATATGAATAAAGATTATTGGTTAAGACAGATTGTCCTTATGTTGGTGTTCAAGAATGACTTCACCTTTTAGAAAAGAAAGTTATTTCCTGGAAGGTCTTATGGAAAATAATTGATAAAGATAACTCCTAAGCACATATGGTTGTGATAATTGGAATTGACAGAGATGTGCTTAAGTGATTTGCTATAGGAAAATATTCCTATAAATCTTTGTGGAAATAAGATGATAGATCAATCAGATGAAATGTATATTATGTTTGGTTAAAGATTTAGGGTTTAGTGTTTACCAAAGATTCCTATCTTCCATACTTCATAATTCTGGACTTCTGATTAAGGAATTCCTTTCCTAGATATACTACTTCTTTATATCCAACATCAAGTGTTAACATGATGAGCTTTACTTCACAAGAATATTCTTATCCACCTTTTATTCTTCTAAATCCATTTATAAATGCAATGAGCTTGTTACTAAAGCTTTTCATAATCTGCTCACATCTATAATTGGGTTATATAAAACTACTCTGGTAATGATAACTTCTAATCCACTAAGTAATTACTTCTAACTCCATTCATATACTTCCTTTATCACCATCACTAATATTACTCCAATGGATATATATATATCAAATTACTTTCCTCAAAAGCTTACTATCTTGTAAGAACTTTTCAAAAAATAGGCCGAATCAACGATTAATAGGTCGATTAATCGCTACTAGGGACCTGACCGTGTCGATTACCACTAATCCTTTGTGTTAATCGTTTAGCCCGATTAATTGGTCTGACACTCCGATTACTAGGTATGTTCCCGATTAACCACTACACTTGGTCAAAAAAGTTGCAAAATTATCAACACATATCGCTCATCCATCCGCTAGCCCGCCCCAATGAAGTAGGTTTTGCGAAGCTCCCGCTCGATCTGTGCCTCCAGGAGCTTGATTTCAGCCATCACCAACTAGTTCCTTGTCGTTGTTGACCAGTTCCTCGTAGTTGTCGACCAGAACTCAGATACAAGAGCTCGAGCGCCTTGAGGATCTCATCCGGGAGCTTAAGGCTGAGGATTGATATGTATTTTAGGTGCTAATTTTTGTAGGCTGCACTGATTAATAGCTAACCAATTAAATCAGTTAATCATCCGAATTCCGATTAATCGCTACTCCCAAGCCAACCGAGCAGCTAACGATTACCGATTTCCTTAACATTGCCTCTAAGAGGAATAACACTACTTCAATCACTCCATGCTACTCTAGCTTCAACTTAATTATACTGTCTTGTCTCTTCTTAACTCCAGTAACTAATACTCCAACCTCACATTATATTAATATGGCTTGTTAGGGTTAACCTAGGATAACATATCTATACTAGGTTTCAATCATGTTTTATCCACCAATGTCACTTATACATGATATAAGCATTCAATCTTGGTGAGTAAAGCATGATCAGATAATCCTTTGATCCTTTATAGTTTAGGTTTCCAGTTGGCTAACCAAAGTTTCATCAATACAACATTACAGTTGTATTGAAATTATCTTCTTAGTATCTCTATTGGATTAAGAGATGTTATTCATTTACTATGCCTACTTAATCCAATAGGATTACCCATTGGTAACTATCTTCAATGTTCATCCATGTAATCTTCTTTGTTACCATATTTATTTGATTTTCTTCAATCACTCCCATCCTGTATATGATATCTAATACTAGCATTACTATTTACCTCTTATTACTTATTTCTTTATAGGCCTTAAGTGAATGCTATGATATGGTCAAGAGTTGATAGATCAAGAATGGCTAGATTAAGAATTGGTGAATCAATAGTTGATTACTCAACATTGATGAACAATAGATATTAGAATAAGATTCAATAGGAATGGTAAAGATTAATATGAATAGGAAGATACATGGTGAATGATCTTGACTTGATTTCTTCCCTACTTAATCTCACTAAATGGTTAAGGTGAAGTATTACCATGATCCTCATGGTAGAAATAGATGAGATTAAGATAAATCAAGATATAGTTGCTATATTCTTATTACTTAAGTTATATTTATAACTTGGTATTCATGAGTTGTTGTAATGAATACTATGATATGATCACCTAAGGATCAAATATAAATCATTAAGTAATGTATTAGGGTTTAACTTTTATTACATTTGATCTACACTCAGATCAAATCTTCCTTACCCAAAATAAGGTTTTAGCAAGGTCATATTGAAACTTATCGCAGTCAACTTGATGATCTACTTCAATTCCATCAAGTTAAGAGAAGCTTCAATCACTTTGGCAAGTTTTTTATTTAAAAGAGCGAAAATTATTCAGATTTTCTATGCATGAATGCAATGCACACATCTGTGTTCAGCTTATTTCTAAGCTCTAATGCTGGGACGTTACAGCCACCCCGGTGTCACCCTAAGAAATATCCAAGTGATACAAGCGTCAAAACTTGGGGATGCCCAAGGCATCCCCTTCTGCATCAATAAAAAGCGCAGGTCTTTCTAGACACTTCGTTTTTATTGTTTCATGCACTGTTGTGTTGTTCTTGGAGCGTCTTAGTTTTCGTTTGCTTTGCTAGTGATGCTAAGATTGATTTTGATCTTGATGGTTGCAATATTTCTGAAGTGATTATGTTCCTACAAAAGCTTGCTAGAAGTCCTGATGCTAGTGATATGCATGTAGCTTTCACCAAACACGTTACAGATGCTCTTATTAAAATTAAGGAAGATAAGTTGAAACACAAAGCTTCTATTCCTAGGAAAGTAGAAGATAGTTGGAAACCCATTATTAATATGCAAGTGAATGACTTTGATCTCAAAGCTTCATGTGACCTTGGTTCTAGTGTCTCTATCATGCCTAGAAAGATTTATGAAATGCTTGATTTGCCACCTTTGGAAGATTGTTGTTTGGATCTACTTGGCCAATATAGCTACTAGAAACGGAGAGCATGCAAGATCACAAACGACACAGACATGATAGAATCAATAAGACAAAGCCATTAATCAATCTGACATAGTAATCTCAATATCCATCGGATCCCTGCAAACTCAACATGCATGATTACAAATAGATGGTCTTGATCATGTACGGATCTCACAAGATCTAAACATGGTAGCACAAAGGAGGAGATACAACCATCTAGCTATTACATGGACCCGTAGTCCAAGGTGGAACTACTCATGCTTCATACTGGAGGCTGACATGATGAAGAAGAAGGCCTCCAGGATGATCTCCCCTCGAACAGGGTGACGGCAATAACTTCAGATCCCCCAATCTAGGGACGATGGTGGCGGCGGCTACAGAATGTTTCGTGGAAGATTGATCGGGTCCTTAGGGTTTTGGTATCAGGGGTCTTTATAGGCGAAGAGGCGAGGCAGGGGCACCCAGGGCGGTCGCACCCCCCCAGGCACGGGCCCACCCAGGCCACACGGTCAGGGGGTGTGTCCCCCTAGTGGCTCTTCTTCGTCTCGTACTCTGGCTTCATGTTGTAACATCCCAAAAATACCAAACTTAGATCATCAAACACTAATCATCAAGATTAGGGTTAACAAAAACTTTTCTAAATAAACTCATGAATGCATGTATATGTGTATGCATGGATTTTGAATTTTTTAAAAACCACCTTGTTTGTGTGATCCATTGCTTGTAAAATGTTTCTTAGGTGAAATGAACATCATCTAAAACATTTCCCACACTTTCCTTAAAGACAAGTAAATCAAAACAAATATATTAAGTGAATGGTCATTTTGACCAATTTAACTCCCATGCCTACTTTGGCTGTCTCAAACTTTCGAACCTATGAAACTTTTCTGGATCTTTGCACCCCTTGAATGTACTCATAACAGAGTATCAAGGCCCATTTTGTGATCATCCAGAAACTTTCAAATGCATAGTTTAAATGACAATTCAAAATTGAATCTTCTTCATATGGGAAGATCCCACTTTTTCAAAACCCACTCAAACAAGCTCAACTTTCAAAACCCAAGTATCTGCAAACTCACCAGCACCAATCTAGCAAACCCACCAAAAATCATTTCAAAATTCAAAACTTGATTTCATGCGGCCATTTCATCAAACAGGTTGCAGACATAAATCAAACAAAACATCAAACACTATAGTGTGCAGTGATTCTTGCCTAAATTGTTCCCTAGTTAGCTCACACATAGCTCAGTAGATCATCTAGAAAGATTAGCCCAACACTAGCACCCCTGTGAGCTTGCCATTGCCATTAATGGTGAACAGCCGAGCACCCCAATGTCACCCCATTGTGGACAGCAAGCTAGAGGAAGAACTAGCCGTGCCAACCTTGTCTAGGAGGCAGCCCACCGTCCACCGCCACTCACTGTCCCAGCCGCAAGCGTTGCCAAGCCCTGGACCACGTGCACAAGCCGCGCCCAGACCATGCCGAGCGTGCGCCAGAGCGCCACCCTCGACCAGCATCCACAGACCGCGCGCCGCCCTCGCCGCGTGCATACACGATCGCCATCAACCCAGGAGACCGCCAGACATCCCCATTTGCCGCCCCGTGCCGCACAGCCACCGCCTGCCGTCGAAGACGCCGCCTCTGCCGCGCAGAGCACCGGCCATTCCAGACCAAACCACACCGTCCCATGCCTCGCGACCATGTCGTTGAGCATCGCCAGGAGACACAGCACCGTCCCCTACCCTTGCCCATGCCAATAGCCGCCTGTAACGTCGCCCCCGACGAGCTCACCGTGCGCCCCGACGGTCCCCTCGCTCGACTATAAATAGAGGCCACCCCCGCTCGATTTCTTCACACCATCTCACTCCCCTCTCCTCACCGATCGTGCCACACCATTCTCAGAGCAAGGCGAGCACCACCTCGCCGGAATTTCACTGGAGCCTGCCGCTGCCGAAGAAGAAAGGAGCCAGCGATTGGAGCCGCCCCAGGAGCTGCCGCGACCACCCCTGAGTTCGCCGTCGTCGACTTCATCGTTCGCCCGCCTCGCCGACCCTCGCCAGTACCCCGGTGAGCCCCCAGCGACCCTCACTGGCCGCGCTGGAGTTGTCTCGCGTCGACGATGAGTCCCAGCCGTTAGATTAGAACTAGATCGAACGATCCACGTTGCCCCATACCGCTTCGCCCAGCCCCGTGTCACTGACGAGTGGGGACACCCACTTAAGCAGCCAGCAGCACCTTCTTAGCAGGCGGCCCGTTAAATTTCCTTGAGCCCAGTTATTCAAATTAAATCTTTTTCTATTTCAATTCAAACACACTTCTGTACTCAACTTCAAAAATCAACCCAGATCGATTCATTGCACCAATTTGAATGAAACCAATTTTGTTGGAAAGGCCTGTGAATGCTGAATCCAAGCCCGTTGGATTCAAGTCATTTGGATCTATCGATCACCCCTAGTAAAAATAACAAGGCAGAAGTTTTTCTGCATTCAAACATTTTTCAAATTTAAACCATAATAGCTTTTGAGTTGATTCCAACTCTCAAAAATCACATTTAACCATACCTTTCAGAATATATAAAAATATATAGGTTTACTTGCAGAAATATTGTTCAAGTAATAAAATAATGCTTCATAAGCATTTCTAGCCACTTTAATTAATTAAAATAAAAGGGTAAAACCTTATTAAATTATGACACCACTTTAAATCGCATTCCCATGGACTACAATATGTGGTGATGACATGTGTCAACATGATCCCATGTTTAGTTTGGAGAATATTAAATCTTAAGTAATTTTTCAATGAGTAGAAATTACTTTTCTAAAAATAAAAAGATTTAAACCAAGCCTTAACCTTGTAATGCTAGATCATCTATAGGACCCTTGTGTGTGATGATTGCAAGTAGTTAAGTATTGTTTGGTGATTGTGTACCTCGTATTTATTCATAGACGCTAGTATCGACCAAGGATACGAGGAGGAAGGAGGATACTACAAAGAGGAAGCCGAGGAAAACTTCAACCACTCCTCTGCACAAGGCAAGCTTATATTGACACTGATGCAAGCTAGTAACTATGCAAGCTTATACTGATATTGATGCAAGCTAACCCTTGCAAGATACCCTACTGATGCCACAAACCCATACTTGTGATATGACTACTATATGCCTTAAGCATATGTGATCATACCCACTTGATAAACCAAATCCTAGTTTTATGTGCAAGTTTCTTACTTTATTTCTTTATCAAAGCTTACTTAGAGTCTACCTAAGAGTTTGGTAGATACTAGACAGTTGTGCTGAAGGTTGCATAAAGAGCATAAAATTTGGCCTAAGCTAGATAACCTTGATGTCATCCTAAGGCATGAGTTTGAACTTAGTTAAAACCCCACTAGTTTACCACCCCTCATCAGTACTTACCCCCACCTGTAGATGCTAGTGCTAAGCATAAAACTTGATCAACTTTAGATGGGAATACTTGGTGGAAAAATGGTTATGAAAACCTTGGAATGATGGATCATTCTATTGAAATGTTTTGGACATGTGTTTCCAAACACTTGATGATTTTGGTGATGAAAATGTTGAGGCATGAGCCTTAGCCCTTTATAAAACTGATGGTTGTCTGGATGCGATACCATTCCAATTTTATCGTACAACCACAATACCTAACTGGAAACTTATGTACCTTAGTATTAGTTCCCTCACGGCCAAGGTCTGATCTGAGGCTACCTTGTGAAGATTGTCCACCTGTGCAGTACCCAAGATGATAGTTGGTCATGGTTGGGAGGCCATACTCACAGGAGAGGTGCTTATACTAGGGCGTGTAATCGAAAGGTTAGGATTGATTATCCGCATACTGAGTATGGTGAATTCAGGATTTGTTCCTGACGGATGTATCGAATGTTGTGGTGAAAGTGTACAATCTCTGTAGAGTGTCAAACTATTGGAATAGCCGCGTCCGCGGTTATTGTCAGTTGGAGTGGCCATATTGTTCCCCGTCAGACTTTTCAAAATGACTTGTGAAATGAATTGAGACTTTGACTTGACCACAACAGAGTTGTGACCTGAATTACAAGATCCCACTTAGGAGTTATAAAATTGTGACTAGCTTTGGAACTGAGTAGAGATAAACCTGGCTTTTTGCAAAACAACCCTAGAGCCTAGTGTCCTATTATCCAAAAACCCCTTACCTGTTAGTATTAGTTTGCGAGTACTTAAAGAGTACTCATGGCTTTGTCCCTGGCTATTCCCATGGCCAGACTATGAAGAGGAGTACCTGGAAGATGGACCCCAGGAAGGTTACGACAACTAGGATCATCTCCTTCACAAGATTGCTGACTGACCACGGAGATGGAGCTTCGCCTATGCTACCATTATTATTACGTATTCCGCTGCTTGAAGTTGTATTAAGAACTGGATCATGAGATCCCTATTTGTGTAAGAACTTATGTATCGTTGTAACGGATGATGTACTATGGTATCTAATTCTGTTATGTCTCGCAAAAATGGTAATCCTGGGATTGCGATGTATGGCATAACAGGCATCTAGGATTGAAAAATCCGAGTGTTGACAAGTTGGTATCAGAGCCATCCTGACCATAGGAGACCCTAGTCAGACTGGACGTTGAACCAAAAACTTAGTTTCAAAACCAAAGAAAAACAAATATTTACAAAAACCTATTCTCATTCTTATCTCTTTGATTCTTTCATAAAAATTCATGTTCCTCAAAAACTCTTGCAAAATACATAAAATTTTGACACACTTGATCACTCTGCTAATCTACTCATCCTCTATTTTTATAGATGGACGTGAAGTACAGCAAGTTTTATCAGTTGGGGAATGGAGGAGACCTTATCTTTGAGAGGGATCTGGATCAGCTTTGAACTTCGAGCGTCCACACCCCAAGTTCTTGAGCTCAGCTCAATGATCAAGGAGGAGAAGATCTGCGTGGTTAATTGTTGCAAGTCTCAGGAAAGATTGAACCTCCCTGCGGAAGGAATTCAGTTTACCTTAAGAGAGAACAAGCGGCTCGATGGACTTGCGAGCAATGCAGAATCTCTCCCGTCTGTGTGGGCAGAGCATCAATCAGATCAAGGGAACCCGCTTTGAGTTTTTCCCAAGGAGTGATGCAAATGGACAACCACTGGAAGCCCCATACCACCCTGAGTTGAAGACTCAATTGGACCACCTTAGCTTCATGATGTATGATTGTCAGCAGGAGTTGGACAACTGCCGTGACTATTGCAACCACAAGTCTGCCATCATCAAGACGAAGGATCAGACCATAGCCATGCTAGCAAAGGATCGCAAGTCTCGTCGCCGTCAACTCGACAAGAAGGAGCGCATTATTGCCCGTCTTCGCCACCGCATCTCATCTCTGGAAGAGACCATCCACGAGAGGGACATGCAGTTGGAGGAAAGGGAGAATGCTGGAGAGGATCTTCGTGGAGACCCTTACTCTTATCTCAGTGATGACAATGATTTTCTGGAGGATCAGGCCATGGACTTCTTCACCGATGAGGATGATTTCGCCTTCATCGATGATAATGAAGATGTTGAAGCCACAGACTCCGAGGAGTGGTAGCACTGAGCACTAGCGTAGTGAGTAGTAGTTGGTCCCACTGTATCGTAGATTTCAGAATGGTTCTTAAAACCATCTGTTTTTCTTGTTGTGGTGTGTGTTGTACTGTGTGCTATGAATGAATGAATGAAAAAGCAAGTTGCTAGAAAAATCTGAGTCAAACCTTTAAAACTTTTCAAAAAACCCAAACCTTAGAAAATTTCCCTCTTTTCTCATGATTTATCTAAATCTTCAGATGCCACGTAGAGGAAGTGGTTCAGCCCCGGATCCGATGTTGCAGATTCTGCAAAGGTTGACCTCTGACCGCGAAGCTGAAAGAGCGAAACATCAAGCCAACCTAGCCACTCTGCAACAGATAGCCCAGCTAGCCCACAACAACCAAGGCCATGGAAATCAGGACAACCATGGATCTAAGCTCAAGAATTTTCAGAATACCAACCCACCTGTTTCCACCAAGTCAGAAGAACCCCTAGACGCCGATGATTGGCTGCAAACCATGGAAAATAACTTAGAAGTAGCAGGAGTCGAAGCCAACGAGAAAGTTCTATTTGCCACCCACTATCTAGCCGGAGATGCCAGGGCATGGTGGAACAGTGTTCGTGCCATGACCGGAGGCCAGATGATAACCTGGGAGGAATTCAAGGTCAAGTTTAGCAGAACCCATGTGCCACCAGGTTTGATCAAGAGAATGAGAGACGAGTTCAGAGAGCTGAAGCAAGGGAGGATGACTATAGTGGAATACCGTGACAAATTTTTGTCATTAGCTAGGTATGCCCCGGACGAGATAGACACCAAAGCCAAGAAGAAAGAAAGATTCCTGAATGGTCTGCATGATGAGATGCAGACGATGTTAGTCAATATCCCCTTTGTTGATATTTAAGCCCTTGTCGATTCAGCCATCCAGATGGAAGGAAAGATCAACCAAGCCAATGAGAACCGCAAGCGTCGTATGATGCATCAACCAGGAACCCATCAGACCCCAAAGTATCGCCCCAACCCATCTCCAGGATTTGCCCCAAGAACCAACAGACCCCCTATGACCCGTCCAACCTATCCCAACCGTGGAAACCCTAGAACCGGAGGAAATCACAACAACCCCGACAACTCTAGCAATTTCACCCGTGCCCCACCCAAGTTCAACACCAACAATGCTACCACCAATCCCAACACTGCCCCGAGGACTGGAAGCAATGTTGTGCCTGTCGCAGCCAAGGACAAGTCACACATGACCTATTATGACTATGGAAATAAAGGCCACTATTCCAACGAGTGCCCCAACAAGAAGAATGCTACAGCCCCTAATACCAATGTCCCAGCTCAGCAACAGCGTCGTGTTCAGCCAGGAAGGAGATTTGCCCCAGGAAATTCACTCAACCGCAATGGTCGTCTTTTTCTCATGCATGCTGAAGAAGCTCAGGAAGCGCCACACGTTGTGCTGTGTATGTTTTATGTTAATTCAGTACTTGCAAGAGTGTTGTTTGATTCTGGTGCATCGCATTCATTTGTCACCGAAGAATTTGCCTGCACTAGTAAAATTCAACCAACCAAACTGAAGCATGTTATGATTGTGCAAATCCCCGGATCCACCACCAAGGCTAGGCAAATTTGCAAAGCCGTCCCTATCCGAATCCATGGCATAGATTTTTATGCTAATCTAATAGTACTCGGAACTAAAGGTTTGGAAGTAGTACTAGGAATGGATTGGATGTCCAAACATAAGGGATTGATTGACTGTGCCAAGAAAGCCAACACCATGACCAGTACCACTAGAATAACAGTCGAGCATATATCTGAAACCTTACCTCGCCAATTCAAGTGTAACAAGAGTCTAGCCCAACCTACCATTGACCAAATCCGGATAGTCTGTGAATACCCCGATGTATTTCTAGATGTTTTGCCCGGTATGCCCCCAGATCGAGATATCGAGTTTATCATTGAACTAATCCCCGGAACAGGACCCATAGCCCAGAGACCCTATAGTATGAACCCATCAGAATTAGAAGAACTGAAGAAGCAACTGGATTCCATGCTAGAAATTGGACTAATTCAACCAAGTGCGTCACCATGGAGATCACATGTCTTATTTGTGGACAAGAAAGATGGAGGTAACCGTTTATGTACGGATTATCGAAAGTTTAATGATGTCACCATCAAGAACAAGTACCCCTTGCCCAAGATAGAGGATTTGTTTGATCAGTTGACCGGTGCCTAGGTGTTTTCTAAGATTGATCTTAGAACTGGCTATCATTAACTCAAGATTCGTGCAGAGGATATTCCAAAGACTGCCTTTACCACCAGATATGGATTGTACGAGTATACAGTCATGTCTTTTGGATTAACTAATGCCCCCCGCTTATTTCATGAATTTCATGAATAAGATTTTTATGGACTTCCTGGATAAGTTTGTCGTTGTTTTCATCGATGACATTCTGATTTATTCCAAATCAGAAGAAGAACATGAGCTACACCTAAGTACCATTCTTGGAACCCTTAGAGAGCATCAGTTGTATGCAAAATTTAGCAAATGTGAATTCTGGTTACAGGAGGTAGGATTCCTCGGTCACATTGTATCAACAGGAGGAATTGCCGTTGACCCTGCCAAAGCGAAAGATGTAGAAGATTGGCAAGCCCCAACCACTCAAACCCAAGTTTGTGCTTTTCTCGGATTGGCGGGATATTACCGCAAATTCATAGAAGGATCTCGAGTATCGCCCGACCCATGACCCAATTGCTGAAGAAGGACAAGAAGTTTGAATGGAAAGATAAGTGTGAAGCGAGTTTTCAAGAACTCAAGAGGAGATTGATCTCAGCCCCAATCCTGATCATGCTAGATATCACGAAGCCCTTCGATGTGTATTGTGACACATCCAAGATTGGTCTCGGATGTGTGCTAATGCAAGAAGGCAAGGTTATATCTTATCTATCTCGACAATTGAAGCAACATGAGCAAAACTACCCAACCCATGACCTCGAACTCGCTGCAGTAGTTCTAGCCCTGAAGACATGGAGACATTACCTGATGGGAAATCGTTGTGCGATTTACTCGGATCACAAGAGCCTAAAGTATATATTCACTCAGAAGGAGTTGAATATGAGGCAGAGAAGATGGATTGAGATAATCAAGGATTACAACCTGGACATTCACTATCACCCTGGTAAAGCCAATGTGGTAGCCGATGCCCTTAGCAGATTGCCGTGCCGCTTGAACTCCATGATTTTAGAGGAGCCACCAAGTCTGCACAAGGAGATGGAAGATTTTCGAATAGAATTAGTAAGTGAAGGATTTTTGGCTAGCATAGAACTTCAGCCCACTTTGATCAGTCAGATTAAAGAGGCGCAGAAGGGAAATGCTAGTATCGACGGAATCAAGCGTCGTATCGGTACAGGCAAAGTACCCGGATTCACCGAGGACGAAGAAGGAGTTCTGTGGTACAAAGGACGCCTTTGTGTACCAGCAGATTCGGAGTTAAAAGAAGTTTTCTTGAAGGAGGCTCATGATACTCTTTATTCTATCCATCCCGGAGGAACGAAGATGTATCAAGATTTGAAGGAGAAATTTTGGTGGCATAAGATGAAGAGAGAAATCGGAAGCTATATCGCCAAATGTGATATATGCCAGCGAGTCAAGGCAGGACATCAAAGACCCGCTGGATTGTTGCAACCTTTGCAAATTCTGGAATGGAAATGGGATTCTGTAGGAATGGACTTTATCACTGGACTACCTACTTCTAGTAGGGGAAATGACTCTATCTGGGTCATAGTGGACAGATTGTCCAAAGTCGCCCATTTCTTGCCCGTCAAAACCACCTATCAGAGTTCGAAGCTAGCGGAGTTGTACATCGCTAGAATAGTTAGTTTGCAAGGAGTCCCCAAGAACATAGTATCGGATCGAGGAACTCAGTTTACCTCGAGATTCTGGAAGAAAGTCCAAGAAGGTTTAGGAACCCGCCTAGATTTCAGTACCGCGTATCACCCTCAGACCGATGGACAAGCGGAGCGAGTAAACCAAATACTCGAAGATATGCTTAGAGCATGTGTGCTAGAATATGGATCCAAGTGGGAAGACTGTTTGCCGTTTGCAGAATTTTCTTACAACAATAGTTACCAAGCCAGTTTGCAAATGGCCCCATTTGAATTCATGTACGGAAGAAAGTGTCGCACCCCTTTGAACTGGTCGGAAGTAGGAGAGAGTCAGATATTCGGACCCGACATCCTACGAGAAGCAGAAGAGAAGGTTCACAAGATTCGTGAGCACCTCAAGACCGCCCAATCCCGACAGAAGAGTTATGCCGACAAGATACATCGAGACCTCGCCTTCAACATCGGAGATTTTGTTTATCTAAAAGTGTCGCCATTGAAGGGAATGCAGCGTTTCCAACTCAAAGGAAAGTTAGCCCCCAGATATATCGGACCTTTCAAAATTTTGAACCGTCGAGGAGAAGTATCTTATCAAATGGAACTACCTGAAGAGATGTCAGCTGTGCACAATGTGTTCCATATCTCATTACTTCGCAAATGTCTCGAAGTCCCCGAAAAGACCGAAGTGTTCAAGAATATCGATCATCAGACCATAGAGATCAACGATGACCTAACCTATCCTGAAGTGCCCATCCGCATTTTGGAAGAAGCTTTTTGAACTACCCGAACCCGAAGCATCAAGTTTCTCAAGATTCAGTGGAGCAACCACACAGAAGAGGAAGCTACCTGGGAACGCGAAGATCACATCAGGATGGAGTTTCCCGATCTCTTCAAATCCTAGGTAACCTTTTCGTCCTTTTTCAAATCTCGGGACGAGATTTTGTTTAAGGAGGGAAGGTTTGTAACATCCCAAAAATACCAAACTTAGATCATCAAACACTAATCATCAAGATTAGGGTTAACAAAAACTTTTCTAAATAAACTCATGAATGCATGTATATGTGTATGCATGGATTTTGAATTTCTTTAAAAACCACCTTGTTTGTGTGATACATTGCTTGTAAAATGTTTCTTAGGTGAAATGAACATCATCTAAAACATTTCCCACACTTTCCTTAAAGACAAGTAAATCAAAACAAATATATTAAGTGAATGGTCATTTTGACCAATTTAACTCCCATGCCTACTTTGGCTGTCTCAAACTTTCAGAACCTAACCGAAACTTTTCTGGATCTTTGCACCCCTTGAATGTACTCATAACAGAGTATCAAGGCCCACTTTGTGATCATCCAGAAACTTTCAAATGCATAGTTTAAATGACAATTCAAAATTGAATCTTCTTCATATGGGAAGATCCCACTTTTTCAAAACCCACTCAAACAAGCTCAACTTTCAAAACCCAAGTATCTGCAGACTCACCAGCACCAATCTAGCAAACCCACCAAAAATCATTTCAAAATTCAAAACTTGATTTCATGCGGCCATTTCATCAAACAGGTTGCAGACACAAATCAAACAAAACATCAAACACGATAGTGTGCAGTGATTCTTGCCTAACTTGTTCCCTAGTTAGCTCACACACAGCTCAGTAGATCATCTAGAAAGATTAGCCCAACACTAGCACCCCTGTGAGCTTGCCATTGCCATTAATGGTGAACAGCCGAGCACCCCAATGTCACCCCATTGTGGACAGCAAGCTAGAGGAAGAACTAGCCGTGCCAACCTTGTCTAGGAGGCAGCCCACCGTCCACCGCCACTCACTGTCCCAGCCGCAAGCGTTGCCAAGCCCTGGACCACGCGCACAAGCCGCGCCCAGACCATGCCGAGCGTGCGCCAGAGCGCCACCCTCGACCAGCATCCACAGACCGCGCGCCGCCCTCGCCGCGTGCATACACGATCGCCATCAACCCAGGAGACCACCAAACATCCCCATTTGCCGCCCCGTGCCGTATAGCCACCGCCCACCGTCGAAGACGCCGCCTCTGCCGCGCAGAGCACCGGCCGTTCCAAACCACACCGCCCCATGCCTCGCGACCATGTCGTTGAGCATCGCCAGGAGACACAGCACCGTCCCCTACCCTTGCCCATGCCAATAGCCGCCTGTAACGTCGCCCCCGACGAGCTCACCGTGCGCCCCGACGGTCCCCTCGCTCGACTATAAATAGAGGCCACCCCCGCTCGATTTCTTCACACCATCTCACTCCCCTCTCCTCACTGATCGTGCCACACCATTCTCAGAGCAAGGCGAGCACCACCTCGCCGGAATTTCACTGGAGCCTGCCGCTGCCGGAGAAGAAAGGAGCCAGCGATTGGAGCCGCCCCAGGAGCTGCCGCGACCACCCCTGAGTTCGCCGTCGTCGACTTCGTTGTTCGCCCGCCTCGCCGACCCTCGGTGAGCCCCGGTGAGCCCACTGACCCTCAGCGGCGCTAGGTTTCGTTCTCGCCGGAGTTGTCTCGCGTCGACGATGACTCCCAGCCGTTAGATTAGAACTAGATCGAACGATCCACGTTGCCCCATACCGCTTCGCCCAGCCCCGTGTCACTGACGAGTGGGGACACCCACTTAAGCAGCCCGCGGGAGCACTGCGCTTAGCAGGCCGGCCCGTTAGAATTTCCCGCGCAGCCTAGTTATTCAAATTAAATATTTTTCTATTTCAATTCAAACACACTTCTGTACTCAACTTCAAAAATCAACCCAGATCGATTCAGTGCACCAATTTGAATGAAACCAATTTTTTTGGAAAGGTCTATGAATGCTGAATCCAAGCCCGTTGGATTCAAGTCATTTGGATCTATAGATCACCCCTGGTAAAAATAACAAGGCAGAAGCTTTTCTGCATTCAAACATTTTTCAAATTTAAACCATAATAGCTTTTGAGTTAATTCCAACTCTCAAAAATCACATTTAACCATACCTTTCAGAATATATAAAAATATATAGGTTTACTTGCACAAATATTGTTCAAGTAATAAAAGAATGCTTGATAAGCATTTCTAGCCACTTTAATTAATTAAAATAAAAGGGTAAAACCTAATTAAATTGTGACACCACTTTAAATCACATTCCCATGGACTACAATATGTGGTGATGACATGTGTCAACATGATCCCATGTTTAGTTTGGAGAATATTAAATCTTAAGTAATTTTTCAATGAGTAGAAATTACTTTTCTAAAAATAAAAAGATTTAAACCAAGCCTTAACCTTGTAATGTTAGAGATGATGCTAGATCATCTATAGGACCCTTGTGTGTGATGATTGCAAGTATTTAAGTATTGTTTGGTGATTGTGTACCTCGTATTTATTCATAGACGCTAGTACCGACCAAAGATACGAGAAGGAAGGAGGATACTACGAAGAGGAAGCCGAGGAAAACTTCAACCACTGCTCTTCACAAGGCAAGCTTATATTGACACTGATGCAAGCTAGTAACAATGCAAGCTAACCCTTGCAAGATACTCTACTGATGCCACAAACCCATACTTGTGATATGACTACTATATGCCTTAAGCATATGTGATCATACCCACTTGATAAACCAAATCCTAGTTTTATGTGCAAGCTTCTTACTTTATTTCTTTATCAAAGCTTACTTAGAGTCTACCTAAGAGTTTGGTAGATACTAGACAGTTGTGCTGAAGGTTGCATAAAGAGCATAAAATTTGGCCTAAGCTAGATAACCTTGATGTCATCCTAAGGCATGAGTTTGAACTTAGTTAAAACCCCACTAGTTTACCACCCCTCATTAGTGCTTACCCCCACCAGTAGATGCTAGTTCTAAGCATAAAACTTGATCAACTTTAGATGGAATACTTGGTGGAAAAATCGTTATGAAAACCTTGGAATTATGGATTATTCTATTGAAATGTTTTGGACATGTGTTTCCAAACACTTGATGATTTTGGTGATGAAAATGTTGAGGCATGAGCCTTAGCCCTTTATAAAACTGATGGTTCTCTGGATGCGATACCATTCCAATTTTATCGTACAACCACAATACCCGAAGATTGGGTAGGGCTTGACTGGAAACTTATATTCCTTAGTATTAGTTCCCTCACGGCCAAGGTCTGAGCTGAGGCTACCTTGTGAAGATTGTCCACCTGTGCAGTACCCAAGATGACAGTTGGTCATGGTTGGGAGGCCAAACTCACAGGAGAGGTGCTTATACTAGGGCGTGTAATCGAAAGGTTAGGATTGATTATCCGCATACTGAGTATGTGAATTCAGGATTTGTTCCTGACGGATGTATCGAATGTTGTGGTGAAAGTGTACAATCTCTGCAGAGTGTCAAACTATTGAATAGCAGCGTCATGATTATGGACAGCTTAGATGGCCATATTGTTCCCCCGTCAGACTTTTCAAAATGACTTGTGAAACGAATTGAGACTTTGACTTGACCACAACAGAGTTGTGACCTGAATTACAAGATCCCACTTAGGAGTTATAAAATTGTGACTAGCTTTGGAACTGAGTAGAGATAAACCTGGCTTTTTGCAAAACAACCCTAGAGCCTAGTGTCCTATTATCCAAAAACCCCTTACTTGTTAGTATTAGTTTGCGAGTACTTAAAGAGTACTCATGGCTTTGTCCCTGGCTATTCCCATGGCCAGACTATGAAGAGGAGTACCTGGAAGATGGACCCCAGGAAGGTTACGACAACTAGGATCATCTCCCATCGTCAGCATTGCCTGTGACCCTGAAGATGGAGATTCGCCTACGCTACCGTTATTATTACGTATTTCGCTGCTTGAAGTTGTATTAAGAACTGGATCATGAGATCCATATTTGTGTAAGAACTTATGTATCGTTGTAACGGATGATGTACTATGGTATCCAATTCTGTTATGTCTCGCAAAAATGGTAATCCTGGGATTGCGATGTATGGCATAACAGGCATCTAGGATTGAAATCGCCACGGTAAAATATTGACTTTGGCTTTTGTCCCGTCCAATTCCGAGAATATTGATTTTCTGCGTTTTCTGGAACCAAAAATAGAAGAAAACATGCAACATACACTGTGGCATATTGTTAATAGGTTAGTACCAGAAAAGATATAAAAACACCTCAAAGTGAAGACAAAGCAAAGCAAAGTAGATACTAAACAAGCATGGAACATCAAAAATGATAGATACGTTTTCGAGGTGCATGTGTAATGCGACTCTAGTAAGTTTATAGATGTGCCTCAAATAGCAATCTCAAATTTAAAAAAGCTGGCCAGATCTAGACGGAGGTGGGCGTCGTCGGAAGAGGGCTAGGATAGGCCGGAGGTGGGTGGACGAGGGGCTCGCCGGAGGAGGAGGGGGTAGCCGGAGGAGGTCACCGGGGTGGTCGTTGTCATCGTCGTCGTCAGAGGATCTCACCGGGGTAGAGGAGGAGGAGCTCACCTGGGTAGAGGAGGAGGAGGAGCTCACCGGGGTGGAGGAGGAGGAGCTCACCGGGGTAGAGTAGTAGTAGGAGGAGCTCATCAGGGTGGAGGAGGAGGAGGGAGGAGCTCACCGGGTGGAGGAGGAGGAGGAGGGAGGAGAAGGGAAGGAATAAGGGGAGGAGAAGGAGAGAAGAAGTGGAGGGAGCAGAAGTGTGGAGGAGAGGAAGAGGAGTAAAGGCGGAGGGATTCAAATTTTCTCCCCCTTTTTTATTTTTTTGCAAAAAAACTTTTTTCTGCCATAACTCTTTACTCTTTTTGAATTTGGGGAATATGTAAAATCTTCAACGACATTTAGCAGTTGAATTCAAGTAGGAAATTTCGAGATGGTCATTTTGATATATTAAACTTTTTTTCCAACATCGTATGCAAAGTTATGACAGTTTTACCGTTCCATGACCTAATTTTGCAAAATACATTGAAATTCATATTTTTCAATTTTGTCT
The DNA here is from genome assembly GCA_023614405.1 of Avena insularis. Classification (NCBI taxonomy): domain Eukaryota; kingdom Viridiplantae; phylum Streptophyta; class Magnoliopsida; order Poales; family Poaceae; genus Avena; species Avena insularis. Next base: position 312,005,011 of record CM042693.1, on the reverse strand, counting down.
ACAACTATACCCTAAAATATAACTACGTCTAAAAGGAATTACTTTTAAAAGTTTTTATCATTTTTGTGAAAACTTAAAAGGCGATCAAGGGGGGATCTGTTTACTCGAGGCGCATGCGCCTCGAGTGTTTGGGGCCTGCCACCCCCGGGCCCACATCACTTACTCGAGACGCATGCCAAAGTGATGCGCCTCCAATATTGAAAAATACTCGAGGCGCATATCTACCGGTGCGCCTCCTATACTGTGGCACCTACCACCACTAGGCCCACACACCATACTCGAGGCGCATATGCTCCATATGCGCCTCAAGTAGTGACCAAATGCGCCTCGAGTAAGGGGGACAGATAGATCTGGTCCGTACATGCGATATAGGAGACACTTCCCTCAAGAATATGCCTCTAGTATTAATATATAGGAGTCACACCATTTATACATGCGCCTTGTATATTTGGTGGAGGCATATGTTTGAGGGATGCGCCTCCTATAAGCATGTCTCCTATAGGATTTTCCCTAGTAGTGTTAAACCCGTATCAAAATAGAGTATTACCCCTATAGAGGCATATCTGGATCTGTAGCTATACGCAATTTCCACATGCATATGATCTGGCCTGCCCCCGCCATCGGCCATCATCACGCCGCCACCGCCACCAAGCTCTCATGCGTCGCCTCCACCGGACAGTCCGACGAGCCACCGAAAAGTCCAACGCGCTGGAGGATAGTTCGGCCGCCGCCGCCAAGCTCTCCCGTGCCGCCGTTGCCGCCATGTCAACCTTGCCGACACACACCTATGAGGCCAAGCCGAGGCGTGCGCTGCCCAGACCGAGTCACCGGCTCGCCGGATCCAACCACCACCATTAGAGCATCTCTAGCAGACACCGTAAAAGGGATAAACCATAAAAATAACCTCCACTTTTCGGTTTCGCGTGATAAAAGTGAACAGAACAGACGCCCCAAAATGGACCGAACCAAAAAAAAATTAGGGCCCTCGACAAAACACCCCCGCGGAACCAGAAAAACCCAGGTTTCGAGCCCGACCTGGACGCGAACCATATCCTCCGTTTCCATTGGAGGGAGGGAATTTTCAGATCATTCGCCTCCCTTCTGCCTGCACATCCACCGCCCGCCTTCGTAGATTTAGGACCCTCCTGCTCGATTCCTCGCGCGCAGAAGGCCGCCGGAGCCCGCCGACCCCGTCCTCCCGCCGCCCATCAAAGGTAAAATCCGCCGCCGCTCGATATCGAGCTCATATATCTTGTCTCCACAACCTCTAAATATCGTCCGTGATTTTTAGATGGACTTGGACCCTTACGTGCAATTTTTGTTGGACGACTCGGATGTGGAGACACTGCTCGTGAACCACCATCAACACATGATGGTGGTCGTTCTCGCCCTCAAGGCCATCTGATCTAGAAACCCAAATGCCATCCAAGCCTTCCTTCAAACCTACCGATACATTGAGAATATGACCACCCACGACCAAATGCAGCATGACCTTATTGAGAACCACTGGCATCTATTTGGGAGGAACTTGGTGCCACATTTTATCATATATGTGCGTGAAACATTATTTGCATTCAAAACTATTCATTTGATTTGGTCATTTGTTGTAATTGGATTATTGTTTATTTAATTTGTTTGGATAATTGTTGTAATTGGATAATTGTTGTAATGTACAATTAATAATTTCGGGCTTTTACTTTACGTTGGTATCATATATCTGTTTGAAAATGCGAGATATATGGTGAAATTGATAGAAAATAGTTCAATTTACGGGTTTGACCCTTGTTGTGGAGGAACAAACCCCGTATGCGCGGAACTGGGAAAAGAGAATATTCCCTTTCTGGTTCGGGTTTCTGGTTTATGTTCTGACCCGCTCAGGACTGAAAAATCATGAACCGGACACCAAAACGCGTTTTCGGTTCGCCTTTTACTTGTCTCGCTAGGAATGCTCTTACCATTGGCGCGTACGCTGTAGCATTTGACGCGACGATAATCCGACATACATCCACACTTTTTTTCCCTTTGAGTAGAGCTCGTACTAGTACAGGTATGGCTAGAAAGACATATTACTATCTCCGTAACAAGTTTTAAGGCCTATAATTTTTTTCCAAAGTCACACTATCTAAAGTTTGACTAAGGTTTTAGAGAAAAATATTAATATTTACAATACGTAATCCATACCCCTTCATACATCATAAAACATACTTTCACATGGTACCTATATAATATAATAGTTTTTTCTAAAAGTTTGGTCAAAATTTACATGGGTTGACTTTTCAAAAAAAATATAGGCCTTAAGCCTTGGGATGGAGGGAGTATTTAGGGGTGTTTGGTTTCCAGCCACAGTTTTCCAACCCGAACTTTGGCAGCCACAAGTTGTTTGACTTGTGTTTGATTTTTTCCACACTTATAGTTTGCCACACTTCATTAATAATATGGCCCACTTTTCATTGCGGTGACCCAGCATACCACTGCATGATGTAGTACACTATAGTCGTTGATATAACACCAATGAAACAACGTTCACTAGTATTACATCCCTTAGAATGGTACAACAGAAACACAGCAGGTCCAAGGCATGACTATAGGTTACAACTCAACTCTTTACACAAGATCCAGAGAACACTCTAGGTTAAAGAGAGAGAAAGAAACTTCTTACAAAGAAGATCAGAGATAACAACTCAAAAACTATCATACTAATAAGACTAGTATTTGAACTAATGGTCTGGCACTGCTACTGTTGCAACACTCTACAGAAGTAGGCTCTATGGCTAGAGATTCCATTCTTATCTAATCCGCAACTTCGTCTTCACTTGAGTGGATATATATGTTGACTTCCTTGACTTCATTGAAGAGTTTTAGCTTTTGATGATGATTCCTGGAGCATAATTTGGTGTAGACGTCTTCTCTACTGGCTTTAGAACCTAGCAAGGGTTAAGAAGATACTTTGAGTACGAGCGTACTCAGCAAGTTCACTAGAAAAGGAGTGTTTGATGCACTATATCTACAGCCACAGACCGTAGGTCGTAGGCAATGCAAGTTTTCGTAAACATTTCTTTAAAGGTTGCTTTCATTCTGAAAAGCTATGTCCGTCAGCCTTCACGGGTTTACCAGAACTTTCATGGAGTTCCTTTCCCGCCGCGTTCGCAGCTCCTTCCCGGAACAGGGAGTAACAAGTTATAGTTCTTACACTCTGCAGAGGTGCGTTACTTTACCCATGAGAGATCTTAGCTTTGTTGCACATCCGAATTGCAGGTTCGTTCACACTTCCTTGGTGTGAGGCCCAGACTAAGATCCAATCCAATCACTGCCTTCTCCGCGACCTCGCATGTCTCCTTGGTGTACGCCAGCTCACATATTGAATTACGACAATTGGCAGTACAGACCATTCAGATGCCGGAACTATCATGGGACGTTTAGGGCTCCCACCCATATGCTTCATATCCTCTACAAATTACCATATAATATGCACGCTATGAGTGATCATAGCCACGACCCGCACATCCAGCTCCATGCAAGAGGGAAAAGATACAACTGACTTCTCTGTCCCATTCCAAATCTCATGGTCAACGCGTGATATACGGTGCAAGAATCACTAACGACATTGGTTGTTAAGTCCTAGGTAATATGTTCCTTTACCACCGGAACTCTTATAGTAGGTTATTACCTCATGGTAAATAACCTATAATCACATTATTATGAAAATAGTGTTTTCTGACCTTTTTCAAATGCAGGTGATGACAACACTGGATTTGTAAAATACTTTACAGAAAATAATCAAAGGACATGAGCACGTGTGAACTTGCCTTTTATGATTGCAAGATTATGCACTCACGATCTTCAAGACAATATAAGATCCAATATCTGAAATCGGCATCATTGGTCCGGTAAGGACTAATGTTTAAAGAAGCAAGATGCTTTTATGCATAAGTAATGTAATGCAAGTTGATAAACGCGAATCCTAAGAATAACGTTGTTCTAGGGTTTGGATACTGGAGATGGTTTTTTTTGGAATGTGTTGCCCTTTTAGATTAAGTTTCACGCATGTGCTTCTTATTAAGGCTTGTGAGTGTGTGGAAAATAACCTGTATTTATACATCAACAAAATACACAGTATGGAATGCTACTCAAGGTTGCTTACATCTTAATTGTTTATCTTCAAGTTTTACTTTACAAGTAATGTCACTTATAAAGAATTTAAGTATTAACAATCTTATTATACAAGTAAAGTATAAAGTAAGGTGTTTACTATTAATTGTCATATGTTGATTGAAGTGGAAAAATGAATAACTTTTGAAGAAAAGATTCCTTTATTAAGGTTTAAACAATCTTTGTGGTTAATTAGATGTGGTTGATGTTGTTTGTGCTTGCTTGAATAGATTGGACTTGAGATGCTTTAAAATTTAATTATAATAGACCAAAGTTAACTATAAAGTATATAATAAAGTTTTTAGCATTATTATAAAGTATATAATAAAGTTAATAGGGACGGCGTCGGCGTCGACACGCAGCTGCTCCTCGGCGGCGTCCTTCTATCGCGAGGTAGAAGAAAAGAAAAGAGGCGTCGAAGGGTATTTCGCAGGTGGGTCATTGTAGGCCAAAGTGGCCGCGCACGTTGAGCTTAAATAAGGAGTTGTCAGCCAGCAGATAGGAGTTAATGCAAGCTGCTGGTTGTTTTTTTCCTTTTCTTTTTTATTTTCAGTTTTGTGTATTACACATTTGTTTCAATTTCTTCTAGAGATTTTATTTATTGAATAGTTGCAGCAATGATGAATGACATTAAAGTCATTTTATGATCTTATATTAATTATTGTTGTATCTCTTTATTTTGTTTATATATATATCATTTTAATATTTGGTAAGATACTTTGTTATTAGTTTTCTTTCCATAATAAGCCATGGATTTGTTTGAGGATATTTACTTATTTGTTTATAAAACTTAATTTTAGTTAGCTCATAGTTTAAAAGTAAGAATTTTATCTAATGATCCCATATTATGATTTAATGCATGATATCCTAAGGGTTTATATGGTAAATATCATTCTCATAAATTTAGGAAATAGCAATGTATGAGTTTTATTATAGCTAACATAGAAGTTAGGGTTTAAACTACAATTGCTTACCCTAGGGTTTAGGGTTCTCAATATACTTATTTTCTCTTATTGGAGTGAATAAAGATTAATGGCTAAACACATTGTTTTTATGTTTGTGATCTTTAATGATATCACCATTTAAAATAAAAAATTGTAGGATTGTTTTTTTCTATACTAACTTATGATAAAGAATTAATAAAGTTAGTTCTTAAGCACCTATGATATTGATGGTTGAAAATGACAAAGATGTGCTTAAGTGATTGAATATAGGGATTATCTTTATAAAGATTTGTGTAAATAAGATGATAGATCAGTCAGATGAAATGGATAATAAGTTTGGTCTTCGATTTAGGGTTTAATGTTTAACAAAGATTCCTATATTCCATAATTCTTAATTCTGGACTTCTGACTAAGGAATTCCTTTCCTAGATATACTACTCCTTCATATCCATCATCATGTGTTAACATGATGAGTTTTTCCTCACAAGAATGTTGGAATTATGCCCTAGAGGCAATAATAAAGATGTTATTATTATAATTCTTGTTCATGATAAAGTTTATATTCCATGCTAGAATTGTATTAAGCGGAAACTTTAATACTTGTGTGGTTTGTGAACAACACCGTGTCCCTAGTATGCCTCTATGGACTAGCTCATTGATTAATGATGGCTAAGGTTTCCTAACCATAGACATGAGTTGTCGATTAATAATGAGATCATATCATTGGGAGAATGATATGATGGACAGACCCAAACTAAGCGAAGCAATTAGATCGTGTCATCGTGTTCATCTTTAAGCTTTTTATGTCAAATATTGTATTCCTTAGACCATGAGATAATACAACTCCTGGTATCGAAGAAAGCTTTGAGGTCATCAAACGTCATCCTATGAGAGGGTGATCATAAAGGTGTCTCTCGTGTGATCGGAAAGGTACCTGGTTGTATGTATCGAGATGGGATTTGTCCTCCCAAGTCGGAGAGATATACTTGGGCCCACTCGTAATCGATATCAACACCGCTTGCAAGCATGTGGTTAAGGAGTTAATCACAAAGTGATATCGGATTACGGAACGAGTAAAGTACTTTTGTGAACGAGATTGAACTAGGTATGACGATACCGACGATCAAATCTCGCAAGTAAAATATCGCGAGACGAAGGGAATATGTATATGGGATTGATTGAATCGCATCGTGGTTCATCCGATATGATCATCGATGAATGTGTGAGTCAATATGGGTTTCGCACTCACGCTGTTTATTATTGATAGAAGATCATGTTCGCATATTCTCGAACTCAAGGGTCACACACTTAACGTGTCTCGAAGCTAGGATAGATTGGATAATTGGTTTATGAGTTTTTGTTCGGAGTCTCGGATGGGATCCGGGACATCACGAGAGGTTCCGGAATGGTCCGGAGAATAAGATTCATATAAGGCAATGCAGTTTTTGGAGTTCGGAATTGGTTCGTTATCGGTATTGTAAAGCTTCTAGAACCTTCCGGAGGGGGACCAACGTGGCCCCACCTGTCGGGAGGGGGCATGGGCCTATGCGGGAGTGCCCTGGCCGCATTGGGCCAGGGGCACAAGGCCCCATAGGGCCCAGCCGGCCAAACCTAGGGGAAACCCTAGGGAAGCTTCTAGAAGGAGGGGAGGAAACTTGCCCCCCACTCTTCCCTCCTTGGCCGCCAGCCTAGGCTTGGTGGAGGGGCTAGGGTTGGCGCCCACCCCTCTATATAAAGAGGGCTGGGGGCGCACCACCCCCACACACCTCCTCCTCAAGCCCTAGCCGCCTGCCGCCTCCTCTCTCCTCCCGATCGCACGTAGGCGAAGCCTGCTGTAAACTCTCCACCACTTGCACCGCCACTGTCGTTGTAGATCCAATCCGCTCTCCACCATACTTGCTGGACCGAGGAAGGAGGAGACGCCGAGGTGCCGCACGTGTGCATCTCTCGAGGCATCGCCACTTGCGGTGTTAGATCGGGCGGATCGCGAGGAGGAGAAGCGAAATCGACTACATCACCCACGTTCAAATGCCTAGCGTTCCGCTGTGCGAATCTTCAAGGGTATGAAGATCTCATCTAATCCCCCTCGTTGTTTGCATCTCCTAGATTAGATCTTGGCTTTCCTGTTCGCATCCGTAGAATTTTTTTGATTTACTATGCTGCGAAACCCTTCAAAGAATACTCTTATCCACCTTTTATTCTTCTAACACCTCTTGTAATTCCAATAAGCTTGATTCTAAATCATTTCCTAATCTTTTCATATCTATACTTGGGTACATCAACTACTCTGCTGTTGATAACCCCCAATCCAACAAGTGGTTACTTCTAACTCCAATCATACTCTTCCTTAATCATCCATCACTACTACTACTTCAGTAGATGTATATATCAAATTCTACTCTCCTTAAGTGTTTAGTATTTCCAAGAGAAAACTACTACTTCTATAATACAATGTAACTCTAGCATCTTCTTATTCATACTATCTTGTCTCTACTTAACTCTAGTAACAAATACTCCAACCTCACATTATATTAATGTGACTTGTATTGACTAATCTAGGATAATAAATCTATACTATGGTTCAATCATGCTTTATCCACCAATGTGACTTATACAAGGCATAAACATTCAATATTGGTGAGTAAGGCATGATCATTATGATCCTTTATGGTTCAGGTTTCTAGTTGGCTAAACAAGGCTTCCATCCATACAACATTACAGTTATATTCTAATTATCTTTTGTTTAGCTCTATTGGATTAAGAGATATAATTCATTGACTATACCTACTTGATCCATTAGGATTACTCCTGGTAACTATCTTTAGACTTCATTCTTCTAATCTTCTTTGTCACCATATTGATTTGATTTCCTCCAATCACTCCCATTCCATAGATGACATCTAAAACTAGCATCCTATTTACCTCTTCTTACTTCTTTTTTTATAAGCCTTAAGTGAATGCTATAATAAGGACAAGAGTTGATAGGTTAAGAATTGGGGAATCAATAGTTGATTGCTCAATATCAATGAACAACAATTATAAGGATAGGATTCAGTTTATATGATAAGGATTGATATGGAAAGAAGGATATATGGTGAATGATCTTGACTTTGGTTTCTTTCCTACTCAATCTCAGTAGAGAGTTAAAGTTAGGTATTTCCATGATACTCATGGTATAATTAGATGAGATTAAGATATAGTTGTTACATTCTTATTATTTGTTTTATATTTATAATTTGGTATTCATGAATGATTATAATGAATACTATGATATGATCACTTAAGGATCAAATGTAATCACTAAGTAATGTATTAGGGTTTAATTTTATTACATTTGATCTACCCTTAGATCAAATCATGTTTACCCAAAATAAGGTTTTAGCAAAGGTCATATTGAAACTTATCGCATTCAACTTGATGATCTACTTCAGTTCCATCAGGTTAAGAGAAGCTTCAATCACTTTGACAAGTTTTTATTTAAAAGCGCGAAAATTATTTAGATTTTCGATGCATGAATGCAATGCACACATCTGTGTTTAGCTTATTTCTAAGCTCTAATGCTGGGATGTTACAGTCATAGAGTTACATTTTTTGCCAACTTTTGCCAAAGTTTGGCTTCCAGGGCCTGTTTGGTTCCTAGCCATAATTTGCCAAGCTAAAGTTTGGTAAAGTATGTTAGCCACAAAGTGTGGCTAACAAATTGGAAGCCAAATTTTGGCAAAAGTTGGCAAAAAAATAACTCCATGACAAGTGGGCCATTTAATTAATAAAGTGTGGCAAACTATAAGTGTGATAAAAATCAAACACAAGCCAAACAACTTGTGGCTGCTAGGAACCAAACGCGCTCCCAATTTGTTAGCCACACTTTGTGGCTGTCATACTTAACCAAACTTTGGCTTGGCAAATTATGGTTAGGAACCAAACAGACCCTTAGTTAAGTTATATGGGGTTCTGTACAGAATTACATATACATATATACACTAATTACAAAAGGTATCAAGCCATCTAAGCCTCCTTATGTTTGGCATTATACGAGTTTAGAGGGAAGGGGTAGTACTGAATCAGATCCCAAATATATGATGTTTATGACTTTTTTAAAACATATGTATCTAGACAATTTTGGTGTATAGTTTTGGAGCAAAATGAGTAAATCTACACGTTAAAACATATATAGATATATGTGTTTTAGAAAGAAATAAAATATCTTATATTTTAAAACGGAGAAAGTTGATACATACAAGTTTATAAAAATCTAAATCACTTATTTTCAGACGGAGCAAAGTATAAACCATCATAAGGGATGAAATGGATGTATGTGCACCTAGGGAACATGTGAGTTCACACATAGTATGCCGGGAGGCTTTCCGACTTGAAAAGAGCGAAAATGGTCTCCGAACTCTATACAAGTTGTAAAGTGTGCCCACGAGAAACACTAACATGGTGGAAAATCTTCCCCCGCGATAAGGGAAGCATTAAAACCACGTACAGTGGAGAAGTTTGACTGTCAGAGATGGTCACAGACTCACAGTCCTAGCTAGGCGGAAAAGTTTGACAGGGTTCGACAGCCACCGCCTCCAGTCCTGACCTCTCTATCTCTCCGTTCACACGACCATGAACGGAATGAGCACCAGATGGATTTTTTTTTCTTTTGAGGCATCAGATTTTATTTTTAATCGGAAGGACATAAGATGGATTTTTTGTGTGCATAAAAACATCAGAATTTTTTTTTAGGATAACTTGCTAGCTTCATTGATCAAACTCCAAACTTACAAGAATTAAAACAGGATCATGGGGTTCAAGTAGCCACAAATCACACATCAGATGGATTTTTTTAGGGCTAATGACTCCTTTTGATTGCTCAATCATAAGGGGTACAATTGAAATGTCAGGAGAATTAAGGAGCCACAAGCGGCGACCATGATCTACATCTAGATACTTGCGGGCTAGATTATGAGCATGTGTGTTTGATCTTCTGCTCTCATGGGTAAACTGAATCTTCTCAAACGGAGCCTGACGATGAGCTATCTCCTGCAGAACTGAAGAGACGCTATAGGCTTGGTTGGCTTGGTTGGCTTGTGAATCAAATTACCTAAGTGCTAAAAAGTGCTCGGAGTAGCCTCCCGAGCCTCCGCTCTGTGGCCGTCGGATGGCGTCGATTATGTCTCTGCGCATATATCGTTCCGACATCCTAACACCTAGGTCCACCTGGCACGTGTCTTCCACCTCCTGTACTCCCCGTCTCCCCACGATCTAAATCCCATCAACCACAACATCCCTGACCGCACCATTCGTTATGCTCCTCGGCGAGCTTGCCCTGCCGCGGTCCGACTCACCGGCGTGCTCGCCCCGCCGTGTCCGGGCACCAGCATGCTCCGCCCAGATGAAGCCCGGCTCACCGGTGGCGCGCACGGCGCACCAGTGCGCTCGCCCTGCTTTAGCCCCTATCCCCCGTCGCGGCCCTACTCGACGGCAGGCACAGCTCCTTCTCCCCGGTGAGCTCGGCCTCTCGCGCCGCTTTTCGAAGCAGAGCTTGTGATACAGGAGCGTCGGCGTCTGCAACCGGCTTAGCTCCTCGCGGTGGCACGGACGATTGAGCTGGCCGTGAAGGCCAACAGCCAGCGCGCGACTACGGCTTCAGCGGCCACGCCGGCCTGCGCGCTGCCTCGTTGCTCCTGTAGGCTGAACACCTGCGGTATTTGGGGGAAAACTATCCATGCGAAAACGAACGAGAGATGAAAAATAGCCTTATCTCTTTCCATGTTTTGCTTCAAGGTCCCCGCGTTTGAATGATTTACCAAATCATAGTAACTCTACAGCATGCAAGTGTACGATGTGCATGCTGCCTATGTGCTTCGCTGCCTGTGCGCAACTTAGTGTAGGACAACTAGTACTAAAAAATGTTTAGATACATTCTCTTCACAAATTTAAAACATCTTATATTCTTAAATATAGGAAGTAGTAGATAAAATTCGGTTCTAGAAAATTTGGATTCAGAAATTTTAAAGGCCTAGTCGAACAATATGTACGACTAATCTAGTGAGAAAATTAGCTCGCCAAATAGTATCTCCAGCGGTTGGAGCCTTTCAACGACATCACCGGATGAAAAAAGAGCCCCTAGCCACATCTCCGACGCTATTTTGCCTCTGGGGAGAGAAGTTTCCTAGTTGTTCCCTCTGTTACTTCCTATTTTTCTTTTTTCTATGTATTTGTCCTCGCCAGCTGACCATAGAGTTAAGTCATGTGTATGTGCTAAGTTGCATACCCACTATTGCGAAGTTGTATACCCTAGTGCTAAGTTGCATAAAACATCTGTGAAGTTGGCTACCTCTACACCAGAGGGGCAAGTTGTATGCCTAGTGGTATTGTTAATGCGTATACCCACTATTGTTAAATAGTTGCATACCTACTATTTTTTCCTAAGTTATATACTGATTAGGGCTAAATTGTACCCATTGGTCAACATAGTTGTATATAGAACATACAGAGTTGCGTATCCATTGGGGTTAAGTAAATTGTTGAGTTGGCATCCCTCCATCTGGGCATGGTCGGTCTCAAAGCGAAATCCTCTTAGGTTCCTTGCATATTGCGTTGCGCCTCGTGTCATGCTCGTGGCATCGACCAATCCACGTTGATTGCGGTGGAGTTATACCTTGTGGCGGGGCTTCCAAGAAGATAACAAGTTGTTTCTTCATAGATTTGCAAGTTGTATTTTGCCGGCGGTCTTATTGGTCTCGCATATGAGCTAACTTGTATTTTAAATAAATTTTCCTATCACACATTTGTTAAGTATTTTTTTCTAGATAGTAAATTATAGCTTCAAATATGTGATAAGTTGCATACCAATTACATGTAAGTTGTATATCCTAGTGTTAAGTTGTATACCCATTTTGTTCTCCTTGTTCTTCGGCTAGTGGTCATCTACTCAAGCTATGATGTCGGTGACGTTAGGCTAGAGGCTACCACAACGGGTGGAGTCGAGGCAAGTGCCACCACAACGGGCGATGGAAGCGTCGTGATCGCGTCGAGGAGGATGGATGCTCCGGTTGCAAGGCTTGCAACCCATTGTGGAAGGTTACAAATTAAATACAACCAACAACAACTCTTCATAGGAGTGCATCAACTATAGCCTACATGAAATGCAATCCCACTTTGGGGATAGATTATAAAGTTGTGCATCGTTATCGTGAACTTGTCTATGTTTGGTCCTAAGTTGCCTAACAATAGTCTTAAGTCGTCTAGCATCACTGTTGTGAAGTTGTGTACTATTGTCGTAAAGTTTTCTAATGCTGCTACAAAGTTGAATACTATTTTGTATGAAGTTGTATTTTCATTGATACTAAATTGTCCACCTCAGAAAACAAGTTAGCAATGATATTACTAGTAGTGCAAAGTTGCGGGTCTCAAAATTATGAAGTTGCTGGCTATTCGTTGCTAAGTGAGTATTTCAGAAATTAAGTTGGCTACAAAATACAAAAAATACTGTAAGCAACTATTTATACAAAGTTGTTTTCTTCACAATACAAAGTTGTTTTTCGAAAAAAAAAGTTGGTCGAAACATATATAAATGGGGTCTAGTTTTGAAGATCTTATCGCGAGAGGCCTAACGATAAAGACGGATCATAATTCGGATACACGGTTTAAGAGCTATGACTTTTTTAGTTTTCCTCGTGTGAAATTAAATGCACATATAGACTTCGTACGTTGGATTTCCTATTTTAGGGTGAGGGCTGTTTTAGACTAATCAGCCTCCGAAGGCTCTCTAGCCGTGTCCATCAAATTAATCACATGGAGGCAATCAGATGGATGAGGAGCTATGGGTGACCTATCCGCTCTTTCCCAGATTGGTCTTGGGTTAGCATGGAGGCGGCCAGCTGATTCCTAGTTGGGTTGAAGCTTATAACAGCCTTCCTATTAACCAAGCGCAATGGGCCATCGTCCCGTACCAGCCCATACGGTTTCAAGTGGCCTCTTTCTCAACAATTACCTGCCACGTGCCACCTGTCACAATAAGAGGTTACTACTGTACCGACTAATCTTGTATTCAGGTACAAGGATAATCCTGTGATTATTCACAAAAAACGAATAATCATGTGATGATGTTCCCTTTTGCTCCGAGTTTTCCTACTAGTATAAAAGCAGGTGGAAATCATTTGTTATTGACTATAACTAGAAGGTTGGACCTTGCAATTGCGAGGGCATTATTTTAATGTGTTGAAATTGTTTCTAGAATAAATTTAAAGGTTTGTGGTTACTTAAATTTTGTGTCAGAGAATTATACTCCAATTCTATTGCCAAGTGTAAATTCAAAGCTTAGTGTACTATTGCTTGTGTGAAAAAATATGTTTATTCATCTTTAATTTGTTGGTGAATCAAGTTTATGCCATTCCTAGAATAGCAAATCAGGGTGATTTTGTTCTCGATTTTGCTCTATAAGTACCAAATCTGTAGTCGTGGGTGAAAACTCTAGGTCTAACCTTCGTGGGTGTGCGGGAGACATGCTTTATTCAACAGTTTTAACACGTCATGAGCCAATATAATTATTGATCTAAATTCTTTAAAATAGCAATGTAGGTTTTCATTACATATAAATTATAGTTGTATTTTGTATCCACTTAATAGTTCTTTTTATTATAATCTTGCAAGTTTCATGAAGAGTTTCTAAATATCTCATTTGGTAGTGTTAATTTTTTAAAGAGTGCATTAAGGGAGGAACCTACTGTGATTTTTTGTTTTTGAAAGAGAATTAAAGCATCCATGAAGCCTTGAACCTGGTTGGTACATTCAGTTTGTTAATATAAAGTGACATTGCCTCACTTCTTTGCTAGTGTTAAATTCACCGAAGATTAAGATATTATGTACATGTCTTGACTTGTATATAGATGAAAAAATGATCAGATTTAATCTTCACACTTAACCTGACCAATTGATTTTTTGTAGTTGTGAGGTGCCAAATTATTTTATATGTACGTAAAACTGAGATCTCTATAAACTACTTAAAATTACTTTATATGTACGTAATCTTAGATTTCAAACTAGATCGAAAATAAATTGCATGGTTGCAACTTCTATGTACCATATAATCGAGATACTGTGGCTCAATTCTTATGCGTATGCGCCTTTTTCTTTTTCGTAGGAACGGAGGGAGTATATTGTTTTGTTATCATATTTTGGTTGGATACATATTGTTGCTTTAGTATTCTCTGGTTTACATCTCTTTGTTGATACATCTGTATAGGCATGCCTTATCGTCTTTTGTTACGCAATTTTCAGGCTAGCTATGATATTTAAAAAAACTGGACTTCTTAAGTGTGTTCCTAGATTTTGTTATAATTGTTGAGTAATAAGTTAGAATCCTTAACACATGAGGATAAAACTGTACCATACAATAATCCTTATGTTTTTTACCAAAGATACATTACGTTATCTAAGGTCTATATTTGTTAATATATAAGTGAAATATGTATTTTACCAATTGAATATTAGCTTATATATGATATATTACAGTATTCATGATTTTATACCAACATGTAAGATACTGCTACATATCTTCAAATTTTGTGAAATTTTTGCCAGTGCACAAGACTGCACAATAAAATATGCTACTAGAATCGTGGATGAAAATTCAGCCTTGTGGGAGTCGATCACTCTCACGGATTGTTTAGTTCACACTCATCATATACGCTCTCACCTATCTAATTACATTTATGTTGATACACAACTTCTCATGTTGTCTATTCACAACTATGGACTGTTTATTTGGGTGTACACATAAAGGGTCACCGATGAAAGTCATAGCATCTGTAGAGAGATTATGGGAGATTGCACAGCTCCAATAGAGCCGGCTGTCACGTATATATATAGACAATTACAGGGTACAATCCAACGGTTACATGGAGACCTACTGTAATATAGTTACATCTCAACCCCCTGCAGTCGAAGGGTCGGTACTGACACACAGACTGGATCAGAACTCATCAAAGGTCGACATCGGCAAGCCCTTCGTCATAATATCCGCAAACTACTGAGAGGTCGGCACGTGAAGAACTCGAACGTGACCGAGAGCAACCTGCTCGCGAACGAAGTGGATATCCAGCTCGATGTTCTTAGTACGTCGATGGTGAACAGGGTTGGCGGAGAGGTAGACAGCCGAAACATTGTCGCAGAAGACAATAGTAGCCATGTCAACATGACAAGAGAGATCGGAGAGAAGCTGACGAAACCAGGTGCACTCGGCGATGATGTTAGCCACGACGCGATACTCTGCCTCTGAGCTAGAGCGTGATACATTGGGTTGTCTCTTGGATGACCAATAAATGAGCGACGATCCGAGGTAGACACAATATCCCGAGGTAGAGCGCCGAGTGTCAGGGCAGCCTGTCCAGTCCGCGTCGGAGTATGCCACGATGTCCGAGGATGGCGAGGCGATGATCGAGAGGCCGAGATCCATAGTGCCGCAGATGTAGCGAAGCACCCGCTTGACCGCAGTCCAGTGTGCGTCCCGTGGCGCATGCATATGAAGACACACCAGCTACATGGGATACTGCAGCTCCGATCGTGTAAGCGTCAAGTACTGCAAGGCACCGATGATGGAGCGGTAGAGCAACACATCAGGAGCCGGTGAGCCATCGGTGGCGGACAACTTTGCCCTCGTGTCGACAGGAGTAGGCACAAGATTGCAATTAAGCATCCCGACGCGCTCGAGAAGCTCATGAGCATACTTCCGCTGGTTAAGAAAGAACCCGTCCACTCGACGGACCACCTCGAGGTCGAGGAAGTAATGGAGCGGGCCCAAGTCCTTGATGGATAAATCAGCGCAAAGGCGATCGTTGAGCCGTCGAAGGAGATCAGCAGTGCTGGCCGTCAAGATGATGTCGTCAACATAGAGCAGCAGGTAGGCAGTCTCGGTGCCATGTAAAAAAGACAAACAGCAAGGCGTCGGAGTGCGTAGACCGGAAGCCGAGCTCGTGGAGGAATGCCGCGATGCACTGGTACTAGGCGCGCGGCGCTTGGTTCAGGCCATACTAGGAGCACGAGAGCAGGCACGCGTGCTCGGGGTGATCAGTGTCGACAAAGCCGGTGGGCTGCTGGCAGTACACCTGCTCGGAGAGGTTGAAAGGATCGTATGGGCACCTAGAGGGGGGGGTGAATAGGTGCTACTTCAAATTTTCTTGTTTTTCAAATTAGGATTTGATAAGAAAGGTAAATTCTCTAGATTATGCAACTAAGGTGAATTTACCTATATGTCAAACAAGTACTAGCTAGCACAACACTAAGCAAGAACAAGTAATAAAGTGCGGTAAAGGATAGAAGTAACCAAAGTGTTGGACGCGGAGACACAAGGATTTGTTTCCCGTAGTTCCTTCCTTTTGAGGGGAAGTACGTATACGTTTGGAGAGGGGGTGGTTTCAAACCACCAACGCCACGAAAGGCCTCCCTTGTTCTCTGATGAATCTCACCCTAACGGGATCGATTCACCTTCCACTATATCGGCAACCTTCGAGGTGGAAGCCGACACCTTTACAACAAGTTCGGGGCACACATCCATAACTTAATTGGAGGCTCCCAAATACAAGCAAGCTGTCAAAACAATCAAAGACAAGCTTGTAGCAACCAAATATAGAACTAGGGTTTCCAAAAAAAACACTAGAGCAAAGGGGCCCTCAAGTAAATGAGGGGGAAATGAAGATCTCTCTTGGTGAAGCAATAGATCAAGGGACCCTCCTTGGATTCTCCAAAGATCAATGACTTTGGATGGTTGAGTGAAGAGATCTTGGTGATTTGGTGGCTCAAATGGAGCTGGTGTTCTTGAGTGAGACGAGCAACTTTTCCAAGGTAGGTGAAGGGTGCATTTATAGTCCTCTGAGCAGATCTGACTGTTGATCATTTATTGCAGCGGTACTATCGGATCTCCAAGCGTTAGTATCGGAAAACACCAGTACTACCGGTCAGGTATCAGAGATGCGCCATATAGCCAAAACAGCCCCAGACTCCAACGGTACCAGAATGGGGTGATACCGCAAAGCGGTAGTACCGGCCATGCGACACGGTACTACCGGACCCATGCGGTAGTACCACATTTTGGTACCGGGGAGGGCAGTGGCATTTGGCAAACCTGCCAAAACCTTCTGTTGTGTTAGGTACTAAAGAGCGGTACTACCGCTTTTTGGTACTGGTGAGGACAGAGGCGTTTGGCAAACTCGCCTAAACCTTCTGTCTTGACCAGTATCAAAATGAGGTACTACCGCCTTTTGGTACCTAACGCGACAGAAGGTTTTGGGAAGTTCGCCAAACCTCCTCTGCCCAAGAGTAAACTCCCCAGACGCCGGTCCTGTGGTAGTACCGGATGATTTTTCCGGTACTACCGGACACCACAGAGGCAAAATGCACAGTCAACAGAGGACCCTTTTTGAGAGGAACGAGCCAAGACGTTTCTAGATAAAACATGTGGTACACTTGGCAAATAATTAGTCTGACATGTGTGTTGTTATAAACACCAAAATCACTTAGGATAGGAAATGCTCTTTCAATCTCCCCCTTTTTGGTGTTTGATGACAACACACATTTTGCATGATAATAAAGTGATGCTACACAAAATTTTGTGAAATAGAGATGGGGCTCCCCCTAGATAAGTAGGACCAAGCCCTCCCCTTATTTTACAACCTAACTAGGAGTGTATAACCTCACGTAGAACACATACCTTTGCACAATAAAGTGTGATGATAAACATATTGATAAAGAATAGATAATATCATCACACATCACATAAGATGGATCCATATGATAATAACCATACCACACAAATGATGGACACATAAGATAACCACATAGTCTCCATACATAGCACAAATATATAGTTCATAAGATTCACACATAATAAGAGGGAAAGAGCAAATAAAGTTCACAAGCGAGTAAAGACCAAAGGCAAGAATGAGCTTGTGACTTTTCCCATGCAAATCCCGCATGCCTAATGTGCAACTTCTCCCCCTTTGGCATCGAGACGCCAAAAAGGGACAAGAGCAATACTAACAACCCAGATATCATGCGTCATTATCATCTCAGGCATCCTATTGAGTTGGCGGGGCACGGAAAGAGGAGGTGGAATCATCATCCTAGTGGTTGTGCTTTGAGATCCATTGGTCTTCAGGGGTGATGTTGTTCTCGGAGCCCTTGGATACAGTCAACCCTTGAGCCTCCATCAATTCCTTCTGACGAGCACAAGCTTTCTTGGCATAAACATGAGCCTCATACATGCGCTTCGGATTGACAACTTGGAAGCAAAATACCTTCTTAAGCTTAGCCTCAATCCTCTTTGCCCATGAAGGTTGGGCATGCTTGCGGCGTGAGACAACAAAATCAGCATTCTGGGCATCATCATCATCACAGGACCCCTCCTCAAGTGGGTTCCCATCCTCATCAACTAGTTGGACATCCGCATTGCGAGGTTTAGGATGGGTCTTGATCAACAGATTCTTGTGCCGGTGAGTAACAAGGCGTTGAGAAGAAATGTCTCAGGCAATCGATGGGCACTTGCTAAGAATGAGAGCCATTATGTAAGGATAAAAATGAGGCACCCTCCGAGTGTAGTTAGCACAAACCATCTCATTCTAAATAACATCCATCACATCAAGTGGTTGGCCGAAATCACGGTGGTGATAAGTGGTGATCATGAGATCCACCATGAACCCATGCATCTCATCAACAATGCCAGCTCGGGAAGCAATGGTCTCACGGAATATATGGTGCAAGATATCATATCTGGGCATAAGCCCCTTGATCTTCCCAGCGACACCGTTCCCCCGGATGTACAATGGAGCAAGAACATCCTTCTTCATGGGACGATCATTGTTGTGACAGCAGTAGCCAACTGGAGTGTCCTTGCCACGGTCCTCATTCCCAAGAATTGCCGCAAACTTAGTCAAAGTTGCTTGCTTGACAACCCCCTCCGTCATCCAGGTGATAGTATGATCCTGGTTCTTGGAAAAGTGAACGGTGGCATAAAACTGAGTAATGAGCATGGGGTCATAGTCAAGCCGGAACTGCATAATGGGAAGCAAGCCAATGTTTGTGCAAATCTCAAGGGCTTCACCGAAGTAGTTCAAGTGCTTTTTCACATGATTCATCTCAATCCACTTTTGAGGGACCACTAGCTTCTCATCCTTCATGAGGATCTCATGGTATACAAGCTCTTGGAAGTCCGTGTAAAAGAGACTATTTTCCCGAGCATGAGAGCGAGCAGCAACATATGGGTTGACGGACCTCAAGGCATGAAACTCAACCTCAGACAAATCAGACAACTTTGGCCCAGATGGCCCAGAACTCTGACTCTTGTGATGAATCGAGGGGGGAGGAGGAGGACCACTACCACGGCCAGCACTCTGCTTAATACCTCCTCCACGTCGGCCCCGAGTGGTTTTCAGCTTTAGACGGTTGCTAGGTTGAGGCATGATCTCTTCCTCCGTCTCTGACTCGGACTCGGACTCTGACTCATAGTCCTCGATTTCATGATGAGCTTTGGACCATTTGCGTGAACCCCGGGAACCCCCTGCACCTATGAAAGAACGAGGGAGATAACAACAGGATAAGGGCACAAGAACCCGAAACGAAAGAAGTCCACGACAAAATTCAAGTTTAGGGAAAATTTTGCTGTCAGTCATGGTCGGTAGTACCAGATATCATAAGTGGTAGTACCGCAAAAACTTCCGGTACTACCTGTCATGCGACTACAACCTAGATCTGGTAGAATCGATCCATAGATTGATAGCAAAGTTATCCAAAATGAGGATGTCATCAGGCAAGGGGTAATATCTGGTAAAATACACATGGTACAACCTCAAGAACAACCATTTTGACCAAGAATCAAAGTTTCCCTAGATTCAATGGAGAAAACATGGGAGAAGAAGAAGATGACGGTAGTACAGGTTTCCATGGCGGTGGAGATTGAGGAAGAGCCCACGAGGAGGCCATATCCGGTGTGGATCCGGTGGAGAGAGAGGAGAGAGCGGGGCTCCGGCGGCGATTCCTGCTCTGGTGGAGGTGGCGGTTGGGAGTGGAGCGGGGGAACAATGGGGCACTGAGGAGTGCCCCCCATGTCTGAACTCTTAACCAGGACGCTGAGCGGTAGTACCGGTGTGTGAACGGTAGTACCGCTGAGCGGTACTGCCGCACATACACCTGGTAGTACCGCTTGGCGGTAGCGCCGCGAAAGCGACCGGTAGTACCATACCTGGGAAGTTTCCAGGAGTCGACCTGGAAACCGGCCCCGACCGGTAGTACCGCTCTCTTGCCCGGTAGTACTGGTTACCAGTAGTACCGCAGAAAAGACCGGTAGTACCGTACCTGGGAAGTTTCCAGGAGTCGACCTAGAGACTGACCCCGGCCGGTAGTACTGCTCCCTTTTTGCGGTAGTGTCGTTTCGACCAAAACAGGAAACCATGTATAAAAGGGGAGGTTCTTGTGCAGAGTAGATTAAGTTTGTAGAGGGATAAGGAAGGCTTAGGTTAGGAGAGTCACACTGATATGGACACATGCACTCTAAAAAATAGGGAAAACATATGAAAAACCAAATGAGAGTGCATGATCTTAAGACCTAAAACAACTCAAAAATGACAAACATTAGTAAGCACCAACCTCTCGAATGTGAGAGGGCGGTGGCCTAGGCCACCATGTTTGAGTAAACTCGGCTTGGCACCACGAATATATATCTTGGGTCCATTACCGAAACTCATCATTTTAAGCTCACATATCACAAAATGATATTAAGAGAAATGATTTTTATCGCTTTGGGCATAATGGGGGGAGGGATAGTCCAATCAATTAGGACCGCACTCCCCCTATATCCATGCATGCACCTAAACCAAATAAGGATTAAGACATAGGTGAGTATGCAAGGTGATCAAGTCAAGCTCCTTGAATCTATGATATTTAGTTCATTCCTCAAATAGCAAAACCTTGCTTCATCAAGTGGCTTCGTGAAGATGTCGACAAGTTAGTCTTTGGTTGACATATAAGATAAATCAATATCACCTCGAGCAACATGATCTCTAATGAAGTGATGGCGAATCTCAATATGCTTCGTCCTTGTGTGATCCACCGGGTTGTAGGAAATCTTGATAACACTTTCATTGTCACATAGAAGAGGCACTTCTTCACAATGGACACCGTATTCCTTTAAAGTTTGCCTCATCCATAGCAATTGAGTGCAAGCACTAGCAGCTGCCACATACTCGGCTTCGGCGGTGGAGAGAGATATACAATTTTGCTTCTTAGAAGACCAACATACCAAATACCTACTGATATGCCCAATTTGCATCACCATTCTATATCATAATTTACCTATATTCATTGATATTTGTCTTATTATGAGGTATTACTTATGGATTTTCATCTGTTTATGCATGTTGGATGATTCTTGGAGGATGGACTGCCGGAGCCTGGATTCTGATGGAAAAGAAGGCGTCTTGGTGCAATTTCGCGAAGATCAGAAAAATACCAAAAAATATGGAAACATATTATTTTACCAGAAGACGAAGGAAGCCAGAAGGAGGAGCGAACATGGGCCGCAGGGAGCCCACACCCCTAGGCGTGGGCCCACCTGACCCCGCGCCTAAGGCAGGTGTGGCCCACCTGCCCGGCCTCCGACTCCGCCCCTTTGCCTATATCTTCCCTACGGAACCCTAAGCCTAGGGGAGCGACCACAGATAGATTTCTGCCGCCTCTGGGGGCGGAAAACACCAGGAGAGAAAGATCTCTCCGACAGACAGATTTCTGCCAAGGGAATTCCTTCCCGGAGAGGGGAGACCGTCGCCATCAACACCATCATCAAGTTAGGCTTCATCGGGATCATCATCATCCACACCATCATCTCCACCAGCACCATCATCACCACTCCATCCCGCTGTAACAATTGTGTTGGATGTTGCTTTAGTTCTTAGGGGAAACTTTCCCGGTGTTGATTACTATTGTAGTTGATGCTTGTGAGTGGAACCATTGGATTATTGTTTATGTTTAGATTGCTATCCATCATCATATCATCTTTGATCTTGATCCATATGATGTGTCGTGAGTAGTTCATTTAGTTCTTGAGGACATGGGAGAAGTCATGTTGTTAGTAGTGAATCTGTGACGAGTTATTATTCAATGGTTTAGTATTTAAGTTGTGGTGCTATTCTTCTAGTGGTGTCATGTGAACGTCGACTAAATGACACTTCACCATTTATGGTCCTAGGGGGATGCATTATGTATTTGGCTACTAATTGTGGGGTTGCCGGAGTGACAGAAACCTAAACCCCCGTTAGGACACCTTTGCACAAGGGAGCGTAGGATCTCAGAGTTTAAGGCTGTGGTTAGATTTATATCTTAATTACTTTCCTGTAGTTACGGATGTTTGTAGGGGGTTTAATCACAAGTATGTATTAGTCCAAGTAAGGTCGGTATGTTAGCACAGTTTCACCCACACAACACTTACAACACCAGAGAAGAGTACTCAGCTATTTGAAGCGAAAGCACTTGACAGCATTCCCATGTGTCCTCGAGAACGTTTCGTCCTTATAAGTATTTCCAGCGGCTTGTCCTTTGCTAAGAAAGGATTGGGCCACTTGCTCCGTTTGTTTGTTACCTTTGTTACTTTCTCTTTGTTTTGTTGCCTTGTCAGAAAACCACTAAAAATCTGTTTGCTAAGTATTCACAGGGATTTCCTGCTCCATACCACTGTTTAGCACCTTCTGCTCCTTGTTGGGATCGACACTCCTATTTATCGAAAGTACTACGATACACCGCCTATACTTGTGGGTCATCAATACTATTTTATGGCACCGTTGCTGGGGAGTGAAGCGCTATTGAAGAGTGGAACTGGTAAGGAAAACTTTTACTGTGAGTATTGTTTTTGTTACTTCTTGTTACTTTGTTTCCAATATGGTAACCCACTTGGTTTTCTGTTTGGGAAAACTACTACCACTGCTAGGGTAGTAGATGAACCACCACCTGTTGAGATAGATCCTTTTAAGATACCTACAAGTATTGTTAGTCATGTTATGGATAATTATTATTTTGGGGATGGAACTGTCCATCCTGGTGATCACTTGCTTTTTATCCATGAATTATGCGGGTTGTTTAAGTGTGCAGGTATCACAACTGAATATGTGAAGAAAAAGTTACTCTCCATATCATTGAAAGGGAGAGCTAAAGAATGGTATAAGCTGTTGAAGAATGGACAATCCATGGAATGGGAGGAGATGGCATCTCTCTTTTACTCTAAATTTTATCCTCCCAGTGAAATTCATAATGATAGAAATCTTATATATAACTTTTGGCCTCTTGATGGAGAGAGTACAACTCAAGCTTGGGGGAGATTGAAGTTACTAATGCTTAAATGTCTTATTCATGAACTCCGTAACAATATTATTCTTAATAACTTTTATGCTAGTCTTTCTCTTCATAATAAAGATTTACTAGATGCTTCTTGTGCTGGATCATTCACACGTATGAAGGAAGAAACTAAATGGGATCTCTTAGATCATATTCAAGAGAACACTAAGGCTTGGGAGAATGACAAAGGAAGAAAGTCAGGTATAAACTATGATTATGAATGCATTAAATCTTTTATGGGAACTGATAACTTCCGCGATATTAGCAATGAGTTTGGTATAGATCCTCAAGTTCTTCCAAAATGTTTTAATGCCTTTGCCTCTTATATTGAACTTCCCAAGAAAGAGTGGGAAAGTACCATGTTTCTTATAAAGACATTGTTACCCATGTTCCTGCCAGCGTAGAGGTTTGTACTTTTGATCCTATTTTCCCTGAACCTTATATTGAGGAAACTCCTTTTCCTTACAAGGTAAGGGAGCATTCTATTATGGCTAATGTGGTTAGCAAAAGCGCAAAGAAGACTGTAGGGTCCAATGAGCTTATTGATATTGAGCCTGTGGTAGCTATTGTTGTTGGGGGGATGACCCCAGGTAGGGTCAAGATAGCGGAAAGAAGAAAGGAACCTTTCTTACCATAGGCCGAATTATAAGCTAAGTCGGCCGAGTCTTCCAAGACTCGGCCGAATGATCCATGGCTTGGCAAGAATCGAGTGAGTAACACCTTACTCGGCCGACGTGTGATCTAAGTCGGCCGAATAAGATTGATCAGTTCGTATGCAGGTGGAGGCTAAGCCGAGTTATGCGAGACGAGGTCGAGTAACGGGAGACTTGCAGGAGAAGGAGAAGGATCCCAGAGTCAAACCCTAGCTACTGGCTAGGAGGAATCTACACAGGGCCAAGCGCTAAGGACAAAGAGCAGATCCGCAGAGGGGTAGACAAGCGTCACGGAGGTGACAGTGGGGATGCCCGAGGATCACATGTGGGGGTCTCTAGATCTTTGCCGCCGATAGAAGGGGGACACGGAAAGGACTCCGCCGAGTTACCACTTTGGGACAAGCATATTCCAAGAATATGCTTGCCACGTCAGCCCTAGGAGGAACCAAGGGACCCTTTATAAGGAGGGGCACAGGTTCCTAGAGGGGGATCGATTCATTTTACACTGTAGGGCTCGCATAGTGTTTTTCTTCCTCCTCTCCCTGATACAGCTCTAGGAGCACTTGTAACTCAATTGAGGAGAAATAAAGATCTAAGTTCTAGTCAGTTGTGTGTAGAAATCACTACATCTTCCCTCCCTAGATCCCACTAGCATCCATTGGCCCGATACTTTAGCCTACCCATGGCATCTGCCGTGCCACCACCACGACAGTTGGTGCCCACCTTGGGGCTAGAAGCGGTGCTAGCTGGAGTCAAGATCCGGACCAGAAACTTCTCCACACCGGCGAGCGGGTTGTTTCTGGCCTAGTCCAGAGATTTGATATCTGGGACTACGATGTGATTTCAGGCAGGCGCCCCAGCATGGCATCTTCATCAACCTGGGTGCTCACAAGATCTACGTTGGCATAGACACCTCCTGCATCTACCCGCACCGAGTCATCCATGCAGGAGATCCTCCCCTCAGCACTTCCAGCGTTCAGCATGGCGTTCGCCCCGCAGGCAGCGTCGAGGTGATGATGACAGCTCCAGCATCGGCATCAGGAGCAGGCACAAGAGCAAGCAAGGACCCGATGGTAGGAGGACAGGTAATGACGAAGCAAGCAGCTCCAAAGCCAGCCACTACAGATCCTCAGGTGACCAGAGCCGCCGAGGAACAGGAGGCAACTCCAAAAAGCCGCAAAGGTAAGGTGGCCACCTCTGGAGAGGCCAGAGAATATCCTCTAGGCAACTATAGATAACTTGACTACCCCTTTAGCGCCGATAGTTGACCCGGCAAACGCATAGGCGGAGTTAGAAGAAACTAGACTAAAAGTGTTAGAGGAGGCAAAAAAAGGTGTCGGCTTTGCAGGAGTCCTTTAACAGGACCTTGCGAGAATATGCTAGAGCAAACAAGCTAGATATAGCCACAGACTGAGTAGATGATATGAGGTTGAGAGGAAAGAACCTCATGAATGATATTAATAAAGAGCATGAAGCTCGACCAAATGATTCGGTTGACCCAGGTTTGCCGAGGTATAGTACCCCGACAAAGAACCTCAGGGCGGCAAATGCAGCAGCCCTGGAATTAGAGAGGTTAAGCGGGGAAGCCCGACAAAACAGCAAGAAAGAGTAAATGAGCTGGTACGCATCGCAAACTAGAAAAATGAATAAATGCTTAGGGCTAACCCAGCAAAGCCAGGAGCTTCTCGCATGGTTCTTTTGGCAGGAGCTGCCCCCGCATTATCAGCGGCAGCAGCATGTTCACCCGGAAATAATGCGCGGAAAGACAAATCAGTAACTTAGGGAAAGAGAAACAAGCAAATTGTTCCATATGACCCGGCGATGATCGAGAAGATCAATAAGAATAGAGGCAATGGAAGCCGAGGTAACAGCGGTGATAGAAACCCTGGCCGTGCAAACAGAGAGAACGGAAACCTCGGAATGGGAAACCATGAGAACAATAACCCGTTGGAAGGAAGGAGGTACCCTCCACAGGATCATCAGCCGAGGCATGAACCTCGGCAAGAACGAGAAGCAAGACCAGCTCCACATAATCAGGCAAATGACAGATACAATGATGGTTACTCGGAGATGGAATATGCAGAGCATGGTTGGCAAAACCACTATGGGATGCAGGAGAGAGCTATTTATAGAAACTTAACATCGACTGACGCAAGATTAAAACTGGACAGGCTATATCGGTCTGATCTATTGGAAAAACAGGGTCCGCCCGACCCGGCGTGTTTCGGACCTCGGATTATGGGCGAACCTCCCATGCCGAACTTTCAGCTGGCGAGGGGCACAAAAATGTACAATGGGAGTACTAAGCCGCAAGATTGGCTAATTGATTATGCCACAGTCGTAAAAATAGCGGGAGGAAATTTAAGATGGGCTGTAAGATACGTGCCACAGATGTTGGAAGGACCAGCCAGAGTATGGCTGAATAATTTACCTACAGGAAGTATCAACTGTTGGATAGATTTTGAGGAAATGTTTGTCAGTAATTTCACCAGCACATATAAGAGGCTAAACAGGCCATAACAGCTCGCTATGTGCAAGCAGAAGCCAAATGAGACGGATAGAGAGTTCCTGACTCGGTGGTGTAACCTCAGAAACTCATACGAGGGGGTTATCGAATCTCAAGCAATTGTATGGTTCGCTCAGGGGTGCAGATATGGAAGTGTATTGTGGCAGAGGTTGCAGAGAGATATGCCAACCACATTGGCGGAAACAATCAGAGTAGCAGATTCATACGCCTTGGGTGATCTGACTCAACCAGAGCTAATGTCGGCAGAACATCACGAGCAACATGATCATTATGCTCGGGATGGTGTCGGATCATCGCGACACAATGATTACAGAGGAAGAAGAAGGGGTGAGAGGCCGGATTACAGATACAGTTCTAATCAAGTGGCAGCGGTTGTGCAGGATCCGCCGAGTCATGGTAACAATCAACAACAGAATAATGGTCCTCAGCAGTGGATGCCGAGGAACGAGGGGAAGAAGCAGTGGACACCCGAACACAAGAAACAATGGCAAGAAAGGTCAAAGTACACGTTTGAATCCATATTAGATCAGCCATGTAAATTCCACACGCCAAACCCATCCAAGCCAGCCAATCGCACAACTCGCCTGGATGAAAAGTGCAATGGGAAACCCGGAGGCCGTACAAGCACCATCGCATCTAGCGCATCACCAGCAGCATCCACAGTTAACTGGGGGGAATGCGCAGCGGCTAATGTTACCACCACCTCCTCCGAGGTATGAGAACCCGGATCGGAGAGATCCAGTGCACCAAGTGATGAATCAGGACCAAGATGGAAGGGGAAACCCCGGGAACAATGGATGCAATGATTACAGGGAGCATCACCAATCATACTGTGTGTTCACAACAGAACAACAAGATAGACAGAGTGTACAATGCCGGCATATGGAAGTGAATGCAGTTATGCCGGTTGTGCCGAGATATGTGCCATGTTGCGATCAAGAGATAACCTAGAGCATAAGGGATCATCCAAAGATAATGCCGAACCCAGGGTCGTATGCCTTAGTACTGGATCCGGCATTTGTTGGGCCTAGCATCAATGTGAAGTTATCAAAGGTACTCATAGATAATGGGAGTAGCATCAACATCATGTACAAAGACACAATGCACAAACTCGGAATAACTCCGAATATGCTGCAGCCAACAAGGACTACATTCCATGGGATAGTTCCGAGGCTCTCGTGCGAACCCATTGGGAAAGTCTGAGTAGATGTATTATTCGGCACGAGAGATAATTGTCGAGCGGAGAATATGGAGTTCGAAGTGGTGGATCTGGAAAGTTGCTATCATGCTTTACTCGGACGACCAGCATTGGCAAAATTTATGAGAATCTATCACGTTAGTTACTTGAAAATGAAGATTCCAAGACCTCAGGGGGTAATAAAAGTAGCTGGAGATTATAGAAAATCAATAAAATGTGCTTCCACCGGGTCAAATCTGGCTGAATCATTGGCAATAGCAAGAGAGAAAATAAGAATTCAGGAGGTGGCATCTCTGGCTAAGTCGGCACAACTTAATATGCTGGCATTAGCCAACCCGCGTGGAAGTGTATCTTTCCAACCAACTAAGGAGACGAAAAAGATCTAGATTGATGATCAATTCCCAGAGCACACCATCACAATTGGTGCTGGCCTAGATGACAAATAGGAAAGCGAGCTCACCAACTTCCTCGTGAGAATCGGGATATCTTTGCGTGGTCAACACAGGACCTGCAAGGTGTACCGAAGGAGTTGGCTGAGCACTCTTTGCATGTAAGGCCAGGAGCAAGGCCGGTGAAGCAACCTCTCCGCCGCTTCGCCGAAGATAGGAGAAAGATAATAGGGGATGAGATAGATCGGCTCCTTGCAGCCGGGTTTATAATGGAAGTACTTCATCCGGATTGGCTATCAAATCCGGTGTTGGTAGAAAGAAAAAGGATGACCCAAATGTAGCCGTCGTATGGCGAATGTGCATCGATTACACGAACCTTAACAAGGCGTGTACCAAAGATCCTTTTCCTTTACCTAGGATAGACCAAGTCATTGATTCGACCGCATGTTATGAGCTGTTATCATTTGTAGACGCTTATTTAGGTTTTCACCAGATACCATTAAACCCGGCTAATCAAATAAAGACCATGTTTATCACCCCGTATGGGGCTTATTGCTATCGCACCATGCCATTCGCTGCGTAATGCAGGAGCTATATACCAAAGATGCATGCAAAAATGTCTGCATGACCAAATTGGGAAAAATGTACAAGTATATGTTGATGATGTGGTTATAAAAACCAAAGAGAGCAACACGCTCCTAGAAGATATTCGGCAGACATTCGCGAACCTGAGAAGGTTCCGAATGAAACTTAACCTGGAAAAATGTACCTTTGGTGTGCCGGCTGGAAAATTACTCGGTTTCCTCGTATCTAGCCGAGGTATAGAGGCGAATCCGACTAAGATCAGAGCAGTTGAAAGAATGGAACTGCCAAAATGCCTAAATGATGTACAAAAGTTTACAGGGTGTCTTGCCTCCCTGAGTCGGTTCATGAGTCGGCTAGGTGAAAAGGCATTACCTTTGTATCAATTGATGAAAAATTTGACAAGTTCACATGGACACCTCAGGCTGACAACGCTTTTCATGAGTTAAAAAAGATGCTGGTCACGACACCAGTCCTGGCTTCTCCATTGTCAAAAGAGCCTATGCTACTCTATGTGGCAGCCACAAACAGGGTCGTAAGTGCAGTAGTTGTTGTGGAACGGGATGAAGATGGCAAGTCGGTACAAAGGCCGGTATATTACCTAAGTGAGGTATTTATCGGCCTCCAAGCAGAACTACCCACACTACCAGAAAATGGCTTACGGGGTGTACATGTCGGCCAAGAAACTCAAACGTTTTTTTCGAAGAACACCCAATAAAGGTGATTTGTGAGGCGCCCATAGCCGAGATACTAAGCAACAAAGATGCGAGTGGCCGAATAGCAAAATGGGCAATTGAGTTATCGCCTTATGCTCCATAGTTCAATAGGCGAGATGCAATTAAGTCTCAGGCAGTAGCCGACTTCTTCGTAGACTTGGCCGAGGTACAATATGAGCCCCCATTGCCAGATCCGAACTATTGGACGATGCACTTTGATGGGTCCAAGTTAAGAAATGGACTAGGAGCAGGAATAGTGCTAACCTCACCGAAAAAAGATCAGCTAAAATATGTGCTGCAATTACATTCCGCTGCATCAAACAATGTAGCTAAATATGGAGCGCTCGTTCATGGCCTGAAAATGGAAAAAGAGATCGGCATACGTCGGATTTTGTGTTACGGGGATTCAGACCTCGTAGTACAACAAGTATCGGGGAATTGGGATGCACTAGATGCGAATATGGACTTGTATAGATTTCATGTGCAGAAAATCAGTGGCTACTTTGATGGGTGTGAATTCCATCACATACCTCGGTGTAACATCCCTAAAATCATGATTTCAAAGATTGCATATCATTCATGCATGCATATATTTTGAGATCATTTTCCAACTCATTTCAAGAAAACAGAAACACATAGTGTTATTATTTTATGTGAGCAAACATAAATCAAATGCTACCCTCAATTGAGAACATAAGTGTTTTAAACCAAGTTTTGTTTGCTTCCTTGTTGATTGGATTGAATGTGGAGTTTGGACAGAAATTCACAAAACAAATGTGGTTTCAAAACCATTTTCAAAACATTTCCAAACCAAGTGCTATAACACTGTTTATTTTGTTCATTCAAAAGAACCAAGCTTGAACAGAGAGACCACATGTTTTTATGCCCAGAAATATGAATGTTGCACCCTACAAAAATCCTGAAAAGGTTTGAATTCAAATAGCTTTTGAAACCATTTGAAAATGATTTCTGAAAATACAAACAGAATTAGAAAAGGAATAAAGAAAAGGAAAAAGGCAGGCGCTGCTATTCTAGCCCAACAGAGAAACCAGCCCATTTAGCCCATCCGGGTCGTTTTTCCCTTCTCCCTCTCTCACCCGCACCCGCTCTGCCCCGCTGCCACTGCCACTGGGCCCGAGCCACGTCAGCCTTCTTCTCCACCTCGCGTGCGCAGACCCTGTCGCCTCCGCCGTTTCCTCCAGAAACGCCGCGTTGATTCCGCGCTTAAATGGCATTGATCTGCAGCGTGATTCCCTCGCCCCTCCTGACTACTTAAACCTCTCCCCCTCGCGACCATTTCCCCCAACAGAGCCAACCCAAAGCCCCCCCAGGCTGCCAGTAATTGACATTGCCTCGCCGTAGACAGAAGCACTCTGGCGACTAATCACGGTGAGCTTCGACCGCCCCTATCTCTAGTTCAAACCAGCATGACCAGCGTGTCCGTGCGCGTCCGCTGATGCCTTTTATTTGCTTTCCCATGGCCTAGGTTGCCGTCACCGTTCGTGCCCGCAATCGACAGAAGCGTCGCTCGACTCCGGCGAGCGATTGAGGTAAAACCTGACCGCCCCTCGACTTCTCTTTGACCCAGTAGTGTTCGTTGCAACCTTGCGCACCCCCTGATACCACTAGTTCGTGCTAGGGAGATCCAGGGCATCGTCAACGTCTTCGTCACCGAGCACCCGACGCTACGCTCAACTCCGACGAGCTCCTACGATCACCTCGACGCGCCCCTGTCCACGCCAGCAACACCTCGAGCTTCCTCGCGACCTTGCGACGCTGGTAAGCCACACCACTTCCCCCATCCCTCACTAGAGTCGCCGATCCATCGCCGGCAGAGCCTTCACCGCCGCCAGCAGCCATTGCACCGCCCATCCTTGGTCAGAGCATCTAGGATCGTTGGATCCAGATCTAGAGGCTAGGATTAGATTAGAGGGCGAAGCGTTACGTTTTAATCTGAGCTGTGTATCGCCACTTAGATCTTACGGCCCGTAAGCGTGATCCGCCCGAACCGGTATCAGCCAATTAGAAACAGACGCGTGGCTGGAGTTTAGATTTAAAACAGGATTTGAATCTGATTAATGTTTGAATTTGATTTGGCTATAACTTTTGGTCCCCACGTTAGAATTTGACAAATTTTATATCGTTGGAATCAGGAGAGCAAGCTCTTTCTAAATATGCAATGTGTTTAATGTTTTGCTTCTATTAAAAAGGTTTTATTTGCAGAAACTTGTGTAGGACTAAATTGAGTATATGAAATGTTTAGGAATTGATTTAAGGTTTAAATAAATGTTGTTTGGCAAGTTTTCAACTTGTTTATGAATCAGTACTGTTTACTTGCTTTGTTGAGTTTTAAAAATATCATCACATATCTTTTTGCATGCATGCATATATTTTTGATTGTATATGTTTTGTATGTGATTGTGGCTATGATTCTTTATGTAGATTTTGGTGCTAGTGATTGTGATTGTGAGTAGTGTAGCTACTCTCCAAACTACCAAGGCAAGTGGTACTTCATGAATATTTTTATCCCATGTTTTATACTAAGCATTAGAAATATTTTGCTAGGTCTTGCATGATATTATTTTGCTTATATGCCATGTTGGGAAATCCTAGTAGTTGTAGAATTGCTAGGGAATTTCTAAGTTAAGTTAATATCTATGCCATGCTTAGCCTAGATAGTAGAAAACAAGGGTTGGTGAAATATACATGCTATGATGAAAATATTTCTAAGTCTTTGGACTTGGGTTTTACCTAAAAAAACAACTAAGTTAATGAAACACCTGGGTGGAATGGAAGGTTTGGTTTATGTTGAGTGGTTACACAAGGCCCATTTCTATGGTTTACCTTGTGTATCTCACTTGTGGTAGGCCACCCAGGAACAAAGAGATTTTAGAGGCCAAGTGTTAAGAAGCTTCTAGTGCAGCCACTTGGCAATATGGGCTCTGCCTGGATCACATAGGTTGCTAGAACTTAGCCATTTGGACAGATGGTGGTAGTGGGATGATAGGTTGGAACGTGTCCATTTGGTCTAAGGGAAGGCTTATGAAAGATCCTGTCTTGGTGAAACCAAGTCTGGTGGGGAAAGTGCACAACCTCTGCAGATGGAAAAATCTAAGTACTTAGCCATGTCCCTGGAAAAGGACAACTTGAGCATCAAGACATGGAAGCTATCAAGAATCTCCTCATCCCAATTTCTAAGTAAAAACTTGTGGGTGAACAGGGGTGAAGGACCTCAATGTCTATTGGTGGTTCCTTGGGAAAAGTTTTGACAAAGAAAAACTTAGTGATTTCAACTAATAGGCAAAACCTATTTTGAGCAAAGCAAGCCAAGATACACTTAGCCAAATTGCATATAGTATCTAGTCCACCTAAATTATACTAAGGTATCACTTGCCAGTACTATTCCAATGTATTGACCCACTGTGGCTGTAACTTGTGATGTTGCAGGTTACTCTAATGAGGATTAGGTGTCATGAGTCTTCACTCAACATGTTTGCCTGTGGCACATGAAGATGAATACTTTTATTTATTTACTTATTCAAACTCTTGTATTAGGCCTGTGGCCTTGGAGTTGTAAAGACTATGTTTATCTCTGGAATGGCTGTAATAAAGGACCTTTGTATCTGTGTACTTCATCTTAAACTGTGGATGCTAGCATTGATCCAGGGACTAGCATTGCAATCACAGGGATCCTTTTCCTTTATAAAGGAGGGATCTTACAGATGGTATCAGAGCACTGTGTTGCCTGTAGGATTATGACCCTAGGATTGGAAACCACTAAGGAAAATTTTTCAACTTCTACACTTGTCTATTCTTCTCGTAAACTTTTCTAATCTTCTTTCTCATCTCTATTTGTAGATGAACTCCATCAACGAAGCCGTAAGGAAAGGAACACTCATGACCATGACCTTGGAGTGTGAGACAGAATTCCCCAAGGCTCTCAAGGACCTCATGGTTGCATTAGAGATACAAGGTGTAGCTGTGTACAAAGGTTTTCCTGTGATGGATGAAGGAGTGGAATACTGGTGGGTGCAACTTCACTTGTATAAAAACAAGGAAGACAACCACCAGGAAAAAGGATTCTGCATGTTCACCAATTCAGTGGTGCACACTACATTCTTTGAATCAGCAAGGGATGCAGCTTGGAAGACCATCAAAGAACTTGGTGATAGAGTCAAGTGCAGAATGCTCAACCTCCAAAATGATCTAAAGGAAGAGAAGAAACATACCCAAGAGTTGGAAGCCACCAACCAAACCTTAAGAGGAGACATTATAGATGATGGAGACATGTGAGCAAGATAGGCTGATTGCTTCTAGAAACATTGTGTTAGCCAACAGATCGAGTGAGATAGGATTGTAAACGTACTTTGTTAGTTAGACCACCACTTATCACCTTATTTTCCAAATGTTGCTTTAAAATAAGATTGAACCTTGGTTGTTGTAATGGATCCATGTATGCCATGACTTGTGTGTTTTGCTTTCCAAGGATATGTATGTGATGTTTTGCCTTGTGTTGTAACTTGAATTGTGTTGTTCTAACTTTTTCTATCTTATAAATAGATGCCTACTGTTACCTTCAGCACTGTTGAGGAGTTCCAGGGAACTCACTTTGGTCCTCGTATTGTTGAGCTTACTACCTTGCTCAATCTCCCTCTTCCTACCATCATGGTGCTTCCCCTCACCAAGTTTGAGAGGAAAGACCTTTGGGGCTTCAAGGTCAACCAGCCTGGACGCCAGACAGAGCCTACCACGGAGGCCATCATCTTCAAGCTCATGCATGATGACAAGGAGAGAGGCCTTGAGGTAGTCATGCAGGATCTGATAGGACGTCTGCTAGGGAGACACTCCCGACAGGTTAGAGGTACTCACTTCCGTCTTGATGACGTGATGAGGATGGAGAGTCCATCGACTTCGAGGACGATTCGAGGGACACAATAGAGCCGATTCGTCTATACCTCCAGGACTTAGAGTCTCTCATTAGGCATGTGGACACTGATAGGACCAACGTCATGCTCAACAATGACGAACTTCAGGTGCAGCTTCGCGAGAAGGACAAGCTCTTCGCGGAGCAAGATGAGATAGTCAAGGAGATGGAGGCGAAGTTCGAGAGCTAGGACAGGAAATTCAAGAGTCAGGAGAAGAGAGTCCAGGATAGGAACAAGAAGATTCGGGACATGACTGAAGAACTGCAGACCAAGGACTTCGAGCTCGAGCATCAGCAGACGGTGATTGAGAGGCTTCGTTCCCAGAAGAGGGCTCTCAAGGCCAAGATAGAGACCTTGACCACTAGTGTCGAGGAATACAAGACCGCGATGGAGAATGCTGGTCTTAACTTTGTCGACGAGGAGGTTGATGCCGAGGAGTAGATTTGACTACTCATTTATCATTTATTATCGTACTTGTTGTTTGACCATCCGACATGTGGATGGCTTGTTATTGGTGTGTGTTTTACTTTGCGAACTTATTATCTGGTTGTTGAACCTTTATCATTATGTTGCATGCTTTGTGATTGTTTATGTGATGTATTGTGCATGAAAGCATCTACGGGTATCTCATTCTTATCTCTGTTGAACAAACCACAGATGCCTCCCCGTCGTGCAAACCCCAACCCCAACAACAACAACAACAACATCACTCCAGAAATGCAGCAAATGATGACCGCTCAAACTCAGCTGATGCAGATGATGACGATGTTCATCCAGAACCCAAACCACAACAATAACAACAATAACAACAACAACAATAACAACAACAACAACCCACCGGGTTTTGACATGCTTACCAGGTTCTTGAGATTGCGGCCAGCAAAGTTCTCAGGGACGACTGATCCCATGGTGGCCAATGATTGGCTATGCTCTGTGAACAAGGACTTGGTAACCGTGGGCTGTACTGATGCTGAAAAGGTCAGATTTGCAGCACATTTGCTGGAAGGACCAGCCGCCACTTGGTGGGATAACTTCCAGATCACCACTCCCATAGAAGATGTGACATGGGCTATCTTTGAGGATGGCTTTCGTACTGCTCATATCTCATCTGGAGTGATGAGTCTGAAAAAGAAGGAGTTCCATAACCTGAAGCAGCGCCACCACAGTGTGGCTGAATATATTGAGGAGTTCAACAATCTGGCGCGATATGCACCGGATGAAGTTGACACTGATGCTAAGAGGAAAGAAAAATTCCTCGAAGGGTTAAATGATGAACTGAATCTGCAGTTGGTTGTGGCCTATGTTCCCACTTATCAGTCTCTTTGTGACAAGGCTGCTATTTTGGAGAACAAAATAAAGCAAGTTGAAAGCAGGAAGAGGAAGCACTCAGACAAGCACAGCTCGGGATCGTCACACAAACGTTCCCATTATGATGACAGTGGAAGCTCAGGATCCCACAAGCATGGGAAATTCAACAAGCACCACAACCACAACCGTCATGACAACAAGCATCACCGTAGTCATGACAATGACAAGTACAAGAACCACAAGGGTGGATACAAGAGCCACCACAGTGGTAATGGAAGTGGAAGTCGGCCTGTCAAGAAGGACATTAGTCAGGTTGAATGCTTCAAGTGCAAGAAGATGGGGCATTATGCAAATGAATGCCCAGAAAAGAAAGTTGAAGGACCCAACAAGCCCAACCCTTTTCAGAAGGGACAGGTGAACCACATCAATGTGGAGGAAATCTATGAGGAGCACGATCTTTGTTCTGGTAAGTTCAAACTCAATTCTGTTCCAGCATTTGTTCTCTTTGATACTGGCGCATCTCATTCATTCATATCAAGAGCATTTGTTGAAAGAAACGAACTGCCGATAGAAACTATTGGGTGTCCTATAAAAGTAAGTTCTCCTGGTGGAGAAATGATAGTGAATTCAGGATGTCATGATCTAGTCATAGATTTTGGGAAGTATAAGTTTCCCGTTAACTTGATAATTCTAAACTCCCAAGGATTGGATGTCATTTTGGGAATGGACTGGATGACTAAGAACAAGGGAGTGATAGATTGTGCCAACCATACTGTCTCACTCACAACTCCAGAAAATAAAAGGATCAGATTCAAGACCAACTTTCAAGCAAGAAGGAGTATGCTAAATTCTCTTAAGGGGGTTAGCATAGACAGTGTGCCAATTGTGAGTGAGTATCCGGATGTGTTTCCGTAAGAATTGCCGGGAATGCCACCAGATAGAGATGTGGAGTTTCTGATAGACTTGCTACCAGGATCTAGACCAATAGCAAAGAGACCATATAAAATGTCAGTTAATGAACTCAAAGAACTCAAGAAACAACTTGGAGAACAGTTACAGAAAGGATTTATCCAACCAAGTTCTTCATCTTGGGGAGCCCCAGTTTTGTTTGTGGAGAAGAAAGATAGAAGTCAAAGGTTATGCATAGATTACCGTTCACTCAACGAGGTAACTATCAAGAACAAATACCCTTTGCCTAGAATCAATGACTTGTTTGATCAGCTAGAAGGAGCTTCTGTGTTCTCAAAGATTGATCTCCGGTCAGGCTATTTTCAACTCAAGATAAGAGAACAAGACATACCTAAGACAGCGTTCACTACAAGGTATGGATTGTATGAGTTCGTAATGCCTTTTGGTTTGACCAATGCTCCAGCATACTTTATGAATATGATGAACAAGGTGTTCATGGAATTCCTTGACAAGTTTGTTGTCGTTTTCATCGATGACATTTTAGTCTACTCCAAGAGCAAAGAAGAGCATGAAGGACATTTACGTTTAATACTTGAGAAGTTAAGAGAGCATAAACTTTATGCCAAATTCAGCAAGTGTGAATTCTGGTTGAATGAAGTTGGATTTCTTGGACATGTTATGACAAAGGATGGTGTAGCAGTTGATCCTGCTAAAGTTTCAGCTGTAACGGAATGGGAATATCCCAAATCAGTAAAAGAAGTTCGTAGTTTCCTTGGCTTAGCGGGTTACTACAGAAGGTTCATTGAAAATTTCTCCAAGGTAGCTAAACCCATGACGGAATTACTAAAAAAGGACAAGAAGTTTGCTTGGACTGAAGGATGTGAACTCAGCTTTCAGGAGTTGAAGAAGAGACTTGTGACAGCACCAGTCTTGTGTTTGCCAAACTTGGAAAAAGATTTCCAAGTATATTGTGATGCATCTCATCATGGTTTGGGTGCAGTACTTATGCAAGAAGGAAAAGTTGTGGCGTATGCCTCGAGACTACTCAAAACTCATGAAGTGAACTATCCTACTCATGATTTAGAGTTAGCCTCTGTTGTCCATGCACTCAAAACATGGAGGCACTATCTTTTGGGAAAGCGTTGTGAAGTGTTGACAGATCACAAGAGTTTGAAGTATATCTTCACCCAGAAGGAAATTAATATGAGACAAAGAAGATGGCTAGAACTCATTAAGGACTATGACTTAAGTTTGCAATACCATCCCGGTAAAGCAAATGTTGTAGCAGATGCTCTAAGTTGTAAGGTTTTTGTGAATGGCCTTACCAAAGGAGAATTGCCAGATGATTTGTGTGCCCAATTCAGAAAACTCAGATTGGAGATTGTGCCTGAAGGACATCTCATGTCTTTGGATGTTCAACCCACTTTGTTGGAAAAGATCAAAGAAGCCCAGAAGATTGATAAAGAAATCGAAGAGATTAAAGAAAAGATTGGCAAAGGAAAAGCCAAAGGGTTCCATGAAGACGAATAGGGTACCTTATGGCATGGGAAACGTATCTGTGTTCCACAAGATCCGGAGCTTCGGAAACTGATTTTGCAAGAAGCACACAACTCACCGTATTCCATTCATCCGGGTAACACCAAAATGTACATGGACATGAAGGAAAGATTTTGGTGGAATAATCTCAAGAAGGACATCGTTGAACATATTGCTTTGTGTGATGTGTGTAGTAGAGTGAAGGCGGAACATCAGAAACCAGCAGGTTTGCTTCAACCACTACCTATTCCTGATTGGAAGTGGGACAAGATTGGTATGGATTTCATTACCGGATTACCAAGAACCAGGTCAGGATACGATTCTATTTGGGTAGTAGTGGATCGCCTAACTAAAGTGGCTCATTTCATACCCGTGAAGACAACCTATACAAGTGCTAAGTTGGCTAAGATCTACATGAGTAGAATTGTATGTCTACATAGAGTGCCCAAGAGTATTGTGTCTGATAGGGGAACTCAATTCATTTCCCATTTTGGAGACAGTTGCATGAGTCATTGGGAACGAGGTTGGAATTCAGTACTGCTTTTCATCCTCAAACTGATGGACAAACAGAAAGGGCTAATCGGATTCTTGAAGACATGTTGAGGGCATGTGCCCTAGACTATGGAGCCAGTTGGGATGAAAGTCTGCCTTACGCAGAATTCTCTTATAACAACAGCTATCAAGCCAGCATTGAGATGGCACCATTTGAGTTTCTCTACAGAAGAAAGTGTACCACCCCATTGTTATGGAATGGTGTGGGAGAAAGAAGTTTATTCGGACCAGATCTTATCAAAGAAGCCGAAGAGAAGGTCAAGTTAGTTAAGGACAGGTTGAAGATAGCACAGTCCAGACAGAAAAGCTACGCGGATCCTAAGCATAGAGAAGTCACCTACGAAGTTGGTGATAGAGCTTATCTTAGAGTGTCACCACTTCATGGAGTGAAGAGGTTCGGAGTCAAAGGAAAATTGGCACCAAGGTATGTTGGACCATTCAGGATTCTGAGTCGTAAAGGAGAAGTCGCCTATGAAATTGAACTGCCAGAGTCTTTGTCAGCCGTCCATAATGTGTTTCATGTGAGTCAACTTAAGAAATGTCATCCAGAAATGGAAGAAACTTCTTTGAAGGATACTATACCTTTGGAGGAGGTTCAGTTGGACAGTGATCTCACCTATGAAGAGAAACCTATCAAGATTCTTGAGACTGCATAAAGAGTCACACGGACCAAGACTATCAAGTTTTGTAAAGTCCAGTGGAACCATCATTCCGAAGAAGAAGCAACATGGGAAAGAGAAGATGATCTTCGGAAAGACCACCCTCACCTATTTGCTAGCCAATCCGAATCTCGAGGGCGAGATTCACCTTAAGGGGGTTAGATTTGTAACATCCCTAAAATCATGATTTCAAAGATTGCATATCATTCATGCATGCATATATTTTGAGATCATTTTCCAACTCATTTCAAGAAAACAGAAACACATAGTGCTATTATTTTATGTGAGCAAACATAAATCAAATGCTACCCTCAATTGACAGCATAAGTGTTTTAAACCAAGTTTTGTTTGCTTCCTTGTTGATTGGATTGAGTGTGGAGTTTGGACAGAAATTCACAAAACAAATGTGGTTTCAAAACCATTTTCAAAACATTTCCAAACCAAGTGCTATAGCACTGTTTATTTTGTTCATTCAAAAGAACCAAGCTTGAACAGAGAGACCACATGTTTTTATGCCCAGAAATATGAATGTTGCACCCTACAAAAAGCCTGAAAAGGTTTGAATTCAAATAGCTTTTGAAACCATTTGAAAATGATTTCTGAAAATACAAACAGAATTAGAAAAGGAATAAAGAAAAGGAAAAAGGCCGGCGCTGCTATTTTAGCCCAACAGAGAAACCAGCCCATTTAGCCCACCCGGGTCATTTTTCCCTTCTCCCTCTCTCACCCGCACCCGCTCTGCCCCGCTGCCACTGCCACTGGGCCCGAGCCACGTCAACTCCTTCTTCTCCACCCCGCGCGCGCAGACCCCGTCGCCTCCGCCGTTTCCTCCAGAAACGCCGCGTTGATTCCGCGCTTGAATGGCATTGATCTGCAGCGTGATTCCCTCGCCCCTCCTGGCTACTTAAACCTCTCCCCCTCGCGGCCATTTCCCCCAACAGAGCCAACCCGAAGCACCCCCAGGCTGACCAAGATTGCCATTGCCTGACATGTGCGCCCGGCGACTAATCACGGTGAGCTTCGACCGCACCCCTGTCTCTAGTTCAAACCTGCTCCAGCTTGTCCGTGCGCGTCCGCTGATGCCTTTTATTTGCTTTCCCATGGCCCAGGTTGCCGTCACTGTTCGTGCCCGCAATCGACAGAAGCGTCGCTCGACTCCGGCGAGCGATGAGGTAAAACCTGACCGCCCCTCGACTTCTCTTTGACCCAGTAGTGTTCGCTGCAACCTTGCGCACCCCCTGATACCACTAATTCGTGCTAGGGAGATCCAGGGCATCGCCAACGTCTTCGTCACCGAGCACCCGACGCTACGCTCAACTCCGACGAGCTCCTACGGTCACGTCGACGCGCCCCTGTCCACACCAGCAACACCTCGAGCTTCCTCGCGACCTTGCGACGCTGGTAAGCCACACCACTGCCCCCAGCCCTCACTAGAGTCGCCGATCCATCGCCGGCAGAGCCGTCGCTGCCGCCAGCAGCCATTGCACCGCCCATCCTTGGTCAGAGCATCTAGGATCGTTGGATCCAGATCTAGAGGCTAGGATTAGATTAGAGGGCGAAGCACTATGTTTTAATCTGAGCCGTGCATCACCACTTAGATCTTACGGCCCGTAAGCGTGATCCGCCCGAACCGGTATCAGCCAATTAGAAACAGACGCGTGGCTGGAGTTTAGATTTAAAACAGGATTTGAATCTGATTAATGTTTGAATTTGATTTGGCTATAACTTTTGATCCCCACGTTAGAATTTGACAAATTTTATATCGTTGGAATCAGGAGAGCAAGCTCTTTCTAAATATGCAATGTGTTTAATGTTTTGCTTCTGTTAAAAAGGTTTTATTTGCAGAAACTTGTGTAGGACTAAATTGAGTATATGAAATGTTTAGGAATTGATTTAAGGTTTAAATAAATGTTGTTTGGCAAGTTTTCAACTTGTTTATGAATCAGTACTGTTTACTTGCTTTGTTGAGTTTTAAAAAAATCATCACATATCTTTTTGCATGCATGCATATATTTTTGATTGTATATGTTTTGTGTGTGATTGTGGCTATGATTCTTTGTGTAGATTTTGGTGCTAGTGACTGTGATTGTGAGGAGTGTAGCTACTCTCCAAACTACCAAGGCAAGTGGTACTTCATGAATATTTTTATCCCATGTTTTATACTAAGCATTAGAAATATTTTGCTAGGTCTTGCATGATATTATTTTGCTTATATGCCATGTTGGGAAATCCTAGTAGTTGTAGAATTGCTAGGGAATTTCTAAGTTAAGTTACTATGTATGCCATGCTTAGCCTAGCTAGTAGCAAACAAGGGTTGGTGAAATATACATGCTGTGATGAAAATATTTCTAAGTCTTTGGACTTGGGTTTTACCTAAAAAAACAACTAAGTTAATGAAACACCTGGGTGGAATGGAAGGTTTGGTTTATGTTGAGTGGTTACACAAGGCCCATTTCTATGGTTTACCTTGTGTATCTCACTTGTGGTTGGCCACCCAGGAACAAAGAGATTTTAGAGGCCAAGTGTTAAGAAGCTTCTAGTGCAGCCACTTGGCAATATGGGCTCTGCCTGGATCACATAGGTTGCTAGAACTTAGCCATTTGTACAGATGGTGGTAGTGGGATGATAGGTTGGAACGCGTCCATTTGGTCTAAGGGAAGGCTTCTGAAAGGTCCTGTCTTGGTGAAACCAAGTCTGGTGGGGAAAGTGCACAACCTCTGCAGATGGAAAAGTCTAAGTACTTAGCCATGTCCCTGGAAAAAGGACAACTTGAGCATCAAGACATGGAAGCTATCAAGAATCTCCTCATCCCAATTTCTAAGTAAAAACTTGTGGGTGAACAAGGGTGAAGGACCTCAATGTCTATTGGTGGTTCCTTGGGAAAAGTTTTGACAAAGAAAAACTTAGTGATTTCAACTAATAGGCAAAACCTATTTTGAGCAAAGCAAGCCAAGCTACACTTAGCCAAATTTCATATAGTATCTAGTCCACCTAAATTATACTAAGGTATCACTTGCCAATACTATTCCAATGTATTGACCCACTGTCGCTGTAACTTGTGATGTTGCAGGTTACTCTGATGAGGATTAGGTGTCATGAGTCTACACTCAACATGTTTGCCTGTGGCACATGAAGATGAAGACTTTTATTTATTTACTTATTCAAACTCTTGTATTAGGCCTGTGGCCTTGGAGTTGTAAAGACTATGTTTATCTCTGGAATGCCTATAATAAAGGACCTTTGTATCTATGTACTTCATCTTAAACTATGGATGCTAGCATTGATCCAGGGACTAGCATTACAATCACAGGGATCCTTTTCCTTTATAAAGGAGGGATCTTACACTCAGGCA
The DNA here is from genome assembly GCA_023614405.1 of Avena insularis. Lineage (NCBI taxonomy): Eukaryota > Viridiplantae > Streptophyta > Magnoliopsida > Poales > Poaceae > Avena > Avena insularis. The sequence continues at coordinate 311,962,249 of CM042693.1, read as the reverse complement.
GAGAATGATGCTGCGAATACACTATCGAAGCTCGTATCGACCAGACAATCAATTCCTCCTGGTATAGCTCTAGAACACCTGAGAAAACTGTCAATAACGCCTTCACCATCATCCGAGTCAATTCGTATATCGGCAGAACAGATAGAAGGGTGTGTCCCAATGGAAATTGACAAAGAGCATGATCCGAATTACTCGGGGATTAATTAGGCCGACCAACGGATGGATCGGGAAAAGCCCACAGATATTATGTCGGTGGAAATGATGGAAATTGACAACATAATTTTCCCAGAAAAAGTCGCACCAACATGGGCACAACCCATATTCTCATTCCTCAAAGAAGAGATCTTGCCGGACGATGAGGTTATGGCCAGGCAGATAGTGAGAAGAGCAAAAGCCTACACAATCATAAATAATGAGCTTTATAAGAGAAGTGTGACAAATGTACTGCAACGATGCGTTGACTCGGTAGAAGGGCAGGAAATCCTCTTGGATATACATCAAGGAGAATGTGGGCATCACGCCTCGTCCAGAGCCCTAGTGGCCAAAGCATTTAGGCATGGATTGTATTGGTCAACTGCGCTGAAGGAAGAAAAGGAATTGGTAACAAAGTGTAATGGCTGCCAGAGATATGCCAGCAAGATACATCTGCCTTCATCTGAGTTAAAAACAATACCAATCACTTGGCCATTTTCTGTGTGGTGTCTAGATATGGTAGGTCCATTTAAACTGGCTCGCGGTGGAATGACACACATTCTGGTCATGGTGGACAAATTCACAAAGTGGATAGAAGTGAAGCCAATAAGAAAATGTGACGGGCTCATGGCGGTGAAATTTCTCAAAGATATTATCCTAAGGTATGGATACCCACACAGTATCATCACGGATAATGGCACAAACTTCGTGGAAGGGGCCTTTGCTAGATTTTGCCAAGAGAAACACATAAGGCTCGATGTTGCCTCAGTGGCTCACCCGGCATCGAATGGGCAAGTAGAAAGATCAAATGGATTTATATTATTAGGGATAAAACCTCGGCTGATTGAACCGCTATAGAGGTCGGCAGGATGCTGGATTGAGGAACTTCCAGCAGTGCTGTGGAGCCTCAGGACCACCCCCAACAGATCGATGGGGTATACCCCGTTCTTTCTCGTATATGGTGCAGAAGCTGTACTTCCAGCCGACATAATGCATGACTCGCCAAGAGTGGCCCAATACACAAGTGCCGAAGTAAACGAAATATCACGGAAAGATGATGTGGACTTGCTAGAAGAAGCAAGAGAACTAACACTCTCAAGATCAGCTATTTATCAGCAAGGGCTCAGACGGTATCATAGCAAGAAGGTCAGTCCAAGAGTTTTTAAGGAAGGAGATCTAGTTCTTTGGCTAGTGCAACACACAGCCGACATGCATAAACTCTCACCCCCATGGGAAGGCCCATTTATCGTGAGTAAAGCATTACACAACGATGCATACTACTTGATCGACGCTTAGACACCAGAAAAGAACAAGGCAAGCAAGTCCGGCGATGAATTAAAAAGACCATGGAACATGGCCTTAATTCGTCCGTTTTACACTTAGAAGAATTGCATTGTACCTAGCGACATGATGTACCAAATTGATGTATCAGACATGTATCAACAGTAACTCGAGGACTTCCCCATGTTATCTGTCATTTTTAATTATGTATGAAACTTCGGCAGCCCGAGCAGTGACTTGGAGACTACCTCATGTTATCTGTCATTTTTTAACTAAATATGAAACTTCGGCAGCCCGAACAGTGACTCGGGGACTGCCCCATAATATTTGTCGTTTTTTAATTATGTAAGAGACTTCGGCAACCCGAGCAGTGACTCGGAGTCTGTCCAATATTATTTGTCTTTTCTCTTATCTATGTATGAAACTTCGGCAACCCGAGCAGTACATCAGGGACTGCCTCATATTGTTGGTCATTTTTCCGTATGTATGAAAATTCAGTGACTCAAGTAGTAACTCGGAGACTACGCCGTACTGTTTGTCGACTTGGTTATGGATGGAACCTCGGGAGACCAAGCAATGACTCGGGGATTGCCCCGACTACTCTATCATCAATCACAGATGCGATATAAAAATTGCTTTGGCAACCGGAGAAATAACTCGGAGGAAACGACCAACAATTCGTACTACACAATCACACGAATGATAAAATCAGCAATTCGAGATATAACAAGGAGAATACCCTATTTATATCGTTTTACCGACAGATAACTCGGAAAAGGTGGTAAGTACATCAGTTTAAAAGATATATGGGCTTAGGACTCATAGTCCTTGAGAGGAAATTGCAAAACCGAAAGTTTTACAACTAAGAATAGATGAAAAACACAAGATGGTTGCCAAACGGAAATCAGACATGTGAAAAATATGATTCGGATTTACGAAGTTAAAATTTGGCAAAGAAAAGATACGAATCACACAAACTTAACTAGATAGAGTAACAACAATTACTACAGCATAAGAGGCCAAAGGCAAAACGGTTCACATTGTACCAAAAGGCGAATAACTGTTTTAAGACAGCATACACCTAGCATACCGGGGACTTAAACAAATAAAAGTTGTTGAACCTAAACATCGGCAGCGGACAAATCACTTGTGGGAGGAACAGTAGTAGCACCAGGAGTTTCTGACATGGGTATCTCGGACGCAGTCGGGACTAGCTCGGATTCTCCAGAAGGTGTATCCTTAGGAACAGGGGGCTTCGAGGTTGTTTGAGCCTCTGCGGAGGTTACCTTGGCATCGACGGAGGTCGCAGTAACGTCTTGGGCAGGCTCTGGCTGCTGGGAGACATCGCCTTGGGATAGAGAAGCCTCAATTCCTTTCGAGGAGGATCGAGCCTCGGCATCCCCACCTGATCTATCATTGGAATCATCGGCATTATCGGAACCTTTGTCCGATCCTTCCTGATCAGCAGAATCGCCACCAGATTCATCTTCAGCCTCAGCATCATCTTCGGCCGTGTTAGGAAGGAAACTCGGCCCCTCGACCCAATGATGCACATCAGCATACTCGATAAGCCGGAAGGCACGGGCTTGGTGACGAGCAAGGAAATCCGGATTCTCAATCCAAGGAGAGACAGTGCGCAAGTTCATCAGAATATCAAGGGAGAGATCCTCGTACCATGACAAAATAACTGTAAGCGCCATATCAGCACCAGCCCGTCCAGCAGATTCCCTCCAAAGATTCAGTTGAGTTTGGGATTCCATCAACATCGCCACAAGCACTTCTACTTCGTCAATCTCCAGCTCATTCGGCCAGAGGACATGGTAGGCTCGAATAGCTACTCACACTAGATGTTTTCCCATAACTTTCATTGGCCCAATAGCAGTGGCAACGGCAATCAAGAAATCTTCCATGGAATATTCTTGATTCGGAGCAATGGGAACACCTCGGCGCTCGCGAGCAGAAATTACAGCCTTGGAGCTCACAGGTTTAGCCCAGAAAATGATCTACAGGAAAGGAAGTCAAATAAGTCAAGAAAAGCAAGGAGAAAAGAATAACTCGACAAGAAATAGAAACTTATGGTGGATGTAACTCAGCATTTTCTGGAGATCCCGGGCCCAGTCGGCCTTACTCTTCTCAAAATGAGTCATTTCTTCGCTCATCGCCTGGTTCTTTAGCTCGGCAGCATCAAGAAGTTCCTTGTCCTTCTGAAGCTGTAGACTTAGTTGGTTCTTTTCCTTAGAGAACTCCTGATCAACCTTCTCTAACTCGGACTTCTGGGCGAGTTTAAGAGATTCAACCTCGACGCATAACCGGGTTATCTCGTCATCCTTTTCCTTAAGTTGTGCCGAGTGAGCGGCAGCTTGTTCTAAAAAATGCAGCATCATATCAGGCATAGATATGCATTCTTGATGCGACGCTGCAAGTGTTTGTAACTCGGCTATACCAAAGCCGGGAGGTCGTAAGATACCCAAGATTTACCTCGAATAAAATTCGATAAATTAAAAGGCAAAAGGAGTAACTAACCTTCAAGAGCGCCAACTTTCTTGGTGAGACCGGTATTCAGATTGTTGACATTAACTGCACAACAACACGATAGAAGTTGGTACAGAAACTAATTTTTTTACAGTTTTCTTCACAACAGGGACCATTTGCTCAAATTTATGTTGCAGTTTCTTGTGTGCAAAGAGCAACCTTTGAAATTCGGTCGCCCGCCGATCATGAGCAACCTAAAAATAACAACAAGTTACACAAAGTAAAAACAGATCCGAATCAAGTAAAACTTGACTCGAATCTAGATGGCTAGATATTTAAAGTAAAAACAGATCCGAATCAAGTAAAACTTGACTCAGATCTAGATGGCTGGATATTCAAAAGTAAAAAACAGATCTGAATCAAGTAAAACTTGACTAGAATCTAGATGGCCGGATATTAAAAAGTAAAACATATCCGAATCAAGTAAAACTTGACTCGAATCTAGATGGCTAGATATCAAAAGTAAAACATATCCGAATCAAGTAAAACTTGACTCAAATCTAGATGGCTGGATATTCAAAAGTAAAATAGATCTGAATCAAGTAAAACTTGACTCGAATCTAGATGGCTGGATATCCAAAATTAAGTCAGATCCGATCAAGTAAAACATTAACTCGGATCTAGATGGCGGGATATTCAAAACAACGGTTGATCCGAATCACAAAGAAATTTGACTCAGCAAGTAGGTATATTTGAAACAAGTAAAAGCTTCCAAACGAATAACAAATCATTTGGTTGCAAGGTTCGGGACTAGTGTGTATATAGTATCATATGGATAATAGACGAAGTATCAATTGAGGCGCTTACCTCGTTCATCTTATCACTTTCGAGGACAATCTTAGCAGCCATATGCAAGCGACTGCTAATGTCAGAAAGTTGGAACGGTTGGTTACTCGGATTGCCTTCAAGTTGATCGGCGACATTCCAGTTATCGGGATACTCCACCAACGAGCCGAGGCTATTCCCGCTCTCAGTGCGTGTTAACACTTTACCTCAGGCCTGTTGTGTAACTGCCGCCACCGCCGGACTCTTATGAAGAATAAGTTGCATGTCGGCGGCAAGGGCAACACCAGGTTTAGTGGTAGAAGCTCCCTTACGAAGTATATCAACAATGCTGGGCTGAGAAGAGCTTGTTGGCCCATTCTAAGATGGCAAGGATTTAGCGGCAACATCTTTCTTGCTCTTGGCGGGAACTTCGGCAGGAGCAACAACTTCAACACTGGGGGCCACGTCCTTGGCGGCAGGAGGAACAACAGTTTCCAAAGGGGCTAAGTTAGTGGTAACCTCGATGGAAGTTGGAGCATGAGCTGGAACTGTGGTGGTCGAAGGATCATTGGGGGAAACCTCGAGAGTCTTCAGGGGACAGCAGAGTCAGCCGGGTGATCCGGCATTGTGGTATCTTCAGAGACAACAGGGAGAGCAATGGGCTCATCTCAGCGAGGAGATGCGTCAGTCGGCGCTGGAGGAGAGTCAACACGAGGAGGACTGGGAACCCGAACATCCTCCGGAGGTGAGGGAGAAGGTGGCCGAGTAGTATGAGATGTCATACTCGGACCGCTTGGCTTTGCGGAAAGTAGAGCTCTACAAGGAAGTAGCAGTTGATTCAGAAATAGAAAGAGAGAAACAAGAAATACAAATGAAAATATAAAGGGAAACTCACCCAGTAACTCCAGGCATGGTTTTACGCCTCGGAATGTGCTGAGAAGATTTCTTGGTTTGCTTCCTGGGGGCAGCATCGGAAGGATCCATCGAAGCAGTGCGCTTCTTCGAAGCAACAGGAGATTCGGAAGCAAGAGGATCGACCTCGTGCACCTGGCCAGCTTGATTATCTGGGAAAGAAGGATCCAGAAATGCGTAAGAGATAGGCACCACGACAACTACCTCGAGAATTTGGACGTCGTTCGAGTCACCTTCATCAGCACGGGCCGAGGTCTTGCTCCGGGCGCGAACAGGAGCAGCTTCTGTCTTAGGAATGAACTCCTCCGGATCAGGTTCTCCGTTGTCCAGGGTATTGTGGTTAGCGGTCCAAGGAAGAGCCAAAACCTCGGCGTCTTCTGTGGTATGCTCCGCAAACCTCTGCAAGAAAAGCGGACGAGAGTTAGCGAAAGAATAATGGAAGAATAACTCGGAAGAAACCATCTATAATTTACCTGAGGAGGAGGATTCCCGCGAGAAAATTGCCTCATTCCCCACGTCCATTCCTCGGGTATCTCAGTCTTGAAAATAGCCCAGAAACGTTTATAAATCTAGTAATCGTCAAGCTCAACCATAGAAACTCATTTGGGATCCAAAGGATCGCTCGTGTAGCAGAGCTTGTGGGAGCAAAGCTAGAAGGGGCAGATTCGGCTGCTAACAAACACAGTCATCAAATCTTCACCCCGGAGCCCAGCACGAATCAACTCCTTAAGTCGGAGCTCGAATGCCTCGGCAAGAGCATGGGTTTTCCTCGGATTATAGAGCCAGTTCTTATTTGAAGGAGGAATGATGGAGAAAGCAGGGAGCCGAATCTTATCTTCCGCTCCGGTATTCTTGACATAGAAAGATGATCTATGCCACTTCTTACAAGACTCGAGGCCCGTAACATAGGGGAACACGGAGTTTTTCCGAGGTGTAATGGAGGCGACCCCGCATTGGGTGAGAGATTTATTAGACGGATGGAGAGATTAATCCGGCACCATGTTAGCTCGGATTTGAAAGAATTTGACCATACATCTACAGAAGGCCAAAGGCCAAAGTACCCCTCCGAAGCTGAGATAAAGGCCGATAGAGAATCTATGGCATTAGCCGGCAGGTGATGCGGCTGAAGGCCGAAGTAATATAAGAAGCTCCTATCGAAATCACTAAGAGGGAGGCCGAACCCACGAGCAAAATGGGACATGAAAACTACGAACTCACGCTCATCAAGTACGGGGGAGGATTCTTTGCCGGGTAAGCGACAACTTACCTTGGCTGGGATTCGACGAGTCTTGATCAGCCACTCAACCTCCCGGCGAGTAACTATGGAACCTTGCCAGGAACCCCGTTCTGGACCCGCCGTAAGATCTTCTTCCCCGACGAGAGCGCCGCTCGCGGAGCTAGACATGGGCTTGTCGGAGGAATCGACGGAAGAATAACTGGCCGCAGGGAGAGGTCTAGAAGTGCAGGGCCCATCACGATGGCGACGGACACGGCGGCGAACAGAGAAAGAACCACTGCAGGAAATCAAAGAAAACTAGAAGAACACCTAAGGCAGAAACCTAGCGGCAGCGCTGCAGAGAAGCTCACCGGCGAAAACATGAAAGCGGGGGCGCAGCAGCGAGGTCACGAGAGCCAGAGAGCTGCGGCGTGTACGTCGAGGATAAACTGTGGTGGGGCAGTTACTGGAGCGCGAACGGTGACGGCGGCGCGAGGAAGACGAAGGGAGTGGGGAGGGGAAAGTGAATCGACCAACCCCCACTCCCCTCCTTATAACCGCGTACGGTGAGCGGTAGTGGGATCGTGGGTGTGCCACGGTAACCGCATAATCGCGTGTATCACCCAACCGCGGACAGAGAGTGGAGCCACAGCGAGGGCCACACGGTGCGAGAGGAGATCAGGCCATCTGATCGTTGAGTTTATCGAAGCGTCACTGCGCCGATGCAACGGGCACAGTAATCACTGTACCATGTCAGCAAGCACTGTAGCGGAACAAAAAACTAGGCGGCAGTGATGATTGGTACACGTAAGACGAGGCATACTCTAGAAGCCAAGTAGATACCCTGGAAAAAAGAGAATAACTCGGAACACAATTCATACCTCGGTAAGAGAGGATAAATAGAAGGAGGATAGCTTAATAAGAGCATCATCTAAGAAATACCTCGGACAAGAAATTAGAAGGAATGAATGTCTGGAAACTGATGAGGCCTGGCCGAAGTTTCCGGCAGGACCGCACCAGCTTCAGGGACTGATGTTGGCGGGATGACCCCAGGTAGGGTCAAGATAGAGGAAAGAAGGAAGGAACCTTTCTTACCATAGGCCGAATTATAAGCTAAGTCGGCCGAGTCTTCCAAGACTCGGCCGAATGAGCCATGGCTTGGCAAGAATCGAGTGGTCTTCTTCCTCCTCTCCCTGATACAGCTCTAGGAGCACTTGTAACTCGATTTAGGAGAAATAAAGATCTAAGTTCTAGTCAGTTGTGTGTAGAAATCACTACAACTTCCCTCCCTAGATCCCACTAGCATCCATTGGCCCCATACTTTAGCCTACCCATGGCATCTGCCATGCCACCACCATGACAATTGTGAAAGACCTTATCACTAGAAATATAGAGGATGAGCATATTGTCTTCTGTGAAGACGCTACTAATATTGTTTATCATCCTAAGAAAGTTAGAAAAGCTAGTGTCCTTGTGCTTTCTGTTAAAATTGGTAGTCATAGATACTATGGTTTATGTGATATCGGTGCTAGTTCTAGTGCTATTCCTTATGAGCTTTACAGGAAAATTATGCATGAGATTGGTCCTTGTGATCTTGAGGATATTGATGTGGTTATTCACCTTGCTAATAGAGAGCAAGTTTGCCCCATTGGTATTGTAAGAGATGTGGAGGTCCTTTGTGGTAAAATTAAATATCCTGCTAATTTTCTAGTACTTGGTAAAGAAGCTAGTAAAACCTATCCTATTATCTTTGGTAGACCCTTCCTTAATACTTGTGGGGCTATCATAGATTGCAGGAAGGAAAACATTTTGACTAAGTTTGCTAGAGAATCTTATGAGTTTAATTTTTCCAAATTTGCCAAAACTCCTTATGAAAATGAACTGCCTGATGAGGATTTCAGGGTTGAACAACTTTCTGCTATTTCTCTTGCTCCTAACAATGCTTTGCAGCAGTTTATGGAAGATCATGAAAGTGATGTCTTCATGAAGGAATGAAATGAGATTGATGAAGTTTTCCTTCATCAGCCGGAACAGCTTAAGCATAATCTACCCGTGGAAGATTTGGGTACCACACTACCACCTAAAGGGGACCCTGTTTTCGAATTAAAACCTTTACTTGATGATCTTAAATATGCTTATCTTGATGATAAGAAAGTATATCCTGTTATTATTAGTTCTAAACTTTCAGGAAAGGAAGAAGGGAGGTTATTGGAGATATTGAAGAAACACCAAGGAGCGATGGGCTATACTCTTGATGATTTAAAAGGGATTTCTCCTACTATATGTCAACATAGAGCCTGGTGCAAAACCAGTTGTTGAGCACCAATGTCGTCTAAATCCTAAGATGAAGGACGTGGTAAGAAATGAGGTATTAAAAATCCTTGATGCTGGTATTAATTATCCTATTGCTGATAGTAAATGGGTTAGCCCTGTTCATTGTGTTCCTAAGAAAGGGGGAATAACTATTGTGCCTAATGAGGATAATGAGCTTATACCCCAAAGAGTAGTGGTTGGGTATAGAATGTGCATTGATTTTAGAAATATTAATAAAGTTACTAAGAAAGATCATTATCCTTTGCCCTTTATTGATCAAATGCTTGAGAGGTTGTCCAAAAAGACTCACTTTTGCTTTCTTGATGGTTATTCTGGGTTTTCTCAAATTGTTGTGAAAGCATAGGACCAAGAGAAAACTACTTTCACTTGTACTTATGGTACTTATGCTTATAGGCGTATGCCTTTTGGTTTATGTAATGCTCCTGCTACCTTTCAGAGATGTATGTCTGCTATCTTTCATGGTTTTTGTGAAGAAATTGTGGAGGTTTTCATGGACGATTTTTCCGTCTATGGGACTTCTTTTTATAACTGTTTGCACAACCTTGATAAAGTTTTGCAGAGATGTGAAGAAACCAACCTTGTTCTTAATTGGGAGAAATGCCATTTCATGGTTAATGAAGGGATTGTTCTTGGACACAAGATCTCTGAAAGAGGCATTGAAGTTGACAGAGCCAAAATTGAAGCGATTGAGAAGATGTCGTGTCCTAGAGATATCTAATGTATTTGTAGTATCCTTGGTCATGGTGGTTTCTATAGGAGGTTTATTAAAGATTTCTCCAAAATTTCAAAGCCCCTTACTAATCTTCTTCAAAAAGATGTGCCTTTTGTTTTTGATGATGATTGTAAGGAAGATTTTGAAACTTTGAAGAAAGCTTTGACAACTACTCCTATTATCCAACCACCTGATTGGAGTTTACCTTTTGAAATCATGTGTGATGCTAGTGACTTTGCTGTGGGTGCTGTCCTTGGACAACGTGTTGACAAGAAGCTGAATGTTATTCATTATGCTAGCAAGACCCTGGATACCGCTCAAAAGAATTATGCTACTACTGAAAAAGAGTTCTTATCTGTAATCTTTGCTTGTGATAAGTTTAGACCTTATATTGTTTATTCTAAGTTTACTATTCATACTGATCATGCAGCTATTAAGTACCTTATGACATAGAAGGGCACTAAGCCTAGGCTTATAAGGTGGGTGTTGCTTTTGCAAGAGTTTGATCTGCATATTGTGGATAGGAAAGGTGCTGATAATCCTGTTGCTGATAATTTATCTCGTTTGGAAAACATTTCTTTTGACCCTTTGCCTGTTAATGATAGTTTTCCAAATGAGAAGTTAGCTGCAATAAGGGTAAGTCTGCATGAGAGTCCTTGGTATGCCAATTATGCTAACTTTATTGTTTCCAAGTATTTTCCTCCAACCTTTACAACTCAGCAAAGAAGGAAATTCTTTTATGATCTAAGGCATTACTTTTGGGATGACCCACACTTATATAAACAAGGAGTATATGGTATTACGCGAAGATGTGTTCCAAAATGTGAACAACAAGAGATATTGAGAAAATTTCATGGCAGTGCTTATGGAGGACATCATGTTGGGGATAGGACTGCACAAAAGGTTTTACAATCTGGATTTTATTGGCCTACCCTTTTTAAAGTGCAAGGAAGTTCTCTTATCATGTGATGAATGCCAACAAGTAGGTAACATCTCTAGATGCAATGAAATGCCTATGAATTATTCTCTTGTTATTGAACCTTTTGATTGTTGGGGATTTGACTTTATGGGGCCTTTTCCTCCTTCAAAAGGGTATACTCATATTCTTGTTGCTGTTGACTATGTTATAAAGTGGGTAGAATCCATACCTACAAACAGTGCTGATGGTAAGACCTCTTTGAAAATGCTTAAAGATGTCATTTTTCCTAGGTTCAGTGTGCCTAGATATCTCATGACTGATGGAGGCTCTCATTTTATTCATGGGGGTTTTAGAAAAACTCTCGGTAAGTATGATGTAAACCATAGAATAGCTTCAGCTTATCACCCGCAAACTAGTGGGCAAGTAGAACTTTCCAATAGGGAAATTAAATCTATCTTGCAGAAGATTGTCAATAGATCTAGAAAAAATTGGGCTAAAAAGTTGAATGACGCTTTGTGGGCTTACAGAACTGCTTATAAAAATCCTATGGGGATGTCTCCTTACAAAATGGTCTATGGGAAAGCTTGTCACTTGCCTTTAGAATTAGAACAGAGCTTATTGGGCAGTGAAAGAGTTGAATAGAGATTTTAGACTTGCTGGTGAGAAAAGACTGCTCGACTTAAGTAATCTAGATGAGTGGAGAGGTGAAGCTTACATAAATGCTAGGCTCTGTAAGGAAAAAGTAAAAAGATGGCATGATAGGAGAATTCTCAAAAGGGAGTTCCGTGTTGGTGAGAAAGTTCTTTTGTATAGGTATCGTCTCAGATTTTTTGCAGGGAAACTACTCTCCAAATGGGAAGGACCTTTTGTTATCAAGGAAGTGTACCGTTCAGGTGCCATCAAAATTTCTTCTCTAAAGGATGACACAACATAGGTGGTTAATGGTCAAAGACTAAAACATTATATTTTTGGATATTCTTATAATGAAGATGTGGATGTTATTCAAATGGTAACTCCGGAAGAATTTATAAGAAGCCAAACACCAGAAACTGCAGAGTTCGTCCTTGAATAGGTAAAAGTGGTAAAAACAAAAGGTTCATGAAACTCCAATCTTTTTATATTTTTGATGTTTTTAATACATAAGGAAGAGTACGAGATGGAACAGAGGAGGAACCGAAGGCCGGGGTGGCCAAACCCACCCCAGGCGCGGGTCTAGCCTGGCCGCGCCTGGAGGGGGTTTGAATCCCCCGAACTCCGACTCCGCCTTCTTTCTGTATCAGAACCTTCCTTATGCCTTGAAACTTTGTAATATATAACCCCCCGGGTTCCCCGAGGTTCTTGCATCGTGTTCTCGTCGTGTTTTCGTTTTGATCTGTTTCTGTCAGGAAAAATTCTCAGATTTGGAGCCTCAATGTCTTCCTCTGTATCACCCACGGAGGATTCCTCTGCGGACGTCCTCAACCCGTACATGTATGAGTTGAGGATTCATCCCAAAGAGTTGATCCTCAAAGAGGGAAGGTACAGATGAAAGAAGTTCAAGACCCTAAAGTAGAAGGCAGTCTGGAAGACAGGATGGAAGCATTGGAACAAGAAGTTTTCAGGTACAAGAAGATGGCAGAACACGAAGTGGATGTTATTCACAAGATATGTTCAGAACTCATCACCAAGCACGAGGGAGATGTTGCTGAGATCCGAGAAGAGATCTTCTCGCTCTGTCAGACCACCAACCAATTACAAGCACATCTCTATGACATACAAAATCAAAACTATGAGTATGAGGCTAGGTTTGATCGCATAAGCTCTACTGCTAGTTTCAGGATTGCAGAGATAAGGACATCCTTTTTGGATGGGGAACCATTGCCTTGGAAGTTTTATGATGACAACAAAACACCACCACCACCAAAGGAGTGATTCATCATCAGGTTTGGCATCCCCTTGGCTTGTTCCAAGCTTGGGGGAGTGTCGTGGTATCACCACCATTATCTTTTATCTTTTACCTTTTTTTAGTGGATTCATATATGTGGTAGAGAGGTTATCTTATAGTTTGGTTTGCATGTGGAAGTATATCTCCTTTAGTTGATTATCTATGTATCCCTTGGTGTGAGTGCCTTTATTGGAATATTAATGAGAAGTCTCATCTTTTACTTTTTGCACTTCTTATTTTTAGTTTGCAATCTCTGTTATATGATGGATCTTCTTGATCAGTATTGGCACCACTTTGGGATCATCAAGTGGATATAAATTGGTTTTGGCAAACCGAGTTCTGGTCAGTAGCATTACTTTGAAAGAGAAAGAAAAAAGCTTACAGGTATTTTGTATCATTTGTTTTCTTTCTTGTTGGCTCATAAGCTTAGTATTCTTTATTTAAGATTCTTTTGTGTCTTCAAGGAAGATTGCATGTTTGGCTTTATTACTTGTATGTTTTCTTGTTTCTTTCAACTCTCTTGCTTGCTACCCAGCCTTGCTAGCCAAAAACCTATTTTGAGAAGGCATACTTCTCATGTTTCCAAAATCCTTTAAACAAAACTTTTGCCATTTGTGTCTACCATATCTACCTAGTAGCATGGTTGCTATTCCAAGCAAATTCTCAAGATTCATCTACTTTTCGAATTAAAAAGTATTTTTGTTATGTAAAAACTAGTTCTTAAAGCTCTCACGAACTTGATGGCACACTTTATTTCTTGCCCCTAATAGACCTGAACCATTGTGCCATCGAAGTTACATATGCTTGCATCTATACGTTCGAATTAGCAGAACCGTGCTGTCACGGGGAACATTTTCAACATTGCACTTGTACTCTGTACACAGTTGATATCGTGCTATTTTGTCTATGGATGTCAACACTGTGAAATAAAGAGGGAACTTGTAAGTCCATGGAGTTTGTATCCTGTGTTAGAGAAACGCCTGGGCCGCTAGCCTAAGCCATGCCTAATCATGGTGGAAACTTGCAGCATCACCATAGTGAGCCATCTATGAAGCATCCTCGATAAAAAGCTATGCACATAGTAAATAAAAAGATCGCTGAGGTGCTCACTGTCTGCTTGCCTTGTTATTTTGGTTATGGGAAAGCTCCTGTACCATGTGCAAGGGGTACCCCGTTGGCGGTTCTCAATGATATGCAAATACTTACTATGACAAGAACTTACCTATGACCAGAGTTGAGTAGCATGAGGAGTGGCCCTCATATTCAAGGGACATGAGATTGCCAACTTATATTTCATCAAGCATATACTCCATCTTTGTGCACTTTAACCTTAATCATCTCAAGATGCCTATGATAGGGGCAATGAGGGCTCAAATCTAGTAAGTACCATAATCTTTTGGAAGCTCTTTATGACTTGTAATCCCTGCTTCCCTCTATAAAGGGACCTTTCTCCCACTTCCAAGTTGAGTCAGTAAACCTACTTCCTCTCTATCTCCAGCAAGCTTTTGAGTTGTTGTGTTTCAAGCATTCATATGGTGATTTATTAAATCATGTTCTTTATCTTCCTTGTTTGCACAAAACTCTTACCTATTGAGTATTACTTCGAAAGCCTTCACTTATGAAAAACCTTTTGAGCAAAGAGTGCTCCTGTTTTGAAACTTCTACAAAAAGCTTTTGTGAAACTGTTTGCCAGGTGTTCTCTGACCAAGAACAAGTTTGCCAATTCCAATTATGATTTATCTTTATGCATCTCTATTGTGACTGCTGTACTTGGTTGCAAGATAAGTTATATAATGGTGAGTTGCTTTCTTCTATGAGTTGTGCAATGGTAAGTGTGATGCTTCTTGTCCATATTCTTTTATCGACACTTCACTCCATAAACCTGTGGACATGTTTACTGAGCTCCGTTTTCGCTTGGGGACAAGCGAAGTCTAAGCTTGGGGGAGTTGATACGCCCAATTTGCATGACCATTCTATATCATAATTTACCTATATTCATTGATATTTGTCTTATTATGAGGTATTACTTATGGCTTTTCATCTGTTTATGCATGTTGGATGATTCTTGGAGGATGGACTGCAGGAGTCTAGATTCTGATGGAAAAGAAGGCGTTTTGGTGCAATTTCGTGAAGATCCGAAAAATACCAGAAAAATATGGAAACATATTATTTTACCAGAAGACGAAGGAAGCCAGAAGGAGGAGCGAAGAGGGCCCGTAGGGGGCCCACCCCCTAGGCGCGGGCCCACCTGACCCGCGCCTAGGGAAGGTGTGGCCCACCTGCCCGGCCTCCGACTCCGCCCCTTCGCCTATATCTTCCCTATGGAACCATAATCCTAGGGGAGCAACCACAGATAGATTTCCGCCGCCTCTAGGGGCGAAAAACACTAGGAGAGAAAGATCTCTCCGGCAGACAGATTTCTTCTAGGGGAATTCCTTCCCGGAGAGGGGAGACCGTCACCATCAACACCATCATCAAGTTAGGATTCATCGGGATCATCATCATCATCATCCACACCATCATCTCCACCAGCACCGTCATCACCACTCCGTCCCGCTGTAACAATTGTGTTGGATGTTGCTTTAGTTCTTAGGGGAACTTTCCCGGTGTTGATTACTATTGTAGTTGATGCTTGTGAGTGGAACCATTGGATTATTATTTATGTTCAGATTGTTAACCATCATCATATCATCTTTGATCTTGATCCATATGATGTCTCGTGAGTAGTTCGTTTAGTTCTTGAGGACATGGGAGAAGTCATGTTGTTAGTAGTGAATCTGTGATGAGTTATTATTCAATGGTTTAGTATTTAAGTTGTGGTGCTATTCTTCTAGTGGTGTCATGTGAACGCCGACTACATGACACTTCACCATTTATGGGCCTAGGGGGATGCATTGTGTATTTGTCTACTAATTGTGGGGTTGCCGGAGTGACAAAAACCTGAACCCCCGTTAGGACACCTTTGCACAAGGGAGCGTAGGATCTCAGAGTTTAAGGCTGTGGTTAGATTTATATCTTAATTACTTTCCTATAGTTACGGATGTTTGCAGGGGGTTTAATCACAAGTATGTAGTAGGCCAAGTAAGGTCGGTATGTTAGCCCAGGTTCACCCACACAACACTTACAACACCAGAGAAGAGTACTCAGCTATTTGAAGAGAAAGCACTTGACATAATTTCCATGTGTCCTCGAGAACGTTTGGTCCTTATAAGTATTTCCACCGGCTTGTCCTTTGCTAAGAAAGGATTGGTCCACTTGCTCCGTTTGTTTGTTACCTTTGTTACTTGCTCTTTGTTTTGTTGCCTTGTCAGAAAACCACTAAAAATCCGTTTGCTAAGTATTCACAGGGATTTCCTGCTCCATACCACTGTTCAGCACCTTCTGCTCCTCATTGGGATCGACACTCCTATTTATCAAAAGTACTACGATACACCCCCTATACTTGTGGGTCATCACCTACCAAGGAATTGACAAGCCCCGGATGTTGATTTTCTATCATCCTTATCACCAGCCCAATCCGAATACGTGTATCCACAAATTGCAAATGTTGACCCTCGAGGATACCAAAGACCATAATATGGGGTATTGTGAACACCCGGATTTTTAATCCCAGATGCCTGTTATGCCATACCCCGCAATCCCAGGATTACCATTTTTGCGAGACATACCATAATTGGATATCACAGTACATCATCCATTACAAATGATTCATAAGTTCTTACACAAATAGGGATCTCAGGATACAGTTCTTAATACAACATCAAGCAGCGGAATACGTAATAATAACGGTAGCGTAGGCGAAGCTCCATCTTCGGTCACAGTAATGCCGACGATGGGAGATGATCCTAGTTGTCGTAACCTTCCTAGGGTCCATCCTCCGGTACTCTTCATAGTCTGGCCATGGGAATAGCCAGGGACAAAGCCATGAGTACTCTTTAAGTACTCGCAAACTAATACTAACAGGTAAAGGGGTTTTTGGATAATAGGACACTAGGCTCTATGGTTGTTTTGCAAAAGCCAGATTTATCTCAACTAAGTTCCAAAGCTAGTCACAATTTTATAACTCCTAAGTGGGATCTTGTAACTCATGTCACAACTCTGTTGTGGTCAAGTCAAAGTCTCAATTCATTGCACAAGTCATTTTTGAAAAGACTGACGGGGGAACAGTATGGCCACTAATCGTCTCCATAATCATGACGCTGCTATTTGAATAGTTTGACACTGAATAGATTGTACACTTTCACCACTACATTCGATACATCTGTCAGGAACAAATCCCGAATTCACCATACTCAGTATGCAGATAATCAATCCTAACCTTTCAATTACATGCCCTAGTATAAGCACCTCTCCTGTGAGTTTGGCCTCCCAACCATGACCAACTGTCATCTTGGGTACTGCACAGGTGGACAATCTTCACAAGGTAGCCTCAGCTCAGACCTTGGCCGTGAGGGAACTAATACTAAGGTATATAAGTTTCCAGTCAAGCCCTGCCCAATCTTCGGGTATTGTGGATGTACGATAAAATTGGAATGGTATCGCATCCGCACAACCATCAGTTTTATAAAGGGCTAAGGCTCATGCCTCGTCATTTTCATCACCAAAATCATCGTGTTCTAAACACATGTCCAAAACATTTCAATAGAATGATCCATCATTCCAAGGTTTTCATAACCATTTTTCCACCAAGTATTCCCATCTAAAAGTTGATCAAGTTTTATGCTTAGCACTAGCATCTATAAGTGGGGGTAGGCACTAATGAGGGGTGGTGGACTAGTGGAGTTTCAACTAAGTACAACCTTATGTCTCAGGCTGATATCAAGGTTTCTAACTTAGGCCAAATTTTATGCTCTTTATGCAACCTTCAAATATCTTTCTAGTATCTACCAATCTCTTAAGTAAACTCTAAGCAAGCTTTGATAAAGAAATAAAGTAAGAAGCTTGCAAGTAAAGCTAGGATTGGTTTATCAAGTGGGTATGATCACATATGCTTAAGGCATATAGTAGGCATAGTAACAAGTATTGGCTTGCATAGGTAAAGTATCTTGCAAGTGTTAGCTTGCATCAATATCAGTATAAGCTTACAAGTATTGGCTTGCATAGGTATAGTCTCAGCTTTCCTTGTGCAGAGCAGTGGTTTTAGTTCTCCTCGGCTTCTTCTTCGTAGTATCCTCCTTCCTCCTCGTATCCTTGGTCGGTACTAGCGTCTATGAATAAATACGAGGTACACAATCACCAGACAATACTTAACTACTTGCAATCATCACACAAAAGGGTCCTATAGATGATCTAGCATCATCTCTAACATTACAAGGTTAAGGCTTGGTTTAATTCTTTTTATTTTTAGAAAAGTAATTTCTACTCATTTAATATTCTCCAAACCAAACATGGGATCATGTTGACACATGTCATCACCACATATTGTAGTCCAAGGGAATGTGTTTTAAAGTGGTGTCACAATTTAATAAGGTTTTACCCTTTTATTGTAATTAATTAAAGTGGCTAGAAATGCCTATGTAGCATTCTTTTATTACTTGAACATTATTTCTGCAAGTAAACCTATATATTTTTATATATTCTGAAAGGTATGGTTAAATGTGATTTTTGAGAGTTGGAATCAACTCAAAAGCTATTATGGTTTAAATTTGAAAAATGTTTGAATGCAGAAAAGCTTCTGCCTTGTTATTTTTACCATGGTGATCTATAGGTCCAAATGACTTGAATCCAACGGGCTTGGATTCAGCATTCTGCACCTTTCTAACAAAATTGGTTTCATTCAATTTGATGCACTAAATCGATCTGGGTTGATTTTTGAAGTTGAGTATAGAAGTGAGTTTGAAACAAAAATGAAAAAGGTTTAATTCAAATAACTGGGCTGCGTGGGAAAAGTTAACAGGCCGGCCTGCTAAGCGCAGTGCTCCCGCGGGCTGCTTAAGTGGGTGTCCCCATTTGCCAGTGAGACAGGGAGGGGCGAAGCGGTACGGGGCAACGTGGGTCGTTCGATCTGATTCTAATCCAACGGCTAGGAGTCATCATCGACGCGAGACAACGCCGACGAGAAAGAAACCTAGCGCGGCCAGTGAGGGGTGCTGGGGGGCTCACCGGGGTGCAGGCGAGGGTCGGCGAGGCGGGTGAACGATGAAGTCGACGACGGCGAACTCAGGGGTGGTCGCGGCAGCTCATGGGATGGACGAAATCGATGGCGCCCTTCTTCTCCATAGGGGGTGGGCTCCGGTGAAATTCCGGCGAGGTGGTGCTCGCCTTGCTCCAGGAATGGTGTGGCACGATCAATGAGGAGAGGGGAGTGAGATGGTGTGAAGAAATCGACTGGGGGTGGCCTCTATTTATAGTCGAGCGAGGGGACCGACGGGGCGCACGGTGAGCTCGTCGGGGGCGATGTTACAGGCGGCTATTGGCATGGGCAACGGTAGGGGACGGTGCGGTCTTCCCTAGCGATGCTCAACGACATGGTTTCGAGGCGTGGGGCGGTGTGGCTTGGTCTGGAACATGCGACGCTCTGCGCGGCAGAGGCGGCGTCTTCGACGGCGAGCGGTGGCTGTGCGGCACGGGGCGGCGAACGAGGATGTCTGGCGGTCTCCTGGGTCGGTGGGGATTGTGTATGCACGTGGCGCGCGGCGCGGGCTTCGGTCGAGGGTGGCGCTCTGGCGCACGCCGGCATGGTCGCCGATGCAGGGTGTATGTGCGTGTGGTCCAGTGGGGGCAAGGTTCGAGCGGTGGACAGGGAGTGGCGGTGGACAGTGGGCTGCCTCCCAGACATGCTGGCTAGGCTTGTGTTTCCTCCTAGCTTGCTGTCGACATGGGGGTGACATGGGTGTGCTCGACTGTTCACCATTGATGGCAATGCCAAGCTTACAGTGGTGCTAGTGCTTGGTTAATCTTGCTAGATGATCTACTGAGCTGGTTGTGAGCTAGATAGGGAACCAGTTAGACAAGAATCACTGCTGACAATAGTGTTTAGGATTTGGATGATTTGTGTCTGCAACCTGTTTGATGAAATGGCTGCATGAAATCAAGTTTTGAATTTTGAAAAGATTTTTGGTGGGTTTGCTAGATTGGTGCTGGTGAGTCTGCAGATGCTTGGGTTTTGAAAGTTGAGCTTGTTTGAGTGGTTTTTGAAAAAGTGGGATCTTCCCATATGATAAAGATTCAATTTTGAATTGCCATTTAAACTATGCATTTGAAAGTTTCTGGATGATCACAAAGTAAGCCTTGATACTTTGTTATGAGTACATTCAAGGGGTGCAAAGATCCAGAAAAGTTTCCATTAGGTTCTAAAAGTTTGAGACAGCCAAAGTAGGCATGGGAGTTAAATTGGTCAAAATGACCATTCCTTTATTTTATTGGTTTTGACTTATTTGTCTTTAGGAAAAGTTTGGGAAATGTTTAGATGATGTTTATTTCACCTAAGAAACATTTTACAAGCAAGGAAACATACAAACAAGGTGGTTCCAAAGAATTTCAAATTAAATGCATACACATATGCATGCCTTCATAATTTTAGTTAGAAAAGTTTTTTGTTAACCCTAATTTTGATGATTAGAGTTTGATGATCCAAGTTTAGTATTTTTGGGATGTTACAAACCTTCCCCCCTTAAACAAAATCTCGTCCCGAGATTTGAAAAAGGACGAAAAGATTACCTAAGATTTGAAGAGATCGGGAAACTCCGTCTTGATGTGATCTTCACGCTCCCAGGTAGCTTCCTCTTCTGTGTGGTTGCTCCACTGAATCTTGAGAAACTTGATGCTTCGGGTTCGGGTAGTTCGAAAAGCTTCTTCCAAAATACGGATGGGTACTTCGAAATAGGTCAAGTCATCGTTGATCTCTATGGTCCTATGATCGATATTCTTGACCACTTCGGTCTTCTCGGGGACTTCGAGACACTTGCGAAGTAATGAGATATGGAACACATTGTACATGGCTGGCATCTCTTCAGGTAGTTCCAATTGGTATGACACTTCTCCTCGACGGTTCAAAATCTTCAAAGGTCCGATATATCTAGGGGCTAACTTTCCTTTGAGTTGGAAACGCTGCATTCCCTTCAATGGCGACACTTTCAGATAAAAAAAATCTCCTATGTTGAAGGCGAGATCTCTACGTCTCTTATCGGCGTAACTCTTCTGTCGGGATTGGGCAGTCTTGAGGTGCTCACGAATCTTGTGAACCTTCTCTTCTGCTTCTCGTAGGATGTCGGGTCCGAAGATCTGACTCTCTCCTACTTCCGACCAGTTCAAAGGGGTGCGACACTTCCTTTCGTACATAAATTCAAATGGGGCCATTTGCAAACTGGCTTGATAACTGTTGTTGTATGAAAATTCTGCAAATCGCAGACAGTCTTCCCACTTGGATCCATATTCTAACACACATGCTCTCAGCATATCTTCGAGTATTTGATTTACTCGCTCCGTTTGTCCATCGGTCTAAGGGTGATATGCGGTGCTGAAATCTAGACGGGTTCCTAAACCTTCTTGTACTTTCTTCCAGAATCTCGAGGTAAACTGAGTTCCTCGATCCGATACTATGTTCTTAGGGACTCCATGCAAACTAACGATTCTTGCGATGTATAACTCCGCTAGCTTCGAACTCTGGTAGGTGGTTTTGACGGGCAAGAAATGGGCGACTTTGGACAATCTGTCCACTATCACCCAGATAGAGTCATTTCCCCTACTAGAAGTAGGTAGTCCAGTGATAAAGTCCATTCCTACAGAATCCCATTTCCATTTCGGAATCTGCAAGGGTTGCAACAATCCAATGGGTCTTTGATGTCCTGCCTTGACTCGCTGACAGATATCACACTTGGCGATATAGCTTCCGATTTCTCTCTTCATCTTATGCCACCAAAATTGCTCTTTCAAATCTTGATACATCTTAGTTCCTCCGGGATGGATAGAATAAAGAGTATCATGAGCCTCCTTCAAAATAACTTCTTTCAACTCAGAATCTGATGGTACACAAAGGCGTCCTTTGTACCACAGAACTCCTTCTTCGTCTTCGGTGAATCTGGGTACTTTGCCTGTACCGATACGACGCTTGATTTCTTCAATACTAGCATTTTCCTTCTGCGCCTCTTTAATCTGACTGATCAAAGTGGGCTGGAGTTCTATGCTAGCCAGAAATCCTTCACTTACTAATTCCATTCGAAAATCTTCCATCTCTTTGTGAAAACTTGGTTGCTCCTTCAAAATCATGGAGTTCAAGCGGAACGGCAATCTGCTAAGGGCATCGGCTACTACATTGGCTTTACCAGGGTGATAGTGAATGTCCAGATCGTAATCCTTGATTAGCTCAATCCATCTTCTCTGCCTCATATTCAGCTCCTTCTGAGTGAATATATACTTTAGGCTCTTGTGATCCGAATAGATCTCACAACGGTTTCCCATCAGGTAATGTCTCCATGTCTTCGTGGCTAGAACTACTCATGAGTTCGAGGTCATGGGTTGGGTAGTTTTGCTCATGTTGCTTCAATTGTCGAGATAGATAGGATATAACTTTGCCTTCTTGCATTAGCACACATCCGAGACCGATCTTGGATGCGTCACAATACACATCGAAGGGCTTCGTGATATCTGGCATGATCAAGATTGGGGCTGAAATCAATGTCCTCTTGAGTTCTTGAAAACTCACTTCACACTTGTCGGTCCATTCAAACTTCTTGTCCTTCTTCAGCAATTGGGTCATGGGTCTGGCGATACTCGAGAATCCTTCTTTAACTTGCGGTAATATCCCGCCAATCCGAGAAATGCACGAACTTGGGTTTGAGTGGTTGGGGCTTGCCAATCTTCTACATCTTTCACTTTGGCGGTCAACAGCAATTCCTCCGGCTGATACAATGTGACCGAGGAATCCTACCTCATGTACCTGGAATTCACATTTGCTAAACTTTGCATACAACTGATGCTCTCTAAGGGTTCCAAGAATGGTCCTTAGGTGTAGCTCATGTTCTTCTTCTGATTTGGAATAAATCAGAATGTAATCGATGAGAACAATGACAAACTTATCCAGGAAGTCCATAAAAATCTTATTCATGAGATTCATGAAATAAGCGGGGGCATTGGTTAATCCAAAAGACATGACTGTATACTCGTACAATCCGCATCTGGTGGTAAAGGTAGTCTTTGGAATATCCTCTGCACGAATTTTGAGTTGATGATAGCCAGTTCTAAGATCAATCTTAGAAAACACTTTGGCACCGGTCAACTGATCAAACAAATCTTCTATCTTGGGCAAGGGGTACTTGTTCTTGATGGTGACATCATTCAACTTCCGATAATCCGTACTCAAACGGTTGCCTCCATCCTTCTTGTCCACAAACAAGACAGGTGATCTCCATGGTGACGCACTTGGTTGAATTAATCCTATTTCCAACATGGAATCCAGTTGCTTCTTCAGTTCTGCTAGCTCTGATGGGTTCATATATAGGGTCTCTGGGCTATGGGTCCTGTTTCGGGGATTAGTTCGATGATAAACTCGATATCCCGATCTGGGGCATACCGCAAAACATCCTGAAATACATCGGGTATTCATGACTATCCGGACTTGGTAAATGGTAGGTTGGGCTATACTCTTGTTACACTTGAATTGACGAGGTAAGGTTTCAGATATATGCTCGACTGATATTCCGGCGGTACTGGTCATGGTTATGGCTTTCTTGGCACAGTCAATCAATCCTCTATGTTTGGACATTCAATCCATTCCTAGTACTACTTCCAAACCTTTAGTTCCGAGTACTATCATATTTGCATAAAAATATATGCCATGGATTCGGATAGGGACGGCTTTGCAAATTTGCCTAGCCTTGGTGGTTGATCCGGGAATTTGCACAATCATAACATGCTTCAGTTTGGTTGGTTGAATTTTACTAGTGCATGCAAATTCTTTGGTGACAAATGAATGCGATGCACCAGAATTAAACAACACTCTTTCAAGTACTGAATTAACAGAAAACATACCCAGCATGACGTCTGGCGCTTCCTGAGCTTCTTCAGCATGCATGAGAAAAAGACGGCCATTACGGTTGAGCGAATTCCCTGGGGCAAATCTTCTCCCTGGCTGAACACGAAGTTGCTGCTGAGCTGGGACATTGGCGTTGGGGGCTGTAGCATTCTTATTGTTGAGGCACTCGTTGGAATAGTGGCCTTTATTTCCACAGTCATAACAGGTCACTTGCGACTTGTCCTTGGCTGCTACAGGCACATCATTGCTTCCAGTCCTCGGGGCAGTGTTGGTGTTGGCGGTAACATTGTTGTTGTTGAACTTGGGTGAGGCACGATTGAAATTGCTAGAGTTGCCGGGGTTGTTGTGATTTCCTCCGGGTCTAGGGTTTCCACGGTTGGGATAGGTCGGACGGTTCATCGGGGGTCTGTTGGTTCTTGGGGCAAATCCTGGAGATGGGTTAGGGCGATACTTTGGGGTCTAATGGGTTCCTGGCTGATGCATCATACGACGCTTGCGGTTCTCATTGGCTTGGTTTATCTTTACTTCCATCTGGATAGCTGAGTCGACAAGGGATTCAATATCCGCAAAGGGGATATTGACTAACACTGTCTGCATCTCATCATGCAGACCATTCAGGAATCTTTCTTTCTTCTTGGCTTTAGTGTCTATTTCATCCGGGGCTTACCTAGCTAATGACAAAAATTTGTCACGGTATTCCACTACAATCATCCTTCCTTGCTTCAGCTCTCTGAACTCGTCTCTCATTCTCTTGATCAAACCCGGTGGCACATGGGTTCTACTAAACTTGACCTTGAATTCCTCCCAGGTCATCATCTGGCCTCCGGTCATTGCGCGAACACTGTTCCACCATGCTCTGGCATCTCCGGCTAGATAGTGGGTGGCGAACAGGACTTTCTCGTTGGCTTCCACTCCGGCTACTTCCAAGTTATTTTCCATGGTTTGCAGCCAATCATCGGCGTCTAGGGGTTCTTCGGACTTAGTGAACACAGGTGGGTTGGTATTCTGGAAGTTCTTGAGCTTAGATCCATGGTTGTCCTGATTTCCGTGGCCTTGGTTGTTGTGGGCTAGCTGGGCTATCTGCTGAAGGGTGGCTATGTTGGCTTGACGTTCCGCTCTTTCAGCTTCACGGTCAGAAGTCAACATTTGCAGTATCTGCAACATCGGGTCCTGGGATGAACCACTTCCTCCGCGTGGCATCTGAAGATTGAGGTAGATCATGAGAAAAGAGGGTAATTTCTAAGGTTCTGGGACTTTGAAAAGTTTTTAAAGTTTGACTCAGATTTTTTTCTAGCAACTTGCTTTTTCATTCATTCATTCATAGCACCCAGTACAACACACACCACAACAAAGAAAAACAGATGGTTTTAAGAACAATTCTGGAAACTACGATACAGTGGGACCGAATACTACTCACTACGCTAGTGCTCAAGTGCTACTACTCCTCGTAATCTGTGGCTTCATCATCCTCATCATCATCGATGAAGGCAAAATCATCCTCATCGGTGAAGAAATCCATAGCCTGATCCTCCAGAAAATCGTCGTCATCGCTGAGATAGGAGTAGGGGTCTCCACGAAGATCCTCTCCGGCATTCTCCCTTTCCTCCAACTGCATGTCTCTCTCGTGGATGGTCTCCTCCAGAGATGAGATGCGGTGGCAAAGACGGGCAATGATGCGCTCCTTCTTGTCGAGATGACGGCGGCAAGACTTGCGATCCTTTGCTAGCATGGCGATGGTCTGGTCCTTCGTCTTGATGATGGCAGACTTGTGGTTGTAGTAGTCACGGCAGTTTTCCAACTCTTGCTGACGATCGTACATCATGAAGCTAAGGTGGTCCAATTGGGTCTTCAGCTCGGGGTGGTATGGGGCTTCCAGGGGTTGTCCATTAGCATCACGCCTTGGGCAAAACTCAAAACGAGTACCCTTGATCTGATTGATGCTCTGCCCACACAGACGGGAAAGAGCTTCTTGCATGGCCCTGGCAAGTCCATCGAGCCAGTTGTTTTCCCTCAAGGTAAACTAAATTCCTTCCGTAGTGGGAGGTTCAATATTTCCTCGGAGACTTGCAACAATTAGCCACTGCAGATCTTCTCCTCCTTGATCATTGAGTTGAGCTCCGAAGAACTCGGGATGCGGACGCTCTAGAAGTTCCGAAAGCTGGTCCAAATCCCTCTCAAAGATAAGGTCTCCTCCATTCCCCAACTGATAAAACTTGCTGTACTTCATGTCCATCTATAAGAATAGAGGATGAGTAGGTTAGCAGAGTGATCCAGTGTGTCAAAATTTTAGGTATTTTGCAAGAGTTTTTGAGGAACATGAATTTTCATGAAAGAATCAAAGAGATAAGTATGAGAATAAGTTTTTGTAAATATTTGTTTTCTTTGGTTTTGAAACAAAGTTTTTGGTTCAAACGTCCAGTCTAACTAGGGTCTCCTATGGTCAGGATGGCTCTGATACCAACTTGTCAACACCCGGATTTTTAATCCCAGATGCATGTTATGCCATACCTCGCAATCCCAGGATTACCATTTTTGCGAGACATACCAGAATTGGATATCACAGTACATCATCCATTACAAATGATTCATAAGTTCTTACACAAATAGGGATCTCAGGATACAGTTCTTAATACAACATCAAGCAGCGGAATACGTAATAATAACGGTAGCGTAGGCGAAGCTCCATCTTCGGGGTCACAGGCAATGCTGACGATGGGAGATGATCCTAGTTGTCGTAACCTTCCTGGGGTCCATCCTCCAGGTACTCCTCTTCATAGTCTGGCCATGGGAATAGCCAGGGACAAAGCCATGAGTACTCTTTAAGTACTCGCAAACTAATACTAACAGGTAAAGGGGTTTTTGGATAATAGGACACTAGGCTCTATGGTTGTTTTGCAAAAGCCAGATTTATCTCAACTAAGTTCCAAAGCTAGTCACAATTTTATAACTCCTAAGTGGGATCTTGTAACTCATGTCACAACTCTGTTGTGGTCAAGTCAAAGTCTCAATTCATTGCACAAGTCATTTTTGAAAAGTCTGACGGGGGAACAGTATGGCCACTCCAACTGTCCATAACCGCGGACGCGGCTATTTGAATAGTTTGACACTCTGCATAGATTGTACACTTTCACCACAACATTCGATACATCTGTCAGGAACAAATCCCGAATTCACCATACTCAGTATGCAGATAATCAATCCTAACCTTTCAATTACATGCCCTAGTATAAGCACCTCTCCTGTGAGTTTGGCCTCCCAACCATGACCAACTGTCATCTTGGGTACTACACAGGTGGACAATCTTCACAAGGTAGCCTCAGCTCAGACCTTGGCCGTGAGGGAACTAATACTAAGGTATATAAGTTTCCAGTCAAGCCCTGCCCAATCTTCGGGTATTGTGGATGTACGATAAAATTGGAATGGTATCGCATCCAGACAACCATCAGTTTTATAAAGGGCTAAGGCTCATGCCTCGTCATTTTCATCACCAAAATCATCAGGTGTTCGGAAACACATGTCCAAAACATTTCAATAGAATGATCCATCATTCCAAGGTTTTCATAACCATTTTTCCACCAAGTATTCCCATCTAAAAGTTGATCAAGTTTTATGCTTAGCACTAGCATCTATAAGTGGGGGTAGGCACTAATGAGGGGTGGTGGACTAGTGGAGTTTCAACTAAGTACAACCTTATGTCTCAGGCTGATATCAAGGTTTCTAACTTAGGCCAAATTTTATGCTCTTTATGCAACCTTCAAATATCTTTCTGGTATCTACCAATCTCTTAAGTAAACTCTAAGCAAGCTTTGATAAAGAAATAAAGTAAGAAGCTTGCAAGTAAAGCTAGGATTGGTTTATCAAGTGGGTATGATCACATATGCTTAAGGCATATAGTAGGCATAGTAACAAGTATTGGCTTGCATAGGTAAAGTATCTTGCAAGTGTTAGCTTGCATCAATATCAGTATAAGCTTACAAGTATTGGCTTGCATAGGTATAGTCTCAGCTTTCCTTGTGCAGAGCAGTGGTTGAAGTTCTCCTCGGCTTCTTCTTCGTAGTATCCTCCTTCCTCCTCGTATCCTTGGTCGGTACTAGCGTCTATGAATAAATACGAGGTACACAATCACCAGACAATACTTAACTACTTGCAATCATCACACAAAAGGGTCCTATAGATGATCTAGCATCATCTCTAACATTACAAGGTTAAGGCTTGGTTTAATTCTTTTTATTTTTAGAAAAGTAATTTCTACTCATTTAATATTCTCCAAACCAAACATGGGATCATGTTGACACATGTCATCACCACATATTGTAGTCCAAGGGAATGTGTTTTAAAGTGGTGTCACAATTTAATAAGGTTTTACCCTTTTATTGTAATTAATTAAAGTGGCTAGAAATGCCTATGTAGCATTCTTTTATTACTTGAACATTATTTCTGCAAGTAAACCTATATATTTTTATATATTCTGAAAGGTATGGTTAAATGTGATTTTTGAGAGTTGGAATCAACTCAAAAGCTATTATGGTTTAAATTTGAAAAATGTTTGAATGCAGAAAAGCTTCTGCCTTGTTATTTTTACCATGGTGATCTATAGGTCCAAATGACTTGAATCCAACGGGCTTGGATTCAGCATTCCCAGACCTTTCTAACAAAATTGGTTTCATTCAATTTGATGCACTAAATCGATCTGGGTTGATTTTTGAAGTTGAGTATAGAAGTGAGTTTGAAACAAAAATGAAAAAGGTTTAATTCAAATAACTGGGCTGCGTGGGAAAAGTTAACAGGCCGGCCTGCTAAGCGCAGGTTCTGCTGGCTGCTTAAGTGGGTGTCCCCACTTGCCCGGTGAGACGAGGAGCGGTACGGGGCAACGTGGGTCGTTCGATCTGATTCTAATCCAACGGCTGGGAGTCATCGTCGACGCGAGACAACGCCGGCGAGAAAGAAACCTAGCGCGGCCAGTGAGGGGTGCTGGGGGCTCACCGGGGTGCAGGCGAGGGTCGGCGAGGCGGGCGAACGACGAAGTCGACGACGGCGAACTCAGGGGTGGTCGCGGCAGCTCCTGGGGTGGACGAAATCGATGGCGCCCTTCTTCTCCATAGGGGGTGGGCTCCGGTGAAATTCCGGCGAGGTGGTGCTCGCCTTGCTCCAGGAATGGTGTGGCACGATCAATGAGGAGAGGGGAGTGAGATGGTGTGAAGAAATCGACTGGGGGTGGCCTCTATTTATAGTCGAGCGAGGGGACCGACGGGGCGCACGGTGAGCTCGTCGGGGGCGATGTTACAGGCGGCTATTGGCATGGGCGACGGTAGGGGACGGTGCGGTGTTCCCTAGCGATGCTCAACGACATGGTTTCGAGGCGTGGCTTGGTCTGGAACATGCGACGCTCTGCGCGGCAGAGGCGGCGTCTTCGACGGCGAGCGGTGGCTGTGCGGCACGGGGCGGCGAACGAGGATGTCTGGCGGTCTCCTGGGTCGGTGGGGATTGTGTATGCACGCGGCGAGGGCGGCACGGTCTGATGCTTCGGTCGGTGGCGCTCTGGCATGGTCGCTGGCGGTCTGGGCGCGGTATGTGCGTGTGGTCCAGTGGGGGCAAGGTTCGAGCGGTGGACAGGGAGTGGCGGTGGACGGTGGGCTGCCTCCCAGACATGCTGGCTAGGCTTGTGTTTCCTCCTAGCTTGCTGTCGACATGGGGGTGACATGGGTGTGCTCGACTGTTCACCATTGATGGCAATGCCAAGCTTACAGTGGTGCTAGTGCTTGGTTAATCTTGCTAGATGATCTACTGAGCTGGTTGTGAGCTAGATAGGGAACCAGTTAGACAAGAATCACTGCTGACAATAGTGTTTAGGATTTGGATGATTTGTGTCTGCAACCTGTTTGATGAAATGGCTGCATGAAATCAAGTTTTGAATTTTGAAAAGATTTTTGGTGGGTTTGCTAGATTGGTGCTGGTGAGTCTGCAGATGCTTGGGTTTTGAAAGTTGAGCTTGTTTGAGTGGTTTTTGAAAAAGTGGGATCTTCCCATATGATAAAGATTCAATTTTGAATTGCCATTTAAACTATGCATTTGAAAGTTTCTGGATGATCACAAAGTAAGCCTTGATACTTTGTTATGAGTACATTCAAGGGGTGCAAAGATCCAGAAAAGTTTCCATTAGGTTCTAAAAGTTTGAGACAGCCAAAGTAGGCATGGGAGTTAAATTGGTCAAAATGACCATTCCTTTATTTTATTGGTTTTGACTTATTTGTCTTTAGGAAAAGTTTGGGAAATGTTTAGATGATGTTTATTTCACCTAAGAAACATTTTACAAGCAAGGAAACATACAAACAAGGTGGTTCCAAAGAATTTCAAATTAAATGCATACACATATGCATGCCTTCATAATTTTAGTTAGAATAGTTTTTTGTTAACCCTAATTTTGATGATTAGAGTTTGATGATCCAAGTTTAGTATTTTTGGGATGTTACAAACCTTCCCCCCTTAAACAAAATCTCGTCCCGAGATTTGAAAAAGGACGAAAAGATTACCTAAGATTTGAAGAGATCGGGAAACTCCGTCTTGATGTGATCTTCACGCTCCCAGGTAGCTTCCTCTTTTGTGTGGTTGCTCCACTGAATCTTGAGAAACTTGATGCTTCGGGTTCGGGTAGTTCGAAAAGCTTCTTCCAAAATACGGATGGGTACTTCGAAATAGGTCAAGTCATCGTTGATCTCTATGGTCCTATGATCGATATTCTTGACCACTTCGGTCTTCTCGGGGACTTCGAGACACTTGCGAAGTAATGAGATATGGAACACATTGTACACGGCTGGCATCTCTTCAGGTAGTTCCAATTGGTATGACACTTCTCCTCGACGGTTCAAAATCTTCAAAGGTCCGATATATCTAGGGGCTAACTTTCCTTTGAGTTGGAAACGCTGCATTCCCTTCAATGGCGACACTTTCAGATAAAAAAAATCTCCTATGTTGAAGGCGAGATCTCTACGTCTCTTATCGGCGTAACTCTTCTGTCGGGATTGGGCAGTCTTGAGGTGCTCACGAATCTTGTGAACCTTCTCTTCTGCTTCTCGTAGGATGTCGGTTCCGAAGATCTGACTCTCTCCTACTTCCGACCAGTTCAAAGGGGTGCGACACTTCCTTTCGTACATAAATTCAAATGGGGCCATTTGCAAACTGGCTTGATAACTGTTGTTGTATGAAAATTCTGCAAATCGCAGACAGTCTTCCCACTTGGATCCATATTCTAACACACATGCTCTCATATCTTCGAGTATTTGATTTACTCGCTCCGTTTGTCCATCGGTCTAAGGGTGATATGCGGTGCTGAAATCTAGACGGGTTCCTAAACCTTCTTGTACTTTCTTCCAGAATCTCGAGGTAAACTGAGTTCCTCGATCCGATACTATGTTCTTAGGGACTCCATGCAAACTAACGATTCTTGCGATGTATAACTCCGCTAGCTTCGAACTCTGGTAGGTGGTTTTGACGGGCAAGAAATGGGCGACTTTGGACAATCTGTCCACTATCACCCAGATAGAGTCATTTCCCCTACTAGAAGTAGGTAGTCCAGTGATAAAGTCCATTCCTACAGAATCCCATTTCCATTTCGGAATCTGCAAGGGTTGCAACAATCCAATGGGTCTTTGATGTCCTGCCTTGACTCGCTGACAGATATCACACTTGGCGATATAGCTTCCGATTTCTCTCTTCATCTTATGCCACCAAAATTGCTCTTTCAAATCTTGATACATCTTAGTTCCTCCGGGATGGATAGAATAAAGAGTATCATGAGCCTCCTTCAAAATAACTTCTTTCAACTCAGAATCTGATGGTACACAAAGGCGTCCTTTGTACCACAGAACTCCTTCTTCGTCTTCGGTGAATCTGGGTACTTTGCTCGTCGACACGACGCTTGATTTCTTCAATACTAGCATTTTCCTTCTGCGCCTCTTTAATCTGACTGATCAAAGTGGGCTGGAGTTCTATGCTAGCCAGAAATCCTTCACTTACTAATTCCATTCGAAAATCTTCCATCTCTTTGTGAAAACTTGGTTGCTCCTTCAAAATCATGGAGTTCAAGCGGAACGGCAATCTGCTAAGGGCATCGGCTACTACATTGGCTTTACCAGGGTGATAGTGAATGTCCAGATCGTAATCCTTGATTAGCTCAATCCATCTTCTCTGCCTCATATTCAGCTCCTTCTGAGTGAATATATACTTTAGGCTCTTGTGATCCGAATAGATCTCACAACGGTTTCCCATCAGGTAATGTCTCCATGTCTTCAGGGCTAGAACTACGGCTGCGAGTTCGAGGTCATGGGTTGGGTAGTTTTGCTCATGTTGCTTCAATTGTCGAGATAGATAGGATATAACTTTGCCTTCTTGCATTAGCACACATCCGAGACCGATCTTGGATGCGTCACAATACACATCGAAGGGCTTCGTGATATCTGGCATGATCAAGATTGGGGCTGAAATCAATGTCCTCTTGAGTTCTTGAAAACTCGCTTCACACTTGTCGGTCCATTCAAACTTCTTGTCCTTCTTCAGCAATTGGGTCATGGGTCTGGCGATACTCGAGAATCCTTCTACGAACTTGCGGTAATATCCCGCCAATCCGAGAAATGCACGAACTTGGGTTTGAGTGGTTGGGGCTTGCCAATCTTCTACATCTTTCACTTTGGCAGGGTCAACAGCAATTCCTCCGGCTGATACAATGTGACCGAGGAATCCTACCTCATGTACCTGGAATTCACATTTGCTAAACTTTGCATACAACTGATGCTCTCTAAGGGTTCCAAGAATGGTCCTTAGGTGTAGCTCATGTTCTTCTTCTGATTTGGAATAAATCAGAATGTAATCGATGAGAACAATGACAAACTTATCCAGGAAGTCCATAAAAATCTTATTCATGAGATTCATGAAATAAGCGGGGGCATTGGTTAATCCAAAAGACATGACTGTATACTCGTACAATCCGCATCTGGTGGTAAAGGTAGTCTTTGGAATATCCTCTGCACGAATTTTGAGTTGATGATAGCCAGTTCTAAGATCAATCTTAGAAAACACTTTGGCACCGGTCAACTGATCAAACAAATCTTCTATCTTGGGCAAGGGGTACTTGTTCTTGATGGTGACATCATTCAACTTCCGATAATCCGTACTCAAACGGTTGCCTCCATCCTTCTTGTCCACAAACAAGACAGGTGATCTCCATGGTGACGCACTTGGTTGAATTAATCCTATTTCCAACATGGAATCCAGTTGCTTCTTCAGTTCTGCTAGCTCTGATGGGTTCATATATAGGGTCTCTGGGCTATGGGTCCTGTTTCGGGGATTAGTTCGATGATAAACTCGATATCCCGATCTGGGGGCATACCAGGCAAAACATCTGGAAATACATCGGGGTATTCACAGACTATCCGGACTTGGTAAATGGTAGGTTGGGCTATACTCTTGTTACACTTGAATTGACGAGGTAAGGTTTCAGATATATGCTCGACTGATATTCCGGCGGTACTGGTCATGGTTATGGCTTTCTTGGCACAGTCAATCAATCCTCTATGTTTGGACATTCAATCCATTCCTAGTACTACTTCCAAACCTTTAGTTCCGAGTACTATCAGATTTGCATAAAAATATATGCCATGGATTCGGATAGGGACGGCTTTGCAAATTTGCCTAGCCTTGGTGGTTGATCCGGGAATTTGCACAATCATAACATGCTTCAGTTTGGTTGGTTGAATTTTACTAGTGCATGCAAATTCTTTGGTGACAAATGAATGCGATGCACCAGAATCAAACAACACTCTTTCAAGTACTGAATTAACAGAAAACATACCCAAAGATGACGGCGCTCTCGAGCTTCTTCAGCATGCATGAGAAAAAGACGGCCATTGCGGTTGAGCGAATTCCCTGGGGCAAATCTTCTCCCTGGCTGAACACGAAGTTGCTGCTGAGCTGGGACATTGGCGTTGGGGGCTGTAGCATTCTTATTGTTGAGGCACTCGTTGGAATAGTGGCCTTTATTTCCACAGTCATAACAAGTCACTTGCGACTTGTCCTTGGCTGCTACAGGCACATCATTGCTTCCAGTCCTCGGGGCAGTGTTGGTGTTGGCGGTAACATTGTTGTTGTTGAACTTGGGTGAGGCACGATTGAAATTGCTAGAGTTGCCGGGGTTGTTGTGATTTCCTCCGGGTCTAGGGTTTCCACGGTTGGGATAGGTCGGACGGTTCATCGGGGGTCTGTTGGTTCTTGGGGCAAATCCTGGAGATGGGTTAGGGCGATACTTTGGGGTCTAATGGGTTCCTGGCTGATGCATCATACGACGCTTGCGGTTCTCATTGGCTTGGTTTATCTTTACTTCCATCTGGATAGCTGAGTCGACAAGGGATTCAATATCCGCAAAGGGGATATTGACAACACTTCGCATCTCATCATGCAGACCATTCAGGAATCTTTCTTTCTTCTTGGCTTTAGTGTCTATTTCATCCGGGGCTTACCTAGCTAATGACAAAAATTTGTCACGGTATTCCACTACAATCATCCTTCCTTGCTTCAGCTCTCTGAACTCGTCTCTCATTCTCTTGATCAAACCCGGTGGCACATGGGTTCTACTAAACTTGACCTTGAATTCCTCCTGTGTCATCATCGGCCTCCGTCATTGCGAACACTGTTCCACCATGCTCGCATCTCCGGCTAGATAGTGGGTGGCGAACAGGACTTTCTCGTTGGCTTCCACTCCGGCTACTTCAAGTTATTTTCCATGGTTTGCAGCCAATCATCGGCGTCTAGGGGTTCTTCGGACTTAGTGAACACAGGTGGGTTGGTATTCTGGAAGTTCTTGAGCTTAGATCCATGGTTGTCCTGATTTCCGTGGCCTTGGTTGTTGTGGGCTAGCTGGGCTATCTGCTGAAGGGTGGCTATGTTGGCTTGACGTTCCACTCTTTCAGCTTCACGGTCAGAAGTCAACATTTGCAGTATCTGCAACATCGGGTCCTGGGATGAACCACTTCCTCCGCGTGGCATCCAAGATTGAGGTAGATCATGAGAAAAGAGGGTAATTTCTAAGGTTACGGGACTTTGAAAAGTTTTAAAGTTTGACTCAGATTTTTTCTAGCAACTTGCTTTTCATTCATTCATTCATAGCACCCGACAACACACACCACAACAAAGAAAAACAGATGGTTTTAAGAACAATTCTGGAAACTACGATACAGTGGGACCGAATACTACTCACTACGCTAGTGCTCAAGTGCTACTACTCCTCGTAATCTGTGGCTTCATCATCCTCATCATCATCGATGAAGGCAAAATCATCCTCATCGGTGAAGAAATCCATAGCCTGATCCTCCAGAAAATCGTCGTCATCGCTGAGATAGGAGTAGGGGTCTCCACGAAGATCCTCTCCGGCATTCTCCCTTTCCTCCAACTGCATGTCTCTCTCGTGGATGGTCTCCTCCAGAGATGAGATGCGGTGGCAAAGACGGGCAATGATGCGCTCCTTCTTGTCGAGATGACGGCGGCAAGACTTGCGATCCTTTGCTAGCATGGCGATGGTCTGGTCCTTCGTCTTGATGATGGCAGACTTGTGGTTGTAGTAGTCACGGCAGTTTTCCAACTCTTGCTGACGATCGTACATCATGAAGCTAAGGTGGTCCAATTGGGTCTTCAGCTCGGGGTGGTATGGGGCTTCCAGGGGTTGTCCATTAGCATCACGCCTTGGGCAAAACTCAAAACGAGTACCCTTGATCTGATTGATGCTCTGCCCACACAGACGGGAAAGAGCTTCTTGCATGGCCCTGGCAAGTCCATCGAGCCAGTTGTTTTCCCTCAAGGTAAACTAAATTCCTTCCGTAGTGGGAGGTTCAATATTTCCTCGGAGACTTGCAACAATTAGCCACTGCAGATCTTCTCCTCCTTGATCATTGAGTTGAGCTCCGAAGAACTCGGGATGCGGACGCTCTAGAAGTTCCGAAAGCTGGTCCAAATCCCTCTCAAAGATAAGGTCTCCTCCATTCCCCAACTGATAAAACTTGCTGTACTTCATGTCCATCTATAAGAATAGAGGATGAGTAGGTTAGCAGAGTGATCCAGTGTGTCAAAATTTTAGGTATTTTGCAAGAGTTTTTGAGGAACATGAATTTTCATGAAAGAATCAAAGAGATAAGTATGAGAATAAGTTTTTGTAAATATTTGTTTTCTTTGGTTTTGAAACAAAGTTTTTGGTTCAAACGTCGATCTAACTAGGGTCTCCTATGGTCGATGGCTCGATACCAACTTGTCAACACCCGGATTTTTAATCCCGGATGCATGTTATGCCATACCTCGCAATCCAGGATTACCATTTTTAGTAGACATACCAGAATTGGATATCACAGTACATCATCCATTACAAATGATTCATAAGTTCTTACACAAATAGGGATCTCAGGATACAGTTCTTAATACAACATCAAGCAGCGGAATACGTAATAATAACGGTAGCGTAGGCGAAGCTCCATCTTCGGGGTCACAGGCAATGCTGACGATGGGAGATGATCCTAGTTGTCGTAACCTTCCGGGTCCATCCTCCGGTACTCCTCTTCATAGTCTGGCCATGGGAATAGCCAGGGACAAAGCCATGAGTACTCTTTAAGTACTCGCAAACTAATACTAACAGGTAAAGGGGTTTTTGGATAATAGGACACTAGGCTCTATGGTTGTTTTGCAAAAGCCAGATTTATCTCAACTAAGTTCCAAAGCTAGTCACAATTTTATAACTCCTAAGTGGGATCTTGTAACTCATGTCACAACTCTGTTGTGGTCAAGTCAAAGTCTCAATTCATTGCACAAGTCATTTTTGAAAAGATCGACGGGGAACAGTAAGGCACTCCAGGCCATAACCACAACCACGCGGCTATTTGAATAGTTTGACACTCTGCATAGATTGTACACTTTCACCACAACATTCGATACATCTGTCAGGAACAAATCCCGAATTCACCATACTCAGTATGCAGATAATCAATCCTAACCTTTCAATTACATGCCCTAGTATAAGCACCTCTCCTGTGAGTTTGGCCTCCCAACCATGACCAACTGTCATCTTGGGTACTGCACAGGTGGACAATCTTCACAAGGTAGCCTCAGCTCAGACCTTGGCTGTGAGGGAACTAATACTAAGGTATATAAGTTTCCAAATAAGCCCTGCCCAATCTTCGGGTATTGTGGATGTACGATAAAATTGGAATGGTATCGCATCCAGACAACCATCAGTTTTATAAAGGGCTAAGGCTCATGCCTCGTCATTTTCATCACCAAAATCATCAGGTGTTCGGAAACACATGTCCAAAACATTTCAATAGAATGATCCATCATTCCAAGGTTTTCATAACCATTTTTCCACCAAGTATTCCCATCTAAAAGTTGATCAAGTTTTATGCTTAGCACTAGCATCTATAAGTGGGGGTAGGCACTAATGAGGGGTGGTGGACTAGTGGAGTTTCAACTAAGTACAACCTTATGTCTCAGGCTGATATCAAGGTTTCTAACTTAGGCCAAATTTTATGCTCTTTATGCAACCTTCAAATATCTTTCTAGTATCTACCAATCTCTTAAGTAAACTCTAAGCAAGCTTTGATAAAGAAATAAAGTAAGAAGCTTGCAAGTAAAGCTAGGATTGGTTTATCAAGTGGGTATGATCACATATGCTTAAGGCATATAGTAGGCATAGTAACAAGTATTGGCTTGCATAGGTAAAGTATCTTGCAAGTGTTAGCTTGCATCAATATCAGTATAAGCTTACAAGTATTGGCTTGCATAGGTATAGTCTCAGCTTTCCTTGTGCAGAGCAGTGGTTGAAGTTCTCCTCGGCTTCTTCTTCGTAGTATCCTCCTTCCTCCTCGTATCCTTGGTCGGTACTAGCGTCTATGAATAAATACGAGGTACACAATCACCAGACAATACTTAACTACTTGCAATCATCACACAAAAGGGTCCTATAGATGATCTAGCATCATCTCTAACATTACAAGGTTAAGGCTTGGTTTAATTCTTTTTATTTTTAGAAAAGTAATTTCTACTCATTGCAAAAATACTTAAGATTTAATATTCTCCAAACCAAACATGGGATCATCTTGACACGTGTCATCACCACATATTGTAGTCCAAAGGAATGTATTTTAAAGTGGTGTCACAATTTAATAAGGTTTTACCCTTTTATTCTAATTAATTAAAGTGGCTAGAAATGCCTATGTAGCATTCTTTTATTACTTGAACATTATTTCTGCAAGTAAACCTATATATTTTTATATATTCTGAAAGGTATGGTTAAATGTGATTTTTGAGAGTTGGAATCAACTCAAAAGCTATTATGGTTTAAATTTGAAAAATGTTTGAATGCAGAAAAGCTTCTGCCTTGTTATTTTTACCATGGGTGATCTATAGGTCCAAATGACTTGAATCCAATGGGCTTAGATTCAGCATTCCCAGACCTTTCTAACAAAATTGGTTTCATTCAATTTGATGCACTGAATCAATCTGGGTTGATTTTTGAAGTTGAGTACAGAAGTGAGTTGAAACAAAAATGAAAAAGGTTTAATTCAAATAACTGGGCTGCGCGGGAAAAGTTAACGGGCCGGCCTGCTAAGCGCAGTGCTCCCGCGGGCTGCTTAAGTGGGTGTCCCCACTTTCCAGTGAGGAGACAGGAGGAGCGGCGATGCAGGCAACGTGGGTCGTTCGATCTGATTCTAATCCAACAGCTAGGAGTCATCGTCGACGCGAGACAACACCGACGAGAAAGAAACCTAGAGCGGCTAGTGAGGGGTGCTGGGGGCTCACCGGGGTGCAGGCGAGGGTCGGCGAGGCGGGCGAACGATGAAGTCGGCGACGGCGAACTCAGGGGTGGTCGCGGCAGCTCGTGGGATGCAGCCCGGTGGCGCCCTTCTTCTCCAAAGGCGGCGGGCTCCGGTGAAATTCCAGCGAGGTGGTGCTCGCCTTGCTCCGGGAACGGTGTGGAACGATCAGTGAGGAGAGGGGAGTGAGATGGTGTGAAGAAATCGACTGGGGGTGGCCTCTATTTATAGTCGAGCGAGGGGACCGACGGGGCGCACGGTGAGCTCGTCGGGGGCAATGTTACAGGCGGCTATTGGCATGGGCAACGGTAGGGGACGGTGCGGTGTTCCCTAGCGATGCTCAACGACATGGTTTCGAGGCGTGGGGCGGTGCGGATTGGTCTAGAACATGCGACGCTCTCTGCGCTGTGTAGCTAGAGTCTTCGACGCTCGGGCGGCGAACGAGGATGTCTGGCGGTCTCCTGGGTCAGTGGGGATTGTGTATGCACGCGGCAAGGGCGGCGCGCGGTCTGTGGGCTTCGGTCGAGGGTGGCGCTCTGGCGCACGCTCGGCATGGTCGCTGGCATTCTGGGCGTGGTCTGTGCGTGTGGTCCAGTAGGGGGCAAGGTTCGAGCGGTGGATAGGGAGTGGCGGTGGACGGTGGGCTGCCTCCCATACATGCTGGCTAGGCTTGTGTTTCCACCTAGCTTGCTGTCGACATGGGGGTGACATGGGTGTGCTCGGTTGTTCACCATTGATGGCAATGCCAAGCTTACATTGGTGCTAGTGCTTGGTTAATCTTGCTAGATGATCTACTGAGCTGGTTGTGAGCTAGATAGGGAACCAGTTAGGCAAGAATCACTGCTCACAATAGTGTTTAGGATTTGGATGATTTGTGCCTGCAACCTGTTTGATGAAATGGCCACATGAAATCAAGTTTTGAATTTTGAAAATATTTTTGGTGGGTTTGCTAGATTGGTGCTGGTGAGTCTGCAGATGCTTGGGTTTTGAAAGTTGAGCTTGTTTGAGTGGTTTTTGAAAAAGTGGGATCTTCCCATATGATAAAGATTCAATTTTGAATTGCCATTTAAACTATGCATTTGAAAGTTTCTGGATGACCACAAAGTGGGCCTTGATACTTTGTTATGAGTACATTCAAGGGGTGCAAAGATCCAGAAAAGTTTCCATTAGGTTCTAAAAGTTTGAGACAGCCAAAGTAGGCATGGGAGTTAAATTGGTCAAAATGACCATTCCTTTATTTTATTGGTTTTGACTTATTTGTCTTTACGAAAAGTTTGGGAAATGTTTAGATGATGTTTATTTCACCTAAGAAACATTTTACAAGCAAGGAAACATACAAACAAGGTGGTTCCAAAGAATTTCAAATTAAATGCATACACATATGCATGCCTTCATAATTTTAATTAGAAAAGTTTTTTGTTAACCCTAATTTTGATGATTAGAGTTTGATGATCCAAGTTTAGTATTTTTGGGATGTTACAGGTATGAACCAAATATTGAAAGATTCTCTTAACCTCCATCAAATGTCTTTCTTTAGGAGCCGATTTATATCTTGCACACACACCTACACTCAACACAATATCGGGTCTAGATGCACAAAGGTAAAGCAAAGAACCAATGATAGACCGGTATACCTTTTGATCCACATCTTTACCATTTGGATTTTGTTCTAGATGAGTCTTTGTAGCCATGGGAGTAGGATCTCCATTTAAATCTTGCATATTGAATCTCTTGAGCATATCTTGAGTATACTTGGCTTGGTTGAAGAATGTCCCTCCTCTAACTTGCTTGATCTCAAAACCAAGAAATACCCTTAACTCCCACATCATAGACATCCGGAACCTACTAGTCATAAGCTTTCAGAATTCATCATTAAAAGCTTTGTTAGACGAGCCAAAGATAATATCATCAACATATATTTGGCCTACAAAAAGCTCCCCATTGACCTTCTTAGTAAAAAGAGTGGAATCAATTTTCCCAGCCTCAAATCCACGATCAAACAACAACTCTCTAAGGTTCTCATACCACGTGTGTGGGGCTTGTTTGAGCCCATAGAGTGCCTTATCAAGTTTGTAGACATGGTTTGGGAAGTTGGGATCCTCAAATCCCGGGGGTTGCTTTACATACACCAACTCATTCAATGGACCATTAAGAAAGGCACTTTCTACATCCATTTGTTTCAACTTAAAGTTATGATGTGCCGCATAAGCAAGAAGGATACGGATGGACTCAAGGCAAGCCATGGGTGCATATGTCTATCCATAATCAATGCCTTCAATTTGAAAGAACCCTTGTGCAACCAATCTTTCCTTGTTCCTTACTATAATTTCATGATCATCTTGCTTGTTCTTGAATATCCACTTGGTGCCTATAACATTGCGGCAATCCTTTGGCTTCGCAACTAACTTCCATACTTTGTTTCTCTCAAAGTTGTTGAGCTCTTTGTGCATAGCTTCCAACCAATCCGAATCTTCAAGAGCTTCCCACACTTTCTTTGGTTCAATCATTGAGATGTGTGCTTGGTGCTCACTAAACCTCTTCAATTGTGCTCTTGTGGAAATGCCTCTCCTTAGGTCATCAACCACATTTTCTAGAGAGTGGTCTCTTAATTCCAACATCCTATCCGTTCTAGCTTTGCAATGAGTGTGGATCTCCTTGTTGTTTCTTGGAGGACCCTCTTCATCATTTTGGTCCTCGTCTTGACCATCATCTTTACCTTGATCAACACAGGAATCATTCTCTTCATTAAGAGGCAAAGATTGACCTTGGTCTTGATCTGGCACATTTCTAACATTGAGTTGAGCTTGTCTTAAGGCACTTTGTATGGATATCCCTTGTGTAATTGACTTGGCACCAGTTGACATTCTGGAGATTGGAGACTCAAGCTCTTCCTCACTAGAGTTGGCACCATGATCATCATGTTGAGGGTCCACGGCTTGTCTTTGGCTTGGGTCATTTTCCTCCTCGGTGGATGGAGCTTGTGGATGTTGTGAAGATGAGGGCTCCACTTGAGTAGAGCATAGTTCTTCTCGATCTGCCATAAGGGGTTCCTCAACGGGGCGGATATATCCCACACCCATTCTTCCTATGGCATCCTAAGGCATTTTATCATATGCATCACAAGCATCAACACGCCCCCCTGGGGACCATCATATTCTTCAAAGGTCACACTACAAGATTCTATGATGTCCCAGGAGAGCTTATCATAGATTCTACAAGTGTGAGATTCGAGACCATAGCCAACAAAACTACCCTCTAATGCTTTAGACTCGAATTTGGACAAACAAACACCTTTTATTAAATAGATACACTTGCAACCAAACACCCGGAAGTAATATATGGTGGGCTTCTTACCGGTAAGTATTTCATATGGAGTCTTGTTGATTTCTTTGCGGAGGTAGAGCCAGTTTGATGCAAGGCAAGAGGTGGATATGGATTCGGCCCAAAAGTTGTATGGAGATTTAAACTCCGCCAACATGGTCCTAGACATATCAATAAGAGTCTGGTTCTTCCTCTCAGCAACACCATTTTGTTGAGGGGTATATGCAGCAGAATATTGATGTTTTATCCCCTCATCACCAAGGAAATCATTCAAGGTGTAGTTCTTGATCTCGGTGCCATTGTCGCTTCTTATTATCAACACGGAGAAATTGTATTGACGTTGAACCAAGTTGATGAAGTTGATGAAGGTATTTTGGGTCTCACTCTTCAACTTGAAGAAGTATACCCATGAGTATCTTAAAAAAGTCATCAACAATCACCAAACAATATTTCTTCCCGCCAAGACTTGCATGAGATGGAGGACCAAATAGATCCACATGAAGGAGCTCCAAGATCCTCGTTGACTTGACGAGGTTCTTTGGCTTGTGGGGAGAATCATGCATCTTTCCTAGAACACAAGCCTTGCAAACACGATCTTTGGCAAAGGAAACATTTTCTTTCAGTCCAACAATATGGCCCTCCTTGTGGAGACTTTGCAAATTTCTCATATTGACATGGGCTAGTCGGCGATGCCATAACCAACCCACATCGGCCTTTCCTAATAAGCACATCGCACTTGTAGTGGTTTGACCTAAAAAGTCTACCTCATACAAGTCATGTTCGACGTACCCAACGAAAGCGACCTTGAGAGACTTGCTCCACCTAAGGACCACAATATCATCATCAATAAAGACGGGAAAGCCTATCTTTCCAAGAGCACGGACTAAGAGTAAATTGTAACCAAGGGTCTCAACAAGCATGACGTCCACGAGTGTAATATCGTGGGCAACCACTACCTTGCCGAAACCTAATACCTTAGACTTTGACTTGTCGGCATATGTCACAGTTATTTGATCATCATTTGGCCTTAATTCCTTGACAATAGATGAGCTTCCGGTCATATGACTTGTGCAACCACTATCAAGTACCCATTTTGACCCTCCGGAGGCATATGTCTACAAAAGATCAAGCTAATTTTTAGTTACCCATTTTTCAATGGGTCCTCTTTTGTTAGCAACAAGGGTCTTGGGGACCCAAATAGACTAAGCAATATAACCATCATATGGGCGAACATATTGTGCATACACATCACCATAATAATCACGCATTAGAACATAGTGAGAGTTAGCACATCCCGCAAAATCATCATGAGACATAGTTTTACCACTTGTGGTCTTACTATCCACAATGGCCTTGTTTTTCTCTTGTGCGGGCTTGGCCTTCTTCTTCTTGTTGTTCTTCTTATTGGCTTTGGAGACAAAAACAATGCCCCCTTTCTCACCATTAGGCCTTTTCTTACTCAAAAGATCATCAATGGACTTGTTACCTTGTGGAAATGTGGCCTTGGCTAGCTCCCCCTTCAACCTAGCATTTTCTTCAAGAATAGTTGTACTACTAGAAGGAATGAAATTACTAGGTGAGGGAATATTGGTCAATTGAGTTTGAAGCGTTTCATTGGACTTTGTGAGTGACAAGAGTTCACTTTCCAAAGCCTTGTGAGCCTTGTTAAGAAAACTAAAGTCCTCGGCAAGTTTTTATGAACCACACCAAACTCAATCTTGTCCTTTTTAGCCCTTTTGTATTTAGCAATATCATGATCACGTTCTTTGATGATTCTATTAACAATTATGTCATTGTCCTCATCAAGCCCTTCAAGTTTTAGTTCAAGAGACATCCTAGTCTCTTGTTCTTCTTCTAGAGCATTATTTAGGGCTTCAATCTCAATCATGTGTTCACTCCCAAGTTTACATCTTACATCAAGAAGCTCTTGTGTGTGGGAAAGTTGATCTAAGATGTTCCCAAAATGTATCTTGGCCTCCCCTTATAAGTTAGTCACAAACTCATCAAAAGCAATTAATTCTCTTTTTACTTCAAGAGACATCTCATCATCAAAT
The DNA here is from genome assembly GCA_023614405.1 of Avena insularis. Classification (NCBI taxonomy): domain Eukaryota; kingdom Viridiplantae; phylum Streptophyta; class Magnoliopsida; order Poales; family Poaceae; genus Avena; species Avena insularis. The sequence goes on along the minus strand of CM042693.1, from coordinate 311,918,275 downwards.
TCATCATTGGCTAAGGGAGTGGAGTGAGATTATGAGGAGACCTCCGTTCCTCTTGCCATAAGGCAGGTGACGTTCTCGTTGGGAGTATTCTCATTTGGAGAATCGGAGAGTGAGAATGTCGGAGTAGATGTAGTGGCTAGAGCAGCCACACAACTTGATGTTTCCTCTTCCTCATCTTCATCGTCTTCATTGTCAGAGGAGAATTCTTCATGAGTGATCAATACAATTTCGCCCTTCTTCTTATTGATTGGATTTTTCTTGATGAAGGGTTTCTTGTAAGGAGCTTTGGGAGTTATCTTTGGCACAAGTTTACCCCCATGATCTTCTCTCTTCTCATAGGGACAACCCGCCACAAGTTGATAGCGGTTACCACAATTGAAGCAAGTCCTCAATTTAGTGACACTTTCTCTTCTTCCATTTGGGTTGCTTCTTCATTGCATTTCCATCTTGGCCTTGGTGGGGTTCTTCCAAAAGTTCTTTGCATAGAAAGCCATATATATTGACCATGAGAAATCTTGACATCATCGGGGTGGCTCATGGAGAGGCCTTAATCACTATCATCTTCATCCCCATGTTCCACAACTTTGTCCTTCAATGCAAGGTTGCCAACATTGCTCATTCCAAGGGCTCGAGCACGGGCATCTTTGGCATTCTTGGCGGCAACCTTGAAAGAGGCCATCTCTTGCATAACTTCACTGGAGGTCATGAGGTGGTAATTGTGTCTTCCTTGTATGCTCTTCAAGACGGTGGGCTCAAAGGGCATGAGTGCACTCACATATTTCCTTTTTATCCAAGCATCATCCACATGTGAGGCACCCACATTCCTAAAAGCGGTGGCGGTAGTCTTGAGCCTACGGTACATGGCTTCATGATCTTAACCTTCCTTCGTGTAGAAGCCTTTGGCTTCATTGCTTAGTGCATCATACCAGTTCCTTCTCATGCTCTCATTCCCAACAAACAACACTGTGAGAGCATCCCAAGCTTCCTTGGCGGTGTTGAGGTGCTCAATGTGTGGGTAATCCTTTGTACCCAATCCTTGCTGAATCATGTGCAAGGCGGTGGCATTGAGTTGACTATTGACAACTTCTCTTCTTGTCAAGTTGTTTGGATCACCAATGTAGAGTCGTTGTTCAATGATGTCCCAGAGTTCAATGCAAGAGCTACGCACATGAGTTTTCATTAGAGATTGCCATTGAGAAAAAGTAGATGCTTCTAGCTTTGGTGGGTCTCCCCTATTGTTTATATGAGGGTGAGGAATTGGAGGGTCGGGAGTGTACCATCCATGAGAGTCATGGTGCTCTCCCTTCTCACCAACCCTTTTTGTGGAGGAGTTAATGTTGTCTTGATTATCCCTCACCACCTTATCTGTGGGAGATGCCGGGGTATTCCCTTTGGGTAAAGGTGGAAGTTCCTCTTTAGGAGAACGGGATGAGGATCCACCTTTATCTTCAACAAGTTTCTCAAGTAACTTGTGCAATTGTTTGATCTTGTTGGCCACGGTGGAGCTCAATCTTGTTTCCAAGTTATTGAGATCATCCATGGTCATCGTGGTAGGCTCACCACGACCTTCCCCATTGTTGCTACCCATATACTCTTAGGCGGTAAAGCCCGAATAAAGAGCCGATGCTCTGATACCAATTGAAAGGATCGTATGGGCACCTAGAGGGGGTGAATAGGTGCTACTTCAAATTTTCTTCTTTTTCAAATTAGGGTTTGACAAGAAAGGTAAATTCTCTAGATTATGCAACTAAGGTGAATTTACCTATATGTCAAACAAGCACTAGCTAGCACAACACTAAGCAAGAACAAGTAAGTAAAGTGCGGTAAAGGATAGAAGTAACCAAAGTGGTGGATGCGGAGACACAAGGATTTGTTTCCCGTAGTTCCTTCCTTTTGAGGGGAAGTACGTCTACGTTTGGAGAGGGGGTGGTTTCAAACCACCAACGCCACGATAGGACTCTCTTGTTCTCCGATGAATCTCACCCCAACGGGATCGATTCACCTTCCACTATATAGGCAACCTTCAAGGTGGAAGCCGACACCTTTACAACAAGTTCGGGGCACACATCCACAACTTAATTGGAGGCTCCCAAATACAAGCAAGCTGTCAAAACAATCAAAGACAAGCTTGTAAGAACCAAATCTGGAACTAGGGTTTCCAAAGAAAACACTAGAGCAAAGGGGCCCTCAAGTGAATGAGGGGGAAATGAAGATCTCTCTTGGTGAAGCAATAGATCAAGGGCTCCTCCTTCGATTCTCCAAAGATCAATGACTTTGGATGGTTGAGTAAAGAGATCTTGGTGATTTGGTGGCTCAAATGGAGGTGGTGTTCTTGAGTGAGACGAACAACTTTTCCAAGGTAGGTGAAGGGTGCATTTATAGTCCTCTGAGCAGATCTGACCATTGAGCATTTATTGCAGCGGTATTACCGGATCTCCAAGCGGTAGTACCGAAAAACACCGGTACTACCAGTTAGGTACCGGAGATGCGCCATATAACCAAAATAGCCCTAGACTCCAACGGTACCAGAATGGGGTGCTACCACAAAGCGGTAGTACTGGCCATGGGGCACGGTACTACCGGACCCATGCAGTAGTACCACATTTTGGTACCGGGGAGGGCAGTGGCATTTGGCAAACCTGCCAAAACCTTCTGTTGTGTTAGGTACTAAAAAGCGGTACTACCGCTTTTTGGTACTGGTGAAGACAGAGGCGTTTGGCGAACTCGCCCAAACCTTTTGTCTTGACCGGTATCAAAATGTGGTACTACCGCTTTTTGGTACCTAACGCGACAAAAGGTTTTGGGCAGTTTGCCTAAACCCTCTGCTTGGCCCAGTAGCAAACTCCGGTACTGCCGGTCCTGTGCGGTAGTACCGAATGATTTTTCCGATACTACCGGACACCACAGAGGCAAAATTCACAGTCAGCAGAGGACCCTTTTTGGGAGGAACGAGCCAAGACGTTTCTAGATAAAACCTGTGGTACACTTGGCAAATAATTAGTCCGACATGTGTGTTGTTATAAACACCAAAATCACTTAGGATAGGAAATGCTCTTTCAGAGGTGTCCATGAAGAAAGGCGTTGGAGACGTCCATCTGATGCATCGGCCAAGCTCGAGAGGCAGCGAGGTGCATCACCGTGCAGATCGTACCCGATTTGACAACCGGGGCGAACGTATGCGTGAAGTCGATGCCGGCATGTTGGCGGAAACCGCGAACCACCCAACGCGCCTTATAGCACTCGAGAGTCCTGTCAGGCCACAACTTGTGCTTGAAGACCCACTTTCCGGTGATGATGTTGGGGCGAGGAGGTCGAGGAATGAGCTCCCAAGTCCGATTACACTGCAGCGCATCAAACTCTTCCTGCATGGGAGCTTGCCAGTGAGGGTCTCGAAGGGCAGCCCGAGCGGAGGTGGGCATCAGAGAGAGTGTCGTCAAGGGCGCCGATGTAGAGGCCGCGCAGACGTACTCAGTGGAGGGGTAGCGAGTGGACGGGCAATGCACACCCACGCGAGCCCGAGTGACAACACCCGCAGGAGCAGGGGGCGGGGTGTCGGCAGCCGAGCTGGATGTAGAAGGCGAGGCGGCGGCCGACGCGGCCGGCGTCGAGGCGGAGGGCAACGTGTCTTGCGTCGAGGGCACGTGCGGTGTCGACACGGACGAATTCAACACGGACGGTGTCGCAGGCTCCGTAGGGGTCGACGCGGACGGTGGCAGCAGCGCGTTCTGGGCTCTGGCGGAGCCGGCGGGGCGGGCACCGAGGCGGGCATGTCGAGGGCAGCCCGGCGTCGTCCAGGGGCGGCCTCAAGCGGAGCCGCATGCCTCGTCGAAGGGTCTGTAACCCCCCAGTTTTAGTTAAACTTATATTAGGGTTTGTTTTGCATCATAAGCATCATACCTTAAAAATGCATGCATTAAGAAATAAGGCAAATCCTTAAACTCTAATCCTTCCCCCTCTTTTTGAAACATTCAAAAAGGTTTTATATTTTGAAAAGTGCCCAAAATGTGGATCCCAAATTGTTTTAGGGCCCCTTAGTGTTCTAGCTATTTTACAAAACCTTCTGGTATTTTTGAAATATACAAAACAGATTTCAAAATGAATTACAAAAGAGAGAAATCAAAACAGAAAAAGAAAAATGTTTCTGATAAAAAAAAGAGCCAGACCAGCTAATCTGGGCCGAGCCCATCTCTTCCCTCTCCTCTCTGTCGCCCGCGCAGCGCAAGCCGTAGCCCTGCCGAAGCCCAGCGTGGCCCATTGCAGCCCATACCGCTTCAGCGTCACCGTGTCGTCTTCCTCGCTGACGGCAGGCAGCTCGCTGTCGCTGCCGCCGCCGTCGATCCTCGCCACCTACATCCCGCCGTCCGCCGCCATGAGGAGATGGATAAGAGCGTCGCGGCCACGTCTCCTTCGCCCTCATCCACGTCCCCCCTCTCCAACGACCTCTCTCTTTCCTCCAGCGCGAGATTCCGAAACCCTAGCTCTGGCTCGCCGCCGTTCTGCGCCTCCCCGTCGCCGTCTGAGAAAGCCACCAGCATCGCCGTGGTCCCCTGATTCGACCTGCAGAAGGAATCGAGCCCTGGCGCTCTGAATCATCGCCAATGACATCGTCTTCTTCGTCACCGACGACCACCGCCGTCGACCCTGCCGTTGTTCCAGTCCACCTCCAGCCTCGTTGTCACCCCTGTTAGCTTCATGGTGAGATGATGGTCCTCAAGGACCCTTCCCCTTCCTCCCTATCCCTATGTAGCTTGCTACCGTCGTAGCTCGCCGTCCACCGCCGTCTGGCACCGCCGTGTAGCTTGCTCCGGTGACCAATCCGTAGCGGCGCCGCCCCTATTAGGTCTGCCCCGATGTGCTGGTTCGTGTAGGCCTAGTCGCGCAGCCCCGCATCACCTCTGTCACTGTCCCGCGCCGCCGTCTGGTGTTTCTTCGGCGAGCAGACGTGGCTCCTAACCACGTGGGTCCTTCATGGCCCTGAGGCCCCACCAGTCAGCCTCTGGAGCTAGGATCTGCCCCGGTAACAAATTCCCCCTGACCCTGTGTTGACATCAGCTTTGTGTCACAGTGACGCAGTAAACCTTTTTAAATTGGTTTAATAATTCCAGAAATTGATATAAATCTTGTAAATTTAATAACTAATTATTTATAAGTCAGAAAATTATGTATAATATATCAAATTGTTCAGAAAAAATGAGAACTATCTAATAGAGCTATAATCATGCATTGTTCAAAAACTTTCATGACTAGTATAATTAGAAGAACAAACCAACCCCTCTCATATACATCCGGAGTTTCCCCGAGTTATGGTTTGTACCCCTCGGAACCCCGACTAAATTGTCGAGCATGTTTTAGGGTTACATTTCGATACAATTTAACTTGTCATATCATCATCCTTGTTTGAGAATTGCATCCATGCCATGTGTTGATTGTTTCCCTCTCTTTCCGGTGTTTGGTTCTTCCCGGTAGAATACGATATCGAGATCGAGATCGAAGACCGAGATCAAGACCATCGAAGATCGACGAACAATACTTGAACAACTGTAACAAGTCAAGTACAAGGCTCCCGAATATCTGCTTATTGATTGTCAACTGGCAAAGGCAAGCATAGCCCCACCATGGTATAAGCCTATGATTTTGAAAGTATTTCAATTCTGTCATGATGCATACGATTCTACTGTGGTCTTTTATCGATAGACAGAGTATCCTATCTGTTGCATTACTCCCTTCGAGCTTATATTACCTGATCCACTGCTCCTAGCATAACTAGGTTTGGCTTGTGTGCACTGCTAGAACTTATCCGTGTCCTACTTAGCCATGCATAGCTATTGAGTCTGTTCCATCCAGATGATAGGTGCATTCATCTACTTGCCTAGTAGATTCCATGAGTCACATAGTTCAGGCGTTCCATTCGACATATGCATAGAAAACCTTCTGAAAGATTTGCCGGGTGAAGGTGCATTCATAACAGGTAGGTAAGCGTGGCTGGGGTTGCTTAGGGTCGATGGAGCCCCTGGTAAACCAACCTCACCTCACATCTTTAAGTACCGACTTCGGGATTTGACCCATTACGGCGGAACCATACTTATTGCATGACTCATGGTCTTGGCAAAAGCAAGGTAAAGGTCATGCCTAACCACCCTCTGCCGGCCTTCCAAGGAAGAGGGTTTATCTAGTGGCATTAAGAGAAGGTTAGTACGTGTGGGTAAAGTAGTACACCCCTGGAGGATAATAATCTTTTTTAAAGCCGTGTTCACGGTTATGAACGCTTGGTGACCAGATTCTAAGATCATAGAGAACTATAACCTAATCGTAAAACTTGGTAGATCAACGTGTGCTTAAGGATGCTTCCTCATGGGTACGAGGGGGTGATCCTAGTTCAGGTGATGATGATGTAGTGGATATCAAAAGATGATGATCATTACTTTGGAGATGTCGCTCTCTTATCCCCTTTTAAAATACTCTGTTTAGACGAGCTTCTTCTCTCTCTTGTTTTAGAAACAAAGATGGCTTTATGCAAAACAACTCCACCAGCCATAAGTCTTGTGGAGTACACCATGTACTCACCCTTGCTTTGTTGATACTTTTGGTAGAGTAAGTGCTCCTTGAAGACGAGTTCCGTACTATATCGACACCGACGAGTAGCTTGGGGTTCCCGGCCGGCAGCCTGGAATCTATGGGATGGGACTTCATCGTTATGCTTCAGGCCTCTTAGGCCATTTATTAAGTTTGCTATACTTAATAGCATAATTTTCCTTCCGTTGTTTGATGTTTGTACTCAGTGACCTCTACTTGTAATAATTTGGTTCTCTACTCAATTATGAGCTTGCTATAATAAATTTTGTGTTATAAGGTCACTGCTGTGTTACCGATTCTTCACTGGATATTCTCGAGGTCAAGGTTAAGCTTATGTCAGACGGAGGTCTGGGATTTGTTTAGCCCTAATCCCGGGGGTGTCATAGGGTCGCCAAAACTCCCTGCTGAAACGGAAAAACCAACTCATCAAAATAAACGTGCCTTGAGGTGATTACACGATGAGAGACCAGATCGTAGCAGCGATAACCCTTGGTGTTGGCAGGATAGCTAAGAAATACACAAGGCAAGGAGCGGGGGCGAGCTTATGGGGCGCGGTGACGGCGGTGCTAGGGTAGCAGAGGCAACCGAAGATGCGGAGATCGTCATAGGACGGAGGCATACCAAAGAGGATATGGTGCGGCGTGTATTGCCAGCGGGAACGACATGGGCGAATGTTAATGAGAAGAGTAGCGGTGGCGAGGGCATCCAGCCAGAATCATGGAGGCATATACGTGTGGAACAAAAGGGTGTGAACACAATCGTTTACAGTGCGGAGGATGCGTTCAACATGACCATTTTCTTGAGAGGTGTAGGGACACGTTAGACAGAAGACGGTGCCATGAGAGGCGAGGAGGGTGCAAACAGTGATGTTGTTGAACTCTTTGTCGTTGTCAGTTTGGAGAGCATGTATGGGGCGACCGAATTGCGTGGAGATGTAGGCAAAAAAGGAGGCGAGGGTGGAGGAAACATCTGACTTATGACGCAAGGGAAAAGTCCATACAAAGTGCAAAAATCGTCTAAAATCACAAGATAGTAATTAAAACCAGAATTACTTAGAATCGGCGAGGTCCAAACATCGCTATGAATTAACTAAAAAGGAAAATACGCTACTGTGGAGGAGAAATTAAACGGAAGGCGAACATGTTTGCCGAGACGACATGCTTCACAATAATGAGAATCCATTTTATTACATGTAAAAGAAAATCCTCTAATTATTTGACAGAGAGTGGTGGAGCTAGGATGGACGAGGCGTGCGTGCCAGAGGTCGACACCAGCGGAGAGGGCGAGGCGGCTGGTGGTGGGGGCGGCGGTGGTGGAAGATCCGACATGGTACATATCACCAGAGCTGTCACTGCGGTGGAGTAGCATTCGGGTACGACCATCCTTAACAGAAAAACCAAAAACATCAAATTCCACAGTCATAGAATTGTCACGAGCGAGAGAACAAACTGAGACTAAATTCTGAATTAATTCAGGAGAGACGATGATATTATTTAGAGTGAGAGAAGTGGAGTTAGAAGGAAAGGCGGTGGAGCCGGTGTGAGTAATAGAAAGAGCATGACCATTGCCAACGATGATGCGCGACAAAGTGGAAGTGGGGAAAGAGGTGAAGAGGTTACCGGGGTGAGAGGACATGTGCGCGGAGGCGCCAGTGTCCATGAACCAGTCAACACCGCCACCATAGGGGCCAATGGTGAGGGCGGACTGGAGGGCGGTCAGCAGCGCGGGATCCTACTGAGTCGACAACGGCTGAGGCGTGGGGTATTAGGGGGGCGAAGGTGCGGTGTAGGGTGCAGGCATGGTCGGCCCCACGAAGAACGCCCAGTGGTTGGCCGGGCGCGGCCCCATGATGCCCGGGTAGGGGGCATGCGGCATGGGCATTGTGTAGGCGTGGACGACCCTCGTCCAAGGGTTGGTGGTCGTCATCCAGGGTGGGGTCAAGGCGGCTTCCTGCGTCGTGCGGGGCGGGGCGAAATTGGTGTTTCCCCCATGCCCGCCTCCCTCCCCCCGTTGACGCCGACGATTACAGCCGCGTTGCCCATGATCTTATCTCAGGTACGAATGTGTCAATATATATGATTTGTTTACTTCAATATTTATTATACAAATTAGTTTCATAATCCTTTGGAGGTCAAAGAGTTGTTTCATGATTAGAATATAGCTCCAAACAAATCACAAGAAAAGGTTATGGCAAAGTGCTATGTCATGGTAGTGCCTCTTTATCTATTAGTCTCGCAGAGAGAGGAGAGAAAACCAGTCTTGCAATATGCTCGTGTTATGTGTGATTTTCTTTATTCTCAACTTCTAGCAAATAATATTTGTGATTTATTTGAATGGATAAATTGTTTTTTATCCTTTTGTACATTGTCCAGTTGTAACTTCTTTGACAGTGCATATATTGTATCACAGTGGTAGTATTATAGAAGACTCTATTGGAACACATGGCTACTGGATGCAACCGATTGATCACGATTGATTAGGATTTGTACTATCAGGATATTGGCTAGCAACATACTAGGGACGCGTTTGGTAGCCTACAGGAGTTCAAACCAAGCCCCATGAAATAAAAATGGCCTGATTGGATGCCTGCAGCTCCGTTGTGGTGTGGCCAGCACGGACATCAAAGCATCTCAAGGTTAGACCCGCTAAAGTTTTTAGTGAGTCACCCTATACATGCGTTTTCACCATGCAACCTCCTATGTGAGCATGGTTTCTCTTTCCTCACTTGAACTCCTTGTTCCTTAACCCCTTCTTATTAGCATTATCATGTTTTGATTCAAAAGAAGTTGCATATGAAAATTTTACACGTTGACGATGGAGTTTCTTTTTTATAATGGACAATGAGTTTCTTTAACTATATCTTTTAATTCAGTGTGCATGTTTGGAGGCTTTTTAAATGAATTTTGTCAGATTCATCGCACATGGTCGACTATTTGAAGTTTCCTTTCATGAGCAGGTTTACCTTGTTGTATCACACAACTCTCATGTTGTAATTTTTTTTGGAAAATATTGTAAGTATTTTTTGATTTAGTAGCCATAGTCAAATCGATATGTAGCTCGCAACAAGTCTGTGAGCTTGCTCCTTCAACCTGTAATTGTATGTGGGGTTGAGTTATCTCTCCTCCCTTAAACTGCTTCTTACCAAACCCCTTCTAATGAACACAACATGTTTTTATTTTAAAAAATCTCTACATGAAAAAGAAGCGCATCGACGACGAGGTTCTGTTTTGAAAATCTAAATTGAGTTTTTTAACTGTATCTTCTCAAATCCGTGTTCATGAATGAAGCTTTTGTCGATGATTTTTCTTAGATCCTGATACAGCGCTGAGTTGATGTAGGAGCGCTGAGTTGGGAACCCCAAGAGCAAGGTGTGAAGCAGCACAACAGCAAGTTTTTTCTCAGTAAGAAATCGAGGTTATCGAACCAGTAGGAGAAAGGAAACGTCACACAGGTGTTGCAAGCACCGCGGAGACCTACACAACACAAACTTAAGACTTTTTCGCAACGAATCAGTGAGGTTATCATCCGAACCCCCTCCAGTATTAAGTTGCAAGCAACAGACAACTGCTTTAAGCAAAGTGTGTAAGGTAAACAGTTCACATGTTCCATGAACAAAAGACTGTTGTTTTCTCCCTAGTAGCAACAGCACATCTACAACCGAAGAGATTTCTGTCACTTCCCTTGAAAACTAGAGGCATGAACTCACTATCGAGCATATATAACCCTCTTGGAGTCGCTAGCAACTACTTGGCCAAGATAGCTACTAACAACGGAGAGCATGCAAGATCGAAACAACACAGACATGATAGAATCATAAAGACAAAACCATTAATCAAACCAATATAATAATCTCAATATCCATTGGATCCCCACAAACACAACATGCATGATTACAAATAGATTAAATCTTGATCATGAACGGAGCTCACAAGATCTATACATGAAAGCACAAGGAGGAGATACAACCATCTATCTACTACATGGACCCATAGTCCAAGGTGGAACTACTCACGCATCATACCGGAGAGAAGGCCTCCGGGATGATCTCCCCTCCGGCAGGGTGCCGGGAAGAACTTTAGATCCCCCCGATCTAGGGACGACGGTGGCGGCGACTACAGAAGGTTTCATGGAATATTGATCGGGTACTTAGGGTTTCGGCATCGAGGGCTTCTTACAAGTGAAGGGGGAGGCCGAGGCGGTGGACAGGGGCCCTACACCCTGCCTAGGCGCGAGGCAGGGCCCACCGCGCCTAGGGGGTGTGGCTGCCCTGTCACGCCTCTCCGTCTCCCCTCTGGTCTTCTTGTTCCCCACAAAAAGTTATTTACTTTGACGTTTGTCCCGTCCAATTCCGAGAATATTTCCTTACTAGCTTTTTTGGAACCAAAAACAACAGAAAACAGGCAACTGGCACTGTGGCAACTTGTTAATAGGTTAGTACCAGAAAACATGTAAAAAGCACCTTAAAGTGTAAACAAAGCAAAGTAGATACTAAACAAGCATGGAGTATCAAAAATTATAGATACGTTTCCGACGTATCAAGCATCCTCAAGCTTAATTCCTGCTCGTCCTCGAGTAGTTAAGTGATAAAAACAATAATTTTTGAGGTGACATGCACCCTCACAATAAAGATCCAACCATTTGCAAGCATTGAAAGATGGGATCAAAAAACTCTAAACATGTTCATGAAAGATGGAGTTCTAATAATAGGACATAGTAACTATACATGCAACATGAAAGGCTACAAACAAAGATCATGAATAACATGCATTGAAAAACGTTTGTTTGTTTCACATACAAAAAACATACCATAGTGGCAATCACCTTGTCCCTCATAGAGTAGCAAATAGATGCATAGGACACCTTCAAAGTTCACAAGGGTGACTAGAAACAAATAGCACAATAACAAGTAATATCACAATATGCATCAATCAATAAGCTTTGGAACACTGCACACAGAATGACAACTATGCTCTCTTAATGGTGGCTAAAGGTAGAAGGTGGAGACTGAAATAATGGTGGAACAAAGGCCTTTTATAAAGGAAGCAGGGATTTCAAGTTTCAAAAAGAGCTTCCAAAAATTATGGTACTTGTTAGCTTTTAGCCCTCATTTACCCTATCATAAGCATCTTGAAATGTTTAAGGTTAAAGTGAAAAAGATGGAGTATATGCTTGACGAAGTATAAGTTGGCAATCTCAAGTCCCTTGAATACGAGGGACACACCTCATGCTACTCAACTTTACTCACCTGTAAGTTCTTGTCATTGCAAGTATTTGCATATCATTGAGAACCGCCAATGGGGTACCCCCTACACATGGTAGAGGAGCTTTCCCATAACCAAAATGACAAGGCAAGCAGACAATGAGCATCTCGGCAATCTTTTTATTTACCATATGCATAGATTTTTATTGAGGGTGCTTCATAGATAGCTCACTATGGTGATGCTGCAAGTTTCCACCATGATTAGGCATGGCTTCGGCTAGCATCCCAGGCGTTTCTCTAACACAGGATGCAAACTCCATGAACTTACAAGTTCCTTATTATTTCATACCGGTGACATCCATAGATAAAAGAGCATGATATCAACTTAGTACAAAGTACAAGTGCAATGTTGAAAACGTTTCCCGTGGCAGCACGGTTCTGCTAATTCCAATGTATAAGTGAAAGCATATACAACATAGATGACACAATGGTTCAAGTTTATTATGGGCAAAGAATATAAAGTGTGCCATCAAGTTTGTGAGGGCTTTAATCACTAAGTTTTCACATAACAAAATAGTTTTTAATTGGAAGATAACTGAAAATAAGAATATTCTTGGAATGGTGTAACACACCATGCATAGGAGTTTATAGTGGACACTTTGGAATAACTTGGTTTCTTGGGAGTTGGAAGCATGAGTAGAGCTTACTCATACAAGTGGAGGCTAGCAAAAGACTGGGAGCAACCAAATAAGAGAGCAATAATGGCCATAATCATGCAGACAACAAAGCATTACTAATCAAAGCATAAAGTGGTACTACAAGTCAAGGACTAAATGATCATAGAGGCTAATGGTGACTTGTCATAGTCATAACATGGTGTGAGCATGTGCCAAGTTAACCCAAGCAAAGCATCAAAGGAGAATACCACAATACTATGCTTTTGCATGCTAAAACAACGCATAATTTCTTCAAGGCACACTAAGCAATCCCAATTGTTTGGAACAAGACATGCTACAGCAATAATCACTAAGCATAAGGTCAAACCAACACTTAGCATGTCATGCTAAAGTCTAAGTCATAGTCAATACAAACTCCTCTTGCACTTTCAAGCAAGAACTTACTATTCCTTTCCAACACCAAGCAACTTATTTGCAAAACAACACAGCAAGAATGGGGGTCCAAACTACTTTATTCAAGCAAACTAAACAACCTAAGCAAAGCAAACAAAAACTAAGACACTCCAAGAATAACACAATTGTGCATGAAACAATAAAAACGAAGTGTCTAAACAGACCTGACCTTTTTATTGATGAAGAAGGGGATGCCCAGGCATCCCCAAGATTTGACGCTTGTACCTCTTGGATATTTCTTGGGGTGACACCATGGTGGCATCCCCAAGCTTGAGCTTTTGTCCATTCTTCATCTCATTGCATCATTCTCTCTCTATACCTGAATTTTTTTCTTTCATACAAAACTTCACACGATCTTCATTAGCAACATTAGTGTATTCAAAATATATGAGACCTCTGGCAAAGCTTTGGAACAGCAAGGCTTTTCATTAAAAACACAAGATACTGTAGTAACTCCTTCAAAAATCTCAATTCACCTAAAGAGAACTCAAAAAGGAATCAATAAGAAGCAAATGCAAATAATGACAGAAATCTATCAAAACAGACCAGCACATAGAAACCGATTTTTTCGAACATCTTATGTTGCTCAAATCAAAAAGTGATGAACTAACGAAAGTTATCTAACATACTAGGGGATTTATTCGTACATTGTGAGATCAATCCGAGTTACAGAGAATCCTCACGAATTTTTTGGTGGAGGACAGAAATCTATTTCGGGACAGCAACTCACCAAATCTTACTTCCATCTTATTATAGGTCATTCTTGGCACAAAAAGCAAACAAAAAGGATAAGGAGAGGTCATTACTGAAGTAATAACTTCCAAGACTCAAGGAAACTCTTGGGTTATCTCCCAACAAGTACTTTTCTTTAACGCCTTTAATTTAGGCACAAGAAGCAAGAATAATCAAGTATTTTCAAATGAAGAAGCATTAACATCAAACCTTGCTTTCAAAGGAGGAGAAAAAATCAACTTATCTCTCCTCATAGGGAAGTGTTCAATACCTTTCTCGAATGGAAAATGATATTTAAAGGTGCCTTCTTTCATATCAAAGATGGCACCAACTGTTCTAAGAAAAGGTCTTCCTAAAGTAATAGGACAAGAAGCATTGTATTCAACATCCAAAACATAGAAATCAACAAGGACATAAGCATTGTTAACCATAATGAGAACATCATTAATACTCCCCATGAGTTTCTTCTTAGCATTATCATTGAGTGAAACGTCCAAATAACAATCTTCCAATGGTGGCAAATCAAGCATTTCATAAATCTTCCTAGGCATAATAGAGACACTAGAACCAAGATCACATGAATCTTTGAGATCAAAGTCATTCACTTGCACATTAATAATGGGTTCCCAACTATCTTCTACCTTCCTAGGAATAGAAGCTTTGTGTTTTAGCTTCTCTTCCTTAATCTTAACAAGAAAATCTGTAATGTGTTTAGTGAAAGCAACATGCATATCACTAGCATCAGTACTTCTAGCAAGCTTTTGTAGGAACATAATCACTTCAGAAATATTGCAACCATAAATATCAAAGTCAAACTTAGCATCACTAGTAATAGGCTCAATAGGCTTAGGCATAGTAGGAGGAGGAATAGGGACTACTTGTGGTTTAGTGGTGATGATGCACACACTATTGTTTCTATCAATTTCAGCTTCCCTTTCCCACTTAGCATGTAGTTGGGCTAACAGTCTAACATTTTCATCAATAGTAACTTGTATGGCATGAGTGGCAGCAAAGGTACTTTCCATGGTTTCAGGTTTAGCAGCCATTTTATTAACCAAGGAAGTTTGAGCTTCAGACAAAAATGATATATTTTTCTCAACATTTAAAAGATTTTCCTCTATAGCCTTATTGAAAGTGGTTTGTTTACTAATAAAGTCTTTGAGCATGACCTCAAGTTCAGAGGGGGCACTTCTAGTATTATTGTAAGAGTTTCCATAGGAATTGCTAGTATTAGGAGGATAAGGTCTATAATTGTTACCACCAAAATTACTCCTATAAGCATTGTTGTTGAAATTGTTGTTTCTAATGAAGTTCACATCAACTTGCTCTTCTTGAGCAACCAGGGAGGCTAAAGGAACACTATTAGGATCTAGAGGAGCTTTCCCGTTAACAAGCATAGCCATAATAACATCAATCTTTTCACTCAAAGAGGAAGTTTCCTCAACAGAATTTACCTTCTTACCATGTGGAGCTCTCTCAATAGGCCATTCAGAGTAGTTAACCATCATATTATCAAGGAGCCTTGTTGCAGCACCCAAAGTGAGGCCCATGAAGGTACCTCCAGCAGCGGAATCCAACAGATTTCTTGAGGAGAAGTTCAAACCTGCATAAAAAGTCTGGATAATCATCCAAGCAGTGAGTCCATGAGTGGGGCAATTCTTAACCAAAGATTTCATTCTTTCCCAGGCTAGAGCAACATGTTCACTATCAAGTTGTTTAAATTTCATAATGTCACTTCTCATAGATATAATCTTAGCAGGAGGATAGTACCTTCCAATAAAAGCATCTTTGCACTTAGTCCAAGAATCAATACTATTTTTAGGCAAAGATAGCAACCATTCTTTAGCTTTTCCTCTCAAGGAGAAAGGAAAAAGCTTGAGCTTAATAATATCTCCATCTACATCCCTATACTTTTGCATCTCACAAAGTTTAACAAAGCTATTGAGATGGGCAGTAGGATCATCAGAACTAGCACCAGAAAATTGCTCTCTCATCACAAGATTCAACAAAGCAGGCTTAATTTCATAAAAGGTAGCATCAGGGGCAGGTGGAGCAATAGGTGTGCTAAGCAAATCATTATTGTTGGTGCTAGTGAAGTCACACAACTTGGTGTTCTCAGCAGAGTTCATTTTGGCAAGGGTGGGCAAGCCAAAAACAATAGCACCAGCTAGAGCAGGAACTAATTTTTTTGTGTTTTTGAATAAAGCAAGCAAACCAAACGAATAAGTGAGCTTGTCAAGCTCACCGTTGCTGTAACAAAGGATTAAACATATGGTGTGGAAGGTAATGATGGTTTGCAGCAAGTAAACAAGTAATAGTGGAAGATGTATTAATGGTAAAGATTGGACCGGGGTCCATAGTTCACTAGAGGTGCTCTCCTTAGATAGACAACATGGCATGAAGGGTAAACAAATTATAGCAGGGCAATTGACAGGAACTGAGCAAGGCATAACAATGCAATTACTAGTCAGAAACATCCTATGAGATTCGATTGGGCAATACAACAAGATACATAGACCGCCATCCAACTGCATCTATGACTAGAAGTCCACCTTCAGGTTATCATCCGAACCCCCTCCAGTATTAAGTTGCAAGCAACAGACAACTGCTTTTAAGCAAAGTTTGTAAGGTAAACAGTCCACATGTTCCATGAACAAGAGACCGTTGTTTTCTCCCTAGTAGCAACAACACATCTACAACCAAAGAGATTTCTGTCACTTCCCTTGGAAACTAGAGGCATGAACCCACTATCGATCATAAATACCCCCTCTTGGAGTCACTAGCAACTACTTGGCCAAGATAGTTACTAACAACAAAGAGCATGCAAGATCACAAACAACACCGAAATGATAGAATCATAAAGACAAAACCATTAATCAAACCAACATAATAATCTCAATATCCATCGAATCCCCACAAACACAACATGCATGATTACAAATAGATTAGATCTTGATCATGAATGGAGCTCACATGATCTATACATGACAGAACAAGGAGGAGATACAACCATCTAGCTAATACATGGACCCATAGTCCAAGGTGGAACTACTCAGGCATCATACCGGAGAGAAGGCCTCCGGGATGATCTCCCCTCCGGCAGGGTGCCGGGAAGAACTTCAGATCCCCTCGATCTAGGAACGACGGTGGCGGTGGCTACAGAAGGTTTCGTGGAATATTGATCGGGTACTTAGGGTTTATGCATCAGGGGCTTCTTATAGGCGAAGGGGGAGGCCGAGGCGGTGGCCAGAGGCCCCACACCCTTCCTAGGCGCGGGGCAGGGCCCACCCGTGCCTAGGGGTGTGGCTGCCCTGGCACGCCTCTCCGTCTCCCCTCTGGTCTTCTTGTTCCCCATGGAAAGTTATTGACTTTGACGTTTGTCCCTTCCAATTCCGTGAATATTTCCTTACTAGCTTTTCCGGAACCAAAAACAGGAGAAAATAGGCAACTGGCACTGTGGCAACTTGCTAATAGGTTAGTACCAGAAAACATGTAAAAGGCACCTCAAAGTGTAGACAAGGAAAAGTAGATACTAAACAAGCATGGAGCATCAAAAATTATAGATACGTTTCTGACGTATCAGATCCATCTCACACAATCGACCGTTTGAAATGTCCTTCCAGGAGTAGCTTCACATCGTCGTTTCGTAGAGCTCTCATTATGTAATTTTTTGTTTCGGTAGATGATGAATAAATATGTACTAAGTTGTGTTTATGTGTGCCTGGTAATTTTTGTTTAGGTGTGCCTGGTAATGGCTCTTTATGTGCCAACCAAATCGAATGGATGCAATCAAATACTGGGCTCCCATTCTTGTCCTCATTCAAGAAAATCGAATGCATGGTATCAAACAATATGCACAACATGATGTTTTGTCTGTTTTTGTGTGGTCATGCCCCTTAGGGCCTTAACCAAATACGTCCTAGTAGAATTCAGAGTGGATAATTATATCATGCTACTTTTTTCCAACCATTTGTGATCCATGAATATAATATAGTAAATATTTTAAGGTGCAATAAAAATGGTATGTACATCACTTGATGCAGAGGTCGGAACTATGCTATCCATTTCAAAAAACAAATACTTTATTTAATTTGTTTATAGAGTTATTTTTATTGGGATGCACTATGTTATGGTAATATAACATGTTACCATAAGAGCATCTCCACCAGTCGCATTTAAATTGCGTGATATCTAAACAACATGAACCATTTAATTAATTGTCGGGATCCCGGTTCCGCTTAATATTGCCTAATTGTATCGCATCTTTGCCATGTCATGCATCATGCTTGATATTCTGCCGTAGTATTAAATAGTGCATTCGGTGCTTTATCTAGTGCTTTGCTTCTTCACGGATTAGGCCGATGAGTTGATGCGAGTGTCGACCCGATTTTCAGATGAACCTTCGGCAATGTTTTCAGGCGAGCAATCTCCCCCTTTCTACGTATTTTACGTTTATAGTCTTTATTTCCTCCTGTTGATCTATTGCTATCTATGTTGTGATGCTTTAGTTTTCATACCCGTGATAGTCCTTGCAGCCCTATATTGCTATGGGCACCTCCTATTCCTTGTTGTGTGGTAGATAGTCGGCCTTGCGAGTCGTAGATGCTTGCATAGATGTTGCTTTGCACCGTTGGTGTTCCACAGTTGTTGGAAGGTTGCCATATGCTTTATGTTGGAGATGATCATGACTTAAATTACAACTGATACTAAAAAGCTGGGAATAGTTATAACTAATGCAGAGGCATCGGTGGGCAATAGATGTTATTTGGTTTTTAACCGCTCACTGGTGTCTCATAGGACCCCGAGTACTTGATATCTGTTCCTTGACTATTCACACTATCCGCATGTGGGACCATGAATCCTCTTAGCGAGAGATTGAATCATATCTTATTTCTTGGGACCACAAAATAGTTTGGGGTTTTATTACTATCCTATACCTATGCCATGTTTACTGCTTTATTTACTACTGTTGCTCCTGGAGAGCGTTTACTACTATACTGTTTAGGTAAGTGGAGTGTTTTTGCGTTATCGACAAGCCTAGTCACACTTTCTGGTTCCCAGTCGTTTATAGCCATTGACCTAAACCTTTGGGTCTGCTTCGGAGCCGGCCAACTTCCTCGCGGATAGCTTGGTGGGATGGCCCCCTGAAATATTCTATGAATCTTGCAATTGCTTTGTCGTGATGCCTCGTTTGGGTTTTTATTTGGTTTTTCCACGGTTGATCGTGCGTGTGTTGCTATTTGTGCCCCCTGCAGGGTAAAACTTTCTGAAAGCCATGTCCGCTGTTATGGACGACTTGGAGCACAGTATCTCGATCATAGACAACTATACTAAAGTAGTGCTATAAATTTGACTTTGGAATGACTAGTAATCAGCTTCACTATAATAGAATGGCTAAATAAAAGTACCAACAACTGATAAAATTGGGATGCCTCATGCTATATGTATCTGACTAGTAAGTATTGCAACTACAATGGAATGGTTAACTAAAACTATCCACTGCTTATGTCATATCTGATTAGTAATATCAGAATGACTCATGCTATCTATATCTGACTAGTAATTGTTGCAACTATAATGGAATGAATAAAACTGCCAACTGCGTGAGTTTCTCGGTGGACTTCCTCGTTTGGTCTCGAGGGGGAAAGACTAGGATGGGTATATTTGGTGCTAGTATCAGGTTGGATCCGAATAGGTCTTTCTTATCCCTCTCTGATAGCCGACAATTGTATCGAGTATCTATATGTTGTTTATTGCCCGTTGTGCTACTGCTTCAGTCCACCATATCTATGTAGGCGACGACCTCTGAATTATAAGACTCGTCGTGCACTAGACTCAGTACTGACCGCTCTCTTTTTCCTTTGCCTTTTGTCGATACCCCTTTTGTTGAGCAGGTTTGAGATCGACGTCGTTAGGAGGGTTACCCTTCCGGCTTGGCATGGGTAGGGTTATGCACGTCCTTGGGTATTCTTCAGGGATCTTAGCCCCATTTGCATATTGTCTGTAGTCGGATGTTGTATCATTTTCAAGGTGATTTGGATCTTTGTACTGTATATCTATATTCTTGACTCGTCGAGTCGATGTTGTATATATCTGTTCTGTGGGTTCCATCATGGACTATTGTGTAATGATATTACTTTGTTTTCCACCCGCATGAAAGTTCCTGGTGGGCACCTTTGAATTTTTTCGATGAATTTTGGTGGAAATTTTTGGAACTTGCATGCAATCGCCGAACTTGCATATAGTGTTAGGGTGGTGGTGTTACCAGGTCGCCGTCGACCGTGGGTCCTCATCCCTCATCGAGATGGTGGTCGGGCCGGCGAGCTGCTCGTGGATGAATGTCTTGTGGCAGCGGCGGGCCGCCCGGTACGCCCTTCTCTTGGCCCTCTTGGTGGCATAGAACTCGTGCTTGGCTTGGACGTCCTGCATGAAGAGGCGCCTCCACTCGGCCATGGCCACCTCATCACGCTCAGCGATGAGGAGGACTGGCACAGGCGCAAGGAACTCGTCCTCTTCCAGCGACTCGATCTTAGGGAAGTTCATGTCATGCCGCTGGTGGCCAAGAAACCACGCTGTCGCGTCGAACGCGTGGCTGGCCTCCTCCGACATGTTGTACATGCCGAGGACGAGCTGAAAGCCGGCGGCATGGAGCTCAGCGTAAAACGTCCCGTTGGGGCGCGGGCGCATACCCCGGAAACCTAACGCGCTACAACGGCGTGGCAGCATGCCGACGCTGGAAGGGGAGGGGAACAAGCGTCACGCGCACGAGGGAGTGGGAGTGAAAGTATCGCCGGGAGGAAGGGCTTCAAGGCTGGTGTTGGGCCAGCGTGGCTCCACATATAGCGCGCGCTTTAGTTAGGGTGCGATATTTCCCGCTTCGGATAGCGCAAACTCCCGCGCAGTATAATATTCATCACCCGCGCTATTTTCTCGCGCCTGCTGGAGTGTGTGTTGACACGATATATTTGTTCAACGCTATAATTGTTGGAGATATGCCCTAGAGGAAATAATAAAAGTGGTTATTATTATATCTTTGTGTTTATGATAAATGTTTACATTCATGCTATAATGGTATTAACCGGAAACATTAATACTTGTGTGATTTGTAAACTAAATTAGAGTCCCTAATAAAGCCTCTTAATAATACTAGCTTGTTGGTTAATAGATGATCATGGTTTCTTGATCATGAAACATTGAGATGTTATTAACAACAAGATCATATCATTAGGAGAATGGTATGATGGACATACTCCTATAGATAAGCTTAGCATAAATATCAAGTCATTTCAATAGTTCATTTTCTATAAGCTTTCTGATACATAGTAACCTAATTCCTTCGACCGAGATCATGCTAATCACCATCACTGGAAGGATGCTTTGATGACATCAAACACCACACCGTAACTGGGTGGCTATAAAGGTGGAATTGAGTGTTCGGAAAGTATGCGTTGAGGCACATGGATCAAGAGTGGGATTTGTCCATCCATATGACGGATAGATATGCTCTGGGCCCTCTCGGTGGAATGTCATCTAATTATCTTGTAAGCATGTGACTGGCTCACAAGGGATCACATATCACGGTAACGAGAAAAGAGTACTTATCGGTAACAAGGTTGAACTAGGTATGCAGAGATACCGACGATCAAACCTCGGATAAGTAAACTATCGCGAGACAAAGGGAAATTGGTATCGTATGTAAGTGGTTCATTCGATCACAAAGTAATCATAGAAATATGTGGGAGCCATATGAATTTCCAGATTCCTCTATTGGTTATTGATCAGAGAAGTGTCTCGGTCATGTCCGCATAATTCACGAACCGTAGGGAGACACACTTAAGGATTCGATGTTGTTTAGTAGATATGGAATATAAGTAGGGAGACCGAATGTTGTTCGGAGTCTCGGATGGAATCCGGGATATCACGAGGAGATCCAAATGGTCCGGAGAATAAGATTCATATAAGGAAAGTCCGATTCTGGAGTTCGGGAATGATTCCGATGTTTTGATCAGAGAGGTTCTAGAAGGGTCTAGAAGGTTCATCGGACTAGAAGGGGAATGGTTCATGAATGTGTCATGGTTAAGTGGAACGATTGGATCATGTCCTAGGTCACTTGGTTGGGCATTTGCAAAAGAGAAATAAAGCTCTAAATTAAAAGTCAAAAGGGAGGTTTGAAAAGTCAAACTGGAACAATAGTTTCCTAGTGGAAAAAGGAAAAAGCCCTTCTTTCTCTCCAACTTGGGTTTGGGGAAGGATTCAAACTCCCCTCTCCCAAGCTGCCCTCCCTCTCATAAATAGAGGGAAGGGGCTGCCCCAAAGCAACACAACCAGCCCTCCCCACCTCCAAGCCGCACCGCCGCTAGCCGCCGCCGCCTCGCGTCGATTCGTCGCCGTCGCCCTAGCCGCCACCGACACCTTCTCCTCCTCTCCGGCCTTCTAAACTTAGATCACCGGAAACCCTAGATCCACCATAACTCGCACCGGCTTAGGCGAAGCCCTGCGGGATCTTCCCTCTACTTCCGACACCACGTCGTCGTGCTGCCGGAATCACGAGGGGAGAACTACAACCTCCGATGCCTGCTGGAACAAGGAAGAGGAAGGTCTTCATCGAAAAATTTAACGGTGACCGATGGAAGCGCTACCGGAACGCAGCGCCGGAAGAATTGTCTACGCGATCTTGAGATCGACAAGTGTACGACTACATCATCCACGAGAATCTGCTCTCGTTAACCGCTTTAAAATCTTCGAGGGTGAGTACTCTAATCGACTCATAGCTACAATCTAGTAGATAGATCTTGACTTGTTTGTGTGTATGCTTTAGAATTTTTTTGTTTTCCATGCTACGAAACCCTACAATAATAGCATCACTACTCACCGGTGGAGATGCTCTAAGTGTCTATCTCCTATTGTGTGATGATACGCAACCCATAGAATATCTCCTTGTTTGTATGAATACGCAACCCATACAAATTCTGGAAAAATAAATCCTAAACATTGATAATGATATACTCTAGCATTACACAAAATCTCAACCTGAAATATCTTATATTCTAGGCTTAACAAAAATGACAAGATCTGACAGAACACGGAGGTTTGAAATCTTGTATTGTTCGGTACTTTAAATGTCGTATTTTGTGGGGCCTAAAAAATAGGGGACATTTCGAGCTGAGATTTTTTATATTGGTAGATTACATTATTTTGTATGTCTAGAATTTTTTATCAAAACCTTTTGAAACTTCAAAATGCCGTTTTTAAATTGTTCAAAAACCTGCTCCATGTGCGTGGTGCTCCAAAGGTCCTTGCTCCTATATTATCCTACTGTATTACACATGGTGCGCATTAATAAGAGACCGTCTAGCTAGATTTCACTGTTCGTCGTACTCTTATTAATTATGTGTTTGTACTCCCTCGGTTTCAAATTACTTTGCGTTTTAGGTTTGATCAAAGTCAAACATGTTAAAATTTGACTAAACATCTTTGATAAAATAATAATATTTATAATATCAATTGTATACATATACAAAAGTATGTTTTATGACTGAGTCAAACTATATTTATTATATATTTTAGATATTGATATTTTTTCTTATATTTATAGTCAAAGTTTATAAAGTTTGACTTTGACTAAACCTAAAACGCAGAGTAATTTGGGACAGAGGAAGTAGGTGTTCACGAGCCATGATGTGTAGTACTTTCTCCGGTCCGGTTTGCTAGGTATGCATGTAGTTTAAAAAGTTCTTTTGATCATCAATTTTGACCAATAAAATATGCAATATATGTTCCAAAAAATATACCATTGAAAATTACTATGAAAATCAATTCAATGGTATAATTTTTATGTAAAATTTGTTGATCAAAATTATTGGTTAAAATTGTTCTTAAATTATGTGCGGTGGCTAATAAATCGGACTGAAGGACTTGTCCAAACTTATTGGTCATATTATGTAAAATTTGTCAATCAAAATTATTGATCAAAGTTATTTTTAAATTACATACGGTGGGTAATAAATCGGAACGAAGTAAAATTTGTTGACCAAAATTATCGGTGAAGGTTGTTCATAGATTATGTGGTGCGTTTTGAAAAAGTCTCGGGACTTGTCCAAACTTAATTCTACCCAATGATCGATGATCGAAGTGGATGCATACTTCGCGCCCGCCGGCACGTGGTGTATATCTCCTTATTATTTCAGTTAGTACATCATATGGGCTTGTGATCGATTATTCCTTGACGGCTAGCTCACACCGGCACGTACGTGGTGATGCTTTCCTCTACCAGCGCCCCTACCAAAATTGTAGTCAAGAATGGAAATTTGTCATGTGCGTTTGGAGTACGTACTTGTGCTATGGAAGAACCCTGACAGACGACGTGTCCTTTGTCTACCGTCTTGATTCGTGTGCACCAGTGCTAAGCTCGCATGTCCCAGTTTTCGGCTGGCATCGTCTAAGCCGACATTCCGGCTGGTCTGCGTCTGAAGACTGTACGTTATTCTCCTGAAGGCCGCCCACGTTTTGTTTTCTTCCCATTTTTGTTTGTTGCTTGGCCCTTTCACCACCATGTTCCGTGGATGCGTGCCGTTTTGCCGCGAATGATGACCGATGCCGGCTGCTTCTTGGTCTCACATCACTGCATCAGGATGCTGCAGGTGAGGAGGCCCTTTAGACCGTCACACACACACACGTGTATTGGCCATCGATCGAGGCCCCGTACGTGATGGCGAAACCAAACAGTTAGCCTGTCCGGCCGCTGTCCGCCTACTAACACTGAACTCAAATGCATGACTACTCTAACGAGAAATTTGTCACGACGCTGGCAGCATTCAACCTTGCATTGTAAAATATGCATCTCCGGGTGTCCTTTGCGTTTCGATGTGACGCGTACATCGATGGTTTTTAGTATGGCCCGATCTACGGAGAAATCGGACGTCCCTACCGTCGTCCGATCAGCATATACACGAGATCTGGGCTGTCTATCCATCGCATGATAACCCCAATTTTATTGTACTATTGCAACAATATCACACCACTATTTTCAGAAAGGCTCGATGCCAGTGCCGTCTCCAGAAATTCAGGCCCCGGTACCAAACACACAATAGGACCCTAAACTTTAAAAAATTCACATAATAAAAATAACTAAAACACACTACCACTTTGGTATATAACTTCACTAAGTAGTACTCCCTCCGTTTTAAAATATATTAACAAGTCTAGATTCATTTTCTTTACAAACCTAAAACATCTTATATTTTGAAACGGAGGGAATATATCGTAGTAAATAAAAATATAATCAAACCGTAATTCTGCTGCTGGAAGGCACAATCACAACATTATACTGAAGCGTCGGAGGTGTATCCACACATAGGTTTCTAAGAGAGTACCCATTGCCAGATGTGAAGATGACAAACTAGGGAGAACGAGAAGGTTTGTGCAGCAAGCTCCGCATTTCAACATGTTTCCACTCACTAGTGAGCTTGTAGTTGTCTGGTCGCACCTTACTAAAATACAACACAAATAAGTTGCTAGGAAAGTGTTGATGTGTTTGGCATGTCGCTTATGATACGTCGGAAACATATCTATAATTTTTGATGTTCTATGCTTGTTTAGTATCTACTTTGCTTTGCTTTGTCCACACTTTGAGGTGTTTTTATATGTTTTCTGGTACTAACCTATTAACAAGTTGTCACAGTGTCAGTTGCCTGTTTTCTGTTGTTTTTGGTTCCAAAAAAGCTAGTAAGGAAATATTCTCGGAATTGGACGGGACAAAAGCTAAAGTCAATATTTCACCGAGAAGAACACGGAGTCCAGAGAAGAGACGGAGGGGAGCCACAGGACGGCCGCACCCTCCCAGGCGCGGGCCCACCCCAGGCCCTGCCTAGGCAGGGTGTGGGCCCCCTGGCTGCCCTCCTACCTCGCCTCTTCGCCTATAAGAAGCCCCCAATGCCTAAACCCTAAGCACCCGATCAATATTTCACGAAACCGTCTATAGTCGTCGCCACCATCGTCCCTAGATCGGGGGGTTGGGGGATCTGAAGCTTTTCCCGTCACCCTGCCAGAGGGGAGATCATCCCGGAGGCCTTCTTCTTCATCATGCCAGCCTTCGGTATGAAGCGTGAGTAGTTTCATCTTGGACTGCGGGTCCATGTAGTAGCTAGATGGTTGTATCTCCTCCTTGTGCTTTCATGTCTAGATCTTGTGAGCTCCGTTCATGATCAAGATCTTATCTATTTGTAATCATGCATGTTGTGTTTGCGGAGATCCGATGGATATTGAGATTACTATGTTAAATGATTAATGGTTTTGTCTTATTGATTCTATCATGTCTATGTTATTTGTGATCTTGCATGCTCTCCGTTGTTAGTAGCTATCTTGGCCAAGTAGTTGCTAGTGACACCAAGAGGGGGTATTTATGCTCGATAGTGGGTTCATGTCTCTATTTAATCTAAGGGAAGTGACAGAAATCTCTAAGGTTGTAGATGTGTTGTTGCTACTAGGGAGAAAACAACTTGTTCATGGAATAAGTGGATTGTTTACCTTACACACTTTGCTTAAAGCAGTTGTCTGTTGCTTGCAGCTTAATACTGGAGGGGGTTCGGATGATAACCCAAAGGTGTACTTCTAGTCATAGATGCAGTTGGATGGCGGTCTATATATCTTGTTGTATTGCCCAATCAAATCTCATAGGATCTTGATGTCTAGTATTGCATTGTTATGCCTTGCTCAGTCCTGTCAATTCCCTGCTGTAATTTGTTTATCCAGCATGCCATGTTTGTTTATCTAAGGAGAACACCTCTAGTGAACTATGAACCCTGGTCCAATCGTTACCATTGATACATCTTCCACTGTTACTATTTACTTGTTGCAAACCACTGTTACCTTCCACACCATACAGTTAATCATTTGTTACAACAAACCGGTGAGATTGACAACCTCACTGTTCATTGGGGCAAAGTCTTGAGTTTGTGTTGTCCAGGTCTTCAAGTTGCTAGCAACACCTTTGAGTCGTTTCCTTCCTCCTCCTGGTTCGATAACCTCGGTTTCTTACTAAGGGAAAACTTGTTGTTGTCCTGCATCACACCTTGCTCTTGGGGTTTCCCGACGAAGCGCTTTCACGTTGATACAGCGCCAACATCAAGCTTTTTTTTGCGCCATTGCCAGGGAGGCTAAGGACGTCTTCACAAGGGGAGTCCTTCTCAACCTTTCTCTTTACTTTGTTTTTTATTTGCTTAGTTTATTTTTATTGGTTTTGTTTGCTTTCTCTTATCAAAAACACAAAAAAATTAGTCCCTGCTCTAGTTGTTGTTGCTGTTGGCTTGCTCCACTTTTGCCAAAATAAACTCTACCGAGAACACCAAGTTTTGTGACTTCACTAGCACAAACAACAATGATTTCCTAAGCACTCCTATTTCTCCACATTCTCCTGATGCTACCTTTTATGAAATTAAGCCTACTTTGTTGAATCTTGTGATGAGAGAGCAATTTTCTGGTGCTAGTTCTGATGATCCTGCTGTCCATCTCAATAACTTTGTTGAACTTTGTGAGATGCAAAATTATAAGGATGTAGATGGAGATATTATTAAGCTCAAGTTGTTTCCTTTCACCTTGAGAGGAAAAGCTAAAGAATGGTTGCTATCCTTGCTTAAATATAGTATTGATTCTTGGATTAAGTGCAAAGATGCTTTTATTGGAAAGTACTACCCTCCTGCTAAGATTATATCTATGAGAAGTGATATTATGAAATTTAAACAACTTGATAACGAACATGTTGCTCAAGCTTGGGAAAGAATGAAATATTTGGTTAAGAATTGTCCCACTCATGGACTTACTGCTTGGATGATTATCTAGACTTTTTATGCAGGTTTGAATTTCTGTTCAAGCAACCTATTGGATTCAGCTGCTGGAGGTACCTTTATGACCATCACCTTGGGTGCTGCAACAAAACTCCTTGATAATACATGGTTAATTATTCTTGTTTTTAGATATCTTCTAATTAAAAAGTATTTTGTTATGTGAAAACTTAGTGACTAAATCTCTCACAAACTTAATGGCACACTTTATTTTTCTTGCCCCTAATAAACTTGAACCATTGTGTCATCTATGTCGTATATGCTTTCACTAATACATTGGAATTAGCAGAACCGTGCTGTCACGGGGAACGCTTTCAACATTGCACTTGTACTTTGTACACAGTTGATATCATGCTATTTTGTCTATGGATGTCATCGGTGTGAAATAAAAGGGGAGCTCGTAAGTCCATGGAGTTATGTATGTGTGTTAGAGAGACGCCTAGGCCGCTAGCCTAAGCCATGCCTAATCATGGTGGAAACTTGCAGCATCACCATTACGAGCAATCTGTGAAGCATCCTCAATAAAAACCTATGCAAATTGAAGATCGCTGAGATGCTCATTGTCTGCTTGCCTTATCATTTTGGTTATGGGATAGCTCCTGTACCATGTGCAAGGGGTACCCTGTTGGCGGTTCTTTATGATAGACATGTACTTACTATGACAAGAACTTACAGGTGAATAAGTTGAGTAGCATGAGGAGCGGCCTCATATTCAAGGGACATGAGATTGTCATCTTATACTTTGTCAAGCATATACTCCATAGTTTGTTCACTTTAAACTTAATCACTTCAAGATACTTATGATAGGGGCAATGAGGGCTGAAAGCTAACAAGTACCATAATTTTTGGAAGCTCTTTTTGAAACTTGAAATCTCTGCTTCCCTTTATAAAGGGCCTTTCTTCCACTATTATATTGAGTCTCCACCTTCTACCTTTAGGCACCAGTTAAGAGAGCATAGTTTCCATTCTTAGTTCTATGTGCATTGTCCGAAAACTTATTGATTGATGCATATTGTTGATATTGCTTGTTCTTGTGCTATATATATCTAGTCACTCTTATGAACTTTGAAGGTGTCATATGTATCTATTTGCTACTCTATGAGGGACAAGCTCATTGCCACTATGCCATGTTTTCTGCATGTGAAACAAACAAATATTTTTCAATGCATGTTATTCATCATCCTTGTTTGTAGCCTTTCATGTTGCATGCATAGTTACTTTGTCTTACTGTTAGAACTCCATCTTTCATGCTCGTGTTTAGAGTTTTTTGATCCCAGCTTTCAATGCTTGCAAATGGTTTGATGGTGCATGTCACCTCAAAAATTATTCTTTTATCATTTACCTACTCGAGCACGAGCATGAGGTAAGCTTGGGAATGCTTGATACGTCGAAAATGTATCTATAATTTTTGATGTTCCATGCTTGTTTAGTATCTACTTTGCTTTGCTTTGTCCACACTTTGAGGTGTTTTTATATGTTTTCTGGTACTAACCTATTAAAAAGTTGTCACAGTGCCAGTTGCCCGTTTTCTGTTGTTTTTGGTTCTAGAAAATCTAGTAAGGAAATATACACGGAATTGGACGGGACAAAAGCTGAAGTCAATATTTCACCAAGGAGAACACGGAGTCCAGAGGAGAGACGGAGGGAGCCACGTCAGGCGACCCCTGTGCGGGCCCACCCTAGGCCACGCCTGGGCAGGGTGTGGGCCCCCTGGCCGCCCTCCTACCTCGCCTCTTCGCCTATAAGAAACCCTCGATGCCTAAACCCTAAGGACCCGATCAATATTACACGAAACTGTTTGTAGACGCCGCCACCATCGTCCCTATATCAGGGGGATCTAAAACTCTTCCCGGCACCCTGCCGAAGGGAAGATCATCCCGGAGGCCTTCTTCTTCATCATGCCAGCCTCCGGTATGAAGCGTGAGTAGTTCCACCTTGGACTATGGGTCCATGTAGTAGCTAGATGGTTGTATCTCCTCCTTTGTGCTTTCATGTCTAGATCTTGAGCTTCATTCATGATCAAGATCTCATCTATTTATAATCATGCATGTTGTGTTTGCGGGGATCCGATGGATATTGAGATTACTATGTCAGATTGATTAATGGTTTTATCTTATTGATTCTATCATGTCTGTGTTGTTTGTGATCTTGCATGTTATCCGTTGTTAGTAGCTATCTTGGCCAAGTAGTTGCTAGTGACTCCAAGAGGGGGTATTTATGCTCGATAGTGGGTTCATGCCTCTATTTAATCTAAGGGAAGTGACAGAAATCTCTAAGGTTGTAGATGTGTTGTTGCTATTAGGGAGAAAACAACGGTCTCTTGTTCATGAAACAAGTGGATTGTTTACCTTACACACTTTGCTTAAAGCAGTTGTCTGTTACTTGCAACTTAATACTGGAGGGGGTTCAGATGATACCCAAAGGTGGACTTCTAGTCATAGATGCAGTTGGATGGCGTTCTATGTATCTTGTTGTATTGCACAATCAAATCTCATAGGATCTTGATGTCTAGTATTGCATTTTTATTCCTTGCTCAGTCCTGTCAATTGCCCTGCTGTAATTTGTTTACCCAGAATTCCATGTTTGTTTATCTACGAAGAACACCTCTAGTGAACTATGGAACCCGGTCTAATCTTTACCATTGATACATCTTCCACTGTTACTGTTTAATTGTTGCAAACCACTGTTACCTTCCACACCATATAGTTAATCCTTTGTTACAGCAAACCGGTGAGATTGACAACCTCACTGTTCGTTGGGGCAAAGTCTTGAGTTTGTGTTGTGCAGGTCTCCAAGTTGCTAGCAACACCTTTGAGTCATTTCCTTCCCCCTACTGGTTCGATAACCTCGGTTTCTTACTGAGAGAAAACTTGCTGCTGTGCTGCATTACATCTTGCTCTTGGGGTTTCTCGACGAAGCACTTTCATGTTGATACAACGCCAACATCAACCTATCGCATCTAGTTTACGTGCAGTTTGGCATTCAACTTCCTATGGTCGAGATGTTGAGTCCCTGGGTGAGCTTGTCGGTGAGGTGGCTGATTAAACAAATGTATGTTAGTGCTCAGCCAGCAATGATGAGGCTATTTCTGAGCATGCTTGTTCTCGTGCTGCACAAGTGGTGGTTAAAATTTCGGTTTCGACCAAGCTATGTTATAGGCAGGGTGGAGCTAGGAAAAAATTATCATGGCAGCAGAGAAAAATGCAACTATTAGAGGGGCCAAGACACAAAAAAATACTTAGCACTATAGCACAAGGAAGAAGGGACCTTAGAGGATCTACCAAATCTTAGGGGGGAGTGCCTCCGCCCATTGTCATATGTTATTTACAATTAGGGTTCTGGAGGGGATATTGTTTAGGAACGAATTGTCATGTGGCTAATGAGTTGTGGGTCGTTGCTTTGTTGATTAGGGATATCATGCAACTCCCTTATTCACTAGGTATCCCTAAGCGCCTTTTTGGTTTGCATGAACTGGAAATCACAATAAGAACTCATGAATAGCATGTCATGGCAAGTGGAATCATATATCAGTTCAAAACACATAAATCAGTCACATATTCCATTTGGTTGCACCATGAAAAAATGTAGGAATTTTCTACAAATATTGACATATTTTATAGTTGTTATAGACACATATAAAATTTTCCAAGAGGTCTAGCCTTTTGCTAGAAATCTTGTTGGATTATAGGGTAGGAAAGCCAATACAGTGGAATTTCAAAGTATTTATTTCTTTGAATCAAATGGACTAGGTATGAAAAAATCCAATGGATTGGAATGCTACAAAGTTTCTTTGAAAATCCTCTAAACCAAAATGGCCTAAGGGTTCTACCAAAAAATGAATGATTGGTGTGACATTTCGCTTTTGGGCTTTCCATGTGGTGCCTAGTCTCATCTTGCGTAGGCTTGTATGTCGAATGTGCAACTCTCGTGAGTATGTGGGCCTATTTGATTCATAGGATTCTCGTAAAAAATAATTTTGGGGGGGGGGGGGGGGGGGGGGGGGGTCCAACTCCTTAGGATTATTTCTATGGTGATTTTCTTATTTGTAGGATTGGATCCCATGGAATTTTTTTCTAAGAAATCTTTTGGACTATATTTCATAGAAATTAGGACATCTACTCAAACATGTTTGTGAGTATCCTTTGCTTTTTTGTGATGGACTCAATGGTGCATACAAAATCCTATAGGAGTGAAATGGACATGACATTGCAATTGTACGTTGTTTCTGTTCCTATGCTTTTAGAATCAAGCGAATCAATGTGTTTTCATGTGAAGTATTCGTGCAATCATTAACACCTGGCCGAGTAGGAGTCGGTTAGGGGGTCATATATGAATATAAAATATTGACCGCTTTCCGTATTGCAGCCTCTCTGGGTTTTCACCTGTTTGGGGTCCTATTCCATGTTGATCAATTCTTCTTCTTTTTTTGCATCAGTTAGGGTAGAGATACACGAACCGCGACTTATGATTGGAACTTGGATGCATATGAACTTGTGTCAATAACTTAATTCTGAATTAAATATGACAGTTTTTCGTCGCTATTAAACCGGCTGAGCCGGTGGTTGGATCGGTGCGTGAATCAGTGAACTAGTAGAAGTTTGGATTTTACTGGCTTTGATAATTTACCGCCCACATGGACTATACGATCGTGCAGAACCTCAGTATAGTACTCAACAGCGTTAATCATTGGACAAAATTGGCCTCTTACTGCTTTGTTGTTTGTTAACTGCTCTCAATTTTCTCTTAGGCATGCGTTCCATACAAGGTGTGTCAGAAATTTTGTCAGGTGTATCCCAATGTCCTCTGAAAAAAGAGAAAGGGCTTGCTTGTGTTTTTTTTTCTTCATTGCAAGGCTTGCTTGACCTGGTTTGGCGGACGATGCTATGTACATGGATGCCAATGGCAGGATGTACCTCTGGATTTTCCCGACAAAGGAAGATGTACCTCTTGATGATCGATCTTTCAAAACTAGAAACCCGTTGGAGGCAAAAACGATGATAGCTACGATGCAATCACCATGTCACCGTCCGCGTCACAGGCACCCCATGTCCCCATCCTACCATCCCTTATTTAAAGCACCCCTTATACCCCTGTTTCCCTCCAAGACAAGTGCCCTGCTCATCACTGCCTGCCCTCCACCGATCAGCCACCACCGCCTTATTAGCTAGCTACCAACATGGCAATGGCGAACAACGGGCACATCTGTGAGAAGGACCCGCTCTACTGGGCCGCCGCGGCGGCCGAGATCACCGGTAGCCACCTCGACGAGGTCAAGCGCATGGTGGCGCTTTCCCGCGAGCCTGTCGTAAAGATCGTGGGCGCCGGCCTCAGCGTCGGCCAGGTCGCCGCCGTCGCATACGGGAAGGATGCTTCCGGCGTCACGGTCCAGCTCGCCGATGAGGCGCGCCCCCGCGTCACGACCTGCAGCGAGTGGATCGTCGACTCCGTGGTCAACGGAGGCGACATCTACGGCGTCACTACGGGCTTCGGTGGCACCTCACACCGCCGCACCAGAGACGGCCTCGCCCTCCAGGTTGAACTCGTCAGGTACTAGACGACACTACTGCATGCTATATATGTCACCCCTCATCCGCACACAAAACATACGTACCATCCACACGCAAGATATATATACCATCTGGCTAGCTAGCGTGCGTGCTCTTAGAACTATATAAGTGTATAGTCCACTTTCACTATCGTTCACACGCATGATATAAGAAAAAGGTATCTAGCTTAACTTGGTGTACGTGGCCGGCCGTAGCATGTGGCACTTGCAATCCTAGCTCTCGATTATATCTTACAAATAGTGTACAAACCAGATTCAAACTTATAAAGTTTCAATCTTATCTTTCGAATATATCTTGCTATAATTCTTTTCTAGATGACAATTAAGATAAAGCTTGGTCAAATCTGAGAGGATCGGATTCGCGTCGTGATTTGTATATCCTAAGAGTTGCACATCGGTTGCAACCGAGATTTTTTCATTAGCACGTGAGTTGCAACTAAGAAACATGTTTATTATGCAATATAATATAATTGAGCACAAACAAAAAAATTGTCACGAGGTTAAAAAATGTATCTACATAATACAAATTCGTAGACGACGTCATCTGACAGAGAAATAAGCTAGAACTAGTTGCTCCCATTTTCTAATATATATCCATATAGGCAATACATTAAACTATTGGTGGATAGATACACTCACATCTTGTATACTAGGATAAGGTAGCACATACACTACTCCTACACATTTTTTTCACTTTAGATATAGTCATATTGTTCATAAGCTACTAGGGAGCAAACTAGATGAAAGGTACAGCTGAATCCATAAATTTTACATATTTTTTAAAAGTACATTCATATTTGAATTTGAATATACAAAGTAGTATGTTATAAAATTGTACATACTACTTAAGTGGTCGTTTATAGAACATACTACAACTAAATAGTGTTGATTAGTACCTTGGTTGTATATATATGGAACTCCTATTGGCGTAATTACGTTTGGTAGAAAGAACAAGGTTATATATACACATAAGGAAAATACAGGCATATATACAATTTTTTTTGTCTTACACATTACACTGGTGGAACATTATTGTGTACCAAAGCTGTAGCTAGCAATGGAGGAGTGCCTCAGCACATAGGCCGGGACTTATCATGTTTTTCCCCGCGCGCAGGCATCTCATTGCTGGCATATTCGGCACGGGCAGAGAGCACGAGTTGCCATCGGAGGTATCCCGTGCGTCCATGCTGGTGCGCATCAACACCCAACTCCAAGGCTATTCCGGCATCCGTTACGAGATTCTCGAGGCCGTCATCAAGCTCCTCAACAAGGGAGTAAGCCCGAGGATCCCCCTCCGGGGCAGCATCACCGCGAGCGGCGACGTGGTCCCGCTTGCGTATATCGCTGGCGTCCTCACCGGCCGCCCCAACGCGCAGGCCGTCACCGTCGACGGTAGGATCGTGGACGCCGCCGAGGCGTTCAAGATCGCCGGGATAGACGGTGGCTTCTTCAAGCTGAACCCCAAGGAGGGGCTCTCCATCGTCAATGGCACGGCCGTGGGCTCCGCCCTGGCAGCCATGGTGCTGTTCGACTGTAACGTCCTCGCCGTCCTCTCCGAAGTTCTGTCCGCGGTGTTCTGCGAGGTCATGCACGGCAAACCGGAGTTCGCCGACCACCTGATCCACAAGCTGAAGCACCACCCCGGCTCCATCGAGGCCGCGGCGATCATGGAGCACATTCTGGCTGGCAGCTCGTTCATGGTCCACGCCAAGAAGGTGAACAGTACGGACGCGCTCCTGAAGCCGAAGCAGGACAGGTACGCGATCCGCACCTCGCCGCAGTGGCTCGGCCCGCAGATCGAGGTCATCCGGGCGGCCACCAAGTGCATCGAGCGCGAGGTGAACTCCGTCAATGATAACCCCGTCATCGACCTCCAGCGCGGCACGGCGCTCCACGGCGGCAATTTCCAGGGGACGCCCATCGGCGTGTCCATGGACAACACCCGTCTCGCCATCGCCAACATCGGGAAGCTCATGTTCGCGCAGTTCTCGGAGCTGGTGAACGAGTTCTACAACAACGGGCTGACGTCCAACCTGGCTGGCAGCCGCAACCCGAGCTTGGACTACGGTCTGAAGGGCATCGAGATCGCCATGGCCGCCTACTGCTCCGAGCTCCAGTACCTTGCCAACCCGGTGACCAACCACGTCCAGAGCGCGGAGCAGCACAACCAGGGGGTGAACTCGCTCGGCCTTGTCTCTGCCAGGAAGACCGCGGAGGCGGTTGATATGCTGAAGCTCATGTCCGCGACGTACATGGTGGCGCTTTGCCAGGCCGTCGACCTCCGCCATCTGGAGGAGAACATCAAGAGCTACGTCACCAAGTGCGTGGCGCAGCTTGCCGAGACGGTGCTCGACGCCCCCGGCAGCGAGGAGAAGCTCACGGCCGCCATCGACCGCGTGGCCGTGTTCAGCTACGCCGACGACCCGTGCTGCGACCACTACCCCCTGATGCAGAAGCTGCGCAGCGTGCTCCTCGAGCACGCCCTGGCCAGCAGGAGCGACGACGAGGAGGTGCTGTCCAAGATCGGCAAGCTGGAGGAGGAGCTTGCGTCGGCGCTTCCACGTGAGATCGAGGCCGCGCGTAGGGCCGTGGAGAAGGGCACCGCGCCGGTCCCCAACCTGATCAAGGGGAGCAGGTCGTTCCCAGTGTACCGGTTTGTTCGTGAGGAGCTCGGCTGCGTGTTCCTGACCGGAGAGAAGCTCCTGGGCCCCGGGGAAGAGTGTGACAAGGTGTTCGTGGGGATCAGCCAGGGCAAGCACATCGACCCCATGTTCGAGTGCCTCAAGGAGTGGAACGGCGAGCCTCTGCCCATTAACTAACTACGGCCGGGCGTCTCCATTCTAGTATCTCCATAAGTAAGTGTTTGAATAAGTGAACAGTACGATTGTTCACGTGTCATGCATGTTTTTTTATGAGTGTTGTGTTTTTTAGCATGCATGAGACTGATGTGTTCTTGAGCATGTGCATCTTCTTTGTGCCCACCCATGGACTAGTAATAAAGATTTGGAATTTATATTGCGCCAACACCGGTGCTCGCCTGTGTTTGGGTGTAACCCCTTGCACTACACGAATGGATGGATACGCCGACGGCCATGTTAGGGCCGTCGGCGTAGATCGTAACCAGGCCAGCTTTCTCAAGAAGCCGACGGCGTAGAATTACCCTCGGTATAGCCTACGCTACGCCGACGGCCGCCCTTAGCGTAGCTATTTTTTCTTTTACCTCATTAAACTTTGAAAATCATAACTAAATCATTTTAATTCGGAAAAATACAAATAATATATCAAAATATGCAGAAAAATAAGATCTATCTAACTACACTCAAATATTACACATTTGTAAATAAAAATTAAGTGCAACATAAAACATTATATATAGTTTAAAACATGCACAAGAAATTCAAAAACGATGCAAAAAATGCGAAACCTTCGCGTGATGTCATATTATGTGACATAGTTAGAAGGAAAAATATCAAACTTGATATATTGATTATGCTCAAAAAAACCTTCACAAAATGACCTATCTCATTCGAGGTTTCCTGGCATTCAGGTCAAATGACCAATGTTATGGCTACAATCAAGGCATAGTTTGTAATAATATGTCCATATTGTGCATACATGTGTATCATGTGATGGCGAACAATGTTGCAGGAGAAAGTTTTCATTTTCATCGCACCAAAAAGCCATTTTCCATTTTCCGAGTGCAAAAAAGGGAGGTTTGTAAATCAACCACCAAATGGATAATTCAAAATTCTACCATCACATTTTTCCAAAATAATATACCACCTTACATGGACAATTTCCTAATAGGGGGATCTCAAACCTTTCCGTCTACCCTTGGTGAAAAAGACAAATCCCTGCCGAATCGATAGGAAGTGGGTCAGATATGAACTATAGTTACATGATCTGATGCTCATGATGTTTTACAAAAATAATTTTTAGGTTCACAATATGCTATTTCATCACAGATCTACTTCAATTTTATAGAGGCTCAGCCCCGAGCTAAGAATCTTCATGCTCGTCATTCGACAAAGTTTGACGATAGTTTAAAATGGGCATAGGAAATTTAAAAATGATCCAAACAATGCGAAACCTTCGCGTGGTGTCATATTATGTGACATAGTTAGAAGGAAAAATATCAAACTTAGTATATTAATTATGTCTAAAAAAACCTTCACAAAATGACCAATCTCATTCGAGGTTTCCTGGCTTTCGGGTCAAATGACCAATGTTATGGCTAGAATTAAGGCATAGTTTGTGATAATGTGTCCATATTGTGCATACATGTGCATTATGAGATGGCGAACAATGTTGCAGGAGGAAGTTTTCCTTTTCGTCGCACCAAAAAGCCATTTTCTATTTTCTGAGTGCAAAAAACAGACGGATTTGTAAAGCAACCACCAAATGGCTAATTCAAAATTCTACCACCACATTTTTGCAAAATACTATACCACCTTACATGGACAATGTTCTCACATGGAGATCTCAAACCTTTCCGTCTATTCCTGGTGGAAAACACAAATTCCTGCCGAATCGGTAGGAAGTGGGTCAGATATGAACTATAGGTGCATGATCTTATGCTCATGATTTTTTACAAAAATCATTTTTATGTTCACAATATGCAATTTCATCAGAGATCCACATCAAGATTATCAAGGATCAGTCCCGAGCTAAGAATCTTCATGCCCGTCGTTCGACAAAGTTTGACGATAGTTTAAAACGGGCATAAGAAATTCAAAACGATCCAAACAATACGAAACCTTCACGTGGTGTCATATTATGTGACATAGTTAGAAGATAAAATATCAAACTTAGTATATTGATTATGTCTAAAAAAACCTTCACAAAATGACCTATCTCTTTCGAGGTTTCCTGGCTTTCGGATCAAATGACCAATATTATGGCTAGAATGAAGGCATAGTTTCTGATAATGTGTCCATATTATGCATACATGTACATCATGGGATGGCGAACAATGTTGCGGGAGGAAGTTTTCCTTTCTTTGCATAAAAAATCCATTTTCTATTTTTCGAGTGCAAAAAAGAGTGATTTTGTGAAGCAACCACCAAATGTCTAATTCAAATGCTACCAGCACATTTTTCCAAAATACTATACCACCTTACATGGATAATGTCCTAACAGGGGGATCTCAAACCTTTCCGTCCATCCCAGGCGAAAAAGACAAATTACTGCCAAATCGGTAGAAAATGAGTCGGATATGAACTATAGGTACATGATCTGATACTTATGATTTTTTACAAAAATCATTTTTAGGTTCACAATATGATATTTCACCACAGATTCACTTCAAGTTTATCGAGGCTCGGCCCCGAGCTAAGAATCTTCATGCCCTTCGTTCGACAAAGTTTGACTATAGTTTAAAACGGGCATACGAAATTCAAAAATGATCCAAACAATGCGAAATCTTCGTGTGGTGTCATATTATGTGACATAGTTAGAAGTAAAAATATCAAACTTAGTATATTGATTATGTATAAAAACCTTCACGAAATGACCTATCTCAATCGAGGTTTCCTGGTTTCCGGGTCAAATGACCAATGTTATGGCTAGAATGAAGACATAGTTTGTGATAATATATCCATATTATGCATAAATGTGCATCATGAGATGGATAAAAATATTGCAGGAGAAAGTTTTTCTTTTTGTCGCACCAAAAAGCCATTTTCCATTTTCCGAGTGCAAAAATGGGCGGTTTTGTGAAGCAACCACCAAATGGCTAATTCAAAATGCTACCACCACATTTTTCCAAAATACTATATCACATTACATGGACAATGTCCTAGAGGGATCTCAAACCTTTCTGTCTATCCCTGGTAAAAAAGACAAATTTCTGCCAAATCGGTAGGAAGTGGGTCAGATATGAATTATAGGTACATGATCTGATACTCATGATTTTTTTTAAATCATTTTTAGGTTCACAATATGCTATTTCATTAGAGATCCACTTTAATTTTATCGAGGGTCAGCCCTGAGCTAATAATCTTCATGCCCGCCGTTCGATAAAGTTTAACGATAGTTTAAAACAGGCATAAGAAATTTAAAAACGATATAAACAATGTGAAACCTTCGCATGGTGTCATATTATGTGACATAGTTACAAGGAACAATATCAAACTTGGCATATTGATTATGTCTCAAGAAAACCTTCACAAAATGACATATCTCATTCGATGTTGCCTAAAAGCCATTTTCCATTTTAAACGGGCAAATAAAATTATGTCTAGAATCACTGCATAGTTTGTGATAAGTTGATATTGATATCATATTTGGATTCCTCTCATTTTTCTGATCAATTTAGACATGTTATTTGTCGAATTCCGATTTACGGATTTGAAGACATTAATTATTCTATATTAAATAGAAAATATAAAAAAATAAAATCATTATATTTTTATTTGAATTCAATAATATTTTTATTTATTCATTATTGTTTACTTAAATAATTGTT
The DNA here is from genome assembly GCA_023614405.1 of Avena insularis. NCBI lineage: Eukaryota > Viridiplantae > Streptophyta > Magnoliopsida > Poales > Poaceae > Avena > Avena insularis. The sequence continues at coordinate 311,878,770 of CM042693.1, read as the reverse complement.
TGTAATTTCAAAAAATACAAACATGTGATATGATGATATAAGAGTTAATAGGATTGATATCATAGTATTGACAATAATGTATGAATTGCTTTACGGAAACAGATTCTGAAGAAATGAGGAAGTTAAGCGTGCTGGAGGTGGAGTACTGAGATGTGTGACCGACTGGGAAGTTTGACCAAGACTGCTATTTGATCAAAGATTAAGTGTAATTAGTATTAAAAATGTTCAAAGTGAGAGATTAACGAGTCAAACAATTTAAAGATTAAAAAAATGAGAAAAAATTGAAAAAAAAAAATTTGCAACCGGCCGGCAAGCTATGCCGACGGCCGCTACACCGAGGGCAGCCATCGGTGTAGCGTACGCCGACGGTATTTTGATATGCCGACGGCCTCTATGTGCTCCGTCGAAGGAGATCTTTGCCGAAAATCCTACGCTGAGGGTGACCGTCGGCGTAGCATACGTCGAGGGTTTTTTTGGCAAGCCATCGGCGTATCGCATGTGTCATGTAGTGTTACCAGAATACAATCCTCGCGGCGCCAGAGTCACCGTTTAGTGTCACTTAACGCTTTGTGATTGCCTCGGTATATTTGGACCGTTTCATACTGATACGGCATTATCGCCAATAGTAAAACGAAACCGTAATGAAATCTTGTTATTTTATAAACATTACACATAGATTTCACACAAATTTAGGCCATTTCAGTTAAATTTGAATCAAAATATGGCGAATCTTATGTTTTAGAAAATAGGGGCTTAAGTGTCTCCCTTGTTCAATGAGAACTCCTTTTGTGCTAATGAAAGAGTAAAAATCTTTGTTGTGGCCACATAATTGATATATTCGCTTCAATCGCATCACTGATTTTACTTTCGTAGTTCCATGTAAACATGTGAGACACAATGCAATTCACTATTCACTAGTTGCTCCTCCTCCAACTCCGTTGGTATCGTCCAACCTGTCGCTATTGTGATGTTTTGGGGCACTGAATAAAATAATTTTTTAGTCAAGAGTGTCTTATATAGTTTTACCAAAATATAACAAAAATGACAAAAGAATGTAATGAAGGTTCTGAACAAACTACAACAAAGGCTAATATTTAGTAGTCGGTTTTACTCATGGAAAAAATTAGCGCGCTATAGCGTATTTAGAGAGTCCAAGCTATTTTTTTCATGATTTTGCTCGCTTTTTTAAATAGCTTGCTATATCGCGCTAAAACATCATAGCGTTAGCACTATTTCAAATATAGCACATTGTTTTATTTTTTGTTTGTGGGTCTAAAGTTAGCGAGCATATGATGAGGGTGTGGATTGGGGTAAGCAAACATATTATGGAAATTTTGATTGTAAACTTAAGTGATCCCGTCAAGCCGCCGTCTTCTGCCGCAGCTCCCGACTTTGCGTCTAGCTTTAGCCCTACCGGTTCTCCTCCAATTTGGATAGCGTCGGAATTGGTTATGCATGTACAAGTATTACTATGTCAAATTCATTGGATGCTAAAATCATGTGTATTCATGATATATCTGTTACATTTTTTATTTTTTTACAAAATATTATTTTATAAAATAGCGTGTTATTAGAATGCTACAACTTTCATAGCATATGGAGAAATGACACGTAGCGCGCTATTTTTTTATTGAGCCCTCGCCAATTACTACTCTCTTAAAATTAGTAAACAACGTGATGTTGCTTGTTGGGAGAAAAATGTCAGACCAGAACAAGGAAAGCGTGTGGGTGGCGATGAAGGGTCAGCAACCCATTGGTGTCGGAAAGAAGAAATGAAAGGGTGTACATGGCTTCCAAGGCATTCCGCTTCTTCCTCTACTCCATCCTTGATTTGGCATGCATGAGGAGGACCAATCTGGGACAAGGCCCGTCCAAGGGCTAGCATATTTTGAAGCACAGAGAAGACACTGATATCGGCCGAGAGGAGGAAACTAGAAGAGAGAGATCGATCGAGACCAATTCCTTAACCAATCTGAACATCATCCTCGCGTGCAATTCCCGTCGCCATGAGCAGCGCCCAGGAGAAGGTCCCGGATGAGTTGACAGAGGTGGCGGCGCATGAGGAGGAGGAGGATGAGGAGGTCCAAGACGAGGTTGCCGCCATCGTGGAGCTGGTGACGGAGCTGAAGCAGGAAGGCACGACGCTGTTCCGGCTGCGGGACTACGACGGCGCCGCCTTCAAGTTCGACGAGGCGATCCGTCTGTCGCCGAGGGCCCCGCGCGCGTACGACGAGAACGACATCGCCTCCCTCCACAGCAACGTTGCGGCGTGCTACATGCACATGAATGCGGAGCAGCCCGAGGACGAGCACCACTACCACCAGGCCATCGACCGGTGCAACATGGCCCTGGAGGCGTCGCCAAGGTACACCAAGGCGCTCCTCAAGCGGGCGCGCTGCTTCGAGGCGCTGGACCGGCTGGACCTGGCCTGCGTCGACGTGCAGGAGGTGCTGACCCTGGAGCCCAACAACGCGGTCGCGCTGGAGCTCCTGGAGAGCCTCAGGGAGGAGATGGAGGAGAAGAAGTTCTTGCTGGAGCAGGAGGCCAGGTCGCTGGACGAGCTCATCAAGGTCATCTCCGCCAGCGAGAAGGTCGCCAGGCAGTTCACTAGTGTCGCCAGCGGTAAAGCGGATGCTGCTGCGGCCGTTTCCACAGAGACGGCGGATGGCCACGATACGGATGAAATAATCCATGGTGAACTGGACGACGACGACAGTGGCGGGCAGGAAACGCCGCACGGCTCGTCGCAGGAGGAGCATGTTGGTGAGAGTGGTCATGACAAGCAAGGAGATCATGGAGGCACGGACGCTAGCAACGCAGAGCATACCGCTAACTCCCACTCCCAAGGGCCACTTCGGCTGCATGAAGATAATCAGGAGCGAGTGTCGTCGTGCACCGATTCGCAGACTCGAGAACACCACCAGTAGCAGCCAGGCACGTATATATGTCACATATATTTGATAACGAGCCAAATGTATTTATAGCACATTTTGTGCCAAGTTTAGTGATCTCACTCTCAAAATGTATGTTTAACTCGGCAAAGAGAGATCTATTGTAATCTAAACACTATACTTTTTCTAAAAGGAAAGTTTCATCTCCGGTGTCTGTTCCGCCTAGTAATTAAGCACACCGCGCCCTCCTCATTATTATGTATTACTAGATTTTGGAGTACGCCTTGACGCACGAACCTATTGAATTTGAGTTAATTTAGTGATTATAGGTGAACGAATAGTAATACTTCCTCCGTCTTGAAATAAATGTCTTAGATTTTTCAAAATTTGGATAAATGTATATACTAAATAGTGTCTAGATTTATCCAAATTTTGACAAATTTGAGACATCTATTTTGGAACAGAGGGAGTAATATGTTTGATAGCCACAATGTTGAGTCTCAAATTTGACAGGCGATTTCAAATGCGATTATACTTTAATGACGATATGAACAAATTCAAAAAGATATATTTTATAGTAAGGAGTTATATATTTAGGAGAGATGAATTTGCTGATGACATATCCCGTGTGAAATGGTTAAGGCTAACATTGTGGGGTTTTTTTAAAACGAATTTATAGTTCTTAAGAACTAAAATAACATCATATATAAATTCAGAATATAGAAGAATAATAAGGGGAATTGATTTATCACCTTGAAAGAATATACATAAATCTTCATCCATTTTAGCAAGACATTGCAAACAAATTCCATTTATGAGCTTCTACTTTCCACCACGGTTTGATTAGAATGCTATGTTGTTTAATCTTTACTTAAAAGTTTGAAGATTCTTAGTAAGGGACCAAGAAGTTCAACAATGGCCCCACATGAGTGTAACACCCTCGCCTGATAAGGCTGAGTTTATGTGTATATTGTCAATTCCTGAATCGGTTAACTGGCACACATAGTACAAAATGAATACCAAATATAACTATGCATCATAAATACAACGAATATGATTCAGAATTTACATTATATCATCCAAGTACACAGCAGAAACAATAACAAGGTAGATCTCTATTCTTCAAATGTATCACAGGCGAACAATCGTTGAGTGGAGTCTCGTGACCTATAACGATCACTCATAAACGATATAACCTGCAACATGAAAAGTTGCAGCCACGAATAATCAATACTTTGAATGTATTGGTAAGTGCCACTAGTATGTGGATATGAATGGAACCTATCAATTACATACATATTTGGCTAGGTGGAGTTTCATGCTCATTTGCATAAAGCAATAGTTTTATCCTAACATGTTGGCCAACACCAAGTGCTCCTAATCCCTTGTTCAAACCATCAAATTTTATTAAGAAATTGGAATGACGAGATCATCCATAAGCTTTAAGCCTTAGTTGCTCAATATTCTCCATAACCGGGGACACGACCAATCGATTAGATTTATATCTTCTGCAGAAGTTGTACATTTTACCCACACGACACAATCTCTGTTGGGAATATGCCCTAGAGGCAATCATGTATGATGAGATTTCCCATTGTATTCATAAAGATATAAAGTTGTCCTTGTATGAACATCTGATGTGTATCATTGAATATGTGATTCGGTTGTGGAACTATGCATTCATGTTGTTTGTACTAAATGTCCTTGGTCATTGAGGTTGGGCTAGACACACAACTTAGACCAATGTGAAAGTCGGCTTGATGACTCGGTTCCACTTGTCATGGGCATGGAGATGCCATTCCGACTTATACAGATTCGGCTAAAGAGTTTAGCGAGTCGGATTGACCCATATGTTGGAGATATGCCCTAGAGGCAATAATAAATGTAGTTATTATTATATCTTTATGTTTATGATAAATGTTTATATTCATGCTATAATGGTATTAACAAGGAAACATTAATACTTGTATGATTTGTAAACTTAAATTGAAGTCCCTAGTAAAGCCTCTATACATCACTAGCTTGTTGGTTAATAAATGATTGTGGTTTCCCTATCATGAACATTGAGATGTTATTAACAACAAGATCATATCGTTAGGAGAATGATATGGTGGACATACTCCTATAGATAAGCGTAGCATAAAGATCAAGTCATTTTAATAGTTCAATTGCTATATGCTTTCTGATACATAGTAACCTAATTCCTTCGACCATGAGATCATGCATATCACCTTTACCGGATGGATGCTTTGATGACATCAAACACCACACCGTAACTGGGTGGCTATAAAGGTGGCATTGAGTGTTCGGAAAGTATTGGTTGAAACACATGGATCAAGAGTGGGATTTGTCCATCCATATGACGGATAGATATACTCTAGGCCCTCTCGGTGAAATGTCATCCAATTAGCTTGCAAGCATGTGACTGACTCACAAGGGATCACATATCATGGGAACGAGAAAAGAGAACTTATCGGTAACGGGGTTGAACTAGGTATGCAGAGATACCAACGATCATAACCTCGGATAAGTAAACTATCGTGAGACAAAGGGAAATTGGTATCGTATGTAAGTGGTTCATTCGATCGCAAAGTAATCGTAGAAATATGTGGGAGCCATATGAATTTCCAGATTCCTCTATTGGTTATTGTTCGGAGAAATGTCTCGATCATGTCCGCATAATTCACGAACCGTAGGGAGACACACTTAAGGATTCAACGTTGTTTGAGTAGTTATGGAATGATGAGAAAGAGACCGAATGTTGTTCGGAGTCTCGGATGGGATCCGGGATATCACGAGGAGATCCGGAATGATCCGGAGAATAAGATTCATATAAGGAAAGTCCCGTTTCGGAGTTGGAGAATGGTTCCGGTGTTTTCATCGGGAATGTTCTAGAAGGTTCCGGAATGTCCGGCACTCCGGAGGGGAAGGGTACATGAATGTGTTATATCAAGTTGGTATGATTGCATTATGTACTCGGTGTCATCGCTGAACAAAATAGAGGATTTATTCAAATCCTAGTTTGAAAAGTCAAACGGCAATTTTGGGAAGTGGAGAGGGAGGTGGAAACCGACTTGGGGGAGGAGTTCCTCCTCCCACCTCCGGCGCACCACCAAGCCGAGTTGGGGAGGGACTCCTCCCTTGGCCGCCCCTCCACCTATATAAGGAGGGGCAGGGCTCCCCTCCTAGACACACAAGTTCCTACCTCTAAACCTTAGTACCAAGCCGCCGCCGCCTCCATAGCCGCCACCGGCCCTAGGGCAAACCGCCGCCGCCGCCTAGCTAAACCCTAGCCGCCGGCTTGCCCCTCCTCGGCGTGTATAAACCCTAGATCGTCGAGGGACTCTCTCATACTCCACCATACTCGCTTCGGCTTAAGGCGAAGCCCTGCGAGATCTCCCCTCTACTTCCGGTACCACGCTGTTGTCTTGCGGAATTGCGAGAGAGTGCTACAACCTCCGCTGCTGGAACAAGGAGAGGAAGGTCTTCGTCAATACGAACGTGTGACCGATTGCGGGGCGCGCTGGAACGCGCGGAAGGATCGTCTACGCGATCTTGAGATCGGGAAGAGTACGACTACATCACCCACGAGAATCCGCTCTCGTTAAACACTTTGGAATCTTCGAGGGTGAGTTATTCTATCGACTCGTTGCTACAATCTAGTAGATAGATCTTGGCTTATTTGTTTGTATGCGGTAGAAAACTTTTGTTTTCCATGCTACGAAACCCTACAGTGGTATCAGAGCCATGTCTATATGTAGATCTGTTGCACGAGTAGAACACAATGGTCATTGTGGGCGTTGATGCTTTTATTGTCGATTGCTTCTTGTGTACTTTGCATCTTGCGGGATGTTGGGATGAAGCGGCCCGGGCTAACCTTACATGACATCGTTCATGAGACTTGCTCCACGCTTGACATGCAACTTGTATTGCATAAGTGGCTTTGCGGGTGCCTGTTTCTCCTAGCATAGTTAAGATTCAATTTACAACGGGTGATTAACAATACTAGTATGAATGTTGTGGTTCATGTTCGTAAGTTAGAACGACACTTATTGAAAGACCCAAACCACGTAAAACATGCAAAGAAAGTAGAGGCGTCTAACTTTGTTTTGCAGGGGTGTGCTGTGATGTGATATGGCCATGATTGTGATTATATTTGATGTATGCAATGTTCCTTATTGTAAGTTGGCAACCGGCAGGAGCCATATGGTTGTCTTTAATTTATGTTAAGACCCGCGTGTCTATTCAAAGTAGTTGTAATAGTTGAAGCCGGTGCACGACAACCATGAAGAAGCGTCATTGACCTTGATGCAATGCCGGTGATGATGGAGATCATGTTTGTGCTTGAAGATGGAGATCGGAAGCACAAAGAAGAAAGACCTTATCATATCACATATTATGAATTGCATGTGATGTTAATCCTTTATGCATCTTGTATTGCTTAGTAGACGACGGTAGCATTATAAGATGATCCCTCATGCACATGAATTTCAAGTCATAAAGTGTTCACCCTTAGTTAGCACCGTTGCTAAAGCTTGTTGTTTCGAAGCACCACGTGATGATCGGGTGTGTTAGATTCCGCAAGTGTATACAACGTGAGCAAGCCAGATTTGCTCATGCGGAAACTAAGGTTTGATCTTGACGAGCCTAGCATGTACAGACATGGTCTCGGAACACGGATCACCGAAAGGTAAAGCATGAACCATATAGTAGATATGATGAACATGTCGATTGTTCGCCATTGAAACTATATCAACTCTCGTGATGATCAGTGTTGATGTGGTGGATTTGGTTCGTGTGATCACTAAAACAATGTGAGGGATATTGTTTTGAGTGGGAGTTCACCTAGATTAATTTTATTATTAATTTGAACTCAATTTGTCATAAACTTAGTCTAAACTATTGCAAATATGTTGTAGATCAATGGCAGCCCCTACCATCAATTTTAATGCGTTCCTAGAGAAAGAAAAGTTGAAAAACAATGGAAGCAACTTCGCGGATTGGTTCCGCAATTTGAGGATTGTCCTCACAGCTGGTAATTTGACCTATGTCTTTGGATGCACTGGGTGACCCACAGCTGATGCTGCCGATGAAGTAAAGAATGTTTACCTCACTCGGAAGACTCGGTACTCCACGATTCCGTGTGCTATCTTGTATGGTTTAGAATCGAGCTTGAAAAGGTTTGAGAATTCAGACCCATATGATATTGTCGAGGATCTCAAATTGATCTTTGAGACTCATGCGGCAATTGAAAGCTATGAGGCTTCTGAAAAGTTCTTTAACTGCAAGATGGAAGAGGGCAGCTCCGTCAGTGAGCATGTGCTTAAAATGTCTGGGCACGCAAACAAACTTCAAATCTTGGGTATAGTGATTCCTAATGCTTTGGGGATTTACCGTGTCCTCCAATCACTACCACCAAGTTACAAGAACTTTGTGATGAACTACAACATGCAAAACATGAACAAGACGTTGCCAGAACTCTTTGCCATGTTGAAATCTGCAGAAGTGGAGATCAAGAAAGAGCACCAAGTGTTGTTGGTCAATAAGACCACCAAATTCAAGAAAGGCAAGTCTAAGCAGAAGGGACACTTCAAGAAGGGTGGTAAGAAAGTTACCACGTCGACGAAGAAGACCAAGGTTGGACCTAAGGCTGATACTGAGTGCTTTTACTGCAAGGGAGAAGGTCACTGGAAGCGGAATTGCCCAAAGTACTTGGCGGATTTGAAGAACGGCAACATCAAGAAGAAAGGTATATCCGATATACATGTTATTGATGTGTATCTCACTAGTACTCGTAGTAGTGCCTGGGTATTTGATACTGGTTCGGTTGCTCATATTTGTAACTCGAAACAGGTGCTGCAGAATAAACGGAAGCTAGCGAAGAACAAGGTGACGATACGCGTGGGAAATGGATCAAAGGTTGATGTGATCGTGGTCGGCACGCTACCCCTTCATCTACCATTGGGATTAGTTTTATACTTAAATAATTGTTATTTGGTGCCTACGTTAAGCATGAACATTATATCGGGATCTTGTTTATTGCGAGACGGTTACTTGTTTAAGTCCGAGAATAATGGTTGTTCGATTTATATGAGTAATATGTTTTATGCACATGCACCTTTGATAGATGGTCTATTCTTGTTGAATCTCGATAGTGGAAATACACATATTAATAACATTGAGGCTAAACATTTGAAATCGAGCGATAACTCAACCTATATGTGGCACTGTCGTCTGGGTCACATTGGAGTGAAGCGTATGAAGAAACTCCATTCCGATGGACTTCTTGAATCACTTGATTTTGAATCACTTGAAAGATGCGAAGCATGTCTGATGGGTAAAATGACTAAGACTCCATTTTCTGGTTTGATGGAGCGAGCTACGGACTTATTGGAAATCATACATACCAATGTATGTGGTCCAATGAGTGTAGCATCGCGCGGTGGTTATCGTTATGTTCTTACCTTCACGGATGACTAGAGTAGATATGGGTATATCTATTTCATGAAACATAAGTCCGAAACTTTCGAGAAGTTTAAGGAATTTCAAAGTGAGGTAGAGAATCAACGTAACAAGAAGATTAAATTTCCGTGTTCTGATCGTGGAGGTGAATATCTAAGTTACGAGTTTGGCGAGCATTTGAAGAAATGCGGAATACTTTCACAATTGACACCGTCGGGAACACCACAACGTAATGGTGTGTCCGAACGTCGTAATCGAACTCGCTTAGATATGGTTCGTTCTATGATGTCACTTACAGATTTACCGCTATCATTTTGGGGTTATGCATTAGAAACAGCCGCATTCACTTTAAATAGGGCACCATCTAAATCCGTTGAAACGACACCGTATGAATTATGGTTTGGGAAGAAACCTAGATTGTCGTTCCTTAAAGTTTGGGGATGCGAAGCCTATGTAAAGAAGTTACAGCCGGACAAGCTTGAACCCAAAGCGGAAAAATGCGTCTTCATAGGATACCCGAAGGAAACTATTGGGTATACCTTCTATCATAGATCCGAAGGCAAAATCTTCGTTGCCAAGAATGGATCCTTTCTAGAGAAGGAATTTCTCTCGAAAGAAGTGACTGGAAGGAAAGTAGAACTCGACGAGGTTGTCGAACCTTCTCTCGAAATTGCAAGTAGCGCAGCACCGGAAGAAGTTCCTGTGGTGCCTGCACCAGTTAGAGAGGAAGCTAATGATGATGATCATGAAACTTCGGTTGAAGTTGCTATAGAGCCTCGCAGGTCAACGAGAACTCGTACCACTCCAGATTGGTATGATCCCGTTATGAGTGTCATGTTGGTGGACAACACCGATGACCCTGAGACATATGAGGAAGCAATGATGAGCCCAGATTCCAATAAATGGCAAGAAGCCATGAAATCCGAGATTGGATCCATGTACGAAAACCAAGTATGGACTTTGGTGGACTTACCGGATGGCCGGAAGGCTGTCGAGAACAAATGGATTTTCAAGAAAAAAACAGATGCTGATGGTAATGTTACTGTCTATAAAGCTCGACTTGTCGCAAAAGGGTTTCGACAAATTCAAGGAGTTGACTACGATGAGACTTTCTCACCAGTAGTGAAGCTAAAGTCTGTGAGGATTATGTTAGCAATCGCTGCATATTATGATTATGAGATATGGCAGATGGATGTCAAAACAGCATTCCTCAATGGAGACATTGATGAAGAGTTGTATATGATGCAACCCAAAGGTTTTGTCGATCCTAAAGATGCTAACAAGGTATGCAAACTTCAACGGTCCATTTATGGATTGAAGCAAGCATCCCGAAGTTGGAATCAACGTTTTGATAAGGTAATCAAAAGTTTTGGTTTTATACAAACTTATGGAGAAGCTTGTATTTACAAGAAAGTGAGTGGGAGCTCTGTAGCATTCTTAATACTATATGTAGATGACATATTGTTGATTGGGAATGATGTAGACCTTCTTAATAGTGTCAAGGAATATTTGAATAATAGTTTTTCAATGAAGGATCTTGGCGAAGCAGCTTACATATTAGGCATAAAGATTTATAGAGATAGATCGAGACGCCTAATATCATTGTCACAAAGTACATATTTGGACAAAGTTCTAAAGAGGTTTGGAATGGAAGATAGCAAGAAAGGGTTCTTGCCCATGTTGCCCAATACGACCTTGAGTAAAACTCAAAGTCCAACATCGGCAGAAGATAGAGAAAGGATAAGTAAGACTCCCTATGCCTCAGCCATAGGATCTCTAATGTATGCCATGCTATGTACTAGACCCGACATTGCATATGCTGTTAGTTTAACTAGCAGATATCAAAGTGATCCAGGAGTGGATCATTGGACAGCGGTCAAAAACATCCTTAAGTACTTGAAAAGAACTAAGGATATGGTTCTTTCTTATGGAGGTGATGAACAACTCGTTGTTAATGGTTACACCGATGCTAGTTGGAACACCGATCCGGATGATTCTAAATCACAATATGGATACGTATTTACTTTGAATGGTGCAGCAGTTAGCTAGAGGAGTGCAAAGCAAAGCGTTGTGGCGAGATCTTCAACTGAATCGGAATACATGGCTGCTTCAGAGGCTTCACAAGAAGCGATATGGATGAAAGAGTTCATTACAGAGCTGGGTGTGGTTCCTAGTGTGTTGGACCCAATGTCTATCTACTGTGATAACATGGGCGCCATAGCCAATGCGCAAGAACCAAGGTCACACAAGAAGCTGAAGCATATCAAGCTACGTTTTCACGCTATTCGAGAACATGTCCAAGATGGGGACATAAAGATTTGCAAAGTACACATAGATCTGAATGTGGCGGATCCGTTGACTAAACCTCTCCCGAGGGCAAAACATGACCAACACCAAACTACCATGGGTGTTCGGTATATTACCATGTAATCTAGATTAGATGACTCTAGTGCAAGTGGGAGACTGTTGGAGATATGCCCTAGAGGCAATAATAAATGTAGTTATTATTATATCTTTGTGTTTATGATAAATGTTTAGATTCATGCTATAATGGTATTAACAAGGAAACATTAATACTTGTGTGATTTGTAAACTTAAATTGAAGTCCCTAGTAAAGCCTCTATACATCACTAGCTTGTTGGTTAATAAATGATTGTGGTTTCCCTATCATGAACATTGAGATGTTATTAACAACAAGATCATATCGTTAGGAGAATGATATGGTGGACATACTCCTATAGATAAGCGTAGCATAAAGATCAAGTCATTTTAATAGTTCAATTGCTATATGCTTTCTGATACATAGTAACCTAATTCCTTCGACCATGAGATCATGCATATCACCTTTACCGGATGGATGCTTTGATGACATCAAACACCACACCGTAACTTGGTGGCTATAAAGGTGGCATTGAGTGTTCGGAAAGTATTGGTTGAAACACATGGATCAAGAGTGGGATTTGTCCATCCATATGAAGGATAGATATACTCTGGGCCCTCTCGGTGAAATGTCATCCAATTAGCTTGCAAGCATGTGACTGACTCACAAGGGATCACATATCACGGGAACGAGAAAAGAGAACTTATCGGTAATGAGGTTGAACTAGGTATGCAGAGATACCGACGATCATAACCTCGGATAAGTAAACTATCGTGAGACAAAGGGAAATTGGTATCGTATGTAAGTGGTTCATTCGATCGCAAAGTAATCGTAGAAATATGTGGGAGCCATATGAATTTCCAGATTCCTCTATTGGTTATTGTTCGGAGAAATGTCTCGATCATGTCCGCATAATTCACGAACCGTAGGGAGACACACTTAAGGATTCAACGTTGTTTGAGTAGTTATGGAATGATGAGAAAGAGAACGAATGTTGTTCGGAGTCTCGTATGGGATCCGGGATATCACGAGGAGATCCGGAATGATCCGGAGAATAAGATTCATATAAGGAAAGTCCCGTTTCGGAGTTGGAGAATGGTTCCGGTGTTTTCATCGGGAATGTTCTAGAAGGTTCCGGAATGTCCGGCACTCCGGAGGGGAAGGGTACATGAATGTGTTATATCAAGTTGGTATGATTGCATTATGTACTCGGTGTCATTGCTGAACAAAATAGAGGATTTATTCAAATCCTAGTTTGAAAAGTCAAACGCCAAGTTTGAAAGTCAAACGGCAATTTTGGGAAGTGGAGAGGGAGGTGGAAACCGACTTGGGGGAGGAGTTCCTCCTCCCACCGCCGGTCCACCACCAAGCCGAGTTGGGGAGGGACTCCCCTCCCCTTGGTCGGCCCCCTCCACCTATATAAGGAGGGGCAGGGCTCCCCTCCTAGACACACAAGTTCCTACCTCTAAACCCTAGTACCAAGCCGCCGCCGCCTCCATAGCCGCCGCCGGCCCTAGGGCAAACCGCCGCCGCCGCCTAGCTAAACCCTAGCCGCCGGCTTGCCCCTCCTCGGCGTGTCTAAACCCTAGATGATCGAGGGACTCTCTCATACTCCACCATACTCGCTCCGGCTTAAGGCGAAGCCCTGCGAGATCTCCCCTCTACTTCCTGTACCACGCCGTTGTGCTGCCGGAATCGCGAGGAGAGTGCTACAACCTCCGCTGCCAGCTGGAACAAGGGAGAGGAAGGTCTTCGTCGAATACCGAACGTGTGACCCATTGGAGCGCTGCCGAACGCAAACCTTTGGAAGGATCGTCTACGCGATCTTGAGATCGGGAAGAGTACGACTACATCACCCACGAGAATCCGCTCTCGTTAAACACTTTGGAATCTTCGAGGGTGAGTTATTCTATCGACTCATTGCTACAATCTAGTAGATAGATCTTGGCTTATTTGTTTGTATGCGGTAGAAATTTTTTGTTTTCCATGCTACGAAACCCTACACCATATTGAGGTACAACGAACAAGTTGTCATTTGTATATCTCAATCAATGTAATCCTTAGACCTGGGATTGTTGCATAGTCCGAGTTGAGGATCACCGACTTAGGTTCTGTCAAATGCTGATCCGTAACTAGGTAGTTATAAAGGCAGGGTTCGGGTCGACTGAGAATCAAGCTGCGTGATGTGAATAACCATGATGGGATTTTGCCCCTACACTCGGAGAGATATTCTCTGGGCCCTCTTGTGAGATATGATTCGGAAAGCATGGCCATGCACGACTCGGTTAAGTGTTAACCGAGGCGATCGACTAAGAGTTAGTCGGGTGAATCACTTATCTCGGATCGAGAAGAGAGTCGGACTATTTAAGGGATGACATATATTCGCCTATAGTCTGACAAGGTATATCATGAGGCAAAAGGAACTCGGATGCAAGTCACATTGGAAAGGCAAGTCTTCATGACTCTTTGGTACTTGGGAGTCGGCACATTCTGCTAGGAGCCGCTGCCGACGGATCGATTGTGAGTCGGACTCCAATCGTGTACGAGTAGCCATGAGCCTACCGGGTCACACACTTAAGAGCGGGAGCAAGTTCGGATTGGATCTGAACTAGAAATCTGGTTGGGTTGGACCCGAGCCTGATTTGATCGAGTCGGAGTCGACTCACAGGGACTAATATTATATGGGCTTTAGTGAATGGGCCACGCGAGCAGAGCCCACGTTCACTCCCTATATATAGTGGAGCACCGTAACCCAGAAAGATTAATCGTTGATCGGTTAGTTCATTCCATGTGTTGGAAACTCTATCTCCACAACAGTCCTGCCATTGTACCAAATCTAGCAGTTTGCCGCCTGTGCTCCTCCTTGCACGTGTGGATACCAGCAGAGGTGTTGTACGATCAGCACCAGGACGATCGGATCGCAAAGGACTGCACTGCATCAACTGACGGGCTTCATCAGTAATCCGCAACTGCGCGCCTAGTGGTAAACCTCGTGGCCTTCTACCTCAGCTAGATCTTGGGATCACCACGTTAGAGGGGAAATTTTTTGTTTTATCTCTACGTGGCCCACGTTAGAGGGGAAGATCCTGGGATCACCACGTCAGCTAGATCTTGGGACCACCGGCTTCGCCCTGTCGTAGCGCCTTAGATGTCGTTGCGAGTTTCACCGCGCCGGTTGATATTGTATCTATGCATAACTTGTTTTTGTAGGAAGTTGTGAATGGTATGGTTCATGTGCATGTGATGTATGTTGTAATCCATACATGATCTGCGAATCACGGTTTTTGTCAGCCGGCTGGAGCCTAGGTGCTGTCATTTTTATTGTATAACGACCTGCTTGTCGGATTCCATGTAATTTACTTTACTAAGCTAGTGTAGCTGTTTGGAGAACCCGGATGTCATGCAAGGCGATGTAAAAGTCGGCGACATGGTGTAAGACGGCAAGTTACAAGAGTTGGCATGGGTCGGATTACAGGCTTTGTGGAGATGGAGATCGCCATGAAGGGAGCCATACCATTTCACATTATAATTGCTTTATTTTGTGTTATTGTTATGTCTCTGTTTTACCTCTATTAGATAGTCGGTAAAATTCAATCCCTCAAAGAAGGTCTAGTCGGTTTTCCCGCCAGTGTTTGCACCATCACAAGTCGGACATTTTTGGTAGTGGGCTCATAAAATTGAGGTGCTGCCAATTCTTTCCGACTAGGTGGGTTCGAGTCGGACTCTTACTGCGGAAACACTCGGTAAGCTATACGGGTCTATCACAACGGTTGTGGGGCTCGGGGAAAAGTCGGATGGGAGCCGGGGCATGTGATGCCACCTGTCCAACAATAGTCGTATGAAATGCGATTGACAAGGAGTTGTCTACCTAGATCACTTGGCGGCTAGCGGTGATGCTAAAGCTCACTAACCGAATTGCTTATTTAGGATCCTGAATCACTAAGTAACCATCGGAGGGGTGTTGGTTCTAGTGGGAGCATAAAATATTAAAGTGTTTAATATGCTTGCTCTTTTATGAATTCATGTCTTAAGTGTTTTGCATTTTTCTGTTGTAGATCATGGCACCAAGTAGCAGTCACTCTCAGATATCCGGTTTTGCATTGAGAACCATTCTTGAGAAAGATAAACTGAATGACACTAATTTTACCAACTGGTATCGAAATCTGAGAATTGTTCTCAAACAAGAAAAGAAGGACCATGTCCTAGACAACCCACTTCCAGATGAGCTGAATGAGAATGCGACTGTCGCTGCCACCAATGCCTACCATCGAGCTAAGGATGAGTCCATGGATATTAGCTGTCTTATGCTTGCTCACATGGAACCGGACTTGCAAAAGCAGTCGAGAATGTTGAGGCCTACAATATGATCGAAAGCCTCAAAAGTATGTTCGAGCTCAGCGAAGGCGAGAGGTATCAAGTCTCTCAGGCTTTGCTGAGTTGCAAGCTTAAGGATGGTGATCCACTGAGTCCGCACGTGATCAAAATGGTTGGTTACGTGCAGTTTATGGAGAGGCTTGGCTACCCCATAAGCGAAGAGTTCGCTACGGATATAATTCTGAACTCTCTTCCTAGTGCATATGGGCAGTTCATTTCGAACTACCACATGCATGGTATGGATAAGAAGCTCACTGAATTGCATGGGATGCTCAAGCAGGCAGAGGCGGATCTCAAGAAGGGCGCCAGTCAAGTGTTGATGGTGCAGAATAAGGCTAAGTTCAAGAAGAGTTCTTGGACTAAGAAGAAGGCTAAGTCAGGAGGAAAGCAAGCTCAGGACCCGGTACCAAGTGCTTCCTCAGGGACTAAGCCATCTCCTTTAGCCGGATCCAGTTGCTTCTACTACAAGGCGGATGGCCACTGGAAGAGGAACTGCAGCAAATATTTGGCCGACAAAGCCAAGAGTGGAGGTATGACTTCCGACTCAGGTACACTTGTTTGCAATGTTATAGACATATATCTTGCTGATGTACCTAATAGTTCTTGGGTATATGATACCGGATCAGTTATTCAAATCTGCAACTCGTTGCAGGGACTGGTAAGAACTAGGAGCATAGAAAGAGGTGAGGTTGATATTCGAGTCGGCAACAAAGCAAGAGTTTCTGCGTTGGAAGTCGACATGATGCAGCTTCATTTACCTTCCGAATTCATTATGGAACTGAATAATTGTTATTATGTTCCAGTGCTCAGTCGAAATATTATTTCTGCTTCATGTTTGATGAGGCAAGGCTATGAGTCGAATATCAAGAATAATGGTTGTTCTTTGTATTTGAATGATATGTTTAACGGCTTTGCACCCATCCAGGACGGGTTATTTATTTTGAATCTTGATGGTGAGTCGGTTTATAACATAAATGTTAAAATGTTGAAACCAAATGATCTGAATATGACTTACTTTTGGCACTATCGGCTTGGTCATATAAGTTGGAAACGCATGAAGAAGCTCCATGATGATGGACTCCTAACTTTGTTCGGCTTGGAGTCATTCGAGACATGCGAATCTTGCCTACTCGGCAAAATGACCAAGACACATTTTGCAAAGAGTTGCGAAAGGGCGTCCGACTTGTTGGGACTAGTACATAGTGATGTATGTGGACCAATGAGCACGACAGCCAGAGGTGGTTATGAGTACTTCATTACCTTCACTAATGATTTGAGTAGGTATGGATATATCTACTTGATGAAACATAAGTCGGAAGCCTTTGAAAAGTTCAAAGAATTCTAGAATGAAGCACAAAATCAACTCGGCAAGAAAATAAAGTTTCTTCGGTCGGACCGAGGAGGCGAGTACATGATCCATGAGTTTGATGACCATCTAAAAATTGTGGAATAGTTCCTCAACTTACTCCGCCAGGAACGCCACAAAGGAATGGTGTTTCGGAAAGGCGGAATCGGACCTTGTTGGACATGGTACGGTCAATGATGAGTCGGACAGATCTGCCTTTATCGTTTTGGGGTTATTGTCTAGAAACAGCGGCGTTCACACTAAATAGAGTACCATCAAAATCAATAGAGAAGACACCGCATGATATGTGGACAGGCAAAAAGCCGAGTTTGTCTTTTCTTAAGATTTGGGGTTGTGAAGCATTTGTCAAGCGACTCCAGTCGGACAAGCTTACGTCCAAGTCAGAGAAGTGTATTTTTGTGGGGTATCCGAGGGAAACCTTGGGTTACTACTTCTACAACCGAGAAGAGGGCAAAGTGTTTGTCGCTCGGAACGGTGTCTTCCTTGAGAAAGAGTTTCTCAGTCGGGGAGTAAGTGGGAGCACGGTGCAGCTCAAAGAAATTCGAGAGGAACCGGCTAGTAGCGAGTCGATAAAAACCTTGGAGGTTGAGCCGGTCGTGGTAGCTGAGCCGACAGCAACACCTGTACTACGAAGATCGGCAAGATTACGAAGTGTTCGTGATGTATTACTGTTAGACAGTGATGAGCCGACAAATTATTCGGAAGCGATGGTGGGATCTAATTCCGAGTCATGGCTTGGAGCCATGAGATCCGAGTTAAAGCTCATGGATGAAAATCAAGTTTGGAACTTGGTTGATCTGCCAGACGGTGCAAGACCCGTCGAGTGCAAATGGGTCTTTAAGAAGAAAACTGATATGGATGGAAATGTTTCTGTCTATAAAGCACGTCTTGTCGCGAAGGGGTTCCGACAAGTTCAAGGAGTTGATTACGACGAGACTTTCTCGCCCATAGCGATGCTTAAATCAGTTTGGATCATGTTAGCTATAGCAGCCTATTTCGACTATGAGATATGGCAGATGGATCTCGAAATGGCTTTCCTTAACGGAAATTTAACCAAGGATGTGTATATGATACATCCCGAGGGTTTTGTCGATCCGGATAATGCTGACAAGGTATGAAAACTTCAGAAATCCATTTATGGGTTGAAGCAAGCATGTCGGAGTTGGAATATTCGCTTTGATGAGGTAGTCAAATCGTTTGGCTTCATCAAGAGTGATCATGATTATTGTGTATACAAGAAGTTTAGTGGGAGCAAAGTAAACTTTCTAATCTTATATGTGGATGACATATTATTGATTGGAAATGATGTCCAGATGTTGCAAGAAACCAATGAATCATTGGAAAGGAGTTTCTCAATGAAAGACTTGGGTGAGGCAACATATATTATCGGAATCTAGATCTATAGAGATAGATCAAGAAGGCTCATTGGATTGAGTCAGAGTACATATTTGGACAAAGTGTTGAAGAAGTTCAACATGGAATCGTCTAAGAAGGGGTTCTTACCGATGTCCCATGGTGTAAAACTTAGCAAGACTCAGAGTCCTTCGACAACTGATGAGCAAAGTCGGATGAGTGCGATTTCGTATGCTTCTGCAGTCGGATCCATCATGTATGCCATGATTTGTACTAGGCCGGATGTTTCGTATGCTCTAAGTGTTGTGAGCAGATACCAGGTGATCCTAGAGAAATCCACTGGACAGCGGCTAAAAATATCCTAAAGTACTTGAGAAGGACTAAGGATATGTTTTTGGTTTATGGTGGTGAAGATGAACTCAGTGTAAAGAGTTACACGGATGCGAGTTATCTTACCGACTCTGATGATTCTCGTTCACAATCCAGATACGTGTTTATTATAAACGGAGGTGCTGTGAGCTAGAAGAGTTCCAAGCAAGATACTGTGTCTGCATCTACAACAGAGGCTGAGTATATTGCCACCTCAGAGGAAGCAAAGGAGACTGTTTGTATGAGGAATTTCCTGATGGATCTTGGTGTGGTTCAGGGCTCGTCCAATCCGTTGGACGTGTATTGTGACAACAATGGTTCTATTGCATAAGCCAAGGAACCTAGACAACACCAGAAGAACAAGGACATACTCATGCGGTACCACCTGATTCGCCAATTCGTGGATCAGGGTGATTTCAAGTTATGCAAGGTACACACGGATGCAAATATTGCGTATCCGTTGACAAAGCCGTTACCACAGCCAAAGCATGAGGCGCATCTGAGAGCCATGGGCATTAGATGCTTAGACATGTGATGTCAGAAGATTGACTCTAGTGCAAGTGGGAGACTGTTGGGAATATGCCCTAGAGGCAATCATGTATGATGAGATTTCCCATTGTATTCATAAAGATATAAAATTGTCCTTGTATGAACATGTGATGTGTATCGTTGAATATGTGATTCGGTTGTGGAACTATGCATTCATGTTGTTTGTACTAAATGTCCTTGGTCATTGAGGTTGTGCTGGACACACAACTTAGACCAATGTGAAAGTTGGCTTGATGACTCGGTTCCACTTGTCATGGGCATGGAGATGCCATTCCGACTTACACATATTCGGCTAAAGAGTTTAGCGAGTCGGATTGACCCATATTGAGGTACAACTAACAAGTTTTCATTTATATATCTCAATCAATGTAATCCTTAGACCTGAGGTTGTTTCATAGTCCGAGTTCAGGATCACCGACTTAGGTTCTGTCAAACGCTGATCCGTAACTGGGCAGTTATAAAGGCATGGTTCAGGTCGACTGAGAATCAAGCCGCGTGATGTGAATAACCAAGATGGGATTTTGCCCCTCCACTCGGAGAGATATTCTCTGGGCCCTCTTGTGAGATATCATTTGGAAAGCATGGCCATGCACGACTCAGTTAAGTGTTAACCGAGGCGATCAACTAAGAGTTAGTCGGGTGAATCACTTATCTCGGATCGATAAGAGAGTCGAACTATTTAAGGGATGACATATATTTGCCTATAGTCTGACAAGGTATATCATGAGGCAAAAGGGACTCGGACGCAAGTCACATTGGAAAGGCAAGTCGTCATGACTCTTTGGTCCTTGGGAGTCGGCACGTTCTGCTAGGAGCTGCTGCCGACTGATCGATTGTGAGTCGGACTCCAATCGTGTCCGAGTAGCCATGAGCCTGTCGGGTCACACACTTAAGAGCGGTAGCAAGTTCGGATTGGATCTGAACTGGAAATCTGGTTGGGTTGGACCCGAGCCTGATTTGGACTGAGTAAGTGAGTCGGACTCATAGGGACTAATATTATATGGGCTTTAGTGAATGGGCCGCGCGAGCAGAGCCCACGTTCACTCCCTATATATAGTGGAGCACCGTAACCCAGAAAGGTTAGACGTTGATCAGTTAGGTCATTCCATGTGTTGGAAACCCTAGCTCCACAACAGTCCTGCCGTCGTACCGAACCTAGCAGTTCGCTGCCGGTGCTCCTCCTTGCACGTGTGGATACCAGCAGAGGTGTTGTACGATCAGCAACAGGATGATCGGATCGCAAAGGACTGCACTGCATCAACTGACGCGCTTCATCAGTAATCCGCAACTGCACGTCTAGTGGTAAACCTCGTGGCCTTCTACCTCAGCTAGATCTTGGGATCACCACATTAGAGGGGAATTTTTTTTGTTTTATCTCTACGTGGCCCAACAATCTCGCCTTGACGCCACCAGTGGCCGCTGGTATAGTACACACCAATTGGTATACCGACAGATCGAGAATACGACGAAGTCTTTCCATAGAAGTCCTCCCATTACACAATACTAGCACGTCTAACAGGCACCAATGCAAGGATATAATCTCCAATACACAATTCTAGTTAACCTGAAGATACACCAATGCAAAGGGTCTTCCTCTATGTAGTTAAGTAAGCCAGAGCCCATATTAGCATGTGGCTATACACGGAAGCTACTCTACGAGAAACATGTTCAATCTCTATGATCCTAGGTGGTCTTCTTCTAGTGCACACACGAGAGAGGTAGCCAAAGATACGGTCCCATTCGTTGCCACTTCTTCAATACTCAACAACAATAATATTTCACCCAGTTGATTCATTAAGTACTTGTTTTATTATATAAAAGCATAGCTTTTCCAATACCTCATAATACTCATGACATGATAATCCACCCCGAATCTATATCAGAGCTAAGCATACTAGAACTATGATGTTTCCACTAGGCAAGATAGAAAAGGATATCCTAAATAGGACATAGCATAGCACATAGTGCAAAACATTCCTACACATGCACTTCTACTAAAAACAACTAAAATGCATAGGAAAATAAGTAGGACATTTATGATAGTGCCACTTGCCTTTAGTTGATGTAGTCGTTCAAACAGTCCTTACAATTGTAATTGTTGCACTCGTCACAATCAAAATAGTTGCAATCCTTGCAATCTATCGATCAAAAAAATTGCACAACAAACACACCAATCAAAACAATGCAATTATGTGCAGTGCAACGAAACAATGATGAACAAATGCATGCATGACGATTTAATATGTCACAATGGTTGTAGTTAGTTCTATAAACAGTATTGGAAGACAAGATGCATGCAAGAGATCATTTAATGCAATAGGGAATTTATTATTAAAACTTTTTTTGCCAATATAGGGGTTTAAATAGTTCTATTGGAACATCTATACTAATTTCTGTATTAAATTTATATCTGAAGTGTATTGGATAGAGGACATTATTACGAACTAGTAGCAATTGGATTCACCTTAATCGGAGTTGTAAATCTTTTCTTATGATTTAATTACTATTTAATATAGTTTAAATCACTTTAATTGTTTACCTTGTCTAAAACTAAAACTAAAACCATATCTGTAATCTACATGAGATTGGGAATCCAGAGACATATTATTCATAATTTTACGATCTATAAATTATTTATTATGGACTTAATACACTAAAAGGCCATTAAATCTATTTAAATCTCTACAGTAGTTCTACACTATAAAAGTTGGATACAACAGTATATTAATGTTGTATATGAAATTACGAATCCATAGGTACCTTATTTGTATTTTTCTGATATACAGATAATTTACTATAATTTATTTAGTCTAAAATGTCCATTAAACCAATTAAATAATTACGGTAAAAATATACTGTACAAGTCAGATCTAATAGCATATTAATATTCTACACAATTTTATGAATCCAACCATATATTATTTATATTTGATTTTATATGAATTTTACAAGATCTCACAATTTTCTGCTATTTTTAATATTAAAAGCAATTTGACTGACGCTGACTGGGTGCTGACCTGGCGAGTGCCTGGGCACGCACGAGGCTGGTCACTTGGCGCAATCTTGCTGGTCGATACCCCTTCGCGAGATCTTCTAATCTGGACCGCTAATGCATGATCTGATGGCTGGGAACGAAAGTGACCGGAGCTTGGGGGGTCAACAACGGCCGATGGTGGCGGCGGCTCAGACGATGGACCTAGGCGGCGCTACTAGGGTCGGAGAGCTCGGGAAGAGGGCTGACGGAGACATGGCGAGTACGGAGGGGTCACTGGTGAGAACTTTGTCGCTGGTGGCTTCGGGGAACGGCGACACGCTACAGATGGAGGCGCTCGGGTGGCAGCGCACTCCGACGAGCAATTACATGCTCTGCAACGATATACAGAGGGGCAAAAGGGTCAGAAAGAATCTGCGTTTCAAGGGGAAGGGTGGACGAGGGATGGTTGGGAACCTCGAGATCCGAGCCGTTTTCCGGCGAGATTGAGTGGAGCTTGATGGCGGTTAGGGTTTCGATTTTGCGAAATATCGAACAGGTAGAGAGGGAGGTGGTTTATATGGGGTAGTTTTCATGCACGAGGGGGCAAAATCGCGAACAGAACGGGCGGAATTGGAGGAGGATTCGATCGGGATCGAGCAGCTTGCTCGTGTCGGTCTCCTGGCGTGATGGAGAAGAGGACCGGGGTGGCCCCACCTGCCAGTGGGAGAGAGAGGGCAACAGGCTGCAGGCTGCGCACTAGATGGGCCGGGAGCAGGCTAGCGACTACGCTGGCGACAGTTGCTGCGTGCTGCGTGCGTGCGGCGGGGAGCGGGCGGTAGGCGGCTAGGTGGGCTGGGCCTTAGGCTGGTAGGTTAGCTGCTTTCATTTTTTTATTCTTTTCATTTTCTATTTTCTGTTTTGTAGTTTATTTTATAACTTTTTCATACTAACTCCAAATAAGTTCATTTTTATTTCTAAAATTTTCTAAAAAATGTGGAGATCAATATATGATGGTAGTTTGGCATTTATTTGCCTATTAAAAATATTGGATTTATAAAATCCTTATTTATCCTTCATAGGAATATTTGCATTTAGGGTTTTCTTTAATATTTGAATTTTGAAACCTTTGCAATTTTTGCAAGGATGCAATGCACACGAATGACATGTAAAAACAATTTTTCCAGTTCCAAATTTCAAAATCTTGGGATGTGACAATGAGTTAGAGGCGATCTTATAATCCACTGTTATAGGGTACAACCATATGAAAATGTTTTGACCTCCAAAAATATCAGCACCATCAAGTATCTATCTATCTATTCTATTATATACTAAAAGCAATATAAAATTGTTTTTTGAGACGCCATGTTGATCCACATCATCTAAATTATAATAACCATTAGATCTATTACTGAAGGCTATGATTTAATTAACATATTAGTTCAACGTGTCTGTAACATCCCAGCATTTAGGAACTAACGAAAGGTAGATTTAAGAATATGGAATGTTGCATGCATTCATCTGTGAAAATGTGGGTAAAATTTTCGCCAAATAAAAACCTAAAGTGATCAATGTTTCTTTCATACTTTGAGATTAGGTTTAGTCTTAAAGGATGATTGTTATAAACTTTGATATGATCTTTGAGGAATTTTATGTTTGAAAAGTAAAATTGAATTTTTAAACTTGAGTGTTTGAATTATAATTGAAATGAATTAGGAATAAGATTTGAATCTTGATTTAATTAAGAGTTAATTATTTTGACTCAAACATTATCTAAAGAAAAAAATTATGAATATGAAAACTTATTTCATATTATCAATATACAAACAAGTTACAAAAAAATGTAACTTACAGAAATCATTTCCAAACTTCACAATTACAAAAGAATAAAGAATAAGAATATTTCTTTATTGAAAATTATATAATCTTTATTACAGAAGAATAAAAGGAAGATTACAAATTAATTAAAAGAAAATTACAAAAGAATAAGAAGATTACATTGAATTATTCTATAAAACTAAACCTAATCTAAAGTCTTCATCTTTATATCTGTACCTGCAAACCAAACAGAAACTAAATAGAAAAAGGAAAGTTAAAGTTAGTATTATTTTCTCTCAGACATGTCAGTGAAGTGCACTAGACAAATTCATCATTGAGAAATTTATAAAAAGGGGCAAGTTTCACCTATATGAAAGAATCCATCTTTCATAAATTTTATGCCAAAGGGGGTCAAATTGATAGCAAGGATGGGCAAACTCAACAGCTAGGTAAAAGTAATCTGATCAAAGTAACTTCCAAGACCAAAGCATATCCACAAGTGCATAGCAAGCACACAGGCAGGACACACACCAACATGCATGTGGTGTGCTGTCAGCCTCACAGCACAGCCCCAAACTTACAAAATCACCAGCACATCCGTGGAGAGGCACTAGTGCATCTCTCCACTGCTTGCACACAAGAATAGCCAGCTTAGACATCGGCTTACCAAGCACAACAGCCAAACTAAACCACCAAAGATCAACCAAACATCACCAGGATGGTGACATGAGGAGGAGGAAGGATCAGGTGGACAGCAAGGCCAAGTCAAAGACCTAGGAGGAGCAGGCTAGCTCAAGGACAAATCTAGGAGCTAGGAGGAGTAGTCTAGCTCAAGGTCAAGCACAGAAGCACAACAAAACAAGATCATCATCACCACCTTACTCCACAAACATCAGATTCTATGGCGAGTTTTATAAAACCTTCACATGATCTAATCATATCATTTAGAGAGAAGCATGTGTTGTTTTATAAAACAAACCCTCAGAAAGCACCCAAGTGGGGTGAATCCATCATAGGGATTTTAAACTCTAAAAGCAAACAACAAAGTACAAGGATCCAGCCAGAGCTCAGAGCAACATCATTGCTCTGGTTGTCAAGCTATATATTACAATTCAAGCATAAATATAGCTATGATCTAATTTCTAGGAACATCCCAGAAGGAAGGGTAGCACCTTAGAAACAAATCTTTTGGATCCATAGAATGATCAAGCCTATTATCATTGTTCTCCAAGTTTTGATTCAAAAACAATAGCTGGTACCACTACCAGGACCATGCATATGAATCAACTAGATAAGGTCTGAATCCCTAAGCCTCAGACCAACATCATTAGTCTTAGGGATTTCAGAAAAGAAATGTCCATATATATTTCAAAGCCAAATTTGTCTTAAGCTTAAACCAACCCAATCAATGGATTAGAATCAAACTTGTGTGCCATACCATGATGGTGTCACAAGAACAATTCTATATGAATCAGAATAGACATTTCATCATCTCAAATTCAGACAATCAACTTACTAATCATTTTCCTGTTAATACAGGAATCATAACTAGGATATTCCTATGTTAAACTTCACTATTTGAGATCATGGTGATCTCAAACCACACACTAATTCACAAGCCAACAACACTAAGACAGTGATTTCATCACACCATAACCCAGAAATGACAGTGAAAGGTTATCAAGTCACTTACTTTATCAAGCATGGTTCCCAGGCAACTATACCATCTGAATAAGATGCAATACAAGCATAAAATCATCTAATAAGCCACCAGAAACATTATAGATCATCTCAAGCAACAAGCCTCAGGCCAATAACCACTTTGCATGTTTACAAATCATCCAAACATGATCCAATTCATCCAGTATATGATCAACCACAGGATAAGAACCCTAAATGGATAAATCATCCTAATCAGAACCAGATAGTAACCAGAGAGGTCACTGCCAACATCCAGCATGGGATGAGCGAGCATAGAGAGCACAAGGGGAGAGGAGAAGAACGCACCGAAGGTCCTCGCTGAAGACTAGAAGAGGAAGCAGAGGGGCCGACGTCCATGGCGGCACGGGGAGCACCCCAGAGGGGCGCTGCAACCCATACGGCGCCATGACGGCGACCAAGAACACACATAGAGGCGAGGAGCATCACCACGACTCGCGACAGCGGCGACATAACCTGGATCCACGCCAACCCCCAAACCCTAGGGTTCGGGACGACATCGATCCATCGCTGGAGAGCCCCGGGCTCGAATCCAATCAGATAGAAAGGACAAGCGTCGTCGACAACCCCCTGTTGCACCACAGCGACTGTAATGGCGGAATCATCATCGGCATCGCCAGTAACGGCCTGAGTCGCCTGAGGAGGAGAGGATGAGATCGAGGGAGAGAGAGGCTGTGAGGAATGGGCTGAGTTGGGCCAAACCCTTCGGGGTAGTATTTTTGACTATAACTGATGGGCCACTAGGGCCCAATAAGAATAACCAGCCCAGAAATCTTTTAAGGTCTGTATTAATAAAAAGGAAAAGACCAAAATACCCCTAGATTTAATTAAATTCTAGAAAATAAAATTAAAAGTCCAAAAATTATAAATAAAATAGTTTGGATTCACAATAATCCACACTATCCAAATAAAATAAGATATAAAATTTTAAACATTTAAATTTTTATAAGAATTTTGTAAATTATATATTACTTATGGAATTTTTACAAAATTATTGAAAGATGACAAAATAAATAAAAATCACTTTCATTAAATATTAATATTTTAGTATTTTTGAAAAATACTAAATAAATATTTAATAATAATTTTTAATGTATAATTGATAATTCCTAAAAGAATTATTAAATCAATAAAAGTCAACTAAAAAGGAAATAAATTAAAATAATTCAATATATGTTATAAATATTAAAAAGTAATATTTATAAATGCTTAGTTATTATTAAAAAGAACCTTATATAATAATACGGTAAATGCATATCAAATTAATTAATGCATTACATTACTTGCATAATCATTTTGCTTCTTTAAATATTGTCCTTACGTGGCAATAATGATGTTTTGTAGACATAGAAGCTCAAGGTCCAGTGAAAGCATCAGACTTCACTACCTTGCCATCACAAGGCAAGTTCATCACTTGCTCATGTCCTTTGAAGAGTCTTTATCAAAGTATTTGCAAAATGTGTGTTATCATATATGCTATAAAATAAAGAAAATATTATTTTCACAAATAAAGAAATCATAGATATCATCCTAAGTAATGATATAATGGAGCAGTAGAATTTAGGGTTCTAGTTGCAAACAATGATGATCAAGTAGGGACTTAATAACCCCTGACATCAGTGATTCTAGCGCCGTATATTACGCGTTAGCCATGAGATTTGGAATGGGACAGAGAAGTCAGATGTATCTTCTTCCTCTCGCATGAAGCCGGATGTGCAGGTCGTGGCTATTATCCTCGTAGCGTGCATATTAATTGGTAATTCGTAGAGGATATGCAGCATATGGATGGTAACCCTCATCGTCCCACGATAGTTTTGGCATCTAACGGTTTATACAAACCATTGTCGTAATTCATTATGGGCATGGTGTACACCAAGGAGGCATGCGGGGTCGCGAAGGGGGCAGTGATTGGCTTGGACCAACTACTGGGCCCCACATCATGGAAGTGTGGACGGGGAAGTACGCCCGATTGTGTAACAAGGAGTTGATCTCTTATGGGTAAAGTAACGTACCTCTGCAAAGTGTAAGAACTGTAAATTGTTACTTCCTGTTCCGGGAAGAAGCTACGAACGCGGCAGGAAAGGAACTCCATGAAAGTTCTGGTCAACCTGTGAAGGCTGATTGTCATAGTTCTTCAGAATAAAATCAATCTTTGAAGAAAGATTTACAAAAATTGCATAGTGCCAAGAATTTATAATCCGAGGTGGTAGTTAGAGCATCAAACTTCCCACCTTGCATATAATGAACTTGTTGGGTAACGCTGTTACTCATTCTTTCCTTTGATCCCTTGCTTAAACTCTGAGGATCCCGAAGACGTGCCAATGTATGCAGCCGAATGCCAAGAAGATGTGTTCTACGAGGAACCTGATCTGTCCGGAGGTGTTGAAGGAGTGGATTACGAGATCCTCTACGATGTCGATGATAACGATTCCAACTAAGTATTCCTAGTTTGTAGTAATCAACGGATCCGAGCAGCATGAACTCTATAGAATAAGCTGCTGAGCTCAACTCCTAGTCGGAGTTGCTACTTTAAAATTCCGTTGAAACACTTTATATTTTGGTTTGTAAGTTGAATCTTTTGAAAGTCTCGAACTTCTGGTATTGTAATAATAATAAGGTGTGTATATTTGTAATATGGACCCGCAATGTTTCTGTTGTACCACTCTGAGAGATGTGATATTTACAGAACGATGTTCTGTGGATGTCATGTCAACGACTATAGTATACTACACATGCAGTGGTATGCTGGGTCACCGCAGTTCCAATAGGTCGGGACTCCACGACTTCCTCCGTGCACAACACTTTAGCAATAAAAAGAGAGACCCTCTCATACACGTTAGCAACACAAGAAAAAGGTCCCCTAAAAAAAACACAAGAAAAAGGAGACCCGAACCACCTACGATATTTAAGCTATATATATAATCCATTCCAAACACAATTAATAAGAGTCCCTTGCATATACGGGTGGTCTATGAGATGAGTTGATAAGGAAAGCTCATTTTATATATATATAACGGAGAATAGCCTGCTTCGGTCCATACTACTCTACATGTTACCTACACTTCAACTTTTCAATAATCACATAGGAATGTAGCAGCGCAATTACATATACTCGGGGTGATCTACCATCCCACCATTCCGATCATATGCTCAGGCTTGCATGTGTGGGACCCCTTGGGTTTGTAGACTTTGTAATAGCGATTTTGTGTTTTCTTGTGTCGTGGGTTTTTCTGTAAGATCGGAGTTTCAATGACATCTTCTTCTTCTCGCAAAAACAAATAGCGATTTTGTCTAAAAAGAGACTCTCTTGATCATGTTAGACCACGCTTTCAAAGCATATACTACACTAAAATACTCAAATTTGTATACGCCCAAACATGAGGTGAGTATAAAAAATATTGAGGATGAACTTCACATCGCAAACACCAAGTTCGGGTACACATCGACTTAGTGATCGACGTGGAAAAAAATGACAGGTTCTTGGTGTCCACCATGCATATAAAATAAATCCAAGATACTTAAGTTGAAAAGTTACCTTGGTAAGCACGAAGTGTTTTTCTGGGTCCAATACTTTTTGAGACAACTTTACCCCTAACAGTTTAAGTGTATTACCCACCATGTCACACATAAGTCACGTAAATTTTAATTTTTTAGACAATTTTGCCCCTAACAGTTTAGGTGTATTATCCACCATGCCACCCACAAGTCACATAATTGTTCAATTTTTTTTCACGTGCAAGGCAGTTCTCGATATCCGTATATACAGGTGCATACAGCAAGTTCGGATCCGAGTGGCCACGAGACCACCAGACAAAGGAGCGGCTCTTAGAGATCAATTGGGTGGGTTCAGAGGCACATGCAACTGAACCTGCGTCATGGCCATGGTAATAGTGCCAGGCTGAAGGTACGCGCGTGATCTTGATCTAAGAGCGAGCGTGCTGAAATACAAAATAGTAGCAAAATAGGTATACCTGTTGGTATATACAAAACGTGCAGCGAGGTGCAGCAGCTCCCAGGTACACGCACGCGGACACGCACCTGGCCACCTACCACTCCTCACACTCGTCGCCGTTCACCTTCTACTGTAGCATCGGCGAGCTTCGCTGCTGCCCGACGCGTCGGCATCCAGAGGGCGGGGCACAAGGGCTCTCTGGCCTAGCGAGCCGGCGGCTGGACGGGCGGGGCACGAGGGCTCGAGCGTCGCCTTTCACCTTCTACTTTTCTGGTCCAATACTTTTTTAGACAAATATGCCCCTAACAGTTTAGGTGTATCATGCCACACATAAGTCACATAATTGTTCAATTTTTTAGACAACTTTGTCCCTAACAGTTTATGTGTATTACCCACCATGCCACACATAAGTCATGTTTAATTGTTTTTTTTTCACGTGCAAGGTAGTTCTTGATATCCGTATATACCGGTGCATACAGCAAGTTCGGATCCGAGTGGCCACAAGCCCACCAGACAAAGGAGCGGCTCTTAGAGATCAATTTGGTGGGTTCAGAGGCACGAACTAAGAGATGCAATTGAACCTGCGTCATGGCCATGGTAATTACTGCCAGGCTGAAGGTACGCGTGTGATCTTGATCTAAGAGCGAGCATGCTGAGATACAAAATAGTAGCAAAATAGGTATATCTGTTGGTATATACAAAACGTGCAGCAAGGTGCAGCAGCTCGAGCCGGCAGCTCCCAAGTACACACACACAGCACGCGGACACGCACCCGGCCACCTACCACTCCTCACACTCGTCGCCGTTCACCTTCTACTGCAGCGCCGGAGAGCTCCGCTGCTGCCCGACGCGTCGGCATCCAGAGGGCGGGGCACGAGGGCTCTCTGGCCTAGCGAGCCGGCGGCTGGACGGGCGGGGCACGAGGGCTCGAGCGTCGCCGTTCACCTTCTACTGCAGCGCCGGCGAGCTCCGCTGCTGCCCGACGCATCGACATCCAGAGGGCGAGGCACGAGGGCTCTCTGTCCTAGCGAGCCGGCGGCTGGACGGGCGAGGCACGAGGGCTCGAGCTCCGTCCCCCACGCATCGGCATCCATAGGGCGGGGCACGAGGTCTCTCTGGCCTAGCGAGCCGGCGGCTGGACGAGCAGGGCACGAGGCTCTCTGGCCTAGAGGACTGTATATATGATCGGGAACATCAAGGAGTACTAAGGGCTAATAATCACCGTCTAAAAGATGGGCTCCGTCGACTGCTAGAGGTTGGGTATGTGGCGAAGCAAACAAGATAGTGTGCTCTGGGTGGGATGATAACTGCCAAGAAAAACCTATCATTCTTAAAAGAAACATGAAAAGTAGAAGGCTAGGAGCCGATTCTGAAACAGACTCTTAGCTAATTTCCGATGCAACGCACGGACATTTATGCTAGTAGATATTTTAAGATGGATCCATGGTATCATTTCTATAAAAAAATGTTTACCGCATCATGATAAGTATTAAGAATAATTCTTTGACCGCACATAAACTGATATTTAAACTTTTCTTTGGATGTAACGTTTTGATAATTAAATATACTTTTTGTCAGATATAAATGCATTTTTAACTTCTATTTGATTTGCTCTTTTAGACACACGAGTCCAATAATTTACATAAGGTATTGGGGCATCGAGTGTTGATGACAGGCAAGGTAGAATTTGGTGACATGAAAATATTGTAGATTGGTGGCCAATAAATCTTTTGAAAATTATGATCAATCAGAGTCGGTGTAGTCATGTGACAGGTAAGACTATATTTGGACTTACCCAAAAGAATGAGACACTTAGACTAAAAACTCAAATTCCTATATACCCAAACACGAGTGAGTAGACAAAAAGAACGATCAATCAGACTCGATGTAGTCATCTGTCAGACACAACAAATAAATGTGAGGAAGAACATAGATCGAGTTAAAAAACGAGAGTGTAGGTCAGATTAATGGGGAACACTATTTAAGTAGTAAAAATGAATCTGAATAGCATTTCTGAAGGCCTTGTTTAAAAAAGGGTGACATGACATTTCTGGAAGTGTGGCAATAAATATTAAGCATCGAATTAAATTGATTCACACTATCTATCATATAGTTATTATTTTACTTAACATAACATTTTCGTTTACAATAAAACCATAAAAATTAGAATTCCATACTTTAGATATCTATGCGACCATTAATTAATTTTATAGACATGTTCAAAATAATAAAGATGGTGCCCTATCATTTGCGAGGGCCACCTTGCTAGTATCACAAAAGGTAAAAGATCACTCAAAATGTATACCACGGGTTACATGAAGAGAAAGCAATATTAGAAATACCCCAAACTTGACTTGCATGTTTTCCCGCAAAAATCTCTCCACACCTACTCTTATTTATAAAGAGAATTATTCTTCTTTAGTTAGGTAGTTCACCCCTCTATGAGACCGTAAGACCCCGGTGTAGACCTCATGCGTCGCCTGGCAGGGGTACTTCTTGCGCAGCTACGCCTTCGCCGGCATGCTCGCCCTCTTCAACCGCGGGATGCGGTTGGGGTCGGTGGTGCAGCCGTTCTTGGCCCTGGATGCGGGTCAGCGTCTGCGACGGTGTTCGCGTGTCGTGCATGAGGATCGGCGTCCAAGCCCCCAGTAGTGGGAAGTGCGTGGGAGCGAGCCCGTGCAGCAAGCAAGTCCACCGGGGCAGGGCCGGTCCCCGTGCCAGATTCTCTCCTTGGCGCCATGGTTGACGATGGCACGGTCGATGTCGATGCTAAAGACGAAGATGAAACGGATATCAATGATGATGATGATGCGAATGTCGATGACGACGGTGATGGTGAAGCTCACGAAGATGTTGACGCTGAAGCTGATTGTTGAAGCCGGAAACACGAGCTCCCCTACCTGGTGTGCCAGATGTCGCGTCTCGCCAACGCAGACATCGAGGATGCTGGGCACCCCCTATTTGTTTGGTAGTTGGCACGAAGGCGTTCCGGCCTCAAAGACGATGACGTAGAAACCTGCCAATATGGGCACAAATCACACACAAAAC
This sequence comes from Avena insularis, assembly GCA_023614405.1. Taxonomy (NCBI): domain Eukaryota; kingdom Viridiplantae; phylum Streptophyta; class Magnoliopsida; order Poales; family Poaceae; genus Avena; species Avena insularis. Next base: position 311,845,518 of record CM042693.1, on the reverse strand, counting down.
ACACACGATCATTTTTTACCCAGATTCGGGCCACCCTTTGGCTAACAACCCTATGTCCTGCTTTGGTGGATTATCTAGGGTGGATAGATATACAAGATGATGATCTCAGTAGTTCCGGGAAGCCTCTTCCTCTCTAGCTTCTACACTTCCCGGACTTCCTCTTTCTCACTTCTCTTATCCTTCTCCGGCGTGGAGGGGGGGGGGGGGGGCTCAGCTCTCTCCCTCACAACTACTCTTGGTGTGTACCGATCTGTCCAGCTATCTGGTTGTTCTCAGAACCCTTCTCCACCTAGCTGTCCAAATAACTCTCTAAACTCCCCTTCTCGCTGGCTAAGTGCCTCGTTTTATACTACAAGGGGTCACCACAAGATCTGGCTTGGAGCATTGTCACAGGGAGTTCCCGGGCTCAATCGCGGTGCACCACGAGGTCTTCAGGCATATGGCCAGTACCTGTGGCCAATGGATGGCCACGGCCGGTGCACAGGCACACTTGACGGCCGTGTGACAACTTGGTCCCTAACCCATCACGTCTCCCTGCAGCACAACAGCGCCATGATGATGTCCAACGGGACATGCGCGTCGCCTGTTCCCAAAGCTGTTCCCGACATGCCTTGTCTGGCTCGGTTGACTTCTGATCCCAGGTCGCACCTGGCCCAGGAGGTGTGGTCTTCTGGTCCTTTCAGGGTACAGTCGAGGTCTCTCCTCGGCTCTGTTGTGCCCCACTCGCACCCTTGTTCTCCTTCTAGGGCAGCCCCCGGAAGAAGGGTCCGGGCTTCCTCGCCCGCATCCTTGTCCAAGCCTGGCTGACGGTTCATGGATTGTCTTGTAGCGTTCGTTGCATTCCATATGCACCTACACCATAGCTGACACTTAGTATCCATAGGCTCATCATATCAAACCCATACCTTCTTGGAGCGCATGGTGCTCGCGTTCCCGCGACGCTCTCGTCGTTTTAGTCTTGAGTGTGTTGAGCCGCTGACCGGTGGGTCCTAGCCCACACACTAAGGCGCAATGTGAGGGACCCCCGATCCCATTACGCCGACATGCCATAACTCATATGGTGTTGTTTCCACGAACTTTTTATGATTCACTATTTATGTTGAGTGTTTGCTATTTGTGACTTACAACTCTAAATTACTATAATAACCCGGTAAGAGTTAATTTTAGACCACATGTATCCAATACATTACGACTATGTGTTGGGGATATACTTTCCGGCTATACCCATAAGACTCGCTGACCAGGGTGGCCCACCAACGGGTTAGAGATTTTCTTCACGTGCGGCCTAGTCTGAGAAAGAGGAGTCACTTCTGGCTACGACAAGGCCCAGAAGAGTTACTGACTTAGGCCTGTAGTATTACTTATAGTCCAAGCTGTATCTAGTTACCGACTCTGTAACATAGCCGGATAGGTATCTCCTGTAACCCTAGGTCCAGGTGACTATATAAACCGGCCCTATGGGGGCCTTTAGGGCACCGGATCATAGATCAACCACAACCTACTCGCACAGGTGAACCTCTCTTGTAATCCGCTGTAACATCCAGCTCTCACCGACATATTACTAGGTTGCTAGCAGGAGTAGGATCCGATCACCGTAGTCGGATATGAACCTGGGTAAACTTGTGCTCACCTCTTCCGGAACATCGTATGTCTCACACCCCACCTTCTCAACGCCTTCAGGACCCCCTATGGAATACTTGTCGACAATTCGACGATAGTTGGCGCCCACCGTGGGGCAGGTGACTTTTGGAACTTCGTTTCGGGTGGAATCTGCGTGTGTGCAGAAATCGGCAAAACAATCGCCATGGGTCGCATGGTCTACACCAGTGATGTCCCTCTAGTTCTTCTTGATGAGACCTGGATTCCGGCTAAGGAACCCGTGACAACCTACACCATCATGTCCATCGGTGAGATCGACATCTACCTCAGCTTCGCTAATACCGCCCAATCCACCCTTGATGTGATGACCATGGCGGAAGAAAAATCCGGATCTGCTCTGTCCGCGGAGGCGGAAGAGTTCAATATCCCGGAAAAAACTGAACCCACACAACCCGCTCCTATAGTGGAAGAAGTGGTGGAAGAAATATCCTGATCTGATCTCCTCGTTGAGATCGTATACATGGATGAGGAGTATATTCGCTTCGGATCCGACTCTATCGATGCTGAAGCAGGAAAATCGCTCTTGAGGCACAGGACTAAACAGATGACGAGATGCGCTCGCGTTAACTGCAGGATAAAGGCGGAAGTCAAGACGCTCCAGTACCTCAAGACCATGAACAAGAAGAAGCATTGCTTTGTGTACCACGTGGTCTCTGGATCCGACTCTGTCGATGCTGGAGCTAGAAATGATTCAGTTCTTGATGCCATCGGAGAAAATACTGACTCACCTGCTTCCCCTCAGGAATCACTCACGCATGAACTCTGAGACTTCAAGAAGGAGATGGAAGTATACAAAGAAGAGTACGCCCCCAAACCAGCGCAAGGTGAGACGGAGACTCCTCCGAGCCCATATGATAGCATGGATGAAGACCACACCACGCAAGATGACGGAAAGTACCGATGGAAGTTTATCCCCCGGTACCGGACCAAAAGCCGTATTTTCCACTGGTACGCACGTTAAGGCTACCGACAGTCAAAGAAGAAGAAGAAGAACAAGAACCCGACACCGGCGGAGCCGATTGAGGAATCCAATGAAGAGGAAGTTGACGAAGAGATCAAGATGGAGAATGAGTACGGAGATCTGATTAATTCCACACCGATTGACCCTCCTGTGGATGGACACGTTGTCACCATGGGTGCACATGAACTCTACGGAGACGCTCTCACAATACCAATCCCAACTGCTTCGGATCTTACTCTGGAGGAGCTGGAGAAAAGGGTTGAGGACCTGGAAAAACATCGTTTGTTTTTGCTCGAAGAGGCTGCCCGCATCGTCGATTTCAGACAACAGATAGACAACAATCCTGCCTAATATCAGTTAGAATTCAAGCGACTTCCAAACAAGACAAGGGGAGGTCCAATTCTTGCTAATAGGAACCCGGATATCCATAGAGATTTATTCGATGGTAAAACTAGAGAGAAGATCCGAGTCTACAGCACGCCAATGGAGAACGCTGCGGATACTCGAGCCATCCTCTCCAATAATCCGTCTTCAGAACAGGTCCGGCAATGCGTAGCATTGCTCGACAAAGGATTGAAACAACAAAAGACAACCACGTCATTCAATGGCAAGCTGGCCTCAAAGTCGGAATTCTGCCACACTGGCGCAGGACAAAGCGCTGATGAAAGACCCCGCAGGGACATGGATCGATGTTACCGTCCTCGGGAAGAAGAAAATTCAAGGACCAGATCAAACGGTCATCATTACAGGGCCACGAGGAACTGGTAAGGAGTTATTCCGGCTGTGTCTGAAGACCCCATCAGGGCATTGGTGCCTCACAAGGGCCATCATCGGCAGAATAATCGTCACAGAAAAGACCCGGAGGTGCGTCGCCAGCGAGAACAAGATCGGCCAAGGATGTCGCCCCCAGCCGTCTGGCTGGCAACGCCGGACGAAGAAATGACCCAGATCGTCCTAAATCCAGTAGGGACGGAGCCCGAAGAAATCAACCTCGGGGTTAGCATAATGAGGCTCCATAACAGCGTCGCTCAGCCGAAAATAACCCGCCAGAGCCACCATCATCGTCTGACAACAACCATGATGGAAGCCGCAGGGGTGGGGCGGCAATGGTGGAAGGAGAAGCAGGAATCCGACTCTGTCGCACAGAAGCCACGAGCCTCTAAGGCGCAGATCTCTCTCGCCAAACAACGCTCTCCATCGCATCGAGTAAAACATGGCAGCACAGTGATATGAGGAAGAGGACATATATGTGGGACCCAAATGCTTTGGCCCACGTATCTGTCAAACCAAATTTCTGGTTGACTTCGGCATTGCCAAACATATTTAACCCTACGACGATGCAACTCGGCCAGATACTTGGCTTCAAGATTTTTTCCAGGCTTGCTGCATCGTCAAAGGAGGAAACAACCTGGTTGAAGTTCGATATCTCCCACTCATGTTGCGGAAGACGGCTCGGTCATGGATCAATGAACTACCATAGAACTCAATTCACAAATGGTATGATATGCAAACTACATTCTTTTCAAACTTCGAGGGAACATACAGGAGACCCTGCATAGTCGGAGACTTGCAGCTCTGCACTCAAAGACCCGGAGAAACCTGTCGGGATTACCTCAGATGTTAGTTCGACACGAAGAACTCATGCGAGGGAGTAAATAAGCAAACTATGATTTAAGCTTTCATCGCAGGACTCCCAGTCAAACTTTTGCGTCATAGGCTAATGCGTGACCATGTCACAGATATGGGAGAGATGATAGAAACAGCAAGAAAATATGCTGACGCTGATGACGATTTCGATGGACTGCTGAATATTCTGGCCAATCTGAATGCGGCCAAGCAACAGAAGTAAGAAACTCAGAAGCGCAAGAATACCTCGGAAGATAAACCGGCTCCAGACAACGCAGCTGTTAATGCAATGTTCAGATCCGGAGGACGAGGAGGGCATGGAGGCGGCCGGGGACGAGGTCATGGAACTTCTCGAGTCCAAGGTAGAGGAGATCAACATCTAGAAAAATCATATTCCTGGGCCGACATCGCCAACAGCCCTTGTGTGCATCACCTGGACACGAGTGGAGGTTTTACCCACACAAATGCTGAGTGTCGTTTCAATGACGACATCAAGAAATACGAATTCGCTGGCTACAGAGGCAAGCGACAAAAAGGAAAGAAAAACTCCAAAAAAGGCAAGGAGTGCAAGGAAGATTCCGACATGGAAGAAGCGGATGTCGCACAGCCCAAGTCCGATGGAAAGAAGGATTATCCCATGAAGAAAGACACATATGTCTGCTTCCTTGGAACTCATCCGACTAAGGTTAAAAAGGCGGTTCTCCGTGAGCGCAATGCCACGATTCAGGTTGTTCCTTAATTCTTGGATTGGTCAGATATAACCATCACCTTTGACCGCATAGATCAACCGAGAAAAACACATCGTCAGGGAAATTACCCCCTGGTCGTCAATCCTCTTATTGATGGCTATGAGTTCTCAAAAACTCTCATGGACGGTGGTAGTAGCATTAACATCTTCTACATCCAGACAGTCCACCGCATGAAGATCCACAAAATCCAGTTAAATCATAGCAACATGACTTTTCATGGCATTGTACCAGGGAGACATGCGGATTCTCTAGGTGAGATCACTCTGGACGTGACATTCGGAAACCGAGATAACTAACTGACCGATCCACTCTCTTTCGAGGTGGTACCGTTTATAAGTGCTTACCACGCCATCTTCGGGCGTCCGGCTTACTAGGCGTTCATGGCTCACCCCTGTTACATCTACAACATGATAAAGCTTCCGGGTCCAAAGGGCGTCATCACCATACGGGGAAACCCGAAGAAAGCACGAGACTGCGAGGGAGGATCTGATGCCTTTGCTGAAGCCGTGCTGCATGCCCAGGAGTACCAGGAGATTAAGAAAACTATTGACCCATCCGAGATGCCCGTCACAAAGAACGAGGTTCTGAAGCCAAACCTGTGGTTCAAGGCATCGAAAGAGATGAAGAATACGTCGCTGAAGGAAGACGATCCCTCCAAGACGACGAACATAGGGGTAGGCTTAGAGCGCGCATAGGAAAGCTCGCTCGTTGAGTTCCTCAAAGCTAATAAAGATATCTTTGCATGGGAGCCTTCTGACATGACTGGAGTACCTACGGAACTTCCCGAGCACTCTCTTAATGTGTACCCTGACTCTAAACCCATCAAACATTCCTTACGATGGTTTGTTGATGAGAAGCGCAAAGCTATAGCTAAGGAATTAGTCTGACTAAAATTAGCCGAATTTATCGCAGAGGTCATCCACGCTGATTGGGTGGCAAATCCTATACTAGTCGCTAAAAAGGACACTATTGATTTAAGGATGTGCATTGATTATACCGCCTTGAACAAGGCTTGTCCTAAAGATCCATTCCCTTTGCCTATAATCGATCAAGTCATCGACTCAACAACAAGGTCGGAATTACTCTGTTTTCTTGACGCATATTCCGGATATCACCAAATACCGATGAAAGAATCGGATCAACTAAAGACGTCTTTCATCACACCTTTCGGGACCTTCTGCTACAAAATTATGCCCTTTGGCTTAAAGAACGAAAGAGCTACATATCAATGCACCATGCAGCGTTGCCTTAACGATCAAATCAAATGCAACGTTCATGTATACATAGATAATATAGCAGTGATGTCCAAAAGAAGGAAACACTTACTTCTGACTTAGAGGAAACATTTGCTAGCCTACGAAAATTCAACATAATGCTAAATCCGAAGAAGTGTTTCTTTGGAATTCCAGCCAGAAAATTGTTAGGTTTTATCGTGTCTAAAAGAGGCCTAGAGGTGAACCGAGACAAAATCAAGGCTATACTCAACATTACCAGGCCGACTCGCCTGAAGGACGTGCAATGTCTCACTGGTTGCATTACAACAGTGAGTTGGTTCGTCAGCCGACTCGGAGAAACTGTCGCGCCTTTGTACAAACTCTTGAAGAAAACCGACAAATTTTTCTGGAACCCGGAAGCCAACGCTTCCCTACAAAGTTTGAAAGACCTATTTTTGAATCCACCAATCCTCGCAACACCAGAGACACAGGAGCCTATGTTACTTTAGTGGAGCGCGAGGAAGAAGGCTATGAGCATAAGGTGCAAGGTAGAAGGTGGAGACTCAATAGTGCTGGAAGAAAGGCCCTTTTTTGTAAAGGAAGCAGAGATTACAAGTTTCAAAAAGATCTTCCAAAAATTATGGTACTTGTTAGTTTTCAGCCCTCATTGCCCCTTTCATAAGCATCTTGAAGTGTTTATGGTTAAAGTGGCAAATATGGAGTATATGCTTGATGAAGTATAAGTTGGAAATCTCAAGTCCCTTGAATACGAGAGCCACACCTCATGCATACTCAACTTTGGGCCCAGGTAAGTTCTTGTCATTGTCAGTATTTGCATATCATTGAGCACCACCAACGGGGTACCGGTTGCACATCATACATGGGCTTTCTCATAACCAAAATGACAAGGCAAGCAGATAATGAGCATCTCAGCAATCTTTTTATTTACCATATTCATAGCTTTTTATTGAGGATGCTTCATAGATAGCTCATTATGGTGATGCTGCAAGTTTCCACCATGATTAGGCATGGCTTAGGCTAGCGGCCCAGGCGTTTCTCTAACACAGGATACAAACTCCATGGACTTACAAGTTCCCTCTTTATTTCACACCGGTGACATCCATAGAGAAAAGAGCATGATATCAACTGAGTACAAAGTACAAGTGCAACGTGGAAAACATTCCCCATGACAGCACGGTTCTGCTAATTCCAACTTATAACTGCAAGCATATACAACAAAGTTATCACAATGGTTCAAGTTTATTAGGTGCAAAGAATATAAAGTGTGCCATCAAGTTCGTGAGGGCTTTAATCACTAAGTTTTCACATAACAAAATAGTTTTTAATTGGAAGATAATTGAAAACAAGGATATATTTGTAATGGTGTAACACACCATGCCTAGGAGTTTATAGTGGACACTTTGGAAGAACTTGGTTTCTTGGGAGTTGGAATCATGAGTAGAGCTTACTCATACAAGTGGAGGCTAGCAAAAGACTGGGAGCAACCAACTAAGAGAGCATAATGGCCATAATCATGTAGAGCAACAAAGCATACTAATCAAAGCAAAGAGTGGTACTGCAAGTCAAGGACTAAATGAACATAGAGGCTAATGGTGACTTGTCATAGTCATAACATGGTGTGAGCATGTGCCAAGTCAACCCAAGCAAAGCATCAAAGGAGAATACCACAATACTATGCTTTTGCATGCTAAAACAACACATAATTTCTTCAAGGCACACTAAGCAATCCCAATTGTTTGGAACAAGACATGATACAACAATAATCACTAAGCATAAGGTCAAAACAACACCTAGTATGTTATGCTAAAGTCTAAGTCACAGTCAATGCAAGATCCTCTGGCACTTCAAGAAAGAACTTACTACTCCTTTCCAACACCAGGCAACTTATTTGCAAAACAACACAACAAGAACGGGGGTCCAAACTTCTTTATTCAAGCAAACTAAACAACCTAAGAAAATCAAACGAAAACTAAGATGCTCCAAGAACAACACAACTGAGCATGAAACAATAAAAAGAAAGTGTCTAGATAGACCTGAGCTTTTTATTGATGAAGAAGGCGATGCCTTGGGCATCCCCAAGCTTTGACGCTTGTACCTCTTGGATATTTCTTGGGGTGAAACCATGGTGGCATCCCCAAGCTTGAGATTCTGTCCATTCTTCATCTCATTGCATCATTCTCTCTCTACACCTGAAATATTTCCTTCATACAAAACTTCACACAATCTTCATTAGCAACATTAGTTTATTCAAAAGATATTAGACCTCTGGCAAAGCTTTGGAACAACAAGGATTTTCACTAAAAACACAAGCTACTGTAGTAACTCCTTCAAAAAGCTTAATTCACCTAAAGATAACTCAAAAAGGAATCAATAACAAGCAAATGCAAATAATGGCAGAAATCTGTCAAAACAGACCAGCAGGTAGAAACCGATTTTTTCAAACATCTTCTGTTGCTCAAATCAAAAAGTGTTGAACTAACGAAAGTGAGCTAACATACTGGGGGATTTATTCGAATTTTTTAGCTCAATCCGAGTTACAAAGACACCTCACAATTTTTTTTGGTGGAGGATAGAAATCTGTTTCGGGATAGCAACTCCCCAAATCTTACTTCCCTCTCATTTGAGGTCATTATTGGCACAAAAAGGAAACAAAAAGGATAAGGAGAGGTCATTACTGAAGTAATAATTTCCAAGACTCAAGGAAACTCTTGGGTTATCTCCCAACAAGTACTTTTCTTTAAAGCCTTTAAGTTAGGCACAAGAAACCAGATGCTCATATAAGAATTATGAATTGAAGTCAAAGAGAGCATCAAGAAGCAAATTCAAAACACATTTAAGTCTAACCCACTTCCTATGCATAGGAATTTTGTATGCAAATAAATTCACAAAGAACAAAGTGACAGGCATAGGAAGATGAAACAAGAGCAACTTCAAAACTTTCAGCACATAGAGAGGTGTTTTAGTACCATGAAAACTTCTACAACCATATTTTCCTCTGTCATAATAATTTTCAGTAGCCTCATGAATAAACTCAACAATATATCTATCACATAAAGCAGGCTTTTCATGAGCTACAAACACATAATTTATATCAAGAACAAAAATAGTGGGATTAAAACCTTCACAGGTTTTACCCAGAGTAGATATTTCAAAAGGATCCACAGAACATAACATTCATCCCCTTTGGTAAGCATGGGGGACAATCAAATAATGTAAGAGGTAAAGAGTTACTCTCATTAGAAGGTAGGCATGGGTAGACCCATTCTTCCTCCTTTTGTTCATCACTCTCCTCCTCTTTTTCATCTAATGAGTTTGTAGTTTCAACAATTTCGTCTTCCATAGACTCCTGCAAGGCATTAATCTCTTCCATTTGCGGGATGCATCTATTAAAATATTCAAGAATATAGCCATTTTCTTCCTTGTAATTATCAAAGCAAAATTTAAGTATCTCATAAACCTCACATTCATAAGGTGCATCATCAGTATTTTCAAGAAAACTGGCAAGTTCAAATGTACCCTTGAAGGCAATAAATTCTTCAATTTGTTCCACATCATAAAAGTCATAATTCCCTTAACATAAGAAGATATGGTAACATTATCATTATACTCACATTGAAAAGGCAGGTGTTTATACCTCCTATAGCAGCAGGACTTATCAAATAAATAAGTAACATTATAAGTAGAGCACACGTCTCTAGCAATAGTATTCAACTTATCAATTTGTTCCCATAAGTGTTTCCCTTTTTTGTAACAAACGGTGTTCCTTATAATAATACTTTTGTTCTTCCGTGAACCCACCTTGCCAGTAAGAACTAGTTTCAAAGAAACCATCCATTAATGGAAAGCATGACCAAGTAAGGCAATGACATACCACCAACTAGAGTAAGAACTAATTTTTTTGTGTTCCTGAATAAAGCAAGCAAACCAAACTAGACTAATGTTTTTGGGTTTTTTGGAAAGAGGCAAACAAAACCAATCAAAAGAAACAAAGCAAACTAAAAACAAAGTAAAGAGAAAGGAAGTGAAGGACTCCCCTTGTGAAGACGTCCTTAGCCTCCCCGGCAACGGCGCCAGAAATCTTGATGCGTGCACCAGTGTTAACGTGGGACACTTCGTTGGAACCCCAAGAGCAAGGTGTGATGAGCACAACAGCAAGTTTCCCTCAGTAGAGACCGAGGTTATCGAACCTGAATGAGGAAGGAAACGTCTCAAAGGTGTTGCAAGCAACATGGAGACCTACACAACACAAACTCAAGACTTTGTCCCAACGAATCAGTGAGGTTGTCAAGCTCACCGGTTTGCTGTAACAAAGGAATAAACGTATGGTGTGCAAGGTAATGGTTTGCAGCAAGTAAACAAGTAATAGTGGAAGATGTATGAATGGTAAAGATTGGATCGGGGTCCATAGTTCACTAGAGGTGCTCTCCTTAGATAAACAACATGGCATGAAGGGTAAACAAATTACAACAAGGCAATTGATAGGAACTGAGCAAGGCATAACAATGCAATTACTAGTCAGAAAGTGATGGGGATATGCCTACCGGGGTATACGCAGCAGGACGTTTCCTACTGGCCCTAGCCATCAACGAGTGGGCCTGCAGGACGGCGACTAGATCAAGACTTGGCGTGGACTCAGGCGACTGGAAGCTGAAGGCCCAGAAGCGTAGCTAGGCCCAGTAGGACTAGGTCATAGAATCTTCGAATCCTTAAATAATTTGGTTATGATCTGTAAACCCTAGCGAGGTGGGTCTATATAAACCTCCCTAGAGGACGCATAGAGGATACATTCCATCATACACCCAAGCGACTCGCCGCCTAGCCGTCGAGCTCGCCCCATTGTACTCTCACCATAATACAATCTAGCAGGAGTAGGTCTTTACCCTCCGGGGGGCCGAACCTGGGTAAACCCTTGTGTCTTAGCCCTCATCTCGCACCGCAGATGGCTGGCCTCCCTTGCCCCATGTTCTACTACTCGCTGCCGATTGCAGCATCTGCCATGGTCATTCCCACGACAGTGGCGCTCACCGTGGGGCCTGGCCGGTCAGGCCGGTGTTCTGCGGCGAGATCCAATCTGCCCATCAACGAGTCGATCGCCACCGGCCGCATGATCGCGATCGGCGAGATGCTCCAGATCTTGCAGAGAAGCTACGTCCCGGCGGCGTGACCTGTCACACATAGCATGATCCTGCCGGTCGGCACGATCAGCCTCTTCGTCGGCCTCACCGGCGTCATCATCTCGGAGGACTCGGCTCGCATCCGCGAGTCGCCACCATGCGACCGGCTCTCCGAGAGATAGGTCCGCATGATTCACCACCTCGCCTCCGAGTACGATTCGGCCCATAGCAACGTGGCCGAAACCACCGCGGCCACGGACGACGCGGACCTCAATGACGACGCTGATTCGGCGACCCCGGCGTCACTCGCCGGATCCATTATCGCCGCGTCACCCGTGGGCTCCATCACCCAGGGCTCCAACGTCGGAGACTTCGGGGATCCCTCTATACTTGGGATCTTCGACTTCGACTCCGGGTCGGGGAACTCCGCCGACCTCCACGATGGAACAGGCCGCCACGCCGCGACCTACATGGCGACTGGCGCCGACCCGCCGGAAGACCCATTATCCACGCCGATCCCACCAAACGCGACGACAACGGAGGTCGAGGAACTCCGCCTGAAGCTGGCGGAAGCAGTCCGCAAGGAACAAGCCGAGCGCGAAAAATTTCTCCTCGAGCAGGTGACAGCGCAGGAGCTGTCGCGCTACCACCAGCTCCGAATCAGGTCGCGCCTGAACCCCACCGTCCAGGGGCGCGCCCTGAATTTCGACGACGAGAACGACCCAGCCCGTGTGGCCGAGCGCGCGATCTGCGAGAACGCGCCTCTAGGAGGAAACACTCGGCCCCCACCAGGGGCAACGGCCAATGGCGCCCCGCCACCACCCAACCGCGCACCCCCAGGGACCAGCCAAGGATCGTGGTCTCCTCACGGGAGCGAGACGCGAAGGGCCTCCCGCTGTTCTCCACCCCGATGGACAACCTCGTCGCGGGCCGAGCAGCAGTCGACAACATTGAAGCCACTGGGGAAGGCGCCCTGCAGATCCAGTACGCCAGGACTCTGCTCGCCAAAGCGGTCGAGCAGCAAAACGCAGGCGTTGACTCACAGGGTCGGATGTACTCGCGTTCATCAGGCAGCAGAGCGGCCTCGAGCGGCCGCCCCATAGCGGCGAACACTCTCAACTGCCCGCCACCCGAACCCCTATAGCTCCAACACCGACCCGCGAACTATCGCCGCCGCCAACGGACAACCCGTCGACGCCCGCACCCACATCAACAACAACCGTACAAGCGCGACGCCACCGACGACTGACCGGCACCCTCACCAACCGCCGCGACGGTGAGCCGAGGGGATCACTGAGCCAAATCGGGCCCCAGTGCTTCGGACCGATGATCCGAGGTGAAAGATACCCGGCGAACTTCAAAGCGCCGAAGGAAATAGAGAAGTACGACCCTTCGTATGATCCCTCTGTGTGGATGGATACCTACCTCATGGCGATGGGGATCGCTAGCCACACCGATCTACTAGCCACCCGCTACCTCCCCCTGATGATGGAGGGGGCATGCAGGCAGTGGATTAACACCCTTCCCGCGGATAGCATCGACTCCTGGGAAGAGATGTGCGAGGCCTTCGTCAGGCACTTCGAGGGTTCATACACCCATGCCACTACCATCGAGGACCTGGAACGGTGTGTCCAGGGTCCCCGCGAGTCGACCCGCAGCTGGGTCCAATGGTGGCAAGATCTGTGGTACAACGCGGTCGACATCCACCCAGACGCCGCGATCCACTGCTTCAAGACCTCGTGCCGCTACGAGCCCCTGGTCGCCAAGCTCAAACGAGCGTACCGCACACTCGACAACATACCGGATCACTTGGAGATCGCGAAAAGGTACTCAGAGGAGGACCCAAACCAAGAAACCGACGATGAGTCGGGAGGACACCGCCGCACGAGCGGCCACGACAATAGGAGGCGACCCGACTTATGCTACAGCAACACTCGCCTCACCGGCAAGCGCCGCAGTGACGGGCGAGTCGACTTCGTCACCAACGCTGGATACACGCAGCGCGAGCCCAAGAGCTTCCGCCGCGACGGGGGACAGCGCCACGACGGTGGCAACTACAAGGCGAAGCCGAGGTTCGATCCGGCGGCCCTTCTTAACCAACCTTGTGTATTTCACAGCAGGTAAGGTAAGCCCGCCTCACACACGACCGCCGAATGCCGCTCTCTCCAGGAGATCGAGAAGGCACGACGCGCGCGAGAGGACCCCGACAACAACCCGCCAAACGGCGGAAAATTCGGCAGCGTCGCCGGTTCGCTCCACACCTTCACAGGCTTCAACACGAAGTGCGAGAAGAAGGTCATCGCCCGCACCGTCGCCGTCAAAGTGGTGGCTCAGATAGATATCCCCTAGTTCCTCAACTGGTCTGAGCAACCTATCACTTGGAGCCGCCAGGACCACTCGCCACGGATCGAGTATCCAGGCCGAGTCGCCCTGGTGGTGAAGCCCAAGGTGGGAGACTACTGGCTCCCCAAAACATTGATGGACGGCGGCAGCTCCATCAACATCCTGTACCTAGACACCTTCAGGCGACTGCGGATCCCGCAGTCGATGATCGAGACGACCTACACCATGTTCCACGGCATCGTCCCCGGTCAAAAGGCGTACCCGATCGGCAAGGTGACGCTGCTAGTCACCTTCAGCACACCGGCAAACTTCCGCACCGAGCGGATCGTCTTCGAGCTGGTGCCCTTCGACAACCCCTACCACTGCGTCCTGGGGCGCCAGGCATTCGCCAAGTTCATGGCAGCACCCCACTATGCGTACAACGCGATGAAGCTTCCCGAGCCGTGCGGCGTCATCACCATCCACGGCGACCCCGACATGGCCGCCGAGTGCGAGGCCAAAGGAGCCGAACTCGCCGACGCCGTCATCGCAGCAGAGGCCAACCACGCCGAGGAGCTCGCCAAGTACGCGAGTGGGGTCAACAACGACGACCCCACCATACTCAAGAAGCCCAACTCGGAGGTCGGCAACTCCACTGCCTTCGAGGCAACGACGCATACCCGCACCGTCGAGCTGGTCCCAGGCGACTCCAGCCAGACGGTGACGATTGGGACGGGCATGAGCCCAGCATAGGAAGGCGCGCTCATCGAGTTCCTCCGTGAGAACAGGGACATCTTCGCATGGAAGCCATCCGACATGCCTAGTGTCCTGAGGGAACTCGCTGAGCACAAACTCAACGCCGACCCCAAAGTGCGACCTGTCAAGCAGTCGTTGCGGCCCTTCAATGAAGAGCGCCGCCGAGCCATAGCCGAAGAGGTGCAGCGTCTACTCGCTGTAGGCTTCATCCGGCCAATCAAGTACTCCAAGTGGCTGGCAAACCCAGTCCTGGTCGAGAAGAAAAAAGGGACCTGGAGGATGTGTATCGATTACACAAACTTAAATACCGCTTTGCAAGGAGCAATTCGTCCTCCCGCGGATCGACTAAATCATCGATTCCACCGCGGGCTTGGAGTCGCTATGCTTCCTCGATGCCTACTCTGGGTACAACCAGATCAAAATGGCCGCCGAGGACGAAGAAAAGACGGCGTTCATCACGCCATTCGGAGCCTTCTACTACACTGCCATGACCTTCGGCCTCAAGAACGCCGGGGTGACCTACCAGCGGTGCATGCAGGAGTGCCTTGCGAGGCAAATTGGCCGCAATATCCACGTCTACATCAATGACGTGGTGGTGAAGTCCGCTCGCTAGAACGACCTACTCGCTGACCTGGCAGAAACATTCGCCAACCTGCGGAAGTACAAGATAAAGCTAAACCCAGGCAAATGCACCTTCGGTGTGCCAACGGACAGCCTCGGGATCGTTGTCTCCAGCGGGATCAAAGCGAACCCGCCAAGATCAACACGATCGCCGACTCGGCAAACCCAGTGCTCGCGACGTCCGAAGCTGGCGGGCGGTCGCGACTCTCGGCCGCTTCATCCCCGGTTGGGAGAAAAGCGATGCCCTCTACCGCCTAATCGCAAGAACCCCACCTTCCAAAGGGGACAAGGAGGTAGATGACGCGCTCCACGACCTCAAGGAGGTGCTACTCGCAGCACCGCTACTCGCCGCCCCTGTCGACAAGGAACCCATGCTGGTCTATGTCGCGGCTTCCGAACGCGTCGTCAGCGCTGTCATGGTCGTCGAACGGCCAGAGGAAGGAAAGGAGCGCCCGGTGCAGCGACCAGTGTACTACATCAGCGAAGTCCTCACCGAGTCACGCCAGCGCTACCCGCAATACCAGAAATTGGTATACGCTGTCTTCAGAGCACAGCGGCGACTGCCGCACTACTTCCAGGAGCACCCAATAACTGTCGTCTCCTCAGCACCGTTGCAGGACATCATCCGCAACCGCGAGGCGACCGGGCGAGTCACCAAGTGGGCCGTTGAGACCGGCGTCCACAACATCAAGTACGAACCGCGCAAGGCGATAAAATCGCAGGCTCTCACAGACTTCCTCGCCGACTGGGAGGAGGCCCAGCAGCCAGAGAAGCTGCCATACCTCCACTATTGGAACCTACACTTCAACGGTTCCAAGAACGCGGACGGCACCGGAGCAGGGATCGTGTTAACATCTCCGAAGGGCGACAAGCTCCGCTACGTCCTCTACCTCGACTTCACCCCCTGCACCAACAACATGGCCGAGTATGAGGCGCTGCTCCACGGCATGCGAGCTGCCAAGGAAATGAACGTCAACCGCCTGCGCTGCTACAGAGACTCCGACCTCGTCGCCGGGCAAGTCGCTGGCACCTGCGACGCCGTCTCCCCCACCATGGCGGCATACCGCTAAGCAGTGGACAAGATGGGTGGACACTTCGCAGGCTACTCCGTCGAGTGGATTGACAGGCGAAAGAACAAGGAGGCCGACGCACTCTCTCGCATCGGCTCGGCTCGACTCGCACCACCCATTGGTGTCTTTCTTGACACCATCACCAAGCCTTCCGTCTCTCCCCCAAGGGAGATCGACATCGGAATCCCGCTGCAACCAGAGGCAGCTCTAGTCGCACTAATCGCCGAGCCAAACGACTGGACCGCGCCATACGTCGCCTACCTGGAGGGAGGCACCCTGCCCGCGGACGAAATGGATGCCCGGATGATATCACGCCTCTGCAAATCCTTCGTCATCATCAACGGCGAGCTCCATAAGCGCAGCGTGACCGGCGTGTTCCAACGCTATGTTCAGCTCGATGAAGGACGCAAAATCCTCCAAGACATCCACTCCGGCGACTGCGGCCACCATGCCGGCACCCGCTCTCTGGTTGCCAAGGCTATGCGACACAGCTTCTACTGGCTCACCGCACACGCAGACACTGTCGACATTGTCCAGCGGTGCGTCAGATGCCAGAAATACGTCAACCAGACCCACGTGCCAAGCTCGGCGCTCAATACGATCCCCATCACCTGTCCATTCACCGTATGGGGCATGGACATGGTAGGCCCATTCAAGAAGGCCCCCTCCGGCTTCACCCACCTCCTAGTCGCAGTCGACAAATTTACAAAATGGGTGGAGGCCAAGCCAGTCCGCAAGTGCGACGGGAAGACCGCCACCAAGTTCCTACGTGATCTCATCTATCGCTACGGCTTCCCCAACAACATTATCATGGACAACGGCACCAACTTCGCCAAAGGAGCCATGGCTGAGTTCTGCGAAGAACACCACATTCGACTCGACCTCGCCTCAGTCGCATACCCGGAGTCCAATGGCCAGGCAGAACGCGCCAATTAGAGCATCCTCCATGGCCAGAAGCCACGGCTCCAAGTCCCACTGGAGCGCACCGCCGGGTGCTGGGTCGAGGAACTACCCTCCGTCATTTGGGGCATCCGCACCTCCGTCAACAGGTCAACAGGATTCACCCCCTTCTTCATGGTGTACGGCACCGAGGTAGTCATGCCCACCGACCTCGAGCACGACTCGCCAAGGGTGGTCAACTACATGGAGGCCACAAACGAACTCGCACGCCAAGACGGACTCGACCAGCTCGACGAGGCACGCGACCTAGCTCGCTCCCGCATCGCCATCTACCAGCAAGGGCTCAGCCGCTACCATAGCCGGCGAGTAAGGACTCGCACTTTCCAGGAAGGCGACCTGGTACTACGCCTAGTCCAGGACAAGAACGACATGCACAAGCTCTCCCCCCTTGGGAGGGACCATTCATCATTGGGTGAGTCCTAGGCAACGACGCCTACTACCTCACCGGCGTCCGAGGCGATGGAAAACTCGACGTCAAGCGGCCGTGGAATGTAAACCTCCTACGAAAGTTCTACTCCTAGAACTCCATACATGTACTCCCCACCCGCTATGAAATAAAATAGTGGTTACCGAAAGTTGTGTCTACTCTCCGTGTCTTGTGCCACTCGCACTCGTAATAACAACGTTATGCTATTCGCAGAAGTCAACCTCTGGGAAAGCGACCGGCACGACCAAGTAGTGCAGTACGAGGGCACTGGGGAATCCCAGGTCTCGTAACGTCCACGAAAAACGCCAACCCGGAGCCCCATTGGAGTCGCCTAGCTCGACTGGCTTACCGAGCCAAGACAACTGCATTCGCTCCTCACAGCGACCAAGGTCCTCCACATCCTCGGCACAGCGACTCGAACGGCCAAATACCACGCTCGGGGACTGACACCCAGCCAAATATGAGCGACTAGGGAAAAACGCCCAGTATGAGAGCGTGCCCAGGACTCGCCATGCGACTGATCCTTCAGGTCAGGAAGGAGCGACGCGCTTACTTTAAACGCGCTTAGTCCTCACCTACCTTGGAGCTGCGACTAGAACCACCAAGTACCACGCTCGGGGACTCGGCTACCCGACCTCGTTCGCGCATGGGAAAACGGTCAAGTAAAGAGCACCCATGGGAGTCGCCCTGCGACTGGCTCTCCGAGCTATGACGAGTTGACCTTAATTTATTAAAAATTCGTATGCACATAACAAACAAGGTAAACCCCATAAAAAGGGCGGACGCGCTCGGGGACTCGCTCAATCAAACATCCAAAATAGCAAAATAAATGACAAAATAACACGAGTTTCCTTTATAGCAGCACAAAGTTGTTCCAACTACAAGGAAAGTTTAATAGTCATCTCGTACTAACGCCCAAGGGCACGATACTTCTACTCCGCAGGTTCCGACGCAGACGCGCCATCGTCCCATGCGACTACGGATGAAGGGCACGTACGGGTTCGACGGGTACGTCGTCAGCTCGCCCTCCATCGCCGCTCGGAACGGCTGCTCGACCTTGAAGTCCCGATGCTTCGACTCGGGATCATTGGGAGCGACAATCGTCTCCTGGTAGGGGAGGAGGTCGCCCATCGCCCAAACGCGATCGGAATACACCACGGCCCGGTCCGTCAGCTTCAGCACCTCGGCAATCTCCACCGAGCCCGTTGACGAGGGGTAGCCGCTCGTGACATCGTCGAGGTCGAAATCCTCCGGGAAGTGGGCAAGCCCAAGGCTGAGCGCCGTCGCCGCCCCACGCCGGAAGGCCGACCGCGTCATGAACTCGACGACTAATGGAGCTTTCTCCAGGTAGCGCCACACCTCAACAAGGTCGCTGGGGATCACCTCGGTGGGCGATATCTCCTGAATATACGCTCGAAGGCAAGTCGCGGACAACGTGGCCGAGTCGACCAGGGTGGTCACATATTGCCGCGCGTCGTACGACTGCGCCTCCTCCGCGTTATCAGTAATCCGACCTATGGATCAGAAGCGAGTAGTGAGTACACCAATGACATCACAATGCAGTTGTTGCAGGGAGAGGGGAGAAGAAGGAAGGTTTACCAATTAACGATCGGCAGAGGCCCGTGATGAAGCTTTGAAGAGAAGCGAAGTCGTTTTGCAACCCAGCAACGAGCGCGTTAGACACTTTCTGCTCTTCAGCGGCAGACGTAACAGCAGCTTTCGCTCGCCCTTCTGCCGAGCTCGCCTCCGCCCTCGCTTCCTTGAGCTCACGCTCCAGGTCAGCGACTCGCTTTTCAGCCGTGCTCAAAGCAGACTGAGCCGCCGTCAGGTCACCCACCGGGCAAGGCCTCGGCGGGCCTCCTTCACCTCGGCTGCAACTGGATGAAGCCCCTTGTTTGTCTTCTGGATGGCAACGAGCTCCTTCTCAAGCGACACTTCGCAGCAAGCCATTCAGCCGACTCGCGCTGCAAGCCCTGCGCACACATCACAACGTCAACGACAATGAAATTCCTAAGTGCCCACCCGCTGAAATCCAGTGACTATGCACTCGGGGACTGGACAATGAAATTCCTAAGTGCCCACCCGCTGAAATTCAGCGACTAGGCACTCGGGGACTGGACAATGAAATTCCTATGTGTTGGGCCACGCGGAGATAAAACAAAAAATTTCTCTAATGTGGTGATCCCAAGATCTAGCTGAGGTAGAAGGCCACGGGGTTTACCACTAGACGCGCGGTTCCGGATTACTGATGCAAGCAGTCCTCATGATCCGATCGTCCTGGTGCTGATCGCACAACACCTCTGCTGGTATCCACACGTACAAGGAGGAGCGCCGGCGGCAAACTGCTAGGTTCATTACGGCGGCAGGACTGCTGTGGAGCTAGGGTTTCCAACACATGGAATGACCTAACCGAACAACGATTAACCTTTCTGGGTTACGGTGCTCCACTATATATAGGGAGTGAACGTGGGCTCTGCTCGCGCAACCCATTCACTAAAGCCCATATAACACTAGTCACCATGAGTCCAACTCACTAACTCAGTCCTAATCCGGTTTAGGTCCAACCCAACCAGATTACATGTTCAGATCCAATCCGAACTTGCTCCCGCTCTTAAGTGTGTGACCCCGCAGGCTCATGGCTACTTGGACACGATTGGAGTCCGACTCTCAATCGATCAGTCGGTAGTGGCTCCTAGAAGAACGTGCCGACTCCCAAGTACCAAAGAGTCATGACGACTTGTCTTTCCAATGCGACTTGCGTCTGAGTCCCTTTTGCCTCACGATATACCTTGTCAGACTATAGGCGAATATTTGTCATCCCTTAAATAGTCCGACTCTCTTCTCGATCCGAGATAAGTGATTCACCCGACTAACTCTTAGTCGATCGCCTTGGTTAACACTTAACCGAGTCGTGCATGGCCATGCTTTCCGAATCATATCTCACGAGAGGGCCCAGAGAATATCTCTCCAAGTGGAGGGGCAAAATCCCATCTTGGTTATTCACATCTCGCAGCTTGATTCTCAGTCGACCCGAACTCTGCCTTTATAACTGCCTAGTTACGGATCAGCGTTTGACAGAACCTAAGTCGGTGATCCTCAAATCGGACTATGCAACAATCTCAGGTCTAAGGATTACATTGATTGAGATATATACAAATGACAACTTGTTTGTTGTACCTCAATATGGGTCAATCCGACTCGCTAAACTCTTTAGCCAAATCCGTGTAAGTTGGAATAGCATCTCCATGCCCATGACAAGTGGAACCGAGTCATCAAGCCAACTTTCACATTGGTCTAAGTTGTGTGTCTAGCACAACTTCAATGACCAAGGATATTTAGTACAAACAACATGAATGCATAGTTCCACAACCGAATCACATATTCAATGATACACATTAGATGTTTATACAAGGACTACTTAATATCTTTATGAATACAATGGGAAATCTCATCATACATGATTGCCTCTAGGGCATATTCCCAACAGTCTCCCACTTGCACTAGAGTCAATCTTCTGACATCACATGTCTAAGCATCTAATACCCATGGCTCTCAGGTGCGCCTCATGCTTCGTCTGGGGTAATGGCTTTGTCAACGGATCCGCAATATTTGCATCCGTGTGTACCTTGCATAACTTGATATCACCCTGATCCACGAACTGGCGAATCAGGTGGTACCGCATGAGTATGTGCTTGTTCTTCTGGTGCTGTCTAGGTTCCTTGGCTTGTGCAATAGCACCATTGTTGTCACAATACACGTCCAACGGATTGGACGAGCCCTGAACCACACCAACATCCATGAGGAAATTCCTCATCCAAATAGCTTCCTTTGCTGCCTCCGAGGCGGCAATATACTCAGCCTCTGTTGTAGACGCAGACACAGTCTCTTGCTTGGAACTCTTCCAGCTCACAGCACCTCCGTTTATAATAAACACATATCCGGATTGCGAACGAGAATCATCAGAGTCGGTAAGATAACTCGCATCCGTGTAACCCTTTACACTGAGTTCATCTTCACCACCATAAAAAAAGAACATATCCTTAGTCCTTCTCAAGTACTTTAGGATATTTTTAGCCGCTGTCCAGTGGTTCTCTCCATGATCAGCCTGGTATCTGCTACAACACTTAGAGCATAGGAAACATCCGGCCTAGTACAAATCATGGCATACATGATGGATCCGACTGCAGAAGCATATGGAATCGCACTCATCCGACTTCGCTCATCAGTTGTCGAAGGACACTGAGTCTTGCTAAGTTTTACACCATGGGACATCGGTAAGAACCCCTTCTTAGACGATTCCATGTTGAACTTCTTCAAAACTTTGTCCAAATAAGTACTCTGACTCAATCCAATGAGCCTCCTTGATCTATCTCTATAGATCCGGATTCCGAGGATGTATGTTGCCTCACCCAAATCTTTCATTGAGAAACTCCTTTCCAATGATTCCTTGGTTTCTTGCAACATCTGGACATCATTTCCAATTAGTAATATGTCATTCACATATAAGATTAGAAAATCTACTTTGTTCCCACTAAACTTCTTGTACAAACAAGAATCATGATCACTCTTGATGAAGCCAAACGATTTGACTACCTCATCAAAGCGAATATTCCAACTCCGAGATGCTTGCTTCAACCCATAAATGGATTTCTAAAGTTTGCACACTTTGTCAGCATTAGTCGGATCGACAAAACCCTTGGGCTATATCATATACACGTCCTCGGTTAAATTTCCGTTAAGGAAAGCCGTTTTGACATCCATCTGCCATATCTCGTAGTAGAAATAGGCCGCTATAGCTAACATGATCCGAACTGATTTAAGCATCGCTACGGGCGAGAAAGTCTCGTCGTAATCAACTCCTTGAACTTGTCGGAACCCCTTCGCGACAAGGCGTGCTTTATAGACAGAAACATTTCCATCCATATCAGTTTTCTTCTTAAAGACCCATTTGCACTCGACGGGTCTTGCACCGTCTGGCAGATCAACCAAGTTCCAAACTTGATATTCATCCATGGACTTTAACTCGGATCTCATGGCTCCAACCCATGACTCGGAATCAGATCCCACCATTGCTTCCGAATAATTTGCCGGCTCATCATTGTCTAATAGTAACACATCACGAACACTTCATAATCTCGTCGATCTTCGTAGTAGAGGTGATGTTGCCGGCTCAGCTACCACGACCGGCTCAACCTCCAAGGTTTTGCCGACTCGCTACTAGCCGATTCCTCTCGAATTTTTTCGAGCTGCACCGTGCTCCCACTTACTCCCCGACTGAGAAACTTTTTCTCAAGGAAGACACCGTTCTGAGCGACAAACACTTTGCCCTCTTCTCGGTTGTAGAAGTAGTAACCCAAGGTTTCCCTCGGATACCCCATGAAAATACACTTATCCGACTTGGCTGTAAGCTTGTCCGACTGAAGTCGCTTGACAAATGCTTCACAACCCCAAATCTTAAGAAAAGACAAACTCGGCTTTTTGCCTGTCCACGTCTCATGCGGTGTCTTCTCTACCGATTTTGATGGTACTCTGTTTAGTGTGAACGCCGCTATTTCTAGACAATAACCCCAAAATGATAAAGGCAGATCTGTCCAACTCATCATTGACCGTACCATGTCCAACAAGGTCCGATTCCGCCTTTCCGAAACACCATTCCTTTGCGGCGTTCCTGGCGGAGTAAGTTGAGGAACTATTCCACAACTTTTCAGATGGTCATCAAACTCATGGCTCATGTACTCACCTCCTCGGTCCGACCGAAGAAACTTTATTTTCTTGCCGAGTTGATTCTGTGCTTCATTCTGGAATTCTTTGAACTTTTCAAAGGCTTCCGACTTATGTTTCATCAAGTAGATATATCCATACCTACTCAAATCATCAGTGAAGGTAATGAAGTACTCATAACCACCCCTGGCTGCCGTGCTCATTGGTCCACATACATCACTATGTACTAGTCCCAACAAGTCGGACGCCCTTTTGCAACTCTTTGCAAAAGGTGTCTTGGTCATTTTGCCGAGTAGGCAAGATTCGCATGTCTCGAACGACTCCAAGTCGAACAAAGTTAGGAGTCCATCATCATGGAGCTTCTTCATGCGTTTCCAACTTATATGACCAAGTCGACAGTGCCAAAAGTAAGTCATATTCAGATCATTTGGTTTCAACCTTTTAACATTTATGTTATAAACCGACTCACCATCAAGATTCAAAATAAATAACCCGTCCTGGATGGGTGCAAAGCCATGAAACATATCATTCAAATACAAAGAACAACCATTATTCTTGATATTCGACTCATAGCCTTGCCTCATCAAACATGAAGCAGAAATAATGTTTCGACTGAGCACTGGAACATAATAACAATTATTCAGTTCCATAATGAATCCGGAAGGTAAATGAAGTTGCATCGTGCCGACTTCCAATGCAGCAACTCTTGCTTTATTGCCGACTCGAATATCAACCTCGCCTCTTTCTACGCTCCTAGTTCTTACCAGTCCCTGCAACGAGTTGCAGATGTGAATAACTGATCCGGTATCATATACCCAAGAACTATTAGGTGCATCAGCAAGATATATGTCTATAACTTTGCAAACAAGTGTACCTGAGTCGGAAGTCATACCTCCACTCTTGGCTTTATCGGCCAAGTACTTGCTGCAGTTCCTCTTCCAGTGGCCATCCGCCTTGCAGTAAAAGCAAGTGGATCCGGCTGAAGGAGATGGCTTAGTCCCTGAGGAAGCGCTTGGGACCGGGTCCGGAGCCTGCTTTCCTCCTGACTTAGCCTTCTTCTTAGTCCAAGAACTCTTCTTGAACTTAGCCTTATTCTGCACCATCAACACTTGACTGGCGCCCTTCTTGAGATCTGGCTCTGCCTGCTTGAGCATCCCATGTAATTCAGTGAGCTTCTTATCCATACCATGCATGTGGTAGTTCGAAATGAACTGCCCATATGCACTAGGAAGAGAGTTCAGAATTATATTCGTAGCGAACTCTTCTCTTACGGGGTAGCCAAACCTCTCCAGAGACTGCACGTAACCAACCATTTTGATCACATGCGGACTCAGTGGATCACCATCCTTAAGCTTGCAACTCAGCAAAGCCTGAGAGACTTGATACCTCTCAGTCTTCGCCTGAGCCTGGAACATACTTTCGAGGCTTTCAATCATATCGTAGGCCTCAACATGCTCGAACTACTTTTGCAAGTCCGGTTCCATGTGAGCAAGCATAAGACAACTAATATCCGTGGAATCATCCTTAGCCCGATGGTAGGCATTGGTGGCAGCGATAGTCGCATTCTCATTCGGCTCATCTGGAAGTGGGTTGTCTAGGACATGGTCCTTCTTTTATTGTTTGAGAACAATTCTCAGATTTCGATACCAGTTGGTAAAATTAGTCTCGTTCAGTTTATCTTTCTCAAGAATAGTTCTCAACGCAAAACCGGATATCTGAGAGTGACTTCTACTTGGTGCCATGATCTACAACAAAAAATATGCAAAACACTTAAGACATGTATTCTTAAAAGAGCAAGCATATTAAACATTTTTTAATATTTTATGCTCCCACTAGAACCAACACCCCTCCGATGGTTGATTAGTGATTCAGGATCCTAAATAAGCAAGTCGGCTAGTGAGCTTTAGCATCACCGCTAGCCGCCAAGTGATCTAGGTAGATAACTCCTTGTCAATCGCATCTCATGCGACTCCTGTTGGACGGGTGGCATCACATGCCCCGGCTCCCATCCGACTTTTCCCCGAGTCCCACAACCGTTGTGATAGACCCGTCTAGCTTACCAAGTGTTTCCGCAGTAAGAGTCCGACTCGAACCCACCTAGTCGGAAAGAATTGGCAGCACCTCAATTTTATGAGCCCACTACCAAAAATGTCCGACTTGTGATGGTGCAAACACTGGCGGGAAAACCGACTAGACCTTCTTTGAGGGATTAAATTTTACCGACTATCTAATAGAGGTAAAACTGAGACATAACAATAACACAAAATAAAGAATTTATAATGTGAAATGGTATGGCTCTGTTCATGGCGATCTCCATCTCCACAAAGCCTATAATCCGACACGTGCCAACTCTTGTCACTTGCCGTCTTACTCCATGTCGCCAACATGTACATCGCCTTGCATGCCTTCCGGGTTCTCCAAACAGCTACACTAGCTTAGTAAAGTAAATTACAAGGAGAATCCGACACGCAGGTCATTATACAATAAAATGACAGCACCTAGGCTCCAGCCGGCCAACAAAAACCGTGATTCGCAGATCACGTATGGATTACACACATACATCACATGCAAATGAACCATACCATTCACAACTTCCTGCAAAAACAAGTTATGCATAGATACAATATCTACCGGCACTGTGAAACTCGCAACGACATCTAAGGCGCTACGACAAGGAGAAGCCGGCGGTCCCGACCATTGTTCCGAAAACGTAGATCTCATCTATGATCCGGACATGGATTCCGACCATTGTTCCAATTCGATCAAACTTTTTGATCTTCGATCACCGCTTCTGGATTTACGTGTCACAGTCTACCCCGATGGCGGAAGCCGACCGGTAGGGGTATGTCGTTCCACGACCTCAACAGTATGATCACGAAAATTAGATCTACCATTCCCCGAGTACAGTTGATCCAATCAACCTTGTACAAAACCGATCTATCTCATAGATCGACCACCAAACAGCACCTAGATCTCATCTACAGCCAACCGCATATCAAATATGCGGGATCTCAAGCCTAAAACACGAAGCTATCGCTCTGATACCACTGTTGGGCCACGGGGAGATAAAACAAAAATTTTCTCTAACGTGGTGATCCCAAGATCTAGCTGAGGTAGAAGGCCACGAGGTTTACCACTAGACGCGCGGTTGCGGATTACTGATGAAGCGTGTCAGTTGATGTAGTGCAGTCCTCACGATCCGATCGTACTGGTGCTGATCGCACAGCACCTTTGCTGGTATCCACACGCATAAAGGAGCGCGTGAATCGCTAGGTTCTACGGCGGAGGATCTGTGGAGCTAGGGTTTCCAACACATGGAATGACCTAACCGAACAACGATTAACCTTTCTGGGTTACGGTGCTCCACTATATATAGGGAGTGAACGTGGGCTCTGCTTGCGCGACCCATTCACTAAAGCCCATATAACACTAGTCACCGTGAGTCCAACTCACTAACTCAGTCCTAATCTGGTTTAGGTCCAACCCAACCAGATTACATGTTTAGATCCAATCGGAACTTGCTCCCGCTCTTAAGTGTGTGACCCCGCAGGCTCATGGGGTACTTGGACACGATTGGAGTCCGACTCTCAATCGATCAGTCGGTAGTGCCTCCTAGCAGAACGTGCCGACTCCTAAGTACCAAAGAGTCATGACGACTGGCCTTTCCAATGTGACTTGCGTCCGAGGCCCTTTTGCCTCACGATATACCTTGTCAGACTATAGGCGAATATTTGTCATCCCTTAAATAGTCCGACTCTCTTCTCGATCCGAGATAAGTGATTCCCCCGACTAACTCTTAGTCGATCGTCTCGGTTAACACTTAACCGAGTCGTGCATGGCCATGCTTTCCGAATCATATTTCACGAGAGGGCCCAGAGAATATCTCTCCAAGTGGAGGGCCAAAATCCCATCTTGGTTATTCACATCACGCAGCTTGATTCTCAATCGACCCGAACGCTGCCTTTATAACTGCCTAGTTACGGATCAGCGTTTAACAGAACCTAAGTCGGTGATCCTCAACTCGGACTATGCAACAACCTCAGGTCTAAGGATTACATTGATTGAGATATATACAAATGACAACTTGTTCGTTGTACCTCAATATGGGTCAATCTGACTCGCTAAACTCTTTAGCCAAATCCGTGAAAGTTGGAATAGCATCTCCATGCCCATGACAAGTGGAACCGAGTCATCAAGCCAACTTTCACATTGGTCTAAGTTGTGTGTCCAGCACAACTTCAATGACCAAGGATATTTAGTAAAAACAACATGAATGCATAGTTCCACAACCGAATCACATATTCAATGATACACATCAGATGTTTATACAAGGACTACTTAATATCTTTATGAATACAATGGGAAATCTCATCATACATGATTGCCTCTAGGGCATATTCCCAACACTAAGTGCCCACCCGCTGAAATTCAGCGACTAGGCACTCGGGGACTGGACGATATAAAAACATTAAGAATCCGACCACTAAAATTCAGTGGCCCGATCCTCAAGGACTGGACATACCTGGATGGCAGCGCCTAGCATGCCGTGAAGCTCCAGCGCATCCACGGACGCAAGCACGACCGGAGTGTGGCCGCGACGTTGCTCAACCTCCACCTCGGCGACCCCAGGCATCCGGCTCGTTGGCGCCGAGCCACTCGCTGCGGCCGCCTTCGCCACGAAGCGAGGGAAGGTCGCTGCAGATGCCGATGTGCCACTCGGAGCCGGCTCGGCCACGTCGAGTGAGGCAACACCCTCCTTGGTCTTCGAGGCCACTTCCGCTGTAGTCAGAGGATCGCTCGGAGCAACTTCTAGGTCATCAGAGACCGTGACGATGTCGTCGCCTTTCGCCCTCTTGACACCTTCGGCGGGAGCAGCGACTTCGTCGGTTTTCCTCTTCCGCGAGGAGTCCGCCTCGGTGACGACTGGTGGAACCTTGGCCACAGAAGGATGGCCGATCTTTTTAACACCAGTCCCGCGAAGCAGCGTTATGAATAAGATTGTCTGACTAAAACGAAAAAACAAGCAGATGAAAAGCACTCACTTGGCGGCTGGTATGAACCGCAGACCAGTGTGGATGCTAGCCGGCCTCTCCAGCTCGGACCCCAACTTCCGAGTGAGGCCCGTCTCGAACACATCGTGTGCCCAAGACACTGAGGGATTCTTCGAAGATGAAGCCGCGGCAGGGGCTTCCACGATAACTGCAGCGGAAGCCTCCCTCGGAGGTGAGGCTCCTGCGGCTGGAGTAGCCCCCAAACCAACGACCGGGGGCGAATGGAGGTGGTAACGATGCCAGAGGCGGCTCGGCCCTGGGGGCAGCAGCGCCTGGTGCCACGGTCGCGTATGCCACTGCGTCCTTAGCCGAGATGGTGGCGTCGGAACTAGTCGCAGATCGGGACGGAGACATCTGCTTCGCCGGCTTTGCCTTCTTCTTCAGCGGAGCCTTCTTCTTATTCTTCGACGGCATGGCCTCACGATGTGAGGTGTTCTCGGGAAGCTCGTCGTCATCATCATCGTGAGGCTCGAGGATTTTACTCGCTTCGAGCTCGCGCTGGTGTTGCCCGCGGGTCTTGCAAACTGTGGGGGCAGCGACTTCCACGGGCTCGTCTTCCTCGTCATCGTCGTCATCACCCTCGTCGCTTTCGGCGTCACCTTTGGCGAGCGACGACTCGCTCCTGTCCTGAACGGACGATATCGAGTTCTCATCGTCTGCGGGTGGAAGCCACCCTTCCACCACTTGGAACAACTTCAATAAGAACAAAACAATGTCGGCACAACCGCGAATGCACCATCTGCGACTGCGAGTGGTGACGAAATGACGGCTTACCGTCGGAGCTAGGTGCCTTGCAGTATAAGGGGCGACCCTAGCCTTCACGTCAAGATACACCGCCTGGGTGATCTTCTTTAGGGCCAGGGTGTAGTCGTTGAGTCTCCACTCAACGAGGGAGGACTTCGTCGAATCGTCCTTACCCGTATACTCATACATGTAGTGGTCGCGGCGGTCCAGGGGCACGAGCCGCCGCCCGAGCCAACATTTGTAGAGGTTGATGGTCTGGAGGCCCTTCTTCTTCAGGCCTCGGATGGTCTGCAACATTTCGTCGACAACCATCCGCTGATCCAGCGGGAGCTTGATGGCCTGGAGCCGATGTGGTTCGGGCCGGTCGGCAGAGTACCTTGGAAGCGCCACTTCGCCGTCTGGAGTCCACTCGGTGACGTAGAACCAGAATTTCTTCCATTCGTTCGCCGCTTTGGAGGGCAGCATCAGGTCGAAGAACGACGCCTTCGACTTTAGCTGGAACGTCAGGCCGCCCACAGCTAACATCGGGCCGCCTGACTCTTCGCGGCTGATTCTCCCGTGGAATAGATCTTGCCACAGGGGAAAGTAGGGCCTGCAGCCCAGGTAGCACTCGCAGAATGCCACGAAGATGGCGAGCTGCTCGATACTATGCGGACCCAGATCCAATGGCTGGATTCCGTAGTAGGCGCAAATGTGCCGGAAGAAGAGGGAAGTTGGGAAACCTAGCCCCCGTTCCAGGTGGCTGGTGAAGCATATGAACTCTCCCTCACGTGGATCCGGAGTCACCTCTCCGGCTGCGGGGATGCGCCATCTGCCGGCGCGGAAGATCCTAGCCTCCTCGAAGGATGCTAGTAGCGCCTTAGTACATTTGGATCTGCCCCATGGCTCGGTGGAGGGGGCCATCGGTTGGAGTTTCGTGGAGATTAGGGCTCTCTGGATTGTTTAGATCGCTGTGTGGAGTGGGGAAACAGAGACAAGAGAGATCGGAGGAAGAATGAAGAAGCGTTTCCCTGTTCGCATATCATTCTCCTTATATAGCGGTTGCTACCCGCCAGTTTCGGGAGCCGTTACTACGCGGTAATTATGCCGAAGTTACCGTTGGATTACCCAACGGCTAGTTTGACCACAATTGACGGTCCAGCTTCATCCATTCGACTTGTCGCTCCAGCGACTCGACGACTCGCTGACCCGATCACTGTAATAGTGACTAAGTATTCGCCGACCCAATCGCCGAGCTGCAACACGATTGGTCGCCATTATTGCGACTAAAATGACTAGTTCTTTCCTTTGTTCAGGAGTCCGCATTGGACCCGCATACTCCGACTGCCAGCAAACGCCTGCGACGAATCAATGACGGCCTCGGGGACTACTGATGGGGATATGCCTACTGGGGTATACCTAGCGACGCTTCCCTCGCCCTAGCTGTCGAGTGGGCCTGCAGGATTTGACGATCGATCAAGACTTGGCGTGGACTCAGCGATTGAAGTCAAGGCCTAGAAGCGTAGCTAGGCCCAGTCGGACTAGGTCATAGAATCTCCGAATCCTTAACTAATTCGGTTATGATCTGTAAACCCTAGTGAGGTGGGTCTATATAAACCTCCCTAGAGGACGCATAGAGGATACGTTCCATCATACACCCAAGCAACTCGCCTCCTAGCCATCGAGCTCGCCCCATTGTAATCTCACCATAATACAATCTAGCAGGAGTAGGTATTTACCCTCCCGGGGCCGAACCTGGGTAAACCCTTGTGTCTCAGCCCTCATCTCGCACTGCAGATGGCTGGCCGCCCTTGCCCCATGTTATACTACTCGCTGCCGATTGCACGACAGAAAGATCCTATGAGATTCGATTGGCCAATACAACAAGATACATAGACCACCATCCAACTACATCTATGAATAGAAGTCCACCTTCAGGTTATCATCCGAACCCCCTCCAGTAATAAGTTGCAAGCAACAGACAACTTCTTTAAGCAAAGTGTGTAAGGTAAACAGTCCACATGTTCCATGAACAAGAGACCATTGTTTTCTCCCTAGTAGCAACATCACATCTACAACCGAAGAGATTATTGCACTTCCCTTGGAAACTAGAGGCATGAACCCACTATCGAGCATAAAACCCCCTCTTGGAGTCACTAGCAACTACTTGGCCAAGATAGCTACTAACAACGGAGAGCATGGAAGATCACAAACAACATAGACATGATAGAATCATAAAAACAAAACCATTAATCAAACCAACATAATAATATCAATATCCATCGGATCCCTCCAAACACAACATGCATGATTACAAATAGATTAGATCTTGATCATGAACGGAGCTCACAAGATCTATACATGAAAGCTCAAAGGAGGAGATACAACCATCTAGCTACTACATGGACCCATAGTCCAAGGTGGAACTATTCACGCATCATACCGGAGAGAAGGCCTCCGGGATGATCTCCCCTCTGGCAGGGTGCCGGGAAGAGCATCAGATCCCCCCGATCTAGGGACGATGGTGGCGGAGGCTATAGACGGTTTTGTTAAGATTTGATCGGGTTCTTAGGGTTTCTGCATCGGGGGCTTCTTATAGGAGAAGGGGGAGTCCGAGGCGGCGTCCAGGGGCCCCACACCCCTCCCAGGCGTGGGGCAGGGCCCATCCGCGCCTAGGGTGGGTCTGGCGGCCTTGGCTGGCCTCTCCGGCTCCCCTCTGGACTTCTTGTTCCCCACGGAAAGTAATTGACTTTGACGTTTGTCCCGTCCAATTCCGAGAATATTTCTTTACTAACATCTCTCACAAGTTTTATGCGCTCGAGATGAGATTCAGAGGAAGAGGAGTCAAAAAGATGCAGAGGATTTGGGAAAGAACCAAAAATCAAAATTTGACTAATGAAAGTCAAAAATCAAAGGAAGAGTAAAGTCGGAAATCTTACCTAGCACACAATGGTTCCACTGAGAATGCTCCTTCTGGAGACTCTTCAGTTCTGCTTCTGTGACCTGGGCTACATCCCTCTGGCTGTCAAAATCCTTCCTTAGATCATCAAGTTCTTTTTTATCGTGGAGGGCCAACAGCTTCTCGAGCCTCTCGGTCTCCATATTGCTTGACTACAGGATGACATTCACTGATTTCTCTGATTCATTTTTTAGCTTCTTAAGCTCATCCCGAAGTTTGGCATTATCCATTTGGCAGATCTTGAATTTTTCGGCCTCCTCCACCATCTTACTAGATTTTCTCAGCGATTCTAGAAAGAAAACACTATCAGTCAGCTAAACAATTCGAATATGACAATTACTAAGGTTAATGTCGGAAAAGATTACCTTCCGCCTCATCCTTCTCAACCTGCAGCTTGGAATTCTTAAGACGCAAGGCCTTAATCTCCTTGTGCTTATTGCAAATGTTCTTGAGAAAATCCTGGTTGTAAGATGCAAGTTTCTGTAAGTTAAAGATGGAATAACCGTCAGACGGATACTAAGACTCGGGCTGCAACTTTAACTAAGTCAAAATCCAGCACGAGCCTTGGGGGCTACACTATATCATTCTTTTGGATCCTATAAGCATCAACTCAGATCTTATGCTACGATCTTTATACAACTTCGGATATGGTAATAAATACTACAAATGAGATTCGGAAAACTTACAATGTGCTCCAAGTGCAGTTTTTCAAATCCAAGTTTTGTGTTGTGGAACACATTCTCAGCAAGAGAGAGGGGAGCAACGCTTGTCACTAGAAGCTCTCCAGACTCGATATTTTTTATCCCGGACCAAAATTTGGTCCAGGAGGTTCACCAGCTTGTCACCCTCCATCTCCTGGCTCGCTACCTCTGGAGTAAGGACTTGCTTCTCGAAGCTAGATTGCTCTAGCTTGAGAATCTCCTCCTTCTTTCGCTTTAGGCTGGAGGCAGCAGAGCCGGCCATTTTATCAATCTTCCCTGGCGACATTACCATGGGATCATTACCCTTGATGGGTTCACCCTTATCATTTGCCTGGCTACCAATGGAAACCAAGGCTTGTGAGGTCATGGAAACGTCAGGGATGACAAAATTGGCACTGGGAGAGATAGAAACCTCTGGTGCTGAGGTTTGAGTACTGCTGCGAGTTGGAGGAGGCATCGCTGGAGATAATGCAAGCTTCTGCTAGCGCAGTTGCTTTGCTGGCTTGCTTTCCGACTTAAGTTTACTCTTCAAAATAGACTTAGATCTAAAACACACAAGAATGAATGTCAGGTGTGCTTTGATAATAAACAATGTACAAAGTACTAAAGGTCACAAGGTGATTACCTTTTAACCACTGGCAACACTTGTGTGCTAGCATTAACAACAGTTTCCTTGGCCTTACGCTTCTTGGAAGTAGAGGCAGGAACTTCTTCCACCTCGTCATCCTCCATCGCTTCCGAGTCATTAGAGAGATAACCCTTGATAGGGGAAAGCTTCGACTCAAAGAGTTTCGTGAGCTGATAAGTATTAATAACATCAGTAAAACTAAAGTCAGTTGACAAGGAAGAAAAGAGAGAAAAAGCTTAAACAAAGTCAAAATATTTACTGGAGTTAGAGGATGGTTGGCAGTGAACATTTTCATGGAGACTTCGGGGATATTCCTCTCAGTCCGCTGCTTAATCAAAAACTGCATCCGGCTCTTGTAGTCCTTCGCAGGGATGTGAGTCGGACTGACCCCCAGGCACTACTAGGAAAATGGTCGTCTGTGGCGCACCTAAAAGGACCATCCATGGCGCACTAGTGGTGCGCCACGGGCCTTGCGCTACGGCTATCTCCTAGCCGTGGCGCACTGCCTGGTGTGCCACGGTTATGTGGAGATAGGCGTAGCGCACCTGCTAGTGCGCCACGGATATGTTGGCAGGTGCGCTACGCCTTGTATCTTCTGTGGCGCATGTTGCAGTGCGCCACTAAGCTGCGCAGGTGCGCTTTAGTTGCAGTGTGCCACAGAAGCTGTGCCATGTGCGCCACGAGTGTCTTTTTTTTAAATTTCAGGGCCAGATGATATACAATATAAATTATATAGGCAGATATACACATAGATATACACACAGATATAAGATATACAGTTATATATATAAATACACAATTCGCAAAACAAGATTGAAACAAATACATATAGATAAGTCTCATACATGAATACATAAGTTATACATTGTTTCGATCAAGTTACAAAGTAGTTGGTGACATGCGAATACATGTGTCGATCGAACAAGTTAGAGCTCGGAAGCTCGCCTAGACATCTAAACTAGCTAGACACAAACGCGGGATAAACAACCAAAGAAGATAAGCATGATCACCGCGACGAAGGTGTAGGTCTTCATCCGGTTCCTCATCCTAACTCCCGCTAGATAGAGCGTGTATCTAGCTTCCGCCTCTGCCATAGTGTTGTACCCTTTGTAACTACTACCGCTGAAACGGTGCACCTGTCTCCGGCAGTCTTCCCAATCATCGTAGACTCCGGGAACTCGTCCCTTGTACACGACGTACGACGTCATCTACAAGTTGACAATAATAATTAACCGGTGATTAAAAAAACATATATAATTAAAGTCGCATATGAAGATACACTTATAGAAAGTACTCCTGAATCAAAAAGACCAAACTAAAAAAGCATGCCTCATATATAACTAGGTTGTTCGACACAGGAATATGCTATGATGGAACTGTCCACCAAGTAGGATGCACAACACCTGGACCTGTGCATAGCACAAGGCGGACAATCCCATCGCATCACATTCACATATATAGTGTGCCACGACATTTCAATCATCGGCATTATTTTCGAAAAAGACCAAAGTAACACAAAAAGCATGCCTCATATATAACTAGGTTGTTCGACATAGGAATATGCTATGATGGAAGTGTTCACCAAGTAGGATGCACAACACCTGGACCTGTGCATAGCAAAAGGCGAACAATCCCATCGCAGCACATTCACATATATAGTGTGCCACGACATTTCAATCATTGGCATTATTCTCGAATAAGACCAAAGTAACTCGAAAAGAATGCCTCATATATAACTAGCTAGGTCGTTGGACACAGGAATATGCTATGATGGAACCGTAAGCCAAGTAGGATGCACAACATCTGGACTTGTGCATAACACAAGGCTTACAATCCCATCACAACACATTCACATATATAGTATGCCACGACATTTCAATCATCGACATTATTCTCGAAAAAGACCAAAGTAACTCGAAAAGAATGCCTCATATATAACTAGCTAGGTCGTTGGACACATGAATATGCTACGACGGAACAGTTAGCCAAGTAGGATGCACAATTCCTGGACTTGTGCATATCACAAGGCTAACTATCCCGTCGTAGCACATTCACATATATATTGTGCCACGACATTTCAATCATCGGCATTATTCTCGAAAAAGACAAAAATAACTCGAAAAGAATGCCTCATATATATACATAGGTCGTTGGACACAGGAATATGCTACGATGAAACCGTGAGCCAAGTAGGATGCACAAGACCTGGACTTGTGCATATTACAAGGCTCACAATCCCATCGTAGCACATTCACATATATAGTGTGCCACGACATTTCAATCATCGGCATTATTCTCGAAAAAAGAGTAAGGAAAAAAAGAAGGACCAAAGTGAGCAAAGGACCAAAGAGTAAGCAAAAAACCAAGCATTGATTTATATATAATAATAATAAGCAAAAGAAGTAAGCGATGATTCATAAACCTAATAAGATAAGTATAGTAGCATGTACACTTGTCCACACACACACAAAGGTCATCTATAGTTTGTAACTACAACTAGGACAACATCAAGCCTTCTGGCTCGGCTTAGGGAACGGGAGGACGCCTTGTCTCGTCATGAACTTCCTATAGTCACCCTGCATCTCCAGGCGATCTTCTATGTCACGCTTATTCGGGATATTTCCTCCGTAGAAGATCCCCCCCAAGTCATGACATCACGAAAGATGATTGCCCCAAACTGCTGCTGGATGCGATACATCTCTTGTCTAATATCTGAATCAGTGATCTTGGCCTTTGCTTCGGCCCACTGTTTGAGATGATCTGGCAGCGTAGAATTCTGCTGGTCAAGTAGGAACGCTCTCATGTGATGGAGTGCGTAGTAGGCTTCCTTCTTACTATTTTCCGGCTGCTTCACGCAGGGGAACTCCGTTACGTGTTGAAGACGTGCCTGCCGAACTTGACCTTCGTACGCTCGAAGGTGGCGCCTTCCGTCGAGGAAAAGCCAGTGAGAGCATCATCCAGAACTTCCTTGATCTTGTCGTAGTTTTTCTTCTTTTCTAGACTCATCGAGTCGAAATACGTTGCGTGGGAATGCTTCGGCGATAAGGAGATGAGCATGTAGTGTTCATCTCTGCGCAAAAAATTCAAGTGGAATGTGTTGG
The DNA here is from genome assembly GCA_023614405.1 of Avena insularis. Taxonomy (NCBI): domain Eukaryota; kingdom Viridiplantae; phylum Streptophyta; class Magnoliopsida; order Poales; family Poaceae; genus Avena; species Avena insularis. The sequence goes on along the minus strand of CM042693.1, from coordinate 311,809,134 downwards.
AAAAAGAATGATGATGATCTAATAAAGCCAATCGACGGTGGCGAGTGAATAACGACTTGCTCGGGAAAGTAAGGCACGAGAATGTATTCCTTTTTCTTGTTCGCCACGAGGATTCTTTTTAGGTACGAGGCCACTATAGCGATGCCCGGTGTGTTCCCTTTAATGATCTGCATGGCCAGGCTGAGAGAAAACAGACGGACCATGGTATAGTGCATCGGGTATAGGTGGAACATATTGAAGATGTCATCGAACCACAGGAAGAACAGATCCGCAGGGGCATTGTCGACGAAGCCCAAGCCTGGTGGCACCTTAACTACGAACATCGGGTGCGAGGGATCTTTCTACGATAGAAGGCGTATCTCTATCGTCAGCACGCTGTCATGCACACTCTGCAGTTCCGAACTAGCGAGCTTCCGCAAATTCTTAGGTAGCATGGGCTCACCCGCCACATGAATCCTCCACATAATACCCTCGGGTCTTGGTGGCCGATCACGAAACCTGATCGGATTCGTAGTTGTTGACGCCATCGGCATCGGCCTTGAGTGGATAGTGCGCTGCAAGGGTTGAACGATGGTACCCTTGGCAACATCCCTCAGCTCGTTGTTCACGTAGCATAAGAGAGTGCAAGGAACATCCGTCTGCGGAAAACATGTATGGTATCGTCAGAGATGCCATAGGAGTAATAGATGGCGTGAAAGGCGGTAAAGCAATTTGTTTACCGTGATGGTGTCGAGATCGGCTAATGTCGACGCACCGCATACATCGACGGGCGTGCAAGAGACGGAAGGGCTGCTTGATGGCACGGTGCTGGCCGCCGGTGTATTCTCCCTATCGACGGGTGCTTGGAGCTCCGGTGCCACCGTGACGATGGCAGGGGGGCACCAACATGTACTCCGGCACCGCGGTGATGGCAGGGGGAGTCACCAACACTTGCGGCACCGCGGTGCTAGCGGGCGGAGTCACGAACACATAGTTCACCTGATTCGTCGGTGCCGTGTTGTTCGAGTGGCTGCTAACCATGCTTGGAATCGGGCACGGCCCTACTCGACCACCCGCACTCTAGTTCGCTATTGACTCCACCAAGGTAGGCAGGAAGGACGTGAGGGTGATTGCCAGGTTGTCTTGGACGATCTGCGGGATCCGCGCCCCTTGTTCCTTAAGTTCTTGAACCTCGTGGTTTTCCTCCTCACTCCTTCCCGACGATGCCACATGCGTCCTCGGCGGTGGACCAAAATGATCCACCCAATTCATACCCCCGAGGCCGGCTAGATGGCCAGCCGACAACGGCTTCTTCCTAACTGGCTCTATTTTCTTGGCCCGGTTCATCGCCCTGTTAAAAGGGTTATCCCACCGGGTGGCCGTCGACGACCCCTGGGATGAGGAACCCTGGGATCCATGACTAGCAACAATTTCCTCCTCCTGTAGAAGAAGTAATAGTGAATCGTTTAGATCATCGATTAGATTGCAATCGAGTTGATCCGTGGTAATTAGATTACTTACCACAATTTCCTCGAATTCCTTCACCGCAGGATCCGCGGTGAGTTGTTTGGTTTTTGGGTCCACATGGTAACGGGCCCTAATGAAGTTTCGAACCTGCACGGGTTCGAATTTATAAAGGATTTTCTATCCCTTGATCTATACTCTTCGTCCTCCTTATTCCATTTGGCCTCCGCGTTCGTATCCACCAGATCCGAGATGGTGATGACCTATATTCATCGCCTGCAGCACCTTTCCCCGATTACTATTGGCCAGGGCTCTTTCGGATTCACACCTCTCCTTGAACTCCCGGATCTGATCTTCGGTGATCTGCGGGTCAATCTTCTGAATCTCCTCGAGACTTTTGCCTTCTTTATAGATCTTCTTCTTTATCCGGGTTCTCCAGCTGGCCAGGGCGATGCTCATCTTTGTGAGGGTGGATTTGTTTACTTTGTTCCCATGATAATTTGTGTTCTGATACTTAGCGGGGAACTTGTATCTTCGTCTGACTTCGAAGAGGAGTGTGCGCAAGTGGCCATTATCTTTATGCCGGAGATTCTCGGTGTTGATCGAGATGGTTGTCCGGGTGATCGCCGCCACTTGCCCACCGTACCCTTTGACGACAACGGCGGGCTCCAAAGGAACCCCTGATGGGCTAATTTCCTCCCTGACGGTGCCGACCGTGTTCGGGCGCCGTTCCTTCGGCTTCTTCTTCTTCTTAGGAGGATTGCTACCACACCTTGTGCCCTCACCGCCATCAGTGGTTTCATCACCCGCCATTCCTTCGACTTCTTCCTCCGCGTCTTCCATCTCATCATCCTCGCTCTCCGAAGGATGGTATTCTTCATCGTCTTCTAGCCACTGGGCCGCCTCCCAGAATGTCAATTGTTTATTCAGAGGTCTGAGTTCTCCTTCAGCGCTGATGTGCTTAGAACATCTAGCCTCGTCGTTGTCACACATCTTTGCACTAATAAAAAACAAATAATTGGTTAAATGCACGGAAAAATCCGGCATGACCTTTGCTAATTTTCTTAAACTAGGAGTGCCCGATTTCTGCCGAAACGGAAGTTAATCAAAATTCCGGCAAAAATCAGGACTCATTTCATACAAGAACCTACATACACGACATAATAAAGTGCTTCATATACAAGCACAAACACAATTTCAAGTGCTACAATTATATCACCATAGATTATATCAACTGTCATTGACAGCAAATATGACAGCAAGTATGACAGCAAGTATATGGCAGCAGTATATGACAGCAAGTATACCACAGTGCTACTCTAACAGTGACAACAAGTATGACATCAAGTATGACAGCAAGTATATGACAACAAGTTGCTTACATGCCTAAGATAGTTGCTTACACAACAAGTATATGACAGCAAGTATAAGATAGTTTCTTACACTGCTAAAACAAGATTTAACAAGGACTGCTTACATGCCTAAGATAGTTGCTGCTGATGAATCAAAATAATGACGTGCTCCATGTGTCTTCAATTATCTATATGGTCTAATGAAATTCATATCATAGGTCTTAGTTGTAAGTTACTCATATTCCAAGTTGTATGATGTTGGTGAGTGGTGACTAGATTGCTATACACAATATCAGCTACATAAGAGGACTATTAGTTAAGATATGCAAAATCTGCAAGTCAGTGATAAGTATGCTCATGTATTAGGTCAGGACCAAACACCAAATCCATATGCAAAATCTGCAAGTCGCTTTGAATCTGAGGCACATAGAGAGTAATAAGAACAGCTCTACATTCACATGGTGATATTAGAAGAGGTCACTCCTGATCAGATGAGATGATATCAGAAGAGTGGTCAGGTACAAAAAAAATGAAAGATCATTTATTTCTTTGTACAGTTCATGATGGCACACAACCGAAATCGTCAACATAGCACGATACAAATATTATTTCAACACACATATCTACACATAAGGAATTATTGTTCTAATGTCACTGATGTTTATTCCAAGCTACACTTAGAAATTGTTCACTGTCCCATTTCAACATAGTAACCGGATAGAATTTGAAGGCACAAAAATTCCTGAGGAGAAATAAACAAACATGATTGATAATCAATATGGCATGCGCTTGCAGAAATGATGATTTGTCCCCAGATAGGCCAAGAGACTTAACAAGCCATTCTACACACTTAACAAGTGTTCAGTGTGTCACTCATACAGAGCAATCAGGCTCGAATAAGAACATCAGCTCTCCAAGGAACAGCAGCAATCCATTATATTGGAGTTCTTAATATGAAAGTGCCAACATGCTCAACTCATTTATCCAGTGCATATGAAAATGTATATGGGCATTCATGCCAGCATGCTTTTCTATGATGATTACTTACAAATCAAATGGTCAGACTCAATGTGGCCTTGAATCAGTGTTTATGCAGCGTAGCAACCTCGAAATGGTTGTTTTGTGAAAAGATAAATAACATGGTTTTGCTTCAGGCTGTCGGACAGAGAACATTCAGTAATGAGGGCTCTGTTCTTCAACAAAGAATGCATATCACCATTCATGAATTACACCCTCTATTTGATACATTAAAAGTAGTATATGTTTGATACACAATGGATTCGTCTCTTATCAGTTATCAATAACTTGCAGCTCTAAACCCTAATTCCCAAATACAACACAGAGATGAGGGAGAGAGGGGAGAGAGGGAGAGAGAGGGAGAGAGAGGGAGAGAGGGGAGGGGCGACGCTCACCTCTGAGATGAGGACGACGATGGCGGGCGGGCGGGCGGAGGACGACGATGGCTGGAGCGTGGGCCTCCTCCTCGAGCGGCGGCGGGCCTCCTCCTGCTCCTGCTCCTGCTCCACGGCCTCCTCCTCTAGCGACGACGGCTGGCGAGGCGGCGGATCGAGAGAGCGGCGGCGGGGGCTCGGGCTCGGGATCGACAACGGCGGCAGTGGGCGCGGTTGAGAATGGGGATGAGGTACGTGTGCCTGCGTGCACGTGGATAAGGCATAGATATGCGTAGCGCACTCTGTCATAGTGCGCTACAGATATCCGTAGCGCATCATGCTAGAGTGCGCTATGCCTATCTCCTCTAGCAATTGTATAAGAAAAGAGCGTCTCACTATCTAACAGAATCACTATCATATCCCACCGTTTCTGCCCACTGCTCTATTCTAAACTTCTGAGCACCTAGGTTCGAATCCTGGTGCCCCCCTTTTTTTATTTTTATTTTAAAAATATTTTTAAATGTTCCAAAAATGCCCAAAAGTGGTAATATATGTCATATTTGTTTTGTTTTTATTTTATAAATACTTTTAAATGTTCCAAAAATTCCCAAAAGTGATAATATATGTCATAAAAGTGGTACAAATAATATGATTCAAAGTATAACTAAATTTCATAATAATTTGTCCATAATAATATGAATCGGGCACGACCCTACTCGACCACCCACACTTTACAATCTTGTTCGACCACGCGTTTTATAATATTTTTTGAGCTAGCGTTTTACAATCTTTTTTCCCTTCTTTATCACGGTTGAATAATTTAGCCCCGGCACTTTAATGTTTCTTCTTTCGAACGGGCTACCTTTTTTGGGTAGGGTTGTACCTTTTCTTCTTGTGATGTATGTTGCTGCATCGTAGTCATCGTCATCTTCAATCTTTGGATCGCCGTACTGGTCGAAGTCTTGCTCGTGGGCGACTCCATCCATTCCGATGATGTTTCTTTTTCCTCTCCTCACGACAACACGGCTAGGCTTTGTCGGGTCGGTAATGAAAAAACATTGGTCCACTTTGGTAGCCAGTACCCACGGTTCATTTTTCGCGGCCACGTTCGCACCGACGGCCTTGGATTTGGCTGCTTCGGGTATAACCATGGTTGTGAAATACCAGTCTTCTCTTTCGACGCTCTTTGCCCACCTGACACGGAACATCGGCACCTTTTCTCCACAGTAGTCGGGCTCCCAGATCTCCTCGATTCTTCCGTAGAATCTTTCCTTCATGTTGTCATCGGTGTAGAATTCCGATGTTACGCCTGAGTTCTGATAATCACACTTGTTGTCCTTTTCCTCCATCTGGAATGTGTAGCCGTTGATATCATACGCCTGATAGGTCACCAGGTTTTGCATCGGTCCCTGTGACAAGGTGAATATGATATTTTCTGTGTCAGAAGAATGCGACCGCGAGGGATTATCAAGGAGCGTCTGCCTAAACCAACGCGTGAAATCTGAGTTGTGCTCTTTGATTATTTCTCCCTGTGTCCTCTGTATGCCCCGGTCACTGTACTTCTTCTCGATTAACCTTTTGTGCTTTTGTACCCAAGGATCGACCAGTTCTAAATGTTGTAGGGCGACGAGGTTTGCTCGATCAAAGTCTGCGCGTCGAAAATCGAAGTCTACATGTAGTATGCGACGACCCTCTCGGTAACCAGATCCGTCGAGCTTGCCAAGGTGCCTGTTGACGGGAAGACTGACAGGGTTCTCGATGTCTAGATAATTCGTGCATAAAGAGATGCACTCTTCGGCCAGAAAGCCCTTGGCTATGCTTCCATCTGGACGGGACCTGTTGCGAACGTATCCTTTGATGTGTCCGTTCATCCTTTCGAACGCCATCATGCTGCGGAGGAACATCGGCCCGAGTTGGACGATGTCCTCCACGACATGGACCAGCAGATGCACCATAATGTCGTAGAATGCGGGTGGGAAGTAGACCTCAAGCTCGCATAGTATCACCACGATCTCCTCCTGTAGCCTCCCGAGCTGATTCACGCCAATCGACTTCCCAGAGATGACGTCGAAAAACTTGCAGAGGCCAAATAACGTTTCACGGACGTGCTCGTCCATTATCCCTCTTAGTGCGACCGGAAGTACCTGCGTCATTAGCACGACACAGTCGTGAGACTTCATGCCACTGACCCTCTGCTTCGCCTCGTCTAGGTATCTACTTATCTTGCCCGCGTAGCCGTAAGGAAATTTGACTCCTAGAAGGCACTTGAAAAACTGTTTGATCCCATCCTAGCTTAGAGTGAAGCAAGAAGGAGGGCAGTAATATTCGTTCTTCTTGAACTTTTTACCCTTCCGACGATCTTGTGTCGTCTCCGACTCATGATCATCGTCATCTTCCTGATCATCAGGAGTAGTGCGTGCTCCGTGAAGCTCCTTCCGGATACCCAAGCATATCAGGTCGTGCCTTGCTTTTGGACCATCTTTCATCCTATCTGGCATGTTGATTATGGTGGCGACCAGACTCTACTTTACGTTTTCGTGATATGCATGATGTCGAGGCTATGAGGCGTGCGGAGAAACTTCCAGTATGGCAACTCTCAGAAAACAGACCTTGTTTTCCATACCCTCATCAGTGGCTTGTCTTGTTGCTGCCTCTTTCGCTTCTTTCCAGGCTTAGGACAATATTTCCAGTTTTCAGCAACTCTTCCACTTCTTCGCTGCTCCTACGCTCTGGGATTCCTCGGGTCTCGGATTTGCCATCGAATAGGTCTCAACGTTTTCTCCATGGATCATTCTTGCTGAGCCACCTCCGGTGCACCATGAACACGGTTTTCGATGACCCTGGATCTTTCTCTAGTTGGAGATAGCTTGTGTTATCCATGCACCTAACGCATGCGCAGAATCCTTGGATAACCTGCCCCGAGATATACCCGCAACCTGGATAGTCTTGCACCGTAGTGACCAACGCGGCTCTCATAGTGAAATAATCTTGTGCGACGGTGTCGTAAGTATTGGCTCTAGATTCCCATAACGTGGCTAGATCCTCTTTCAACAGCCCGAGATACAGATTGATGTCGGTACCAGGTTGTTTCAGCCCTTGAATTAGCATACTCATTTGTATGTACTTCTTCTTCATGCACAACCATGGAGGGAGGTTGTACATCCATACAAACACAGGCCAAGTCTTTGTGCGTCTGCTCAGCCACCAAACGGATTGAGTCCATCGGTGCTCGCACCAAGCCTGATGTTCCTCGAATCTCCACCGAATTCTGGGAATTCGAGGTCCAATGCTTTCCACTGGCTAGCATCTGAAGGGTGCGTCAGCAGCTCATCCTTTTCGGGGTCATCATCGTCATCTCCTGGCTTCTTCCTTTCCACATGCCATCGCATGAGCTTCGCTTCCTTAGGGTCCGGAAAATAGCGCTGCAGACGAGGAGTGATAGGAAAGTACCTTACCACTTTTCGAGGTTCTTTCTTCCCTTTCTTGTATCGATTCACACCTCACACCGGACATGTGGTTTTCTCCGCGTCCTCGCCCCGATAAATGATGCAATCGTTGATGCATACGTGATATCTAACGTGCGGTAGATCAAGAGGACAGACGATTTTCTTGGCTTCCTCGATACTAGTTGGACATGTGTTCCCCTCCGGGAGACGATCGTGCCAGAATGCCATCATATCGTCGGAGCTTGCGTCGCTCAATTTGTGTTTTGCCTTCATCTCCATAGCCTTGAGCGTTACATTCAACCGGGTATCATCGGGCCTACATCCTTCATACAATGGAGTAACCGCGTCTTTCTCAAGTTGCGCAAGCTTGGCTTTCTCTCTAGCGGCAGCCCCAAGCGTTACTAAATGCTTGAGAAGCAGCTCTTGCACATAAGGGTCCCGCACCTAGCCTGACGTTGTTCCATCATCGTCTGCTCCTCCGGCATCTAGATCATCATCATCCTGGTCTGCTTCCGTACCTTCACCATCTCCAGGAGACTCTTCATCATCTCTCCCATTCTCGCCGTGATGATGATCATCGTCATGTTGCCCACCTTCACCGTCTCCATCGTCTTTGTCATCACTTATCCAACGAGTGTATCCATCCATGAAACCATGGCGAAGCAGGTGCGCCTGCAGATTCCTAGAATATGGGTTGATCACCCAGTTGAGTTTGCATCTTTTGCACAGACATCTTATATCTGTCTTGTTATTTCGTATCATGTCGGCCGTCGCACATTTCAAAAATCTAGCCACAATGCCTTCGCTCATTATGCGGACCATTTTTGCCTGAACGGTGTACACGGTACAATTAGAAGTCTATTAGAACCACATAATGAATGCATGCATGCAATGGTCGATAGAAAATTTTAGCATGACCTATCCTAAAATTAGGACCTTTGAGAAATGCCAAAGTCTTGCCAAAATGGAAATGAATCAACATTTTGGCAAAACAAATGGCAACTTGTTCACATACAAAAACAAGAGAGAGATACCGAGATTCATACACACATGAACATATAATTATCCTCTCCATACACACATGCATGAGCATCATAGATAGTCTCCATATATACACACATATGACCATCGATCCTCTCCATACACACATCATGAGCATCGATCATCTACGTACATATGAGCATATCATCCATATACACATGAACACATCCTTACATGGACAACTTACCGAGATGAGAGACCAATCGCGAGAAGATGGAAAGGAGAGGTGCACGCGAGACCGGAGAAGGAGATGAGAGACTGGAGAGCTTCCTCTATTACTTATGTAACATCCAAGGCAAGTTCTACATGCTAAAAATGGTGAATGGGTGGAGAAATTGAGGTGGGAAGGAGAAGGATCCCGACTAGATCTAAGGAGGAAGAAGAAGGGGAAAGTGAAGTGTGGGGTGGTGGATGATCAAACATGTGCACAAAGTGGGGCTGGCAAAAAAAATCGCCACATCCATGGCGCACTCGGCCCCAATGCGCCACAAGGATTAGTAACATCCGTGGCGCACATGCCATAGTGCACCACGGATGTGTCTGACCGTTTTACAGAACAGAGGGGCATGCACTTAGGCATAGCGCAGCCCCCAACATGCGCCACGGAGAACACCAACAGGCGTAGCGCACCTACCCTATGTGCGCTACGGATGTCTGGCATGCGGCCAACAGGGCCCTGGCCCACACATATCTGTGGCGCACTATGGTCATGTGCGCCACAGTTGTTCTACTTACTAGTAGGGCACTGCCCATAGGTGAGCCACGCCTGTTTTATCCGTGGGGCACTTCAACCATGTGAGCCACGGATGTGCTGATTACCTATAGCCATTTTCCTAGTAGTGAGGCTGTCTTTTTGGTCTCTAGTGACCGTATGCATCAAGCGGTCTCTGTGATACTGAAATGGATGAATCCGGCGATCCAGCCAGCAGTGGATCAAGTCAGATCCATGGAGCCCCTTGTTCTTCATCAAAAACTCAATCCGCCTTTTTGCGAGTACCAAGTCTTCGTACAATTCTGGCGCTTATGCGTCCCACGATTCTTGGTGGGAAGCGGCACTATGGACGAAGGCCAGAAGACCTTCTGCCTTGTCTGGAGCCAGAATATCCTTATGATAAAAGAATGTGCCGGCCCATCTTTTTACTGGTTCGCTAGCGTTAATCCTAGGATAAACTCGGTTTCTCCTAAGGACTAAGCTAAGAGTGCCAGTGGTGTAAGGAACACCAACACTGATGGAATTCTTCCGGGTACCATAGTAGTACCGGAAAAGGGTGAGACTCGGCCTAATGCCAAGAAACCCCTCACTAAGAGCTGTGTGAGCACTAAGCTGAAGTAGAGAATTGGGAGGGAGATCGTGAAGTTGCACACCATAATATTAGAGAACTTCGGTGAAGAACTCCGACAGTGGAAGACTAAGGCCGCGGTCGACGTGTGTACCGAAGAGGACTCGGTCGCCGTCTTTCGGTGCGGGAATGACATCTCCAGTGCCACTCCGCCATGCTCCGGCGAAGAGGTAACCCTCATCCTCCATGAGTTGGAGATCGGCGTTGTCCATGACGGACCCAAAGGCCCCGCAACTTCCTCTCGTCCGCCGCCATGCCTGTCGCCGCTACCACTCTGGAGCTGGATGGCATTTCCATATCGCCGGACAAGGTCAAAGATTAGCGGAGCTAAGGTTTTTTTTGGTGTGTAGATGGGAGTAGATGCGGCACGCTCGAGGAGTATGAGGAGGCAATGAAGAATGGCGAGGAATTAATCCGGGAGAAAGATATTTCTTCTTTTATTAACCTCCGCGCCAAGATTCGCATTAATCTGCGCGATTTGCGCCACGCGTATAGGAGATAGATAGGTGGCTTCCTCATGATGCCTCCGCCCACTCGATTCTCGCGCGGGCATTGAAACTGTGTTCTATTCCGTAAAGGACGGATCCACCAACGATCGTGCTGACGGGATATTTGTCAGTGACAAGACCTGGTCTGGAAAAGTTGTCAGATGACACGACACTGTTTAAATCCGGCTCATGTTTTGAAACGAGCAGGAAAATGACTGAAGTCAAGAAGACATATCCGACTCAGATAAAATTTCAGAATCCTACAATACTCGAAGAAGTTTTCGGGAAACCTTCAAGATTATCAAGACAAAGAAACCATCAAGCCAGATGATTTATCCGACTTTTGATCTTGGAGACTTCCGGGGGCTACTGTTAGGGATATATTTTCTAGGTATACCCATAGGACTTGCTGACCAGGGTGGCCCATCAACGGGTTAGAGCTTTGCTTCACGGGAGTCCCAGTCAGAGAAAGAGGAGGAGCCACTTCCGGCTACGACAAGGCCTAGAAGATTTACCGACTTAGGCATGTAGTATTACTTGTAGTCCAAACTGTATCTAGTTACAGACTCTGTAACATAGCCGGATAGGTCTCTCCTATAAACCTAGGTCCCGGTAACTATATAAACCGGCCCTATGGGATCCTTTAGGGAACCAGATCATAGATCAACCACAACCTACTCGCACAGGCGAACCTCTCTTGTAATCCGCTGTAACATCCGGCTCTCACCGACATATTACTAGGTTGCTAGCAGGAGTAGGATCCAATCACTAAAATCGGATGTGAACCTGGTTAAACTTGTGCTCAGTGCTCCCGGAACACCGTATGTCTCACACCCGATCTTTTCAACGCCTTCAAGAGCCTCTATGGCGTACTTGTCAATAATCCAACGACACTATGATGTTTAAGACATATTAAAACACTTCTAGATATCCAATCATCCTAATTTTAGGAACATATTTCACAAGTCTTTTATGTGCCAAAAACTTAACTCAAATACTAGTCACTTTGATTGAATCACACATACTCATGTTTTCTTTTTAATTCAATATCCATTTTATTCTGAAAGTCTTTGAACATTTCAAACGGTTTCAGAATTATGCTTCATTTAGTAAATTACCATATTCACTTAAATCCATAATCATGTTCATGAAATAATGATATCCACTATATTGATGAATTATAATACATCACTATGTACAACAATTTAGCACATGATCTGTTTTATTAGAACATGAAGTTTTAGTCATCTTTGCCCAATGAGGCATGGTTTTGCATGTGTCAAAAGATCGAATATCTAAATACTTAATGTTTCATCAACATGAATCTGTTACATGTAGATAACACAATTATGACTCAAACAATAGTGTCATTCAATAATAATGTCATTATTAAGTTTGGATATCTTTCGGCTTTTAATGTTTTATAAATTCTTAAACCATTATCATTGAGATTACATTAAGAATAACCATTCATAACAAAAAATGTGACCATCATAGAAATTATTCATAATAATAGAACAACTGATTTGTCACTGACTTATATGAATAACCATATCGCGAAGACACACTAATAAGTTAACACACTCAAATCAATTACAAAATATATTCAAACTATAAACTAATCCAGACAATAAATATAAAGGAGGAACTGGCGTCGGCCATCAACATCTTGCTTGCCATCAACACGTCGTGTCTCCTTCTCTCCTCTATGTAACGCTCAAGTAGAAGGTCTTGTTTTCACAAAACAGAACAAGTATCAAATACTTAGTAAAATTGGAAAAAGTGTTATGTGAGAAACAAATTTATAAACTATATACCACATATACTTTCTTAGTCGATGATCATGGCGCTGGCCCCCATGCCAAGGGCGCCCGTCTCGTTCGTGTCTGAACCCAAAGAGGGGATTGCGCATGCTCAGGCTTCGGTCGTTCGAGTGGCACTTCCCTTGCAAGCCATGCGCGTGTTCTTGCTCCCTAGAAAGGGAGGACCTTCTCTTGAGGGAAAGGGGTGCAGGTTCAGGAATTTTCTGCATTGGCTCCGAGCGTAGGAGCGGATGCCACCATAGCCGGTGTTTAGTCCTGAAGCTAGTGTTCACCCTGCGGGCCACTCTGTAAGCCTCTCGAGGAGAATGCCATATGGTAGGTGCTTTTCCTGCTAGTCCCTTATGGACCGTTGGTTTGGTGCAAAAAGTCGCGGGTAGGAGAGGCTTTGTCTCACGTGCCGCACGGTAGGCCTCTCTAGAAGAGGGTTTTAGAGCAAACACACGTGCCACAAAGGCCCCGATTATGCATTTGTGCGCAAGGGTTTTGAATGTCAGGAACCGTGGGTGAGTTGACTTACTGCTATAAACGGACCGTAAGTTTTGAGCTCGACACTTTAGGTCCTGGGTTTTGGCCGCTGGAGGGGGTGTGCCTCATGAGCCACCCTGTGAGCCTCTCGAGCAGAGTGTCGTAGGGCAAAAGCTTATCCTATCGGCTTCTCATGGATGAAGTTGTAGGTCTATCAAAGGGGTTTTAAGTACTAGGAACCATGGTTCAGGTGACTTACTACCGGAACTAGCCAGTAAGTTTAGAGCTAGATACTTTAGGTCCTGATGTTTTGGCCGTTGGAGGGGGTGTGCCTCACGAGCCACCCCGTGACCCTCTCGAGGAGAGTGCCATAGGGAAAATGCTTATCTAGTTGGCCAATCATGGAGGAAACTGTAAGTCTAGCATGAGGGTTTTTAAATACCAGGAACCGTGGGTGAGGTGACTTACTACCGCAAACAGATCGTAAATTCAGAGCTCGACACTTTAATTCTGGAAGCTTTGGCTGCTGGAGGGGGTGTGCCTCACGATCCGCCCCATAAGCCTCTCGAGGAGATTTCGTAGGTCAAAAACAAGTGCCGCTGAAATTCTACGCACGTGTCGTGTGAGAGTCTCAAGCGCCAGGAATCGTGGGTGAGGTGACTTTTAATTGGAACTAGTCTGTAAGTTTAGAGCTCGGCACTTTAGGTCCTGCAATTTTTGGCCGCTGGAGGGAATGTGCCTCACGAGCCTCCCCCTAAGCCTCTCGAGGAGAGAACCGTAGATCAAAGACACGTGCTATTGGGGTTATTGGATGGCGAGATGGACCCATCCAAGACTATCTGACTTATGCCAAAAAGAACTTTCCAAGACCTTGCTTTACTAAAGTTGTCACTCTTGCCTGTTGGCACATTTGGAAACAGAGAAATGGCTGCATTTTTTATAATATTAAGCCTACATTCAGAGGATGGAAGGCTGGATTCTTCCAAGATATCTCCTTATTCACTAGAGGAAAAAGGGCTATCCGTTCGCGACCCCTCAGAGCATAAGTCCCGGTTACGCCACCAACCGGGACTAATCTTTGCACGCCATCGGTTGGAGCAGACGCGGGGAGGGGCATCGTCGGTTGGAGCCACCAACCGGGACTAAAGGTTTGGCCACAGCACGCGTGAGCACGCACCTTTAGTCCCGGTTGCTGGCTCCAACCGGGACTAAAGACCCCCTGCCCTCTATAAATGCAACGCCCCAGCCCCCTCTGCCTCCACTCTGTTTTTTCGAATTGTGGAAGGTGTGAGGGGGTGTGCTCGTTTTTTCTCATGCATGCATTGAAGGTGTTTGTTGAAATGTTTGAGTGAATAATCCCGTTGAATTTCTCATAGAACAAAAATATAGAAGGTGTCCGAGACGCACTTGAGCTTTCTCCTCTTTATTTCCCTCGATCGAGGTTAGCAATCTTATCTTTTCTAGGTCATTGATACAATTCATGTGTCGGTGTGAATTGGTTATTTCACTATTTATGATGTCCTGTTTTTTGATAAACTTACTTATATGATGCAGATGAACGGTCGGGAATGGATGTCGGTGACGTGGTAGCGGGTATATCAAAGGCGTGGATAAATTTATCGATGTGTCTACGGAAAACAAAGAGAATGGATTTATACGTTGTCCATGTGTTCAATGTCAGAACAACAAGGAGTACTCTTCCTCGAAAATCATTCGCGGCCACCTGATTATGAAAGGTTTCATGCCCAACTATAATTGCTGGACCAAGCACGGGGAAAGAGGGGTTATGATGGAAGATGGTGAAGAAGAAGATGATGATAACAACTATCATCATATGTTTCCTGAATCTGATAATCGCAATGGAAGACAATGGAGAGGAAAGAGGTGAAGAATGGGCATCAGATGAGCCGGCTGATGAACTTGGTAGGGTCATTTCTGATGCAAAGCGAGACTGTGAAACAGAAAATGAGAAGTTAAAGTTAGAGGGCATGTTAGAAGATCACAAGAAATTGTTGTACCCAAATTGTGAAGATGGCAGCACAAAGCTCGGTACCACACTGGAATTGTTGCGATGGAAGGTAGAGTGTGGTCTAGTGACTCCTCATTTGAAAAGATGCTGAAAATAATGAAGCCGAAGTTTCCAAAACATAACGAACTTCCCGAGAGTACCTACGAAGCAAAGAAGACTCTCTGTCCTCTGGGATTAGATGTGCAAAAGATACATGCATGCATTAATGACTGCATCCTCTACCGCGGTAAGGAGTATGAGAATTTAGATAAATGCCCGGTATGCAACGCGTTGCGGTATAAGATCAGACGAGATGACCCTGGTGATGTTGAGGGAGAGCCCCTCCGGAAGAGGGTTCCTGCTAAGGTTATGTGGTATGCTCCTATAATACCAAGGTTGAAACGCATGTTCAGAAACAAAGAGCATGCCAGGTTGTTGCGATGGCACAAAGAAGACCGTAAGAAAGACGGGAAGTTGAGACACCCTGATGGGTCACAGTGGAGAAAAATCGAGAGAGACTTCCCAGACTTTGCAGGTGACGCAAGGAACTTATGGTTTGGTCTAAGTACGGATGGCATGAATCCTTTTGGGGAGCAGAGCTGCAGTCACAACACCTGGCCCGTGACTCTATGTATCTACAACCTGCCTCCTTGGTTGTGCATGAAGCGTAAGTTCATTATGATGCCAGTGCTCATCCAAGGCCCGAAGCAACCGGGCAACGACATTGATGTGTACCTTAGGCCATTAGTTGAAGAACTCTTACAGTTGTGGGGCAAACCAGGTGTACGTGCGTGGGATGAGAACAAACAGGAGCCATTTAATCTACGAGGGTTGTTATTCGTAACCATCAATGATTGGCCTGCTCTTAGTAACCTTCGGAATGACAAACAAGGGATATAAGGCATGCACCCACTGTTTAGATAAGACCGAAGGTACATATTTGCATAAATGCAAGAAGGTTGTGTACCTGGCGAATCGACGATTTCTTCCGACCAATCATCCTGTAAGAAAGAAAGGCAAGCATTTCAAAGGTGAGGCAGATCACCGGAAGAAGCCTGAACTCCCTGCTGGTGATGATGTATTTGGTATGGTCAAGGACATAGAAGTAATCTTTGGAAAGGGTCCCGGCGGTCAATCAGTTCCGAATGACGTCGCTATAGGACACGCACCCATGTGGAAGAAGAAATCTATATTTTGGGAGCTGCCATATTGGAAAGTCCTGCGTGTCCGCTCTTCAATCGACGTGATGCACGTGACGAAGAATCTCTGCATGAACCTACTAGGATTCCTAGGCGTGTATGGGAAGACAAAAGATACACCCGAAGCACGGGAGGACCAACAAATTATGAAAGACCCAAAGAACATGCATATAGATAACAAGACGGATAAAGGGCGTCACTTAAGTCGTGCCAGCTATGCTCTTACCAAAGCAGAGAAGGAAATCTTTTTTGAAGTCCTTTACAGTATCAAGGTGCCGTCGGGCTTCTCATCTAATATAAAGGGGATAATAAATATGGTAGAGAAAAAGTTCCAAAACCTGAAGTCTCATGACTGTCACGTGATTATGACGCAGTTGCTTCCGATTGCATTGAGGGGGCTTCTACCGGAAAATGTTCGAGTACCCATTGTGAAGTTGTGTGCATTCCTCAATGCAATATCTCAGAAGGTAATCAATGCAGATATTCTGCCAAGGTTACAGACGGATGTGGTACAATGTCTTGTTAGTTTTGAATTGGTGTTCCCACCATCCTTCTTCAATATTATGACGCATCTCCTGGTTCATCTAGTGGAAGAGATTGCCATTCTCGGTCCGGTATTTCTGCACAATATGTTCCCCTTTGAGAGGTTCATGGGAGTCTTAAAGAAATATGTTCATAACCGTGCTAGACCAGAAGGAAGCATCTCCAAGGGATATGGAACAGAGGAGGTCATTGAGTTTTGTGTTGACTTTATTCCTGACCTTAAGCCGATTATTGTTTCTGACTCGCGGCATGAGGGAAGACTAAGTGGAAAAGGCATGCTGGGAAAGAAAGCAATGATATGTAGGGACGGGGATTCTTTCACTAAAGCACACTACACAGTTCTACATAATTCCACCTTGGCAGCTCCGTATATCGAGGAACACAAGAATATTGTACGCTCCAAAAACCCGGGGAAGCCTGAATCATGGATTACAGATGAACACATGAAGTCTTTCAGTGGTTGGATGCGGACACATCTCTTGAATGACACCACTGTTGGAGATCAGCTATACTTGTTGGCCGCGTCACCATCTTCTACTGTATTGAATTTCCAAGGGTACGAAATAAATGGGAATACATTCTACACGATCGCCCAAGATAAAAAGAGCACCAACCAAAATAGTGGTGTCCGCTTTGATGCAATAGACGAGAATGGACAAAAGGACACATATTATGGTTACATAGAGGAGATATGGGAACTAGACTATGGAGTCTCTTTTAAGGTACCTTTGTTTCGCTGCAAATGGGTCAACCTGAATGGGGAAGGGGTAAAGATAGACCAGTTGTACGGAATGACAACAGTGGATCTCAACAATCTTGGTTATAGAGATGAACCATTCGTCCTAGCCAATGATGTGTCCCAGGTTTTCTATGTGAAGGACATGTCCTCCAGACCGAAAAAAAGAAAAATATGCAAACGAATACATCATATGATGAGCCAAAGCGTCACATAGTTATTTTAGGGAAAAGAAACATCGTGGGAATCGAGGACAAGACAGACATGTCAGAAGATTATAATAAGTTTGATGAAATTCCACCCTTCACGGAAAACCACCCAAGCATTCCGTTAAGTAAAGAAGATGCTCCATGGTTACGTCTGAAGCGATCAAAAGGAAGGACATATGCCAAGAAGTTCATGCTCATATTATGTAACTCTAGTTCATGTCTTTCGCGGTTTGTGGCTTGACCAAAGGATATCTTTCGCGGTTTGTGGCTTGACCGAGACTATATTTACGGGGGCCTTTAGTCCCGGTTTTGTAGTCTCAGTTTTTAATATTAATAAATGTCTTGAGTGTTAGTCCCGTTTTGTGGCTGGACCGGGACTATGAAGAAGTTGTCCCGATTCGTACTTACCATTAAGATCTGATCTCCAAGCAAACGCGGTCACATATTAGGAGTGCCTCTATGACAGTTTCTTGGAGATGCGGAGGACTGCATCCGCGGCATCTCGCTGGCCGGGCGTGGTGCCTGCTCTCAAAAACCATCTTGCAGCTTGTAACTTCTCTAACTAGATCAATACACCTCAGAGCTAACTAATTTCACATATTAGGGAATGCCTCTATGACCAGTTTCTCGGAGATGCCGGAGGACTGGGCTCCATTGGCATCTCCCTGAAACTGGCCATAGTGGTGTCCCTGCTCTCGAAAACCATCTTGCAGCTTGTAACTTCTCTAACTAGATCAATACGCCTCGGAGCTAACTAATTTCACATATTAGGGAGTGCCTCTATGACCAGTTTCTCGGAGATGCCGGAGGACTAGGCTCCGGCATCTCCTCTGGCCGCAGTGGTGTCCCTGCCTCGAAAACCATCTTGCAGCTTGTAACTTCACTAACTAGATCAATACAGGAGCTAAGTAATTTCACATATTAGGAGTGCCTCTATGACTAGTTTCTCGGAGATGCCGAGGACTGGGCTCGTCGGCATCTCCTCGAACTGGCCACAGTGGTGTCCCTGCTCTCGAAAACCATCTTGGAGATGCCTCAAACTGGCTGGAGGACTGGACTCACAAGGATGCATATTTATAGTACAAGCAGCTCGGCATAATGTCGACACTCACGACATAATGTCGACACTCACCCCTATTATTAGTGCTGACTCATCTTTAGTCCCGGTTGGTGTCTCCAACTGGGACTAAAGGTTCATCTTTAGTCCCGGTTGGTGACACCATCCGGGACAAGGTACAAGCCGCACGACATAATGTCGACACTCACCCCTATTATTAGTGTTGCCTGGCCCACTCGCCAAGAATCCTTGATCGCGGTTGGTTTCTCCAACCGGGACTAAATATGAACCCTCTCTTTATATAGGCATTTCCCTCTATTTATTAGGTAACACTCAAGACATTTAATAATATTAAAAACCGGGACAAACTGGGACTAGCTAACACTCAGGACTAAAGCCGCCCCCTTTAGTCATAATCATGCCTAGTCCTATAGTACGCAGCTTCAGGGTCTTCATCGTCGTCGTCATCATCATAGTCATCGCCACCTGCCACTCGGGATCCTCAGCCCATCCATGGCATATACCAGGGCCATTCCAGCCTCGATTCACGGGCGGGTGGGAGAGGGTCTCGAAGACGATGCGCTACCGCCGGGACAGTGTGGGGCCTGTGGTGGACTCGTGGGCACCGTGGCGAGATGGTCTCCCCGGCGATGTAGCGCATCACTCCGATGATAGACGGTTCGCCACCACCATGCACGACGGCCGGCTTGTGGTTCACCGGTGGCGGGCCATCACCCTCGTACCTGGCGAGCTCCTTCCCGCCTATTAGCGAAGAAGGCATTCCAGTGTCGAGTTGTCGGGATCCCACTGGGATCCATCCGCTGCTCCGGCGTGAGCTCGTGGTAGAAGTGGTTTGTGATGACCGCCTGGCGTGCGGAACCTTGAGGGACAGGAGGGACAGGAACCCCTCCAACGCTCAGCATCCAGCCGGCGGGAGGCTGGTAGCCCGACGGACAAGGGTAGTTGGAGGCGCACAGCGCCTCGGTCTCCTCGAGGGTCAGAATGGCCCAGTAGGCGTTGTCCATTGTTCTAAGAGAGGAAGGTGGATGTGGATAGCCATGACACGATCACCCTAAATATAGAGGGAAAGGGCGGAAAACTTGGCGTGAAGCTTTGCGAAATGGCGGAATATCTTTAGTCCCGTTAGTGACTACATCCGGACTAAAAGCTCTAGTAGAAAGGAAAGGGAAAACTTGGCGGAAGAAGTGGAAATGGTATAAAATATTTTTAGTCCCGGTTTGTGACTACATCCGGGACTAAA
This sequence comes from Avena insularis, assembly GCA_023614405.1. Classification (NCBI taxonomy): domain Eukaryota; kingdom Viridiplantae; phylum Streptophyta; class Magnoliopsida; order Poales; family Poaceae; genus Avena; species Avena insularis. The sequence goes on along the minus strand of CM042693.1, from coordinate 311,789,332 downwards.
TGTCTGCCGAACAATGAAAATCCTTCCCGTGGTAGTCCATAGTTAGAAATTCAGATAATTCAAAACGGGCATAATAAATTCAAAAAAAATATGAACAATGACAATCCTTCGAGTGGTGTCATATTTTGTTACATAGTTGAAAGGAAAATACCAGACTTGGTATATTGATCATGTTTCAAAAACCTTCACAAAATGACCTATCATGTTCGAGGTTTCATTGCTTTCGGTCCAAATGACCGATGTTATGTGCTGAATCACGGCATAGTTTGTGATGTTGTGCCCATATTATGCATGTGTGTGGACATTGGTATGGAGAACAATGTTGCAGGAGGAAGTTTTCCTTTTTGTCGCACGGAAAAGCCCTTTTCCATTTTCCGAAATAAAAAAATGGATCGCTTTGTGAAGTAACCACCAAAATGCCATTTCAGAATGCTACCCAATTTTCCTAAAATACTAGACCACCTTACATGGACTATCTCCCAACCGGTACATCTCAAACCTTTTCGTCCATCCCGGGTAAAAAGGACAAATGTCTGCCGAATCGGTAGGAAGTGGGTCCGGTTTGTACTACAGGTACATGATCTATCGCCCGTGATTTTTTTAAAAATCATTTTCAGACTCGCAATATGTGGTTTCTTCAGAGATCCAATGCAAGTTCTAACGATGCTCGCCCCTATCTTCATGCACACCGTTCGACCATAGTTAGAAATTCAGATAATTCAAAACGGGCATAATAAATTCAAAAATTCCGAACAATGAAAATCCTTCGATTGGTGTCATAATTTTTTACATAGATGAAATGAAAAATACTAGACTTGGTATATTGATCATGTTTCAAAAACCTTCACAAACGACCTATCATGTTCGAGGTTTCATGGCTTTCGGTCCAAATGACCGATGTTATGTGCTGAATCACGGCATAGTTTGTGATGTTGTGCCCATATTATGCATGTGTGTGGACATTGCTATGGAGAACAATGTTGCAGGAGGAAGTTTTCCTTTTTGTCGCACGGAAAAGCCCTTTTCCATTTTCCGAGCGCAAAAACGGGTCGCTTTTGTGAAGTAACCACCAAAATGCCATTTCAGAATGCTACCGTCCCATTTTCCTAAAATAATAGACCACCTTACATGGACTATCTCCCAACCGGTACATCTCAAACCTTTTCGTCCATCCCGGGTAAAAAGGACAAATGTCTGCCGAATCGGTAGGAAGTGGGTCCGGTTTGTACTAGAGGTACATGATCTATCGCCCATGATTTTTTGAAAAAATCATTTTTAGACTCGCAATATGTGGTTTCTTCAGAGATCCAATGCAAGTTCTAACGATGCTCGTCCCCTATCTTCATGCACACCGGTTCGACCATAGTTAGAAATTCAGATAATTCAAAACGGGCATAATAAATTCAAAAAAAAATCCGAACAATGAAAATCCTTCGCGTGGTTTCATATTTTGTTACATAGTTGAAAGGAAAAATACTAGACTTGGTATATTGATCATGTTTCGAAAAAACCTTCACAAAACGACCTATCATGTTCGAGGTTTCATGGCTTTCGGTCCAAATGACCGATGTTATATGCTGAATCACGGCATAGTTTATGATGTTGTGCCCATATTATGCATGTGTGTGGACATTGGTATGGAGAACAATGTTGCAGGAGGAAGTTTTCCTTTTTGTCGCACGGAAAAGCCCTTTTCCATTTTCCGAGCGCAAAAAACGGGTCGTTTTGTGAAGTAACCACCAAAATGCCGTTTCAGAATGCTACCGTCCCATTTTCCTAAAATAATAGACCACCTTACATGGACTATCTCCCAACCGGTACATCTCAAACCTTTTCGTCCATCCCGGGTAAAAAGGACAAATGTCTGCCGAATCGGTAGGAAGTGGGTCCGGTTTGTACTAGAGGTACATGATCTATCGCCCATGATTTTTTGAAAAAATCATTTTTAGACTCGCAATATGTGGTTTCTTCAGAGATCCAATGCAAGTTCTAACGATGCTCGTCCCCTATCTTCATGCACACCGGTTCGACCATAGTTAGAAATTCAGATAATTCAAAACGGGCATAATAAATTCAAAAAAATTATGCATGTGTGTGGACGCGCCATATTATGCATGTGTGTGGACGCGCCATATTATGCATGTGTGTGGACGCGCCATTTTTCATCTTTAGTCCCGGTTGGTGACACCATCCGGGACAAGGTACACTCCGCACGACATAATGTCGACACGCCATTTTTGCCGTCATTTTTCCCGCCATTTTTCTTCCCGCCATTTTTTCCCGCCAGTTCTTCCCGCCAGTTCTTCACTATATATATATGCAGGGTTGGCCTCCATTGTCATTGCACATCTCTAGACTCATATCTGCATCCTCATCACTCTTTCCCATGGCTTCCACCGTAGCACTAACTCCCAGGGAGGCGGAGGCGCTTTGCGCCTCGAACTACCCCTGCCCGCCGGGCTACTGTGTCCCCGTCGGCTGGATGCTGAGCGCCGGAGGCGTGCCGGTTCCTCCTGTCCCTCTAGGTGTGGTGCGTCGGATGGCCATCACGAACCACTACTACTTCGAGCTCACTCCAGAGCAGCGGAGGAATCCCAGATGGTATCCCGACTATTTCCCAACTTGGGAAGCCTTCTTCGTGGATCGGCGTGAGAGGGCACTCGCCAGGCACGAGGAGGAGGGCCCACCTCCTCCGAACTTCAACGAGGCCGACCGGCAGCTGTGGTGGCGAGGCCGGACTCTCCAGAGCGTCATGGCCTACGACACGGCCGCCGACTCTAGCCCCCGCCTGCGCTACCCTCAAGTCTAGCCCACTCGTACTCAACCTTCAAGGTTCAACTACGGCGACCATTTTATTTACGATAGCGCATGCATACAATGGCGAGTACGACGACTACAGTGGCGAGTATTACAGGTGTAGGCAGGGGCATGACTGAATTATTCCAACATTGCAAAACAAGTTCGACCGATTGTGGCTTAATCTAGCCATGTATCTTAATTTTCAGTTCTTCTATGTAACTTTGTGTTAGTTGTGTTATGTACTTTAATTCTAGTTCTATCCTAATCAAATTTTATTTCCGCCCATTATTTTCCGTCCTCTTTTTTCCGCCCATTAAAAACAGAAAATGGTTTTGAATTACTTATAAGTTAATTCATTTTTAATTGTAAATGGTTCATATTTTGAACGGTTACATTAATTATTTTTTAAAAATAGAAAATGGCTTTGAATTATTTATTCAAATCCAAACACTTTTTATGTTTAAAGTTTTTCTAAATTCCAAATTAATATTTAAAAAATATAAGTTAATTCATTTTTAATTTTAAATGGTTACATTAATTATTTTTTAAAAATAGAAAATGGTTTTGGATTATTTATTCAAATCCATACACTTTTTATGTTTAAAGTTTTTCTAAATTCCAAATTAATATTTAAAAAATATAAGTTAATTCATTTTTAATTTTAAATGGTTACATTAATTATTTTTTAAAAATAGAAAATGGTTTTGGATTATTTATTCAAATCCATACACTTTTTATGTTTAAAGTTTTTCTAAATTCCAAATTAATATTTAAAAAATATAAGTTATTTCATTATTAATTTTAAATGGTTACATTAATTATTTTTTAAAAATAGAAATTGGTTTTGGATTATTTATTCAAATCCATACACTTTTTATGTTTAAAGTTTTTCTAAATTCCAAATTAATATTTAAAAAATATAAGTTATTTCATTATTAATTTTAAATGGTTCATAGTTTAAATGGTTACATTAATTATTTTTCAAAACAGAAAATGGTTTCGAATTAGTTATTCAAATTCAAACACTTTTTATGTTTAAAGTTTTTCTAAATTCCAAAGTAATTATCATTTAAAAAACATTACAAATTTAAACCCCGAAATAAAAAATAAGGCGGGAACAGAGAGAAAATAACTGAATTTTTTTGAAAACAGGGGAATACGTCCCGGTTGGAGCCACCAACCAGGACTAAAGAGCCTTGCTGCCGCCTTCTTCATGCTGAATATTGGACTATACGTCCCGGTTGGTGTCTCCAACCGGGACGTATGCACTTTTAGTCCCGGTTGGAGCCACCAACCGGGACGTATACCCCCTCCCCTTTATATAACTTCTCTTCTTCTCTACTTATCTTCTCTGCTTCTCATCGACGACGCCACTGTAGGCCTCAGAAGGCCTCCTTCCCCGACGACCGCCCGCGTCTCTTCCCTCCGACGACCGCGCCGCCCGCACCCTTCCCCACTGCTGCGTACGGGCCCCTCCTGCCTCTGCCTCCCCCTCCTCTGCTGCTGGTGGCGCGGCGGCCGATCGGGTGGTGCACTGCACGCGCTGCTTCTCCACCGCCTCGTCCTCCTTGTCCATGGCCACGACGGACGGCCCTCCTTGACAACGGGCGAGGTGGCTCGGCCCCTCTGCTTTCCCTTTGCTTTATGCGTGGCGAGGTGGCTCCGCGTCCTCTGTTTCCCCTTTGCTTGCGTGGCTGCTGAGGTGGCTCCGGGCCCCACCTGTCAGCCACTATGGCTAGTTGTTACTATGGTGCAAAAGGTTTAAACATTTGATTTAATAATTTCAGAAATTGAATAAAACTTGTAAATTCAATAACTTTTAATCTGTAATACAGAAAAATACAAATAATATACCAAAATGTTCAGAAAAATGAGAACTATCTATCTATGCTATAATCATGCATTGTTCAACAACTTAAATGACAAGTTTAATTAGAACACCCTAGTAACCCTAACAGGTGATTCCGGAGTTCCTTGAGTTATTGTTTGCGCCCCTCGGAACCACGATTAACTTGTAGAGCATGGTTTAGGGTTACATTCCAATGCACATTAACTTGTCGTATCATCATCATTGCTTGAGCATTGCATCGATGCCATGTGTTGATTGTTTCCCTTTCTTTCCGGTGATTTGGTTCTTCTCGGTAGAATACGATATCGAGATCGAGATCGAAGACCGAGATCAAGACCATAGATAGATCTAATTAATGACAAGTTCTAATGAGAACACCCTAGTAACCCTAACAGGTGATTCCGGAGTTCCTTGAGTTAGGGTTTGTGCCCCTCGGAACCCCGATTAACTTGTCGAGCATGCTTTAGGGTTATATTCCAATGCACATTAACTTGTCGTATCATCATCATTGCTTGAGCATTGCATCGATGCCATGTGTTGATTGTTTCCCTTTCTTTCCTGTGATTTGGTTATCCTCGGTAGAATACGATATCGAGATCGAGATCGAAGACCGAGATCAAGATCATAGATAGATCGAAGACCTTTTGTAGCCTTATACTCATGTTCCCCTCTCATAGCCTTAGGGTTTAGGGTTTCTCTTCATTTTTATTATTGTGTATGTATATATTAGGGTTTCACCTTCGATCCAGAAAATATTCGTTAGCCGCTTTGACTTATTCGTTTTTCCACCTATGCAGAAAATATGGACCCACACGTCAGATATGAAGAAAAGGAAGAGTTGATCCAAGGTGTGATCTGTGGGGAAGATAATTTAGACGTATCAACGTTTCTGAACAAATCCGGTGAGGGTGATCCTCTTTTTACCGGAATAGACAACTTGTTTGAGGTTGAAGGTGTTGCCTTCCGCGAGGGAGAAGGCGATGCCTTGTGTAATCAAGAAGACGACCGCTCCGGCGAGGTGCATGTAATATAAATCAATTCATTAATTAATCATCTGCTATCTATATAGAAATAGTAACGATGATCTTTCTTCTTTTAGCCCTCCGGATCGAAGGAATCTACTGAAAAGAGCAGACGAGGCCCAACCAAAAAGTTGCAAGACCATGAGAGGTTCAGGATCGAAGATGTTGCTGAAGACGGCAAACCGACAGCTCCCGAAGTTGTCGCAACCAAATTTGTGGCACAATGCGGAGTAATCGTTAGGGACTTAATCCCGATCACCATTAGAAATTGGAATAGGCCTGCTAATGCGTATGAAGAGGGAACATGTTTATTTGTCCCTAACCACGCCAAAGATTTACTCTGGAAGAGGCTCATGGTTAATTTCAAACTACCGAAGATAGAGATGGATCCAAATGCGGAGGATCCAGTTGAGGACGCCTTACAACATGGGAGAGCCATGGAGGCTAAGGTCAGGGAGTGGGCTTTGAAGAAGATGGCCCAAAGGTTTCACCAACTGGAAGAAAAGATTGCACCTTGACTATGTCGTGAAAAAGAAGACTCCCGATTTCAAGAATATTCAATTTGAGAAGATAAAACCATTCTGGGCTGAGTTTGTGGAATACAAGAAATTAGAAAAGGCTAAGAAAATGTCTGAAATGAATAAGCTGAATGCTGCTAACAAGAAGTATCACCATACTATGGGGCAAGGTGGCTACAGGGTTGGCATTCCTAAGTGGGAGAAACTTGAGCAGGAACTGCGTGATAAAAAGATCACCCTGCAGATGCATTTATTGGGTAGAACGCAAGGAATTGGTTTTACGGGCATGGGGGCACGTTGGACTCGGAAGGAGGTGTATATATAACATACGACATAAAGAAGACCCTTGCCAATCGAGAGGATCGAAAAGCAAGAATGGCTGTTAAAGATGGGGACTTCATTCCCGATAGAGAGAATGATGAGCTCACACTCGCCCTTGGAAATAAGGAACATGATGGACGAACACGAGGCACAAGAGGCTCCCAACCATGGAGGACTGGGTTTCCCGAAGAGAGGAAGAAATATCCTGATAGAAGCCGTCAGAGGAGAAAGGACAGGGCGGCAGTTGAAGCAGATAGTCAGAAAGAGCGAATGCGTTTAATTGAAGAACGATGAAAGCAACAACAAGATGAAATTAACGCACTTAAAGAGTTAGTACTTCCGCCCATCTCAGCAGACACCGCATTCGATGCTACCGCCTATCGAATAATCAAAAAGCAGTGGCTTCCACCGAGGTCCCGGTGATGACAATGGCGATGACGATGATGCACCGACGACGGCTCCTATTGGCTACCCAATGGATGATATCACAGAGATGACACACTGCGAGCTACATGTCAAAGTTGTGAACATATCAATGAAGGTGGCGGTCGGCTATGCCTTACCAATTGGACCCACACCAACTTACCACCGTCCGTCTGTTCCAGAGGGCTACGCTGTTGTCGGCGTGGATGAAATCATGCCCACCTTTGAGGTTTTGGATCTTCACTACCCTGCTGGTGAAGGGGATGTGACTGTGCTGGGTGACGCAAAAAACGTCACCATTCTATGGCCAAAGGAATGTATCGTTCAAATCACACGCCAAGGCCATCTTCGCCGCCTCACCCGTCTCCATCGAGGTCGCTTCGCCTCACCCGCCCGCCGTCTCACCAATCTCTGGTGCAGCCATCGCCTGGAGCCATCGGGCGCCTTAGGATAAAAAGCGAAGCGCATCGCCATGCATCGTAGCGATCGAAACGTAAACAAGAGCCTCTTCCAAAAGTACCAAAGGTTCCTCCCAAGAGAGCTTATGATCAGATCAAGAGGAGATCATGCGATCGTTGATGCGAAACGACAGCGTTTTGCTAAGCTGAGGCGGCCGAAGAGCGAGTTCCCCAAAGCACCAAAGAAGAAAAAGCCAAAGTGTTTAAAATGCTAAAGAATCTTCATCAACCCGAGCCAAAGCTATCATCGACTATGACCGCTCTATTCTCAAGTCACATGCGGCACAAAAAGCCTCAAGAGCGATCGATGCAAGCGGAAATCTGTTGCCCAGCTCATAGAACAAGCAAAACAGACTTGCGCCTCTCAAGGTGATTTCTCAAACCAATGTGGGGTCGAGCAAATATGGGCAAGAGCGGTATGATCCAGAGGTAGTTGCACACGGAGAAGTCGCTGCTCAAGGTATGAGTATTGCCCAGTACTTATCCCAGTTAGTGTTATTCCCCGTGAGTGAAGTAGCATACAAATACCAGTACGGCAAACCTCTCGTTAAACCTGAGGAGGTAAACAATCTTTCAACAAAAATGCGAAGATTGCATAACTGGTACATGCATGCCACGTCCGCGGGCTAACTGGATAGTGCCGAGGTTACAAAAAGCATCATGGGAAAGAAAGGGATGACATGATATCCATTGAATTTGATGAACTATTTCAATTATTCAATCAAGACGCCTTGGACAAATCGATCATCAGTGCCTATTGTCTGTAAGTACTAATTCTGTAATTAATTTAGTCTCCAGCTATATTATTTTGTTTATTGCATGTATATAATCATACTGTAATATGCAGAATGAAGATTCTCGAATGCAGCAGAGGACAAATCTATGACATTGGCTTCATTGACCCATATTGGGTTCATGAAGCTAATCTCAAAATAAGCCCCAGGATACAGAGGATAATATAGTACACGCGTTAAGGTTTCAAGAAACCAAAAGGGAAATACTATTTCCTTACAACTTCCAGTGAGTGTTATTTTCTTGTATACACTTTCTATTTCGCTTACTCGATGTTAAGTATATAATTGATTTGTTATGCATTCGCAGGTACCACTATATTCTGTTAATCATTCAACTTGACAAAGGGCGTGTACTAGTCATGGACTCGAAACATAAACCCCTTGAGACGTGGAAGGACATGCAGATACTTCTCAAATGTAATTCTAATCATTACGACACTATATCGGCAACGTTCGTGAATTTTATGATATCAAGTACTTAATAACTTATTTTATTCGTTTTCTTCGCCCGGCAGCGCTTGGAAAAGGTTCACCAAAAAGGCTAGGGGTGTTTGGAAAGAGGAGCTTACATTTGAAGCACTAGATGTAAGCACCACTAGCCATATCCACGCATCTCTTTGATTCTAGTTTTGATACAGTTATTATCATGCTTGATTATTATTTTGATTGAACTCTGTTCTCGTAAAGTGCCTGACGCAGGACGTGTAACAATCTATGTGGATACTATGTTTGCGAGTTCATCCGCAGACGCGTGCGATGAGAAGGGCAGAAATTTAGAGCAACTCCACGACGTAAACAATTTCTATAGTTTTTAATTTCAAACAAATTGTGTTTAGTTTCATTCATATAGGCGGACTCCTTTTTAAATCAGATCGAACGCGTCACGGGACGGTCTTCTGCCAAAGGATCGCGTCACGAGCAATTCAGGAGGAATTGGCGGGATTCTTGGATGCAGAAGTCCTAGACCCGAAAGGGGAATACTATTCTGCTGTGTATAGACAATAGGGATTGTAAAAATAGCAACTTTGAAGGAATTGGCCGGTAGCATCGAATAGCAACTTTTGTATGTCGATCCGTGTATTGAATATAATATTGTCATGATGATCTTGTGTAATATAAGGTTCCTTCGTTGATAAGTGCAAAACACTAAATAAACAATAAAACAACCTAAATGAATTCTCTGCGGCACAAAAGTGGCGAAAATGCTGCCATGACAACAAAATGTGCCAAAATGAATTCTACGCCACGGCAGAAATGGGCCAAATCTACTGCCAAGGCGAAGTTATTAGTCCCGGTTCGTGTTACGAACCGGGACTAATGCTCCACCCCCCCTCGCACTCCGATGTCGCCACGTGTGCCCCCATTTGTCCCGGTTGGTGGGGCAACCGGGACTAAAGGTTGGGGCTTTAGTCCCGATTGCCCCGTCCCGGTTGGGTAACCGGGACTAAAGCCCCTTACCAAACGGGACCAATGGGCCTCTCTGCACTAGTGATTGTTGCACAGAGTCCACAAAATGAACAAGATCATTTTGTCATCATGGCTTGAGAAATTAAACTGAGTTTCTGGTTATGTTTTTCCTTCTTCCACCCATTCCTTGCTCCACTTTAGCTTCTTTAGATTTTTTGTAAATACATTGTAATCTGGACTTTTTGATCTAAGTTTTTAATAAAGGACTATGGGGGACTCCACTTTAGTGGAGAATGTTCCAACAAATGCATCGCGCGAGGGTCTCAAGAATCAAGAATCGTGGGTGAGGTGACTTACCGCTAGAGATAGTCCTTAAGTTCAGAGCTCGACACTTTAGGCTCTGATTTTTTGGGGAGTGGACCGATGATGGACACTGTGCCTAGCCCCCGCCCGCGTGGTGTATGTAAGGGAACTCCTTGCATGCACAGTTTTGAAAGTTGATTTTCTAAGGTAAAAACAAATAGCAGAACATGCGCGAAGCACAAGATCTAGAAAATTGCCAGAAGTTCGAGGTTATTACAATGCCATCGTGGCTCACACGGGGTCTTATAGGAGATAAATCTTTAAAGGGTGAGAGTCTTGAGGGTCACCTTAAAAAATTCGACAAGCCATATCTGTCGCTCGAAGAGGTTTTTCCACCTTCCCGACGCCTGGTTCTTCTGCCCGGATGATAACTTCAGATGTTGTTGAGGAGAGGATCGATGATGTACGACCGCTAGGTGCACTCCACCGGGAAGTCCGGAGCCCCCCGGCCAGTGTCGTCCTTGTGAGCCTCTTCAGTGCTTGTGAGGGTGAGTAGCGGTGGCCCTAAGGCCCTCTCGAGAGCGCGAGTATCAGTCGCGGCATGCCCCTCCTGAGGCAGGTATAAGGTGACAACTGCCCTATTTTCCATGGCATTTTCCTGAGCCACCACTTGCTTCCTCCTTGTTGTGCCTCGATGTAGTCGAGGGCGTCCACTTCCTCAGGGTAGGTAGTATTCACAGTCTTGTAGTAATACTCGAGGGAGCTTAGGGCCTCTACCTCGTCACAACATACGATGATGACCCCACCGCTACCCTGGCATCTTGATGATGTTGTAGGCATGGTGGGTGGCCATCATGAACTTGGCCAGTGCGGGGTAGCCAAGGATGGCGTTGTAGGGGAGGCCAATGTGTGCTACGTCAAAGTCGATGAGCTCGGTGCAATAGTTGTCGCGCGTCCCGAACATGACATATAGTTGCACTTGCCTGATGGGTATAGTGGTCATGTTGGTCACTCTAGAGAATGTCATAGTCGGCGTCAGTCGGTCGTATGGCACCTGCATCTTGGTGAATGTCTCGGTGGAGATCACGTTCAAGCCCGCACCTCCATCGATGAGGGTCTTCACGACCATGATGTTGTTGATGGTGGGGGTGCAGATCATGGGTAGAGTGACCACAACCTTGGTGGAAGTCGGGTGGTCGCCTATGTCGAAGGTGATGGTGCATTGTGACCACTTAAGCTTCGGGGAGGGAATCCCCGCTTTGGCGGCAGAGACCTCACGAGTGAGTAACTTGAAGTGATGGTTGGATGCTGGGGCCTAGGAGCCACCGAGGATGCAGGCTACGACGCCCTTTGGCTCCTGGTAGCCCCTAGTATCCTCTGTACGACCTTTCTCCTGAGGGTGAGGATGCTGCTGCATGGCATTAGCCCGGTGACCCATCTAGGAGATATCGTAGCCGCCATGGCTGTTGTTCCAGCGTCCACCTCCCATGTAGCCACCGTGAATGTTTTCTTCACTCGCCTCCCTGCCTTCCCTTCCTCTAGTTGTTTCGCATGTCGTGGAGCTTCTTGAGCTCATAGCACTCATCGGTGGGATGCCCATGCTTCTTCTGCAGGAGGCAGTACGAACGGTCTTCTTTCTCCCTTTCGCTGTTGCCCTCATGAGGGATCTTCCGATCTGGCTCCGTAGCGAGGATGGTGGCAGTCTTGCGCTTGGGGTCCTTGTCCTTGCTCCAGGACAAACTCGAGGACTTGGGGGTGGTCTCGGCCTCGGCAATGCCGAATATCCACCCCACCTCTGCCTTGGTACACTTTTCCACCATGACAAAGAGATCGGCCTCTGTGGTGAGGTTTTCACCTTGAATGTCGATCTTCTCCCTCATCCAGTCGTCCTTTACACCCTCGGAGAAGGCGATGATGATGTTGGAGTCTAAGATCTTGGGGATCTTGTTACAGACTTGGCTGAACCTCTGCAGGAACTTGAAGAGGGTCTCTCCAGGTTGCTGGCATACCTGGCGAAGGTTGTAGTAGGCGTGTGGGCGCTCGTATGTCCCCTTGAAGTTGGCGATGTGTAGCATCCCAATTGTCTAACAATTGCAATGCTACTAGCCTAGTCTATATAATGGCTACTTAATATATAATTGGTGCATCATCATTATATCATGCTCATGTCATCATGCCACCTTGCATTTGAGCATCATATAAAACCCTTGTTGTTTTGGATCTTCTCTCATATGCATCATTAATTGTATTTGCCTCTTGATATTGTATTTGGTTCTTGATATATTGTTTAAATGCCCAAGTTGAGTTGGGGGCATATCTTTTGTTAACTCCACCACCTTTCTTGTCATCACCCATCATTCCACCATTCCACCATATATGAGCATTGCAACTTATTTGGTTTTACCTCTAGCTCATGTGGGTTGGAATGGATCCAATTCTATCTCCACATGCTCTCATATATGCACCATATTGTTTTCACATTATTGGTTTAGGAGAGCCACATGGCCACCTTTGCATGCCTTGTGAGTGTAACCTTTTTCCTAGCTTCCATATGGGTTGTTTTGGGATTATTATCAGGTTGGGATATTTTTGGGCTTACTAAATACCTAGTGGCACATACACACTAGCAAGTCCCATTTCTATTCAAATATGGTCATCTCCATCTACTCCCCATGGGGCACCCTTTTAATTCTTTTTGCTTGGCTTTTATTCCAATTTTGGGAATGCATAAAATAATGCCATGTTAATAATATTGTTTTCACAAAAATAAGCATGGCATTAATTATTTTGCATGGCCCATGCAAGAACCACCACATTCTAGCCTTTTGGTTTTATTTGAATCTTTGAGTGGATCTTCCCCATATCTCTCTCTACCCCTCTTATGCTTGATCTTGCTTGATGCATGCAAGCATCTAAAACCCTATAACCATCTCCATCCATACCCTCACCACCTTTTTCTCACCCTCTCTTTTTCTTGTATAGATCTTGTTTGAGCTTGGCATGTTCTTGCTTGATCTTGTCAAAAGAAAACCTCTCCACCTCACCTTTCTCTCTAAACCCTAAGACATTACCTCCCTCTCTCCCTCCTTTTGGCTTGGTCTTGTTTGATCTTGCTAAAACCCTATCACCCTCATCCATACCCCCTCTACCCCATCCTCTCTAAACCACACCCCCATCTAAACCAAAACCCTAAGCTACCACCCCTCTCTCTCGGCCTCTCTCTCTCCTCTCTACCTAGCTGGCCCCACTTGGCCATCTGATCGCCCTGGCCCCGCCTAGCTACCCCCTCTCCCCTAAACCCTAGCCCGAGCCTCCCCTACCCAACCCTAACATCTACCCGAGGCTACCCCTCTCTCCCTCTAGCTCTCTCTGCCTGCATGCCCCCACCAGCCCGAACCACCCCCTTGTCCTCACCCTGGCCCCACCTGGACGTCCCCGATCACCTGCCCGTGCCTGCCATGGCCCCCAGCTCGAGCACGTGAAGGAGGAGGGAAAGGTGGCCGAGCCACCTTTTCCATCTACCACTCCCCCACGGCACCTCCTCCCTCTCCCTCGCTTTATCCTCCGCCCCACCACCTCTCTGTCTCGCCCAGATCCAGCCCCAGACCGCCCCCTTCCTCTCCGTCTAACCTACCACCGGCTACACCATCGCCGGCCACCGTCGGCCTCCATCTCCCCTACTCAAACCAGCCGGTGGCGTGGCGCTCAAGGGTGTCGAGGAAGATCACGTGGACCCTCTGCTTCGCCCTGAAACCGCCAGCGAGGAGGAGAAGCCCAGGAGCGCCGGTACCAGCGCTGCACCAACGCCAAACCCTAGCTCCGATCCGTCTGCGTCATCATCGATCGCCAGCCCCTCTGCCCGAACAAACGCCACCGACAGCCACGCGGTGAGCTCTTCTCTCTCCTGGACATGGTCCGCCTCTCTGTAACCCCCTAGCCTCGCCGGACTTTGCGTCGAACGGCCTCCACGCGTCGGAGTGCACGGGCGTCTGCACGCTCGCGCTCCGCGTAGCGCCCTATCTAGGCCTCGCCCATCTCCCTGACAACAACGCCAGCCCACCGCAGCGGTAGCCGCCTACGCGCGCGCACGCCAGGTCCGGAGTTCGATCCCGCGCGCCGCGCCCCGCGCCCTGCGAGCACCGATCTGTCCGCGGAGAAGATCCACAGTGCGGCGACCCCTTTTTGCACTTAACCCCCTGCAGCTCTTTCGGCTAAACCCGCGGTCCGCAGACCCCACCAGTCAGCCACGCCAGCGCTTTTGCAGATAAACCCCCGGCTTTTTCCCGTCCGTAACTCGCGCTCCAGCCTCGGTCCTACATGTCAGTCTCTGTTCACGCCACAAGGCGTAGGGTCGAAAGCCAGCCCCACTGTCATACTCGATAAGGCAGTACAAGCGGTGAGTAAAGCTTTTTCTACGCGTGTGGCCCCACTCCGTTTGACCCCACCCGTCAGTGTCTAGGGCTAGGACAAGCTGAGTAATAAAATGTTTTTTGTTTCTGTTTTAATTTAAATCTTTTTCAAATTAATTTAAATTCAAAAATTTAAATCTGTTTGATAATAACTTTTAAAATATAAATCCAAATAATACAAATAATGTATGTTTTGAAATCAGAAAGATGTGAGGAATTCAAATATGCCATTCAAAATATATTTTGTACACTTTATTTTCCAAGTTAATTAAAATTACATAAAATGCCCTTTTACCTTAATTAATTAATAACTTTTGTTTCATAACTCCAAATTTCACAAATGATATGTCTAAAATGATTAGCTCGACGAGACCTTTCTGTTTATGCACTCCATGTTTTGAATTGCAGCATGCATCATATAAATATATTGTTTACAGCAACTAATATGAGGATAAAATGGGGCCAAAACTCAATAAAATGATTTATTCTGGTATTCCACACCTCACCCATGCCATGCTACTCTATTGCCATGCAAATTGTGCATCATTCATCATGGCATGATTGTTTGCTTGATGCATTTTAATCATATTCTTGCGCACTTTATTTATGTTGGCCCTTGTTTGTTTGGTTCTTCTTCGAATAGACGCTGAGCAAGGGATATATCAAGAGAACCAGGAGCACTACCCAGATCCATCCCTTGCTTCAACTGAGCTGCCAGGCAAGCACTACCACATGCTTGCATACATATAGTACCTATTGCCTCTATCTTATTCTTGCATCATTGAGTCGCGATTGCATTAATTTGAATCCCAAGTATTGCATAGCCTTTACTTTTTAAACCCCACCGAAGCTTGTTCCTCCATCCCATGAGCCATTACTACAGGAGTTGTTTGAGCCATGCGAGTCGTAGAACAGCATGTGTAGCGTATGTGAGTGTCGGATGGATAACGAGGTACCTAAACAACTTAACCTGAGTAGTAATGGGATAACTAATGAAAGTGGCATCGGTGAGCCATATTCGCTATTTGGTTTTTCAGGCTCACTTGTGTCCCGTAAGACCCCGAGTACTTGATTCCTGTTCCAAGAATATTCGCGCTATCCACATCTGGGAGGCTTATGAACCCCCCTGAGCCAGAGCTTGATTCATTCTTATTTCTTGGGGCCACGAACTAGTTTGAGGTTTTATTTACTATCATGTACTTATGCCATGCTTTACTGCTTTATTTAAATTGTGTGATGTACTGCACCTGTACTGTTTTGGAAAGCGGAGTGTTTTCGCGGTATCGACAAGCCCAGTCACACTTTCGGGTTCCCAGTCGTTTATAGCCACTGACGCAAACCTTGAGTCCGTCTCGGAGTCTGCTATCTCCGTTGCGGGTAGCTTAATGGGGTGGCCCCCTGATATATTTCTGAATCCTGTGATCGCTTTGTCGTGACTGCCTCGTTGGGTTTTGATTTGGTTTTTCCGAGGTTGATCGAGTGTGTGTTGCTATTTGTGCACCCCTGCAGGGTAAAACTTTCTGAAAGCCGTGTCCACGGTTATGGACGACTTGGAGCACAGTTTCTCGATCATAGACAAGCATAACTAAAGTACCGCTTTTAATTTGACTAGACTAGGTACCTGACTAGTAAATAGTACAACACTCACGGAATGGATAATAAAACTGCCAACGGATGGGGGGGAATTGTCCGTCCGCTTCCTCGTCGGTAAGCGAGGAGGAGGATGGATCTGTTAAGATTACCGTTATAACTGTTATTAATAATTCACGGACATCCGTCTATCTCTGGTTAGGCGGATGGTTAACGAGTATCTATAGAATTGTTAGGGTTTATCTTTTGCTGCAATTGCGTCACCCCAGGTTGTGTCCCCTTTAGAGGCATAAAGACTTGCTGAGTACCCCTAGGGTCTCACACGATAAATTGTTTGATTCAGATGAACAGGTAAACTCGCAAGATGGATACTGGGTGGAGGAGACGGACGATGTGGGCAACGATCATTCGGTGTAGAGATTTGAGCGGGATCCGTGAGATCTGTGGGCGGGATGTGTTTATTTATGGGGCATCTTATGCCGATTTGCTTCTTATCCGTACTGGATTTTGTCTTCCGCTCACTGATACTCGATGTTTGATGTATGAGGAGATATCCTAAACTATTATATCTATCTAGGCTATTTGGATCTTGCTATGTTGCTATATATTTCCTTTCTTTTTAGATGGAATGGCTCTGATGTACTATTGTATGGTGGCTTGCATACATACTCATTTGTGTATGTAGTTGATCCCTTCGCCTGCCGATTACGCCGCCCGTTCTTGTCCCGATGTTTGGAAATGGTTGGGACGGCCGAAAGGTCTACCTGTGAGTGGCATTTGGGCCCCACCGTACTATTTCAACCATTTCTGCTCATCCAGGCTTGTAACTAGGAGCGTAAGTCACCGAGGTAGTTACAATTGGTATCAGAGCCATCCCGACCTTCAGGGTCTCAACCAAATGGTCGTTGTCAGTCTAGCAAATATTTTGGTAGCTATGTATACTAGGGAAAAACAAAACGCGAGAGTAGGACTGCTTCCACTTTTCTTCTTACCCACCCACCACCCTTTTCTGGTAAGGAAGTGTAACGTTTTCAATCCTCTTCTAAAAATTCAAACTAGGATTCACGTGTTCTGGGTTTCCGTAGTACCATAGGTTGTGTGTTTGTGTGTGTGTGTAATTCCTTGTCTATCTGTTGCATCCAATTTGTTATCACCATCTGCCTTTGGTTATCAACTGTTGGTACATTCCATACTGACAGGCTTTTGAAAACCGGTGCGATCTATCTGACTCCTTGTTAACCGGTGCCATCTTCTTAAGGGTGTCCTTCCTTCTAGCAACTCCACATTCTGTGAAAGCATCTGTTGCTAATCTCGATCAGATAAGTGATTTTGCGCATCTATTGGTATTTTAATGCCGAAAAATGCGGAAAATTTTTCTTTGATACATCTGTGTTTCCACACTCCTTTCCAGTCGTGTGTGAAACATTATATATCTCCCTTTTATCAGCATGTCCATGCTAACTCATTCTTTTGTCACCGGCGCTTAATCTTGGAGTTTTATTTTCATCTCCAATTCTCTTGGGCTAATTACATAACATGTGTCGATCCGATGCTGGTGATTGTAATTTGGTTCTCAGCATAGCTATAGGACACTTATCATGAGTGGAATATGGAAAATGCTATCAACGCTATCCTCTAAATGGTGACGGTTATCTCCTGTGATTTTGAGTACACCGTGATCATATCTATGCATATTCAAGCATCTTTGGCAATCCGGAGTTTCCCAAAGCACTACGGCGGTCTATCATCTGTTCATCATGCTGCACAACTTTTTGAACCCCATATCTGCACAATTCTCCTGGATACGAGGGAATTGCATCTTTTCGCTTCTGATAGCTTTGCTTAAGGTATGAGCTATCATCGGTTCTTAACCAAGATCTCTTTATCTTTGTAACCGGTGATCCTATCGACAATGTGAACCAGGTGACATCTCTTTTTCTTCCGAAGGACCAGATAATCTATTCTTCCAGTGCATCTTCTTCAACACGAACCCGTGCTCTTAATATTGATCTTTCTAAGAGCGTTGAGCTCAGGAAGTGTTCGAGCATTTGTTCGTTTCTCTCGCCTTTTGAACTTGGTATTCTGGGAATATCTTGTTAATCCATGGTGGTATATGTTGATAATATGCTTGCCTATTCGATATCAATGGAAGGACATGGAAGATCATCTGTGTCTCTTTCTCTCAAGCTCCGTGAGCACTGCCTGTGTGCAAAGTCTCAAAGTGAGAATTCTGACTTTTTGAAGTCACCTATCTCGGCCACGTCCTTCTGCTAAATAGATCGCTTCAATTCTGGAATCAGCAAGTCCATTGTTAATTCCATCTTCCATCTTCAATCAAACCCGGAGTTTCCTTGTTGGCAAGTTATCATCGTCGTTCCACTAAAGATTTTCCTCTAAGACTGCTAAATCTCTCTCAATCATTTCAAGAACAACATGGAGTTTCTTTCACCTCAGTCTCGTCAAGTGATCTTTTGAAACCCTCTCGTTCTATCATCTATGCTCAATCCGACGAAGGCCAGGAAGACCTTCCAGATCTTGTATTCCTTCTGTTCAAGTTGGTGCTATCTTTTCTGTAGCTGTTGAATCTTGCAGTTCTTATCCGTAATCTTCCTTCATATCTTTCCGGTGGCTTGGTACTTCAGACATGACGACAACATCATCACCCTTATCTATCTTGGATCCGGCGAATCGTTTGCATCTATCCTTGTTTTCTAACGAAGTTCCATGAGTTTTTGTCAAATACCTTCAGTCTGTTTCGGTAGTTGGGTTGCATGGTTTTCTTATTCATGTGCGGAGTAATGCTTGAGTGCGGGATGGAGTAGCTACCATACCACTACTCTTATCATTCGCTCTTGTACATTGAATTGGTGAATTAATGTGATTTCACTCATCCCACGGAAGTTAGAAGTGGCCTTTATCCCTTGATACTTTTACTTCCGTCCTTGTTTTTCCGGAGTGCTCTCTCGAAGGAAGTAATCAATAATCTCTTGTTGGTGGTATGTCTATTCTATATGGCGCAAAATCTTCAATTATCTGGTGGAAACAAACGCAAACTCTTTTCTGTCCTCGTCATTCTACCGGTGCTCGACATCCCCAAACAAGATGGAAGGAAACTATCTCTCCCTTTGTTTCATCAATTTTTTTGCTGTGGGAAAGCCAATTATGGGTGATGCCATCAGCCGCAAATCTATTGCGTTAGCCTCAAGGCTAAAGAAAGCAATAAGTATCTCTACAATAAACTCCATATCCTCCATATTCTTTGCTTCTCGGGTTTCCACTATGATCTGGCTTCACATCCGTCTCTGGAAGTTATATCCGCGCACCTCAATTGCGTGATCCTTTGGTTCTTACCAGCGCAAGAAGAATCTAATCCGACGATGTCTAACTAAATCTTTCTGTTCATATCAAGGGACTCTATTGTTTGAAGGCAATATTGTTTCCATACTTCATTTCTCAAATCCGAGAGAAGATACGATGCTATTGTCATAGTGGTTCAAAACCTCTCCAATCTAGCTCTTTTTCTTCCGGCGAGATAAAGATTCATCCTCTCTCGTATCAGTAAATCTTTAATCTTAATGGTGTGTCTTTCTTTATCCATGATACATCATCTTTTACTTTTCTTTCACAAGTGGTTCTATTCTCTTATCATGTTTCTTGAGAAAACCGAAGCTATGTCCATTCTATCCTTCTTGTCTCACGACAATCCTACAATTCTTATAATCTGTTGTTCTTGAAGCAAAACGCAAGACTCGCAACAAGTCTAGCAAGTTTTGCAAGGTTTAGTGGTCGCACCATTCCTTGGTTCATCAACTTGGGAACGTGAGGGTCACCTTCGTTCCGAACACCCGCCTCTCCTTGTGTTGTTTCCTTTTTCCTAGGAATCTCGGGGCGAGATTCTTGTTTAGTGGGGGAGAGTTGTAGCATCCCAATTGTCTAACAATTGCAATGCTACTAGCCTAGTCTATATAATGGCTACTTAATATATAATTGGTGCATCATCATTATATCATGCTCATGTCATCATGCCACCTTGCATTTGAGCATCATATAAAACCCTTGTTGTTTTGGATCTTCTCTCATATGCATCATTAATTGTATTTGCCTCTTGATATTGTATTTGGTTCTTGATATATTGTTTAAATGCCCAAGTTGAGTTGGGGGCATATCTTTTGTTCACTCCACCACCTTTCTTGTCATCACCCATCATTCCACCATTCCACCATATATGAGCATTGCAACTTATTTGGTTTTACCTCTAGCTCATGTGGGTTGGAATGGATCCAATTTTATCTCCACATGCTCTCATATATGCACCATATTGTTTTCACATTATTGGTTTAGGAGAGCCACATGGCCACCTTTGCATGCCTTGTGAGTGTAACCTTTTTCCTAGCTTCCATATGGGTTGTTTTGGGATTATTATCAGGTTGGGATATTTTTGGGCTTACTAAATACCTAGTGGCACATACACACTAGCAAGTCCCATTTCTATTCAAATATGGTCATCTCCATCTACTCCCCATGGGGCACCCTTTTAATTCTTTTTGCTTGGCTTTTATTCCAATTTTGGGAATGCATAAAATAATGCCATGTTAATAATATTGTTTTCACAAAAATAAGCATGGCATTAATTATTTTGCATGGCCCATGCAAGAACCACCACATTCTAGCCTTTTGGTTTTATTTGAATCTTTGAGTGGATCTTCCCCATATCTCTCTCTACCCCTCTTATGCTTGATCTTGCTTGATGCATGCAAGCATATAAAACCCTATAACCATCTCCATCCATACCCTCACCACCTTTTTCTCACCCTCTCTTTTTCTTGTCTAGATCTTGTATGAGCTTGGCATGTTCTTACTTGATCTTGTCAAAAGAAAACCTCTCCACCTCACCTTTCTCTCTAAACCCTAAGACCTCACCTCCCTCTCTCCCTCCTTTTGTCTTGGTCTTGTTTGATCTTGCTAAAACCCTATCACCCTCATCCATACCCTCTCTACCCCATCCTCTCTAAACCACACCCCCATCTAAACCAAAACCCTAAGCTACCACCCCTCTCTCTCGGCCTCTCTCTCTCCTCTCTACCTAGCTGGCCCCACTTGGCCACCTGATCACCCTGGCCCCACCTAGCTACCCCCTCTCCCCTAAACCCTAGCCCGAGCCTCCCCTACCCAACCCTAACATCTACCCGAGGCTACCCCTCTCTCCCTCTAGCTCTCTCTGCCTGCATGCCCCCACCAGCCCGAACCACCCCCTTGTCCTCACTGGGCGTCCCCGATCACACCCCGTGCCTGCCCTGGCCCCCAGCTCGAGCACGTGAAGGAGGAGGGAAAGGTGGCCGAGCCACCTTTTCCATCTACCACTCCCCCACGGCACCTCCTCCCTCTCCCTCGCTTTATCCTCCGCCCCACCACCTCTCTGTCTCGCCCAGATCCAGCCCCAGACCGCCCCCTTCCTCTCCGTCTAACCTACCACCGGCTACACCATCGCCGGCCACCGTCGGCCTCCATCTCCCCTACTCAAACCAGCCGGTGGCGTGGCGCTCAAGGGTGTCGAGGAAGATCACGTGGACCCTCTGCTTCGCCCTGAAACCGCCAGCGAGGAGGAGAAGCCCAGGAGCGCCGGTACCAGCGCTGCACCGACGCCAAACCCTAGCTCCGGTCCGTCTGCGTCATCATCGATTGCCATCCCCTCTGCCCGAACAAACGCCACCGACAGCCCCGCGGTGAGCTCTTCTCTCTCCTGGACATGGTCCGCCTCTCTGTAACCCCCTAGCCTCGCCGGACTTTGCGTCGAACGGCCTCCGCGCGTCGGAGTGCACGGGCGTCAGCGCTCGCCCGCCAGAGCGCCCTATCTAGGCCTCGCCCATCTCCTCGACAACAACGCCAGCACGCAGCGGTAGCCGCCACAGCACACCAGGTCCGGTTCGATCCGCGCGCCCTGCAAGCACCGATCTGTCCGCGGAGAAGATCCACTGTGCGGCGACCCCTTTTTGCACTTAACCCCCTGCAGCTCTTTCGGCTAAACCCGCGGTCCACAGACCCCACCAGTCAGCCGCGCCAGCGCTTTTGCAGATAAACCCCCGGCTTTTTCCCGTCCGTAACCCGCGCTCCAGCCTCGGCCCTACATGTCGTCTACATTCGCTTCATTGCGGCGTGGGTCAAGTGCCCCAGGCCCCTGTCATACTCAAGGTGGCGAAGGCAGCGGTGAGTAAAGCTTTTTCTGCGCGTGTGGCCCCACTCCGTTTGACCCCACCCGTCAGTGTCTAGGGCTAGGACAAGCTGAGTAATAAAATGTTTTCTGTTTCTGTTTTAATTTAAATCTTTTTCAAATTAATTTAAATTCAAAAATTTAAATCTGTTTTATAATAACTTTTAAAATATAAATCCAAATAATACAAATAATGTATGTTTTGAAATCAAAAATATGTGAGGAATTCAAATATGCCATTCAAAATATATTTTGAACACTTTATTTTCCAAGTTAATTAAAATTACATAAAATGCCCTTTTACCATAATTAATTAATAACTTTTGTTTCATAACTCCAAATTTCACAAATGATATGTCTAAAATGATTAGCTCGACGAGACCTTTCTGTTTATGCACTCCATGTTTTGAATTGCAGCATGCATCATATAAATATATTGTTTACAGCAACTAATATGAGGATAAAATGGGGCCAAAACTCAATAAAATGATTTATTCTGGTATTCCACACCTCACCCATGCCATGCTACTCTATTGCCATGCAAATTGTGCATCATTCATCATGGCATGATTGTTTGCTTGATGCATTTTAATCATATGCTTGCGCACTTTATTTATGTTGGCCCTTGTTTGTTTGGTTCTTCTTCGAATAGACGCTGAGCAGGGGATATATCAAGAGAACCAGGAGCACTACCCAGATCCATCCCTTGCTTCAACTGAGCTGCCAGGCAAGCACTACCACATGCTTGCATACATATAGTATCTATTGCCTCTATCTTATTCTTGCATCATTGAGTCGCGATTGCATTAATTTGAATCCCAAGTATTGCATAGCCTTTACTTTTTAAACCCCACCGAAGCTTGTTCCTCCATCCCATGAGCCATTACTACAGGAGTTGTTTGAGCCATGCGAGTCGTAGAACAGCATGTGTACGGTATGTGAGTGTCGGATGGATAACGAGGTACCTAAACAACTTAACCTAAGTAGTAATGGGATAACTAATGAAAGTGGCATCGGTGAGCCATATTCGCTATTTGGTTTTTCAGGCTCACTTGTGTCCCGTAAGACCCCGAGTACTTGATTCCTGTTCCAAGAATATTCACGCTATCCACATCCGGGAGGCTTATGTACCCCCCTGAGCCAGATCTTGATTTATTCTTATTTCTTGGGGCCACAAACTAGTTTGAGGTTTTATTTACTATCCTGTACTTATGCCATGCTTTACTTCTTTATTTAAATTGTGCGATGTACTGCACCTGTACTGTTTTGGAAAGCGGAGTGTTTTCGCGGTATCGACAAGCCCAGTCACACTTTCGGGTTCCCAGTCGTTTACAGCCACTGACGCAAACCTTGAGTCCGTCTCGGAGTCGGCTAACTCCGTTGCGGGTAGCTTAATGGGGTGGCCCCCTGAAATATTTCTGAATCCTGTGATCGCTTTGTCGTGACTGCCTCGTTGGGTTTTGATTTGGTTTTTCCGAGGTTGATCGAGTGTGTGTTGCTATTTGTGCACCCCTGCAGGGTAAAACTTTCTGAAAGCCGTGTCCGCGGTTATGGACGACTTGGAGCACAGTTTCTCGATCATAGACAAGCATAACTAAAGTACCGCTTTTAATTTGACTAGACTAGGTACCTGACTAGTAAATAGTACAACACTCATGGAATGGATAATAAAACTGCCAACGGATGGGGGGGGATTGTCCGTCCGCTTCCTCGTCGGTAAGCGAGGAGGAGGATGGATCTGTTAAGATTACCGTTATAACTATTATTAATAATTCACGGACATCCGTCTATCTCTGGTTAGGCGGATGGTTAACGAGTATCTATAGAATTGTTAGGGTTTATCTTTTGCTGCAATTGCGTCACCCCAGGTTGTGTCCCCTTTAGAGGCATAAAGACTTGCTGAGTACCCCTAGGGTCTCACACGATAAATTGTTTGATTCAGATGAACAGGTAAACTCGCAAGATGGATCTTTGGTGGAGGAGACAGACGATGTGGGCAACGATCATTCAGTGTAGAGATTCCGGAACGGGATCCGTGAGATCTGTGGCGGGATGTGTTTATTTATGGGGCATCTTATGCCGATTTGCTTCTTATCCGTACTGGATTTTGTCTTCGCTTCACTTTGATACTCTGATGTTTGATGTATGAGGAGATATCCTAAACTATTATATCTATCTAGGCTATTTGGATCTTGCCATATGGCGTTGCTATATTTCCTTTCTTTTTAGATGGAATGGCTCTGATGTACTATTGTATGGTGGCTTGCATACATACTCATTTGTGTATGTAGTTGATCCCTTCGCCTGCCGATTACGCCGCCCGTTCTTGTCCCGATGTTTGGAAATGGTTGG
Organism: Avena insularis; assembly: GCA_023614405.1. Lineage (NCBI taxonomy): Eukaryota > Viridiplantae > Streptophyta > Magnoliopsida > Poales > Poaceae > Avena > Avena insularis. The sequence continues at coordinate 311,764,879 of CM042693.1, read as the reverse complement.
GACGGCCGAAAGGTCTACCTGTGAGTGGCATTTGGGCCCCACCGTACTATTTCAACCATTTCTGCTCATCCAGGCTTGTAACTAGGAGCGTAATTCATCGAGGTAGTTACAATTGAAAAGGGAGCAGAGGGATGACCAAGAGCCGATGGATTCCTCGAGAAGGTTCATTAGCCAAGTGTAGGCCGATTCCTTTAGGCACAAGGGGAAATAGTTCACCATGATGCGGTCGACGCCTCCCGTGGCCTCGATGCCCATGGTGCAGAGTTGCAAGAACTCACATCGGCTGGTCATCCCGTGGTAGCACGAAGGTATCTCTGGGAGAAACTTGTGTGGCCAGACCACACGGCGGAGCTACCTAGTAAAGGCGAGGCAGTCATTGGCCTGCAACTCCTTTCCTTTGGCGAGGGCCACGTGGTTCTGCTGACCTACATCATCGATTTCCTTGACGAGGCAGCCTCTGGCAGCCTCTAAGCGAGGCCGAGACAGATTTACGATTATCGGCCGGTGGTGCAGCAACATTGCTAGACTTGGGTGTGCCGTCGGGGCGTTGAGCCGGGTTCGAGCCCCCAGCCTGCATTGCCTTGTCCTCTGCCTGAGCCTGTTGCCCCTCTAGGGAGAGGGTGGCAATGTTAAGGAGCTCGGCGAGGCGGTGATGGCTGCAAGTGCACATATCGTTTGTAGCTAGTTTTGAAGTTAAGATGTCGATGCCACTAGGAGCCCAAAGGTAAGTGATACATCCAATTTGCATCACCATTCTATATCATAATTGACTATTCATTGATATATGTCTTATTATGGGGTACTACTTATGTCTTTTCCACTGTTTTTGCATGTTGGATGATTCTTGGAGGATGGACTGCCGGAGTCTGGATTCTGATGGAAAAAGAGGTGTTTTTATGCAATTTCATGAAGATCAGAAAAATACTAGAAAATATGGGAAAATTATATTTTCCTGGAAGACTGAGTAAGCCAGAAGGGGAGGTGAAGAAGGGCCATAGGGGGCCCACACCCCCTACGCATGGGCCCACCTTGCCCCGTGCCTAGGGCAGGTGTGGCCCACCTGCCTGACCTCCGACTCCACCCTCTCGCCTATATCTTCCTCACGGAACCCTAACACCAAGGGGGCGACCACAGATAGATTTCCGCTACCTCTGCGGGTTGGAAAACACCAAGAGAGAAAGATCTCTCCGGCAGACAGATTTCTACCGGGGAAATTCCTTCCTAGAGAGGGGAGATCGCCGCCATCAACACCGTCATCAAGCTAGGCTTCATCGGGATCATCATCATCATCCACACCATCATCTCCACCAGCACCATCATCACCACTCCGTCCCGCTATAACAATTGTGTTGGATATTGCTTAGTTCTTAGGGGAAACTTTCCCGGTGTTAATTACTATTGTAGTTGATGCTTGTGAGTGGAACCATTGGATTATTGTTTATGTTCAGATTGTTATTCATCACCATATCATATTTGATCTTGATCCATATGATGTCTCGTGAGTAGTTCATTTAGTTCTTGAGGACATGGGAGAAGTCATGTTGTTATTAGTGGATTTGTGTTGAGTTATTATTCAATGGTTTAGTATTTAAATTGTGATACTTCACCGTTTATGGGCCTAGGGGAATGCATTGTGTATTTGGAAACTAATTGTGGGGTTGCCGGAGTGACAGAAACCTGAACCCCATTAGGACACCTTTGCACAAGGGAGCGTAGGATCTTAGAATTTAAGACTGTGGTTAGGTTTATATCTTAATTACTTTCCTGTAATTGTGGATGCTTGTAGGGGGTTTAATCACAAGTATGTATTAGTCCAAGTAAGGTCGGTACATTAGCACAGGTTCACCCACAAAGCACTTATAACACCAAAGAAGAATACTCAGCTTTTTGAAGCGAAAGCACTTGACAGAATTCCCATGTGTCCTCGAGAACGTTTGGTCCTTATAAGTATTTCCACCGGCTTGTCCTTTGCTAATAAAGGATTGGGCCACTTGATGTGTTTGTTCTTTATTACTTGCACTTTGTTTTGTTGCTTTATTAGAAAACCCCTAAAAATCCGTTTGCTAAGTATTTGCAGAGATTTCCTACTCCATACCACTAGTCAACACCTTCTGCTCCTCGTTGAGATCGACACTCCTATTTATCGAAAGTACTGCGATACACCCTCTATACTTGTGGGTCATCAAGACTATTTTCTAGCGCCGTTGCCGGGGAGTGAAGTGCTATTGAAGAGTGGAACTGGTAAAGAAAACTTCTACTATAAGTATTGCTTTTTGTTACTGCTTTTTACTTTGTTTCCAATATGGATAACCCACTAGGTTTTCTATTTGGGAAAACTACTACCATTGCTAGGGTAGTAGATGAACCACCACCTGTTGAGATAGATCCTTTTAAGATACCTACAAGTATTGTTGATTGTGTTATGGATAATTATTATTTTTGGGATGGAACTGTCCATCCTGGTGATCATTTGCTTTTTATCGATGAATTATGCGGGTTGTTTAAGTGTGCAGGTATCACAACTGAACAGGTGAAGAAGAAGTTACTGTCTATATCCTTGAAAGGGAGAGCTGAAGAATGGTATAAGCTGCTAAAGAATAGACAATCCATGGTATGGGAGGAAATGGCTTCTCTCTTTTATTCTAAATTCTATACTCCTAGTGAGATTCATAAGGATAGAAATCTGATATATAACTTTTGGCCTCGTGATGGAGAGAGTATAGCTCAAGCTTGGGGGATATTGAAGTTACTAATGCTTAAATTTCCTATTCATGAACTCCCTAACAATATTATTATCAATAACTTTTATGCTAGGCTTTATCTTCATGATAAAGATTTACTAGATGCTTCGTGTGCTGGATCATTCACAGGTATGAAAGAAGAAGCTAAATGGGATCTCCTAGACCGTATTCAAGAGAACACTGAAGCTTGGGAGAATGACAAAGGAAGAAAGTCAGGTATAAACTATGACTATGAATGCATAAAATCTTTTATGGGAACTGATGACTTGCGTGATATTAGTAATGAGTTTGGTCTTGATACACAAGTTCTTGCAAAATGTTTTAATGCTTTTGCCTCTTATATTAAAATTCCAAAGAAAGAATGGGACAAGTACCACGCTCCTTATAAAGACATTGTTACTCATGTTCCTGCTAGCATAGAGGTTTGTACTGTTGATCCTATTTTGCCTAAACCTTATGTTAAGAAAATCCCTTTTCCTACTAAGGTAAAGGAACATTCTATCATAGCTAATGTATTTATCAAAAGTGCAAAGAAAACTGTGGAGCCTGATGAGCTTATTAATATTGAGCCTATGGTAGCTATTGTGAAAGATCTTGTCACTAGAAACATAGAGGATGAGCACATTGTCTTCTGTGAAGACACTACTAATATTGTTTCTCATCCTAAAAGAGCTAGAAAAGCTAGTGTCCCTATGCTTTCTGTTAGAATTGGTAATCATAGCTATTATGGTCTGTGTGATATTGGTGCTAGTTCTAGTGATATTCCTTATGAGATTTACAGGGAAATTATGCATGAAATTGGTCCTTGTGAGCTTGAGGACATCGATGTGGTTATTCACCTTGCTAATAGAGAGCAAGTTTGCCCCATTGGCATTGTAAGAGATGTGGAGGTCCTTTGTGGTAAGATTAAATATCCTGCTGATTTTCTAGTACTTGGTAAATAAGCTAGTAAAACCTATCCTATTATCTTTGGTAGACCCTTCCTGAATACTTGTGGGGCTACTATAGATTGTAGGAAGGAAAAAGTTTTGACTAAGTTTGATGGAGAGTCTTATGAGTTTAGTTTTTCCAAATTTGCCAAAACTCCTTATGAAAATGAACTGCATAATGATGATTTCAGGATTGAACAACTTTCTGCTATTTCTCTTGCTCCTAACAATGCCTTGCAGCAGTTTATGGAAGATCATGAAAGCAATGTCTTCATGAAGGAAAGAAATGAGATTGACGAGGTTTTCCTTCGTCAGCCTGAGTTACTTAAGCATAATCTACCTATGGAAGATTTGGGCACCACACTACCACCTAAAGGGGACCCTTTTTTCGAATTAAAACCTTTACCTGATGATCTCAAATATTCTTATCTTGATGATAAGAAAGTGTATCCTATTATTATTAGTTCTAAACTTTCAGGAAAGGAAGAAGAAAGGTTATTGGAAATACTAAAGAAACACCGAGGAGCTATGGGTTATACTCTTGATGATTTAAAAGGAATTTCTCCCACTATATGTTAGCATGCTATTAATATAGAGACTGATGCGAAACGTGTTGTTGAGCACCAACGCCGTCTAAATCCTAAGATGAAGGATGTGGTAAGAAATGAGGTATTAAAACTCCTTGATGCTGGCATTATTTATCCTATTGCTGACAGTCAATGGGTTAGCCCTGTTCATTGTTGTCACATCCCAAGATTTTCCAAATCTTGTAATGTGAAAAATAAATAAACAAAATAAATAATTGTTGAAAATTAGGGTGAAAAGAAACTTTTTGTTTCTAATTAGAAACTTAAAATCCCATCTTGAATAAACTTTGGTTAATGTTTGAATCCAACTAAATTCAAATCAAGTGAAATGCATTCTTCATAATTGCATCTGGAAATTTAAACACTTGAGAAATAAACCAAAACCCCAAAACCCTAATGGAAGAAAACATTTCCAAGTTACCTCTAAATCCATGGGTTTGATCCATATAAAAATTTGTCAAAAAACATTTATAAATGATCAAGAATGACAAATAGAAATATTATGAAACCATATGAATTGGATTCACTTAATTTGAAGCCATAGTTAAAATATTATGAATTTAATAAGATAAGGAAATTGAATTTCCAAAGCTAATAAAACACCTATCTAGAAATCCATAACAAATGGTGAGCAAATAATCCTAAAGACATTTAAAAGATAAACAAATGTTAAATAAGATTTTACAAATTGGAATCACCAAGTTTGGACCTTTAAATAAAAAGATATGGATTTTATAACATAAAGAAAGAAATATTAAATGAGGAATATTTAAAGACCAAATTAAATCTGGGCCTAATCCATAAGAAAATGGAATAATTATAACCTAAATCCAAATAAAATAATAGATAAAGAATTTTCAAATTAATTAAAAGGGCACTAACCAAATCCTATTCTATTTGAATAAAGATAAAATCCCTATTAGAAATGATTAATTAAATCATAGGAAAATAGAATTTGGAATTTACCCAAGTGGAATAAAAGTTGTTTAATTAACTTAAATGGGATCAAAGAAATCAACTAAATAAATTTATGGAATTGAACCCATATTTAATTTCATTGGAATAAAGACAAGTACCAAATTAAAATGATTAATAAATCATATTAAAAATATTCCAAATAATTCAAAGTGAGGTATTTGACACTCTAATAAATAAATAAAACCTACTGAAAAGGTTTTGTAAAAATTGAAATTAAATAAGGTTTAAAAATATATTTGATATTAATCGAATGTAAAGCAAGGGCTTTGTTTTAAATAATTAAAAGACCCTAAAAGGAATAAAAGATTATTCCAAAATTGACTTCACAATGTATTATTAACTAGTATTTGAATACACGCAAAGTTTGGTTGAAGTTTGAAATCAAATTGTTGTTTGAAAAGTTTAAACAAAATCAAAACAGATAAATAGAAAAAGGAAAAAGAAAACATTCAGTATAAAAAAATTAAACAAAGCCAACTAGCCCAGCAGGCCCAACCCAGGACCAACAGCCCACCTCTCTCCTCTCTCCCCCGAAGCATTTTTCTCATCGCAGAAGGAACCCGCAGCGTCGCTGATGAGCAGGCCCCACCTCCCCTCTCCCTCTCTCGCCATGCCCCACTGCCACCTCATCGTCGTCCTCACCCGCCGCTGACCACGCCCGGCCGTTCTGTCGCCGTTTCTTCGAGTAAATACGCAGTAATGACGCCATTAAATAGCCCCGCGACCACACCTTCTTAACCGCCTCTCCCTCCTCTCTGTTCCCCCCTCAACCTCCCATCCCTGTGCGCCCCTAGGCTGCCTAATTTTGCACAGCACCGCCACTGTCTCCGACGAGCTCTCCGAGCAATTCCGGCCAGCACCCTCACCCTCGCAAGCCTTGATTCACGCGAGCGTGATCCCCAGCCTCTGGCGCATCTCCCTGTGCTTTCCGTTCAACCGCTCGCGCCCTAGAACCTTGGCAACAACGACAACCGAGCCTCGCCGTCCACTGCCTCGACTCCGGCGAGTCTCCCTGGTGAGCATAGACCTTCCCTTGCCCTCCTTTTGATGCTCGCTTGTCCGTGACTCGCGTACGAAGATAACCGCAACCTATGTTCCTTCTCCCGTACTCTGTAGCAACATCCCCGACGATGCCTGAGCGCACCCGTCGCCAGGAGCAACTCCGGCGAGAGATTGCCGACCCGTCCGTGCGCCCCCTGCCCTGTGACAACCACGTTGAGCATCAGTACGTCGTGGCGATTCTGGTGAGCTTATCCTCTGTCTCCCTTGCTTCCTAAATCACCGGCGACTGCACCGTCAGACCGCGCCGCTGCCAGCCACCGTCGCTCGCGCCGCCAGTTCCTGGCAAGCGCTTTGTAGCCGTAGGATGCACAACGTCTGGCTAGGATTAGATCCAATCGAAAGGGTACATGTCCACCTGTGCCACTCGATCTAATTTAAATCCAATGCTTCACAGCGACCGATCCGAGCGAAACGGTATGGACGAATCAGAACAGTCCACGTGGCCCTGCATATTGTTATAAAAACAGAATTGATCTATTTGTTGTTCAAATTTGTAAAATCTATAACTTTTGAACCACACGTCCAAATTTTACAAATATCATATCAATGGAATCAGCAAGACAAACCCTACCCAACCATGCACTTTGTTTATTGAATTTCTTCTGTAAAAATGGTTGTTTTTGCAGAAACTTGTGTAGGCATAATTTGAATATGAAATTCTTTCTAAAAATATTTTTATGATAAAACCTTTGGGCAAATGAATTGTTTGAACCTACTGACCATCTAAAACAACTTGTGGTTTCAAAAACATATTTTGTGAAGCAAAAGAATAAATCTTTGATTTAGAACATTTCTAGTCAAATAAAAATAAGGTTTATTTATTAAGAATGCTTTTGGAGGAAACCCTTTGGGAAATGTTTTGATTTAAACTCTATGACCCTAAACACAAGGTTTTATATTTAAAAATATATTTTGTGAACCCTATAAAAATTATTACTTTGCTAAAGGCATTTTCAACCACATAAAATATTGATTTGATTCAAAAATGGTTTATAGGTAAAAACTTTTGCAAATGGTTTTGCCACTTCTATAAAATGACCAATAAGTGTTTTAGAATGTTTATAACCTATTATAAACCACTTTTCCAAATAAACAGTCCTTTGCATGCTTGCATGCATTGCTTTGTTTCTATTATTTTATGTGATGTTTGCTTGAATGGTAGATTGAAATTGTTCCTTGCTTGATTGATTTGTAGTGATTTGAAGAGTGTGAATATTGCAAGAACAAGGAGTGAACTTATATTCTCTACCAAAAAGACAAGTGATGCTTCATACTTTTGTCCCATTATTTTCATTATGCATTAGTGATATTTCTAAGTAGGACTTGCATGGAATTTTTGCTAAGTATAAACTATGCCATGGGAAATCCTAGTAGATGAAACCTTAGTGGAATTTTCCTAAGTTAAGATTCCTACCACTATCATGCTTAGCTTAGCTAGTAGAAAACAAGGGTGGATTATATTCATGCTATGGAATATTTCTAAGTCAAGGACTTGTGTTTTGTTTAATAAAACAACTAAGTGAATGAATCACCTGGGTGGAATGGAAAGAATGGTTTGTGTTGAGTGGTTATGCAAGTCCAGTATGCTGGGGAAAACTTGGCCATCACCAAGTCCAGTATACTGGGGAAAACATGGTATCTCACTTGTGGAATGCCACCCAGGAACAAAGATATTTGAGATGTCAAATTTTGAGAAGCTTCAAGTGCAGCCACATGGCATTATGGGCTCTGCCTGGATCATATAGGTTGCAATAACTTAGCCAAATGGACAGTTGGTGGTAGGGGATGATAGGTTGGAACGCTTCCATTCTGGTCTAAGGGAAGGCTTCTGAAAGGTCCTATCTTAGTGAAACCAAGTCTTGGTGGGGAAAGTGCACCACCTCTGCAGAGTGTAAAATCTAAGTACTTAGTCATGTCCCTAGTAAAGGACAATTTGAGCATCAAGGCATGGAAGCTATCAAGAATATCCTCATCCCAATTTCTAAGTTAAAATCTTGTGGTTGAACAAGGGTTTAAGGGTCACCAATTTCTATTGGGAGATGTCTTGGGTGATTTTTGACAAACAAAAACTTAGTGTTTTTCAAAAGATTAGGAAAATCTATTTTGAGAAAAGCAAGCCTAAGCTCCACTTAGCCAAATGCATATAGATGATAGACTCCACTATACTACCATAGTATCACTTGCCAATACAATTCAAATGTATTGACCTTTGTGGCTGTAACTTATTATGTTGCAGGTTTGCTTGATGATAGTAAGATGTGTTGATTAGGATTACAAGTCTACAACCAACATGTTTGCCTGTGGCACTTTGAAGATGAAGGACCCCATGCTATAGTTATATTCTGCTGTATTGTAATGAGATAGCCACATGAGCTATGTAAGATGTAATGAAATATTTTATTCCTGGTTATAAAGTTGTAATATGACCTTTGTTTCTTGATAATACATCTTAACTGTGGATGCTAGCTATTGATCCAGGGACTAGCATTGTAAACACAGGGATCTCTACCTTATTAAAGGTTCGGACCTCTACAATTGTGTTCCCAAGAAAGGGGGAATAACTGTTGTTCCTAATGAAGGTAATGAGCTTATACCCCCAAAGAGTAGTGGTTGGGTGTAGAATGTGCATTGATTTTAGAAAGATTAATAAAGTTACTAAGAAGGATCATTATAATTTGCCCTTTATTGATCAATTGCTTGAGAGGTTGTGCAAAAAGACTCACTTTTGTTTTCTTGATGGTTATTCTAGGTTTTCTCAAATTCCTATGAAAGCACAAGATCAAGAGAAAAACACTTTCACTTGTCCTTATGGTATTTATGCTTATAGGCCTATGCCTTTTGGTTTATGTAATGCTCCTACTATCTTTCAGAGATGCATGTCTTCTATCTTTCATGGTTTTTGTGAAGAAATTGTGGAAGTTTTCATGGATGATTTTTCTGTCTATGGAACTTCTTTTGATAACTGCTTGCACAACCTTGATGAAGTTTTGCAGAGATGTGAAGAAACCAACCTTGTTCTTAATTGGGAGAAATGCCACTTCATGGTTAATGAAGGGATTGTTCTTGGACACAAGATCTCTGAAAGAGGCATTGAAGTGGACAGAGCCAAAATTGAAGCAATTGAGAAGATGCCTTGCCCTAGAGATATTAAAGGTATTCGTAGTATCCTTGGTCATGCTGGTTTTTATAGGAGGTTTATTAAAGATTTCTCCAAAATTTTAAAGCCCCTTACCAATCTTCTTCAAAAAGATGTACCTTTTGTTTTTGATGATGATTGTAAGGAAGCTTTTGAAACTTTGAAGAAAGCTTTGACAACTGCTCCTATTGTTCAACCACCTGATTGGAGTTTACCTTTTTGAAATTATGTGTGATGCTAGTGATTTTGTTGTGGGTGCTGTCGTTGGGCAACGTGTTGATAAGAAGTTGAATGTTATTCATTATGCTAGCAAGACTTTAGATGCTGCTCAAAAGAATTATGCTACTACTAAAAAAGAGTTCTTACCTGTAATCTTTGCCTGTGATAAGTTTAGACCCTACATTGTTGATTCAAAGGTTACTATTCATACTGATCATGCTGCTATTAAGTACCTTATGACAAAGAAGGATTCTAAGCCTAGACTTATTAGGTGGGTGTTGCTTTTGCAAGAGTTTGATCTGCATATTGTAGATAGGAAAGGTGCTGAAAATCCTGTTGCTGACAATTTATCTCGTTTGGAAAATATTTCTTTTGACCCTTTGCCTGTTAATGATAGTTTTCCAAATGAGCAGTTGGCTGCAATAAGGGTAAGTCCGCATGAGAGTCCTTGGTATGCTGATTATGCTAACTTTATTGTTTCCAAGAATTTTCCTCCAACTTTTATAGCTCAGCAAAGAAGAAAATTATTTTATGATCTAAGGCATTACTTTTGGGATGACCCACATTTATATAAAGGAGTAGATGGTATTATGCGAAGATGCGTTCCAGAATTTAAACAACAAGAGATATTGAGAAAATGTCACGGCAAAGCTTAGGACATCATGCTGGGGATAGGACTGCACAAAAGGTTTTACAATCTGGATTTTATTGGGCTACCCTCTTCAAGGATGCAAGTAAGTTTGTCTTATCATGTGATGAATGTCAACGAGTTGGTAACATTTCTAGACGCAATGAAATGCCTATGAATTATTCTATTGTTATTGAACCTTTTGATTGTTGGGGATTTGACTTTATGGGTCCTTTGCCTCCTTCAAAATGGTATACTCATATTCTTGTTGTTGTTGACTATGTTACAAAGTGGGTAGAAGCCATACCTACAAACAGTGCTGATGGTAAGACCTCTTTGAAAATGCTTAAGGATGTTATTTTTCCTAGGTTTGGTGGGCCTAGATATCTCATGACTGATGGAGGCTCTCATTTTATTCATGGGGGTTTTAGAAAAACTCTCGCTAAGTATGATGTAAACCATAGAATTGCTTCATCTTATCACCCCAAACCAGTGGGCAGGTAGAACTCTCCAATAGGGAAATAAAATCTATCCTGCAAAATACTATCGATAGATCTAGGAAAAATTGCGCTAAAAAGTTGAATGATGCTTTATGGGCTTATATAACTGCATATAAAAATCCTATGGGGATATCTCCTTACAAAATGGTCTATGGGAAAGCTTGTCACTTGCCTTTAGAATTAGAACACAAAGCTTATTGGGAAGTGAAAGAGTTGAATAGAGATTTTAAACTTGCTGGAGAGAAAAGATTGCTTGACATGAGTACCTTAGATGAGTGGAGAAGTGAAGCCTATGAAAATGCTAGACTCTTTAAGGAAAAAGTAAAAATATGGCATGATAGAAGAATTCTCAAAAGGGAGTTCCATGTTGGTGAGAAAGTTCTTTTGTATAGGTCTCGTCTTAGATTTTTCGCAGGGAAACTACTCTAAAAATGGGAAGGACCTTTTGTTATTGAGGAAGTATATCGTTTAGGTGCTATCAAAATATCTTCTTTGAAGGATGACACAACACAGGTGGTGAATGGTCAAAGACTAAAACATTATATTTCTGGAGATTCTTATAACGAAGACGTTGATATTATTCAAATGGTGACTCCGGAAGAATTTATCAGGAACCAAACACCAGAGTCTACAGAGTTTGTGTTTAAATTGGTAAAAGTAGTGAAAACAGAAGGTTCGTGAAAACCCAATCTTTTTATATTTTTTTGCTGTTTTTAATACATAAGGCAGGTTACGAGACAGAACAGAGGAGGAAACGGAGTCCGGGGTAGCCTAACCCACCCCAGGCGCGGGCCCCAGCTGGCCGCGCCTGGAGGGGGTGTGAGCCCCCCGAGCTCCATCTCTGCCTTTTTTTGTATCAGTACCTTCCTTATGCATTGAAACTTCGTAATATATAACCCCCCGAATTCCCCGAGGTTCTTGTATCGAGTTCTCGTTGTGTTTTTGTTCCGATCTGTTTCTGTCAGGCAAATTCTCATTTTTGGAGCCACAATGTCTTCTTCTGGATCACCCATGAAGGATTTCTCTGCGGATGTCATCAACCCGTACATGTATGAGTTGAGGATCCATCCCAGGGAGTTGATTCTCAAAGATGGGAAGGTGCAAATGAAATAAGTTCAAGGCCCTAAAGGAGAAGACAGTTTGGAAGACAGGATGGAAGCATTGGAGCAGGAAGTTTTCAGGTACAAGAAGATGGCAGAACGTGAAGTGGATGTTATTCACATGATAAGTTCAGAACTCATTGCCAAGCACGAGGAGGAGGTTGCTGAGCTTCGAGAATAAATCTTCTCGCTCCGTCAGACCACCAACCAATTGCAAGCACAGCTCTACGACATACAAAATCAAAACTGTGAGTATGAGGCTAGATTTGATCGCATAAGCTCTGCTGCTAGTTTCAGGATTGCGGAAACCAGGACGTCCTTTTTGGATGGAGAACCTTTGCCTTGGAAGTTTTATGATGACAAGAGAACACCACCACCACAGAAGGAGTAATTCTTCATTAGGTTTGGCATCCCCTTGGCTTGTTCCAAGCTTGGGGGAGTGCCGCGGTATCACAATCATTATCTTTTATGTTTTACCTTTTTAGTGGATTCGTATCTTTGGCAAAGGTGTTATCTTATAGTTTGGTTTGCATGTGGAAGTATCTCTCCTTTAGTTGAATATATATGTATCCCTTGGTGTGAGTGCCTTTATTGGAATATTAATGAGCAGTTTCATCTTTTACTTTTTCCACCTCTTATTTTAGTTTGCAATCTCTATCATATGATGGATCTTGTTGACCAGTATTGGCATCACTTTGGGAGCATCAAGTGGATCTAAATTGGTTTTGGCAAACCGAGTTCTAGTCAGTAGCAATACTTTTTGAGGTTTGAAAGAAAAAGTGAAAAGCTTACAGGTATTTTGTATCATTTATTTTCTTTCTTGTTGGCTCATAAGTTTAGTATTCTCTATTTAAGATCTTTTTGTGTCTTCAAGGAAGATTGCATGTTTGGCTTTATTACTTGTATGTTTGCTTGTTTCTTTCAACTCTCTTGCTTGCTACCAACCTTGCTAGCCAAAAACCCGTTTTGAGAAGGCATACTTCTCATGTTTCCAATCTCTTTGAACCAAAACCTTTGCCATTTGTGTCCACCATATCTACCTATTAGCAATTGCTATTACAAGCAAATTCTCAAATTTCATCTATCTTTCGAATTAAAAATTATTTTGTTATGTGAAAACTAGTTAGTAAAGCTCTCACGAACTTGATGGCACACCTTATTTTCTTGCCCATAATAGACTTGAACCATTTTGTTATCGAAGTTGTATATGCCTGCATCTATACGTTGGAATTAGCAGAACCATGCTGTCACGGGGAACGCTTTCAACATTGCACTTGTACCTTGTACACAGTTGATATCGTGCTCTTTTGTCTGTGGATGTCAATGGTGTGAAATAAAGAGGGAACTTGTAAGTCCATGGAGTCTGTATTTTGTGTTAGAGAAACGCCTGGGCCGCTAGCCTAAGCCATGCCTAATCATGGTGAAAACTTGCAGCATCACCATAGTGAGCTATCTATGAAGCACCCTCAATAAAAAGCTATGCACATAGTAAAAAAAGATCGCTGAGATGCTCATTGTCTGCTTGCCTTGTCATTTTGGTTATGGGATAGCTCCTGTACCATGTGCAAGGGGTACCCCATTGGCCGTTCTCTATGATACGCATGTACTTACAATGATAAGAACTTACCGGTAACTGAAGTTGAGTAGCATGAGGAGTGGCCCTCATATTCAAGGGACATGAGATTTCCATCTTATATTTCGTCAAGCATATACTCCATCTTTGTGCACTTTAACCTTAATCATCTCAAGATGCATATGATAGGGGCAATGAGGGCTCAAAGCTAGTAAGTAATCTTTTGGAAGCTCTTTATGACTTGTAATCCCTGCTTCCCTCTATAAAGGGACCTTTATCCTAGTTACCAAGTTGAGTCAGTAAACCTACTTCCTCTCTATCTCCAGCAAGTATTTGAGTTGTTGTGTTTCAAGCATTCATATGGTGATTTATTCAATCATGTTCTTTACTTCCTTGTTTGCACAAGACTCTTATTTATTGAGTATTACTTTGAAATCCTTCATTGGAAAACTTTTTGAGCAAAGAGTGCTCATGTTATAAAACTTCTACAAAAAGCTTTTTGTGAAACCATTTGCCAGCTGTTCTCTGACCCGGAACAAGAGTTTACCAATTCCAATTATGATTTATCTATATGCATCTCTATTGTGACTCCTGTACTTGTTGCAAGCTAACTTATATAATGTTGAGTTCCTTTCTTCTATGAGTTGTGTAATGGTAAGTGTAATGCTTCTTGTCCATATTCTTTTATCGACACTTCACTCCATAAACCTGTGGACATGTTTACTGAGCTCAGTTTTCGCTTGGGGACAAGCGAAGGTCTAAGCTTGGGGGGGAGTTGATACGTCCAATTTGCATCACCATTATATATCATAATTTGCCTCTATTCATTGATATATGTCTTGTTATGAGGTATTACTTATGTCTTTTCCACTGTTTTTGCATGTTGGATGATTCTTGGAGGATGGACTGCCGGAGTCTGGATTCTTATGGAAAAAGAGGTGTTTAGATGCAATTTCACGAAGATCAGAAAAATACCAGAAAAATATGGGAAAATAATATTTTCCCGGAAGACTGAGGAAGCCAGAAGGGGAGGCGAAGAAGGTCCATAGGGGGCCCACACCCCCCTAGGCGCGGGCCCACCTTTCCCCGCGCCTAGGGCAGGTGTGGCCCACCTGCCTGGCCTCCGACTCCGCCCTCTCGCCTATATCTTCCTCACGGAACCCTAACACCAAGGGGGTGACCACAGATAGATTTCCGCCACCTCTGCGGGGCAGAAAACACCGATAGAGAAAGATCTCTCCGGCAGACAGATTTCAGCCGGGGAAATTCCTTCCCGGAGAGGGGAGATCAGCGCCATCAACACCGTCATCAAGCTAGGCTTCATCGGGATCATCATCATCATCATCCAAACCATCATCTCCACCAACACCATCATCACCACTCCGTCCCGCTGTAACAATTGTGTTGGATATTGCTTAGTTCTTAGGGGAAACTTTCCCGGTGTTAATTACTATTGTAGTTGATGCTTGTGAGTGGAACCATTGGATTATTGTTTATGTTCAGATTGTTATTCATCACCATATCATCTTTGATCTTAATCCATATGATGTCTCGTGAGTAGTTCGTTTAGTTCTTGAGGACATGGGATAAGTCATGTTGTTATTAGTGGATTTGTGTTGAGTTATTATTCAATGGTTTAGTATTTAAGTTGTGGTGCTATTCTTCTAGTGGTGTAATGTGAACGTCGACTACATGATACTTCACCATTTATGGGCCTAGGGGAATGCATTGTGTATTTGGCTACTAATTGTGGGGTTGCCGGAGTGACAGAAACCTGAACCCCCGTTAGGACACCTTTGCACAAGGGAGAGTAGGATCTCAGAGTTTAAGGCTGTGGTTAGGTTTATATATTAATTACTTTCCTATTGTTGCGGATGCTTGCAGGGGGTTTAATCACAAGTATGTATCAGTCCAAGTAAGGTCGGTACATTAGCACAGGTTCACCCACACAACACTTACAACACCAAAGAAGAGTACTCAACTATTTGAAGTGAAAGCACTTGACAAAATTCCCATGTGTCCTCGAGAACGTTTGGTCCTTATAAGTATTTCCACCGGCTTGTCCTTTGCTAAGAAAGGATTGGGCCACTTGCTGCGTTTATTCTTTATTACTTGCACTTTGTTTTTTTTGCTTTATCAAAAAACCCCTAAAAATTCGTTTGCTAAGTATTTGCAGAGATTTCCTTCTCCATACCACTAGTCAACACCTTCTGCTCCTCGTTGGGATCGACACTCCTATTTATTGAAAGTACTGCGATACACCCCCTATACTTGTGGGTCATTAGTAAGTGTTTATGGGTGAAGTCTCTGTCACACCTGAAGTTGTCACAGGTCTTCGAATGAATTGACTGCAAGTGTTGAAATGAGAATAGAAATTGTATTAAACAAAAGTATTTAAATAAAAATAAATGTAAACTTCAGAAATAAAAAGCATAAAAGTAAAGAACGATTTGTTTATTGTTTTCTGCAGATGAAGAAGTAGGCGCGGGGAGTTTCAGTTCATGGTGATAGTGAATGTGTCGGGTGGATGAGTGATAAGTGTAACAATTATAATCTTATAAGTATGTGTGTAGGCGAGCAACCCATAATTTTCCGGAACTCCTCTTGGTAGATTTCATCCCAACTTCAATAATCCTACTAGCATGTTTACCAAAACCATGGTCAGTCACTAGATGATTAAGATCCTTCAGGTTGCTTAGCAATTAAGCTCATTGGATCGGACTAATGCAATAAGCTTGGTGGTTCCTCGTTATCCTCGAGTCAAACTAGTTTCCCATTGATATCCCTATGTCACTTGGGGGTCACCGGTATGCTAGCAAACAAGATTCTATCTATGTAGAACAAAGCATCATGTTGTCTAGGACCTTAATTGGACAACAGTAATTAAGCATCCTACAGATAGTCGAGCATACATAATATAGTAAATAAAATCAACCACAAACTTAATGGAAATTATATAGGCACATCACATCTCACCGGTCCCCTACATATCCCACGCCCAAGGGAACTTACTCACACATGAGAGAAGAAAGCATCATCAATATAATTAAATAAAGGGAGTTCTTCTTGATATTAATGTGGAGATCCAAAATAAGAAATAGAAATAAATCCAACACAATTCAAGATGGGAAGAATAATCTCAAACCCTAGTCTTGCAAGGTGGAGATCTCTCTCTCTCTCTCAAGTACAAGTAATGGCTATGGAGGTGTGGTGACTAGGAGATCAAAGATCATGGAGCGAGATGAAGAACGTCTTCCCCTTCTTCTCCAGATCCCTTTTAACCCTTGTGTATGGGATGGCGGCTCGTGTGTTTTGTTTTCATCCTCAGCCTCTTCACAAAAGTTGTCCCTTTTAATAAGACGAAGGAGATGGAAGCTATATGGCAGGAACAATACAGCCGGAAAAATATTCCCGCCATATGGTTGCTCGTTAAAGCTTTGGTAAACTCCCCTCGATTGCTTCCAAAAAGAGACTTGCTTGTTTTTGTTTGAATATTGTGTTTTTGCTGTTAAATACCTCTATTGATATTCAGAACCTGAAACACACATTAAAAACCAAGTTTTCTTTGCTACTGAAGTATTAGCATTAGGTAAAGCTACAAAACCGTCAAATCCAAACGAAAACCATCGATAAAAACCACAATAAATGTGTAGAATCTCACATCTATCAACTCCCCAAGCTTAAATGTTGCTCGCCCTTGAGTGAAAAGTAAATAAGAAAGGATAGCGGAGATTCAAAACTGAAATAAAAGAACTTACAATCTTGAATTGGTGTCAAATTCTTTTCATCACATTTCTTGCAATCTTAAACATGATCATACAAATATTCACAAGATAGCACTGATTTCACCTCATAACCACGTATATCTTGCTAGCAAATAAATCATATGCACGAGCGAGTGTCGAAAGTTTAGCTAGGAAAGTGAAACAAATCTTTTTGGTTTCTCACTTATTGAGAGATGACAACTTTTTTCTCTTGTTCCTTTAATCAATTAAGAGTACTCAAGTTTGAACCAAGAAAATTTAATTTAAGAACAACTCATCTACTCCCACATCAAAATTTCAAGGCTCTCAGAGCACTTTTTTCCTTTCCTTGTTTTTCAAAAACTTCAAATCTTTTATAGAGAAATCATGCCACTGTTTTTAACATTTTAATTGGGACTGTGTTGCACACTCTTGACCATGCCAATAGATAGCTGTTGAGCAATGGTGGGTCAGAGGAGTACTACAACTTCACTTGGAATGTAAAACCACAAGGAGTCTAAAAAATTTACATGTATGATACGTCCATTTTGCATCACTATTCTATATCATAATTTACTGTTATTCATTGATATATTTCTTATTAAGAGGTGATACTTATGTTATTTCATCTATTTTTGCATGTTGGATGATTCTTAGAGGATGAACCGCCGAAGTCAGGATTCTGATGGAAAAAGCGGTGTTTAGATGCAATTTCCGTGAAGATCAGAAAATACCAGGAAATACATGTAAAATCATATTTTTCTAGAAGACGAAGAATGCCAGAAGCAGAGGCTAAGATGGGCCACAGGGGGCCCACACCCCCCTGCGCGGGCCACCCTAGGCCATGCCACCAGGGGGTGTGGCCACCCTGGCCCACCTCCTGCTCCGCCCTTTCGCCTATATCTATAGGGTTCGCAGCATAGAAAACAAAAAAAATTCTACGATGGGAACACCTAAGTAACAAGATATATCTACTAGATACAAGCAACGGGTGGATATACATCCATAGAAAACATACCCTCGAAGACCGAATAGAGTTAACGAGGTTGTACTCGTGGATGATGTAGACGAACGCTTGCCGATCTCAAGATTGTGATGAAGTCCATCTGGTCCAGCCGGTCCAGCACGATCAAGTCCAGCACCTCAAAGCAGTGGTGCATCCGTGATCGCACACACATACGGTGTAACATCCCAAAAATACTAAACTTGGATCATCGAACTCTAATCATCAAACTTAGGGTTAACAAAAACTTTTCTAAATAAAATTATGGAAGCATGCATATGTGTCTGCATTTCATTTTGAATTCTTTTGAACCACCTTGTTTATGTGTTCCATTGCTTGTAAAGGGATGGTTAGGTGAAATAAACATCATCTAAACATTTCCCATACTTTTCCTAAAGACAAATAAAGCAAAACAAATAAAATAAAGGAATGGTCACTTTGACCAATTTAACTCCCATGCCTACTTTGGCTGCCTCAAACTTTCAGAACCTAACATAAACTTTACTGGATCTTTGCACCCCTTGAAGGTACTCATAACAAAGTATCAAGGCCCACTTTGTGATCATCCAGAAACTTTCAAATGCATAGTTTAAATGACAATTCAAAATTGAATCTTTATCATATGAGAAGATCCCACTTTTTCAAAAACCACTCAAACAAGCTCAACTTTCAAAACCCAAGCATCTGCAGACTCACCAACACCAACCTAGCACACCCACCAAAAATCTTTTCAAAATTCAAAACTTGAATTCATGCGGCCATTTCATCAAACAGGTTGCAGACACAAATCATACAAAATCTAAACACTATAGTGAGCAGTGATTGAAGCCTAACTTGTTCCCTATCTAGCTCACAACCATCTCAGTAGATCATCTAGCAAGTTAAACCAAGCACTAGCCCCACTGTAAGCTTGGCATTGCCATCAATGGTGAACAGCCGAGCACACCCATGCCACCCCAGTGGAGACAGCAAGCTAGGAGAAGATTAAGCCGTGCCAACCTTGTCTGGGAGGCAGCCCACCGTCCACTGCCACCCCTGTCCGGTTTCGAACCTGGTAGCCATCGACCACACGCGACGCGCCCGGACCATCGGCGACCATGCCGAGCGTGCGCCAGAGCGCCACCCTCGACCGAAGCCCACAGACCGCGCGCCGCCCTCGCCGCGTGCATCCACGATCACCACCGACCCAGGAGACCGCCAGACATCCCCGTTCGCCGCCCCGTGACGCACAGCCACCGCTCGCCATCGAAGACGCCACCTCTGCCGCGCAGAGCGTCGCGTGTTCTAGACCAAGCCGCACCGCCCCATGCCTCGAAACCATGTCGTTGAGCATCGCTAGGGAACACCGCACCGCCCCTACCTTCGCCCATGCCAATAGCCGTCTGTACCATCGCCCCCGACGAGCTCACCGTGCGCCCCGTCGGTCCCCTCGCTCCACTATAAATAGAGGCCACCCCCGCTCGAATTCTTCACACCATTCTAGTCCCCTCTCATCACTGATCGTGCCACACCATTCCCGGAGCAAGCCGAGCAACACTTCGCCAGAATTTCACCGGAGCCCGCCGCCTCTGGAGAAGAAGGGCGCCATCGATTTCGTCCACCCCAGGAGCTGCCGCGACCACCCCTGAGTTCGCCGTCGTTGACTTCGTCGTTCGCCCGCCTCGCCGACCCTCGCCTGCACCCCGGTGAGCCCCCAGCAACCCCCACTGTCTGCGCTAGGTTTCTTTCTCACCGGCGTTGCTCAACATCGACGATGACTCCCAGCCGTTGGATTAGAACTAGATTGCACGAACCACGTTGCCCCATACCGCTTCGCACCCCCTGTGTCACATCCCAAGATTTTCCAAATCTTGTTATGTGAAAAATAAAAGAATAAATTAAACTTTGTTGATTTTCAGGGTGAGAAGAAACTTTTTGAATCCAATTGGAAAATTTCAAAACCTATTTGGATCAAATAAAATCCTAAAGGGATTTAAAAAGATAAATAAACAATAAAGTTAAAAATAGTTGGAATTACTATTTTTGATCTTTTAATAAAAAGATTTGGTTTTCAAATGAAAAGGTAGAAATACAAATAAGGAATTATTTTATAGAGCCAAATTAAACCTTGGCAAACATTTTGAAATAAAATTTTTGCTTTGATTAAAAGAGTAAAGGTTTATTTATATAAAATAATGAGGATTCATTAATAAACCAATTTTATTAAAGTAAAGGTTTTTCCCATTTTAATTAAAAACATCAAAACTTGTTAAAATTATTTTAAACAAGTTTTCCAAGTATTTTATATTTTCAAATAAAACCTACTGATTTGGTTTTGATAATATTTAGATTTCAAATGGAGTTTTAAATAAATCAAATCCTATTTGATTTAATAACTAAGGACTATTTTATTTAATTAATAAATGGATCCTAAAAAGAATAAAAATATTATTTGGTTTTGGACTTTGATTTGTGTTGTTAAACAGAACTAAACACAATACAAAGTTTGGTGGAAGTTTGATTTGACTTGATTGTTTGAATTGTTGTTTGAAATTCAAAACAGAAAATCAAATAGAAAAAGAAAAAGATTACTGAATAAAAAAAATGGAATCAGACTCGACCCAACTAAGCAGGCCCAGCAGCCCAGCTCCAGCCCAACTAAACCCCCCCACGCGCGAATCGTTTTTCCACCAAAAGACCCAACCGCACAGTCACTGACCGGTGGACCTCACTCTCTCTTCCTCTCTCTCGAAGACAGCGCGGCCCCACGCCAGCTCAGCGTCGTCTTCCCCGCGTTGAACTCGCCGGCTGTTTCCTGCCGTTGATGCCGTGATTGAATTCGCTTCAATGCCGCGCTTAATCCTCGCCGTGACCCTGCGGTATTAATCGCCACGCTCTCCTCTTCTTTTCCCCTCAGATCCCACTCGACCAGAGCCACTAGGCTGCCCAAATTGCAACCTCGACTGCCACTGTCCCCGACAAACTCCGGCGATGATTCCGGCCGAACCTTGCCGCCCCTTGCCTCCTCGAGCACACAGCCGTGATCTCCACCTCCAGGCACACCTGCCAGTGCCTCCCGTTCGCCCGTGCTCGCCCCAAAGCCTCGGCTTCGACAACATCTGAGCGCCACCGTCACTTGCTGACACTCCGGCGACCTCCCCCTGGTAAGACAGAACGCCCCGAGCCCTCTCATTCATGTTCACGTGAATCCCACACTCGCCCGCGTCTAATCATGTCCTTGTTTTCCCTCGGAGTGTACCACAGCGTCGCCCCCGACGACCTCCCGAACCGCTTGACACCGCCATCGTCTCCGGCGAGCAATCCCCTCCACTCCAGTGCGCCCCTCGACGAACCGACCATGCCTCGAGCTTCACCGCAACCCTGCAAACACGGTGAGCACCTCCACTTATCTCCTTGCTTCCTGTATCGCCGGCTCCACCGTAGATGAGCAGGCCGCCACGCCAAGCTAAGCGCCAAATCGTGGTCAAACACGAGTCACTGCGATCCAAATCTTGTGGCTATGATTAGATTAGATCGAAGGGGTAAGTTTGATTCAGAGCCGTAGGATTTCATTTAGATCTAACGCACCGCATCAGTCGATCCACCCGAAGCGGTACCGACGAATAGGAAAGCGCCACGTGGACTGGTTTCGATTTAAAACAAAACTCTGAATCTGATTTAGATACAAACTTGTAAATTGCATAACTTTTGATCCGCACGTCCAAAATTTGCAAATTTTATATCAATGGATTCAGCAAGACAAGCCCTAGCCAACCATGCACTTTGTTTAGTAAAAAGCTTCTGATAAATTGGTTGAATTTGCAGAAACTTGTGTATGCTTGTTTAGGACATAAAATTTATTCCAAAATGATTTTGAGGATGAAATCTTTGCAAATTTGTTTGTTTTGAACCTACTGACCCTAGGAACCAACTTATGGATTTAAAAATGTATGTTGTGAAGTTTAGGATTGAATAATTGAATTAGCCCATTTCTAGTCAAATAAAAATATTGATTTTGCTATGGAAATGATTTTGGGTAAAACCTTTGGGAAAATGTTTTGATTCAAACCTACTGACCCTAAAACACCAAGTTTTGTGAATTAAAAACTTATTTGGTGAACAATATAAAATTGTTGCTTTGCTAAAAACATTTTCCACTACATAAAATAATGATTTGATTTAAGAAATGGCTTATAAATAAAACCCTTTTGCAAATGAGTTTGCCACTTTAGAAAATGACCACTTTGAACCTTACCATGTATAGAGCCTAATAGAAACCACCTTTGCAAATAAAACTATCTTTTGCATGCTTGCATGCATAACTTTGTTTCTATTATTTTATGTGTGATTAATTTGATTGATTATTGGATGGAATGATAGTTGAATCTATCTTTGCTTGATTGATTTGTAGTGAAGTTAGAAGAGTGTGATATTAGCAAGATCAAGAAGTGAACCAACATTCCCTACCAAAAAGGCAAGTGACACTATCATCCAAAGTCCTACTATTTTTCATTACACTTAGTGGATTTTGAAACATGCATGATAAGTACTACTATATTTTGCTATGCTAAATCCTAATAGGATACCCTTATATATTCCTTAGTGAAAACAATGTAGTTATAAAATGCTTAGCCATGCTATATATTTTGAGAAGAGATACATGTTGAGATTATATGAAGTTGAGAAAAGACTTATGTTTTATATAATAAAACAAGAACTCAATGAACCACCTAGGTGGACAAGGATACTAAAGTTTTGGAAAAGGTGGCAACAAAAGGAACCATGTTTATATGGCAATCTCTTTTGTTTGTGCACTAAAAGAAAACCACCCAGGGACTTAGAGATTGAACATGTTTCTTGTACAGTGGCTTCCGTGTACAACCACATGCTAAATGGGCACTGGCTTAGTCAACTACATTGGGAAGACCCATGCATTGGCCTCTTCAGGTTAACTAAATGAGGGAACTCGGAACCCTACATTGGTGCCTGGTAGACAAGCTAGCATTGTGTATTGGGAGGACCCTATGGAAAAACTTCGTCACATTCTCAATCTGCCAGTACTCCATCTTGGTGAGTTCTTATCCAGCGGCCACTGGTGGCAACAAGATGAGAGTGTGTCATGTGGGTAAAGTGTACAACTTCTGCAGAAGATCAAATTCTAAGTACTTAGCCGTGTCCCCGGTTATGGACAATACTGAGCAACTAAGGCCTGAAGCTATGGGAAATCTCGACATTCCAATTTCTAAAAGCAAAACTTGAAAATGACAACAAGAGACTTGAAGCACTTGGGGATTTACCAAGGAGACTTGAAGCACTTGGGGATTTACCAAGGAGACTTTGAAGCACTTGGGGTGTACCAACGAGCTCAGTAAGATTTTGACAAAGACTTGAAGCACTTGGGGTATACCAAGGAGCTCAGAAAGATTTTTGACAAAAGATCAAAACTATTTTGAAAAGATAGGAAAAACATTATTGCTTTGTGCAAATGAGCCTAAACCCCACTTAGTCAAATATGCATGTAATGATAGGATCCACTTATATTCTACATAGTAGTGAAACTTGCCAATACAATTCAAATGTATTGACCCTTGTGGCTGTAACTTGTTATGTTGCAGGTATGATTGATTTAGTGAAAGGTGTGTTGTTTAGGATTACAAAGTCTACAACCAACATGTCTGCCTGTGGCACTTTGAAGATGAAGGACCCCATGCTTATAGATATTCTGCTGCAAATGTAATGTGATAGCCAAATGAGCTATGTAAGATGTAATGAATTATTTTATTCCTGGTTATAAAGTTGTATTATGACCTTTGATTCTTGATATTACATCTTAACTGTGGATGCTAGCTATTGATCTAGGGACTAGCATTGTAAACACAGGGATCTCCACCTTATTAAAGGTTGGGACCTCTACACTATGTCTCACTGACGAGTGGGGACACCCACTTAAACAGCCCGCGGAAGCGCTGCGCTTAGTAGGCCGGCCCGTTAACTTTTCCCGCGCAGCCCAGTTATTTGAATTAAACCTTTTTCTTTTTATTTCAAACACACTTCTGTACCCAACTTCAAAAATCAACCTAGATCGAATCAGTGCACCAAATTGAATGAAACTAATTTTTTTAGAAAGGTCTGGGAATGCTAAATCCAAGACCGTTGGATTCAAGTCATTTGGATCTATAGATCACCCATGGTAAAAATAACAAGGCAGAAGCTTTTATGCATTCAAACATTTTTCAAATTAAAACTATAATAGCTTTTGAGTTGATTCCAACTCTCAAAAATCACATTTAACCATACCTTTCAGAATATATAAAAATATATAGGTTTACTTGCATAAATAATGTTCAAGTAATAAAAGAATGCCCCATAGGCATTTCTAGTCACTTTATTTAATTAAAATAAAAGGGTAAAACCTTATTAAATTGTGACACAACTTTAAATCATATTCCCATGTACTGAAATATGTGGTGATGACATGTGTCAAGATGATCCCATGTTTGGTTTGGAGAATATTAAATCTTAAGTAGTTTTTCAATGAGTAGAAATTACTTTTCTAAAAATAAAAGGAATTAAACCAAGCTTTAACCTTGTAATGTTAGAGATGAGGCTAGATCATCTATAGGACCCTTGTGTGTGATGAATGCAAGTAGTTAAGTATTGTTTGGTGATTGTGTACATCGTATTTATTTATAGACGCTAGTACCAACCAAGGATACGAGGAGGAAGGAGGATACTACGAAGAAGAAGCCGAGGAGAACTTCAACCACTACTCTGCACAAGGCAAGCTGATACTATACCTATGCAAGCCAATACCTGCTTGTTACCATGACCACTATATGCCTTAAGCATATGTGATCATACCCACTTGATAAACCAATCCTAGTTTTACTTGCAAGCTTCTTACTTTATTTCTTTATCAAAGCTCTTAATTAGAGTTTACTTAAGAGATTGGTACATACTAGAAAGATATGTGAAGGTTGCATAAAGAGCATAAAATTTGTCCTAAGTTAGAAACCTTGATATCATCCTAAGATATAAGGTTGTACTTAGTTGAAACTCCACTAGTTTACCACCCCTCATTATAGATGCTAGTGCTAAGCATAAAACTTGATCAACTTTAGATGGGAATACTTGGTGGAAAAATGGTTATGAAAACATTGGAATGATGGATCATTCTATTGAAATGTTTTGGACATGTGTTTCCGAACACCTGATGATTTTGGTGATGAAAATGTTGAGGCATGAGCCTTAGCCCTTTATAAAACTGATGGTTGTCTGGATGCGATACCATTCCAATTTTATCGTACAACCACAATACCCGAAGATTGGGTAGGGCTTGACTGGAAAATTATGTACCTTAGTATTAGTTCCCTCATGGCCAAGGTCTAAGCTGAGGCTACCTTGTGAAGATTGTCCACCTGTGCAGTACCCAAGATGACAGTTGGTCATGGTTGGGAGGCCAAACTCACAGGAGAGGTTCTTATACTAGGGCGTGTAATTGAAAGATTAGGATTGATTATCCGCATACTGAGTATGGTGAATTTAGGATTTGTTCCTGACGGATGTATCGAATGTTGTGGTGAAAGTGTACAATCTCTGCAGAGTGTCAAACTATTCTAATAAACCGCATCCGCGGTTAGGGACAGTTGGAGTGGCCATACTGTTCCCCCGTCAGACTTTTCAAAATTACTTGTGAAATGAAGTGAGACTTTGACTTGACCACAACAGAGTTGTGATATGAAATACAAGATCCTACTTAGGAGTTATAAAATTGTGACTAGCTTCTAAACTTAGTAGAGATAAATCTGGCTTTTGCAAAATAACCCTAGAGCCTAGTGTCCTATTATCAAAAACCCCTTTCCCTTGTATTAGTTTGCGAGTACTTAAAGAGTACTCATGGCTTTGTCCCTGGCTATTCCCATGGCCAGACTATGAAGAGGAGTACCTGGAGGATGGACCCCAGGAAGGTTACGACAACTAGGATCATCTCCCATCGTCAGCATTGCTTGTGACCCCGAAGATGGAGCGTCGCCAACGCTACTGTTATTATTACGTATTCCGCTGCTTGATGTTGTATTAAGAACTGGATCATGAGATCCCTATTTGTGTAAGAACTTATGTATCATTTGTAATGGATGATGTACTATGGTATCCAATTCTGTTATGTCTCGCAAAAATGGTAATCCTGGGATTGCGATGTATGGCATAACAGGCATCTGGGATTAAAAATCCGGGTGTTGACAAGTTGGTATCAGAGCCATACTAACCATAGGAGACCCTAGTTAGACTGGACGTTTGAACCAAAAACTTAGTTTCAAAACCAAAGAAAACAAATATTTACAAAAACTTATTCTCATTCTTATCCCTTTGATTCTTTCATGAAAATTCATATTCCTCAAAAACTCTTGCAAAATACATAAAATTTTGACACACTTGATCACTCTGCTAACCTACTCATCCTCTATTCTTATAGATGGACGTGAAGTACAGCAAGTTTTATCAGTTGGGGAATGGAGGAGACCTTATCTTTGAGAGGGATTTGGACCAGCTTTTGAACTTCCGAGCGCGTCACTTTTGAGTTCTTCGGAGCTCAGCTCAATGATCAAGGAGGAGAAGACCTGCAGTGGCTAATTGTTGCAAGTCTCCGAGGAAAGATTGAACCTCCCACTGCGGAGGGAATTCAGTTTACCTTGAGGGAAAACAACTGGCTCGATGGACTTGCCAGAGCAATGCAGGAAGCTCTTGCCCGTCTGTGTGGGCAAAGCATCAATCAGATTAAGGGAACTCGCTTTGAGTTTTGCCCAAGGCGTAATGCAAATGGACAACCACTAGAAGCCCCATACCACCCCGAGCTGAAGACTCAATTGGACCACCTTAGCTTCATGATGTACGATCATCAGTAGGAGTTGGACAACTGCCATGACTACTGCAACCACAAGTCTGCCATCATCAAGACGAAGGATCAAACCATCGCCATTCTAGCAAAGGATCGCAACTCTCGCTGCCGTCAGCTAGACAAGAAGGAGCGCATTATTGCCCGTCTTCTCCACCGCATCTCATCTTTGGAAGAGACATGCAGCTGGAGGAAAGGGAGAATGTCGGAGAGGATCTTCGTGGAGACCCTTACTCCTATCTCAGCGATGATGATGATTTTCTGGAGGATCAGGCTATGGATTTCTTCACCGATGAGGACGATTTCGCCTTCATCGATGATGATGAAGATGACGAAGCCACAGATTCCGAGGAGTAGTAGCACTTGAGCACTAGCGTAGTGAGTAGTATTCGTTCCCACTGTATCGTAGTTTCCAGAATGGTTCTTAAAACCATCTGCTTTTCTTTGTTGTGGTGTGTGTTGTATCGTGTGCTATGAATGAATGAATGAATGAATGAAAAAGCAAGTTGCTAGAAAATCTGAGTCAAACTTTAAATTTTTTTCAAAGACCCAAAACTTTAGAAATTTCCCTCTTTTCTCATGATCTATCTCAATCTTCAGATGCCACGTGGAGGAAGTGGTTCAGCCCTAGACCTGATGTTGCAGATTCTGCAAATGTTGACTTCTGACCGTGAAGCTGAAAGAGTGGAACGTCAAGCCAACCTAGCCACCCTTCAGCAAATAGCCCAGCTAGCCCACAACAACCAAGGCCATGGAAATCAGGACAACCATGGATCTAAGCTCAAGAATTTCCAGAATACCAACCCACCTGTTTTCACTAAGTCCGAAGAGCCCGTAGATGCCGATGATTGGCTGCAAACCATGGAAAATAACCTAGAAGTCGCCGGAGTAGAAGCCAACGAGAAAGTTCTGTTCGCCACCCACTATCTAGCCGGAGATGCCAGGGTATGGTGGAACAGTGTTCGCGCAATGACCGGAGGCCAGATGATGACCTGGGAGGAATTTAAGGTAAAGTTTAGCAGAACCCATGTGCCACCAGGTTTGATCAAGAGAATGAGAGACGAGTTCAGAGAGCTGAAGCAAGGAAGGATGACTGTAGTGGAATACCATGACAAATTTTTGTCATTAGCTAGGTACGCCCCGGATGAGATCGACACGGAAGCCAAGAAGAAAGAAAGATTCCTGAATGGTCTGCATGACGAAATGCAGACAGTGTTAGTCAATATCCCCTTTGCTGATATTGAAGCCCTTGTCGACTCTGCTATCCAGATGGAAGGAAACATCAACCAAGCCAATGAGAACCGCAAGCGTCGCATGATGCATCAACCAGGAATCCATCAGACCCCAAAGTATCACCCCAACCCATCTCCAGGAGGAAACCCTAGGCCCGGAGGAAACCACAACAACCCCGGCAACACTAGCAATTTCAATCGTGCCCCACCCAAGTTCAACAACAACAATGCTACCGCCAATGCCAACACTGCCCCGAGGACTGGAAGCAATGCTGTGTCTGTAGTCGCAAAGAACAAGTCGCAAGTGACCTGTTATGACTGTGGAAATAAAGGCCACTATTCCAACAAGTGCCCCAACAAGAAGAATGCTACATCACCCAATGCCAATGTCCCAGCTCAGCAGCAGCGTTGTGTTTAGCCAGGAAGAAGATTTGCCCTAGGGAATTCACTCAACCGCAATGGCCGTCTTTTTCTCATGCATGCTGAAGAAGCTCAGGAAGCGCCAGACGTCGCGCTGGGTATGTTTTCTGTTAATTCAGTACTTGCAAGAGTGTTGTTTAACTCTGGTGCATCGCATTCATTTGTCACCGATGAATTTGCATGCACTAGTAAAATTCAACCAACCAAATTGAAGCATGTAATGATTGTTCAAATTCCCGAATCAACCACCAAGGCTAGGCAAATTTGCAAAGCCGTCCCTATCTGAATCCATGGAATAGATTTTTATGCTAATCTGATAGTACTCGGAACTAAAGGTTTGGAAGTAGTACTAGGAATGGATTGGATGTCCAAACATAAAGGATTGATTGACTGTGCCAAGAAAGCCATAACCATGACCAGTACTGCCGGAATATCAGTCAAGCATATATCTGAAACCTTACCTCGCCAATTCAAATGCAACCAGAGTATAGCCCAACCTACCATTGACCAAGTCCGGATAGTCTGTAAATACCCCGATGTATTTCCAGATGTTTTACCCGAAATGCCCCTAGATCGGGATATCGAGTTTATTATCGAACTAATCCCCGGAACTGGACCCATAACCCAGAGACCCTATAGTATGAACCCATCAGAGCTCGTAGAACTGAAGAAGCAACTGGATGCCATGCTGGAAATTGGATTAATTCAACCAAGTGCGTCCCCATGGAGATCACCTATCTTGTTTGTGGACAAGAAGAATGGAGGTAACCGTTTGTGTACGGATTATCGGAAGTTGAATGATGTCACCATCAAGAACAAGTACCCCTTGCCCAAGATAGAAGATTTGTTTGATCATTTGTGAAGGGTTTCGCGGCATAGTAAATCAAAATTTTCTATGGATGCAAACAGAGGGAAGCCAAGATCTAATCTAGGAGATGCAAACAACGAGAGAGATTGGATTAGATCTTCATACCCTTGAAGATTCAAGCAGATGAACGCTCACCGAACGTGGGTGATGTAGTCGTACTCGCTTCTCCTCCTCGCGATCCGATCTGATCTAGCACCGCAAGTGGTGATGCCACCGTGAGATGCACACGTGCGGCACCTCGACGTCTCCTCCTTCCTTGGTCCAGCAAGTATGGTGGAGAGATGGGTTGGATCTACAACGCGACGGCGCGGTGCAATTGGTGGAGAATTTCTGCAGCAGGGCTTCGCCACAAGCAATGGGAGGGAGAGAGGAGGGCGGCTAGGGTTGGAGGGAAGGTGTGGGGTTGGTGCGCCCCAGCCCTCTATATATAGAGGCGCATGCAGCCCCAGCCCTCCCAAGCCAAGGCCGGCGGCCCCAAGGAGGAAGAGTGGGGGGGCAAGGAAACCCCCCCTTCTAGAAGCTCTATCTAGAGTTTAAACCTCTCTTGGCCGGCTGGGCCCTATGGGGCCTTGTGCCCCTGGCCCAATGCAGCCAGGGCACTCCCTCATAGGCCCATGCCCCCTCCCGGAAGGTGGGGCCACGTTGGTCCCCTTCCGGAAGGTTCTACAAGCTTCCGGTACAATATCGATTAACCTGGAACAATTCCGAACTCCAAAAACTGCACTGCCTTATATGAATATTATTCTCTGGACCACTCCGGAACCTCTCGTGATGTCCCGGATCCCATCAGAGACTCCGAACAAAAACTCATAAACCAATTATCCAATCTATCCTAGCGTCGAGACACGTTAAGTGTGTGACCCTGCGGGTTCGAGAATATGCGACATGATCTTCTATCAATAATCAACATGGGTGAAACCCATATTGACTCCCACATTCATCGATGATCATATCGGATGAACCACGATGCCGGATTCAATCAATCCCATATATATATTCCCTTCAGATCGCGATATTTTACTTGCCCGAGATTCGATCGTCGGCAAATCATACCTAGTTCAATCTCGTTCACAACAAGTACTTTACTCGTTCCGTAATCCGATATCACTTTGTGATTAACTACTTAACCACATGCTTGCAAGCGGTGTTGATATCGATTACCGAGTGGGCCCGAAGTATATCTCTCCGACTTGGGAGGGACAAATCCCATCTCGGTACATACAACCCAATGATACTTTCCGATCACGAGAGACACCTTTATGATCACCCTCTCATAGGATGACGTTTGATGACCTCAAAGCTTTCTTCCGATACCAGGGAGTTATATTATCTCATGGTCTAAGGAATACAATATTTGACATAAGAAAAGCTTCGCAAAGACGAACACGATGACACGATATATTTGCTGCGCTTAGTTTGGGTCTGTCCATCATATCATTCTCCCAATGATATGATCTCATTATCAATTGACAACTCATGTCTATGGTTAGGAAACCTTAACCATCATTGATCAATGATCTAGTCCATAGAGGCGTACTAGGGACACGGTGTTGTTCACAAACCACACAAGTATTAAAGTTTCCGCTTAATACAATTCTAGCATGGAATATAAACATTATCATGAACAAGAATTATAATAATAACATCTTTATTATTGCCTCTAGGGTATAATTCCAACAGTCTCCCACTTCCACTAGAGTCAATAATCTAGTTTACATTTGGCAACAATCTCACACCCATGGCACTGAGGTGCTGATGATGTTTTGCACGCGGAAGAGGTTTAGTCAACGGATCTGCGACATTCAGATCTGTATGTACTTTGCTAATCTTCAGATCTCCATCTGCTATATAATCTCGGATTATGAAACTTGCGGTTGATATGCTTGGTCTTTGGATGATATCTTGGTTCCTTAGCGAGTGCTATGGCGCCAGTGTTGTCACACAATATCTCCAGTGGGTCCAATGCACATGGAACCACGCCAAGCTCAGTGATGAAGTTTCTGATCCAAACTCCTTCACTTGACGCTTCTGCAGCAGCCATGTATTCCACTTCTACTATAGATCCCGCGATCACGCTTTGCTTGCAGCTTCTCTAGCTCACAGCTCCTCCATTCAAAATATAAACGTATCCTGTCTGAGATTTGGAATCATCCTTGTCGGTGTCGAAACTAGCGTCGACATAACCTTTTACGACGAGCTATTCATCACCCCCATAGACTAAGAACATTTCTTTAGTCCTATTTAGGTACTTTAGGATGTTCTTCACGGCTGTCCAGTGTTCCACTCCTGGATCACTTTGATACCTGCTCGTCAAACTAAGAGCATGGGACACATCCGGTCTAGTACATAGCATGGCATACATGATAGAACCTATGGCCGAGGCATAAGGCACTTTGCTCATAGCTTCCCTGTCATTTCATCAGAATGGACACCGAGCCTTGCTCAATATCTTACACGACAACATAGGCACTGAACCTTTCTTTGCCTTATCCATTCTGAACCTTTTCAGAACTTTGTCTAGGTATGTACTCTGGCTTAAAGCTATCAGGCGTCTTTGTCTATCTCTATAGATTTTGATGCCCAATATATAAGCAGCTTCACCTAGGTCTTTCATTGAAAAACACTTGTTCAAATAACTCTTCACATCGTTAAGCATGTTAATATCATTTCCAATAATCAATATGTCATCCACATATAGTACCAGAAATGTCACCGAGCTCCCACTCACTTTCTTGTAGATACAAGCTTCATAGCAATTTGGAACAAATCCAAAGCTCTTGATCACTTGATTAAAATGAAGGTTCCAACTCCGAGATGCTTGCTTTAGTCCATAAATAGAACGCTCAAGCTTGCATACTTTATCAGCATCCTTAGGATCGACAAAACCTTCGGGTTGCATCATATACAACTCTTCATCAATGTTGCCGTTGAGGAACACAGTCTTGACATCCATCTGCCATATTTCATAATCATGAAACGCAGCAATTGCTAATAAAATCCGAATGGACTTAAACATCGCTACGGGAGAGAAAGTCTCATCATAGTCAACACCTTGAACTTGTCGAAAACCTTTCGCGACAAGCGTGCTTTATAGACGGTAACATTACCATCCGCGTCCGTTTTCTTCTTGAAGATCCATTTGCACTCAACGGCCTTTCGGTCGCTAGGAGGGTCCACCAAAGTCCATACTTGGTTTTCGCTCATGGATATCAATTCGGATTTCATGGCCTCTAGCCATTTCTCAGAGTGTGGGCTCATCATTGCTTCCTCATAGTTCGAAGGATCACTGTCATCTACTAACAAGACAGTTAAGACAGGGTTGCCGTACCACTCAGGAGGGGCACGCGACCTTGTCGACCTGCGACGCTCAAGAGCAAGATCGTCCAAGCTTCATGATCCTTATCATTAGCTTCCTCTATTGTTGGTGCAAAGTGCACCGAACAATTTCAGGTGCTGCGCTACTCTCCAACTCAAGAGAAGGTTCAACAACCTCGTCTAGCTCTACTTTCCTCCCACTCACTTCTTTCGAGAGAAACTCCTTCTCAAGAAAGGAACTGTTCTTTGCGACAAACACTTTGCCTTCGGTTCTGTGATAGAAGGTATAACCAATAGTTTCCTTAGGGTATCCTATGAAGACGCATTTCTCCGCTTTGAGTTCGATCTTGTCCGGCATCAACTTCTTGACGTAAGCTTCGCATCCCCAAACTTTAAGAAACGACAACTTAGGTTTAGCACCAAACCACAGTTCATACGGTGTCGTCTCAACGGATTTAGATGGTGCCCTATTTAAAGTGAATGCAGCGGTTTCTAATGCATAACCCCAAAATGATAACGGCAAATCAGTAAGAGACATCATTGATCGGACCATATCTAATAAGGTTCGATTCCGCGTTCGACACACCATTGCCATTGTGGTGTTCCGGTATGGAGTTACGAAACAATTCAGCTTGCTTTAAGATGCGTGAGAAAATCATAACTCAAATATTCACCTCCACGATCGGATCGTAGAAACTTAATCTTTCTGTTACGATGGTTCTCCACTTCATTCTAAAATTCTTTGAACTTTTCAAACGTTTCAGATTTATGTTTCATTAAATAGATATACCCATATCTACTTAAGTCATCGGTAAAAGTGAGAAAATAGTGATATCCACCGCGCGTCGAAACACTCATAGGTCCGCATACATCGGTATGTATGATTTCCAACAAGTCCGTTGCTCGCTCCATCATACCGGAGAACGGGGTTTTGATCATCTTGCCCATGAGGCATGGTTCGCATGTGTCAAATGATTCAAAATCAAGAGACTCCAAAAGTCCATCAGAATGGAGTTTATTAATGCGCTTTACACCAATATGACATTTAAGTAAGTGACACAAATAAGTAGTATTATCACTATCTACTTTGCATCTCTTAGCCTCAATGTTATGGATGTGTGTTTCATCCCTTTCGAGATTTAGAAGAAATAAACCATTCACAATAGGTGCATGACCATAAAAGATGTTACTCATATAAATAGAACAACCATTATTCTACGATTTAAATGAATGACCATCTTGCAATAAACAAGATCCACAAATAATGTTCATGCTCAACGCAGGCACATAATAACACTTATTAAGGTTTAAAACTAATCCCGAAGGTAAAACTAAGGAGAGCGTGCCGACGGCCATCACATCAACTCTTGATCCGTTGCCAACGCGCATCGTCACCTCATCCTCGCAAGTCAGCGCCTATTCCGTAGCTCCTGTTTCGAGTTACAAATATTAGCAACTGAACCGGTATCAAATACCCAGGCACTACAACGAGGGCTAGTAAGGAAAACATCAATAACATGTATATCAAATATACCTTTGATGGTGCCAGCCTTCTTGTCCGCTAAGTACTTTGGACAGTTGCGCTTCCAGTGACCCTTGTCCTTGCAATAGAAGCACTCAGTGTCCGGTTTAGGACCAGACTTGAGCTTCTTCTCAGTAGGGGCAATGCGCTTGCCGCCGCCTTTCTTGAAGGGCTTCCTTGCACCCTTACCTTTATTGAAGGTGGGGGGCTTGTTGACCATCAACACATGATTATTCTTTTTGATGTTCACCTCCGCTTATTTCATCTTAGAAAAGAGCTCAGTGATCATATCAGTGGAACCAATCTGATTGTGATCAACTACAAAACTTTTGTAGCTAGGAGTGTCAATCTTGAGCTCCTCTGGAATCTTGCAAATGCTTGCTCACATGTTGAGTGTAGCCCGTCATCTCAATGGCGTGCTCACTAAGGGAACTCCCTTCCTCCATCTTGTAGTTAAAGAATTTCTTAGAGATCTCATATCTCTCAGAACGGGCTTGAGTCTGAAACATGTTTTTCAGATCCTCGAGAATCTCAAAGGGCCCGGCAAACTCCTCAAAACGATTTTGAAGATCCGATTCCATAGCATACAACATGGCGATCTTAATCAAATCATAATCATCCTTGCGCGACTGATAAATAGCTTTTTCCTCAGCCGGCGCATCTATAGCAGGGGCGTCACCTAGCGCTTTCTGAAGGACATAGTCCTTTTGTCCGCCAAATGAGAATGATTCTTTAATGCGGAACCATTTGGTGAAGTTAGACCCATTGTTTCTAAGCTTTTCTATCTCAGCAAAAACGTTGAAGTTGAAGTTGGACTTGGCCATGTGATCCACAGTATTTGCAAGTACAATTTAGACTATGTTCATGATAAATAGTTCAACTTAATCAAATTACTAGATGAAATCCCACTAAATTCAACATCTCTCAAGTTGTTTAGTGAACACGATCCAAATTCACCACACCTAATCCGATCATCACGAGAAGAGATGTGGTTTCAATGGTGGACAACGAAGTGTCGATCATATCATTCATATGACTCATGCTTAACCTTTCGGTTCTTGTGTTCCGAGGCCATGTCTCATACATGCTAGGCTCGCAAGTTAGACCCAAGTATTTCCGTGCAGTAAAACTGGCTTGCACCCGTTGTATGTGAGCGAGAGTCTATAGCACCCGATCATCATGTGATGCTTGGACACGCATTTAACTTTCGCAACGGTGCATACTTGGGGAGAACACAGTTTTTATCTTGATCTTTAAGTGAGGAATCATCTTATAATGCTACCATCGCGATCTAAGCATAATAAGATACATAAAAGGATAAACATCACATGCATATAACTTCATGTGACATGGTATAGCCAATCTTCGCGCAATGATCTCCATCTTGTGCGTTCCGGCATGATCTCCATCACTCCACCATGATTGCCTCCACCACGAATAGCAACTACAACTATTGCTAACTACTTAGCGATAAAGTAAAGCTATTACATGGCGTATAAGAAGTTGACTCGCAGGTCATACACAATTATAATGACAACCATATGGCTCCTGCCGGTTGTGTACTCATCGACATGCAAGTCGTGAAACATTACAAAACATGATCATCGCATACAATATACACATCACATCTTGGGCCATACCATATCACAGAAAACAATCCCTGCAAAAACAAGTTAGACGCCTCTACTTTGTTGTTGCATGTTTTACGTGGCTTATGGGAGTAGATGCTAAGAACGATTCTTACCTACGGAAAGCCACAACGGTGATATTATGGTTTCCAAACTCCGGTGTTAATCCCATGACAACTATAGTGAGAGAAACTGACATCCACCAGCCGCATGTGTGGAACAAGCCACACGTCAAGTGCGGAGCCGGTCTCGCGAACGACGTCGCGTAAGGTTGGCCTGGACCGCTTCAATCTCACTATCCCGCGTCATAATAAGAACACAAACAAGAGGCTTGCAATAGAAAACATCAACGCCCGCAACAACCATGTTGCGTTCTACTCGTGAAACACATCTACGCATAGATCTAGCTCTGATACCACTGAAGGGTTTCGCGGCATAGTAAATCAAAATTT
This sequence comes from Avena insularis, assembly GCA_023614405.1. Taxonomy (NCBI): domain Eukaryota; kingdom Viridiplantae; phylum Streptophyta; class Magnoliopsida; order Poales; family Poaceae; genus Avena; species Avena insularis. The sequence goes on along the minus strand of CM042693.1, from coordinate 311,728,371 downwards.
TCTACGGATGCGAACAGAGGGAAGCCAAGGTCTAATCTAGGAGATGCAAACAATGAGAGAGATTGGATTAGATCTTCATACCCTTGAAGATTCGCACAGCGGAACGTTCGTCGGAACGTGGGTGATGTAGTCGTACTCGCTTCTCCTCCTCGCGATCCGATCCGATCTAGCACCACAAGTGGCGATGCCTCTGTGATATGCACACATGCGGAACCTCAACGTCTCCTCCTTCCTTGGTCCAGCAAGTATGGTGGAGAGATGGGTTGGATCTACAACGCGATGGCGCGGTGCAATTGGTGGAGAATTTCTGCAGCAGGGCTTCGCTTACAAGCAGTCGGGAGGGAGAGAGGAGGGCAGCAGGGCGGCTAGGGTTGGAGGAAGGTGGGGGTGCGCCCCATCCCTCTATATATAGAGGGTGGGCGCAGCCTAGCCCTCCCCAAGCCAAGGCCATGCCCCAAGGAGGAAGAGTGGGGGGGCAAGGAAACCCCCCCTTCTAGAAGCTCTATCTAGAGTTTAAACCTCTCTTGGCCGGCTGGGCCCTATGGGGCCTTGTGCCCCTGGCCCAATGCGGCCAGGGCACTCCCTCATAGGCCCATGCCCACTCCCGGAAGGTGGGTCCACGTTGGTCCCCTTCCGGAAGGTTCTAGAAGCTTCCGGTACAATATCGATTAACCCGGAACAATTCCGAACTCCAAAAACTGCACTGCCTTATATGAATCTTATTCTCTGGACCACTCCGGAACCTCTCGTGATGTCCCAGATCCCATCCGAGACTCCAAACAAAAACTCATAAACCAATTATCCAATCTATCCTAGCGTCGAGACACGTTAAGTGTGACCGCGGGTTCGAGAATATGCGCATATGATCTTCTATCAATAATCAACAGCGGGTCCGAAACCCATATTGACTCCCACACATTCATCGATGATCATATCGGATGAACCACGATGCCAGGATTCAATCAATCCCATATATATATTCCCTTCGTCTCGCGATATTTTACTTGCCCGAGATTCGATCGTCGGTGCGCCATACCTAGTTCAATCTCGCTCACGAAGTACTTTACTCGTTCCGTAATCCGATATCACTTTGTGATTAACTCCTTAACCACATGCTTGCAAGCGGTGTTGATATCGATTACCGAGTGGGCCCGAAGTATATCTCTCCGATTTGGGAGGGACAAATCCCATATCGATACATACAACCCAACAGATACTTTCCGATCACCTGAGAGACACCTTTATGATCACCCTCTCATAGGATGACGTTTGATGACCTCAAAGCTTTCTTCCGATACCAGGGAGTTGTATTATCTCATGGTCTAAGGAATACAATATTTGACATAAGAAAAGCTTTGCAAAGTCGAACACGATGACACGATCTAATTGCTGCGCTTAGTTTGGGTCTGTCCATCATATCATTCTCCCAATGATATGATCTCATTATCAATTGACAACTCATGTCTATGGTTAGGAAACCTTAACCATCATTGATCAATGAGCTAGTCCATAGAGGCGTACTAGGGACACGGTGTTGTTCACAAACCACACAAGTACTAAAGTTTCCGCTTAATACAATTCTAGCATGGAATATAAACATTATCATGAACAAGAATTATAATAATAACATCTTTATTATTGCCTCTAGGGTATAATTCCAACAATTTGACCGGTGCCAAAGTGTTTTCTAAGATTGATCTTAGAACTGGCTATCATCAACTCAAAATTCGTGCAGAGGATATTCCAAAGACTGTGTTTACCACCAGATATGGATTGTATGAGTATACAGTCATGTCTTTCGGACTAACCAATGCCCCCGCTTATTTCATGAATCTCATGAATAAGATTTTTATGGACTTCCTAGATAAATTTGTCGTTGTTTTCATCAATGACATTCTGATTTATTCCAAATCAGAAGAAGAACATGAGCTACACCTAAGGACCATCCTTGGAACCCTTAGAGAGCATCAGTTGTATGCCAAGTTTAGCAAATGTGAATTCTGGTTACAGGAGGTAGGATTCCTCGGTCACATTGTATCAGCCGGAGGAATTGCCGTTGACCCTGCCAAAGTAAAAGATGTAGAAGATTGGCAAGCCCCAACCACTCAAACCCAAGTTCGTGCATTTCTCGGATTGGCGGGATATTACCGCAAATTCGTAGAAGGATTCTCTAGTATCGCCAGACCCATGACCCAATTGCTGAAGAAGGACAAGAAGTTTGAATGGACCGACAAGTGTAAAGTGAGTTTTCAAGAACTCAAGAGGAGATTGATTTCAGTCCCAATCTTGATCATGCCGGATATCACGAAGCCCTTCGATGTGTATTGTGACGCATCCAAGATCGGTCTCGGATGTGTGCTAATGCAAGACGGCGAAGTTATATCTTATCTATCTCGACAACTGAAGCAACATGAGCAAAACTACCCAACCCATGACCTCGAACTCGCAGCCGTAGTTCTAACCCTGAAAACATGGAGACATTACCTGATGGGAAACCGTTGTGAAATTTATTCAGATCACAAGAGCCTAAAATATATATTCACTCAGAAGGAGCTGAATATGAGGCAGAGAAGATGGATTGAGCTAATCAAGGATTATGACCTGGACATTCACTATCACCCTGGTAAAGCCAACGTCGTAGCCGATGCCCTTAGCAGATTGCCGTGCCGCTTGAACTCCATGATTTTGAAGGAGCAACCAAGTTTGCACAAAGAGATGGAAGCTTTTCGAATGGAATTAGTAAGTGAAGGATTTTTAGCTAGTATAGAACTTCATCCCACTTTGATCAGTCAGATTAAAGAGGCACAGAAGGGAAATGCTAGTATTGACGGAATCAAGCGTTATATCGGTACATGCAAAGTACCTGGATTCACCGAGGACGAAGAAGGAGTTTTGTGGTACAAAGGACGCCTTTGTGTACCATCAGATTCTGAGTTGAAAGAAGTCATTTTGAAGGAGGCTCATGATACTCTTTATTCTATCCACCCCTAAGGAACTAAGATGTATCAAGATTTGAAAGAGCAATTTTGGTGGCATAAGATGAAGAGAGAAATTGGAATCTATATCGCCAAGTGTGATATTTGTCAGCGAGTGAAGGCAGGAGATCAAAGACCCGCTGGATTGTTGCAACCCTTGCAGATTCCGGAATGGAAATGGGATTCCGTTGGAATGGACTTTATCACTGGACTGCCTACTTCTAGTAGGGGAAATGACTCTATCTGGGTCATAGTGGATAGATTGTCCAAAGTCGCCCATTTCTTACCCGTCAAGACCACATATCAGAGGTCGAAGCTAGCAGAGTTGTACATCGCTAGAATCGTTAGTTTGCATGGAGTCCCCAAGAACATCGTATCGGATCGAGGAACTCAGTTTACCTCGAGATTCTGGAAGAAAGTCCAAGAAGGTTTAGGAACCCGCCTATATTTCAGTACCGCCTATCACCCTCAGACCGATGGAAAAATGGAGCGAGTAAATCAAATACTCGAAGATATGCTTAGAGCATGTGTGTTAGAATATGGATCCAAGTGGGAAGACTGTCTACCATTTGCAGAATTTTCTTACAACAACAGTTATCAAGCTAGTTTGCAAATGGCCCCATTTGAATTCATGTACGGAAGGAAGTGTCGTACCCCTTTGAACTGGTCAGAAGTAGGAGAGAGTCAGATTTTCGGACCCGACATCCTACGAGAAGCAGAAGCGAAGGTTCACAAGATTCGTGAGCACCTCAAGACCGCCCAATCCAGACAGAAGAGTTACGCCTACAAGAGACGTCGAGACCTCGCCTTTAACATAGGAGATTTTGTTTATCTGAAAGTGTCGCCATTGAAGGTAATGCAGCGTTTCCAACTCAAGGGAAAGTTAGCCCCTAGATATATCGAACCTTTCAAGATTCTGAATCGTCGAGGAGAAGTATCGTATCAATTGGAACTACCTGAAGAGATGTCAGCCGTGCACAATGTGTTCCATATCTCGTTACTTCGCAAGTGTCTCGAAGTCCCCGAGAAGACCGAAGTGTTCAAAAATATCGACCACCGGACCATAGAGATCAACGATGACCTGACCTATCCTGAAGTACCCATCCATATTTTGGAAGAAGCTTTTCGAACTACCCGAACCCCAAGCATCAAGTTTCTCAACATTCAGTGGAGCAACCACACAGAAGAGGAAGCTACCTGGGAGCGCGAAGATCACATCAGGACGGAGTTTCCCGATCTCTTCAAATCCTAGGTAATCTTTTCGTCCTTTTTCAAATCTCGGGACGAGATTTTGTTTAAGGAGGGAAGGTTTGTAACATCCCAAAAATACTAAACTTGGATCATCAAACTCTAATCATCCAAATTAGGGTTAATAAAAACTTTTCTAAATAAAATTATGGAAGCATGCATATGTGTATGCATTTCATTTTGAATTCTTTTGAACCACCTTGTTTATGTGTTCCATTTCTTGTAAAGGGATGGTTAGGTGAAATAAACATCATCTAAACATTTCCCAAACTTTTCCTAAAGACAAATAAAGCAAAACAAATAAAATAAAGGAATGGTCACTTTGACCAATTTAACTCCCATGCCTACTTTGGCTGCCTCAAACTTTCAGAACCTAACAGAAACTTTTCTGGATCTTTGCACCCCTTGAATGTACTCATAACAAAGTATCAAGGCCCACTTTGTGATCATCCAGAAACTTTCAAATGCATAGTTTAAATGACAATTCAAAATTGAATCTTTATCATATGAGAAGATCCCACTTTTTCAAAAACCACTCAAACAAGCTCAACTTTCAAAACCCAAGCATCTACAGACTCACCAACACCAACCTAGCACACCCACCAAAAATCTTTTCAAAATTCAAAACTTGAATTCATGTGGCCATTTCATCAAACAGGTTGCAGACACAAATCATACAAAATCTAAACACTATAGTGAGCAGTGATTGAAGCCTAACTTGTTCCCTATCTAGCTCACAACCATCTCAGTAGATCATCTAGCAAGTTAAACCAAGCACTAGCCCCACTGTAAGCTTGGCATTGCCATCAATGGTGAACAGCCGAGCACACCCATGCCACCCAAGTGGAGACAGCAAGCTAGGAGAAGATTAAGCCGTGCCAACCTTGTCTGGGAGGCAGCCCACCGTCCACCGCCATCCCCCAAAGGTTTTCGAACCACAGTAGCTTTGGACCACACGCACGGACCGCGCCCAGACCGCCAGCGACCATGCCGAGCATACGCCAGAGCGCCACCCTCGACCGAAGCCCACAGACCGCGCTCCGCCCTCGCCGCGTGCATACACGATCACCACCGACCCAGGAGACCGCCAGACATCCCCGTTCGCCGCCCCGTGACGCACAGCCACCGCTCGCCGTCGAAGACGCCGCCTCTGCCGCGCAGAGCGTCGCGTGTTCCAGACCAAGCCGCACCGCCCCATGCCTCGAAACCATGTCGTTGAGCATCGCCAGGGAACACTGCACCGCCCCCTACCTTCGCTCATGCCAATAGCCGTCTGTACCATCGCCCCCGACGAGCTCACCGTGCGCCCCGTCATTCCCCTCGCTCCACTATAAATAGAGGCCACCCCCGCTCGAATTCTTCACAACATTCTACTCCCCTCTCATCACTGGTCGTGCCACACCATTCCCGGAGCAAGGTGAGCAACACTTCGCCGGAATTTCACCGGAGCCCGCCGCCTCTGGAGAAGAAGGGCGCCATCGATTTCGTCCACCCCAGGAGCTGCCACGACAACCCCTGAGTTTGCCGTCGTCGACTTGCTGTCTCGCCTCGCCGACCTCGCACCCGGTGATCCCCCAGCAACCCCCACTGGCCGCGCTAGGTTTCTTTCTCGCCGGTGTTGCTCAACGTCGACGATGACTCCCAACCGTTGGATTAGAACTAGATCGAACGAACCACGTTGCCCCATACCGCTTCGCACCCTCCTATCTCACTGACGAGTGGGGACACCCACTTAAACAACCCGCAGAAGCACTGCGCTTAGCAGGCCGGCCCATTAAATTTTCTCGCGCAGTCCAGTTATTTGAATTAAACCTTTTTCTTTTTATTTCAAACACACTTCTGTACCCAACTTCAAAAATCAACCCAGATCGACTCAGTGCACCAAATTGAATGAAACTAATTTTGATAGAAAGGCCTTGGAATGCTGAATCCAAGCCCGTTGGATTCAAGTCATTTGGATCTATAGATCACCCATGGTAAAAATAACAAGGAAGAAGCTTTTCTGCATTCAAACATTTTTCAAATTAAAACTATAATAGCTTTTCAGTTGATTCCAACTCTCAAAAATCACATTTAACCATACCTTTCAGAATATATAAAAATATATAGGTTTACTTGCAGAAATAATGTTCAAGTAATAAAAGAATGCCCCATAGGCATTTCTAGTCACTTTATTTAATTAAAATAAAAGGGTAAAACCTTATTAAATTGTGACACCACTTTAAATCATATTCCCATGTACTGAAATATGTGGTGATGACATGTGTCAACATGATCCCATGTTTGGTTTGGAGAATATTAAATCTTAAGTAGTTTTTCAATGAGTAGAAATTACTTTTCTAAAAATAAAAGGAATTAAACCAAGCTTTAACCTTGTAATGTTAGAAATGAGGCTAGATCATCTATAGGACCCTTGTGTGTGATGAATGCAAGTAGTTAAGTATTGTTTGGTGATTGTGTACATCGTATTTATTTATAGACGCTAGTACCGACCAAGGATACGAGGAGGAAGGAGGATACTACAAAGAAGAAGCCGAGGAGAACTTCAACCACTGCTCTGCACAAGGCAAGTAGATACTATACCTATGCAAGCCAATACTTGCTTGTTACCATGACCACTATATGCCTTAAGCATATGTGATCATACCCACTTGATAAACCAATCCTAGTTTTACTTGCAAGCTTCTTACTTTATTTCTTTATCAAAGCTCTTACTTAGAGTTTACTTAAGAGATTGGTAGATACTAGAAAGATATGTGAAGGTTGCATAAAGAGCATAAAATTTGGCCTAAGTTAGAAACCTTGATATCATCCTAAGATATAAGGTTGTACTTAGTTGAAACTCCACTAGTTTACCACCCCTCATTATAGATGCTAGTGCTAAGCATAAAACTTGATCAACTTTAGATGGGAATACTTGGTGGAAAAATGGTTATGAAAACCTTGGAATGATGGATCATTCTATTGAAATGTTTTGGACATGTGTTTCCGAACACCTGATGATTTTGGTGATGAAAATGTTGAGGCATGAGCCTTAGTCCTTTATAAAACTGATGGTTGTCTAGATGCGATACGATTCCAATTTTATCGTACAACCATAATACCCTAAGATTGGGTAGGGCTTGACTGGAAACTTATGTACCCTAGAATTAGTTCCCTCACGGCCAAGGTCTGAGCTGAGGCTACCTGTGCAGTACCCAAGATGACAGTTGGTCATGGTTGGGAGGCCAAACTCACAGGAGAGGTGCTTATACTAGGGCGTGTAATTGAAAGGTTAGGATTGATTATCCGCATACTGTGTATGGTGAATTCAGGATTTGTTCCTGACGGATGTATCGAATGTTGTGGTGAAAGTGTACAATCTCTGCAGAGTGTCAAAGTATTCGAATAAGCCGCGTCCGCAGTTATGGACAGTTGGAGTGGCCATACTGTTCCCCCATCAGACTTTTCAAAATGACTTGTGAAATGAAGTGAGACTTTGACTTGACCACAACAGAGTTGTGATATGAAATACAAGATCCTACTTAGGAGTTATAAAATTGTGACTAGCTTTTAAACTTAGTAGAGATAAATCTGGCTTTTGCAAAATAACCCTAGAGCCTAGTGTCCTATTATCAAAAACCCCTTTCCCTTGTTAGTATTAGTTTGCGAGTACTTAAAGAGTACTCATGGATTTGTCCCTGGCTATTCCCATGGCCAGACTATGAAGAGGAGTACCTGGAGGATGGACCCCAGGAAGGTTATGACAACTAGGATCATCTCCCATCGTCAGCATTGCCTGTGACCCCGAAGATGGAGCTTCGCCTACGCTACCGTTATTATTACGTATTCCGCTGCTTGATGTTGTATTAAGAACCGGATCATGAGATCCCTATTTGTGTAAGAACTTATGTATCATTTGTAATGGATGATGTACTATGGTATCCAATTCTGTTATGTCTCGCAAAAATGGTAATCCTGGGATTGCGATGTATGGCATAACAGGCATCGGGGATTAAAAATCCGGGTGTTGACATACGGGTACCCCGACAACCTCCGCGCCCTCGCTCCAGCGAAGCAGCGGAAGCAACAAATCCTTCCAGAAAAAGCCACCGGGAACATGTATCTCACTGATCCGAGACCATGGGGAAATTCTAAAGGGGGGATAGAGATCCTTCGCGAGGAGGTGTGCTTTGAGAGGATGAGAGAGGGGCCTTTTATAGGGGAGAGGGGGCACCCAAGGGGCATGGCACCCAGCCATGGGGGCTGCCCCCACCTCTCCCACATTCATGTGGGTGGAGCTCCCACTCAAAATCAAAAGCCTCCACTCCCATAAAAGAGCCTCCACTCAAAAATCCACTCACATGCATTAAATTTCCACCAAATTCAATGCAATCTCTCATTTAAATAAAACTCTTTTATTTATTTATTTATTCAGAATTTTGTTAATTACTTTAATTAACAAACATTCACATAAAACCCCTTTTTATTATTCCATTTCACATGCAGAACTAGTTTCAGCAATTTCAACCGAAACAGTTCTGGTGTCTAGTGAAATAAATTCCTGTGCTTTCCTTTTCTTTTTTCTGAAATATCATTTCCTCCGAATGGTGTCGGTATCCCTTAAGTGTGTCACCCTACAGTTCGCGAATAATGCGGACATGATCGAGACCCTTCTCCGATCAATAATCAGTAGCGGGACCTGGAGATCCATACTGACTCCCACACATTCAACGATGACTTCTGTGATCGTGTGAACCTTTTACGCTAGTATCTTAATCCCTTTGTTTCACGATATATTACATGTCCAAGATTCGATCATCGGTATCTCCATACCTAGTTTGATCTCGTTACCGACATGCACTCTTTTCTTGTTCCCGTGATATAACATTCTAGTGATCAAAACACTTGCTTGCAAGCTAATCAATGTGATATCACCGAGAGGGCCCAGAGTATATCTATCCGTCATCAGGATGAACAAATTCCACTCTTGATCCATGAGTCTCAACATAACACTTTAGTAGTTTTGAAGCCATCTTTATAATCACCCAATTACGGTGTGACGTTTGATGTCAACAAGAAACTCTTCCGGTGTTAGTGATTGACATGATCTCATGGTCTAAGGATTAGGATCACTTCTTAAGTTTTTATAGCAATATAAACTCAATGACTTTGATCGTAATGCTATACTTCAGATGAATTTTCATCACATCATTACAATAATGTTGTGACCTCGTTATTAACAACATCCAATGTCCATGATCAGGAAACTTTGATCATCTTGTTAATCAACGAGATAGTTTATAAGAGAGGCATAACTAGGAACTTCCTTTTTGTTTATTAAACACACATGTATTAACGTTTCCGTATTAATACAATTATAGCATGCAAAATAAACATTTATCATAAACAAGGAATACGATAATAACCACTTTATTATTGCCTCTCGGGCATATTCCCTTCAGTCTCCCACTTGCACTAGAGACAATAATCTAGTTTGAAAACTTTGCGTATTGAACACCTATGGCTTTCTGGTGTTCCATATACGCAATTGCAAGTGGTTAACATAATCTACGGATCTGACATTTTCAGGTCCGTGTGTATTTGCATGTCTTTGCGTCTTCACGCATCACTCATTCTCCAATGAGATGGCATTGTATAAATTTGGTCTTTTGGTGAGACCTTTAGTTCCTTGGGGTTAAAACACGTCGATACTATTGTCGTACAATATATCTTTAGTGTTAGCCCATAGCGAACCACACCTTAGTTTGATAACAAACTACTTGACACAAATTCCCTCCTTTTCTGCTACTATAGCAGTCATATACTTAGCCTTTTGTTGTAGTATCCGTCACAATGTCTTAACTTTGGAATTCATCCAAATCCACCATGGAAACTTTCTTTCCATTTCATTGTGCCACCCATAGTTTAAATTGAGATAAACTTAGTTTGTATCTTGTGACATAACTAGTATCAATGTAACGCTTTACAATGAACTATTTGTAATTGTTTGTCATCTCTACACAAATATATTCTTACTTCTTCCAAAAGATCATAAGAATATCCTTACTATCGTCTAATGATCATTTTATGATTCATTCTGGTATATGCTCATAACACTTAGAGCATAGGACATATCTGGATGTGTACATATCATGGTATGATTGATCAAAAGATTCTCGTGATTTCACTCATCAAGTTTCAAAGCACTTGAATCTTGTTTCACTTATCAAGTGTCGATACACTTGAATCTTGATTCAATTCTTTTCCATGCGACAAGAACCGTTTCTTATTGTTTCTATATTGAACTCCTTCAATATCTCATATATGTACGTTTGGCACAACCATGTTAGCGTCATAGTCTATCCACTATATACATTCATGCTAAATATTCGGGTTTTGCCTAAGTTTTTCATTGAAATGAAATTCTTAACCATTGTCAATAAAATATACATCATTTCTAATCAACAAGATGTCCTCCACATAATGTTGGGAATATGCCCTAGAGGCAATCATGTATGATGAGATTTCCCATTGTATTCATAAAGATATTAAGTAGTCCTTGTATAAACATCTGATGTGTATCATTGAATATGTGATTCAGTTGTGGAACTATGCATTCATGTTGTTTGTACTAAATATCCTTGGTCATTGAGGTTGTGCTGGACACACAACTTAGCCCAATGTGAAAGTTGGCTTGATGACTCGGTTCCACTTGTCATGGGCATGGAGATACTATTCCAACTTACACAGATTCGGCTAAAGAGTTTAGCGAGTCGGATTGACCCATATTGAGGTACAACGAACAAGTTGTCATTTGTATATCTCAATCAATGTAATCCTTAGACCTGAGGTTGTTGCATAATCCGAGTTGAGGATCACCGACTTAGGTTCTGTCAAACGCTGATCCGTAACTGGGCAGTTATAAAGGCAGGGTTCGGGTCGACTGAGAATCAAGCTGCGTGATGTGAATAGCCAAGATGGGATTTTGCCCCTCCACTCGGAGAGATATTCTCTGGGCCCTCTCGTGAGATATGATTCGGAAAGCATGGCCATGCACGACTCGGTTAAGTGTTAACCGAGGCGATCGACTAAGAGTTAGTCGGGTGAATCACTTATCTCGGATCGAGAAGAGAGTCGGACTATTTAAGGGATGACATATATTCGCCTATAGTCTGACAAGGTATATCGTGAGGCAAAAGGGACTCGGACGTAAGTCGCATTAGAAAGGCAAGTCGTCATGACTCTTTGGTACTTGGGAGTCGGCACGTTCTGCTAGGAGCCGCATCGATCGATCGATTGAGAGTCGGACTCCAATCGTGTCCAAGTAGCCATGAGCCTGCGGGGTCACACACTTAAGAGCGGGAGCAAGTTCGGATTGGATCCGAATATGTAATCTGGTTGGGTTGGACCTAAACTAGATTAGGACTAAGTTAGTGAGTTGGACTCACGGTGACTAGTGTTATATGGGCTTTAGTGAATGGGTCGCGCGAGCAGAGCCCACGTTCACTCCCTATATATAGTGGAGCACCTTAACCCAGAAAGGTTAATCAATTGTTCGGTTAGGTCATTCCATGTGTTGGAAACCCTAGCTCCACAGCAGTCCAGCCGCCGTTACGAACCTAGCAGTTCGCCGCCGGCGCTCCTCCTTGTACGTGTGGATACCAGCAGAGGTGCTGTGCGATCAGCACCAGGACGATCGGATCGTGAGGACTTCACTGCATCAACTGACGCGCTTCATCAGTAATCCGCAACCGCGCGTCTAGTGGTAAACCTCGTAGCCTTCTACCTCAGCTAGATCTTGGGATCACCACGTTAGAGGAAAAAGTTTTGTTTTATCTCTGCGTGGCCCAACAGTGGTATCAGAGCGATAGCTTCTGGTTTTAGGCTCGAGATCTCGCATATGTGATATGCGGTAGGATGTAGATGAGATCTATGTGCTGTTTGGTGGTCGATCTATGAGATAGATCGGTTTTGTACGAGGTTGATTGGATCAACTGTACTCGGGGAATGGTAGATCTGATTTCCGTGATCATACTGCTGAGGTCGTGGAACGACATACCCCTACCGGTCGGCTTCCGCCATCGGGGTAGACCGTGACACGTAAATCCAGAAGCGGTGATCGAAGATCGAAGAGTTTGATCGAATCGGATCGAATCGAATCGGCTTTCGCCCTGTCGTAGCGCCTTAGATGTCATTGCGAGTTTCACAACGCCGGTAGATATTGTATCTATGCATAACTTGTTTTTGCAGGAAGTTGTGAATGGTATGGTTCATGTGCATGTGATGTATGTGTGTAATCCATACGTGATCTGCGAATCACGGTTTTTGTCAGCCGGCTGGAGCCTAGGTGCTGTCATTTTATTGTATAACGACCTGCGTGTCGGATTCTCTATGTAATTTACTTTACTAAGCTAGTGTAGCTGTTTGGAGAACCCGGAAGGCATGCAAGGCGTTGTACATGTCGGCGACATGGAGTAAGACGGCAAGTGACAAGAGTTGGCATGAGTCGGATTACAGGCTTTGTGGAGATGGAGATCGCCATGAAGAGAGCCATACCATTTCACATTATAATTGCTTTATTTTGTGTTATTGTCATGTCTCAGTTTTACCTCTATTAGATAGTCGGTAAAATTTAATCCCTCAAAGAAGGTCTAGTCGGTTTTCCCGCCTGTGTTTGCACCATCACAAGTCGGACATTTTTGGTAGTGGGCTCATAAAATTGAGGTGCTGCCAATTCTTTCTGACTAGGTGGGTTCGAGTCGGACTCTTACTGCAAAAACACTCGGTAAGCTAGACGGGTCTATCACAACGGTTGTGGGACTCGGGGAAAAGTCGGATGGGAGCCGGGGCATGTGATGCAACCCGTCCAACAGGAGTCGCATGAGATGCGATTGACAAGGAGTTGTCTACCTAGATCACTTGGCGGCTAGCGGTGATGCTAAAGCTCACTAGCCGACTTGCTTATTTAGGATCCTGAATCACTAAGTAACCATCGGAGGGGTGTTGGTTCTAGTGGGAGCATAAAATATTAAAATGTTTAATATGCTTGCTCTTTTATGAATACATGTCTTAAGTGTTTTTGCATATTTTCTGTTGTAGATCATGGCACCAAGTAGCAGTCACTCTCAGATATCCGGTTTTGCGTTGAGAACCATTCTTGAGAAAGATAAACTGAACGACACTAATTTTACCAACTCGTATCGAAATCTGAGAATTGTTCTCAAACAAGAAAAGAAGGACCATGTCCTAAACAACCCACATCCAGATGAGCCGAATGAGAATGCGACTGTCGCATCCACCAATGCCTACCGTCGGGCTAAGGATGAGTCCACGGATATTAGCTGTCTTATGCTTGCTCACATGGAACCGGACTTGCAAAAGCAGTTCGAGCATGTTGAGGCCTACGATATGATCGAAAGCCTCAAAAGTATGTTCCAGGCTCAGGCGAAGACTGAGAGGTATCAAGTCTCTCAGGCTTTGCTGAGTTGCAAGCTTAAGGATGGTGATCCATTGAGTCCGCATGTGATCAAAATGGTTGGTTATGTGCAGTCTCTAGAGAGGCTTGGCTACCCCATTAGCGAAGAGTTCGCTACGGATATAATTTTGAACTCTCTTCCTAGTGCATATGGGTAGTTCATTTCGAACTACCACATGCATGGTATGGATAAGAAGCTCACTTAATTGCATGGGATGCTCAAGCAGGCAGAGGCGGATCTCAAGAAGGGCACCAGTCAAGTGTTGATGGTGCAGAATAAGGCTAAGTTCAAGAAGAGTTCTTGGACTAAGAAGAAGGCTAAGTCAGGAGGAAAGGTGCTCGGACCCGGTCCCAAGCGCTTCCTCAGGGACTAAACTATCTCCTTCAGCCGGATCCACTTGCTTCTACTGCAAGGCGGATGGCCACTGGAAGAGGAACTGCAGCAAGTACTTGGCCGACAAAGCCAAGAGTGGAGGTATGACTTCCGACTCAGGTACACTTGTTTTCAATGTTATAGACATATATCTTGCTAATGCACCTAATAGTTCTTGGGTATATGATATCGGATCAGTTATTCACATCTGCAACTCATTGCAGGGACTGGTAAGAATTAGGAGCGTAGCAAGAGGCGAGGTTGATATTCGAGTCGGCAACAAAGCAAGAGTTGCTGCGTTGGAAGTCGGCACGATGCAACTTCATTTACCTTCCGGATTCATTATGGAACTAAATAATTGTTATTATGTTCCGATCAAATCGAAACATTATTTCTGCTTCATGTTTGATGAGGCAAGGCTATGAGTCGAATATCAAGAATAATGGTTGTTCTTTGTATTTGAATGATATGTTTCACGGCTTTGCACCCGTCCAGGACGGGTTATTTATTTTGAATCTTGATGGTGAGTCGGTTTATAACATAAATGTTAAAAGGTTGAAACCAAATGATCTGAATATGACTTACTTTTGGCACTGTCGGCTTGGTCATATAAGTTGGAAACGCATGAAGAAGCTCCATGATGATGGACTCCTAACTTCGTTCGACTTGGAGTCGTTCGAGACATGCGAATCTTGCCTACTCGGCAAAATGACCAAGACACCTTTTGCAAAGAGTTGCGAAAGGGCGTCCGACTTGTTGGGACTAGTACATAGTGATGTATGTGGACCAATGAGCACGACAGCCAGGGGTGGTTATGAGTACTTCATTACCTTCACTGATGATTTGAGTAGGTATGGATATATCTACTTGATGAAACATAAGTCGGAAGCTTTTGAAAAGTTCAAAGAATTCCAGAATGAAGCACAGAATAAACTCGGCAAGAAAATAAAGTTTCTTCGGTCGGACCGAGGAGGCAAGTACATGAGCCATGAGTTTGATGACCATCTGAAAAGTTGTGGAATAGTTCCTCAACTTACTCCGCCAGGAACGCCACAAAGGAATGGTGTTTCGGAAAGGCAGAATCGGACCTTGTTGGACATGGTACGATCAATGATGAGTCGGACAGATCTGCCTTTATCATTTTGGGGTTATTGTCTAGAAACAGCGGCGTTCACACTAAACAGAGTACCATCAAAATCAGTAGAGAAGACACCGCATGAGATGTGGACGGGCAAAAGGCCGAGTTTGTCTTTTCTTAAGATTTGGGGTTGTGAAGCATTTGTCGTTTACTTGATCGGACAAGCTTACAGCCAAGTCGGATAAGTGCATTTTCGTGGGGTATCCGAGGGAAACCTTGGGTTACTACTTCTACAACCGAGAAGAGGGCAAAGTGTTTGTCGCTCGGAACGGTGTCTTCCCTGAGAAAGAGTTTCTCAGTCGGGGAGTAAGTGGGAGCACGGTGCAACTCGAAGAAATTCGAGAAGAACCGGCTAGTAGCGAGTCGGCAAAAACCTTGGAGGTTGAGCTGGTCGTGGCAGCTGAGCCGGCAGCAGAACCTGTACTACGAAGATCGGCAAGATTACGAAGTGTTCGTGATGTGTTACCGTAGATGCTGATGAGCCGCAAATTATTCAGAAGCGATGGTGGGATCTGATTCCGAGTCATGGCTTGGAGCCATGAGATCCGAGATAAAGTCCATGGATGAAAATCAAGTTTGGAACTTGGTTGATCTGCCAGACGGTGCAAGACCCGTCGAGTGCAAATGGGTCTTTAAGAAGAAAACTGATATGGATGGAAATGTTTCTGTCTATAAAGCACGCCTTGTCGCGAAGGGGTTCCGACAAGTTCAAGGAGTTGATTACGACGAGACTTTCTCGCCCGTAGCGATGCTTAAATCAGTTCGGATCATGTTAGCTATAGCGGCCTATTTCGACTACGAGATATGGCAGATGGATGTCAAAACAGCTTTCCTTAACGGAAATTTAACCGAGGACGTGTATATGATACAGCCCGAGGGTTTTGTCGATCCGGCTAATGCTGACAAGGTGTGCAAACTTCAGAAATCCATTTATGGGTTGAAGCAAGCATCTCGGAGTTGGAATATTCGCTTTGATGAGGTAGTCAAATCGTTTGGCTTCATCAAGAGTGATCATGATTCTTGTTTGTACAAGAAGTTTAGTGGGAACAAAGTAAATTTTCTAATCTTATATGTGGATGACATATTACTGATTGGAAATGATGTCCAGATATTGCAAGAAACCAAGGAATCATTGGAAAGGAGTTTCTCAATGAAAGACTTGGGTGAGGCAACATACATCCTCGAAATCCGGATCTATAGAGACAGATCAAGGAGGCTCATTGGATTGAGTCAGAGTACTTATTTGGACAAAGTGTTGAAGAAGTTCAACATGGAATCGTCTAAGAAGGGGTTCTTACCGATGTCCCATGGTGTAAAACTTAGCAAGACTCAGTGTCCTTCGACAACTGATGAGCGAAGTCGGATGAGTGCGATTCCATATGCTTCTGCAATTGGATCCATCATGTACGCCATGATTTGTACTAGGCCGGATGTTTCCTATGCTCTAAGTGTTGTGAGCAGATACCAGGCTGATCCTGGAGAGATCCACTGGATAGCGGCTAAAAATATCCTAAAGTACTTGAGAAGGACTAAGGATATGTTCTTGGTTTATGGTGGTGAAGATGAACTCAGTGTAAAGGGTTACACGGATGCGAGTTATCTCACCGACTCTGATGATTCTCGCTCGCAATCCGGATACGTGTTTATTATAAACGGAGGTGCTGTGAGCTGGAAGAGTTCCAAGCAAGAGACTGTGTCTGCGTCTACAACAGAGGCTGAGTATATTGCCGCCTCGGAGGGAGCAAAGGAAGCTGTTTGGATGAGGAATTTCCTCATGGATATTGGTGTGGTTCCGGGCTCGTCCAATCTGTTGGACGTGTATTGTGACAACAATGGTGCTATTGCACAAGCCAAGGAACCTAGACAACACCAGAAGAACAAGCACATACTCATGCGGTACCACCTGATTCGCCAGTTCGTGGATCAGGGTGATATCAAGTTATGCAAGGTACACACGGATGCAAATATTGCGGATCCGTTGACAAAGCCGTTACCACAACCAAAGCATGAGGCGCACCTAAGAGCCATGGGCATTAGATGCTTAGACATGTGATCTCGGAAGATTGACTCTAGTGCAAGTGGGAGACTGTTGGGAATATGCCTTAGAGGCAATCATGTATGATGAGATTTCCCATTGTATTCATAAAGATATTAAGTAGTCCTTGTATAAACATCTGATGTGTATCATTGAATATGTGATTCAGTTGTGGAACTATGCATTCATGTTGTTTGTACTAAATATCCTTGGTCATTGAGGTTGTGCTGGACACACAACTTAGACCAATGTGAAAGTTGGCTTGATGACTCGGTTCCACTTGTCATGGGCATGGAGATGCTATTCCAACTTACACAGATTCGGCTAAAGAGTTTTGCGAGTCGGATTGACCCATATTGAGGTACAACGAACAAGTTGTCATTTGTATATCTCAATCAATGTAATCCTTAGACCTGAGGTTGTTGCATAGTCCGAGTTGAGGATCACCGACTTAGGTTACATCAAGCGCTGATCCGTGAATCGCGCTTATAAAGCGGGTTCGGTCCGAGAATCAAGCTGCGTGATGTGAATAGCCAAGATGGTATTTTGCCCCTCCACTCGGAGAGATATTCTCTGGGCCCTCTCGTGAGATATGATTCAGAAAGCATGGCCATGCACGACTCGGTTAAGTGTTAACCGAGGTGATCGACGAAGAGTTAGACGGGTGAATCACTTATCTCGGATCGAGAAGAGAGTAGGACTATTTAAGGGATGACATATATTCGCCTATAGTCTGACAAGGTATATCGTGAGGCAAAAGGGACTCGGATGTAAGTCGCATTAGAAAGGCAAGTCGTCATGACTCTTTGGTACTTGGGAATTGACGCGTTACGCTAGGAGCCGCCGATCGATCGATTGAGAGTCGGACTCCAATCGTGTCCAAGTAGCCATGAGCCTGCGGGGTCACACACTTAAGAGCGGGAGCAAGTTCGGATTGGATCCGAATATGTAATCTGGTTGGGTTGGACCTAAACTAGATTATGACTAAGGTAGTGAGTTGGACTCACGGTGACTAGTGTTATATGGGCTTTAGTGAATGGGTCGCGCGAGCAGAGCCCACGTTCACTCCCTATATATAGTGGAGCACCTTAACCCAGAAAGGTTAATCAATTGTTCGGTTAGGTCATTCCATGTGTTGGAAACCCTAGCTCCACAGCAGTCCAATGCCATTCTGAACCTAGCGATTCGCCAAGGCGCTCCTCCTTATGCGTGTGGATACCAGCCGAGAGGTGTTGTCGATCAGCACCGGGGATCGGATCGTGAGGACTTCACTGCATCAACTGACGCGCTTCATCAGTAATCCGCAACCGCGCGTCTAGTGGTAAACCTCGTAGCCTTCTACCTCAGCTAGATCTTGGGATCACCACGTTAGAGGAAAAAGTTTTGTTTTATCTCTGCGTGGCCCAACACATAATGTATTAGAAATATGTCTCAGCGCTCCCACTTAATTTCTTGCAAATGCAAGCGTCTTCATCGTCTCCTGATGAAAAAATCATTTTTCATCATGGTGAAGATTCCAACTCCGTGATGCTTACTTCAACCATTGAAGTTTGCATACCCCTTTTAGCATCCTTTGAATTAACAAAACCCTTTGGATCGTGTCATGTACACGTCCTAGGTAACCATTCTATTAAAAGAACTTTGTTTTTGTTTATTCATCTACCATATACCAAATTATATGTAGTGGTTGCTACTTTAATCCGTCCAGACTAAATATCGCTATGAAAGATCAAATCTTGTCATAGTCAACTCCTTGAACATTGCCATAAAATACTTTACGACATGTCGAATATTTCATAGATGTGAGACATCCATACATTTCTTTATAGATCCAAATACGGTCGATAGGTTTTACACCTTTAGGAGGGTCTTCCAAGTTCAAAACTTGATTTCTCGTGTATGGAACTATCACGGATTTTATGGCTTCAAGCCATTTGACGGAGTCAGGGCCCATCATCGCTTCTTTGTAGTCGGTTCATCATTGTCAACCAATAATGATTTACTCTCAAATCTCAATCATTTGATTGTTTATCCGACCTTCTTGGTTCAATAGGAACTTTAGACCTCCGTGACCGCAACCTTTGAGGCACATAAGCTATGAGCATTATGGCAGCCTCCGGAACGATTTCCGGCGTTGCGCAACTCAGCACATTTAGCTAAGGTTCGTTAACCTTATCAAAGTTCTATTGTCCTCCCACTTAACTTTTGCGAAAAAATCCTTTTTCAAGAAACTTCACATTTCAAGCGATAAACCCTTTTGTCCTTGGTGTTATGGAGGAATACCCAATTGTTATTCAAAATAACCTACAAAGACATGCTTATCCGACTTCGGTTGTAAACATCTTAC
The DNA here is from genome assembly GCA_023614405.1 of Avena insularis. Taxonomy (NCBI): domain Eukaryota; kingdom Viridiplantae; phylum Streptophyta; class Magnoliopsida; order Poales; family Poaceae; genus Avena; species Avena insularis. The sequence continues at coordinate 311,708,798 of CM042693.1, read as the reverse complement.
TTATGTTTAGCATACCAAAATTTAAGAAATGACAACTTGGGTTTTACCCCAAACCATAACTCATATGGTGTCATTTCAACGGATCAAGATGGAGCTCTTTTTGATTAAAAGCGGTAGTCTCTAAAGCTTTAATCTTTTTAAAACATAATGGCAGTTTTATAAATAACACCTTTGATCCAACCATGTCAAACAAGGTTTCATTACAAATCTCAAACACTCCATACTCCTATGGTGTTTCGGGAAATGTAAATCTAGGTGTTTTGCTAAACTTGCAACTCAAATGAATCCCTTTATGATAAATCATAATTCATTTATTTTTCTTGTTACACTTGTAACTCAAATAAATCCCTTACGATAAAATCATAAACCATTTATTTTCTTGTCACAATGATTTTCACTTCATCTTGAAATTCTTTGGACGTTTTCAAATATTTCATACTTCTTTCTCATTAAGTGAACATTCACTCAAATTTCCGGAGAAAGCATATGAAGTTGAAATCCATCGCTTACGACTATACATAATGGACTACATACATCGATATGTATAAATTCCAATATTTTAGTCGTTCGTTCTTCTTTGGCCTTTGAACGAAGTTTTAATTATCCCGAGGAAAGTCTCATAAGCGTCACTTGATCAAATCAAAGACTCAAAAAATCCATGAATATGGACATTCTTCATGTTTTCTTTCCAATATAATTTAAACGGTGATGTCACTTCGTAAGTGATCTTTCAATCGTTTGTCTTGCGACATTTTAGCATTAGGCTTTATGGATGTGATTTCTCCAACTAGATTTGTAAATCATCCATCTTATATGGAATACGGTAATTATTTGAACAACCTTTGTTCTCATAATACCTGATTTAAATAACAATTATTAAAACAAATCTTGAAGTCAAGCTTTGATGTCAACGAGAAATACAAACAACGGTTTGTTTGTTTTTGATGAACATCATCACATATTCTCTTTCTAGTTACTTAGGCCATTGTGGTTCATGAATTGCGTCGTTCCGTATGAAATTTCATACCAACCAATTCGGTATCCAATACCTAAGAACCACATTGTTTAACAAGGAAAGAATACAACCATAACATGTATATCATCCATATACCTAAATTGGATATTTCCAATCTTTTATTTTCTGCCAAATATATTTTATAGATTCTCTTTCAGCATTTCCTTTATACATTTTAAAAGAATCTATCAACAGCAAAGTGGCTCCATATACATGACACATAGTCCAAAGCGTGTATATTCAAATAATAATACCTTTGGACTTGCACTTTGAAGTAGATCACCATCATCAAAATGATCAGTATTCTTTCAAAATCCATTCTTTAGTAATCTTTTAGTGTAGTAAACACTTTACATACATATTCTATTCACCCTTATCATGACGACTTTCATGATCAAGCTACTGTAGCTTATAAAGGCGAATCGTGAGTATAACATTACTTTCCAAAACCCTTTTTGGATGATTAGGATGTCTAGCATCACCAACCTTTGTAAATTCTCATCCAATATGAGAACATATATTATACTCTATCATATTGCAACCAAAACATTGTTTCAGATATCGTTATATCTTCCACACATGATGGTTTCTGAAATAATTCTTTCAGCTCCTAGATAAACTTGATATTAAAACAATCAAGAATCATAGAGGCAAACATGATACTTAAGATACTAACACTGGAATTGTTACTCTCGATTTAATACCAATTATTAAATTTCACGGAGTAAATAGAATTTTGCTGAAAGTTTGCAATAGGACTTTAAACTTTAGATTGACACTCAACACAATAGGATACCAGTTCGTAAAGTATATATCCAGAATTCTATAGTTCTATTATCTCAATTACAACTATGCATAAGGTGGTGAACGAATGCAATGACTACAACAAATTATGCAAATTCACTTTGATTTAATTTATGATAAATTGAGTTCTACTAATCCAAATTAGAAATGAACTCCCACTCAAAAACGACATCCCTCGTGCCTTTTTGGTGATTACATGAACCAAATCCACTACACCAAGTCCGATCATCACGTGAGTCGGCGTAGCTTCAAAGGCGAGCATCCATATGGTCATCATATAAAAACATATGACTCATGCTTAACCTTTCGGTCCGTGTTCCGAGGCCATGTCTGTACATGATAGGCTCGCCAAGTAAGAACCTTAGTATTCGCGTGTGTGTCTTACACCCAAGATATGCTCGTGGATTCAAGTACACCCGATCATCACGTGATGCCTTGAAGTGACGAAACATTGTCGGTGCATACTTAAGGAAGAACACATTTTTATCTTGATATCTAAATGAGGGATCATCTTATTATGCTAATAAAACGCCAAACAAGCAATATAAGATGCAATCTAACATCACATGTTAATAAGTGAAATGATATGGTTCTCGCATATGATCTCCATCATGTGCACCGTGGTATGATCACTATCATACCTTTATGTGTAAGGCCAAGGTCTATGGAACTTACACGCTATGTGTGTTGTAAGAGTATCATCTCATACTTCTACTTACAACATCACCATATCATAACACTAGCCCAGCAACCATCTAAACTAGACGCCTCTAATTTATCCATTGCTAGTTTTACGTGGTTTAGGGATTTCGAAGATAGAACCGTTCTTACCTACGAACATGAACCACAACGACGATAACCAAATTGTTGACAACTCGTTGCAAATTAGATATTGACTATAGTAGGAGAGACAGACACCCGCTAGCCACTTATGCAAACTAGTTGCATGTCAAGCGTGGAACAGGTCTCATGTGCGAGGACATGTAAAGTTTGTCCGGGCCGCTTCATCCCACTATGCCACCAATATCCAAAGTACAACTAAGAAGCAATAAAATGATCATCATCGCCCACATACTCATATGTGTACTACCCGTGCAAAGCATCTACGCATAGATCCGGCTCTGATACCACTGTAGGGTTCGCAGCATAGAAAACAAAAAAAAATCTACGATGGGAACACCTAAGTACCAATATCTATCTACTAGATACAAGCAACGGGTGGATATACATCCATAGAATACATACCCTCGAAGACCGAATAGAGTTAACGAGGTTGTACTCATGAATGATGTAGACGAACGCTTGCCGATCACAAGATCGTGATGAAGTCCATCTGGTCCAGCACGATCAAGTCCAGCACCTCAAAGCAGTGGTGCATCCGAGGTCGCACACACATACGAGTACCCCGACAACCTCCGCGCCCTCGCTCCAGCGAAGCAGCGGAAGCAACAAATCCTTCCAGAAAAAGCCACCGGGAACATGTATCTCGCTGATCCGAGACCATGGGGAAATTCTAAAGGGGGAGAGAGATCCTTCGCGAGGAGGTGTGCTTTGAGAGGATGAGAGGGGGGCCTTTTATAGGGGAGAGGGGGGCACTCGAGGGGCATGGCACCCAGCCATGGGGGTGCCCCCACCTCTCCCACATTCATGTGGGTGGAGCTCCCACTCAAAATGAAAATCCTCCACTCCCATAAAAGAGCCTCCACTCAAAAATCCACTCACATGCATTAAATTTCCACCAAATTTAATGCAAGCTCGCATTTAAATAAAACTCTTTTATTTATTTATTCAGAATTTTGTTAATTAATTTAATTAGAAACATTCACATAAAACCCCTTGCTAGTATTCCATTTCACATGTAGAACCAGTTTCAGCAATTTCAACCGAAACAGTTCCGGTGTCTAGTGAAATAAATTCCTGCACTTTGCTTTTCTTTTTCTGAAATATCATTTGCTCCGAATGGTGTCGGTATCCCTTAAGTGTGTCACCATACGGTTCGTGAATAATGCGGACATGATCGAGACCCTTCTCCGATCAATAATCAGTAGCGGGACCTGGAGATCCATACTGACTCCCACACATTCAACGGTGACTTCTGTGATCGTGTGAACCTTTTACGCTAGTATCTTAATCCCTTTGTTTCACGATATATTACATGTCCGAGATTCGATCATCGGTATCTCCATACCTAGTTTGATCTCGTTACCGACATGCACTCTTTTCTCGTTCCCGTGATATAACATTCTAGTGATCAAATCACTTGCTTGCAAGCTAATCAATGTGATATCACCGAGAGGGCCCAGAGTATATCTATCCGTCATCGGGATGAACAAATTCCACTCTTGATCCATGAGTCTCAACATAACACTTTAGTAGTTTTGAAGCCATCTTTATAATCACCCAATTACGGTGTGACGTTTGATGTCAACAAGAAACTCTTCCGGTGTTAGTGATTGACATGATCTCATGGTCTAAGGATTAGGATCACTTCGTGAGTTGTTATAGCAATATAAACTCAACGACTTTGATCGTAATGCTATACTTCAGATGAATTTTCATCACATCATTACAATAATGTTGTGACCTCGTTATTAACAACATCCAATGTCCATGATCAGGAAACTTTGATCATCTTGTTAATCAACGATCTAGTTTATAAGAGAGGCATAACTAGGAACTTCCTTTTTGTTTATTAAACACACATGTATTAATGTTTCCGTATTAATACAATTATAGCATGCAAAATAAACATTTATCATAAACAAGGAATACGGTAATAACCACTTTATTATTGCCTCTCGGGCATATTCCCTTCAATATATTCTCCTCGAAACCCTAATACACGGGGAGAAACCACAGAAAGATTTCACCGCCTCTGTGGGGCGAAAACTACAGAGAGAAAGAGCTCTCCGGCAGAAGGATTTTTGCCGGGGAAATTCCTTCCCGGAGAGGGGAGATCGTCGCCATCAACACAGTCATCAAGCTAGACTTCATCGGGATCATCATCATCCTCACACCATATCCACCAGCACCATCATCACCACTCCATCCCGCTGTAACAATTGTGTTGAATCTTGCATAGTTCTTAGGGGAAACTTTCCCTGTGTTAATTACTTTTGTAGTTGATTCTTGTGAATGGAACCATTGAATTATTGTTTATGTTCAGATTGTTATCCATCATTATATAATCTCTGATCTTGATCCATATGATGTCTTGTGAGTAGTTCGTTTAGTTCTTGAGGACATGGGCGAAGTCATGTTGTTAGTAGTGGAATTGTGTTGAGGTATTATTAAATGGCTTGATATTTAAGTTGTGGTGCTATTCTTCTAGTGGTATCATGTGAACATCGACTACATGATACTTCACCATTTATGGGCCTAGGGGAATGCATTGTGTATTTGGCTACTAATTGTGGGGTTGCTGGAGTGACAGAAACTTGAACCCCCGTTAGGAAACCTTTGCACAAGGGAGTGTAGGATCTTAGAGTTTAAGGTTGCGGTTAGGTTTTTATCTTAATTACTTTCTTGTAGTTGTGGATGCTTGCAAGGGGTTTAATCACAAGTATGTATTAGTCCAAGTAAGGTAGGTACATTAGCACAGGTTCACCCACACAACACTTATCCAACCAAAGAAGATTAATCAATTATATGAAACGAAAGCATTTGACAGAATTCACATGTTTCCTCGAGAATGTTTGGTCCTCATAAGTATTACAACCGGCTTGTCCTTTGTTAAGAAAGGATTGGGCCAATTGCTGCAGTTACTTGGTGTCTTTATTTACTTGCACTTTATTTCTTTGCTTTATCAAAAACCACTAAAAATCCGTTTGCTAAGTATTTACAGAGATTTCCTGCTCCAAACCACTAGTCAACACCTTCTGCTCCTCATTGGGATCGACACTCCTATTTATCAAAAGTACTACGATACACCCCCTATACTTGTTGGTCATCAAAAATATTTTCTAGCGTTGTTGCCGGGGAGTGAAGCGCTATTGAAGAGTGGAACTGGTAAAGGAAACTTCTACTGTGAGTATTGCTTTCTATTTATGTTTGTTACTTTGTTTCCAATATGGATAACCCACTTGGTTTCCTGTTTGCGAAAGCTACTACCACTGCTAAGGTAGTAGATGAACCACCACCTGTTGAGATATATCCTTTTAAGATACCTACAAGAATTGTTGATCGTGTTATGGATAATTATTATTTTGGGGATGTAACTGTCCATCCTGGTGATCACTAGCTGTTTATCCATGAATTATGCGGGTTGTTTAAGTGTGCAGGTATCACAATGGAACAAGTCAAGAAAAAGTTACTCTCTATATCATTGAAAGGAAGAGCTGAAGAATGGACAATCTATGGAGGAAATAGTACCTCTCTTTTATTCTATATTCTATCCTCCCAGTGAGATTCATAAGGATAGAAACCAAATATATAACTTTTGGCCTCGCGATGGAGAGAGTACGACCCAAGCTTGGGGGATATTGAATTTACTAATGCTTAAATGTCCTATTCATGAACTCCCTAATAATATTATTATCAATAACTTTTATGCAAGGCTTTCTCTTCATGATAAAGATTTATTAGATGCTTCTTGTGCTAGATCATTGACACATATGAAAGAAGAAGCTAAATGGGATCTTCTAGACCGTATTCAAGCGAATACTGAAGCATGGGAGAATGAAAAAGGAAGAAAGTCAGGTATAAGTTATGATTATGAATGCATTAAATCTTTTATGGGAACTGATGACTTTCATAATATTAGTACTGAGTATGGTCTTGATTCTCAAAGTATTGCCAATTGTTTTAAGGCTTTTGCCTCTTATATTGAAATTCCCAAAAAGGAGTGGAACAAGTACCACGAACCTTATAAATATGTTGTTAATCATGTTCCTATTAGAAATACTGAAGTTTGTACTATTGATCCTATTTTGCTTTAACCTTATATTGAGAAACTACCTTTCCCTGCCAAGGTAAAGGAACATTCTATTATAGCTAATGTGGTTATAAAAATTTCAAAGAAAACTGTTGAACCTGATGAACAAATAGATATTGAACCTATAGTGGCCATTGTGAAAGATCTTGTCACTAAAAATGTAGAACATGGGCACATTATCTTTTGTGAAGATGCTTCTAATATTGTCTCTCGTCCTAGTAAAGCTAGGAAAGATAGTGTCTCTATGCTTTCTGTTAGAATTGGTGATCATTGCTACTATGGTTTGTGTGATATTGGTGCAAGTTCTACTGCTATTCCTTATGATCTTTACAGGGAAATTATGCATGAAATTGGTCCTTGTGAACTTGAGGACATTGATGTGGTTATTCACCTTGCTAATAAGGAAACCATTTGCCCTATTGGTATTGTAAGATATGTGGAAATTCTTTGTGGTAAGATTAAATATCCTGTAGATTTTCTAGTGCTTGGTTCAGTAGCAAGTAAAACTTTTCTTATAATTTTTGGTAGACCTTTCTTGAACACTTGTGGAGCTATTATAGATTGTAAGAAGGAGAAAGTTTTAACTAAGTTTGATGGAGAATCTTATGATTTTAACTTTTCCAAATTTGCTAAAGCTCCTTATGAAAATGGTTTGCCTAATGAGGATTTTAGAGTTGAACACATTGCTTCAATTGATCCAGTTTATGACCTTAGACCTCTTTTTGATGATTGTAAGCATGCTCATTCTGATGATAAAGTTGTTTCTTGTGACAATTATATAGTCAAATTTATTCAAAGTGCTACTGAAAGTTATTATGAGAGAGGGAAACATGGTTTTATGCATCTCAATAATATTATGTTTCCCCACTTTATGTTAAAAGCTTTGAAGTTCCACTTGTTTTGTGTTCCTATGCTAGTAGCCTTTTGTTTCAATAATTTGTTTTCTCATGAATCTCCCTTGCATAGGAAGTGGGTTAGACTTAAATGTGTTGGATATTTGCTTCTTGATGCTCTCTTTCACTTCAAATCCATATCTCCTCTGTGAGCATCATTGAAATTATCATGCCCATCTTAATGGCTATAAAGAAAGAGCTTTTGGGAGACAACCCATTTTAGTTTGCTTTGGATATTTGTTTCTTTGAGTCTTGGAAGTTATTACCTCTGTAATAACCGCTCCGTATCATTTTTGTTTGGTTTTTGTGTCAAGATCAACCTCTTTTGAGAAGTAGGTGAGATGTGAGAAGTTGCTGTCCTTGGACAGATTTTTGTGCTGTATTGTAAAAATTCGTGAACAATCTCAGTATGTCGGATGGAGTTGTAATTTTCTGTGCTTGTTCCCCAAGCTGTTATCCAACTTTCGTTAGTTTTTCACTTTTTGATTTGAGCAACAGGATATTTTCAAAAAAATAAATCTTTACCTGCTGGTCTGGTTTGATAGATTTTTCCATCATTTGCATTTGCCTCTTAAATCGATTTCCTTTCATATTGTTTTGGGATTTTCAAAGGAGTTGCTATAGTAGCTTTTGTTTTGATGGATTTCAGTTGAAGTTTGAACCCAAAGGTTTATTGTTTTTGCATACACTAATGTTGCTAATGAAGATTGTGTGAGGCTTTGTATGAAAGGAACGTGTTGGAGAGAAGGAATCTGCAGAGTCCGTTCTTGGATAGGTAAAGTGCTGAAAACAGAAGGTTCGTGAAAAACTTTTCTTTTTATATTTTTGCTGTTTTTATTCCATACGGAAGGTAATGAGTTGAAACAGGGGAGTAAAACCGAGCCTGGGTGGGCCACACCTCCCAGTGGCGCGGGCCCTCCCTGGCCGCGCCACCAAGGGGTGTGATCATCTCGGAGCCCGTCTCCATCCTGTTTTCGCACAGTACCTTCCTTATGTCGTAAAACTTCATAATATATACCCCCCCGGATCCCCCGAGGTTCAAATATTGTGTTCTTGTCGTGTTTTTGTTTCGATCTGTTTCTATTAGGAAATATTCTCAAGTTTAGAGGCATCATGGTCTCCGCGAACGACAAGGGCAAGAAGCCCGTGGAAGATGATCTTCAAGACCCCAAGAAGGAGGAGAAGATCTTGGTTTAGGATTAAGAAGAAGTGAAGGAATGCAAGCATCCAGACACACGTGCTACTGTTGCAAGCATTGGAGTGGTAGCAAACCCTATCAAGCTCAGGAGGACAACACGGATGTCTACAGGAGGGAAACCTCCGCGTCATTGCCTCGCTCCATGGTCACTTCCTCCACGCGCCAAGAACCCCTTCCATACTCTTATACATGAGTAGAAATTCCAAAATTTGCCCAAAGGGAAGTTGCCCTCTAGTTGGGATATGCCTTGTTCTAACCTTGCAGGGAAAGAACACTCTAAGGAGGAAGAGTGGGGAAAGAATAACAAGGACTAGGATTCTCGGTCCGACATGATCATGAACTGCATTGAGCATAATTCAGAGTTGATTTGTACTCTAACCTTTGAGATTGAGGATTTGAGGAAGCTGATTGAAAAGCTCATCAAGGGTACACCACCGCCAACGAAGGAGTAATTCTTCATCAGGTTTTGGCATCCCCTTTGTTTGTTCCAAGCTTGGGGGAGTGTCGTGGTATCACATCATTATCTTTCATCTTTTTACCTTTTTAGTAGAGTCATATCATGAATAGAGAAGTTATCATATCGGATGGTTTGCATTAAGGAAGTATCTATCCTTTAGTTGGTTATCTATGTATCCCTTGGTGTGAGTGCCTTTATGGAATATTAATGAGAAGTTTCATCTTTTACTTTTTGCACTTCTTATTTTAGTTCGCCATCTCTATTATATGATTGATCTTATTGATTAGTATTGGTATCACTTTGGGAGCATCAAGTAAATCTAAATTGGTTTTGGCAAACCAAGCTCTGGTCAGTATCAACACTTTATGAGGTTTGAAAGGAAAAGAGAAAAGCACTTACAGGTATTTTATATCATTTTCTTTCTTTCTTGATTGCCTCATAATCTTAGTATTCTTTATTTAAGATCTTTTCTATTTTCAAGGAAGATTGCATGTTTCTCTTTTCACTTGTATGTTTGCTTGTTTCCTTTAACTCTTTTGCTTGCTATATCCAGCCTTGCTAGCCAAAAACGTGTACTAAGAGGGAATACTTCTCGTGCATCCAATCATTTTAAACCAAAACCTATGCCATCTGTGTCCACCATATCTACCTATTAGCATTATTTATATTCCGAGTAAATTCTCGAGTTTCATCTATCTTTCAAATTAAAAATTCTTTTGTTATGTGAAAACTAGTTAGTAAAGCTCTCATGAACTTGATGGCACAACTTATTTTCTTGCCCCTAATAAACATGAACCATTGTGTCATCTATGTTGTATATGCTTGCACCTATAAGTTGTGAATTAGTAGAACCGTGCTGTCACAAGGAACACTTTCAACACCTGTGAATATCTACCCATTGATATCATGATCTTTTGTTTGTGGATGTCGGGGGTGTGAAATAAAAGGGGAGCTTGTAAATCCATGGAGTTATGTATATGCGTTAGAGAAACGCCTGGGCCGCTATCCTAAGCCATGTCTAATCATGGTGGAAACTTGCAGCATCACCATAGTCAGTAATCTATGAAGAATTCTTCTTCTTATATATACAAAAAGAGAGAGAGATAGAAAAGAGGAAAGAAGAGAAAAAGGCACCATTTTCCCATGGTAAATAAGAAGTTTCCTGAGATGCTCATTGTCTGCTTGCCTTGTCATTTTGATATGGGATAGCTCCTGTATCATGGGGCAAGGGGTACCCCGTTGGCGGTTCTCTATGATACACATATATTTACAATGACAAGAACTTACTAATGTCTATGCAATTCTATTCTTGTAGACAGTTGTTGAGCCTCCAAGTGTAGAGGGTTATAGAACAACAGCAATTTTCCCTTAAGTGTATTACCCAAGGTTTATCGAACTCAGGGAGGAAGTGGTGAAAGGTATCCCTCTCAAGCAACCTTGCAATCAAGATACAAGAAGTCTCTTGTGTCCCCAACACACCCAATACAGTTGTCAGGTGTATAGGTGCACTAGTTAGGCAAAGAGATAGTGAAATAAAAGTGATATGGATGATTATAAGACAACGGTGCCAGAAAAGAGATTGAAAGGGAGGAAAAGACTGGAAGCAAGCAAACATGCAACAGATCTAGATGGAAAGGTGTTTCAATGCTTAGAAACAAGACCTAGGGATCATACTTTTACTAGTGAACACTCTCATATAAGTATCTTCTCTTAATGATGCTACCCTTAGCTACTCTCCATGGAATCAATAATCCATGGTAGGGCTATAACAACACTCCTCAAAGTATGCCTTTCCCAATCTAGATAACCCCACACTGTCACCTTGAGCGCTAGATGGTTCCAACAAACACCACAATTTCATAAAGACATCCAAATCCAAATATAACTCATGATAAATATATGTAATCTATCTTAAGTTCCACACACGGCATGCACGCTGTCACTTTCACACACATGGGGAAAAGCTTCGATCTATTAAAGCACGATGAGTGTTTATGTATACTCTAGCCTAAGTGACACCACGGCGTGCATGCTATCACTTTCACACACGTGGGGAGAGCCGGATATCTATTAAAGCACTTGAGTAGCAAGGTAGATCTACTTGATTACAAAGCTCATGACCACAACAAGATCATGCATAGAGAGAGATGAACACATAGCTACCAGTAGAGCCCTTAGCCTCGACGTAGAACTACTCCCTCCTCATCATGGGAATTAGCAACGTCGATGGAGATGGTGATGGAGATTGATGGAGTTGGCTCCGGGGGCACTTCCCCGTCCCGGCAGGGTGCGGGAACAAAGACTTCTATCCCCCGAATCTCCCCTTTGGTGGTGGTGGCTATATGGAACGTTTCATGCATTTTTGGTCGATGATTTAGGGTTTCTGAGTTAGGTGCTTCTTATAGGCAAAGGAGGCAATGTCGGTGGAGGTCCAGGGGCCCCACACCTCCTGTGCGCGCCACAAGGGTTGGCCCGTGCCCACCTAGGGTGTGGCCACCCTAGTGTCCTCCTCCATCTCTGCTTCGTGGTTTCGTGTCGGGTAAAATAATGACTTTCGCTTTTTTCCCGTCCAATTCCGAGAATATTCATTTTTGGCCTTTTCTGGAACCAAAAACAGAAGAAAACATGCAACTGGCACTGTAGCATCTTGTTAATAGGTTAGTACCAGAAAACATATAAAAACAACTCAAAGTATAGACAAAGCAAAGCAAAGTAGATACTAAACAGGCATGGAACATCAAAAATTATAGATATGTTTCCGACGTATCAAGCATCCCCAAGCTTAACTCCTTCTCGTCCTCGAGTAGGTAAGTGATAAAAAGAATAATTTTTGAGGTGACATGCACCATCACAATCATGATCAAACCATTTGCAAGCATTAAAAGCTGGGATCAAAGAACTCTAAACATGAGCATGAAATATGGAGTTCTAACAATAAGACAAAGTAACTATGCATGCAACATGAAAGGTTACAAACAAAGATCATGAATAACAATGAATTGAAATACGTTTGTTCGTTTCACATATAGAAAACATAGCATAGTGACATTCATCTTGTCCCTCATGGAGTAGAAAATAAATGCATAGGACACCTTCAAAGTTCATAAGGGTGACTAGATACAAATAGTTCAAGAACAAGCAATATCAACAATATGAATCAATCAATAAGTTTTGGGACAATACACATAAAACTAAGAATGACAACTATGCTCTCGTAGTTGGTGCATAAAGATAGAAGGTGGAGACTCAATATAAAAGTGGAAGAAAGGCCCTTCATAGAGGGAAGCAGGGATTTCAAGTTTCATAAAGAGCTTCCAAAAATTATGGTACTTGTTAGCTTCCATCCCTCATTGCCCCTATCATAAGCATGATCAAGTTATTAAGGTTAAAGTGAACAAACTATGGAGTATATGCTTGACAAAGTATAAGTTGGCAATCTCATGTCCCTTGAATACGAGGGCCGCTCCTCATGCTACTCAAGTTTAGTTACTTGCAAGTTCTTGTCATAGTAAGTACATGTTTATCATAGAGAACCGCCAACGGGGTACCCCTTGCACATGATACAGGAGCTATCCCATAATCAAAATGATAAGGCAAGCAGACAATGAGCATCTCAGCAATCTTCTTATTTACGATGGGAATATGGTGTTTTTTTCTCTCTTTCCTCTTTACTCATCTTTTTTTATTTTTCTCAATCTCTTTTTTTATAAGAAGAATGATTCATAGATGTCATTGTGGTGATACTGCAAGTTTCCATCATGATTAGGCATGGCTTAGGCTAGCAGCCCAGGCGTTTCTCTGACACACATACATAACTCCATGGACTTACAAGCTCCCCTTTCATTTCACACCGACGACATCCATAGACAAATGAGCATGATATCAACTGTGTAAAAAGTACAAGTGAAATGTTGAAACTGTTCCCCATGACAGCACGTTTCTGCTAATTCCAACGTATAAGTGCAAGTATATACAACATACATGACACAATGGTTCAAGTTTATTAGGGGCAAGAAAAATAAAGTGTGCCATCAAGTTTGTGAGAGCTTTAATCACTAACTTTCACATAACAAAGAGACTTTTTAATTGGAAGATATATGAAAACAAGAATATACTTGGAATGGTGTGAGCATGTGCCAAGTCAACCCAAACAAAGCATCAAAGGAGAATACCACAATACTATGCTTTTGTATGCTAAAACAACGCATGATTCTTTCAAGGCACATTAAGCAATCTCAATTGTTTGGAACAAGTCATGCTACAACAATAATCACTAAGAATAAGCTCAAAACAACATCTAGGATGACATGATAAAGTCTAATCCACAGTCAAAACAAACTTCCTTTTGTACCACTATAAGCATGAAACTTCCTACTCTCTTCCAACACTAATCGACTTATTTGAAACAACTCACAAAGATAATAATCAATAAATATCAGTGAGCATGTATCACAAATCCAAAAATAAGAACTAAAAAGTTTTAAGCAAAAAGCACAAGAAAATTAAGGCTAAACAGAGTACTAGCAAAAGAGTACACTCACAGAACAATAAGAATAAAAACTAGAGTGTTCTAGGAAATGAAAACAGAGTGTCTCTCTCTCCAAAATAAGTGTGCTAGGATCCGTCCAACTTATTCAAGCAAACTAAGCAAACAAAAACCAAAAAATAAAACTAAGACGAGAACAACACAACAGTCCATGAAACAATAAAAACGAAGTGTCTAGAAAGATCTGAGATTTTTATTGATGAAGAAGGGGATGCCTTGGGCATACCCAAGCTTTGACGCTTGTACCTCTTGAATATTTCTTGGGTGACATGGGGTGGCATCCCCAAGCTTGATATTTTTTCCATTCTTGAAAATTTTCCTTCATACAAAATTTCACACAATCTTCACTAGCAACATTAGTGTATTCAAAAGATAATAGACATTTGGGTTTTAGTTTTGAAACAACAGAACTTTCATTAAAGACACAAGCTATTGTTCAATTCCCTCAAAAAGCTCAATTTCCTAAAAAGAACCCAAAAGGAATCAATAAGAAGCAAATGCAAATAATGGCAGAAACCTGTCAAAACAGACCAGCAGGTAGAAATCGATTTTTTCAAAGACCCTCTGTTGCTCAAATCAAAAGTTGTTGCACTAACAAAAGTTAGCTAACATACTAGGGGATTTATTCAGAAAATATCATCTCAATCCGACATACAATAATGTTTCATGAATTTTTACAGTGAAGCACAAAAATCTATTTCGGGATAGCACTTCCCCAAATCTTACTTCCCTCTCATTAGAGGCTATTATTGGCACAAAAATCAAATAAAAATTATAAGGAGAGGTTATTACAGAAGTAATAACTTCCAAGAATCAATAAAACTATTGGGTTATCTCCCAAGAAGTACTTTTCTTTAATGCCTTTAAGTTAGGCTTGATAGTTTGAGAAGATGCTCTCATAAGAAATATGAATTGAAGTAAAAGAGAGCATCAAGAAGCAAATGCAAACCACATTTAAGTCTAACCCACTTCCTATGCATAGGAATCTTGTAAAGAAACAAGTCATGAAAGCACAAAGCAACAAGCATAGGAAAGCAAAACAAGTGCAACTTCAAGACTTTCAACATAAAGAGGGGAAACTTAATATTGTTGAGATACATAAGACCATGTTTCCGTCTCTAATAATAACTTTTAGTAGCATCATGAATAAAATTAACAATATAACTATCACATAAAACATTCTTGTCATGACCCACATGCATAAAATTATTATTACTCTCCACATAAGCATAGCCATTCTTATTCATTGCAGTGGTAGCAAATTCAACAACATAGCTACCACTATTATTCTCATCACCATAATCATCAAATATAGGAGGCATATTTTAATCGTAGTTAATTTTCTCCTCAATAGTAGGTGGACTGAAAATATCATATTCATCATTGTAATCATAATATATTGGAGGTTTGGTGTCATCATAAGCAATAGAATAGCTATCTTCCAAAGCCAGGGAACTAAAAAGATCATTTTCATAAAAACTAGGTTCCCCAAGCTTAGACTTTTCCATAGCATTAGCAATAATGGCGTCCAAAGAATTCATACTAATAACATTGCTATTAGCATGCAAATAAAGTTCCATAAGTTTTTTAATTTTATCTTCAAACACTTCATGTCCTAACTCAAGATAAACACTATAAAGCTCTATAATTTTGTTGTTGTTTTCCATTAAGCCGAACTAGTGAAAACAAGAAACAAAAAGAAAAAATTACAGAATCTAAAGGTAATAACTTTGAGCACTCACACACCAAGGGGATGTGAGTACCTTTTACCTTACCTCCCCGGCAACAGCGCCAGAAAAGAGCATTCTAGATTGCTGTTGATGTGGGAGAGAGTGTGTGAGTGCCTTTTACCTTACCTCCCCGGCGACGGCGCCAGAAAAGAGCTTGATGTCTGTGCACTTCTATTCTTGTAGACAGTTGTTGGGCCTCCAAATGCAGAGGTTTGTATAACAGCAACAAGTTTCCCTTAAGTGGATTACCCAAGGTTTATCGAACTCAGGGACGAAGTGGTGAAAGGTATCCCTCTCAAGCAACCCTGCAATCAAGATACAAGAAGTCTCTTGTGTCCCCAACACACCCAATACACTTGTCAGGTGTATAGGTGCACTAGTTCGGCGAAGAGATAGTGAAATACAGGTGATATGGATGATTATAAGACAACGGTGCCAGAAAAGAGCTTGGCAGGGAGGAAAAGACTGGAAGCAAGCAAACATGCAACAGATCTAGATGCAAACCGTGTTTCAATGCTTAAAAACAAGGCGTAGGGATCATACCTTTACTAGTGAACACTCTCATATAAATATCTTCTCTTAATGATGCTACCCTTAACTACTCTCTGGTTGGAATCTCCAATCCATGGTAGGGCTATAACAACACTCCTCAAAGTCTGCATTTCCCAATCTACATAACCCCACACTATAACCTTGAGCGCTAGATGGTTCCAACAAACACCACAATTTCATAAAGACATCCAACTCCAAATATAACTCATGATAAATATATATGTAATCTAGCTTAAGTGCCACACACGGCATGCACGCTGTCACTTTTCACAATTTTCGCGAAGATCAGAAAATACCATAAAATACATGGAAAATCATATTTTTCTAGAAGACGAAGAATGCTAGAAGGGGAGGCTGAGATGGGCCACAAGAGGCCCACACCTCCCATGTGCGGGCCACCCTGGGCCGCGCCACCAGGGGGTGTGACCACCCTGGCCCACCTCCTACTCCGCCCTTTTGCCTATATCTTCTCCTTGAAACCCTAATACACGGGGAGTGACCATAGAAAGATTCCGCCGCCTCTGCAGGGCAGAAACTACAGAGAGAGAAAGAGCTCTCTGGCAGACGAATTTTTGCCAGGGAAATTCCTTCCCGAAGAGGGTAAATCATCGCCATCAACACCGTCATCAAGCTATACTTCATCGGGATCATCATCATCATCATCACACCATCTCCACCAGCACCATAGAGACCACTCCATCCTGTTGTAACAATTGTGTTGAATCTTGCATAGTTCTTAGGGGAAACTTTCCCGGTTTTAATTACTTTTGTATTTGATGCTTGTGAGTGGAACCATTGAATTATTGATTATGTTCAGATTGTTATCCATCATTATATCATCTTTGATCTTGATCCATATGATGTCTTGTGAGTAGTTCATTTAGTTCTTGAGGACATCGGAGAAGTCATGTTGTTAGTAGTGGAATTGTGTTGAGGTATTATTCAATGGTTTGATATTTAAGTTGTGGTGCTATTCTTCTAGTGGTGTCATGTGAACGTCGACTACATGATACTTCACCATTTATGGGCCTAGGGGAATGCATTGTGTATTTGGCTACTAATTGTGGGGTTCTCGGAGTGACATAAACTTGAACCCCCGTTAGGAAACCTTTGCATAAGGGAGTGTAGGATCTCAGAGTTTAAGGTTGTGGTTCAGTTTTTATCTTAATTACTTTCTTGTAGTTGCAGATGCTTGCAAGGGGTTTAATCACAAGTATGTATTAGTCTAAGTAAGGTTGGTACATTAGCACACAGGTTCACCCACACAACACTTATCCAACCAAAGAAGATTAATCAACTGTATGAAACGAAAGCACTTGACAGAATTCCCATGTGTCCTCGAGAATGTTTGGTCCTCATAAGTATTACAACTGGCTTGTCCTTTGCTAAGAAAGGATTGGGCCACATGTTGTAGTTACTTGATGCCTTTATTTACTTGCACTTTATTTCTTTGCTTTATCAAAAACCACTAAAAATCCGTTTGCTAAGTATTTACAAAGATTTCCTGCTCCAAACCACTAGTCAACACCTTTTGCTCCTCGTTGGGATCGACACTCTTATTTATTGAAAGTACTACGATACACCCCCTATACTTGTGGGTCATCAACATCATAGCATTGCAGCTATAGACGTTTATATAACTCAATAGCCGGAATCAAGTGGTTTCCCATATTTAGATCGTTCGTTGGCCAACTGAGTTAATAGTTCCCCATGGAGTACGACAGTGTTGTAGTGACATGCGTAAAGAAATATCCTACTATAATTATTAGAAAAAGCAGTGGCATAATCTCTACTACTTCGAAGTATCCATTTTATCAGACAATTTCATTCAAGGGTGCTATTGAGTCTATTTACATTAAGCTCAATAGGGTTGATTAGTTTCTAAAATCAAATCCTTTGGGCTAAACATGGACCCAAGTCATATCTTGGATTCTTTTTATTGTTGTAAAAATGTCGGAAATATTTTAACCAAGTTCATTGCTCATTGTTTCAAAGCAAAAAGAGGACACTAGCAAGGGAATATAATTATGGATAACAATCTAGGTGAGGAGTGACTCAAGTGCAAGCGAGTAAATAATTGTATGATCAAATTTAAGTTGCAGGAGAGGTGATGAAAGGAATGTGATACCTCCTCTTGCTTGCTTCGTTATCATACTTGAGTCGAATCCTCTCTATATTTCCCTATTGCTAAGTCACCTGAAATTGAGCAATCTCCAAGAAAGACAAAGAAACAATTTTGCAAAGAAAGGTTACGGCTAATTTTTGTGTTATTTGTTTAAGAATGCAAACTAAAAGTAAACATGCAATTATTGGAAAAGAAAATAAATCAAAATAAGAAATAAAAATATGAATGCAAGTTTGGAGGTTTTCAAAGCTCCCCCAAGCTTAGCTTGTTGCGATGCTTAGTTGTTGCCGTTGTTCGGCGACGGGTATGGATGCTGCTGATAGCAGCCTGGGAAGTTGGTCATGAAGTGACTAAATTTGTGAGTTAAGACACTCACATATTCACTCACTCCATGCAGAGTCTGGACGATCTTTGTTGGGGATATACTTTATGGTATACCCACAGGACTCGCTGACCACGGTGGCCCACCAACGAGTTAGAGCTTTGCTTCACGGGCGGCCCAGTCAGAGAAAGAGGAGGAGCCAGTTTCGGCTATGACAAGGCCCAGAAGAGTTACCGACTTAGGCCCGTAGTATTACTTGTAGTCCAAGCTGTTTCTAGTTACCGACTCTATAATGTAGCCGAATAGGTCTCTCCTATAACCCTAGGTCATGACTATATAAACCAGCCCTATGGTAGCTTTTGTGGGCACCAGATCATAGATCAACCACAACTTACTCACACAGGAGAACCTCTCTTGTAATCCGCTATAACATCCGGCTTACGCCGATATATTACTGGGTTGCTAGCAGGAGTAGGATCCGATGACCACAGTCGGATCTACACCTGGGTAAACTTGTGCTCACCGCTCCTGGAACATCTGACGTCTCACACCCCATCTTTCCAACGCCACTAGGACCCCCAATGGCGTACTTGTTGACAATCAGACGACAGTTGGCACCCACCATGGGGCAGGTGACCTTTAGAGCTTCGTTCCAGGCGGAATCTGCGTGTGCAGGAATCGGCAAAACAATCGCCATGGGTCGCGTGGTCTACGCCAGTGATGTCCCTCTCGTCCTCCTCGACAAGACTTGGATTCCGGCTAGCAAACCCATGACGACCTACACGATCATGTCTATCGGTGAGATTGATATTTATCTCGGTTTCGCTGAACCCGCCCAACCCACCCTTGAGGTGATGACCATGGCGGAAGAAAACGCAGGGATGGAGGAGTACGAAGAAGAACACGCCTCCAAGACAACGCAGGGTGAGCTGAAAAATCCCCCTAGTCCATATGATAGCATGAATGAAAGCTACACCTCGCAGGATGACATGGACACCGGAGATTCATCCGAGGTCCACAGGCCAACCACTACCGAAATTGCCGACAGAAGCTTATCCCCCGGTACCATACCAAAAGCCATATTTTCCACTGGTACGCACGTTAAGGCTACTGGGCGGTCAAGGAATAAGAACAAAAATCCGACATCGGCAGATCCAGATGTCGAGGAAACCAACGAAGAAAAAGTTGACGAAGAGATCGAGATGGAGAATCAGGATGGATATCTGATTAATACCATGCCGATCGACCCTCCTGTGGATGGACACATCATCACCAAGGGTGCACGTGAAATTTACGGAGATGCTCTCACGATTCCAATCCCAACGGCTTTGGATCTTACTCCGGAGGCGCTGGAGAAAAGGGGCGAGGACCTGGAAAAGCACCGTCTGTTTTTACTTGAAGAAGCCGCACACATCGTCGAGCTTAAGAAGCACTTAGACAGTGATCCTGTCAAATATCATTCATATTCCAAGCGACACCCAAACAAAACAAGAGGAGGTCCGGTTCTTGCTAACAAGAACCCGAATATCCACAGAGATCTATTTGACGGAAAAACTGGAGAGAAGATCAGAGTCTACAACACGCCGTTGGAAAATGCTGCAGCAGCTTGAGCTATCCTCGCCGATAATCCGTCTCCAGAGCAGGTCCAGCAATGTGTTGCGTTTTTGGACAAAGGATTAAAGCAGCAGAAAACGGTTGTGTCATTCAGTAGCCAGCTAGCCTCAAAGTCGGAATTTTGCCACACTGGAGCTGACCAAAGCACCGAGAATTCAAGGACCGACTCAAATTTCCACTCTCGCAGGCCTGCGTGTGACCGGGCAAGAGTTATTCCGGCTGCATCCAAAGATGCCATCAGGGCAATGGTCCCCCATCAGGGCCATCGTCGGCAAAACAACCACTACATAGAAGACCCGGAAGTACGCCGCCAGCAAGAGCAAGATCGGCTAAGAATGCCACCACCAAGCCATCCCGCTGGTAACGCCAGACGAACATATGATCCGGATCATCCTGAATCAAGTAGGGACGGAGCCCGAAGAAACCAGCATCGGAGTCAACATAATGAGGCTCCACCACCACCACGTAACCTAGCCGGAAACTCCATCACGTAGAAACCGCGAGCCTCCAAGGCGTAGATCTCTCTTGCCAAACGACGCTCACCGTCGCATTGAGTCAAACATAGAAGCGCGGCGGTACGAGGAAGAAGATGTGTATGTGGGACCCAAGTGATTTGGCCCAAACATCAGTCAGAAAAAATTTCTGGTTGACTTTGGTATTTCCAAACACATCCAGCCCTACGACGGCGCGGCTAGGCCAGATACCTGGCTTCAGGACTTTTTCTAGGCCCACTGCATCACCAAAGTAGGAAACAGCCTAGTCGCAGTTTGATATATCCCGATTATGCTGAGGAAGACGGCTCGATCATGGCTCAAGGAACTTCCAGAGAATTCAGTTCATAACTGGTATGATATGCAAACTATGTTCTTTTCAAACTTCGAGGGAACATACAGGCGTCCTGCACAGTCGGAGACTTGCAGCATTGCACCCAAAGACCCGGGGATACTTGCCGGGATTTCCTCGGATGTTGGATTGACACGAAGAACACATGTGAAGGAGTAAATGAGCAAACTGCGATAGAAGCTTTCATTGCAGGACTCCTAGTCGTACTTTTGCATCACAGATTGAAGCGTGACCACGTCACAGATTTGGGAGAAATGATAGAGATGACAAGCAAATATGCTGATGCCGATGATGATTCAGAAGGGCTGCTAAATATTCTGGCCAATCCCAATGCGGCCAAACAGCCAAAACAACAAGCTCAGAAGCACAAGAACACCTTCGAAGATAAACCAGCTCCGTACAATGCAGTTGTCAATGC
Organism: Avena insularis; assembly: GCA_023614405.1. Taxonomy (NCBI): domain Eukaryota; kingdom Viridiplantae; phylum Streptophyta; class Magnoliopsida; order Poales; family Poaceae; genus Avena; species Avena insularis. The sequence continues at coordinate 311,687,348 of CM042693.1, read as the reverse complement.
AATGTTCAGATCCGGAGGATGAGGAGGGCGCGGAGGCGGCCGGGGTCGAGGCCGCGGAACTTCTCGAATACAGGGCAGAGGATAACATCAACCCGGAAGAACCTATACCTGGGCCGACATTTCCAACAATCCATGTGTCCACTACTTGGATAGTAACGGACGATCTAACTACACAAATGCCGAGTGTCGTTTCAATGACGATATCAAAAAAGAAAGAAAAATTTCGAGAAAGGCAAGAAGCCCAAGGAACATTCTGACATGGAAGAAGCGAATGCCGCACAGCCCAAGTCGGATGAAAAGAAGGATTTTCCGACTAAGAAAGACGCATAGGTTTGCTTCCTTGGATCTCAACCGGCTAAGGACAAGAAGGCGGTTCTCTATGAGCTCAATGCCACGATTCTGGCTATTCCACAATTTCTGGATTGGTCAGATGTAACCATCACCTTTGACCGCTCAGATCACCCGTGGAAAACACATCGTCAGGGAAAATACCCTCTGGTCATCAATCCTCTTATTGATGGCTATGAGTTCTCTAAAACTCTCATGGACGATGGAAGCAACATTAACATCCTCTAAATCGAGACGCTCCACCGCATGAAGCTACACGAGAGCTAGTTGAGTTACAGTAGTGTAACTTTCCATGGCATTGTACCCGGGAGATAGGCGGATTCTTTGGGTGATATTACTCTGGACGTGACATTTGGAACCCGAGATAACTACCGGACCGAGCCACTCTCTTTTGAGGTGGTACCGTTCAAAAGTTCTTACCACGCCATCTTTGGGTGTCTGGCTTACTAGGCGTTCATGGCTCGTCCCTATTACATTTACAATATAATAAAACTTCCAGGTCTAAAGGGCGTCATCACCATCCGGGGAAATCCGGGGAAAGCGCGAGAGTGCGATGAAGGATCTGCTACCTTTGCTGAAGCCGTGCTACACGCCCAGGAGTACCAGGAGATCAAGAAGACCATCAACCCGACTGAGATGTGCACTAAGAATAATGAGGTGCTGAAGCCAAGCATACAGTTCAAGGCATCGGAAGAGATGAAGAAAACGTCACTGAAGGAAGATGATCCCTCCAAGACGACGAACATAGGGGTAGGCTTAGACCTCGCATAGGAAAGCGCGCTCGTCGAGTTCCTCAAAGCTAATGGTGATATCTTCGCATGTTAGCCTTCTGACATGACCGGAGTACCTAGGGAACTTGTCGAGCACTCTCTTAATTTGTACCCTAACGCTAAACCCGTCAAACAGTCCTTATGACAATTTGGCGATGAGAAGCGCAAAGCAATTGCCAAGGAATTGGCCCGACTAGAATTAGCCAGATTCATAGTAGAGGTCATCCATACAGATTGGGTGGAAAATCCTGTACTCATCCCTAAAAAGGACACTATTGATTTAAGGATGTGTGTTGATTATACCGCTTTGAACAAGGCATGCCCAAAATACCCGTTCCCTTCGCCAAGAATCGAACAAGTAATTGACACAACGGCAGGGTCAGAATTACTCTGTTTTCTCGATGCATATTCCGGATATCACCAAATACCGATGAACGAGTCGGATCAAATCAAGACATCTTTCGTCAGTCCTTTCGGAACCTTCTGCTACAAAATAATGCCTTTTGGCTTAAAGAACGCAGGAGCAACATATCAACGTACTATGCAACGTTGTCTCAACGACCAAATCGGACGCAATGTCCACGTATACGTAGATGACATATCAGTTATGTCTAAAAAGAAGGGAACTTTATTTTCCAACTTGGAGGAAACATTTTCTAGCCTATGAAAATTCAATATGATGCTAAATCCAAAGAAGTGTTTCTTTGGAATTGCAGCCAAAAAATTGTTACGTTTCATCGTCTCTGAGCGAGGAGGTGAACCAGGAAAAAATCAAGGCTATACTTAACATTACCAGGCCGACTCGCCTGAAGGACGTGCAACATCTCACTGGTTGTATCGCAGTCGTGAGTCGGTTTGTTAGCCGGCTCAGAGAAAGAGCCACACCTTTATACAAGCTCTTGAAGAAAACAAACAATTTTTTCTGGACCTAGGAAGCTGAGACTGCCCTACAAAGCTTAAAAGACCTACTTTCAAACCCACCAGTTCTCGCAGCACCAGAACCTCAGGAGCAGATGCTACTCTACATTTTAGCGACCAACAAAGTCATAAGTGTGGTAAACGGTAGTAGAGAGCGAGGAAGAAGGCCACTAGCATAAGGTGCAGCGTCTAACTTATTACCTGAGTGAGGTTCTGACAGAGTCGAAACAACGGTATCCACACCATCAAAAGCTAGCCTATGGAGTGTTCTTTGCATCTAGAAAGCTATGCCACTACTTTCAAGAGTACAAGGTCACAGTGGTTAGTACTACTCCCCTGCGAGATATAATCAATAATCGCGACGCCACAGGACGTGTCGCAAATTGGGAAATAGAGCTTGGAGCTTTCGACATTGAGTACAAGCCACGTGCAGCAATCAGGTCCCAAATACTTGCCGATTTCATTGTTGATTGGACAGAGACGACAAAAAACACAAGTCCTCCAGACTCGGAATTTTGGACCCTACATTTTGACGGATCAAAAGCACGAGGAGGCTCGGGGGATGGCGTGGTTCTCAAATCACTCTAAGGAGATAAGATGTTCTATGTGTTACAAATACATTCACGGCGACCAATAATATTGCCGAGTATGAAGCATTGTTACATGGAATACGCATGGACAAAAACATTAGTGTTACAAGACTCATGCATTATAGAGACTCGGATTTAGTTGCTTAGCAAGTATCCGATATCTGTAATGCAAACAAGCACATGGCAGTATACAAAGCTGTCGTGGATGAGTTATCTAAATCGTTCGAGGGTTTTGAGGTTCAACACATCCCTCGAGCAGAAAATGAGGAAGCAAATGCTCTATCAAGGATAGTCTCTGCGCGGAAACAAGTACCAGATGGCAATTTTTTAGAGCATTTAAGGGTCCCCTCCATAACCGGAGTTGATGAGGACTATCCGACAAAATCCGACTTACCTTTAATAGAAGTTCTGGCTATAATTCCAAGCTAGACAAAACCCTATCTGGATTTCCTGATAGACGAAAAATTACCCGAAGATTAAGTCCTGAGCCGGGAGATCATCCGACGAGCAAAATCCTACACAATAATAAAAGGTGAGCTCTATAAGCGGAGTGTTTCTGGGGGTTTTTAGCGATGTATTTCTCTAGAAGAAGGAGTGGAAATCTTACGAGAAATCCACGAAGGAGAGTGTGATCACCATGCTATAGCCAGATCCTTAGTGGCAAAAGATTTTAGACATGGATTCTTTTGGCTTACAGCTAAGGCGGATGCCAATAAAATGGTCAAGACGTGCAAGGGCTTCCAAAAGTATGCCCTTTAGGCACACGTTCCAGCTGAACAACTGCGAACAATCCCTATTACATGGTCGTTTGCGGTCTAGGGGCTTGATATGGTAGGGCCATTTCGCACGGCAAAATGTGGATTTACTCAACTACTAGTGATGGTGGATAAATTTACAAAATGGATTGAGGCTAAAACTGTAACAAGTTGCGATGGATCCATAGCCAGAAAGTTCATCGAAGACATGATCATCCGATTTGGATATTCGCACAGTATAATTACTGACAACAGAAGCAATTTTTTCTTGGGAGAACTTGCCGAATTTTGCAAAGAACAAGGGATCCGACTCGGTATTGCATCAGGTGCGCATCCACAAGATAATGGATAAGTCGAAAGAACTAACGTTCTTATTTTACACGGACTCCGACCTCATCTTGAGGTACCACTCCGTTGTGCTGCGGGGGCTTGGGCGGAAGAAGTACAGTCTCTGATATGGAGCTTACATACCACTCCTAACAGATCAACCGGATACACTCCTTTCTACTTGGTCTATGGTGCAGAAGCAGTTCTTCCAAGCGATTTAATTCATCAGTCTCCACGAGTCAAAGCATATATTGAAGAAGATGCAGAAGTTTCTCGACAAGATGATCTCGATATAATCGAAGAAGTACGCGTTGTTGCTGAGCAGAGATCTACAACATATCAGCAGAAGTTGCGCAAGTATCATAGTTAGAGAGTACAAAACCGTTATTTCAGGAAGGGCAATTTGGTTCTCCGGCTTGTGAAAAAATAAAGCACAATCTTTCCCCGATTTGGGAGGGACCTTTTATGATTAGCTGGGTTCTGCATAATGGGTTGTATTATTTAACCGATATGAGACCAGTCAAGGAAAGACCACATACTCAGAAGAGAAAGAGAGCTGGCAGTAGTACATACCCGGATGAGATAGACCGTCCACAGAATATTGCGTAACTACGTCCCTTCTATTTTTAGTTATATTTCCTTGTAGTCATATATGTACATGTTCAAAGTGAAATAAAGTATTGGTTTCCTTATGTTATATCTTTGAGAAGTTTTTTGCCATCTTATTTCCAAAAGAGCATGTCGTTTTCAAAAATCCTAGAATGCTTTAAAGTACTTTATGCTCATGTTCATTCTGGTTATGATTTTTGAATATTTAAAAAAATGTCACCTTAGGGTAAAAAATTCAATTTATTGTTTATATTTTGGTTTTTATTTGATTGCTCACATGTGGGTATCTTCTGAGTAATAAATTGTTGGTACTGAAAGCCGACTTTATTTCCGAGTTTTAACTGGTTTAGCAATTGAGCTCCGTTGCTCGGCAAAGTTTCCGTGCTAAAGGTTGGTCGGCTCATGAAAGGGACGAGGCAGAGAGCCAGATAAAATGACAAGTATAAGCATAAAAAATAGTGCTTCAGAAATTTTCAAGCACACACATAAAACATATACAAACAAAAGTTCTATGATAATAAAATCATTAGTTCTTACAGACCAGCACAATCAAAATAATGTTTCGATCATTACATGCCCAAGTTCAGATAATGCATTGTAAATGTTTATACTGCAAAATCAGGTGGTGGTCATGAAGAGCATGGAGTGCTAGAGTCAACAACGTTGTCGCCCTAGACCTCAGACTCGAAAACTTCTTCAGCGAGGCTATCTTCTGGCTCTTGAGGCGAGGGAGGCACATCGACGGATTCGAATAATGGCATCGTGTAATTGGTCATCTCCGCCACACATCAAGCGTAACCTGCAAAGGAATCTTGGATAGCCTTGATGTTCTGCGGGTTACCCTCATCGTCCTCCTCGGCAATACCCTTGGTGACATGCCAGATTTCCATCTCGCTGTGGTGGCTCATCACCATGGTAAGAGTAGTTTGTTCAGCAGTCTGAGCATAGGAGAGCTTCCAGACTTGAATTAGATTTGGAATCTCCTTGGCCTTGTCCCTCACCTCTTGCACTGACATCTTATGCAAGTCGGAAAGTTTGATTGACTCGCCAGCCCCTTCAAGAGTCTGGCGGAAGTCGAACAAAATATCTCCGATGAGCTTGATGCGCTCGAGGCGAGGTTTGGAGGTAGGAGGGTTGGAAAGGTTCAGGGGGGCTGTGAAAGAACCAAAAGTCAACAATTTGACTCAAAAAGTGTAACACCCTCGCCTGATAAGGCTGAGTTCATGTGTATCGTGCCAATCCCTGGATCGGTTCACTGGCACACACAATACAAAATGAATACCAAATATAGGTGTGCATCATAAATACAATGGATATGATCCCAAATTTACATTATATCATCCAAGTACACATCAGAAACAATAGCAAGGTAGATCTCCATTCTTCAAATGTGCCACAGGCGAACAATCGTTGAGTGGAGTCTCGCGACCTATAACGATCACTAAGAAACGATATAACCTGCAACATTAAAGGTTGCAACCATGAATGGTCAATACTTTGAATGTATTGGCAAGTAGAACTAATGAGTACAAAGGATCTATCAACTACACGCATATTTGGCTAGGTGGGGTTCAGGCTCATTTGCAAAAAGCAATTTATCTTTTCCCTACTTTCAAAATACTTTTCTTTCTTCAAAACAATCTTCTAAGGACATACCAGCATAAACCCATGTAGAAACAAGACAATTCATCTTTCGTATGCTCCTAAACCCATGTTCACCCATCAAGTTTTAGCAATTATGAAATTGGGACGAGTGAGATCTTCCAAACAGTTCCAGGCCCAGTTGCTCATAGTTGTCCATAACTGGGGACACGGCTAAGTACTTAGTTTAGACACCCTATAGGGGTTGTACACTTTACCCGCACGACCCAGTCAACCTGCTCTTACCACTACACTCATTTTGTGCCATGGTAGGAAGAAAACCAAGACGAAACCTTTCAGAAGCAGAACCCTGAGCCCTCAGGATGGACCTATGCCAACCTACATCCCCTACATCTGCTAGTCACATCGGGTCAGGTTCCCACAACCTACTTAGTCAAGACGATAATGACATGCAGTTGTACTGGAAGCTACTACATAAGAAACTTGTCCAATCTCTAAAGCCTAGGTGTGCTTTCCGCAATAAACCATCCAAAAACATCAATCCATCACACCCAGGAGATTCATTAAATTCCAGTTGTTTTCATTATAACAAAACATAACTTTCCATAACATAATCAATCATGAATTCCCTTTTGCGTATCTAATAAGCATGGCTAAGCAACTACAATACGATGGCTCAAAGAAAATCAAGTCATGGAAGTATGGCAATCATGCCTGGGTGTCATAGCATAGCATAGTAGTAAAAACACCTACACATGCATCACTACTGAAAATCATACTACATGCCTAGGAAAAATAGTAGGACATTTATGATAGCTCTACTTGCCTTTGGTGTAGAAGATATAGTCGTTTAGATAATCCTCACAATATAAAAGGTTGCACTCGTCACAATCTATTGATGAAAACAAGTGCACAACAAACACACCATTCAAAACAATGTAATTACGCACAATACAATAAAACAATGATGAACAAATGCATGCATGATGATTTAATATGTCACAATGGATGTAATTAGTTCTCTAAACAATATTAGAATACATGATGCATGCAGGAGATCATTTGATGCAATAGTGTATTTGTTATTAAATCATGATTGACAATATAAAGGTTTTAATAGTTCTATTGCAACTTCTGTTCTAATTGCCTTATTAAATTTAGTTCTAGAGTGTACTGGATAGGTAATGTTAATACGAACTAGTAGCAATTGGATTCACCTTAATCGGAGTTGTAGATCTTTTTCTATGATTTACTTACTATTTAATAGGGTTTACATAATTTAAATAGTTTAAATTGTCTAAAATTCAAACTAAAATCATATATGTAATATACACGAGATTGTGATTCCAGGGACATTCTATTCATACTTTTAAGATCTATAAATTATTTACTATGAATTTTATACTATTAAAGGCCATTAAAACTATTTACATCACTATATTAAGTTATGTACTGTAAAAGTTGGATCTAACAGTATATTAATGTTGTATATGAAATTAATAATCCATGGATACCTTATTTGTATATTTATGATCTATAGATAATTTACTATAATTTATTTAGTCCAAAGTGTCCATTAAATCATATAAATTATTACAGTAAATATATATTGTAAACATTATATCCAATCATATATTATTATTCTGCACAATTTTATGAACCCAACCATATATTATTTATAATTTTTATACATGTAGATAATTTTATATGAATTTTTGAAGCTATACATAATTTCTGCAAATTATAATTATTGTTTTTCTTATTATTCAGATCGGTCAACGTTGATGCGCTGACTGAACAGACATGTGGCATGCTGCTAGTGGGTGATACCCTTTCGGTCTGGAAAAGAGCAGGAAGCGTTGGATCATAAGATGATCGGACGGTGGAGGGCGTCCAAGGAGAGGCTCACCGGCACGATGACGTGGCGTCGGCGGTCGGCTCAGGAGGTGGTGGTGGACGGCATTCCGGTGGTCTCCCGTGTCGGCGTGACGGCGTACTAGGTGCGGCAGACGATGGTGGTCATGGGAGTGGTCTCGGCGTGGTTCTTCGTTTCCTCCATCGGCAGCAGCGGACGCTTGGAGCGCTACGGCTCCGGCGGTGCTTCGGCGGGCAATTGGAGGCCCTCCAGCGAGCTTCACAAGGGGAAAACATTAGGCTATGCGAGAGAGGATGTGGAAGAGGATAGGAGGAACATCAGGTAGTGGGGCGACATAATTCGTCGGGCTAGAGGTCGACCTGAGAGCTCACGGCGGCGGTGGATCGGGAAATTCCGACGGCGGCTTAGGGTTTTAGAAGTTGTCAAAAAAATCGAACAAGAGAGAGGGGAAGGGGATTATATGTGGGGTTGGCTTGCAAGAGGGGTAAGATTCGAATGAATCGGGAGGAATCTGCGGGGGAAACGATCGGGATCAACCCATGTTCGTCTCTGTCTCTGGCTGGAGCAAGGAGATGACCAGTGGGTCCCAGGCGCCAGCGTGTGAGTGAAAGGGGGTGTAGGCCACGCTGGCGCAGAAGGAAGAAGAAATGGGCCGGCCCAAGCAGAGGCCACTGCTACGCGCTGCACATTGCGGGCGGGAGCATGCGGTAGAGATAGGAGAGGACTAAGTGGGCTGCGGGGGTGGTTGGGCTGGGCCGGGTAGATTAGTTTTTTTGTTTACTTTTGTTTTCCTATTTCTGTTTATCTATTTATTTTATAACTTTTTCATACTAACTCCAAATAAACTGAAATTTGTTTCTCAATTTTTGTAATATTTAGTAGATCATTTGAGTATCATTTTTGTATCCTTTTATTGAGTTCAATTATATTGGATTTATAAAATCCATATTTATTCCTTATAGGAATATTTGCAAAATCCATTTAGAGTTAGGTTTTTCAAATTCATTTCTTGCAAATTTTTGCATGGAAGTAATGCAATGCTCATGAATGACATGTTTCTTGTCCCAATTTCTAAAATCTTGGGATGTGACAAAAAGAAAGTCGAAAAATAAATCAAATAAGTAAGTCGAAAATCTTACCTAGCACAGAATGATTCCACTAGGCATGCTCCTCGTGGAGGCTGTTCAGATGACTCTCTGTGGCCTAGGTAGATCCCTCTGACTATCGAAGTCCTTCTGAAGATCATCCAATTGTTTGTCTCGGAGGGCTATCAGCTTCTCGAGCCTCACGGTCTCTTGGTTGCTTGACTCCAGGACAGCAGGTATATTTTTCTCCGATTCAATAGTAAGCTTTTCAAGCTTGTTCCAAAGCTCAGCATTCTCCATTTCCAAGACCATGAAGAACTCGGATTGCTCCACCATCTTGCTAGATTCACACAACAATTCTCCAAAGGAAAAAATATCAGTCGGATAGAACAAGTTTGACTATGACAATAGCTAATTGACAAAGAAGAAGTCTGAAAAGTTTACCTTCTGTTTCATCTTTTTCAACTTTTAACTTTGAATTCTCAAGGATCAAGGATTTGATTTCCTTGTGTTTATTGCATATGTTCTTGAGAAATTCCTTGTTGGAAGATGCTATTTTTTTGTAAGTTTAGAGACGGAATACCGTCAGACGGCTACTAAGACTCGAGCTAAAATTTAACTAAGTAAAAATACAGCACGAGCCTTGGGGGCTACACTACATCGTTCTTTTGCAACCTATAAGCTTCAAATCGTATTCAACGATGTTTATTCGACTTATGCTTGGGGGCTATATGATATGATAATAAAATATCTCTAAATAAGAATCAGAATCTTACAATGTGTTTCAGGTGCAACTTCTCAAATCCGAGTTTAGTGTTATGAAACACTTTCTCGGCAGGGGAGAGGGAGGGAACGACCGTCGCTGGAAGTTTGCCAGACTATATTTTCGTGTCCCGGACCAAAATTTGGTTCAAGAGGCTAACCAGCTTTACGTCCTCCATCTCCTGGCTTGCTGCCTCTGGATTGAAATTTTTTTTTCTCAAGGCTGGATTGAGCCATCCTGAGGATCTCCTCCTTCTTCCATTTTAGGCCGGAGGCAGCAGAGCCGGCCACTTTATCCAACGCTCCTATAGATATTACCATGGGATCATTACCCTTAACGGGTTCACCCTTGTTAGTTGCCTGATCACCAACGGTGACCAGGGCTTTGAAGATGTTACCAGCACCAGGAGAGGCGGAAGCCTCTGGTGCTGATGGAGTACTGGATGGAGCCGGTGGCGGCATGGAAGGGGAGATGACAAGCTTCTACTAACACAGTTGCTTGCCCAGCTTGCTGTCTGGCTTCGCTTTACTCTTCAAAACTTCTTTAGCTCTGCAGCACGCAAATCCAAATATCAGGTGTGCTTTGGAAAGAAAGAGATGTACCAAGTACTGAAAACAAAGACAGGGTGCTTACTTTTTAACTACTGGCAGCACTTGGCTACCAGAAGTGATAACAACTTCCTTCTCTTGCGCTTCTTGGAGGCAGAGGCAGAAACTTCTTGCACCTTGTCATCCTCCGTCGCCTCCAGATCGTCTGAGAGATAGCCCTCTTATGCAGCTAGCTCATACTCGAGGATTTTCTCGAGCTGACAAAGTCAAAAAGGCATCGATGAAAATAGAGTCGGAGAAAGAAACAGAAAAGAACGACAAAACGCGAAAGCAGAGTTGAAATATTTACCGGAGTTAGAGGACGGTTGGACGTGAACATCTTCATGGAGACATCTGGAACTTTTCATTCCACTCTCTCCTTGATCAAATACTGAACGAGGGTCTTTTAATCCTTCGTCGGAATCCAGTTTGGGCTGACCCGCATGCTGTCCTTCTTGTCTCCGGTGATGGTGTACATGAGGCGATCTCCATGGTGCTGCAGAGGTTAAATCCGGTGCTCCAGCCAGCAATGGATCAAGTCAGATCCATGAAGACCCATGTGCTTCATCAGAAACTCAATCCGCCTCTTGGCGAGGATCAAGATATCCGACAGTTCCGGCGCCTCCGCGTCCCATGATTTTTGGTGGGGAGCGGCACAGACGACGAAGGCCGGAAGACCTTCCGCCTTTCCAGGAGCTGGAATATCCTTATGATAAAAGAATGTTCCGGCCTAGCGTTTGACGGATTCACTAGCGTTAATCCTAGGATAAACTCAGTTTATCCTAAGAACTAATCTAAGAGTTCCAGTGGTGTAAGGAACACCGACACTGATGGAGTTCTTTTAGGTACCATAGTAGTACCGAAAAAGGGTGAGACTTGGCCTAATGCCAAGAAACCCCTTGCACAAGGCTGCATGAATACTAAGCTCTAGCAGGGAGTCAGGAGGAAGATTATGGAGCTGCACACCGTAATATTTGAGGACCTCGATGAAGAAGTCCGACGGTGGAAGGCCGAGGCCACGGTCGATGTGCGTGCCGAACAGCACCCTCTCGCCATCGCGCGATGCGGGAATGGCGTGTCCTGAGGCGCTCCGCCACGCGCCGGCGACAATGAAGCCCTCGTCCTCCATGACCTGGAGCTTGGCAACGTCCATAACGCTTGGGACCCAGAGGCCCCGCATCTTCTTCTCGTCCGCCGCCTATGTACCCGTCGCCGCTTCGGAGCCAGATGCAGACGCCATCGCTATGGGAAAGATTGAGGATTGGTGGGGGGAAAGAGATTTTTCTTGCGGCATGTAGATGAGAGTGGCTGCGGAGGGCTCGAGGAGTACGAGGAGGCAATGAATGAAGCAGTGGAGAGATGAATCTGGGAGAAAGGGTTTTCTCCTCTCTTTTATTTGCCTCTACGCCAGGATTCGTGCGTCAGTTGCGCGATTTACGCCACGCGTATAGGAGAGAGGGGGTAGCTTCCTCGCGACTCCTCCGCCCCCTCGATTATCGCGGGAGCATTAAAACGGTGCTCTATTCCATTGGGAGCAGACCCACCAACGGTCATGTCGATGGGACTCCTATCAGTGATAGGACCTGGTCTGAAAAGTTGTCAGCGCGCACGCCGCTGTAAAATCCAGATCATTTTTCAAACTGAGCAAGGAAAAGACTAAAGTTAGACCAAAATATATCCGACTCAACAGACTCAGAATCCTACCCTATTGAAAGAAGTTTTCGGGAACGCTTCAAGATTCTCAAGATGAATAAACCATCAAGCTAGACGATTTATCCGACTTTGGATATTGGAGACTTCTGGGGGCTACTATTGAGGATATACTTTCCGGGTATACCCATAGGAATCACTGACCAGGGTGGCCCACCAACGGGTTAGAGCTTTGCTTCACGGGCGGACCAGTCATAGAAAGAGGAGGTGCCAGTTCCGGCTATGAAAAGGCCCAGAAGAGTTACCGACTTAGGCCTATAGTATTACTTGTAGTCCAAGCTGTATCTAGTTACCAACTCTGTAACGTAGCTCGATAGGTCTCTCTTGTAACCCTAGGTCCTGGTGACTATATAAACTATCCCTATGGGAGCCTTTAGGGCACCAGATCATAGATCAACCACAACTTACTCGCACAGAATAACCTCTCTTGTAATCCGCTGTAACATCCGACTTACGCCGATATATTACTGGGTTGCTAGCAGGAGTAGGATCCTATCACCAGGGTTGGATCTGAACCTAGGTAAACTTCTGCTCACCGCTCCTGGAACATCCAACATCTCACAACCCATCTTTCCAATGCCACTACGACCCCCTATGGCGTACTTGTTGACAATCCGACGACATTCTCCCCAACGCGCTGGTTGAGCTGCAGAAAATCCTGATAGGGGACATTGTTGAACCCCTCCTACTGATGGGGCCATTGGTCCTAAGGTTGCTCCTGCTGCTGCTGTCCCTCCCAAGCAGGTTTGTAGTCCTGCTCCTGGTTCTGCTCCTTCTCATCCTGCTGCCCTCCTTCCTCTTCCTTGGAGTTAGGATAGATCTCCGCCATGATCTTAGTCTCTTGATCCTTGGTGAGGATCCAATGGTCCCTAATGGCGCCTAATACTTGTTGTGGAACGCTTCATTGGAAACCTCAAGAGCAAGGTATGAAGCAGCACAGCAGCAAGTTTCCCTCAGTAAGAAACCGAGGTTATCGAACCAGTAGGAGGAAGGAAACGTCACGCATGTGTTGCTGGCAACATGGAGACCTGCACAACACAAACTCAAGACTTGGTCCCAACGAATCAGTGAGGTTGTCAAGCTCGCCGGTTTGATATAACAAAGGATTAAACGTATGATGTGGAAGGTAATGGTTTGCAGCAAGTAAACAAGTAACAATGGAAGATGTATCAAAGGTAAAGATTGGACCGGGGTCCATAGTTCACTAGAGGTGCTCTCCTTAGATAAACCACATAGCATGAAGGGTAAACAAATTACAGCGGGGCAATTGAAAGGAACTGAGCAAGGCATAACAATGCAATTACTAGCTAGAAAGATCCTATGAAGCTGATTGGGCAATACAACAATATACATAGACCGTAATCCAACTACATCTATGACTAGAAGTCCACCTTCAGGTCATCATCTGAACCCCCTCCAGTATTAAGTTGCAAGCAACAGACAACTACTTTAAGCAAAGTGTGTAAGGTAAACATTCCACATGTTCCATGAACAAGAGACTGTTGTTTTCTCCCTAGTAGCAACAACACATCTACAACCAAAGAGATTTTTGTCACTTCCCTTGGAAACTAGAGGCATGAACCCACTATCGAGCATAAATACTCCCTCTTGGAGTCACTAGCAACTACTTGGCCAAGATAACCACTAGCAACGGAGAGCATCCAAGATCACAAAAAACACAGACATGATAGAATCATAAAGATAGAACCATTAATCAAACCAACATAATAATCTCAATATCCATCGGATCCCCGCAAATACAACATGCATGATTACAAATAGATTAGATCTTGATCATGAACGGAGCTCACAAGATCTATACATGAAAGCACAAAGGAGGATATACAACCATCTAGCTACTACATGGACCCATAGTCCAAGGTGGAACTACTCACAAATCATACCGGAGAGAAGGCCTCCGGGATGATCTCCCCTCCGGCTAGGTGCCGGAAAGAACTTCAGATCCCCCCGATCTAGGGACGATGGTGGCGGCGGATACAGACAGTTTCGTGGATTTTTTATCAGGTCCCAAGAGTTTCTGTATCGGGGGCTTCTTATAGGCAAAGGGGCGAGTCCGGGAGGCGACCAGGAGGGGCAAACCCTACCCAGGCGCGGGGTAGGGCCCACCCGCGCCTAGGGGGGTTTGGCCTCCCTGGCCTGCTTCTCCGTCTTTCCTCTGGACTTCTTGTTCCCCACGGCAAGTTATTGACTTTGTCCTTCGTCCCGTCCAATTCCAATAATATTTCTTTACTAACTTTTCCGAAACCAAAAAACAGCAGAAAACAGGCATCTGGCACTGTTGCAACTTGTTAATAGGTTAGTACAGAAAATATGTAAAAAGCACCTCAAAAGGTAGACAAGTAAAGCAAAGTAGATACTAAACAAGCATCGAGCATCAAAAATTATAGATACGTTTCCAACGTATCAGCATCCCCAAGCTTAACTCCTGCTCATCCTCGAGTAGGTAAGTGATAAAAGAATAATTTTTGAGGTGACATGCACCCTCACAATAAAGATCCAACCATTTGCAAACATTGAAAGCTGGGATCAAAGAACTCTAAACATGTGCATGAAAGATGGAGTTCTAACAATAGGACATAGTAATTATGCATGCAACATGGCAAGCTACAAACAAAGATCATGAATAATATGTATTGAAAAACGTTTGTTTGTTTCACCTACAGAAAACATAGCATAGTGGCAATTAGCTTGTCCCTCATAGAGTAGCAATATAATGCATAGGACACCTGCAAAGTTCACAAGGGTGACTAGAAACAAATAGCACAAGAGCAAGTAATAACACAATATGCATCAATTAGTAAGCTTTGGAACATTGCACACAGAATGACAACTATGTTCTCTTAATGGTGCCTAAAGGTAGAAGTTGGAGACTCAATAATGGTGGAAGAAAGGCCTTTTTGTAAAGGAAGCAGGGATTACCAGTTTCAAAAAGAGCTTCCAAAAATTATGGTACTTATTAGCTTTCATCCCTCATTGCCCCTATCATAAGCATCTTGAAGTGGTTAAGGTTAAAGTGGCAAAGCTGGAGTATATGCTTGACAAAGTATAAGTTGGTAATCTCAAGTCCCTTAACTATGAGGGCAACACCTCATGGATACTCAACTTAGGGCCCAGGCAAGTTCTTGTCACTTTAAGTATTTGCATATCATTGAGAACCGCCAACGGGGTACCCCTTGCACATGGTATAGGAGCTTTCCCATAACCAAAATGACAAGGCAAGCAGACAATGAGCATCTCAGCAATTCTTCTTATGTACCATGGGAATATGGTGCTTTTTTCTCCCTTTCCTCTTTTCTCAATGTGTCTCTTTTTTTATGAGAAGAATGCTTCATAGATGTCACTATGGTGATGCTGCAAGTTTCCACCATGATTAGGCATGGCTTAGGCTAGTGGCCCAGGCGTTTCTCTAACACAGAATACAAACTCCATGGACTTACAAGTTCCCACTTCATTTCACACCGGTAACATCCATAGACAAAAGAGCAAGCATATACAACAAAGTTGTCTCAATGGTTCAAGTTTATTAGGGGCAAAGAATAAAATGTGCCATCAAGTTCATGAGGGCTTTAATCACTAAGTTTTCACATAAAAAATAGTTTTTAATTGGAAGATAGATGAAAACAAGAATATACTTGGAATGGTGTAACTCACCATGCATAGGAGTTTATAGTGAACACTTTGGAATAACTTGGTTTCTTGGGAGTTAGAAGCATGAGTAGAACTTACTCATACAAGTGGAGGCTAGCAAAAGACTGGGAGCAACCAACTAAGAGAGCAATAATGGCCATAATTCTGCAATGCAACAAAGCAAACTAATCAAAGCAAAGAGTGGTAATACAAGTCAAGGACTAAATGATCATAGAGGCTAATGGTGACTTGTCATAGTAATAACATGGTGTAAGAATGTGCCAAGTCAACCCAAGCAAAACATTAAAGGAGAATACCACAATACTATGCTTTTGCATGCTAAAACAACGCATAATTTCTTCAAGGCACACTAATCAATCCAAATTGTTTGGAACAAGAAATGCTACAACAATAATCACTAAGCATGATGCTAAAACAACACCTAGCATGTCATGCTAAAGTCTTAGTCACAGTCAATGCAAGCTCCTCTTGCACTTCAAGCAAGAACTTACTACTTCTTTCCAAACACCAAGCAAACTTATTTGTAAAACAACACAGCGAGAGCGGGGGTCCAAACTACTAAAGCAAACTAAACAAACTAAGCAAAGCAAACAAAAACTAAGACGCTCCTAGAACAACACAACTGTGCATGAAACAATAAAAGTGAAGTGTCTAGACAAACCTGAGCTTTTTATTGATGAAGAAGGGGATGCCTTGGGCATGCCCAAGCTTTGACACTTGTACCTCTTGGATATTTCTTGGGTTGACACCATGGTGGCATCCCCAAGCTTGAGCTTATGTCCATTCTTCATCTCATTGCATCATTCTCTCTCCACACCTGAAATTTTTCCTTCATACAAAACTTCACACAATCTTCATTAGCAACATTAGCTTATTCAAAAGGTATTAGACCACTGACAAAGCTTTGGAACAGCAAGGCTTTTTACTAAAAACACAAGCTACTATAGTAACTCCTTCAAAGAAACCCAATTTACCTGAGGAGAGCTCAAAAAGGAATCAATAAGAAGCAAATGCAAATAATGGCAGAAATCTATCAAAACAGACCAGTAGGAAGAAACGATTTTTTTCGAACATCTTTTGTTGCTCAAATCAAAAAGTGTTGAACTAACTAAAGTTTGCTAACATACTGGGGGATCTATTCGTAAATTCGGAGCTCAATCCGAGTAACAGAGCCTCCTCACGATTGTTTTTGGTGGAGGACAGAAATAGGTTACGGGACAGCAACTCTCCAAATCTTAGTTCCCTCTCATTAGAGGTCATTCTTGGCACAAAAAGCAAACAAAAAGGATAAGGAGAGGTCATTACATTAGTAATAACTTCCAATACTCAAGGAAACTCTTGGGTTTTCTCCCAACAAGTACTTTTCTTTAACGCCTTTAAGTTAGGCACAAGAAGCAAGAAAAATCAAGTATTTTCAAATGAGGAAGCATTAACATTTATACTTGCAAAATCTTCAGCTATGAAAGGTATCTCATCCAAATGGGTTTTGGAGGATCCTTTCTCATCTCTCTTTGGTCTACTACCTTCATCAAAAAGATTTTCAGGGGCAATCCAATCAAAGTTATTTTCGAAGGCTTCATGCATTCCAACAAGCTTATAGGGTATGGGTATATTGAATTCCTCTCTAGGCTTAGTTTTATCAGAAATAACCACAACATCTACACTTGAACCTAGCATATTGAAACGTTCAAAAACCTTTTTGGCCTCCCTAGCAACATAATGGAATTCTTTTGATAAAGTTTTAAGGATGAATTCCCTTTTTTCAACATTTTTCTCTTCTTTTAGTTTTAGGAATAAGAATTGTATGAAGGGGTTAAGGCTGACAAACCTAGCCTCCAACATATGAACTAAAGAAGCTGCAGCAATCTCATAATTAAGAGCAAGTTCAGCTATAGATTTATCTTCAATATCCTCATGCTTGCTAACGTAATTAAAGAATTCTTCAATATTATCTTTCCCAATTATGGAGCCACTACCTATTGCAAGATTTTTCAGAGAGAACTGGGGGAGCAACATGGTGAGCTAGAGCAAGGTGGCAACTAGAGCAGGAATTAATTTTTTTTGTGTCATGGTGGTGGCACGGCAGATGCCATGGGTAGGCTTATGTTGGGGGCCGAATGGGTGCTTGTGGTTACCGGGGAGGGAGTGCACGGTCGAGCCATGCACGTAGAACAGGAAGAACTCTCCACACTTAGCGATTTTATTGACAACCGAGGATTACAAGTGCTCCTTGAGCTGTATGAACTAGATTTCAGTGCCCTAGATCCCTACCTGGTCCAACCTTCCTCTACTACAACTGAAAGATCATTTTCCTATCCCTCTGATTTTGATGCTTGATAACAACACACTTATCGGTTTAATCGTGTGCTAAGTGTATCACAGGTTTGATAAGGGGGTGGCACAAATATTGGCATAACAATTCCCTTTGCTAAAAACCAATGTGCCAACCGGTAGTACCGGAACTACGACCGGTACTACCGCTTGACACCAGTACTACCGGTTCCAGTACCGGTTGGAACCGTGCAAGACTGATAAGGGTGGGTTCTAGTCAGTACCACCCGGTACCAAGGAGCGGCACTACCGGTCCAACTGGTAGTACCGCTTGAGACAAGCGATACTACCGCTTGGACACGGTCGTACTGCTCAGCAGTACCGGGCCATTCTGAAGAACATCCACCCCTCTCTGTTTTGCTCTGTACCAAGCGGTACTTGGGACCGGTACTACCGCCCGGACCGGTAGTACCGCGTCATACGACCGGTACTACCGCTTGGGGGTAGTACCGCAAGGGCGATACCGGCCAAACCTGAAGCAGGCTCGACCAACTGAAGCATCTCCGGTACCTGGTCCGGTACTGGACCCATACAGCAGTACTACCGCTTGAGTACCGGTACTACCGGTGCATTAATGCCTCCAACGACCATATTTCGTGGAGGGGTATAAATACCCCTCCACCTACCTTGGGACAAATTGCTCAACCACATTAAAGTCAAGACCACTATTGGAGCCACCAAATCTTCAAGATCTCCTCATTCCACCACCCAAAGTCCTTGATCTTTGGGGAATCGAAGGAGGAGGCCCCGATCTACTACTTCACCAAAAGAGATCTTCATTTCCCCCTCATTTCATTGAGGGCCCCTTTGTTCTAGTGTTTTCTTGAAACCCTAGTTCTTGTTTTGGTTCTTACAAGCTTGTCTTTGATTGCTTTGACAGCTTGCTTGTATTTGGGAGCCTCCGATTAAGTTGTGGATGTGTGCCCCAAACTTGTAAAGGTGCCGGCTTCCACCTTGAAGGTTGCCAATATAGTGGAAGGTGAATCGATCCCATTGGGGTGAGATTCATCGGAGAACAAGGGAGGCCTTTCGTGGCGTTGGTGGTTTGAAACCACCCCCTCTCCAAACTTAAACGTACTTCCCCTCAAAAGGAAGGAACTACGGGAAACAAATCCTTGTGTCTCCGTGTCCACCACTTTGGTTACTTCTATCCTTTATCGCACTTTACTTACTTGTTCCTACTTTGTGTTGTGGTAGCTCTTGCATATTTTTCATATAGGTAAATTCACCTTAGTTGCATTATCTAGAGAATTTACCTTATTTTCAAACCTTAATTTGAAAAAGAAGAAAATTTGAAGTTGCACCTATTCACCCCCCTCTAGGTGACCATACGATCCTTTCAATTGGTATCAGAGCCTCGGCTGTTTATTCGGGCTTTACCGCCTAAGAGAATATGGGTAGCAACAAATGGGATGGTGGTAATGAGCCAACACTGGTGACCATGGAAGATCTCAAAAACTTGGAAACAAGATTGAGCTCTTCCTTGGTCAACAAAGTCAAGAAGATGCTCGAGCAACTTCTTAAAGACAAAGAAGGCTCATCACCCACATCTCCTCAAGAGGATCAACCATCCATTTTACCTAAAGGGAATATGTCGGTATCCCCCGAGGGTATGATGGTGGGGGTAAACAAGACCACGCTAATTCCTCCACACAACTTGATGGGGGGAAGGGTGAGCACCGTGATTCTTGGTACTCTCCTGATCCTCCCATCCCTCACCCTCATGTGTACAATAGGGGTGACCCACCTAAGCTTGAAGAGTCGGCTACTTTTGCTCAATGGCAATCACTAATGAGAACTCATGTGCGCAGCTCTTGCATTGAACTATGGAACATCATCGAGCATGGAATCTTTATTGGAGATCCAAACAACATGACAAGAAGAGAGGTTGTCAATAGTCAACTCAATGCCACCGCTTTGCATATGATTCAACAAGGATTGGGGAAAAAGGACTATCCACACATTGAGCACTTGAGCATTGCCAAGGAAGCTTGGGATGCCCTCACCGTATTGTTTCTTGGAAATGAGAGTATGAGGAGGAACCGATATGATGCTCTAAGCAATGAATCCGAAGGCTTCTACATGAAAGAAGGTGAAGATCACGAAGACATGTACCGAAGGCTCAAAACCACCACCACCGCTTTTAGAAATGTGGGTGCCTCACATGTGGATGATGCATGGATAAAAAGGAAATATGTGAGAGCACTCATGCCTTTTGAGCCCACGGACTTGAAGAGCCTACAAGGTAGACACAACTACCATCTCATGACCTCCAATGAAGTTATGCAAGAGATGGCTACTTTCAAGGTTGCCGCCAAGAATGCTAAAGACACCCGTGCTCGTGCCCTTGGTATGAGTAATGTTGTCAATGTTGCTTTGAAGGCCAAAGTTCACTACTAGGAAAATGGCTATAGGTAATCAGCACATCCGTGGCCCACATGGTTGAAGTGCCCCACGGCTAAAACAGGCGTGGCTCACCTATGGGAAGTGCCCTACTAGTAACTAGAACAACCGTGGTGCACATGACCATAGTGCGCCACAGATATGTGTGGGCCAGGGCCCTGTTGGCCGCACGCCAAACATCCGTAGCGCACATAGGGTAGGTGTGCTACGGTTGTTAGTGTCAACCATGGCGCACATGGAGGGGGTGCGCTATGCCTAAGCGCATGCCCCTCTCTTCTGTGAAACGGCCAGACACATCCGTGGCGCACTATGGCATGTGCGCCATGGATGTTACTACTCCCTGTGGCGCACTAGGGCAGAGTGCGCCACGGATGTGTCGATTTTTTTTGACAGCACTTTATGTGCACATGTGTGACCATCCACCACCCCACACTTCACTTTCCCCTTCTTCGTCCTCCTTAGATCTAGTCGGGATCTTCTCCTTCCCACCTCAATTTCTCCACCCATTCACCATTTTTAGCATGTAGAACTTGCCTTGGATGTTACATAAGTAATAGAGGAAGGTCTCTGGTCTCGCGCGCACCTCTCCTTTCCATCTTTCTCGCGATTGGTCTCTCATCTCGGTAAGTTGTCCATGTAAGGATGTGTTCATGTGTATATGGATGATATGCTCATATGTATGTAGATGATCGATGCTCATGATGTGTGTATGAGAGGATCGATGGTCATATGTGTGTGTATATGGAGAGTATCGATGATGCTCATGCATGTGTGTATGGAGAGGATAATGATATGTTCATGTGTGTATGGATCGGTCTCTCTCTCTCTTGTGTTTGTATGTGAACAAGTTGCCATTTGTTTTGCCAAAATGTTGATTCATTTCCATTTTGGCAAGACTTTGGCATTTTGCAAAGGTCCTAATTTTAGGATAGGTCATGCCGAAATTTTCTATCGACCATTGCATGCATGCATTCATTATGTGGTTCTAATAGACTTCTAATTGTACCGTGTACACCGTGCAGGCAAAAATGGTCCGCATAATGAGCGAAGGAATTGTGGCTAGATTTTTGAAATGTGCGACGGCCTACATGATACGAAATAACAAGACGGATATAAGACGTCCGTGCAGAAGATGCAAACTCAACTAGGTGATCGACCCAGATTCCGGGAATCTGCAGGCGTACCTGCTCCGCCATGGTTTCATGGATAATACACTCGTTGGATAAGCGATGACGAAGACGATGGAGACGGTGAAGGTGGCCAACATGACGATGATCATCATCACGGCGAGAACAGGCGAGATGATGAAGAGTCTCCTGGAGATGGTGAAGGTGCGGAAGCAAACCGGGATGATGATGATCTAGATGTCGGAGGAGCAGACGACGATGGAACAACGTCAGGCTGGGTGCGGGACCCTTATGTGCAAGAGCTTCTCAAGGCATTTAGTAACGCCAGGGCTGCCGCTAGAGAGAAAGCCAAGCTTGCGCAACTTGAGAAAGACGCGGTTACTCCATTGTATGAAGGATGCAGGCCCGATGATACCCGGTTGAATGTAACGCTCAAGGCTATGGAGATGAAGGCAAAACACAAATTGAGCGACGCAAGCTTCGACGATATGATGGCATTCTGGCACGATCGTCTCCCGGAGGGGAACACATGTCCAACTAGTATCGAGGACGCCAAGAAAATCGTCTGTCCTCTCGATCTACCGCACGTTAGATATCACGTATGCATCAACGATTGCATCATTTATCGGGGCGAGGACACGGAGAAAACCACATGTCCGGTGTGCGGCGTGAGTCGATACAAGAAAGGGAAGAAAGCACCTCGAAAAGTGGTATGGTACTTTCCTATCACTCCTCGTCTGCAGCGCTATTTCGTGGACCCTAAGGAAGCGAAGCTCATGCGATGGCATGCGGAAAGGAAGAAGCCAGGAGATGATGATGATGACCCCGAAAAGGATGAGCTGCTGACGCACCCTTCAGATGCTAGCCAGTGGAAAGCATTGGACCTCGAATTCCCAGAATTTGGTGGAGATTCGAGGAACATCAGGCTTGGTGCGAGAACCGATGGACTCAATCCGTTCGGTAGCCAGAGCAGCACGCACAACACTTGGCCTGTGTTTGTATGGATGTAAAACCTCCCTCCATGGTTGTGCATGAAGAAGAAGTACATACAAATGAGTATGCTAATTCAAGGGCCGAAACAACCTGGTACCGACATCAATCTGTATCTCGGGCTGTTGAAAGAGGAGCTAGCCACGTTATGGGAATCTGGAGCCAATACTTACGACGCCGTCGCACAAGATTATTTCACTATGAGAGCCGCGTTGGTCACTATGGTGCAAGACTATCCAGGTTGCGGGTATATCTCGGGGCAGGTTATCCAAGGATTCTGCGCATGCGTTAGGTGCATGGATAACATAAGCTATCTCCAACTAGAGAAAGATCCAGGGTCATCGAAAACCGTGTTCATGGCGCACCGGAGGTGGCTCGGCAAGAATAATCCATGGAGAAAACGTGGAGACCTGTTCGATGGCAAATCCGAGACCCGAGGAATCCCAGAGCGTAGGAGCAGCGAAGAAGTGGAAGAGTTGCTGAAAAACTGGAAAGATTGTCCTAAGCCTGGAAAGAAGCGAAAGAGGCAGCAACAAGACAAGCCGCTGATGAAGGTATGGAAAACAAGGTCTGTTTTCTGGGAGTTGCCATACTGGAAGTTTCTCCGCACGCCTCATAGCCTCGACATCATGCATATCATGAAAAACATGTGCGAGAGTCTGGTCGCCACCATAATCAACATGCCAGATAGGACGAAAGATGGTCCAAAAGCAAGGCACGACCTGATATGCTTGGGTATCCGGAAGGAGCTTCACGGAGGACGCACTACTCCTGATGATCAGGAAGATGATGATGATCATGAGTCGGAGACGACACAAGGTCGTTGGAAGGGTAAAAAGTTCAAGAAGAATGAATATTACTGCCCTCCTTATTGCTTCACTCTAACCCAGGATGAGATCAAACAGTTTTTCAAGTGCCTTCTAGGAGTCAAATTTCCTTACGGCTACACGGGCAAGATAAGCAGATACCTAGACGAGGCGAAGCAGAGGTTCAGTGGCATGAAGTCTCACGACTGTGCCGTGCTAATGACGCAAGTACTTCCGGTCGCACTAAGAGGGATAATGGACGAAACACGTCAGAAAGCGTTATTTGGCCTCTGCAAGTTTTTCGACGTCATCTCTAGGAAGTTGATTGGCGTGAATCAGCTTGGGAGGCTACAGGAGGAGATCGTGGTGATACTATGTGAGCTTGAAGTCTACTTCACACCCGCATTCTTCGACATTATGGTGCATCTGCTGGTCCATGTCGTGGAGGACATCGTACAACTCGGGCCGATGTTCCTCCGCAGCATGATGGCGTTCGAAAGGATGAACGGACACATCAAAGGATACGTTCGCAATGTGTCCGTCCAGATGGAAGCATAGCCAAGGGCTTTCTGGCTGAAGAGTGCATCTCTTTATGCACGAATTATCTAGACATCGAGAACCCTGTCGGTCTTCCCGTCAACAGGCACCTTGGCAAGCTCGACGGATCTGGTCACCGAGAGGGTCGCCAAATCGCATGCATTTCGATTTTCGACAAGAGACTTTGATCGAGCAAACCTCATCGCGCTACAGCATTTAGAACTGGTCGATCCTTGGGTACAGAAGCACAAAAGGTTAATCGAGAATAAGTACAGTGACCGGGGCATACAGAGGACGCAGGGAGAAATAATCAAGGATCCGGCCGAGGACGACGAAGACTGGAATGATCATTTCTTCAACACTCAGTTTAGCAACGAAGACCTAGCTGGTGGCCCCACAGAGAAAGCCACTATCACCAAGCGTCTATTTGGTTCTCAGGAGACGCCTCCAGCTTGCGCCTTTATAGAGCCAGTTGATACAACCAACTAGCCCTTTATTCTAAGCCCTGACACACTACACAGGGCAGCCGGTGCTCAGATTGCGGTGCCTCCCCGCTCTCCAAAAGGAAAAAAGGGCAGGAAAAGAAAATCTAGCAGCTTGAGCCAGCCGGTGGCGTCAACAACTGCGAATCCGATCAGGTTTCGAGATGGGCCACCAAGACCCGAGGGTATTATGTGGAGGATTCATGTGGCGGGTGAGCCCATGCTACCTAAGAATTTGCGGAAGCTCGCCAGTTCAGAACTGCAGAGTGTGCATGACGGCGTGCTGACGATAGAGAGACATCTTCTATCGGAGAAAGATCCCTCGCACCCGGTATTCGTGGTTAAGGTGCCACCAGGCTTGGGCTTCATCGACAATGCCCCTGCGGATTTGTTCTTCCTGCGGTTCGACGACATCTTCAATATGTTCCACCTATACCCGCTGCACTATACCATGGTCTGTCTCTTTTCTCTCAGCCTGGCCATGCAGATCATTAGAGAGAACACACCGGGCATCGCTATAGTGGACCCTTACTACATGCGTGACGGCTGCATGGGTTCCCCCGCCGAACGACATATCGTGGCCTCATACCTAAAAAGAATCCTCATGGCGAACAAGACAAAGGAATACATTCTCGTGCCTTACTTTCCTGAGTAAGTCGTTATTCACTCGCCACCGTCGATTGGCTTTATTAGATCATCATCATTCTTTTTCCAACACATTCCACTTGAATTTTTTGCGCAGAGATGAACACTGCATGCTCATCTCCTTATCGCCGAAGCATTCCCACGCCACGTATTTCGACTCAGGGAGTCTAGAAAAGAAGAAAAACTACGACAAGATCAAGGAAGTTCTGGATGATGCTCTCACTGGCTTTGCCTCGACGGAAGGCACCACCTTCGTGCGTACGAAGGTCAAGTTCGGCAGGCACGTCTTCAAACACGTAATGGAGTTCCCCTGCGTGAAGCAGCCGGAAAACAGTAAGAAGGAAGCCTACTACACACTCCATCACATGAGGGCGTTCCTACTTGACCAGCAGAATTCTATGCTGCCAGATCATCTCAAATAGTGGGCCAAAGAAAAGGCCAAGATCAATGATTCCGATATTAGACAAGAGATGTATCGCATCCAGCAGCAGTTTGGGGCAATCATCTTTTGTGATGTCATGACTTTGGGGGGGATCTTCTACGAAGGAAATATCCCGAATAACCGTGACATAGAAGATCGCCTAGAGATGCAGGGTGACTATAGGAAGTTCATGACGAGACAAGGTGTCCTCCCGTTCCCTAAGCCGAGCCATAAGGCTTGATGTTGGCCTAGTTGTAGTTACAAACTATAGATGACCTTTGTGTGTGTGTGGACAAGTGTACATGCTACTATACTTATCTTATTAGGTTTATGAATCATCGCTTACTTCTTTTGCTTATTATTATTATATATCAATCAATGCTTGGTTTTTTTGCTTACTCTTTGGTCCTTTGCTCACTTTGGTCCTTCTTTTTTTCCTTACCTTTTTTCGAGAATAATGCCGATGATTGAAATGTCGTGGAACACTATATATGTGAATGTGCTACGATGGGATTGTGAGCCTTGTGATATGCACAAGTCCAGGTCTTGTGCATCCTACTTGGCTCACAGTTCCATCGTAGCATATTCCTATGTCCAACGACCTATGTATATATATGAGGCATTCTTTTCGAGTTATTTTTGTCTTTTTAGAGAATAATGCCGATGATTGAAATGTCGTGGCACAATATATATGTGAATGTGCTACGACGGGATAGTTAGCCTTGTGATATGCACAAGTCCAGGAATTGTGCATCCTACTTGGCTAACTCCGTCAGTAGCATATTCCCTAATCAACGACCTAGCTAATTATATATGAGGCATTCTTTTCGAGCTAGTTTGGTCTTTTTCGAGAATAATGCCGATGATTGAAATGTCGTGGCACAATATATATGTGAATGTGCTACGATGGGACTGTAAGCCTTGTGTTATGCACAAGTCTAGATGTTGTGCATCCTACTTGGCTGACGGTTCCATCGTAGCATATTCCTTTGTCCAACGACCTAGCTAGTTATATATGAGGCATGCTTTTTGAGTTACTTTGGTCTTTTTCGGGAATAATGCCGATGATTGAAATGTCGTGGCACAATATATATGTGAATGTGCTACGATGGGACTATAAGCCTTGTGTTATGCACGAGTCTAGATGTTTTGCATCCTACTTGGCTTATGGTTCCATCGTAGCATATTCCTGTGTCCAACGACCTAGCTAGTTATATATAAGGCATGCTTTTTGAGTTACTTTGGTCTTTTTCGAGAATAATGCCGATGATTGAAATGTCGTGGCACGCTATATATGTGAATGTGCTGTGATGGGATTGTCCGCCTTGTGCTATGCACAGGTCCAGGTGTTGTGCATCCTACTTGGCGGACATTTCCATCGTAGCATATTTCTGTGTCGAACAACCTAGTTATATATGAGGCGTGCTTTTTGAGTTTGGTCTTTTTGATTTAGGAGTACTTTCTATAAGTGTATCTTCATATGTGACTTTAATTATATATGTTTTTTTTCAATCACCGGTTAATTATTATTGTCAACTTATAGATGACGTGGTACGTCGTGTACAAGGGATGGGTTCCCGAGTCTACGATGATTGGGAAGACTGCCGGAGACAGGTGCACTGTTTCAGCGGAAATATCTACAAAGGGTACAACACTATGGCGGAGGCGGAAGCTAGATACACGCGCTATCTAGCGGGAGTTAGGACAAGGAACCGGATGAAGACCTACACCTTCGTCGCGGCGGTGATCATGCTTATCTTCTTTGGTTGTTTATCCCGCGTTTGTGTCTAGCTAGTTTAGATGTCTAGGCGAGCTTCCGAGCTCTAACTTGTTTGAGAGAAACAATATAACTTATACTATGTATTCATGTATGAGACTTATCTATATGTATTTGTTTCAATCTTGTTTTTCAGATTCTGTATTTATATATATAATTGTATATCTTGTATTTGTGTGTATATCTGCTGTAATATTGTATATAATATGTATTGTATATAATTTGGCTCAGAAATTAAAAAAAAACAAAAAAAAACACCTGTGGCGCACATGACCTACCTTTTATGGCGCACTACACCTAAAGCGCACTTTAGAAGCTTAGTGGCGCACTGGGAAGTGCGCCACAGAAGATCCTACGCGTAGCGCACCTGCCCACATAGCCGTGGCGCACTAGCAGGTGCGCTACGCCTATCTCGACACAACCGTGGCTCACTAGGCAGTGCGCCGCGGCTAGGAGATAGCCGTAGCGCAAGGCCCGTGGCGCACTGCTAGTGCGCCATAGATGCTCTTTTTAGGTGCGCCACGAATGGCCATTTCCCTAGTAGTGGTTGTGGATCATGGGGATGAAGATGATAGTGATGAAGGCCTCTCCATGGATCATCCCGATGAAGTCAAGATTGCACATGTTCAATACATGGCCTTCTATGCAAAGAACTTTTGGAAGAACCCCACTAAGGCTAAGATGGAAATGCAACAGAGAATCAATCCAAATGGGAAAAGAGAGAATACCACTAGGTTGAGAACTTGCTTCAATTGTGGTGACCTCTATCACTTTGTGGCAAGTTGCCCCTATGAGAAGAGAGAAGATCATGGTGGTAAACTTGTGTTGAAAAAGACAATCAAGGCACCGTACAAGAAACCTTTCATCAAAAAGAACCCCATCAACAAGAAGTCGGGAGAAATTGTCTTGATCACTCATGAAGAATACTCCTCCGACGATGAAGATGAGGAAGAGGAAACTTCTCATGGTGTGGCTGCTCTAGCCACCACCTCTACTCCGACATCCTCACTCTTCGATTCTCCAAATGAGAACTCTCCCAACAAGAACATCACTTGCCTTATGGCAAGAGGAACGGAGGTATCCTCATCATCCCGCTCTACTCCCTTAGATAATAATGAATTTGATGATGAGATGTCTCTTGATGTTAAAAAGGAATTAATTGCCTTTGATGAGTTCATGACTAACCTAGAAGGAGATGCTAAGTTACATTTTGGGAACATCTTAGATCAACTCTCACATACTCAAGAGCTTCTAGATGTAAGATGTAAACTTGGGCATGACATATGATTGAGCTAGAGGCTTTAAACAATGCTCTAGAGGAAGAACAAGAAACTAGGTTGTCACTTGAATTAAAACTTGAAGGGCTTGATGAGGCCAATTACATTATTGTTAACAAACTCATCAAAGAGCGTGATCATTCTATTGCTAAATACAAAAAGGCTAAAAAGGACAAGATTGAGTTTGGTTTGGTTCATGAAAAACTTGCCGAGGACTTTAGTTTGCTTAACAAGGGTCACAAGGCCTTGGAGAGTGAACTCTTGTCACTCACAAAGTCCCATGAAATGCTTCAAACTCAATTGGCCAATATTCCTTCACCTAGTAACTTCATACCATCTAGTATCACAACTATTCTTGAAGAGAATGCTAGGTTGAAGGGGGAGCTTGCTAAGGCCACATTTCCACAAGGCAACAAGTCCATTGATGATTTTTTGAGCAAGCAAAGGCGTAGTGGTGACAAAGGGGGCATTGGTTTTGTTTCCAAAACCAAGAAGAAGAACAATAATAATAAGAAGGCCAAGCCCGCACAAGAGACCAACAAGACCATTGTGGAGAGTAAGACCACAAGTTGTAAAACTATGTCTCATGATGACTTTGCAGGAAGTGCTAACCCTCACTATGTTCTAATGCGTGATTATTATGGTGATGTGTATGCACAATATGTTGGCCCTTATGATGGTTATATTTCTTGGTCTATTTGGGTTCCCAAGACCCTTGTTGCTAACAAAAGAGGACCCATTGAAAAATGGGTACCTAAAAATTAGCTTGATCTTTTGTAGACTTATGCTTCCGGAGGGTCAAAGTGGGTGCTTGATAGTGGTTGCACAAGTCATATGACCGGAAGCTCGTCTATTGTCAAGGAGTTAAAGCCAAATGATGATCAAATTACCGTGACATATGCTGACAAATCAAAGTCTAAGGTAATGGGTTTCGGCAAGGTTGTGGTTCCTCACGACATTACACTCGTGAACGTCATGCTTGTGGAGACCCTTGGATACAATTTATGTTCTGTCCTTGCTCTTGGTAATATGGGATTTTCCTTCTTCATTGATGTAGATATTGTGGTCCTCTTGTGGATCAAGTCTCTCAAGGTCGCTTTTGTTGGGTACATCGAACATGACTTGTATGTGGTGGAATTTTTGGAGTAAGCCACTATAGGTCCGATGTGCTTATTCGGAAAGGCCGATGTGGGTTGGCTATGGCATCGCCGACTAGCCCATCTCAATATGAGAACTTTGCAAAGTCTCCATAAAGAGGGCCATATAGTTGGACTAAAAGAAAATGTTTCCTTTGACAAAGATCGTGTTTGCAGGGCATGTGTTCTAGGGAATATGCATGACGCTCCTCACAAGCCTAAAAACCAAATCAAGTCTACCAAGATCTTGGAACTCCTCCATGTGGACCTATTTGGTCCTCCATCTCATGCAAGTCTTGGTGGGAAGAAATATTGTTTGTTGATTGTTGACGACTTTTCAAGATACTCTTGGGTTTATTTCTTCAAGTTGAAGAGTGGGACTCAAAAGACTTTTATCGACTTCATCAACTTGGTTCAACGGCAATACAATGTTCCCGTGTTGATTATAAGAAGTGACAACGGCACCGAGTTCAAGAACTACACCTTGAATGATTTCCTTAGTGATGAGGGGATTAAACATCAATATTCCGCTGCATACACCCCTCAACAAAATGGTGTGGCCGAAAGGAAGAACCGGACTCTTATTGAGATGGCTAGGACCATGTTGGCGGAGTTTAAATCTCCATACAACTTTGGGCCGAAGCCATCTCCACCGCTTGCCATGCTTCAAGTCGGCTCTACCTCGGCAAGGAAATCAACAAGACTCCATATGAAATACTTATCGGTAACAAGCCCAACATATCTTACTTCTGGGTGTTCAGTTGTAAGTGTTTCTATCTCATAAAAGGTGTTCGTTTGTCTAAATTCGAGTCTAAAGCATTAGAGGGTATTTTTGTTGGCTATGATCTCGAATCTCACACTTATAGAATCTATGATAAGCTCTCTGGAGCCGTCATAGAATCTTGTAGTGTGACCTTCGAAGAATATGATGGTCCCCAAGGGGGGCGTGTTGATGCTTGTGATGTAGATGATGAAATGCCTTAGGATGCCATAGGAAGAATGGGTGTGGGATATATCTGCCCCATTGAGGAACCCCTTATGGAGGATCGAGAAGAACTATGCTCCACTCAAGTGGAGCCCTCATCTTCACAACCTCAACATGCTCCATCCACTGAAGAGGACATTGATCCAAGCCAAAGACAAGATGTGGACCCTCAACATGATGATCAAAGTGTCAACTCTAGTCAAGGGGAGCTTGGTCCATTCGACGGGTTGTCAAGTGGTTCCAAGTCAATTTGTCAAGGAAGATCCATACAAACTGTTTTCAGACAAGCTCGAATTGACGGTAGAAGAGCACTTGATCAAGACCAAGGTCAATCTTTGCCTCCAATTATAGAGGATGGTTCCAATGATGATCAAGGTCAAGATGATGGTCAAGACGAGGATCAAAATGATGAAGAGGGTCCTCCAAGAAACAATTCGGATATCCACGCTCGTTGCAAAGCTAGAAAGGAAAGAATGTTGGAGTTAAGAGACCACTCCCTCCAAAATGTAGTTGGTGATCTAAGGAAAGGTATCTCCACAAGAGCACAATTGAAGAGGTTCAGTGAACACCAAGCACACATCTCCATGATTGAACCAAAGAAAGTGTGGGAAGCTCTTGAAGATTCGGATTGGTTAGAAGCTATGCACAAAGAGCTCAACAACTTTGAGAGAAACAAAGTATGCAAGTTAGTTGAGAAGCCAAAGGATTGCCACAATGTTATTGGAACAAACTAGATATTCAAGAACAAGCAAGATGAGCATGGAATTATAGTAAGGAACAAGGCTAGATTGGTTGCACAAGGGTATTCTCAAATTGAAGGCATTGATTATGGAGAGACTTATGCACCTGTGGCTCGCCTTGAGTCCATCCGTATCCTTCTTGCTTATGCGGCACATCATAACTTTAAGTTGCAACAAATGGATGTAGAAAGTGCATTTCTTTATGGTCCTTTAAATGAATTAGTATATGTTAAGCAACCCCCGGGATTTGAGGACCCCAACTTCCCAAACCATGTCTACAAACTTGATAAGGCGCTCTATGGGCTCAGGCAAGGCCCACGCACGTGGTATGAGCACCTTAGAGAGTTATTGTTTGACCGTGGCTTTGAGGTTGGGAAAATCGATCCCACTCTTTTTACTAAGAGGGTCAATGGGGAGCTTTTTGTATGCCAAATATATGTTTATGATATTATATTTGGCTCATCTAACAAAGCTTTTAATGATGAATTCTCAAAGCTTATGACTAGTAGGTTTCGGATGTCTTTGATGGGAGAGTTGAGAGTATTTCTTGGCTTTGAAATAAAGCAAGTTAGAGGAGGGGCATTCTTCAATCAAGCCAAGTATACTCAAGATATGCTCAAGAGATTCAAAATGCAAGATCTAAATGGAGCTCCCACTCCCATGGCTACAAAGACTCATCTAGAACAAAATCCAAATGGTAAAGATGTGGATCAAAAGGTATACTGGTCCATGATTGGTTCTTTGCTTTACCTTTGTGCATCTAGACCAGATATTGTGTTGAGTGTAGGTGTGTGTGAAAGATATCAAGCGGCTCCTAAGGAAAGCCATTTAATGGCGGTCAAGAGAATCTGTCGATATTTAGTTCATACCCCATTTTATGGTCTTTGGTATCCTCGAGGTTCAACATTTGCTCTTTGTGGATACACGGATTCGGATTGGGCGGGGGACAAGGATGATAGAAAATCAACATCCGAGGCTTGCCAATTTCTTGGTAGGTCCTTGGTATGTTGGTCTTCTAAGAAGCAAAATTGTATATCTCTCTCCACCGCCAAAGCCAAGTATGTTGCTGCCGCTAGTGCTTGCACTCAATTGCTATGGATGAGGCAAACTTTAAAGGAATACGGTGTCCATTGTGACAAAGTGCCTCTTCTATGTGACAATGAAAGTGCCATCAAAATTGCATACAACCCGGTGGATCACACAAGGACAAAGCATATTGAGATTTGTCATCACTTCATTAGAGATCATGCTGCTCGAGGTGATATTGATCTATCCTATGTTTTAACCAAAGATCAACTTGCCGATATCTTCACGAAGCCACTTGATGAAGCAAGGTTTTTCTACTTGAGGAATGAACTAAATACCGTAGATTCAAGGAGCTTGACTTGATTATCTTGCACTCTCACCTAATACTCGACCCATATTTGGTTTAGGTGTAGGCATGGACATAGGGGGAGTGCGGTCCTAATTGATTGGACCATCCCTCCCCCCATTATGCGCAAAGTAAACAAAACCATTCCTCTTAATATCATTTTGTGATATGTGAGCTTAATGATGAGTTTCGGTAATGGACCCAAGATATATCTTCGTGGTGCCAAGCCGAGTATACTCAAATATGGTGGCCTAGGCCACCGCCCCTCTCGCAATCGAGAGGTTGATGTGCGTACTCGTGTTTGTCATTTTTTATTTGATTTTTACTCATGGTTGTCATCTTTTTGAATTGTCTTCACCATTCTTAGTCTCATGCACTCTAGTTTGGTTTTTAACATCTTTTTCTCGATTTTTAGAGTGCATGTGCTTCCCAGCACACTAGTCTCAACCCAAGCCTCCTTACTCCCTCACAAGAACCCTCTCTCTATCCGCACAAGAATCACCTTCATTTCCTGGCTTTGGAATCAGATGGGACCGGTACTACCAGATGTACGAGCGGTACTACCGGACCTGGGTAGTTCCCAGGTCGTTTCCTGTAAACTGCTCCAGGAACGGTACTACCGCCCACATGTACGGTACTACCGGTCACCGGTACTACCGGTTGGGGAACCGGTACTACCGCTTCAGCAACCGGTACTACCGGTCGGCGTTTTCTAGGTATTTATTGGATGCGTGTGGGGAGGCCCCCCTCAGTGCCTCATTCTTCCCCACGCCCTCCACTCATACCCGCGTCGCCGCCGGATACCTTGAAGCCGCCGGAGCCCTGCCGCGCCCTCCTCTCCCCGGATTCCCCTTGGATTCGGCCTCTTGGCGGGCTCCCACCTCTTTCCACCCCCATGGATCCCGGTACAACCGCCCTTTCTCTCTCTGTTTAATTTCCTCCTTGGATCTAGGTTTTGGCTTAGATTTGTGGAGAAATTGACTTGTTGTAAGGTTGTACTGCCATATGTTTCCCTTGTCATCGAGTAGAATCGTCTATTTACAGTTTATTGGCATCACTTTGGTCCGTTTCTACCAGATCTGACGAACCCGTGCCGCTCAACCGGTAGTACCGGAACTTTTTCCAGTACTACCGCTTGCAAGTGGTACTACCGGTCATCAGGTCCGGTAGTACCGGCCTAAACTGACCGCATTTCTCTGTTCACTATTCAGTTCTCTCGTGTGCCATTTTGTGATTCTTGTGCCCTTACCCCCTTGCTATCCTCCCTCGTGCTTTCACAGATGCAGGTGGTTCTCGGGGTGCGTGCAAGAGTTCCAAGACGAGATGTGAGATTTTTGAGGAAGAGGCGGAGTCTGAGGAAGAGGTTATGCCACAGCCAAGACACCGTTCCAAGTTGCCTGCCACTCGAGGTGGTCGTGGGGGTCATGAGGGGGTTACCAAGCGCTCTGCTGGGCGTGGCAGCGCTCCTCCCCCTCGCCCCCTTCCTCAGGGCGTACCAAGAGTCTCAGCTCAGGGCCATCAGGGCCAAAGAAACTGTCTGACATCTCAGATTCATAGTTTAGGGCTCTCAGGATTGACAATGCATACTCTCGCAACCGGGACGAGGACAGAGCTGACAGCCTTTTCTTCAATGATTTCCAAGAGCGTGTTTATCATGAGGTTCTTTTGAACAATATTTAGATGGTGGTGCCTCAGCAGTGTGTTGACATGGAACACATGAACAAGAATCCTGACTACTTTGCAGAAGCTAAGGAAATCTTCTCTCACCTTGGTATGTTCCCCATTATGGAGTTCCAGCATGACTATGAGCCACTTCTTATTGTACAGTTTTATGCCACAGCACATTTCTCCTGGCCGTACTCGGAAGATTACTTGGATGACTCAAGGTGCAATCAAAGAGGCCACACTTGCGGAGTTTGCTGCAATATTGGGGTATGAAGATCGCGGTCGGGACACTCCTTGTGGTTTTCGCTGTCACACACAAGAGGACCCCTCCAAGAAGGATGTTCTTACACCTCTGTATATCCAGGGCCGCGGAATTGATGGCAAGATCAAGGATATTCTCCCCACGTATGACATTCTCCATCGCATTTTCCGTGAGACTGTTGCTCCTCGTGCGGGCAACAAGGATGAGATACATGGGTTCTCTGTAGACTTGCTGTTCAACACTTTCCTCAACCGCGACACTGACACTCCTCTTGATGTGTCAGACTATATATGGAATGAGATGGTTGCTGCTGCATACACTCGGAGGGTTCCACCATTTGCTCAGTATATTATGGCCCTCATTGTGTCAAAGTGCCCTCCCATTGCTAGGACACTCTTCACTCGCCCTCTCGTTGTGCACAGGCCCAAGGCACTCAAGATCAAGACACATGCTAAACCCCGCGTTGTGGCGGGTGGGAGGAAGAGGATGACTCTGAGGATGCTGACAGTGGTCATGACACTGACTATGTTGTCTCCCGTGGCAAGAATGCTAAGCCCACTTGGGCCAAAAGGATGGAGGCCAAGCTCAAGAAGATCTTATGCTTCCAGATTGACAACCAGAAGCGCATGTATGAGGCGCATGTGTATGCCAAGAAGGCCAGTGCTCGGCAGAAGGATATGATGGCTGCTCAGGGTTTGACCGTCTCCGAGGGGTCTGATACCAACATCACTCTAGAAGATCAGTGGATCTCTCAGCACAGCCGTTGGGACGATGATGTATCTTCCTCGCACCGCGCCCCCGCCCTACGAGGAGGACTTTGAGGATGAGGAGGAGGAGGAGGAGGATTGACTATCGGGATGGTAGTCTTGCACTTGTCCCTTTTTGGCGTCTTGATGCCAAAGGGGGAGAAGTTGCACTTTAGGCACGGGTGTTGCATGGGAAGTCACAAGCTCGTTCTTATTTGATCCTTTTATTGATTGTGAACTTCGATTTCCCTCTATTTATGTGTGAGACTATGTGATTATGTCGTGTGATACTATGTGGTTATTTCATGGTTATGTCATGGATCCATCTTATGAGACTATGTGGTTATTTCATTGGATCCATCTTGTGATGATATGCGTTATCTATTTTCTATATATTCCTCATCACATGTTATTGTGCAAAGGTATGATTTCAAATGCTAGTATCTATATTTGTGCACCCATGTTGGGTTTGTAAAATAGAGGGGGAGGTTTGTTTCTACACATCTAGGGGGAGCCCCGTCTCTATTCTACAAATCCCATATGTTTCTTATTAAAATCATCTTGCAAAAGTGTATTGTCATCAAACACCAAAAAGGGGGAGATTGAAAGAGCATTTTCCTATCCCTCTGATTTTGATGTTTGATAACAACACACTTATCGGTTTAATCGTGTGCTAAGTGTATCACAGGTTTGATAAGGGGGTGGCACAAATATTGGCATAATAATTCCCTTTGCGAAAAACCAATGTGCCAACCGGTAGTACCGGAACTACGACCGGTACTACCGCTTGACACCGGTACTACCAGTTCCAGTACCGGTTGGAACCGTGCAAGACTGATAAGGGTGGGTTCTAGTCAGTACCACCCGGTACCAAGGAGCGGTACTAAGTGGTACTACCGCTTGGACACGGTCGTACCGGGCCGTTCTGAAGAACAGCCACCCCTCTCTGTTTTGCTCAGTACCAAGCGGTACTTGGGACCGGTACTACTGCCCGGACCGGTAGTACCGCGTCATACGACCGGTACTACCGCTTGGGGGTAGTACCGCAAGGGCGATACCGGCCAAACCTGAAGCAGGCTCGACCAACTGAAGCATCTCCGGTACCTGGTCCGGTACTAGACCGGTAGTACCGCTTGCCAGTGGTACTACCGCTTGAGTACCGGTACTACCGGTGCATTAATGCCTCTTACGGCCATATTTCGTGGAGGGGTATAAATACCCCTCCACCTACCTTGGGACAAATTGCTCAGCCACATTAAAGTCAAGACCACCATTGGAGCCACCAAATCTTCAAGATCTCCTCATTCCACCACCCAAAGTCCTTGATCTTTGGGGAATCGAAGGAGGAGGCCCCGATCTACTACTTCACCAAAAGAGATCTTCATTTCCCCCTCATTTCATTGAGGGCCCCTTTGTTCTAGTGTTTTCTTGAAACCCTAGTTCTTGTTTTGGTTCTTACAAGCTTGTCTTTGATTGCTTTGACAGCTTGCTTGTATTTGGGAGCCTCCGATTAAGTTGTGGATGTGTGCCCCAAACTTGTAAAGGTGCCAGCTTCCACCTTGAAGGTTGCCGATATAGTGGAAGGTGAATCGATCTCGTTGGGGTGAGATTCATCGGAGAACAAGGGAGGCCTTTCGTGGCTTTGGTGGTTTGAAACCATCCCCTCTCCAAACATAGACATACTTCCCCTCAAAAGGAAGGAACTACGAGAAACAAATCCTTGTGTCTCCGCGTCCACCACTTTGGTTCTTCTATCCTTTATCGCACTTTACTTACTTGTTCCTACTTTGTGTTGTGGTAGCTCTTGCATATTTTTCATATAGGTAAATTCACCTTATTTGCATTATCTAGAGAATTTACCTTATTGTCACACCTTAATTTGAAAAAGAAGAAAATTTGATGTAGCACCTATTCACCCCCCTCTAGGTGCCCATACGATCCTTTCAACAACTATGCCCCCTCTTATATAGGCAGCGCTAGCTAGCTTATACCCCTTTGGGTTCTAGGGTTTACTGTTTAGATCTTGGTCCCTATAATGTGGGTCGGGTCATGGGCTTTCCCTAATCCCAATGGCCCAGTCCACAAAGCTTGACAGCTAACGGTCTTCTGGTACGCTGCCTCCTGCTCCTTTTGGTGTCACACTGTAACTTTGTACGTCAATGTTTGCTTTGGGCGTCACCTGGCTCCTTTTGTGTCACCCGATGTCGCCCTTCTCTTTTGACCATGCTTTTCCATGGTCCCTCCTGAACCTTACTCGAAAAGGTGCCAGGCGTCCTATCCGACTTGGCCCTTCCTCGGTAGACTCGGCTCGTCGGTTCCTGCAAGAATAACAACTTTGTCTTATGCGGTCCGACATAGCTCATATGTCGGTTGCACACGCTTCTCCCTCCCGACCGTTCTTACCCGGCCTGGTTCTTTCTTCACTCGGATCTTACCCAGCTATGCTATGTTTCATCCCTCGTGACCCTACCGGGGGTTATCCCCCCGACATTAGTCCCCAAAGCTGGTGAGGTCTAGCAGTTCAAGCTGTTAGGCGTCTCCAGGTTTCTTTTACGTGACTGGAACTTAATTTTTGTCTTTATTTGTCGCAATCTTGCACCTTGCCGAGTCTGTTTGACAGTTTTCGGATCTGGTACATGGCCATACGCTGGCCGCACGACGCAGATGGATCCCACGACCAGGGTTCTTACTGCCCTTACGTAGGGGTTGGGGGGTTTCCACTTCCTCCACGCCCGTTCAGTTTTCCCTTGCCTCTTATTCTTCCTTGCACCTGCGAAATCAAACCGCCCCCTTTGCGGTTTCTTCTTCCTTCTGTTCTTGCCTTGCAATTGCTCCACTTCTCTTTACATTCCACCACGGGTCCTTGTTCTTGCAAGCCACTCCCGACGGCGGAGGAGATCGAATCTGCGAAGATCATGGATGCACGCGACGGTGTTGATGGCATTGAGGAGCAGGAGGTTCTCGCCGGTGAACGCGGCGTCTAGGAGGGCTCGGAGGTCTCCAATCGAGGAGGTGGAATGGCTCCGCTCCACCAGGCGCATTCCGCTGCAAGTGGATTGCCGCCTCCCTGTTGGTGAGATCTCTCTCAAACCTCTGCCCAATGAACGGGTTGTTTTCCTTTCTCACTTTGAGCGCGGTTTCGCTCTTCCAGTGAGCACCTTCTTCTCCTCGTTTCTCTCCACTTTCCACCTGCAAACCATCATCTTCCTGCCAATGCGATTGGCTCTCTTTCTTGCTTTATTTCTGCTTGCGAGGCTTACCTCGCGATTTGGCCTACAGTTCTTCTGTGGGCCAAATATTTTAGCTTTAGGGTTCAGGCTGTTCCCCAGCCCGGTGTTTCTCGTGCCGAGAAAAGGCCGACTCGGTGCGGTGCTGCTAGCATCACTCCCAGGAGAGACTCCATCTTTCCTCGGGTTACTGGCCTTGACTCTTGCAAGAAATGGCATAGGACCTTTTTCTATGTCAAAAACAGCGGGTCCACCGACAACATCTGGCCCCCCTTTCTCGGACGAGGTCCCCAACAAGAAGCTCTGGAATCTTGACCCACACAACCAAGACGCTGCGGTGAACGAGGCTAATGTGATCCTGGAAAGGTTGTTGTCGTCGGATGAAAACTTTCATCTTGCCGACACTGACCTCATGTGCACCTTCATCTCACGCCGGGTAAGCCCCATCCAAGCAAGGAGCCACAAGATGTGCTTCATGAGTGGCTCCCACGACCCCACTCGGCACTCCACTTTGGAGCTCACCCATGACTCCATCGCTCGCCGAGTAAGCTCAATCTTCAAACTGAACTTGGCGGATGATTGGGCTTGGAGTTTCCCTCCATTTAGCCGGGTCAGGCCTGTCCCCTGGGTAAGTTTTCCAAGTCGTTTTCCTTGCCGAGTCGGCTTTAGATTTTTTGCCACTCTCATTCTAGTTTTTGTTACTCATTCTGTTTGTCTCTCGCAGAACCTTGTTCACCAGGTTGATGACAGTATTGTCCCTCCCTGCGGTTATAACGGGGATCGCTCTGACTCCGACGAAGTCGAGTTAGACCTGGAGTGCTTCATGCCCATCCCGCATGATGCCGCTGCTTCAGCTTCGGGTAAGAGTCAATCTCGCAACCCCTTACAAGATTGGTCTGACAATGATGAGGATGATGATTGTACAATTTTGGAGGTACATGCCTTGTGATCTTGGTTTCCCAACTTATCCGAGTAAGCCTGTTATTTACTTATGCAGCTGGCCAGGTACATGACAACCCTTTCGCCGTGGGCGGAGTCGGCAAGATCCCCGTCGCCAAGCCAAAGCGATGCGGAGCCTCCTCCAGCACTCAGCCGGCCAAGAAGAACAAGCCCACTCCGGCAGCTCCTGCTGCCTCTGCTGCTGCCACGCTGGCTGAGACTCACCAAGCCGCTGGGCGCCGAGTCACACGCCGAGTTGCCCGTGACCTGGTCGTCACTGGGTAAGTTTTTATACTCTATTTTCATTATTCTTTCTTTTTTGTCATTGTTTTTTCTTATACATGTCATGTTGTTTTTAGCGCCGCACCTTTGTCGGCGAACCAGGCTTCTTCTAGCATTGCCTCGCTGCTAAGGCCTCCGTCTCATCCTGCTGATTTGACGGCGCCGAGTCCCGTCCGAGTCGAGGCTCCCACTGTTGAGGCTCACGCTTCTCAGTGTTAGTCAGACCCAGTGGATCACTCGGCTAAAGCGAATCGGCCAAGCGCCCCTGGTGCTGGCTAGGAACAACTTCCTGATCTTGGTGCCAGCAATGCTAGTGACGAGAATACCTCTACCACCAGTTCCTCTAGCACCAGCCCTCTTGCTGGTGCGAATGAACAACTTCCTGATCTTGGTGCCGGCAAAACTGCTGAGCCCAGTCAGGGGGCTTCTCTTTGTCCTCCTAACAATCCTGCTCAATCTTTTGTTCTGTCAAAGAGCCAGAGCCAACCTAAGGCTGCTGGTTCGGCTTGCCCCTCATCCAACAAAACTACCACCAAGTAGACAACCTTGGTCTGCGCTCCGGGTTCTGCTCCTTAGATCCGGCCTCTGACGTTGGCAACAATGCTTGCTTCAATGGTCAAAGAGGGCGAGTCCGCGGCTGCCGGGTCAGGTGATGGCTCTAAAGCTATTGCCCTTCATACTAGTGCCGCTGCGACCCGTGCCAACGTGGGAATTACCCTGAAAACGGGTCAAGTTCTCACTCGGACACTCAGCAGGAAAAGCCTTGGTTCGGCTGAGCCTTATGCTTTGGCATGGAATGCAGCTGGAGAGTAAGAGGTCAGTACCTGGAGCAGCAAGAAACTGGTGCTAGGCCCCAAGGCCGTCTTTGACATGACCCAGCAGGCCATTTCCCTAATGGCCAGCGCTGACGAAGTGAACGAGGTAAAGTAGCGTCTTGATCTTTTGTGTTGTTGAGTATTTATTTTATACATATCACCTAGTCCCCGAGGTTACTGCCGAGTAAGGAACTTACTCGGCTGTAAGCTCTCAATAATCACTTAGTCTTTAAATTTTCACGCCAAGCTTGTATGCCAGAGCTTCTATCCCTAGCCCTCGAGGTTACTGTCGAATGAAGAACTTATTCGGCTGTAAGCTCTTAAGCCCTTTTTATTTCCTTATGCCAAACTCATATGTTAGAGCTTCGATCCCTAGACCTCGAGGTTACTACCGGATAAGAAACTTATTCGGCTGTAAACTCACATATATGAACCATTCCTTATCTGTCTGGGAGCTTGATTTCTGTTTGCTAACTGTTCTTTTCCTTTGCGCAGCTTACGCATAACGAGTGCACCAAGGTGCACCAAGCTCTCGTTCTGGCGCATCGCCAGCTCGAACTTGCGTATGAGAAGCTGCAGACTCACACCCAAGGCGAAGGTAATGTTCTTACTTGTCCTTTCTTTATTCGGTGTATTTTTCTTCGGTTCGTTTTCTCAATCTCTTCTTGCTCTTCTCTCACAGCCTCTGCTCAGTCCACCATCGAGGCTCTCCACTCGCAGATCAGCAAGACCGAGAGTAAGTTTCTTGCCTCATTAATCTGACAGCTAAAATATTTCTATCGGTGCTGACAAGCAGTTTGTTTCGAATAAGCTGAGAAGCACCAAGACGAACTCCATAAGGATCAAGACGAGGTGACTCGGTTGAAGAAGCTGATGGCCGAGATGGAGCAGAAGCACTCGGCCGAGGTGAAGGGGCTGAAGGAAGAGCTTGCCGTGAAGAATGAGCAGCAGGCCGCCAGCGCCGAAAAGACCAAGAGGCTGCTCGACGAGGCCGAGTCATTGGTTGAGTCGGCAAACCTGAACCTTGACACACTTCAAGCCAAGGCCAACATTTGGCAGAGCAAGCTCGGCGCTGTCAACTCCTTTCTCGGTAGTGAGTTCTTACTCTTTTTGCACTGTACAGGTCGCTCTATACTTCTTCCATCTACTTTTGCTATTTTGCTAACTTTCTATTTTGCTTGCAGAGAATTTCCTGAGGCCAATATGTTTGCCATCCGAGACATGAAGAAAGTGAGGGCCGAATCTGGCGCTCCGGCTGATGGCAAGGTGACCATGGACGAGCATCTCGAAGCGGTGTTAGAACGGGTCAAGACCCTCAAGTCTTGTGGTGTGGACCTGCTCAAGTCGGCTATTCATGCGTTTCACATGCTTTGGCCAGATAAAGACGCACCTGAACTCATCGAGCCACTTGCTGAGAGATTGCTCCATACTAAGGACCGGCTGGATCAGTGGCGTGAGTCGGCCGGCTAAGCTGCAGCGGACAAGGCTCTTTCCTTCGTGCTTTCATGGTACAAGGACATCAATCTTGATGTTCTTGCTCGCATAAGAGGAGATGGCAAATGGCTGAATGACCCGGAGGTGTTCAAGAAACGCCAGGAGCGAGCCTACGCCATGATCGAGTACACCATGGTGCACGCTTGGTGCGACGGGCCCAGCTTCCTCGACCTCGGCGACCCGCTTGTCGAAGTTGCTGGTGAAGAGGTGCCGACAGCGAAGCAACCGAGTTAGATGGTCCCGATGACCCGGCCACTGACGCCCCTGACACAGCAAATGCTCCAAGCGACGCTCCTAGCTCCAAGGGTGCCCCTCCAAGTCCTGTTGCTTCATAGGCTAACAAGTACTTAAACCTTTGATTAGATCCCTGGTATGCCGGGTACAGATGTAATGTACATTGCACTTTCAGTTTGATTATGCGCCTTTTGATAAGGCTTTATATATTTTCGTTATGTTCTGAGTGTGATTCATTCAAGGGCAAGTCCCCGAGTCTCATTTTGCCGTTTCACCTTTCCTTGACTTTGTCCCCTGTCTACCTTTTTTGGTGTTCGACATTAGAGTCTCAAAGTACAAAGGATACAGTTAGCGGGTATGAAACTTGGATCACTTGGCCAAGAGTATAAAACATGCAGTATAACATGACCTGCAGTGGATTAGGCAAAGACATAAAGCCGACTCGCATTTCTCCTTTGTACTTATCCGGCGTTCGTGTTTACCCGTCATACATCTTTTCCTCTTGCTTGCCATGAAGCCGTGTTTTCGTACAACAGCATAGTCAAAGAGTTGATTTTTTCCGAATAAGCACTACTTGTTCCGAGATAAATTTCGGGTGTCACGCCAGCCGACATAAAATAATTGAGAGGGAAAACTTAAGGGGTAGTCCCCGAGTCAGTTTTTCGAGTCATACAATTTTATCAGCACATAGCCGGCACACACGTCCGACATATGAACGTCTGAGTGATACATGCATTGCTTCTCCTAAGTATAGAAGGGACGAAGTAGCGCCACATTCCATGGCCTTTTGGTCTCATCTCCTGACCTGTCCGCCTTGTTCTTTTGCGCTTCGCGAGCGTCTATGAGATAATATGAATCATTGTGCAATGCTTTGCTTACAATGAACGGACCTTACCATGGGGGTGATAATTTATGCATTCCCGCTGTGCGCTGCACCAGCCTTAGCACCATATCCCCTTCTCGAAAAACACGAGGTTGCACTTTCCGGCTATGGTAGCGTCAGAGATTCTGTTGATATATAGAGGATCTGGATAATGCCAGTTCCCTTGCTTCTTCGAGTAAGTCTACTCCATCGTCTCGGGCCTCTTTTACCTCGGCTTCCGAGTATTGCCTTATCCTTGGCGAGTCGTACTCTATGTCGGCATGCAAAACTGCTTCTGCCCCATACATAAGGAAAAATGGCGTATAGCCCGTTGGTCGATTCGGAGTTGTTCTTAGGCTCCATAAAACTAAGGGAAGTTCCTATATCCAACAACTAGGTGACCTATGGAGTGGTTCCATTAAGCGGGGTTTTATCCCTGATAGAACTAAACCATTAGCCCGTTCAACTTGTCCATTTGATTCTGGATGGGCGACTGATGCTACGTCGAGTCTTATTTGGTGTTTCCCGCAGAAACGAGCAAAAGCTCCTTCAGCAAAGTTCGTGCCATTATCAGTGATTACACTGTGTGGGTAACCATATCTTAGGATTATATCCTTTAAGAATGTGACAGCTGTTTTACCATCCAATTTTTTGATTGGTTTCACTTCTATCCATTTGGTGAACTTATCAATCATCACCA
Organism: Avena insularis; assembly: GCA_023614405.1. NCBI lineage: Eukaryota > Viridiplantae > Streptophyta > Magnoliopsida > Poales > Poaceae > Avena > Avena insularis. The sequence continues at coordinate 311,643,484 of CM042693.1, read as the reverse complement.
AAATATGAGTCATGCATCCCTTTGCTAGTTTGAATGGTCCTACCATATCTAGGCACCATACCACAAAAGGCCAAGTGATTGGTATAGTCTTTAATTCAGACGCTGGTAGATGTGACGTGGATGCATAGTGTTGACAACCACTACATTTTCCGACTAACTCTTATGTTTGTGCCAATGCGCTTGGCCAATAAAATCCATGTCGGAATGCCTTGGCCACCAACGCTCTTGATGACGCATGGTGCCCACATTCTCCTTGGTGTATATCCAACAAAATCTCCTGGCCTTGAGCTGATACAACGCTGCAGTACGCTCATCACACTTCGCTTGTATAGTTCCTTGTTGATTATGGTGTACGCTTTTGCTCTTCTTGCTGTTTGCCTTGCCAATATCTCATCATTCGTCAAGGTCCCATCTTTTAAGTAATCGAATATTTTCTATGCCCATGTTGGTATCAATGGCTCCTGGTCTGCTTCAGCATCAATTTCCATTGGCTCCGCCGACATGACCTAAGGAGTCTCTGAGTGTGATTCGGCACCCCTGAAGTGAGTGGATCAGTCCCCGAGTGAGTCGAACCTGCCTCTGAGTCAATATCCATTGGTACCACGTCTGAGTTCTGATTCGCCCGGGTGACCCTGATCGAGTCGGATTCTGGTGACGGCTTGATCGATGGTTTCCTAAGGTGCTCCAACGCTACTCCTGGTGGTATTGCTTGCCGAGATTACCCTAGTTTGGACAGTACATCTGCTGCTTCATTCTCTCCTCTAGGAACATGATGGAATTCGCATCCGTCAAAGTATCCCGAATTTTTTTGCACGTGGAAATGATATAATGCCATGTTTGCGTCCAGCTCATCCCAATGGACAGACACTTGCTGTATCACCAAATCCGAATCGCCAAAGCACATGATCCTTTTGATGCCAATCTCTTTGGCCACTTTGATGCCATGGACAAGTGCTTCATACTCGACAACATTGTTGGAAGCAGCAAAATGAATCTGTAACACATACTTGAGTTGATCCCTCTTTGGAGATGTGAGCACTATCCCGGTGCCCAGACCCATTTTTTTCTTGGACCCGTCAAAATGCGTTTTCCAGTAGTTTGGGTCTGGCAGTGGTGGTTTGTACTGCATTTCCATCCAGTCTAAAAAGAAATCTGCAATAGCTTGAGATTTGATTGCATCTCGCCTATCATATTGTGGAGTATATGGTGCTAGTTCTATGGCCCATTTTGCGACTCGACGGCTAGCATCTTTGCTGTCCAATATATCTGAGATAGGTGCCTCGATATTACCCGGATTGGGTGTTCTTGAAAGTAATGTTTCAGCTTCTTTGCCGCCATATATACCCCCTATGTCATCTTTTGATAATGCGGGTAATTCTGTTTCGAGACAGAGAGCATTTCGCTCAAGTAATAAACTGGTCTTTGGACTGATTTGCCGCCTTCTTCGCGTAACATTGGTTGCGGCGAGATAGAGCAACATTGGCTCTTTGGATAGTGGTGATGCTAATATTGGTGCTGTTGCCAACATTTTTTTAATTCATGGAAAGCGCTATCAGCTTGCTGTGTCCACGTGAATTTGTCTAATTTCTTCATCAATTGATATAGTGGTAGGGCTTTTTCACCTAGCCTACTAACAAACCGCTCAACGAGGCCAAGCATCTAGTAAATTTCTGGACATCGTTGAGGGTTTTTGGCAATTCCATTCTCTCGATGGCCCTAATTTTTGTCGGGTTAGCTTCAATTCCTTGGCTGGATACAAGGAATCCAAGTAACTTGCCAGCCGGGACACCAAATGTGCATTTTTCCGGGTTAAGCTTCATCCGGAATCTTCTCAATTTTGCGAATGTTTGTCGAGAGTCCTCAAATTAGAGTATGACTTCGCTTGGTTTTTATTACCACGTCATCGACGTATACTTGAAAGTTTTTGTTCAATTGATCTTAGAAGCATTTTTGCATGCATCTTTGATATGTTGCACCTGCTTTTATAAACCCAAATGGCATGGTATGATAGCAATAAGCCCCATACGGGGTGATAAAATCTGTCTTTATTTGATCATCCGGATTTAGTGGTATCTGATGGAATCCAGAATACGCATCCACAAATGACAACAACTCACACCCAGCAGTAGAATCTATGACTTGATCGATCCATGGCAGGGGAAATGGATCTTTTGGACACGCCTTATTGAGGTTCGTGTAATCAATACACATGCGCCATACCACCACCACGTTTGGGTCATCTTTTTCCTTCTCGACCAAGACTAGATTTGACAACCAATCCATGTGCAGTACTTCCATGATGGATCCAGCAGCTAAGAGTCTGGCAATCTCGGCAGCTATTACTTTCCTCCTATCTTCGGTGAAGCGGCGAAGGGGTTGCTTCACCGGCTTGGCATCTGGTCTTACATGAAGAGAGTGCTCAACCATCTCCCTCTTAACTCCTTTGCAGATCCTGAGTGGACCATGCAAAGATATCCCGATTCTCACGGAGGAAGCTGGTGAGCACGCTTTCCTATTTGTCCGTAAAGCCAGCCCCAATGGTAACTGTGCGCTCTGGGAAATTCACATCCACCTGTACCTTCTTGGTTTCTTTGGTAGCTTGAAATGACACATTGCCATGCGGGTTGGTGTGTGCCGGCATGGACATTTGTGCTGCTTTGGCCAATGCTGCCACTTCCAACATTTGATGCTTTTCTTGTCGTATGACGAGTGACTCAGCCAGTGAAGATCCGGCTGAGGCACGAGCAATGAATCTTTTGTAGTCCCCTTCAACTTTAATCACCCCACATGGGCCTAACAGCTTCATCTTCAAGTAAGCAATGTGTGGAGTAGCCATAAACTTTGCCCTTGCCGGCCTAACGAGTAAGCCGTGATATGAGATGACCAAATCAACTACCTCGAACTCTATGGCTTCAGTGCGACAATTCTCTCTGTTGCCGAATAAGACGTCGACCTAGATCTTGCCAATTGGCTCGCAGGACAATCCTGGCACAATACCGTGGAAAGTGGTCTTAGTCGGCTCCAGCATGTTCATGGTAATGCCTAACTTGAGCATAGTATCCTTGTACATGATGTTGATGCTACTGCCATCATCGATCAGCACTTTTGAAAACTTGACATTGATATCTGGTCCCAAGAATGTTGGATCCAAAACTAGAGCATATCCTCCTGGGGTTGGCATGATCTTGGGGTGATCTTTCATGATCCAAGTCATCTCTTGCTCAGACCAATGCATGTACTTGGGAATTGCCGGCATTGTGGCATTCACCTCCATCATCCGTCGCTGCTGGCTCTTTTTTTCATTCGGCTCTGTGACAAAGACAACATAGCTCTGGTGATGTTCTCTGTACTCATTTCTAGTTCCGTGGCCGACATGAGCGTCATCACCTCTTGGATTGTGAACATGGTGCACACTTTATCTTATTTCTTGGTTATGATACCTCGGCTGCCTGTTGTCGTATCTGTTATCTTTTCCCACAACTTGAGCATTTCCTCCTGTAAGTGTTGGAGGGGGAGGTGGTGGAAGATGCTTATTTGGCAAATCCACTCTATCTCCTTTCTGAAACCTAGTGCATTGCCTTGTTGTGTGATTGGCTGGCTTACTCGGACTAGGCATGTGAAACTTACACGGCTGGTCCAGCATCATCTCATAGGTATATTTCTGTCGGTCCTGATATTGCTTCCTTTGTTCATATGGCTTTTTGCCATAATTCTTTGGCACCCACTGTTGTTGTCCACTTGTCATTTGGCGTGGGCTACTTCTAGCATCCAGACGATCCTGACTCACGGCCGCAACCTGAGTCAAACCATAATTGTAATCTGGCCTTTTGTCTCTTCTCTTGCTTCTGTACTCGGATCTTTCCTGTCGCCTTTGCGACCCGTCTGGATCATAAATCTGAGTCTCAGTCATCCTGTCTGCCGACATGAGCAGCGGCTGAGTCGGATCTCCTAACTCATATGAATCTACAATCCTTATTGTTTCTACCAAACTTGCCGGCATGTCCCTCTGTAACCTTTGCCACAGCACACTTCCATGCCTGCATCCTTGTGCAAACCAAGCGATTGCCTGCGACTCGATTACCCCTTCGGAAGAGTTGCGCATTGTGCACCATCTTGTGAGGAATTCTCTATCTGTCTCATTTGGTCTTTGCTTGCACATTGCTAGCTGTTGTGGGCGATTCGGCCTCTTGTAAGTTCTCGTGAAATTGCTCACAAAAGCATCTTGAAAATAGATCCAGCTGTTAATGCTTCCGGGTGGCAAATTGTTCAGCCATACCCGAGCTGGTCCTTCCAGCATTTGCGGTACATAACATACCGCCCATCTCAAATTTCCCTACGCGATCTTCATAGCAGTTCCATAATATATGAGCCAGTCCTCTGGCTTTGTACTTCCATCATACGTTTTTGTCCCTCTGGCCAGCTGAAAATTTGGTACCGGTGGCTCCTTCATGATCCTTGGGCCAAAGCATGGTGGACCCTGCAGACCATGCGATTCGATCAGCTCTGCCATCTTTATTCGGTCAAGCTTCAACCTTGCATAATCCGGCTGAAGGTTCCTACCTCCGAGTCTAGCTCCCATTGCTTGATATGCGTGATCCGGCAGTTCATATCCATCATTCACCATAGCTGAGTAACCATCATTGTACTTATTGGCGTTCGAGTCAGCAGGCTATTGAGCTGCCTTTCCTGCGCTTTGCTGTCTTCTTTCGGGTTGAGCTGGTGCATTATTCGGCGCTGGATTTCCTCCTCCTGCCGAGTGAGTTCCACGCCTAGCTTGATGCGCAAAAATTTGCCCTCCATTGTCGTTTCTTTGCCCGGCTTGCCTTTCTCGTCCTGCATTCTACTGGTTTTCATTTCCTTAAGCATTATTCCTTCTTGCTCCCTGCGCATGTGCCAGGTTTCCCTGAGCCATCGTCGGATCATAGGTGATCATATGCTTGTTTCTTCCCGAATCCACACTTTTTTCCTTTCTCGGTCTTGGCGCCGCTCCGGGTGAGGATGCCGTGCGCCCTGCCGATCTTGCCGGAACAGGAGTCGCCGAGTGAACCAACTATGACCTTCCTGCTATACCCGAATTTGCTCTGTAATACGCTTCATTCATCATGCTAGCTGCTCTTACTAGTTCATTGACTCGTTCTTGTTGTCTTTTCTTGGCTTCTCCCTCCAAATGGGGTAATTCTGTCATTGCTGATTCTGCTGCTCACAGATTAGCTGCTGCTGTATTATATGTTGGCCGCATAGCTGTTTCGTTGCTATTCTCTGGCGTTATTTTTGATGTCGCATCTGCCAGCTCTTCATTGAGATTTCTTCCTCTCAATCTCGTCGCATCCAGCCGGGTCTTCGTGCCCTTGACTCGATTTGCCGAGTGGAGCTCTCGGATAGTGATATCCACATCTTGATGTAACTGCGCTAATTCCTTGGCTTTCTCCAAAACTTTTATCCTGGATTCCTCCAACTCGGCTTGCACACGTGCTGGGTCAGTTGCCTGCGCTACTGGTTCTGCCAACTTGTCTATCGCTTCCTGCAGCTCCTTAGCCCTCTTACTCCTAGCTATGTTTTCTGGTTTTTCCAGTGGTGCCTTTGCTGTTCTTACATCCCTTGGTGTTTCCTCATGGTTTCCTCCCTCAACATTCTCATTCACTACTGGAACTATCGGTGGAGCCGCTAGGTTTGGGGCTATCATCATTACCTCCACGGAGAAGGGTTGGTGAAGCTTCCCAGTGATAGGAATCACTGGCGGATCCGGTGCCAGGACGACGTGCTCCGGATATGCACACTCCACGCGCACTTCGACGTAGACCTGGTGCTCGCCGAACTTGATGAAGCGATCGCCCCTAGGGAACGGCTTGGTACCGAAGCAGCCCGCGGTGTCGCTGACGAAGTTGAGCGCTCCAAACCTCTGGATGAGGCCGGAGTAGACGCGCTCGCCGGTCTTGGCGTTGATGTTGCCCATCTGGATGAAGACTCCATCAAGCACTTTCTTCTGCCCCACGGTGGGCGGCAACTGTCGTGGTGGTGGCACAGCAGATGCCATGGGTAGGCTTAAGTTAGGGGCCGAATAGGTGCTTGTGGTCACCGGGGAGGGAGTGCACGGTCGAGCCATGCACGTAGAACAGGAAGAACTCTCCACACAGCGATTTTATTGACAACCGAGGATTACAAGTGCTCCTTGAGCTGTATGAACTAGAGTTCAGTGCCCTAGATCCCTACTTGGTCCAACCTTCCTCTACTACGACTATGCCCCCTCTTATATAGGCAGCGCTAGCTAGATTATACCCCTTTGGGTTCTAGGGTTTACTGTTTGGATCTTGGTCCCTATAATGTGGGCCGGGTCATGGGCTTGCCCTAAGCCCAATGGCCCAGTCCACAAAGCTTGACAGCTAACGGTCTTCTGGTACGCTGCCTCCTGTTCCTTTTGGCGTCACGCGGTAACTTTGTACGTCAGCGTTTGCTTTGGGCGCCACCCGACTCCTTTTGTGTCACCCGGCGTCGCCCTTCTCTTTTGACCATGCTTTTCCATGGTCCCTCCTAAACCTTACTCAGAAAGGTGCCACGCATCCTATCCGACTCGGCCCTTCCTCGGTAGACTCGGCTCGTCGTTTCCTGCAAGAATAACAACTTTGTCTTATGCGGGCCGACATAGTTCATATGTCGGCCGCACACGCTTCTCTCTCCCGTCCGTTCTTACCCGGCCTGGTTCTTTCTTCACTCGGAGCTTAACAAGCTATGCTATGTTTCATCCCTCGTGACCTTACCGGGGGTTATCCCCCCGACATTTTGTGTTTTTGAATAAGGCAAGCAAACCAAACTAGACTAATTTTTTTGAGTTTTTTGAAAAGAGACAAACAAAACCAAGAAAAAGAAACTAAGCAAACTAAAAACAAAGTAAAGAGAAAGGAAGTGAAGGACTCCCCTAGTGAAGAAGTCCTTGGCCTCCCCGGCAACGGCGCCAGAAATTAGCTTGATGGCGCCCAATACTTGTCGTGGAACGCTTCGTTGGAAACCCCAAGAGCAAGGTATGAAGCAGCACAACAGTTCCCTCAGTAAGAAACCGAGGTTATCGAACCAGTAGGAGGAAGGAAAAATCACACAGGTGTTGCTGGCAACGTGGATACCTGCACAACACAAACTCAAGACTTTGCCCCAACGAATCAGTGAGGTTGTCAAGCTCACCGGTTTGCTGTAACAAAGGGTTAAACGTATGGTGTGGAAGGTAATGGTTTGCAGCAAGTAAACAAGTAACAGTGGAAGATGTATCAAAGGTAAAGATTGGACCAGGGTCCATAGTTCACTAGAGGTGCTCTCCTTAGATAAACAACATAGCATGAAGGGTAAACAAATTATAGCGGGGCAATTGACAGGAACTGAGCAAGGCATAACAATGCAATTACTAGCTAGAAAGATCCTATGAAGCTGATTGGGCAATACAACAATATACATAGACCGAGTCCACCTTCAGGTTATCATCCGAACCCCCTCCAGTATTAAGTTGCAAGCAATAGACAAATGCTTTAAGCAAAGTATGTAAGGTAAACAGTCCACATATTCCATGAACAAGAGACCGTTGTTTTCTCCCTAGTAGCAACAACACATCTACAACCGAAGATATTTCTGTCACTTCCCTTGGAAACTAGAGGCATGAACCCACTATCGAGCATAAATACTCCCTCTTGGAGTCACTAGCAACTACTTGGCCAAGATAACCACTAGCAACGAAGAGCATGCAAGATCAAAAACAACATAGACATGATAGAATCATAAAGATAGAATCATTAATCAAACCAACATAATAATCTCAATATCCATCGGATACCCGCAAACACAACATGCATGATTACAAATAGATTAGATCTTGATCATGAACGGAGCTCACAAGATCTATACATGAAAGCACAAAGGAGGAGATACAACCATCTAGCTACTACATGGACCCATAGTCCAAGGTGGAACTACTCACAAATCATATTGGGGAGAAGGCCTCCGGGATGATATCCCCTCCGGCAGGGTGCCGAGAAGAACTTTAGACCCTCCCGATCTACGGACGATGGTGGCGGCGGCTATAGACGGTTTCGTGGATTTCTGATCGGGTCCCGAGAGTTTCTTTATTGGGGGCTTCTTATAGGCGAAGGGGCGAGTCCGGGAGGCGACCAGGAGGGGCAAACCCTACCCAGGCGCGGGGTAGGGCCCACCCGCGCCTAGGGGGGTTTGGCCTCCTTGGCCCGCTTCTCCATATCTCCTCTGGACTTCTTCTTACCCACGGAAAGTTATTGACTTTGTCCTTTGTCCCGTCCAATTCCGAGAATATTTCTTTACTAACTTTTCTAAAACCAAAAATAGCAGAAAATAGGCATCTGGCACTGTTGCAACTTGTTAATAGGTTAGTTCCAGAAAACATGTAAAAAGCACCTCAAATATTAGACAAGTAAAGCAAAGTAGATACTAAACAAGCATGGAGCATAAAAAATTATAGATACGTTTCCAACGTATCAGTCCCTTCCCTGAACCTCGAAGGCTTCCGGGCAAGGCAATGGAACTTGATCATCCTGCACAACATCAAGATAACCAAATTGATAGGCTCGGAGCCTCCTGTTAGCTCGGTAAACACCAAGGAAGCCACAAGAAGTTATATACTTGACATCCATAAGTATGGAGACATCAATAGGTTGCGTAATAGGAATTACAATTTCAAGGGCTTGGATTAGGTGGGTTACAATTCCATCAATGCGAATATCACCTTTCTTTTTGTTGCTCTGGTGGCGGAGGTCTTGGAGAAATAGAGCTGCAGGAGTGGGACTCTGCGGCGCATTAGGGTAGAGTGCCTTGGTGATCACGGCCATGTCTGCATTGTCCATCGAGCCGATATCTCCTGTTAGTTTCTCCTTGTAGTCGTCGTAGAAGGAGGCGAGGAACTCATGGGTGAACCCTTCGTAGGTGTAGTGGCTTGCATTAGCGAGGTTGGTGAGCCCTGCATCTGCACACAGGTAGTCGAAGTCCACCCTCAACCCTTCTGGGTTGAGAAATCTGCCATTGGCCCATCATGTGGGCAGCACCTTCCTTGCCAAAACCATAGCATACTTATTGTCGAGCTCAGCCCGGAGCATTGAGCCTTCACCACGTTGGAGCTTCCTCTTGCGAAAAAGGCCACCGAGCTTGTTCATCTTGATGCACTAAGAAATTTCAACATAAAACCTTAGGCATATAGTTTCTACATGATATATGAACGATTCTACGTAGAGGAATTCAATCCTAACATGAGAAATTAAAAGAGAAAATCAATATAGCTTGAGCTCATCCACTAATTCAATGAGAGGATTTCAACCATGGAATTCTGAAAATAAAGCATGGATAGAGAGAGAAACATACCGATCTATTAATTCCCCCACTCAAACGTACAAAATTTGCGAAGATTTGAGAGTTCTTGAGGTGTTTTGAGAGTTTTGGAGAGAGAGTTTGAGAGAAATAATGAGAGGAGGAAGAAACCTAGCTTGCCCTGACCCGTTTAAGTGGGCGGACCAAACTATACGGTGGGAGCTATACAGCCTGGTTAAGTAGCTCCCGCCGTATAGTTGTGGCGGCGGCGAGGGTTAGGGTTTTCCAACGCCAGATCACAACTATACGGCCACAACAATACGACCGGACCAAATGGTCCCACCGTATAGTTGTACGTCAAACCTTCTTTATCCAAACCCCAAGTTTTGAGAATTTTGTCGATAACTTTACGGCGACAGCTATACGACCGGAATAAACATTCCCGTTGTATAGTTGGTCGTTACAACTCCTAGAACATGCTTTTTCACCCAAATTTTTAGAGATGCATTTTTATCTAAACAATATTATTAGGACAGTTTCTACATATAAAACTCAAACTTTATTTTTGGTGGAGATATGCCCAAGAGGCAATAATAAAGTGGTTATTATCATATCTTCATGCTTATGATAAATGTTTACATCCCATGATATAATTGTATTAACAGGAAACATTAATACTTGTGTGATTTGTAAACATGTAAGAGTCCCTAGTAAACCCTCTTGTTAAACTAGCTTGTTGGTTAATATATGATCATGGTTTCTTGATCATGAACATTGAGATGTTATTAACAACAAGGTCATATCATTAGGAGAATGATGTGATGGACATACTCCTATAGTTAAGCGTAGCATAAGATCAAGTCATTTAAATAGTACACTTGATACAAGCTTTTAATACGTAGTAACCTAAATCCTTCGACCATGAGATCATGTTAATCACCATCACCGTATGGATTCTTTGATGACATCAAACACCACTTCATAACTGGGTGGTTATAAAGGTGGCATTGAGTGTTCCTGTAAGATCCCTCCTTTATAAAGGAAAAGGATCCCTGTGATTGCAATGCTAGTCCCTAGATCAATGCTAGCATCCACAGTTTAAGATGAAGTACACAGATACAAAGGTCATTATTACAGTCATTCCAGAGACAACATAGTCTTTACAACTCCAAGGCCACAGGCCTAGTACAAGAGTTTGAATCAGTAAATAAATAAAAGTCTTCATCTTCATGTGCCACAGGCAAACATGTTGAGTGTAGACTCATGACTCCTAATCCTCATCAGAGTAACCTGCAACATCACAAGTTACAGCCACAGTGGGTCAATACATTGGAATAGTATTGGCAAGTGATACCTTAGTATAATTTAGGTGGACTAGATACTATATGCAATTTGGCTAAGTGTAGCTTGGCTTGCTTTGCTCAAAATAGGTTTTTCCTATTAGTTGAAAACACTAAGTTTTTCTTTGTCAAAACTTTTCCCAAGGAACCACCAATAGAAATTGAGGTCCTTCACCCTTGTTCACCCACAAGTTTTTACTTAGAAATTGGGATGAGGAGATTCTTGATAGCTTCCATGTCTTGATGCTCAAGTTGTCCATTACCATGGACTTGGCTAAGTACTTAGATTCTTCCATCTGCAGAGGTTGTGCACTTTCCCCACCAGACTTGATTTTCACCAAGACAGGACCTTTCAGAAGCCTTCCCTTAGACCAAATGGACGCTTTCCAACATATCATCCCACTACCACCAACTGTCCAGATGGCTAAGTTCTAGCAACCTATGTGATCCAGGAAGAGCCCATATTGCCAAGTGGCTGCACTAGAAGCTTCTTAACATTTGGCCTCTAAAATCTCTTTGTTCCTGGGTGGCTTTCCACAAGTGACATACACAAGGTAAACCATAGAAATGGGCCTTGTGTAACCACTCAACATAAACCATTCCTTCCATTCCACCCAGGTGTTTCATTTACTTAGTTGTTTTATTAGGCAAAACACAAGTCCAAAGACTTAGAATTATTTTCATCATAGCATGTATATTTCACCAACCCTTGGTTGCTACTAGCTAGGCTAAGCATGGCATAGATAAGCATCTTAACTTAGAAATTTCTAGCAATTCTACAACTACTAGGATTTCCCAACATGGCATATAAGCAAAATATAGCATGCAAGACTTAGCAAAATATTTCTAATGCTTGGTAGAAAACATAGGGATAAAAATATTTATGAAGCACCACTTGCCTTGGTAGTTTGGAGAGTAGCTACACTCCTCACAATCACAATCACTAGCACCAAAATCTACACAAAGAAATCATAGCCACAAATCACATACAAAACATATACAAACAAAAATATATGAATGCATGCAATATGATATGTGATGATTTTTAAAACTCAACAAAGCAAGTGTATAGTACTGGTTCATAAACAAGTTAAAAACTTGCCAAACAACATTTATTTAAACTCTAAAACAATTCTTAAACAATTTATATACTCAAATTAGCCCTACACAAGTTTCTGCAATAAAACCATTTTAACAGAAGCAAATCATTAAACACATTGCATATTTAGAAAGGTCTTGTTCTCCTGATTCCATTGATATAAAATTTGTCAAATTCTAACATGGGGATCAAAAGTTATAGCCAAAACAAAATCAAACTTCTAATAGATTCAAATCCTGTTTTTAAATCTAACTGTTGCCACGCGTCTTAATTTGATTGGCGCGTACCGGTTCGCATTGGATCACGCTTCTGAGCCGCTGGATCTGACTTAATCGCGCGTCTCAGATCTAAACTTAACGATTCGCTCACGTTCTATCATACCCGCAAGATCTAGATCTAACGACGCACAACACCTTGACCATCCAGTGGCGGCGCTGGCGGCGGCGACAGGCGGCGGCGCCTCTGTCAGAGTAGCTGCTGGCATTCTAGGTCGCGCGGGAGAGGGGGAAGGGGCTTACCAGAATCACAGTGTGCTGCTGATGCTCAAGGTGGCGGTGGTTTGGCAAGGGGCGCACGGAGTTGGTCGCTGGAGCTCGTTGAAGTTGTGGGATGCGTCGGGCTTGGGTGGACGGCGACGTTGGCGACGCTCCTGGTCTCCCTATCATGAACCAACGGCATCAGGTGATACGCAAGACGATGGCGAACATCATCGTGTGAGTCAGAGGCGAAGGGGAACAAGGGGCTCACCGAATTTGGTCGCCGGAGTTGAGGGTGTCGTCGGGAGTTTGCAGCGTTGGACGAAGTCGACGACTGGGCAAGACAGATGAACCAGGGGGTCGAGGTGCAAAGAAGCTGTGAAGCGGCTCGTATGAACCAGAGGGGAAGGGGCGCACGGGGCTCACCGGAATCGATCGCCAGAGTGAGCTCTGTCTGCGGCGATGTGAGGATGATTGCTGGCAGCCTGGTGGCGGAGAGGTGGTGCTAAGTGAGGGGAAATGGTCGTAGAGAGGTGGGGGTTAAGTAGGCGGAGCAGGCCGAGAATCTCGCGAGCAATCAACGCCAATTAAGCGCATTTGCGTCAGGGAAGAAACGGCCACGGCGAGCAGGTCTCCAGCGCGAGATTGACGACGAGCTAGACGTGGCGGTGGGTCTATCTGTCAGCGAATAAAACAGAGAGGGGGTGGGGTCCTGGCGTCAGTCTCTCAGCGGGTTCGTCTGCGAGTGGGAAGGAGAGAGGGGGAACCCGGGTGGGCTTAGTGGGCTGCGTCTGTTGCTGGGCTCAATTGCTGGCGCCGGCCCTTTTCTCTTTCTTATCTCTTTTTCTTTTTCTAAATCAATTTTCTAGAATGATTTTCAATCAAATTCAAAGGCATTTGAATTTCAAATCTTTTCTGGATTTTTTGTAAAGTGTAACCATCATACTTTTGGGCATAAAACCATGTGGTCTCTCTGTACTTGCTTGGTCCCTTTGAATAAACAAAATAAACAGTGCTATAGCACTTGATTTGGAAATGTTTTGAAGATGGTTTTGAAACCATATTTGTTTTGTAAATTTTTGTCCAAACTCTACATTCAATCAAAACAACAAGGAAGCAAACAAGACTTGGTTAAAACACTTATGCTCTCAATTGAGAGTAGTATTTGATTAATGTTTGCTCACATAAAATAATAGCACTAAGTGCTTCTGTTTTTCTTGAAATGAGTTGGAAAATGATTCCTAAATTATATGCATGCATGTATGATATGCAATCTTTGAAATCATGATTTTAGGGATGTTACAAATCTAACCCCCTTAAGGTGAATCTCGCCCTCGAGATTCGGATTGGCTAGCAAATAGGTGAGGGTGGTCTTTCCGAAGAGCATCTTCTCTTTCCCATGTTGCTTCCTCTTCGGAATGATGGTTCCACTGAACTTTGCAGAACTTGATAGTCTTAGTCCGTGTGACTCTTTCTACAGTCTCAAGAATCTTGATAGGTTTCTCTTCATAAGTGAGGTCACTTTCCAATTGGACCTCCTCCAAAGGTATAGTATCCTTCAAAGAAGTTTCTTCCATTTCTGGATGACATTTCTTAAGCTGACTCACATGAAACACATTATGAACAGCTGACAAAGACTCCGGCAATTCAATTTCATAAGCAACTTCTCCTTTGCGACTCAGAATCTTGAATGGTCCAACATATCTTGGGGCCAACTTTCCTTTGACTCCGAACCTCTTCACTCCACGAAGTGGTGACACTCTAAGATAAGCTCTATCACCAACTTCGTAGGTGACTTCTCTATGCTTAGGATCTGCGTAGCTTTTCTGTTGGGACTATGCTATCTTCAATCTGTCCTTAACCAACTTGACCTTCTCTTCGGCTTCTTTGATAAGTTCTGGTCCGAACAAACTTCTTTCTCCCACACCATTCCATAACAATGGGGTGGTACACTTTCTCCCGTAGAGAAACTCAAATGGTGCCATCTCAATGCTGGCTTGATAGCTGTTGTTATAAGAAAATTTTGCGTAAGGCAGACTTTCATCCCAACTGGCTCCATAGTCTAGGGCACATGCCCTCAACATATCTTCAAGAATCTGATTAGTCCTCTCTATCTGTCCATCAGTTTGAGGATGAAAAGCAGTGCTGAATTCCAACCTCGTTCCCAATGACTTATGTAGCTGTCTCCAAAAATGGGAAGTGAATTGAGTTCCCCTATCAGACACAATACTCTTGGGCACTCCATGTAGACATACAATTCTACTCATATAGATCTTGGCCAACTTAGCACTTGTATAAGTTGTCTTCACGGGTATGAAATGAGCCACTTTAGTTAGGCGATCCACTACTACCCAAATAGAATCGTATCCTGACCGGGTCCTTGGTAATCCGGTAATGAAATCCATACCAATCTTGTCCCACTTCCAATCAGGAATAGGTAGTGGTTGAAGCAAACCGGCTGGTTTTTGATGTTCCGCTTTTACTCTACTACACACATCACACAAAGCAATATGTTCAGCGATGTCCTTCTTGAGATTATTCCACCAAAATCTTTCCTTCATATCCATGTACATTTTGGTGTTACCCGGATGAATGGAATACGGTGAGTTGTGTGCTTCTTGCAAAATCAGTTTCCGAAGCTCCGGATCTTGTGGAACACAGATACGTTTCCCATGCCATAAAGTACCCTGTTCGTCTTCATGGAATCCTTTGGCTTTTCCTTTACCAATCTTTTCCTTAATTTCTTCAATTTCACTATCAGTCTTCTAGGCTTCTTTGATCTTGTCCAACAAAGTGGGTTGAACATCCAAAGACATGAGATGTCCTTCAGGAACAATCTCCAATCTGAGATCTCTAAATTGGGCACACAAATCATCGGGCAATTCTCCCTTGGTAAGGCCATTCACAAAAACCTTACGGCTTAAAGCATCCGCTACAACATTTGCTTTACCGGGATGGTATTGCAAACTTAAGTCATAGTCCTTGATGAGTTCTAGCCATCTTCTTTGTCTCATATTAATTTCCTTCTAGGTGAAGATATACTTCAAACTCTTGTGATCTGTGAACACTTCACATCGCTTTCCCAAAAGATAGTGTCTCCATGTTTTGAGTGCATGGACAACAGAGGCTAACTCCAAATCATGAGTAGGGTAGTTCACTCAATGAGTTTTGAGTTGTCTCGAGGCATAAGCCACAACTGTTCCTTCTTGCATAAGTACTGCACCCAAACCATGATGAGATGCATCACAATACACTTGGAAATCTTTTTCCAAATCTGGCAAACACAAGACTGGTGCTGTCACAAGTCTCTTCTTCAATTCCTGAAAGCTGAGTTCACAACCTTCAGACCAAGCAAATTTCTTGTCTTTCTTTAGTAATTCTGTCATAGGCTTAGCAACCTTGGAGAAATTCTCAATGAACCTTCTGTAGTAACCTGCTAAGCCAAGGAAACTACGAACTTCTTTCACTGACTTGGGAGATTCCCATTTAGTTACAGCTGAAACTTTAGCAGGATCAACGGCTACACCATCTCTTGTCATAACATGTCTAAGAAATCCAACTTCATTCAACCAGAATTCACACTTGCTGAATTTGGCATACAGTTTATGCTCTCTAAGCTTCTCAAGTATCAAACGCAAATCTCCTTCATGTTCCTCTTTTCTCTTGGAGTAGATCAAAATGTCATCGATGAAAACGACAACAAACTTATCAAGAAATTCCATGAACACCTTGTTCATCATATTCATAAAGTATGCTGGAGCATTGGTCAAACCAAATGGCATCACGGTATACTCATACAATCCATACCTTGTAGTGAAAGTTGTTTTAGGTATGTCTTGTTCCCTTATCTTGAGTTGAAAATAACCTGACCGGAGATCAATCTTTGAGAACACACAAGCTCCTTCTAACTGATCAAACAAGTCATTGATTCTAGGCAAAGGGTATTTGTTCTTGATAGTTACCTCATTGAGTGAATAGTAATCTATGCATAACCGTTGACTTCTATCTTTCTTTTCCACAAACAACACTGGGGCTCCCCAAGATGAATAACTTGGTTGAATAAATCCTTTCTGCAACTGCTCTCCAAGTTGTTTCTTGAGTTATTTCAGTTCATCAACTGACATCTTGTAAGGTCTCTTTGCTATTGGTCCAGATCCTGGTAGCAAATCAATAAGAAACTCCACATCTCTATCTGGTGGCATTCCCGGAAATTCTTCCGGAAACATGTCCTGATATTCACTCACAATTGGCACACTGTCTATGCTAACCCCCTTAAGAGAATTTATCATACTCCTCTTTGCTTCAAAATTGGTCTTGAATATGATCCTTTTATTTCCTGGTGTTGTGAGTGAGACAGTATGGTTGGCACAATCTATCACTCCCTTGTGTTTAGTCATCCAGTACATTCCCAAAATGACATCCAATCCTTGGGAATTTAGGATTATCAAGTTAACGGAAAACTTATACTTCCCAAACTCTATGACTAGATCATGACATCCTGAATTCACTATCATTTCTCCGCCAGGAGAACTTACTTTTATAGGACACCCAATAGTTTCTACCGGTAGTTCATTTCTTTCAACAAATGCTCTTGATATGAATGAATGAGATGCACCAGTATCAAAGAGAACAAATGCTGGAACAGAATTGAGTTTGAACTTACCAGCCACAGCATCAGGCTCCTCATAGATTTCCTCCACATTGATGTGGTTCACTTGTCCCTTTTGAAAAGGGTTGGGCTTGTTGGGTCCTTCAACTTTCTTTTCTGGGCATTCATTTGCATAATGCCCCATCTTCTTGCACTTGAAGCATTCAACCTGACTAATGTCCTTCTTGACAGGCTGGCTTCCACTACCACTTCCATTACCACTGTGGTGGCTCTTATATCCACCCTTGTGGTTCTTGTACTTGTCATTGTCATGACTACGGTGATGCTTGTTGTCATGACGGTTGTGGTTGTGGTGCTTGTTGAATTTCCCATGCTTGTGGGATCCTGAGCTTCCACTATCATCATAATGGGAACGTTTGTGAGACAATCCCGAGCTGTGCTTGTCGGAGTGCTTTCTCTTCCTGCTTTCAACTTGCTTCATTTTGTTCTCCAAAATAGCAGCCTTATCACAAAGAGACTGGTATGTGGGAACATATGCCACAGCCAACTGCAGGTTCAGCTCATCATTCAACCCTTCGAGGAACTTTTCTTTCCTCTTAGCATCAGTATCAACTTCATCCGGTGCGTAACGCGCCAGATTGTTGAACTCCTCAATATATTCAACCACGCTGCGGTGGCGCTGCTTCAGGTTATGAAACTCTTTCTTTTTCAGACTCATCACTCCAAATGAGATATGAGCAGTACGAAAGCCATCCTCAAAGATAGCCCATGTCACATTTTCTATGGGAGTGGTGATCTAGAAGTTATCCCACCAAGTGGCGGCTGGTCCTTCTAGCAAATGTGCTGCAAATCTGACCTTTTCTGCATTAGTACAGCCCACAGTTACCAAGTCCTTGTTCACAGAGCGTAGCCAATCATTGGCCACCATGGGATCAGTTGTTCCTGAGAACTTTGCTGGCCTCAATCTCAAGAACCTGGTAAGCATGTCAAATCCCGGTGGGTTGTTGTTGTTGTTATTGTTGTTGTTGTTGTTGTTGTTTTGGTTATGGATGAACGTCCTCGTCATTTGCATCAGCTGAGTCTGAGCTGTCATCATTTGCTGCATTTCTGGAGTGATGTTGTTGTTGTTGGGGTTGGGGTTGGCACGACGGGGAGGCATCTGTGGTTGTTCAATAGAGATAAGAATAAGATACCCATAGATGTTTTCATGCACAATACATCACATAAACAATCACAAAACATGCATCACAATAATAATAGTTCAACAACAAAAACGACAAGTTTGCAAAGTAAACACACCAATAACAAGCCATCCACATGTTGGATGGTCATTGTGACACAAATAAAGTATGATAAATAAATGATAAATGAGTAGTCAAATCTACTCCTCGGCATCAACCTCCTCCTCAACAAAGGTAAGACCTGCATTCTCCATTGCGGTATTGTATTCCTCGACATTGGCGGTCAAGGTCTCTACTTTGGCTTTGAGAGCCCTCTTCTGAGAACGAAGCCTCTCAATCACTGTCTTCTGATGCTCGAGCTCGAAGTCCTTGGCCTGCAGTTCTTCAGTCATGTCCCGGATCCTCTTGTTTCTATCCTGGACTCGCTTCTCCTGACTCTTGAACTTTCTGTCCTGGCTCTCGAACTTTGCCTCCATCTCCTTGACTATCTCATCTTGCTCCGCGAAGAGCTTGTCCTTCTCGCAAAGCTGAACCTGGAGTTCGTCATTTTTGAGCATGACTTTGGTCCTATCAGTGTCCACGTGCCTAATGAGAGCCTCTAAGTCCTCGAGGTATAGACGAATCGGCTCTGCTGTGTCCCTCGAAGTGTCCTCAAAGTCGATGGCCTCTCCATCCTCATCACGTCTACCAAAGACGTGGAAGTGAGTACCTCTAACCTGTCGAGAGTGTCTCCCTAGCAGACGTCCTATCAGATCCTGCATGACTACCTCAAGGCCTCTCTCCTTGTCATTGTGCATGAGCTTGAAGATGATAGCCTCCGTAGTAGGATCAGTCTAGCGTCCGGGCTGATTGACCTTGAAGCCCCAAAGGTCTTTCCTCTCAAACTTGGTGAGGGGAAGCACCATGATGGTAGGAAGAGGGAGATTGAGCAAGGTAGTGAGCTCAACAATACGAGGACCAAAGCGAGTTCCCTGGAACTCCTCAATAGTGTTGATGGTAACATTAGGCATATATTTATAAGATAGAAAAAGTTAGAACAACACAATTTAAGATAAAACACAAGGCAAAGCAACACATACATATCCTTGGAAATCAAAACACACAAGTCATGGCATACATGGATCCATTACAACAATCAAGGTTCAACTTATTTTATCAACTTTTGGAAAATAAGGTGATAAGTGGTGGTCCAACTAACGAAGTATGCTTACAATCCTATTTCATTAGTTATGTTGGCTAACACAATATTTCTAGAAGCAATCACTCTATCTTGAGCACATGACTCCATCACTAAGTCTATAATGTCTCCTCTTAAGGTTTGGTTGGTAGCCTCCAACTCTTGGGTATGTTTCTTCTCTTCTTTTAGGCTATTTTGGATGTTGAACATTCTGCACTTGACTCTTTCACCAAGTTCTTTGATGGTCTTCCAAGATGCATCCTTTGCTGAGTCAAAGAATGTAGGGTGCATCACTGAATTGGTGAACATGCAGAATCCTGATTCCTTGTGCTTGTCTTCCTTGTTTTTATACAAGTGAAGTTGCACCCACCGGTACTCAACTCCTTCATCCATCACAGGAAAGCCTTTGTACACAGCTGCACCATGTATTTCCATTGCAACCATGAGGTCCTTGAGAGCCTTGGGGAATTCTGTCTCACACTCCAAAGTCATTGTCATGAGTGGTCCCTTCCTTACGGCTTCGTTGATGGAGTTCATCTACAATTAGAGATGAGAAAGAAGATTAGAAAAGTTTACGAGAAGAATAGACACGTGTAGAAGTTGTTGAAAGTTTTCCTTAGTGATTTCCAATCCTAGGGTCATAATCCTAAGGGCAACACAGTGCTCTGATACCATCTGTAAGATCCCTCCTTTATAAAGGAAAAGGATCCCTGTGATTGCAATGCTAGTCCCTGGATCAATGCTAGCATCCACAGTTTAAGATGAAGTACACAGATACAAAGGTCATTATTACAGTCATTCCAGAGACAACATAGTCTTTACAACTCCAAGGCCACAAGCCTAGTACAAGAGTTTGAATAAGTAAATAAATAAAAGTCTTCATCTTCATGTGCCACAGGCAAACATGTTGAGTGTAGACTCATGACTCCTAATCCTCATCAGAGTAACCTGCAACATCACAAGTTACAGCCACAGTGGGTCAATACATTGGAATAGTATTGGCAAGTGATACCTTAGTATAATTTAGGTGGGCTAGATACTATATGCAATTTGGATAAGTGTAGCTTGGCTTGCTTTGCTCAAAATAGGTTTTTCCTATTAGTTGAAAACACTAAGTTTTTCTTTGTCAAAACTTTTCCCAAGGAACCACCAATAGACATTGAGGTCCTTATCCCTTGTTCACCCACAAGTTTTTACTTAGAAATTGGGATGAGGAGATTCTTGATAGCTTCCATGTCTTGATGCTCAAGTTGTCCATTACCATGGACTTGGCTAAGTACTTAGATTCTTCCATCTGCAGAGGTTGTGCACTTTCCCCACCAGACTTGATTTTCACCAAGACAGGACCTTTCAGAAGCCTTCCCTTAGACCAAATGGACGCGTTCCAACCTATCATACCACTACCACCAATTGTCCAGATGGCTAAGTTCTAGCAACCTATGTGATCCAGGCAGAGCCCATATTGCCAAGTGGCTGCACTAGAAGCTTCTTAACATTTGGCCTCTAAAATCTCTTTGTTCCTGGGTTGCTTTCCACAAGTGAGATACACAAGGTAAACCATAGAAATGGGCCTTGTGTAACCACTCAACATAAACCATTCCTTCCATTCCACCCAGGTGTTTCATTTACTTAGTTGTTTTATTTGGCAAAACACAAGTCCAAAGACTTAGAATTATTTTCATCATAGCATGTATATTTCACCAACCCTTGGTTGCTACTAGCTAGGCTAAGCATGGCATAGATAAGCATCTTAACTTAGAAATTTCTAGCAATTCTACAACTACTAGGATTTCCCAACATGGCATATAAGCAAAATATAGCATGCAAGACTTAGCAAAATATTTCTAATGCTTGGTAGAAAACATAGGGATAAAAATATTTATGAAGCACCACTTGCCTTGGTAGTTTGGAGAGTAGCTACACTCCTCACAATCACAATCACTAGCACCAAAATCTACACAAAGAAATCATAGCCACAAATCACATACAAAACATATACAAACAAAAATATATGAATGCATGCAATATGATATGTGATGATTTTTAAAACTCAACAAAGCAAGTGTATAGTACTGGTTCATAAACAAGTTAAAAACTTGCCAAACAACATTTATTTAAACTCTAAAACAATTCTTAAACAATTTATATACTCAAATTAGCCCTACACAAGTTTCTGCAAATAAAACCATTTTAACAGAAGCAAATCATTAAACACATTGCATATTTAGAAAGGTCTTGTTCTCCTGATTCCATTGATATAAAATTTGTCAAATTCTAACGTGGGGATCAAAAGTTATAGCCAAAACAAAATCAAACTTCTAATAGATTCAAATCCTGTTTTTAAATCTAACTGTTGCCACGCGTCTTAATTTGATTGGCGCGTACCGGTTCGCGTTGGATCACGCTTCTGAGCCGCTGGATCTGACTTAATCGCGCGTCTCAGATCTAAACTTAACGATTCGCTCGCGTTCTATCATACCCGCAAGATCTAGATCTAACAGCGCACAACACCTTGACCATCCAGTGGCGGCGCTGGAGGCGGCGACAGGCGGCGGCGCCTCTGTTAGAGTAGCTGCTGGCATTCTAGGTCGCGCGGGAGAGGGGGAAGGGGCTTACCAGAATCGCAGTGTGCTGCTGATGCTCAATGTGGCGGTGGTTTGGCAAGGGCGCACGGAGTTGGTCGCTGGAGCTCGTCGAAGTTGTGGGCGGCGTCGGGCTTGGGTGGACGGCGACGTTGGCGACGCTCCTGGTCTCCCTATCATGAACCAACGGCATCTGGTGATACGCAAGACGATGGCGAACATCATCGTGTGAGTCAGAGGCGAAGGGGAACAAGGGGCTCACCGAATTTGGTCGCTGGAGTTGAGGGTGTCGTCGGGAGTTTGCAGCGTTGGACGAAGTCGATGACCTGGGGCGGACAGACGAACCCGGTAAGAAGGGTCGCAAAGAAGCTGTGAAGCGGCTCGTATGAACCAGAGGGGAAGGGGCGCACGGGGCTCACCGGAATCGATCGCCGGAGTGAGCTCTGTCTGCGGCGGTGTGAGGATGATTGCGGGCAGCCTGGTGGCGGAGAGGTGGTGCTAAGTGAGGGGAAATGGTCGCAGAGAGGTGGGGGTTAAGTAGGCAGAGCAGGGCGAGAATCTCGCGAGCAATCAACGCCAATTAAGCGCATTTGCGTCGGGGAAGAAACGGCCACGGCGAGCAGGTCTCCAGCGCGAGATTGACGACGAGCTAGACGTGGCGGTGGGTCTACTTGTCAGCGAATAAAACAGAGAGGGGGTGGGGTCCTGGCAAGTCCTCAGCTCGGGTTCGTCTGCAGTGGGAAGGAGAGAGGGGAACCTGTGGGTCTCTGCTGCTGGGCTCAATTGTCAGGCCCTTTTCTCTTTCTTATCTCTTTTTCTTTTTCTAAATCGATTTTCTGGAATGATTTTCAATCAAATTCAAAGGCATTTGAATTTCAAATCTTTTCTGGATTTTTTGTAAAGTGTAACCATCATACTTTTGGGCATAAAACCATGTGGTCTCTCTGTACTTGCTTGGTCCCTTTGAATAAACAAAATAAACAATGCTATAGCACTTGATTTGGAAATGTTTTGAAGATGGTTTTGAAACCATATTTGTTTTGTAAATTTTTGTCCAAACTCTACATTCAATCAAAACAACAAGGCAGCAAACAAGACTTGGTTAAGACACTTATGCTCTCAATTGAGAGTAGTATTTGATTAATGTTTGCTCACATAAAATAATAGCACTAATTGCTTCTGTTTCTTGAAATGAGTTGGAAAATGATCCCTAAATTATATGCATGCATGTATGATATGCAATCTTTGAAATCATGATTTTAGGGATGTTACAGTTCCGAAAGTATGCGTTGAGGCACATGGATCAAGAGTGGGATTTGTCCATCCATATGACGGATAGATATACTCTAGGCCCTCTCGGTGGAATGTAATCCAATTAGCTTGCAAGCATGTGACTGGCTCACAAGGGATCACATATCACAGGAATAAGTAAAGAGTACTTATCGGTATCGAGGTTGAACTAGGTATGCAGAGACACCAACAATCAAACCTCGGATAAGTAAAGTATCATGAGACAAAGGGAAATTGGTATCATATGTAAATGGTTCATTAGATCATGAATTAATTGTAGAAATATGTGGGAGCCATATGAATTTCCAGATTCCTCTATTTGTTATTGATCAAAGAAGAGTCTCGATCATGTCTGCATAATTCATGAACCGTAGGGAGATACACTTAAGGATTCAATGTTGTTTAGTAGATATGGAAAGTGAGTAAAGAGAACGAATGTAGTTCAGAGTCTCGGATGGGATCCGGGATATAACAAGGAGATCGTGGTCCGGAGAATAAGATTCATATAAGGAAAGTCCAATTCCGGAGTTCGGGAATGGTTTCGGTGTTTTCACCAGAATGTTCTAGAAGGGTCTAGAAGGTCCACCGATCCGGAGTGGGAAGGGTACATGGATGTGTCATGACAAAGTGGAATGGTTGCATCATGTCCTAGGTCACTTGGCTGAAAACTTGGAAGAGAGAAATCAAACTCTAGTTTGAAAGTCAAAAAGGCAGTTTGGAAAAGTCAAACTGGGATAATGATTTCCAAGTGGAGGGAGGGAAGGAATCGTATCTAAGGGAGGATTTCTCCCTCTCCCATGCGCTAGCCACATGAAGTGGAGTTGGGGGAGGACTCCCTCCCCCCTTGGAGCCTGCCCACCTATAAAAGGAGGGGTAGGGCGCCCCCTTGCCTACACAAGAAACCCTAGGTTAGCCGTCGCACCCCTCTCTAGTTATGGCCAATTTAGATCTCCTCGAAACCGCTATCAACTAGATAAACCCCTAGTTGCTAGCTACCTATAAACCTCAGCCCTTTAAACCCTAGATTGCCGGGGCTCCCTCTACTCCACCATACGCGCTCAGGCTTAGGCGAAGCCCTACGGGATCTTCCCTCTACTTCCGACACCACGCCATCGTGCTACCGGAATCGCGAGGAGAGAGATACAACCTCTACTGCCTACTGGAACAAGGGAGAGGAAGGTCTTCATCAAGTACCATATGTGTGCCCGACTACGGGAGCGCCGCCGGAACGCGGCGCCAGAAGGATAGTCTATGCGATCTTGAGATCGACAAGTGAACGACTACATCACCCACGAGAATATGCTCTTGTTAACCGCTTTGGATCTTCGTGTATTAGTACTCTATCAACTCGTTGCTACAATCTAGTAGATAGATTTTAGCTTGTGTGTGTTCATGCAATAGATTTTTTTCCATGCTACGAACCCCTATAGTGGTATCAAAGTCGTGTCTATATGTAGATCTGTCGCACGAGTAGAACACAATGGTCATTGTGGGCGGTGGTGCTTTTATTACCAATTGCTTCTTGTGTACTTTGCATCTTGCAAGATGGTGGTATGAAGCGGCCCGGTCTAACCTTACATGCCATTGTTCATGAGACTTGCTCCATGCTCGACATGCAACTTGTATTGCATAAGTGGCTTTGCGAGTGTTTGTCTCTCCCATCATAGTGAAGATTCAATTTACAACGGGCACTTGATAGTTCTTGCATCAACGTTGTGGTTCTTGTTCATAAGTTAGAACAGTACTTATTGGAAAGCCAAACCACGTAAAACATGCAAATAAAATTAGAGCCGTCTATCTTTGTTTTGCAGGGGTGTGTTGTGATGTGATATGGCCATGATTGTGATTGTATATGATGTATGCAATGATCCTTATTGTATGTTGGCAACCAGTAGGAGCCTTATGGTTGTCTTTAAATTTCATTTAAGACCTGCGTGTCTATTATTCAAAGTAGTTGTAATAGTTGATGTTGGTGGACGACAACCATGGAGCAGCGCCATTGACCTTGACGCCATGCCGGCGATGATGGAGATCATGTTCGTGCTTGGACATGGAGATCGAAGGCATAAGAAGAAATTCCATATCATATCACATATTATGAATTGCATGTGATGTTAATCCTTTTATGCATCTTGTATTGCTTAGATCGCGAAGGTAGCATTATAAGATGATACCTCTCACAAAATATCAAGTACATAAAGTGTTCGTCCTTAGTAAGCACCGTTGCTAATACTCGTGGTTTCAAAGCACCACGTGATGATCGGGTGTATTAGATTCTGCGTGTGCATACAACGGGAGCATGCC
Source organism: Avena insularis (assembly GCA_023614405.1). NCBI lineage: Eukaryota > Viridiplantae > Streptophyta > Magnoliopsida > Poales > Poaceae > Avena > Avena insularis. The sequence goes on along the minus strand of CM042693.1, from coordinate 311,618,117 downwards.
AGATTTTCTCATATGGAAACTAAGGTTAATCTTGATGAGCCTAGCATGTACAGACATGGTCTCAGAACACGGAATACCAAAAGGTAAAGCATGAGTCATATAGATGATATGATGAACATGATGATTGTTCACCTTCGAAACTACATCATGTCACGTGATGATCGGACTCGGTGTAGTGGATTTAGTTCGTGTGATCACTAAAACAATGTGAGGGATATTGTTTTGAGTGGGAGTTCAACTGCAATATGATCAAAAGTTGAACACTATTTATCATAAATTAAATTAAAGTGAATTTGCATAGTTGTTTTAGTCATTGGCATCCTTTTACCACCTTATGCTTAGTTATAATTGAGATAACAAAACTATAGAATTCTGGTTAGTTACTTTACGAACTAGTATCGTATTGTTTTGAAGTGTTAATTTAAAGTTTAAAAGTCCTATTGCAAACTTCAGTAAGTTTCGGTTACTCCGTGAAGTTTAATAATTGGTATTAAATCATGAGTAACAATTCCAGTGTTAGTATATAAGTATCATGTTTGTCTCCATGATTCTTGATATTCAAAAGATTGTTTTAATATCAAGGTTATCGGGGAGCTGAAAGAATTATTTTAGAAACCATCATGTGTGGAGGATATTGCGATATCTGAAACTATGTTTTGGTTGCAACAAGATAGAGTACAATACGAAAATTTTATGTTCTCATGTTTGATGGGAGACACTGGTCGTCCTAATCCTCCAAAAGGTTTTGGAGAGCAACAGTATACTCACAATTCATTGTTATAAGCTAAAGTAGCTTGATCATGAATAGTTCTATGATAAGGATAGATATTTGATGTAGGTAAAATGTTTACTACTCTAGAAGATTACTAAAGAATGGAATTTGAAAGAACACCAAACATTTGATGATGGTGATCTAATTCAAAGTGCAAGTCCAAAGACATTGGTATTTAAATATACATGCTTTGGACTATGTGTCATGTGTATGTAACACCCTCGCCTGATAAGGCTGAGTTCATGTGTATAGTGCCAATCCCTGGATCGGTTCACTCGCACACACAGTACAAAATGATACCAAATATAACTGTGCATCATAAATACAACGAATATGATCCAGAATTTACATTATTTATTCAAGTACACAGCGGAAAACAAATACAAGGTAGATCTCCATCCTTCAAATGTGCCACAGGCGAACAATTGTTGAGTGGAGTCTCGCGACCTATGAACGATCACTCAAATACGATACAACCTGCAACATGAAACGTTGCAGCCATGAATGGTCAATACATTGAATGTATGGCAAGTAGGCTAAAGTGGTTAACAACAGATCTATCAACTACATGCTTATTTGGCCAAGTGGAGTTCAGGCTCATTTGCATAAAGCAATAGTTTTATCCTAACATTTGTAACAAAGTAGTTTTCCAATACGATAAATAGGACACTCTGGTTCACTCCAAGGTGCTCCTACCCAATTATGTTCACCCAACAAGTTTTAAGCAATTAAGAAATAAGGATGAGTGAGAAATATCATAGCATCAGTATCAGGTCGCTCAAATTGTCCATAACCGGGGACACGGCTAATCGATTAGTTTATACACCCTGTAGGGGTTAGTACACTTTATCCATGTGACTTGGCCAGCCCAGCTCGTACCACCACTCTCATATTGGGTGATGATAGGGAGAAGTCCAAGAAGGAACCGTTCGGGAAGTAGCTCCTCAATCCCGACGCGCACCGGTCCAACCTACACTATCTACATCTCTGGATACGCGGGTTCGGGTTACCACAACCTACTGAGTTCAGCCAACCGCCCATTTCATTATTGGCACATGGTTGCACACGAAAGCTTCCAAACAAAGAAACCAATCATTTCTCAGTGTCCTAGGCGGCATTCCCCACCAAAATCCACACTCGATGACCCAATCAATGCCATTCCGCCCAGGTGATTCATTAAAACATGTTGGTTTGTCATTTAGCAAAACTTAAGCCTTTCAAAACATATAACTTTTCATGATGTGATTCCCTTCCTCGTCTAAATAGCATAGCTAAGCAATCTACCAATACGATGGCTCATAAACAAGGAATACTATTATAATATGGGACATAGCATAACATATACACATCAATTCCTACATATGCAATTCTACAAAAACATCTACAATGCATAGGAAAACAATAGGACATTTATGACCAAGATAGAACCACTTGCCTTTGTTGTAGATGTAGTCGATTATATAATCCTCACAATCCTCATAGATATAATGGTTGCACTCGTCATAACCACAATACTTGCAATCATAGTAGTTGCAATCACAGTAGTTGCACTCCTCGCAATCTAACGTTTGAAGCAAACACAACAAACACCATTCAAAACATTGCAAACATACAACAGTGCAACATTACAAGAAAACAATGATGAACAGATGCATGCATGACGATTTAATGAGTCACAATGGTTGCATTTAGTGTTCTAAACATAGTTAGATTACATGATGCATGTGGAAAGTCATTTAATGCACTAAAGCTTTTATTACTAAGTTGTATCGATTTAATATGGTGTATACCACTTTCATTGAACTAAATATGTTTATTTCGTATTAAATTGTGAACTAGATGCTACTGGATAGGTAATACAATTTAGAGACAGTGGCAATTTGAATCACCTAAAAAGGAGTTATAGATATTTTCCTATGATTAAAACACTATTTCAATGGGTTTAAATATTTCTGTATGAATTTCTATTTTAACAGTACCAAATAATTTGTCATGCAATTTCTCTGTGTATATATTGTCAATACAAAACCTTAGCACTTGGATTCACCCTAATCGGAGTTATAGATCTTTTTTATGATTTATATAGTGTTTAATGGTTTTAAATGATTCATATAGTTTCTGTTGTCTAAAAATCAAACTAAAATTATATCTGTAATCTCCACGGAATTGTGATTTCAGGGACATATTATTTGTAATTTTATGAATAGTATTTATTTTCTTATAAATTTATTACTCTAAATAAGCCATTAAACCATTTAAATATTCACGGCAAAAATTTACAGTAAAAGGCTGAACTAATTGCATATTGATGATCTACATGGAACCAGTTTTCCAACGATATATCATTTATATTTTTGTGACAAGCAATTAATTTACTATGAATTTAATGATTTATAAAGCCATTAAAACTAATTAAATTACTACGGGTTAAATAATAGGCAAAGGCTAGATCCAACCAGATATTTTTAAAGTACATTACAGTAGCTTCAATTTGATATATTATTCATATTTTTCGGAGTTACAGATAATTTCTTATGAATTTATTAACCTAAAATACCATTAAAACTAATTAAATTACTGCAGTAATCATGTACAGTGAAAGTTGGATCTATTGTGGTAAGATGATTCTACGTAAAATTATCTTCAATTTGATATATTATACACAATTTTTGGACGTGGTATGAATTTCTAATAAATTTTACAAGTTAGATCTATAATGTGCAATTTTAAATTCGAACGGAATATTCTAGGGAATATTCCGCTGACTGGACAGGTTGACTTTGCATGCTGAATCGGACTAGATGTTGACCTTACGTTGACGTGGCGTTGATGAGGAAGATGACCGGGATGACGAATGGCACGCACCGGTTTGATTGGATCTCGTCCGTCTGGATAGGATCCGGTGGTTAGAAGAAGAGATTGACCCGATTTTGGCTCAGAATAGACAAGAAATAGATCTGTGTTAGAGAGACAAATCCGTAGGTCAAATTGAAAAACTCAGAACATGAAAGTTGTGGGGAATCATTATTCCTACCTTCTCACCAAAGGAATTTGGATTTGAAGAAACGAGCGCGAGTAGATCTTGGATTTACACCGTAAGATCTGAAATATTGCGATACGAAATTCTCCGGCTGTGGTGGATGAAAAGAGGTGAGGTTTGTCGGGATTGAAAGATTTAGAAGATCCCTACAACTTTCTTTTTTTGACCGAAGGGAAACGACGAAGTCTAGATGGGTTAAAAAGCGAAATAAGATTCAGGCATATGTAGATTCGGGATTTCAAGAAGAAAAACTCATACAGCTATGGCTCCATGAGTTTATATGGAGGTTTGAGACGGTGTATAGATAGGCCTTAGAGTAGGGAACAAGTAGAAACAAACGGAAGTAAATTCGGAGTTGTAGATAAAAAGTTACGAGTATTTGAGTAGAGATAGGTTTTAGAAAACAGATTCTGCACGCTTTTTGAAGCAACCAAGCGATCGATCCTTTCTTGTGTACACGTGCTGGTTCGATCGGTCCGGTTCGGTCCGTGGGCCGGCGGCCCGCTCAGTTTTTTTTTATACTTGTTTCCCTCATATCTTTTGCATACGAACTCCAAATGACATGATTCTTGTTTCTAAATTTTTCTAAAATCAAATAGATCATTATAGGATCAAATTTGTAATCTTTTTACTAGTTTGGAAGTAGTGGGTTTATAAATCCTTCTATATTCTATTTTATTTATATCTTTATGTGTTTGTATTTATTTCATAACTTTTTCATAACAGCTTCAAATGAGCTTAATTTTGTTTCTAAAATTTTGTAGTATTAATTGGATCTCTTTAGGCTATAATTATCAATTATTTATGCCTTAGCAACAGTGGGTTTTAATAAGTCAATTTAATTACCCTTAGGAACATTTGGGCGAATCAACTATAGGATTTAGATACCAGGATTTGGATTCAGTTTGTGAGAACTTTGCATGGATGTAATGAAATGCTTATGAATGCTTCATGATTTTCATTTTTGAAATCTTGCACACCAATTCTACAATCCATAATCAATCTATGCCCTTTTGCCTATATGGCTACTTAGGTCATAACAAAGGAATATAAGATTTTGAATTCAAGGTTGAGAGGATTTTCTATTCAAAAAGTTTCTTATCTTTGAGAATTTTGAACATAGTCAAACAATCAATCAAACTTATTTATTTATTTCACATTCCAAAATTAGGAGAATTTTGGGATGTGACAGACTACCACCCTTAAAATAAATCTCGTCCCGAGATTTGGGAAGGCTAGAAAGAAAGAAAGGTTCGGGATCCATTAGGGTGCTACCACCCTTAAAATAAAATTGACTAGGTCATTTCTCGAGGATTCACTTAGCTCAGATTGGTTCTCCTTTAGACTTTTATTGGCACAATGTCTCTAGCACATTCTAAACATCATGATTGATAGTTTCCGAGAAAGCACATACTTAAACTAGAAAAACTCTCATGGTGGGCAAATAGGGAACGTTTACTTCACGGTGCCCATAATTCACGGTTGGGATTCATCCTTACCGTGCATTCCTATGCTTACCACTGGGTGCTTTTATAAAGGGGGAAATATACCATTCTAAGGTCTAGGCTTAATGTCGGCTCTTTGCTCAGGTTGAAAGGCACTCAAGATTCGCAAAGCCAACAGTACAAGAGCGAATAATAAGAGTAGTAGGAATGGTGATCAATCCATCCTGCACCCAAATCATTACCCTGTATGAGGATAGGTGAATCACGTTTTTCTATCACTCGGGCATTCTCACTTGCCTTGAAGAATGTTTCCATGGGCACGAACTAATGCTCTAAGTATACTCCCATGTATTCAATCAACAAAGCTACTACTAAAACTAAACTATTGATACTTCAACTTTTAGGTTGCGTAATCTACTACATAACATCATTTCAACACTTCATACTCCCACATCTTTTTTTCCATTTAGATAAAGCATTCTTCTTCCTAAATGCATTGTGTTGTCAAACCTTCCACTTACCACATTATTATATCTCCAAGGGTTCAAGATAGGGGAGAATAGATTTTATAGGAAAGAAATGACTAAGGAAATAATCCTACCCATAACTATATGAAGCAATCAATGTCATAAACAAGGAAACAATCATAAGAAATCAACACACAAGCAAACACTTGTATAATAACATTACAGGTGTATAAACTTAGTAGTATATGACCACAAAATAGTTTGAAAGCATTGGGAACAATACTAGACTAAAATAGAGCAACCTATAAGCAATAAACAAAATCTGTCAAAACGGTACAGCAGGTTTCACGAATTTTTCTGACCGACTTAAACGCGTCAGGAATTTTAGCCAATTTTTGTGCATGTACTACAGGTAATTACGCTCCAGATCCTATTTTTTTAGATTTTTCTGCGTTACCAGTAAAATATGAAAAATCGCGCGGTACTACAGGTCCGGCAGAAAACTGCAGCAGTTATTCCACGAATTTCAATCAGTTTACACCATTAAACTAATTTTAAAACCACACGAAAACTCCAGCAACTTTAGAGTTTTAAAATAACATATCCTAAACAAGGAATCACACAATATGGTTTAGTATAAACAAACAAGCAACCTATATTGTCATACCACTTAAGTTGGTAAGAACAATATGCTAACACGATAGCGATGGTCTCCTAAAGAGATAAAATATGGTGGTCCAGATCTACCCAAATTTGATGTGATATTTTTTTATGTCATACTATTTGTTCTTTTACTTAGCTAACTCACATATAGGTATCATCAGAATGGACAACTACAAATTTTGAACAAGAAGAGGTTATAGAAAAGATAGACAAGGAATATAAGAACTCTAATAAGTATAAAATATGATAGTTCTCCTAATAGAGGTCTTCTATTGCTAATCCATTTCTAAGGTCACGATCCTACAGCCAACAGACAGCTCTGATACCATCTTGAAACACCCTCGCCTGATAAGGCTGAGTTCATGTGTATAGTGCCAATCCCTGGATCGGTTCACTGGCACACACAGTACAAAATGATACCAAATATAACTGTGCATCATAAATACAACGAATATGATCCAGAATTTACATTATTTATTCAAGTACACAACGGAAAACAAATACAAGGTAGATCTCCATCCTTCAAATGTGCCACAGGCGAACAATTGTTGAGTGGAGTCTCGCGACCTATGAACGATCACTCAAATACAATACAACCTGCAACATGAAACGTTGCAGCCACGAATGGTCAATACATTGAATGTATGGCAAGTAGGCTAAAGTGGTTAACAACAGATCTATCAACTACATGCTTATTTGGCCAAGTGGAGTTTAGGCTCATTTGCATAAAGCAATAGTTTTATCCTAACATTTGTAACAAAGTAGTTTTCCAATACGATAAATAGGACACTCTGGTTCACTCCCAGGTGCTCCTACCCAATTATGTTCACCCAACAAGTTTTAAGAAAATAAGAAATAAGGATAAGTGAGAAATATCATAGCATCAGTATCAGGTCGCTCAAATTGTCCATAACCGGGGACACGGCTAATCGATTAGTTTATACACCCTGCAGGGGTTAGTACACTTTATCCATGTGACTTGGCTAGCCCAGCTCGTACCACCACTCTCATATTGGGTGATGATAGGGAGAAGTCCAAGAAGGAACCATTCAGGAAGTAGCTCCCCAATCCCGACACGCACCGGTCCAACCTACACTATCTACATCTCTGGATACACGGGTTCGAGTTACCACAACCTACTGAGTTCAGCCAACCGCCCATTTCATTATTGGCACATGGTTGCACACGAAAGCTTCCAAACAAAGAAACCAATCATTTCTCAGTGTCCTGGGTGGCATTCCCCACCAAAATCCACACTCGATGACCCAATCAATGCCATTCCGCCCAGATGATTCATTAAAACATGTTGATTTGTCATTTAGCAAAACGTAAGCCTTTCAAAACATATAACTTTTCATGATGTGATTCCCTTCCTCGTCTAAATAGCATAGCTAAGCAATCTACCAATACGATGGCTCATAAACAAGGAATACTAGGGAATAATATGGGACATAGCATAGCATATACACATCAATTCCTACATATGCAATTCTACAAAAACATCTACAATGCATAGGAAAACAATAGGACATTTATGACCAAGATAGCACCACTTGCTTTTGTTGTAGATGTAGTCGATTATATAATCCTCACAATCCTCATAGATATAATGGTTGCACTCGTCATAACCAAAATACTTGCAATCATAGTAGTTGCAATCATAATAGTTGCACTCCTCGCAATCTAACGTTTGAAGCAAACACAACAAACACCATTCAAAACATTGCAAACATACAACAGTGCAACATTACAAGAAAACAATGATGAACAGATGCATGCATGACAATTTAATGAGTCACAATGGTTGTATTTAGTGTTCTAAACATAGTTAGATTACATGATGCATGTGGAAAGTCATTTAATGCACTAAAGCTTTTATTACTAAGTTGTATCGATTTAATATGGTGTATACCACTTTCAATGAACTAAATATGTTTATGTCGTATTAAATTGTGAACTAGATGCTACTGGATAGGTAATGCAATTTAGAGACAGTGGCAATTTGAATCACCTAAAAAGGAGTTATAGATATTTTCCTATGATTAAAACACTATTTCAATGGGTTTAAATATTTCTGTATGAATTTCTGTTTTAACTGTACCAAATAATTTGTCATGTAATTTCTCTGTATAGATATTGTCAATACAAAACCTTAGCACTTGGATTCACCCTAATCGGAGTTATAGATCTTTTTGTATGATTTATATAGTGTTTAATGGTTTTAAATGATTCATATAGTTTCTGTTGTCTAAAAATCAAACTAAAATTATATCTGTAATCTCCACGGAATTGTGATTTCAGGGACATATTATTTGTAATTTTCTGAATAGTATTTATTTTCTTATGAATTTATTACTCTAAATAAGCCATTAAACCATTTAAATATTCACGGAAAAAATTTACAGTAAAAGGCTGAACTAATTGCATATTGATGATCTACATGGAACCAGTTTTCCAACGGTTTATCATTTATATTTTTGTGACAAGCAATTAATTTACTATGAATTTAATGATTTATAAAGCCATTAAAACTAATTAAATTGCTATGGGTTAAATAATCTGCAAAGGCTAGATCCAACCAGATATTATTAAAGTACATTACAGTAGCTTCAATGAGATATATTATTCATATTTTTAGGAGTTACAGATAATTTCTTATGAATTTATTAACCTAAAAGACCATTAAAACTAATTAAATTACTGCAGTAATCACGTACAGTAAAAGTTGGATCTATTGTGATAAGATGATTCTACGTAAAATTATCTTAAATTTGATATATTATACGCAATTTTTGGACGTGGTATGAATTTCTAATGAATTTTACAAGTTAGATCTATAATGTGCAATTTTAAATTCGAACGGAATATTCCATGGAATATTCCGCTGACTGGACAGGTTGACTTTGCATGCTAACTGGGACTAGATGTTGACCTTACGTTGACGTGGCGTTGATGAGGAAGATGACCGGGATGACGACATGGCACGCACCGGTTTGATTGGATCTCGTCCGTCTGGATAGGATCCGGTGGTTAGAAGAAGAGATTGACCCGATTTTGGCTCAGAATAGACAAGAAATAGATCTGTGTTAGAGAGACAAATCGGTAGGTCAAATTAAAAAACTCAGAACATGAAAGTTGTGGGGAATCATTATTCCTACCTTCTCACCAAAGGAATTTGGATTTGAAGAAACGAGCGCGAGTAGATCTTGGATTTACACCGTAAGATCTGAAATATTGCGATACGAAATTCTCCGGCTGTGGTGGATGAAAAGAGGTGAGGTTTGTCGGGATTGAAAGATTTTGAAGATCCCTACAACTTTCGTGTTTTGACCGAAGGCAAACGACGAAGTCTAGATGGATTAAAAAGCGAAATAAGATTCGAGCATATGTAGATTCGGGATTTCGAGAAGAAAAACTCGTACAGCTATGGCTCCACGAGTTTATATGGAGGTTTGAGACGGTGTAGAGATAGGCCTTGGAGTAGGGAACAAGTAGAAACAAACGGAAGTCAATTCGTTACAAGTATTTGAGTAGAGATAGGTTTTAGAAAACAGATTCTGCACGCTTTTTGAAGCAACCAAGCAATCGATCCTTTCCTGTGTACACGTGCTGGTTCGGTCCGTGGGCCGGCGGCCCGCTAATTTTTTTTTTATACTTGTTTCCCTCATATCTTTTGCATACGAACTCCGAATGACATGATTCTTGTTTCTAAATTTTTCTAAAATTGAATAGATCATTATAGGATCAAATTTGTAATCTTTTTACTAGTTTGGAAGTAGTGGGTTTATAAATCCTTGTATATTCTATTTTATTTATATCTTTATGTGTTTGTATTTATTTCATAACTTTTTCATAACAGCTTCAAATGAGCTCAATTTTGTTTCTAAAATTTTGTAGTATTAATTGGATCTCTTTAGGCTATAATTATCAATTATTTATGCCTTAGCAACAGTGGGTTTTAATAAGTCAATTTAATTACCCTTAGGAACATTTGGTCGAATCAACTATAGGATTTAGATACCAGGATTTGGATTCAGTTTGTGAGAACTTTGCATGGATGTAATGAAATGCTTATGAATGCTTCATGATTTTCATTTTTGAAATCTTGCACACCAATTCTATAATCCATAATCAATCTATGCCCTTTTGCCTATATGGCTACTTAGGTCATAACAAAGGAATATAAGATTTTGAATTCAAGGTTGAGAGGATTTTCTATTCAAAAAGTTTCTTATCTTTGAGAATTTTGAACATAGTCAAACAATCAATCAAACTTATTTATTTATTTCACATTCCAAAATTAGGAGAATTTTGGGATGTGACAGTGTATGGCTCCACTATTGATGTTGATAGATTCTTTTAAATGGAAAAGGAAATACTGAAAGAGAATCTTAGAAATATATGGCAGAAAAGAAAATACTAGAATTGTTCAGCTCAGGTATATAGATGATATACATGTTATGGATATATTTTTTGCTTGTTAAACAATGTGGTTCTTAAGTATTGGATACTGAATTTGTTGGTGCGAATTTTCATAAGCAACAACACAATTCATGAACTGCAATGGCCTAAGTAACTAGTAAGAGAATATGAGATGATGTCCATCGAGAACAAATAAAGTGTTGATGTGCTTCTCGTTGACATCAAAGCTTAACTTCAAGATTGTTTTTATCAGGTATTATTAGAACAAAAGGTTGTTCAAATAATTTTCGTGTTCCATAAAAGATGGACGATATACAAGTCTAATTGGAGAAATCACATCCATAAAACTAATGCTAAAAATGTCGAAAGACAAATGATTGAAAGATCACTCAGGAAGTGACATCGCCATTTAAATTATATTGGAAATAAAACATGAAGAAACTCCATGTTGATGGAATTTTGGAGTCTTTTGATTTTTGATCAAATGACGCTTGTGAAACTTTCCTAGAGATAATTAAAACTCCGTTCATAGGCCAAAAGTGAACAAATGACTAGCTTATTAGAACTGGTACATATAGATGTATGAATCTCATTATGTGTAGTCAAGAGCGATAGATTTCAACTTCATATTCTTTATCCGAAAAATTGAGTGAATATATGAATATTAACTTAATGATGATGAAGTGTGAAACATTTGAAAAAATTCAAAGACTTTCAAGATGAAGTGCACAATCAATGTAACAAGAAAATAAAGAATTTATGATAGGATCATAAAGGAAGATATTTGAGTTACAAGTTTAGCATAACACCTAAGATTTGAGGAATCGTTCCATGAATTTGCATTTCCTGAAACACCATAAGAGTATGGAGTGTGCGAGATATGTAATGAAACCTTGTTTTACATGGTAAGATCAAATGTGTTATATAAAGCTGCCATTATATTTTAAGAGATTAAAGCTTTAGAGACTACCGCTTTTACACTGAAAAGAGCTCCATCATGATCCGTTGAAATGACATCATATGAGTTATGGTTTGGGGTAAAACCCAAGTTGTCCTTTCTTAAACGTTAGTTTGCTATGCATAAGTAAATGTTTACAACCAAAGTCGGATGAGCGTGTCTTTGTAGTTTATTTTAGAGAACCGTTGAGTATTCCTCCATAAACACCAAAGACAAAAGTGTTTGTCACTTAGAATGTCAAGTTTCTTAAGAAGGACATTTTCGTGAAAAGTTAAGTGGGAGGACAATAGAACTTTGATAAGGTTAAAATAACATTAGCTATATGTGCTGAGTTGCGCAGCATCGAAAGCATTTCAAAGGCAGCAATAATGCTCATGGCTCACGTGCCTCAAAAGTTGTGGTCACGGAGGTCTAAGTTCCTATTGAACCAAGTAGGTCGAGTAAACAATCAAATACCAAGATTTGAGAGTTAGATCATTATTTGAAAAATGATGAACCGACTACATCAAACAAGCAATGATGGTCCCTGACTCTGTTAGATGGCTTTAAGCTATAGAATCCGTGATAGTTCCATACACGAGAAGTCAAGCTTTGAACTTGAAAGACCCTCTGAAAGGTGTAAAAACCTTATAGTCATATTTGGATCTATAAAGAAATAGACATGGATGTTTCACATCTATGAAATAGTCGACATGTTGGGAAATAGTTCACGACAATGTTCAAGTAGTTGATTATGACAAGATTTGATCTTTCATAGCGATATTTAGTCTAGACGGATTAATGTAGCAACCAGTACATATAATTTTGTTGTGTGGTAGTTGAATAAACAAAAAAGTTATTCTAATAGAATGGTCACCTAGGACATGTACATGACATGGTCCAAAGGGTTTTGTTAATTCAAAGGATGCTAAAAGCGAATGCAAACTTCAATGGTTGAAGTAAGCATCACGGAGTTGGAATCTTCACCATGATGAAACTGTTAAAATAGTTCAAATTCATCAGAGACAATGAAGATGCTTGCATTTGCAAGAAATTAAGTGGGAGCGCTAAGACATATTTCTAATATATTATGTGGAAGACATATTGTTGATTGGAAATGATGTATCTTTTATTGATGCAGGTTAAGAATTTCATCTCGATGAAAGACTTAGGCAAAACCTGAATATTTGGTATCAATATCTATATATATATTGAGACACTAATATGGTTGTGCCAAATGTACATAGATGAGATATTGAAAGAGTTTAGTATGTAAATGACAAGAAAGGTTCTTGCCACACAGAAAGGATTAAATCAAAATTCAAGTGTATCGACACTTGGTAAGTGAAACAAAGATTCAAGTATTTTTGATACTTGATCACAAAGAGAGTTTATCAATCAAACTGTGATATGTACACATCCAGATATGTCCTATACTCTAAATGTTATGAGCATATACCAGAATGATTCATAAGATGATTATTGGACGATAGTAAAGATATTCCTACGATCTTTTGGAAGAACTAAGAGTATATTATTTTTGTAGAGGTGACAAATAGATGGTTAGTTCATTGTAAAAGTACTACATTGATAATAGTTTTGTCACAAAGTACAAATTAAGTTTATCTCAATCTAAACTAAGGGTGGCACAATATAATGGAAAGTAAGTTCCATAATGGATTTGGATGAGTTCCAAAGTTAATACATTGAGACAGATACTACAACAAAAGGCTAAGTATATGGCTGCTATTATAGTAGCAAAAGAGGGCATTTGTGTCAAGTAGTTTGTTATCAAACTAGGTGTGGTTCACAGCAGGATAGTACTATGAAGATATATTGTATGACAATATTATCAACATGTATTAACCCCAAGGAACTAAAGGTCTCACCAAAGGACCAAATTTATACAAAGCCATCTCATTAAAGAATGAGTGATGCGTAGAGACGCAAAGATATGCAATTACACAAAGACCTGAAAGTATCAGATCCGAAGATCAGTTGACCATTAGCAATCGTGTCAATACAACACCGGAAAGCCATAGGTGTTGAATACACAAAGATTTGAAACTAGATTATTGTCTCTAGTGCAAGTGGGAGACTGTTGGAGATATGCCCAAGAGGCAATAATAAAGTGGTCATTATCATATCTTCATGCTTATGATAAATGTTTACATCCCATGCTATAATTGTATTAACCGGAAACATTCATACTTGTGTGATTTGTAAACATGTAAGAGTCCCTATTAAAGCCTCTTGTTAAACTAGCTTGTTGGTTAATATATGATCATGGTTTCCTGATCATGAACAATGAGATCTTATTAACAACAAGGTCATATCATTAGGAGAATGATGTGATGGACATACTCCTATAGTTAAGCATAGCATAAGATCAAGTCATTTAAATAGTTCACTTGCTATAATATTTCAATACATAGTAACCTAAATCCTTCGACCATGAGATCATGTTAATCACCATCACCGGATGGATGCTTTGATGACATCAAACACCACTTCGTAACTGGGTGGTTATAAAGGTGGCATTGAGTGTTCGAAAAGTATGCGTTGAGGCACATGGATCAAGAGTGGGATTTGTCCATCCATATGACAGATAGATATACTCTAGGCCCTGTCGGTCCTAGGTCATCCAATTAGCTTGCAAGAATGTGACTGGCTCACAAGGGATCACATATCACACAAACGAGTAAAGAGTACTTATCGGTAACGAGGTTGAACTAGGTATGCAGATATACCAACGATCAAACCTTGGATAAGTAAAGTATCACGAGACAAAGGAAATTGGTATCGTATGTAAATGGTTTGTTCGATCATGAAGTATTCATAAAAATATGTGGGAGCCATATGAATTTCCAGATTCCTCTATTGGTTATTGATCTAAGAAGAGTCTCGATCATGTCTGCACAATTCACGAACCGTAGGGAGACACACTTAAGGATTCAATGTTGTTTAGTAGATATGGAAGGTGAGTAAAGAGACTGAATGTAGTCCGGGATATCACAAGGAGATCCAGAATGGTCCGGAGAATAAGATTCATATAAGGAAAGTCCAATTCCGGAGTTTGGCAATGGTTTCGGTGTTTTCACCGGGAAATGTTCTAGAAGGGTCTAGAAGGTCCACCGATCCGGAGTGGGAAGGGTACATTGATGTGTCATGACAAAGTGGAATGGTTGCATCATGTCCTAGGTCACTTGTCTGTACACTTGGAAGAGAGAAATCAAACTCTAGTTTGAGAGTCAAAAAGGCAGTTTGAAAAAGTCATACTAGGATAATGATTTCCAAGTGGAGCGAGGGAAGGAATCCTACATAAGGGAGCATTCCTCCCTCTCCCTTGCTCCGGCCAGATGAAGTGGATTTTGGGGAGGACTACCCCCTTGGTGCCTCCCCACCTATAAAAGGAGGGGTAGGGCGCCCCCTTGCCTACACAAAAAACCCTAGGTTGGCCGCCTCCCCCCTCTCTAGGTGCGACCAATCTATATCTCCTCTAAACCGCTACCGACTAGCTAAACCCTAGTTGCTAACTACCTCTAAACATCGGCCCTCTAAACCCTAGATGACCGGGGCTGCCTCTGCTCCACCATACGCGCTCAGGTTTAGGCGAAGCCCTGTGGGATCTTCCCTCTACTTCCGACACCACGCCGTCGTGCTGCCGGAATCGCGAGGAGAGAGCTATAACGTCACATCCCAAAATTTTCCAAATTTTTAAATTTGAAAAATAATTAAAGAAAAGAATTAATTGTTGAAATTTTGGGTGAAAAGAAACTTTTTGCTTCTAAATGGAAACATCAAAACCCTTCTTGAACAAAATTTGTATGAAAAGGGCATCCAACAAAATTTCAATCAAGTGAAATGCATTCATCAATGAATGTATCTTAAAATTTAAACATTTGGAAAATTTAAACCAAAACCCCAAATCTTAATGAAAGAAATCACTTCCAAAGGTCAAATGCATTTTATGCACGGAAAGAATCTTGAATATAAACACTTGGGAAAATAAACGAAAACCCTAAAACCCAAATGGAAGAAAATCATTTCCAAGATCTCTCTAAGACTATGGATTTGATCCATATAAAAATCTATCAACAAACATTTATAAATGATCAAATATTATAAAACCATAGAAGTTGGTTTCATTTAATTTGGAGCCATGGATAAAAACTTATGATTTTAATAAGATAAAAAGAATTAATTTCCAAGGCTAATAAAGCTCCTAACTAAAATCCATACCAAATTATGAGCAAAATAATCCTAAAATGATTTAAAAGGATAAACAAATATTAAAAAAATTATACAAATTGGAATCACCAGTTTTGGAGCTATAAATAAAAAGATATGGATTTTATAAGGCAAAGAAAGAAATAAGTAAATGAGGAATATTTAAAATACAAATTAAATCTTGGCCAAATCCATAAACAAATGAAAGTAAAAAGGAGTAAAAGATTATTTAAATAAAATCATATGGATTGAACAATATTCAATTTTATTTAAATAAAGACAAATTGCGTAAACTAAATAAAACTATAAATCCCATGAAAAGTATTTAGAAGACAATTTAAAACTTGAATTCATCCATAAGCAAATGGAATAAAGATAATCCAAATAAAATAAAGGAATACAGATTATTTGAATAAAAACTTATATGGACTTGAACCATATTTGTTTTGGATAAAGGCAAAATCCCTAATAAAAATTATTAATCAAATCATGAGAAAATAATAATTGAAATTACCCAAGTGGAATAAAAGTTATCTAATTAACTTAAAAAGAATAAAGGATTAATTAAATAGAATTACATGGTTTGGAACCATATTCAAATTATGCAAACAAAGAAAAAATGCCTAATTAAAATAAATAATAAATCATGAGAAAATATTTGAATATTTTCCAAAGTGGGCCAACTAATCAACTCCTAAATGGTTTAAAACCTACTAAAAGGGTTTGGTGAAATTTGAATTCAAATGGAAGCTTGAATCAATGGATTGAATAAAGACACAAACCTCATTTAAATAAATATTAAATCATAAAAGAACATTTGAATATTCTAAAATGGAATTCAAACACATTATTAATCAGTACAAACTTACTGAAAAGGTTTGGTAACCATTTGAATTTAAAATAGATGTTTAAATCATTTGAATAAAATAAAATGGATGAGAAACATATTTAAAATCTTATTTAAATAAAGACAAGTGTCTATTTTTAAATAAATATTAAACCCTAAGAGAATATAAGAAAATATTCTAAAATGGACTTTAAAATACATTGCTAAACAGTATAAAAACATACTGAAAATTTGGGAAAGATATGAATTCAATTTGAGTTTGAAATCATTTGAATAAAATCAAAACAGAAAATAGAAATGGAAAAATAAAAAGAAAACAGAAGAAAAAATAGAAACAGACCCAACCCACTAACCCTACCCAGCTCCCAGTCTAGCAGGCCCATTTCCATCCCACCCGGCAGCTCCTCACTTTCCATCGCGAATCGTTTTCTCACTGCGCAGCGTACCCACTCGCCCACTGACCGAGCTACCCCACACGTAACCTCTCGCCTCGCTGACAACCTGTAAGGTTCCCAACCTTTAATAAGGTAGAGATCCCTGTGTTTACAATGCTAGTCCCTGGATCAATAGCTAGCATCCATAGTTAAGATGTAATATCAAGAAACGAAGGTCATAATACAACTTTATAACCAGGAATAAAATAATTTATTACATCTTACATAGCTCATTTGGCTATTTCATTACAATGCAGCAGAATATAACAATAGCATGGGGTCCTTCATCTTCAAAGTTCCACAGGCAGACATGTTGGTTGTAGACTTGTAATCCTAATCATTAAACTTCACTAATATCAATCAAACCTGCAACATAACAAGTTACAGCCACAAGGGTTAATACATTTGAATTGTATTGGCAAGTGATACTATGGTAGTATAGTGGAGTCTATCATCTATATGCATTTGGCTAAGTGGAGCTTAGGCTTGCTTTGCTCAAAATAGATTTTCCTTATCATTTGAAAACACTAAGTTTTTGCTTGACAAAATATCACCCAAGGAACCACCAATAGGAATTGGTGAACCTTAAACCCTTGTTCAACCACAAGTTTTTAACTTAGAAAATTTGGATGATGAGATTCTTGATAGCTTCCATGTCTTGATGCTCAAATTGTCCTTTACCAGGGACATGGCTAACTACTTAGATTTTACACTCTGCAGAGGTGGTGCACTTTCCCCACAAGACTTGGTTTCACCAAGACAAGATCTTTCAGAAGCCTTCCCTTAGAACAGAATGGACGCGTTCCAACCTATCAAACCCCTACCACCAACTGTCCATTTGGCTTAGTTCTTGCAACCTATATGATCCAGGCAGATCCCATAATGCCAAGTAGCTGCACTTGAAGCTTCTCAACATTTGACATCTCAAATCTCTTTGTTCCTGGGTGTCCATCCACAAGTGAGATACACAACGTTCACTAGTCCCCTGGCCTTGTGTAACCACTCAACACAAACCATTCCTTCCATTCCACCCAGGTGTTTCATTAACTTAGTTGTTTTATTAACAAAACACAAGTCCTCAGACTTAGAAATTTTTCCATAGTATGAATATATATTCCACCCTTGTTTTCTACTAGCCAAGCTAAGCATGATAGTAGTAGGAATCTTAACTTAGGAAATTTTTACTAAGGCTACTTCTACTAGGATTTCCCATAGCATAGTTTATACTTGGCAAAATTCCATGCAAGTCCTACTTAGAAATATCACTAATGCATAGTGAAAATAATGGGACAAAGTATGGAGCATCACTTGCCTTTTTGGTAGAGAGTATAAGTTCACTTCCTTGTTCTTTGCAACAATCACAATCTTCAAGTCACTACAACTCAATCAAGCAAACAATATTTCAATCTACCATTCAAGCAAAACATCACATAAAATAATAAAATCAAGATAATGCATGCAAGCATGCCAAAGATTGTTTTATTTGTAAAAGTGGTTTCTAATGGTTCACAAACATTTGAAAACACCTAATGGTCATTTTATAAAGTGGCAACATCATTTGTATATAAGATTTTACTTCATAAACCATTTTTAGATCAAGTCATTATTATATGTGGTGTAGAAATGCTTTTAATAAGTCAAAATTCTATAGGTTTCACAAAATATGTTTTCAAACAATATAACCTTGTGTTTAGGGTCAGAGAGTTTATTTCCAAAACATTTCTCAAAGGTTTTCTTCCAAAACCATTTTTAATAGTTAAACCATATTTTTATTTGATTAGAAATGTTTTAAATTAAAGATTCATTATCTTATTTCACCAAATACATTTTTGAAACCACAATTTGTTTCCTATGGTCAGTAGGTTCAAAACACACCATTTGCCAAAGATTTTATCCTCAGAATCATTTTGGAATAAATTTTATATCCTAATCAAGCATACATAAGTTTCTGCAAAAACAATCATTTTACCAGAAGATTTTTACTAAACAAAGTGCATGGTTGGCTAGGGCTTGTTTTTCTGAATCCATTGATATAAAGTTTGCAAAATTTGGACATGTAGATTTAAAGTTATGGAATTTACAAAATCACATATCTAATAGATTCAAATCTGTTTTTAAAACCAGAGTCTGGCCACGTGGAATGTTTTCATTCGCTCATACCATTTCGTTCGGATCAGGCAACGTGGACCTCAGGATTTAAAGGGCATCACACGGATCAGATCAGCGCATAACGCTTCGTTTAATGATTCTATCATGGTTGTGGGATCAAGATCTAACGGGAAGCCTTGCTTGGACCAAAGACTGGCGACGCTAGGTCAACGGACGGCGATGGCTTCGGACGAGGTGTCTTGGCGATGCAGGGAGATAGAGGAGGAGTGGGGTATCTCACCGAGTTCGCGGGGCGTTGCTGATGCTCAACATCGTCGTGGGGAGGCCAGGGGCGCACGAGGTCACCGTGGATTGCTCACCGGAGTTCACAACTACGTCGGGCATGCTCTGTTTGTCTTTGCTGGCGAGGATACAGGCAACGCCAAGGAACAAAAATGGTTGCATTAGCTGCGCACATAAGCGACGAGTACGGGTGCATCTAGAAGAGGGGTAGGCGCGGTCGAAGTTTACCTGAGAGCATCGCCGGAGCGGATGGAGACGACAACGTCATGCTGCCGTCGAGGTTGCCGATGTTACAGGGCACGCACGGCTAAACGAGCGGCACTGGGAGATGCGCAGGAGGCTGGAGAGTGATCTCGAGGGGTCAAGGGAACAAGGGGAGGTGAGACTTTGTCGGAATTGTCGCCGGAGGGCGTCGGAGACAGCGACGGTGTAAGCAGAAATGGGGACGGCCTGGGGGCTCTCTTGTAGCGGTGTCTGAGGGGAAAGGAAGGGGAGAGGAAGGTGGTTAAATGAGGGTGATCGCGGGGGATTTTAATTCGTAGAATAACTCGTATTGATTCAAATTAAAACGCGAAGAAACAGTCAGAGGGAAGGCGAGTTCATCGCGGGGTGAAGACGATGATGACCTGGCTGTGGGGCCCGGCGTCAGTGAGAGAGAGATGTTTCAGGTGGGCTCCAACGGTCAGTGAGGGTGCGGGTGTGTTCACTAGTGCGAAGCGTTTTCTCGCGGGGAGAGAGGGAGTGGGCTGGTTGTTGGGCCTGCTGGGCTGCCGAGCTAGGCTGCTACCTTTTCACATTTTTTTTGTTCAGTTTGTTTTTCTTTTTCTCTTTTGATTTTTCTGTTTTGATTTTGAACAACCAATTCAAACACTCATTTGATTTCAAAACTTTTCCAAATTTTGTGTAGGTTTAAATATTGATTAGTAGCACATTCTGATGTCAATCTTGGGAATTTATTTTATTCTTTTTGGGGTCTTTTTAATTAATAAAAAGGGCCCTTGTTTTAAATCAAACAGGATTTAATAATGTTTTTTTTAATTCCATTTGACTTCTAAATTCTTCCAAAACCGTTCAGTAAGTTTTGTTTACTTAAAAGGGTGCCAAATAATTCATCTTGAATTATTTGGAAAAGTTTTTAATAAGATTTATTAATCATTTAAAATTTGGGTTTGTCTTTATTCCAATAGGATTTGGTTTATGCCATTTTATTTTATTTTGGAAATTCTTTATCCTTTTATTTTATTTGGATTTGGATTATAACTTATTCCACTTGCTTATGGATTTGGCCAAGATTTGATTTGATCTTTAAATATTCTTTATTTAATATTTCTTATTTCATCTTATAAAAACCATATCTTTTTATTTAGAGATCCAAACTTGGTGATTCCAATTTATAAAATATTATTTAATATTTGTTTATCCTTTTAAATATCTCTAGGATTATTTGCTCACCATTTGGTATGGACTTTTGGATAAGGGTTTTATTAGCTTTGGAAATTTAATTTCCTTATCTTATTATATTCATAAGATTTTATTTATGGCTCCAATTTAAGTGAATCCAATTTATATGGTCTTATAATATTTCCATTTGTATTTATTGATCATTTGTAAATGTTTGTTGACAAGATTTTTATATGGATCAAATCCATAGGCTTGGAGATAACTTGGAAATGATATTCTTCCATTAGGGTTTTAGGATTTGGATTTATTTTCCAAGTGTTCAAATTTCTAGATACATTCATTGAGGAATGCATTTCCCTTGATTTGGATTTTGTTGGATTCAAACTTTATCAAAGTTTGTTCAAGATGGGATTTTAAGTTTCTTCTTTAGAATCAAAATTTTCTTTTCACCCTGATTTTCAACAAAAATTTATTTTGTTTATTTTATTTTTCACATTACAAGATTTGGAAAATCTTGGGATGTGACACAACCAGGCCCCACACTGCCTCGTTATCGTCTTCCCAGCGACCAGTTCTTTCCCCAAATTCTCGCTATCGTTCATACGTTGATTTCTCGACTTGAATTAGCAATAACGCCGTGCTAATTCTGCCCCACGACCTTGCCCTCTTAAACGCCCCTCTCCCCTCTCTCTTTCCCCTCGCTCGGTCGCACCAGATCGCCTCCAGGCTGCCTCGATTTCACTCTCGCATCCCAATGTCTCTGACGAGCCACCGCGGCAATTCCGGCCAGCCCCGACACCCCCACTGCCCCTGGTTCCCACGAGAGCACTCCCCATCGCCTTCGTCACCTCCCAGTAACCTCATCTCGCCCGCGCGTGCCCCATAGCCTCGGTAACAATGACGACTGAACTCCACCGTCTCCTGTCACAACTCCGGTGACCCTTGCTGGTAAAATCCGACCGCACCTCTCCCTCTTAGCGATGCTTGTGTACTCACCTTGGTCCTGCGCGTATAATAGACCCTTTGCTTCGCTTTCCCATGACTTGTAGCCTCGCCAACGTCGAGGAACAGACGCACCCGACACCGACGACAACACCGGCGAGCAATCGCCAGCAGCACCGTGCGCCCCTGTCCCTGCGATCACAATGTTGAGCATCAGCATGACCCAGCGAACCCGGTGAGATTCTTCGCCCTCCCCCTTGCTTCCTGTATTAGACAGAGCGCCACCGCCTGAACGCGCCGCCGCCGCTCACCGTTGCTAGCGCCGCCAGTTAGTGACTAGTGGATCTGAGCCGTTAGATGTAGATCGTGAGGACACGATAGAATCATTAAACGAAGCGGTATGACTTGATCTGTGCTGTGTGTTGATATTTAGATCTGACGTTCCACGTAGTGCGATCCTCACGAACCGTTATTAGCCAATAAGACACTGACGCGTGGCACATACTTAGTGTATGAATTTTGTAAAATTCATAACTTTTGATCTACATGTCCAAATTTTGCAAATTTTATATCAATGGATTCACAAAAATGTGAAATTTGCAACCATGCCCTTAGTTTAGTGTTTTTCTCCTGAAATAGTAGGTGTTTTTGCAGAAACATTTCTAGGCCTATTTTGAGTATAAAAGTTACTCTAAAAATGATTTTTGGGTAAAATCTTTTGAAAATGATTTGTTTTGAACCTACTGACGAGAATAACAACCTTTTTGGGTTCAGAAATATATTTTGTGAAATACAAGGAATTATTCCTTGAATAAAGGCATTTCTAGTAAAACAAAAATGTTTGCTATGAGTTAAAAATGCTTTTTGAGTAAAACCTTTTGCAAATGGTTTTAATTGAACTCTCTGACCCTAAACACTAACTTTTGGATTTAAAAAAATATATTTCATTAACCCTAGAAAATTATTTCTTTGAATAAAAGCATTTCTAGTAAAACAAAAATGTTGTTATTATTTAAAAATGGTTTTTAGTGAAACCTTTTGTAAATGAATTTGTTTTAAACACTTTGACCTTAAACACTAACATTTGTGTTTAAAAATATGTTTGTCAAACACTAGAAATTATTCCTTTGATTAAAATCATTTCTAGCAAAACAAAAATGATTTAAATGGCCCATTTTCACTAACTTGATTTTAAATGGTTTTCCAACTTTTATAAATGACCAATAGATGTTTTAAAATGTTTATAACCTTATTAGAAACCACTCTTCCAAATAAAAGAATCTTTTGCATCCTTGCATACATTGTTTTGTTTTCTTTATTTTATGTGGTGAATTGTTTGAATGCTAGTTTTGAATTTGTGCCTTGATTGAATTGTAGTGAACTTTGAAGAGTGTGACAATTGCAAGATCAAGGAGTTAACATAATTTCTCTACTAAAAAGTCAAGTGGTGCTTCATACATTTTGTCCTATTATTTTCACTATTCATTAGTGATATTTAAGTAGGACTTGCATGGAATTTTTACTAAGTATGCTATGCCTTGGGAAATCCTAGTAGATGATGCCTTAGTAGAATGCATCACCTGGGTGGAATGGTATGAATGGGATATGTTGAGTGGTTACACAAGGCCCAGTGACTTGCAACCTTGTGTATCACACTTGTGGAAAGCCACCTAGGAACAAAGAGATTTGAGATGTCAAATGTTGAGAAGCTTCTAGTGCAACCACATGGTATATGGGCTCTGCCAGGATCATATAGGTTGCAATAACTTAGCCAGATGGACAAAAGGTGGTAGGGGGTGATAGGATGGAACGCGTCCATTTGGTCTAAGGGAAGGCTTCTAAAAGATCTTGTCTCGATGCATGTCGAGTCTTGTGGGGAAAGTGCACCACCTCTCGAGAGAGTAAAATCTAAGTACTTAGTCGTGTCCCCGACAATGGACAATTTGAGCATCAAGACATGGAAGCTATCAAGGATCTCCTCATCCCAATTTTGAAGTTAAAAGCTTGTGGTTGAACAAGGGCAAAGGACCAGTGGTTACACAAGGCCCTGTGACTGGACTACCTTGGTAACACACTTGTGTTCCTTGGGTGATTTTTACAAACAAAAACTTAGTGTTTTCAACTAATAAGGAAAACCTTATTTTGAGCAAAGCAAGCCTACGCTCCACTTAGCCAAATGCATATAGATGATAGATACCACTACTCTACCATAGTATCACTTGCCAATACAATTCAAATGTATTGGCCTTATGGCTGTAACTTATTATGTTGCAGGTTGTTTGATGTTAGTGAAGTGTGTTGAATAGGATTACTAGTCTACAACCAACATGATTGCATGTGGCACATTGAAGATGAAGGAATCCATGCTATATAGATATTTCTGCTGCACTGTAATGAGATATCCAAATGAGCTATGTAAGATGTAATATAATATTTTATTCCTGGTTATAAATTTCTATTATGACCTTTGTTTCTTGATATTACACTTAAACTGTGGATGCTAGCTATTGATCCAAGGACTAGCATTGTAAACATAGGGATCTCTACCTTATCAGGTTGGGACCTCTACACATGGTATCAGAGCACTGTGTTGCCTGTAGGATTGTAACCCTAGGATTGGACAAAACCCCTTAGAAAAATAGGAGTTGTATTTTTTCAAACTTATTTACAAACAATCTTGTAAACTCTTTCCTCAACCTTTTTGGTTTTGATTCTACATCTCTTATTTTCAACTTGATGGACAAAAACTTTAACATGAGCAAGGACTTCAATATCACAAAGGAATTCAACTTTAGTTTCACCAAGGACTTCAATTTGGACATCACTAAAGACTACAAGTGAGACAAGAAATGATACTCAAGACTTGAAGACTAAGCAAACACAACCTAAAAGGAACCATCATCACCTTTGAGCTTGTGACCAAGATGGAAGAATTTTCCAAGGAAACCATGAGCTTGTTCAAGAAGAAACAACTAAGAAGAATGAAATGATCTCAAGTGAACCATATAGTTGGACCACCATACTAGTTTTTAGTTTAGATCAACTTATTGATCACACCAACTTATGTGGTGTAGCAAAAATATTTTGTTGCCTAAAAACATGCTTGAATCTTGTTGTTTGAGTGGAATGTTTGATTGTGATTGCTTGCACATTGTTTGTGTGAATTGTGGTGTGTGAGTATAATTTGTCCTATAGAAAATCTTTTGCCTACTCTAATCCCAATCCAACCCAAACAGATGACTTCTCCAAGAGACCACAACTCCAACATCAAGAATGATGACAACAATAACAACAAAAACAACAACAAACAAGAGATGCACATGAGAGAACAACTACTAGCAACCCAAGCCAAGTTGGATCAAGTGGCAACTCAGTTTTTAGCCAACAACAATGCGTTAGACCCAACCATGCAATAGTTTTTAGAAACCCAATCCCAATTGTTGCAAAGGATGACCAATCAAATGATCAACATGAGAAGCAACCTTTCCCAAGGAGATTGTGACAACAATGATATCAAGGATGATATTATAGAAGGAATTCAAGCTTGCAATATTTGTGGATACATGGAACACACTTACAAAGAGCATGTGGACCAATGCCCTAATTGTGAAGAGAAACATCCAACTAAATAATTCCCCACATCTCAAGTTACTTGTTTCCTATGTGAAGGAAATAATCATGTCCCTATCCAATGCCCCATCTATCCTATAGTTCAACAAATAAAACAATATGTAATGCATCAAATGTTTGGAAACCTCCATAAGGGAACGACTTATACCAAGAAGGATAAATACAAAATTAGAACCGTTCCACAAGAGACCACACCCAAGGTGACCACAAAGTGTTGTTACTCATGTGGAGAAGAAGGTCACATCTCTAGTGACTGCCCCAAGAAGAGAGAAAGATTTCCCACATTTGTGGTGAAATATGAAGAACATGAACTACAAGAACTCCTAGCTTTGGAGAGACCCAATAAGAAGAAGAAGAGCCAAGAAAAAAAACAAGAGACAATGATACCCAAGAATAAGAAGGACATTAGCCAAGTGATGTTCCACAAATGCAAAGAGCTAGGCCATTATGCATCAAACTGTCTAGAAAAGAAGGAAGACAACACAAGCAAACCTATGAGAGACATCAACCTTGTCATATGTTTCAAGTGTGGAAACAAAGGACACTATGCAGACATTTGTCCAGAGAAGTTTCATCAAGATCCCAAGTAAGCCAAGATGTAATCTAGTTAAAAACCTTTTTAAGGGTGGTAGCACTCTAGTTGTCTTGAAGCCAACTTGTAAACTCTAGCCTTCACAAATGTCGGGACGAGATTTCTTTTAAGGGTGGTAGCCTATCACATCCCAAAATTTTCCAAATTTTGAAATGTGAAAAATAAACAAAGAAAATAATTAATTGTTGAAATTTAGGGTGAAAAGAAACTTTTTTCTTCTAAATGGAAACATCAAAACTCTTCTTGAACAAAATTTGAATGAAAAGGGCATCCAACAAAATTTCAATCAAGTGAAATGCACTCATCAATGAATGTATCTTGAAACTTAAACATTTGGAAAAGTTAAACGAAAACCCCAAATCTTAATCAAAGAAATCACTTCCAAAGGTCAAATGCATTTTATGCATTGAAAAAGTCTTGAATATAAACACTTGGGAAAATAAACCAAAACCCTAAAACTCAAATGTAAGAAAATCATTTCCAAGATCTCTCTAAGAATATGGATTTGATCCATATAAAAATCTATCAACAAACATTTATAAATGATCAAAAATGATAAACAAAAATATTATAAAACCATAGAAATTGGTTTCATTAATTTGGATCCATGGATAAAAACTTATGATTTTAATAAGATAAAAGGAATTAATTTCCAAGGCTAATAAAGCTCCTAACTAAAATCCATACCAAATTATGAGAAAAATGATCCTAAAATGATTTAAAAGGATAAACAAATATTAAATAAAATTATACAAATTGGAATCACCAGTTTTGGAGCTATAAAAAAGATATGGATTTTATAAGGCAAAGAAAGAAATAAGTAAATGAGGAATATTTAAAAGACAAATTAAATCTTGGCCAAATCCATAAACAAATGAAAGTAAAAAGGAGTAAAAGATTATTTAAATAAAATCATATGGATTGAACAATATTCAATTTTATTTAAATAAAGACAAATTGCCTAAACTAAATAAAACTATAAATCCCAAGAAAAGTATTTAGAAGATAATTTAAAACTTGAATTCATCCATAAGCAAATGGAATAAAGATAATCCAAATAAAATAAAGGAATAAAGATTATTTGAATAAAAACTTATATGGACTTGAACCATATTTGTTTTGAATAAAGGCAAAATCCATAATAAAAATGATTAATCAAATCATGAGAAAATAATAACTGAAATTGCCCAAGTGGAATAAAAGTTATCTAATTAACTTAAAAAGAATAAAGGATTAATTAAATAGAATTATATTGTTTGGAACCATATTCAAATTATGCAAACAAAGATAAAAGGCCTAATTAAAATAAATAATAAATCATGAGAAAATATTTGAATATTTTCCAAAGTGGGCCAACTTATCAACACCTAAATGGTTTAAAACCTACTAAAAGGGTTTGGTGAAATTTGAATTCAAATGGAAGCTTGAATCCATGGATTGAATAAAGACACAAACCTCATTTAAATAAATATTAAATCATAAAAGAATATTTGAATATTCTAAAATGGAATTTAAACACATTATTAGTCAATACAAACTTAGTGAAAAGGTTTGGTAAACATTTGAATTTAAAATAGATGTTTAAATCATTTGAATAAAATAAAATGGATGAGAAACATATTTAAATCTTATTTAAATAAAGACAAGTTTCTATTTTTAAATAAATATTAGACCCTAAGAGAATATAAGAAAATATTCTAAAATGGACTTTAAAATACATTGTTAAACAGTATAAAAACATATCTGAAAATTTGGGAAAGATCTGAATTCAATTTGAGTTTGAAATAATTTCAATAAAATCAAAATAGAAAATAGAAATGGAAAAAGAAAAAGAAAACAGATGAAAAAAATAGAAACAGAACCAACCCACTAACCCTACCCAACTCCTAGCCCAGCAGGCCCATTTCCAGCCCACCTGGCAGCTCCTCACTTTCCATCACGAATCGCTTTCTCACCGTGCAGCGTAACCACTCGCCCACTAACCGAGCGACCCCACGCGTAACCTCTTGCCTCGCTGACAACCAGGCCCCACACTACCTAGTCATTGTCTTCCCCGTGACCAGTTCTTTCCCCAAATTCTCGTTGTCGTTCATGCGTTGATTTCTCGACTTGAATTTGCAGTAACACCGCGCTAATTCTGCCCTGCGACCTTGCCCTCTTAAATGCCCCTCTCCACTCTCTCTTTCCCCTCGCTCGCTCGCACCATATCGCCTATAGGCTGCCTCGATTTCACTCTCGCACCCCACTGTCTCCGACGAGCCACCGCGGCAATTCTGGCCAGCCCCGACCCCCCCACTGCCCCTGATTCCCACGAGAGCACTCCACATCGCCTCCTGCACCTTCCAGTAGCCTCATCTCACCTGCGCGTGACCCATAGCCTCGGCAAAAACAACGATTGAATGCCACCGTCTCCTTCCACAACTCCGGCAAACTCTACTGGTAAAATCCGACCGCGCCTCTCCCTCTCAGCAATGCTCGTGTACTCGCCTTGGTCCTGCGCGTCTAACAGACCCTTTGCTTTTCTTTCCCGTGACTTGTAGCCTCACCAACGTCGACGAACAGACGCACCCGACGCCGACGAAAACACCGGCAAGCAATCGCCAGCAGCACCGTGCGCCCCTATCCCTACAACGACAACGTTGAGCATCAGCGCGTCATAGTGAACCCGGTGAGCTTATTCCCCCTCCCCCTTGCTTCCTGTATTAGCCGGAGAGCCACCGCCTGAACATGCTGCCGCTGCTCACTGTTGCTAGCGCCGCCAGTTAGTGACCAGTGGACCTGAGCCGTTAGATGTAGATCATGAGGACACGATAGAATCATCAAGCACAGTAGAAGTAACATCATGAGCATCAAAAGCAGTTTCAGACTCAGCAGTAGTAGCAGTGTGTGTAGCATGTGTATGTGGTGGTGGTGTAACAAGCTTACTTATAACAGACGGTGAATCAAGAGCAGCAGAGGTATTTAGGACTATACCTCTTCTTGTAGTGGATGGTAAAATAGGAAACTTTCCATCACGATATTTACCCATGATGAAAGGAGTAGTAGTGAACAATAATAGATCCAAGTGAACTTACAAATAAAGCTGTGCTCCCCGGCAACAGCGCCAGAAAATATTCTTGATGACCCACAAGTATAGGGGATCGCAACAGTCTTCGCGGGTAGTATTACCCAATTTATTGATTCGACACAAGGGGATCCAAAGAATACTTGCAAGCCTTAACAACTGAGTTGTCAGTTTAGCTGCACCTGGAAATAGTTCTTGCTCAGATAAGTTTATCAGTAGCAACAGTTTGTCGATTGACTGGCCACCTGGTCAAGATATTCAAGCTGCTGCGAATGCAGCAAGGAAAGAGTTTGCTAAACCTTTCTTTATGGAGGTTGTGATTATGGCATGTTGGATTATATGGAAGCAACGAAATGGGAAAATCTTCCAAAATGAGAGACCAACGTTTGCTTGTTGGAAGAGGAACTTTGTACATGATATGTCCTTACTTGGGTATAGGATTAAAAAGAATCTTCACCCCTCTCTTATGGCCTGGATAGGCAGCTTACAGTAGTCATCTGGATATCTTTAGTGGGGATTCAGGTAGAGGGTGTACATGTAGTTTTTCCTTTTTTTCTCAGTTTTGTAAATTTTCTCTTTGTAAACTTTTTGGTTCAATTTGAGCAATAAAATTGCTGTGGGGCTTTTGCCTCACAGTCTTTAGGTTCAAAAAAAAGATCATGAATAACATGCATTGAAAAACGTTTGTTTGTTTCACATGCAGAAAACATAGCATAGTGGCAATCAGCTTGTCCCTCCTAGAGTAGCAATATAATGCATAGGACACCTGCAAAGTTCACAAGGGTAACTAGAAACAAGTAGCACGAGATCAAGTAATAACACAATATGCATCAATTAATAAGCTTTGGCACACTTCACACAGAATGACAACTATGCTCTATTAATGGTGCCTACGCTACGCATTGTCTGCTTTCCCATAAGAAGATCGTTGAGATGCTCATTGTCTGCTTGCCTTGTCATTTTGGTTATGGGATAACTCTTGTACCATGTGCAAGGGGTACCCCGTTGGCGGTTCTCTATGATACGCATGTACTTACTATAACAAGAACTTATAGGTGACTGAAGTTGAGTAGCATGAGGTGTGGCCCTCGTATTCAAGGGACTTGAGATTGCCAACTTATACTTTGTCAATCATATACTCCATAGTTTGTTCACTTTAACCTTAATCACTTCAAGATGCTTATGATAGGGGCAATGAGGGCTGAAAGAAGTACCATAATTTTTGGAAGGTCTTTTTGAAACTTGAAATCCCTGCTTCCCTTTATGAAGGGCCTTTCTTCCACCATTATTTGAGTCTCCACCTTCTACCTTTAGGCACCATTAACAGAGCATAGTTGCCATTCTGTGTGCAGTGTCCCAAAACTTATTGATTGATGCATATTGTGATATTACTTGTTCTTGTGCTACTTGTATCTAGTCACTCATGAACTTTGAAGGTGTCATATGCATCTATTTGCTACTCTATGAGGGACAAGCTAAATGCCACTATGCCATGTTTTCTCTATGTGAAACAAACAAACGTTTTTCAATGCATGTTATTCATGATCTTTGTTTGTAGCCTTTCATGTTGCATGCATAGTTACTTTGTCCTATTGTTAGAACTCCATCTTTCATGCACATGTTTAGAGTTCTTTGATCCCAGCTTTCAATGCTTGCAAATGGTTTGTTCTTGGTTTTGACGGTGCATGTCACCTCAAAAATTATTCTTTTATCACTTACCTACTCGAGGACGAGTAGGAGTTAAGCTTGGGGATGCTTGATACGTCAGAAACATATCTATAATTTTTTATGCTCCATGCTTGTTTAGTATCTACTTTTCTTTGCTTTGTCTACACTTTGAGGTGTTTTTATATCTTTTCATGAACTAACCTATTAACAAGTTGCCACAATGCCAGTTGCCTGTTTTCTTCTGTTTTTTGTTCCAGAAAGGTAGAAAATCAATATTCTCGGAAATGGATGGGACAAAAGCCAAAGTCAATATTTGACCGTGGGCTACACGAAGCCAGAAGACGATACGGAGAGGAACCACAGGGCAGCCAAACCCCCTAGGCACGGGTGGGCCCACCCCGTGCCTGGGTAGGGTGTGGCCCCCTGGTGGCCCTCCTGGCTCGCCCCTTCGCCTATAAGAAGCCCCCGATGCAGAAACCCTAGGCACCCCGATCAAAACTCCATGAAACCTTCTGTAGCCGCCACCATCATCCCTAGATAGGGGGGATCTGAAGTTCTTCCTGGCACCCTGCCGAAAGGGAGATCATCCCGAAGGCCTTCTTCTCCGGTATGAAGCGTGAGTAGTTCCACCTTGGACTACGGGTCCATGTAGTGGCTAGATGGTTCTATCTCCTCCTTGTGCTTTCATGTATAGATCTTGTGAGCTCAGTTCATGATCAAGATCTAATCTATTTGTAATCATGCATGTTGTGTTTGCGAGGATCCGATGGATATTGAGATTACTATGTCAGATTGATTAATGGTTTGGTCTATTTGATTCTATCATGTATGTGTTGTTTGTGATCTTGCATGCTCTCTGTTGTTAGTAGCTATCTTGGCTAAGTACTTGCTAGTGACTCCAAGAGGGGGTATTTATGCTCGATAGTGGGTGCATGCCTCTAGTTTCCAAGGGAAGTGACAGAAATATATTTTGTTGTAGATGTGATGTTGCCACTAGGGATAAAACAATGGTCTCTTGTTCATGAAATAAGTGGATTGTTTACCTTACACACTTTGCTTAAAGTAGTTGTCTGTTGATTGCAACTTAATACTGGAGGGGGTTCAGATGATAACCTGAAGATGGACTTCTAGTCATAGATGCAGTTGGATGGCGGTCTATGTCTATTGTTGTATTGCCCAATCGAATCTCATAGGATATTTTTGTCTAGTATTTCATTGTTATGCCATGCTCAGTTCCTGTCAATTGCCCTGCTGTAATTTGTTTACCCTTCATGCCATATTATTTATCTAAGGAGAGCAACTTTAGTGAACTATGGACCTCAGTCCAATCTTTACCATTGATACAACTTCCACAGTTACCTGTTTACTTGTTGCAAACCATCATCTTCCACACCATACGTTTAATCCTTTGTTACAACAAATCGGTGAGCTTGACAACCTCACTGATTCGTTGGGGCAAAGTCTTGAGTTTGTGTTGTGCAGGTTGATACGTTGGAAACGTACCTATAATTTTTGATGCTCCATGCTTGTTTAGTATCTACTTTTCTTTACTTGTCCTCACTTTGAGGTGCTTTTTACATGTTTTTTGGTAACCTATTAACAAGTTGCAACAGTGCCAGAGGTCTGTTTTTTGATGTTTTTGGTTTCAGAAAAGTTAGTAAAGAAATATTATCGGAATTGGACGGGACGAAGGACAAAGTCAATAACTTTCTGTGGGGAACAAGAAGTCTAGAGGAGAGACGGAGAAGAGGGCCAGGGAGGCCAAACCCCCTAGGCGCGGGTGGGCCCTACCCCGCGCCTGGGTAGGGTTTGCCCCTCCTGGTCGCCTCCCGGACTCGCCCCTTCGCCTATAAGAAGCCCCTGATACAGAAACTCTCAGAACCCGATCAGAAATCCACGAAACCGTCTGTAGCCGCCGCCACCATCGTCCCTAGATCGGGGGATCTGAAGTTCTTCCCAGCACCATACCGGAGGGGAGACCATCCCGGAGGCCTTCTCTCCGGTATGATTTGTGAGTAGTTCCATCTTGGACTATGGGTCCATGTAGTAGCTAGATGGTTGTATATCCTACTTTGTGCTTTCATGTATAGATCTTGTGAGATCCGTTCATGATCAAGATCTAATCTATTTGTAATCATGCATGTTGTGTTTGCAGGGATCCGATGGATATTGAGATTATTATGTTGGTTTGATTAATGGTTTTATATTTATGATTTTATCATGTCTGTGTTGTATGTGATCTTGCATGCTCTACGTTGCTAGTGGTTATCCTGGCCAAGTAGTTGCTAGTGACTCCAAGAGGGAGTATTTATGCTCGATAATGGGTTCATGCCTCTAGTTTCCAAGAGAAGTGATAGAAATCTCTTCGGTTGTAGATGTGATGTTGCTACTAGGGAGAAAACAACGGTCTCTTGTTCATGGAACATGTGGACTGTTTACCTTACACACTTTGCTTAAAGCAGTTGTCTGTTGCTTGCAACTTAATACTGAAAGGGGTTCGGATGATAACCTGAAGGTGGACTTCTAGTCATAGATGCAGTTGGATTACGGTCTATATATATTGTTGTATTGCCCAATCAACTTCATAGGATCTTTCTGGCTAGTAATTGCATTGTTATGCCTTGCTCAGTTCCTGTCAATTGCCCGCTGTAATTGTTAACCCTTCATGCCATGTTGTTTATCTAAGGAGAGCACCTCTAGTGAACTATGGACCCCGGTCCAATATTTACCATTGATACATCTTCCACTGTTACTTGTTTACTTGCTGCAAACCATTATCTTCCACACCATACGTTCAATCCTTTATTACAGCAAACCAGTGAGCTTGACAACCTCACTGATTTGTTGGGGCAAAGTCTTGAGTTTGTGTTGTGCAGGTCTCCACGTTGCCAGCAACACATGTGTGACGTTTCCATCCTCCTACTGGTTCGATAACCTCGGTTTCTTACTGAGGGAAACTTGCTGCTGTGCTGCTTCATACCTTGCTCTTGGGGTTTCCAACGAAGCATTCCACGACAAGTATTGGGCGCCATCAAGCTAATTTCTGGCGCTGTTGCCGAGGAGGCTAAGGACGTCTTCACTAGGGGAGTCCTTCACTTCCTTTCTCTTTACTTTGTTTTTAGTTTGCTTAGTTTCTTTTGCTTGGTTTTGTTTGCCTCTTTTCAAAAAACCCAAAAAAAATTAGTCTAGTTTGGTTTCCTTGCCTTATTCAAAAACACAAAAAAATTAGTTCCTACTCTAGTTGCCGGTATGTTGTTGCCTTGCTTGGTCATGCTTTCTATAAATGGATGGTTTCTTTGAAACTAGTTCTTATTGGCAA
The DNA here is from genome assembly GCA_023614405.1 of Avena insularis. Classification (NCBI taxonomy): domain Eukaryota; kingdom Viridiplantae; phylum Streptophyta; class Magnoliopsida; order Poales; family Poaceae; genus Avena; species Avena insularis. The sequence goes on along the minus strand of CM042693.1, from coordinate 311,583,853 downwards.
GGTGGGTTCACGGAAGAACAAAAGTATTATTATAAGGAACAACGTTTGTCACAAAAAGGGAAACACTTATGGGAACAAATTGATAAGTTGAATACTATTGCTAGAGACGTGTGCTCAACTTATAATGTTACTTATTGCTTTGATAAATCTTGTTGTTGTAGGAGGTATAAACACCTTCCTTTTCAGTGTGAGTATAATGATAATGTTACCATATCTTCTTATGTTAGGGGAAATTATGACTTTTATCATGTGGAACAAATTGAAGAATTTATTGCTTTCAAGGGTGCATTTAAACTTGCCAGTTTCCTTGAAAATACTGATGATGCACCTTATGAATGTGAGGTTTATGAGATACATAAATTTTGCTTTGATAATTACAAGGAAGCAAATGGATATATTCTTGAATATTTTAATAGATGCTTTCCACACATGGAAGAGACTAATTCCTTGCAGGAGCCTATGGAAGAAGAAATTGTTGAAATTGGAAGCTCATTAGATGAAAAAGAGGAGGAGAGTGACGAACAAAAGGAGGAAGAATGGATTATCTACCCATGCCTACCTTCTAATGAGAGTAACTCTTTACCTATTGTATTATTTGATTGTCCCCCTTGCTTACCAAAGGAAGATGAATATTATGTTCCTGTGGATCCTTCTGAAATATCTAGTTTGGGTAATACCTGTGAAGGTTTTAATCCCACTATTTTTGAGCTTGATAGAAATTATGTGTTTGTAGATCATGAAAAGCATGCTTTATGTGATAGCTATATTGTTGAGTTTATTCATGTTGCTACTGAAAGTTATTATGAGAGAGGTAAACATTGTTTTATGTATCTCAAAAATATTAAGTTTCCCCTCTTTATGTTAAAAATCTTGAAGTTGCTTATGTTTTGCTTTCCTATGCTAGTTGCTTTGTGCTTTCATGACTTGTTTATTTACAAGATTCCTATGCATAAGAAGTGGGTTAGACTTAAAATGTGTTTTGAATTTGCTTCTTGATGCTCTCTTTGACTTCAATTCATAATTCTTATGTGAGCATCTTCTCAAGCTTCTTGTGCCTAACTTAAAGCCGTTAAAGAAAAGTACTTGTTGGGAGATAACCCAAGAGTTTCCTTGAGTCTTGGAAGTTATTACTTCAGTAATAACCTCTCCTTATCCTTTTTGTTTGATTTTTGTGCCAAGAATGACCTATAATGAGAGGCAACTAAGATTAGGGGAGTTGCTGTCCTGAAACAGATTTCTGTCCTCCATCAAAAAATTTGTGAGGAGGCTCTGTAACTCGGATTGAGCTAAAATTTTACGAATAAATCTCCCGGTATGTTGGATAACTTTCGTTAGTTCAACACTTTTTGATTTGAGCAACAGAAGATGTTCGAAAAAATTCGTTTCTACCTGCTGTTCTGTTTTGACAGATTTCTGCCATTATTTGCATTTGCTTCTTATTGATTCCTTTTTTAGCTCTCTTCACGTAAATTGAGTTTCTTTGAAGGAGTTACTACAGTAGCTTGTGTTTTTAGTGAAAAGCCTTGCTGTTCCAAATCTTTGCCAAGCGGTCTAATATCTTTTGAATAAGCTAATGTTGCTAATGAAGATTGTGTGAAGTTTTGTATGAAGGAAAAATTTCAGGTGTAGAGAGAGAATGATGCAATGAGATGAAGGATGGACAAAGATGAAGCTTGGGGATGCCACCATGGTGTCACCCCAAGAAATATCCAAGAGGTACAAGCGTCAAAGCTTGGGGATGCCCAAGGCATCCCCTTCTTCATCAATAAAAAGCTCAGGTCTGTCTAGACACTTCACTTTTATTGATTCATGCACAGTTGTGTTGTTCTTGGAGCGTCTTAGTTTTCATTTGCTTTGCTTAGTTTTTAGCCTTCTTTAGTAGTTTGGACCCCCGCTCTCGCTGTGTTGTTTTTCAAATAAGATTGCTTGGTGTTTGGAAAGGAGTAGTAAGTTCTTGCTTGAAGTGCAAAAGGAGCTTGCATTGACTGTGACTAAGACTTTAGCATGACATGCTAGGTGTTGTTTTAGCATTATGCTTAGTGATTTTTGTTGTAGCATGTCTTGTTCCAAACAATTGGGATTGCTTAGTGTGCCTTGAAAAAAATATGCGTTGTTTTAGCATGCAAAAACATAGTATTATGGTATTCTCCTTTGATGTTTTGCTTGGGTTGACTTGGCACAGCACAGTGCCACAACCATATATACTTTTGTTATCAATTTGACCTCAGACTATTGCATCATTGGAAAGAATTAAACCAAATATCGGTCAAGCAAACATGCATCTGGATCATCTACTAAATCCACAAGTCTTGCATATAGGACATAACCAACATATCAAAGCATCAACTTTATAAAACCTTAAATAAGCTAAATCATTTTCCTAGTGATGGTCACCAGGAATAATTTCAAATAAATCCATTGTTCAATTACCAACCAGCACAAATTCACACCCACCCGAAAGGAGTAGCAAATCCTGTTGTTTGAACCCACTACTATAGGAAAGGACATGGACCAAAACCTTTTCAAGTAAAAGTATAGCAAATCATGCAAATGATCTATGCTGCTGTGCTCACTCTCAGGAGGTTCCACAATAGCATAGCCATATGACAGAAGCTATCTCTTTAAGCAACAATGACAACCCAATTAAAATAAATCATTTTCCTAGCAAGTGTTCTAGGAATCATACAAAAATACAAGAAGACAGATTCTTTCTTAAGACCTCAAACAATGACTCATTCATATATGTTCTTGCAAAGCTAAAGCTTCAACTAAGATATCATGGGAAGGGACTGGAATAGTTTTATTTCCATGTCTCATCAATTATAATAATGATCTCATTAAACCTACATAAATCAATTACAACAGATCATGATTAAATGACTCTGCTAATGTGCACACTCCTAAAGGAGGCACCACAGTAGCAGTAGCACTCAACAGAAGCCAATGGTGGTAACAAGATAGAATACTCAATCTATAAGACCATCAAGTTCCCTGCAAACAAGTGGAAGATGCACCTAAATCATTTTCCTAATAAAAAGTATAGGAATCATGTAAATTTTTGATGTCATATTGACAGGTTATACATAGCAACCACTTCTAATCCCAAGAGCTACCAAATGAACTTAAATAATCTTATTTAACCATTACGAATATGAATAAAGCAACTATCAGTGTCAACTAGCTCCATTAACACAAAGGAATCAATTGCACACCTTGGTATATTGACCAATTACAGTAACAGAGCCTTGCCAATAATATACTGAACCAAATGTTCAGAATTTCAGAAATCTAAATGACAGGGAGAGAGAGGGAGAGAGAGGGAGAGAGGGAGAGAGGGGAGGTGGGAAGGGGACTCACCAGGAGGGAGCACGGAGTTAGGCAGGCGGGCGATGAGGACGACGATGGCGAGCGTGCGGGCGGATGACGATGGCGAGCGGGCGGGCGGACGACGATGGCTCCTCCTCCTCCACGTCCTCCTCCTAGAGCGGCTGGCGGACGACAGCGGGTTCCTCCACGGACTCCTCCTCCTCGGACGCGCACGGGCCTCCTCCTCCACGACCTCCTCCTCGAGCGGCGGCAGATGGCAGGGCTCGGGCTCCTCCTCCTCCACGTCCTCCTCCTAGAGCGGCGGCGGATCGAGCCTTGGCCATGATTGAGTGCACTGCAAGGGCACAGTTGAGATCGGCGGTGTCTGAGATGGGGAGGAGAGGCGCGCGGGCGTAGCATGGTTGACTAGTAGTACCGAGTTAAATTTTTGGATGTATGTTGTGATGTATGTTGTTGCATCGTAGTCGTCGTCATCTTAAATTTTTGGATCGCAGTACTGGTCAAAGTCTTGCTCGTTGGCGACTCCATCCATTCCGATGATGTTTCTTTTTCCTCTCCTCACGACAACACGGCTAGGCTTTGTCGGGTCGGTAATGAAAAAACATTGGTCCACTTTGGTAGCCAGTACCCACGGTTCATTTTTATCGTACGCGTTCGCCGTGACCTTGGATTTGGCTGCTTCGGGTATAAACATGGTTGTGAAATACCGGTCTTCTCTTTCGACGCTCTTTTCCCATCTGACACGGAACATTGGCACCTTTTCTCCATAGTAGTCGAGCTCCCAGATCTCCTCGATTCTTCCGTAGAATCTTTCCTTCACGTTGTCATCGGTGTAGAATTCCGACGTTACGCCTAAGTTCTGATAATCACACTTGTTGTCCTTTTCCTCCGTGTAGAATGTGTAGCCGTTGATATCATACGCCTGATAGGTCACCAGGTTTTGCATCGGTCCCTGTGACAAGGTGAATATGATCTTTTCCGTGTCAGAAGAATGCAATTGCAGGGGATTATCAAGGAGCGTCTGCCTAAACCAACGCGTGAAATCTGAGTTGTGCTCTTTGATTATTTCTCCCTACGTCCTCCGTATGCCCCGGTCACTGTACTTCTTCTCGATTAACCTTTTGTGCTTCTGTACCCAAGGATCGACCAGTTCTAAATGCTGTAGCGCGAGGAGGTTTGCTCGATCAAAGTCTACGCGTTGAAAATCGAAGTCTGCATGCAGTATGCGACGACCCTCTCGGTGACCAGATCCGTCGAGCTTGCCAAGGTGCCTGTTGACGGGAAGACCGACAGGGTTCTCGATGTCTAGATAATTCGTGCAGAAAGAGATGCACTCTTCGGCCAGAAAGCCTTTGGCTATGCTTCCATCTGGACGGGACCTGTTGCGAACGTATCCTTTGATGTGTCCGTTCATCCTTTCGAACGTCATCATGCGGCGGAGGAACATCGGCCCGAGTTGGACGATGTCCTCCACGACATGGACCAGCAGATGCACCATAATGTCGAAGAATGCGGGTGGGAAGTAGACCTCAAGCTTGCATAGTATCACCACGAACTCCTCCTGTAGCCTCCCAAGCTAATTCACGCCAATCGACTTCCTAGAGATGACGTTGAAAAACTTGCAGAGGCCAAATAACGTTTCATGGACGTGCTCGTCCATTATCCCTCTTAGTGCGACCGGAAGTACCTGCGTCATTAGCACGGCACAGTCGTGAGACTTCATGCCACTGAACCTCTGCTTCGCCTCGTCTAGGTATCTGCTTATCTTGCCCGCGTAGCCGTAAGGAAATTTGACTCCTAGAAGGCACTTGAAAAACTGTTTGATATCATCCTGGCTTAGAGTGAAGCAAGAAGGAGGGCAGTAATATTCGTTCTTCTTGAACTTTTTACCCTTCCGACGACCTTGTGTCGTCTCCGACTCATGATCATCGTCATCTTCCTGATCATCAGGAGTAGTGCGTCCTCCATGAAGCTCCTTCCGGATACCCAAGCATATCAGGTCGTGCCTTGCTTTCGGACCATCTTTCATCCTATCTGGCATGTTGATTATGGTGGCGACCAGACTCTCGCACATGTTTTTCATGATATGCGTGATGTCGAGGCTATGAGGCGTGCGGAGAAACTTCCAGTATGGCAACTCCCAGAAAACAGACCTTGTTTTCCATACCTTCATCAGCGGCTTGTCTTGTTGCTGCCTCTTTTGCTTCTTTCCAGGCTTAGGACAATCTTTCCAGTTTTTCAGCAACTCTTCCACTTCTTCGTTGCTCCTACGCCTCTGGGATTCCTCGGGTCTCGGATTTGCCATCAAATAGGTCTCCACGTTTTCTCCATGGATCATTCTTGTTGAGCCACCTCCGGTGCGCCATGAACACGGTTTTCGATGAGCCTGGATCTTTCTCTAGTTGGAGATAGCTTGTGTTATCCATGCACCTAACACATGCACAGAATCCTTGGATAACCTGCCCCGAGATATACCCTCAACCTGGATAGTCTTGCACCGTAGTGACCAACGCGGCTCTCATAGTGAAATAATCTTGTGCGACGGCATCGTAAGTATTGGCGCCAGATTCCCATAACGTGGCTAGCTCCTCTTTAAACAGCCCGAGATACAGATTGATGTCGGTACCAGGTTGTTTTGGCCCTTGAATTAGCATACTCATTTGTATGTACTTCTTCTTCATGCACAACCATAGAGGGAGGTTGTACATCCATACAAACACGGGCCAAGTGCTGTGCGTGCTGCTCTGGCTACCGAACGGATTGAGTCCATCGGTGCTCGCACCAAGCCTGATGTTCGAATTCTGGGAATTCGAGGTCCAATGCCTTCCACTGGCTAGCATCTGAAGGGTGCGTCAGCAGCTCATCCTTTTCGGGGTCATCATCATCATCTCCTGGTTTCTTCCTTTCCGCATGCCATCGCATGAGCTTCGCTTCCTTAGGGTCCGCGAAATAGTGCTGCAGACGAGGAGTGATAGGAAAGTACCATACCACTTTTCGAGGTGCTTTCTTCCCTTTCTTGTATTGACTCACGCCGCACACCGGACATGTGGTTTTCTCCGCGTCCTCGCCCCGATAAATGATGCAATCGTTGATGCATACGTGATATCTAACATGCGGTAGATCGAGAGGACAGACGATTTTCTTGGCGTCCTCGATACTAGTTGGACATATGTTCCCCTCCGAGAGCGATCGTGCGTAATGCCATCATATCGTCGAAGCTTGCGTCGCTCAATTTGTGTTTTGCCTTCATCTCCATAGCCTTGAGCGTTACATTCAACCGGGTATCATCGGGCCTGCATCCTTCATACAATGGAGTAACCGCGTCTTTCTCAACTTGCGCAAGCTTGGCTTTCTCTCTAGCGGCAGCCCTGGCGTTACTCGTCTTCTTGAGAAGTAGCTCTTGCACATAAGGGTCCCGCACCCAGCCTGACGTTGTTCCATCGTCGTCTGCTCCTCCGGCATCTAGATCATCATCATCCAAGTCTGCTTCCGCACCTTCACCATCTCCAGGAGACTCTTCATCATCTCGCCCGTTCTCGCCGTGATGATGATCATCGTCATGTTGCCCACCTTCACCATCTCCATCGTCTTCGTCATCGCTTATCCAACGAGTGTATCCATCCATGAAACCATGGCGGAGCAGGTGCGCTGCGATTCTCTAATCTGGTCGATCACCCATTGAGTTTGCATCTTCGCGGACATCTTATATCCGTCTTGTTATTTCAGATCATGTTGGCGTCGCACATTTCAAAAATCTAGCCACAATGCCTTCGCTCATTATGCGGACCATTTTTTTGCACCACGGTGTACGGTACAATTAGAAGTCTATTAGAACCACATAATGAATGCATGCATGCAATGGTCGATAGAAAATTTTGGCATGACCTATCCTAAAATTAGGACCTTTGCGAAATGCCAAAGTCTTGCCAAAATGGAAATGAATCAACATTTTGGCAAAACAAATGGCAACTTGTTCACATACAAATACAAGAGAGAGAGATCCATACACACATGAACATATCATTATCCTATCCATACACACATGCATGAGCATCATCGATACTCTCCATATACACACACATATGACCATCGATCCTCTCCATACACACATCATGAGCATCGATCATCTACATACATATGAGCATATCATCCATATACACATGAACACATCCTTACATGGACAACTTACCGAGATGAGAGACCAATCGCGAGAAGATGGAAAGGAGAGGTGCGCGCGAGACCGGAGAAGGAGATGAGAGACCGGAGAGCTTCCTCTATTACTTATGTAAAATCCAAGGCAAGTTCTACATGCTAAAAATGGTGAATGAGTGGAGAAATTGAGGTGGGAAGGAGAAGGATCCCGACTAGATCTAAGGAGGAAGAAGAAGGGGAAAGTGAAGTGTGGGGTGGTGGATGATCACACATGTGCACAAAGTGGAGCTGCCAAAAAAAATCGCCACATCCGTGGCGCACTGCCCCAGTGCGCTACAGGGATTAGCAACATCCGTGGCGCACATGCCATAGTGCGCACGGATGTGTCTGACTGTTTTATAGAGCACAGGGGCATGCGCTCAGGCGTAGCGCACCCCCCGAACGTGCGCCACGGATAACACCAACAAGCGTAGCGCACCTACCCTATGTGCGCTACGGATATCTGGCGTGCGACCAACAGGGCCCTGGCCCACACATATCTGTGGCGCACTATGGTCATGTGCGCCACGGTTGTTCTAGTTACTAGTAGGGCACTGCCCATAGGTGAGCAACGCCTGTTTTAGCCGTGGGGCACTTCAACCATGTGAGCCATGGATGTGCTGATTATCTATAGCCCTTTTCCTAGTAGTGTAAATCTGGCTTTTTGCAAAACAACCATAGAGCTTAGTGTCCTACTACAAAAACCCCCATCACTTGTTAGTATTAGTTTGCGAGTACTTAAAGAGTACTCATGGCTTTGTCCCTGGCTATTCCCGTGGCCAGACTATGAAGAGGAGTACCAGGATGATGGACCCCAGGAAGGTTACAACAACTAGGATCATCTCCCATCGTCAGCATTGCCTGTGACCCCGAAGATGGAGCTTCGCCTACGCTACCTTTATTATTACATATTTCCGCTGCTTGAATTGTATTAAGAACTGGATCACGAGATCCTTATTTGTGTAAGACCTTATGTATGGTTTGTAAGGGATGATGTACTGTGGTATCCAATTCTGTTATGTCTCGCAAAAATGGTAATCCTGGGATTGCGATGTATGGCATGAGAGTCATCTGGGATTAAAAATCCGGGTGTTGACACCATGTTTTCTGTATGTGAAACAAACAAATGTTTTTTAATGCATGTTATTCATGATCTTTGTTTGTATCCTTTCATGTTGCATGCATAGTTACTTTGTCCTATTGTTAGAACTCCATCTTTCATGCACATGTTTAGAGTTTTTTTATCCTAGCTTTCAATGCTTGCAAATGGTTTGATCTTGGTTTTGACGGCGCATGTCACCTCAAAAATTATTCTTTTATCACTTACCTACTCGAGGATGAGCAGGAGTTAATCTTGGGGATGCATGATACGTCAGAAACGTATCTATAATTTTTGATGCTACATGCTTGTTTAGTATCTACTTTTCTTTGCTTTGTCTACACTTTGAGGTGTTTTTATATCTTTTCATGAACTAACCTATTAACAAGTTGCCACAAAGTGCCGGTTACTGGTTTCTTACATTTTGGTTCGTAAAGGTAGAAAATCAATATTCTCGGAATTGGATGGGACAAAATCCAAAGTCAATATTTTACCGTGGGCGACATGAAGCCAGAAGACGAGACGGAGAGGAACCACAAGGCGGCCAAACCCCCTAGGCATGGGTGGGCCCACCCCGCGCCTGGGTAGGGTGTGGCCCCCTGGTGGCCCTCCTGGCTCGCCCCTTTGCCTATAAGAAGCCCCCGATGCAGAAAACCTAGGCACCCTAATCAAAACTCCATGAAACCTTCAGAGTCATGCCACCATCATCCCTAGATCGGGGGGATCTGAAGTTCTTCCCGGCACCCTGCCGGAAGGGAGATCATCCCGGAGGCCTTCTTCTCCGGTATGAAGAGTGAGTAGTTCCACCTTGGACTACGGGTCCATGTAGTAGCTAGATGGTTCTATCTCCTCCTTGTGCTTTCATGTATAGATCTTGTGAGCTCCGTTCATGATCAAGATCTAATCTATTTGTAATCATGCATGTTGTGATTGCGAGGATCCGATGAATATTGAGTTTACTATGTCAGATTGATTAATGGTTTGGTCTATTTGATTCTATCATGTATGTGTTGTTTGTGATCTTGCATGCTCTCCGTTGTTAGTAGTTATCTTGGCCAAGTAGTTGCTAGTGACTCCAAGAGGGGGTATTTATGCTCGATAGTGGGTGCATGCCTCTAGTTTCCAAGGGAAGTGACAGAAATCTATTTTGTTGTAGATGTGATGTTGCCACTAGGGAGAAAACAATGGTCTCTTGTTCATGAAACAAGTGGATTGTTTACCTTACACACTTTGCTTAAAGTAGTTGTCTGTTGATTGCAACTTAATACTGGAGGGGGTTTAGAAGATAACATGAAGGTGGACTTCTAGTCATAGATGCAGTTGGATGGCGGTCTATGTATATTGTTGTATTGCCCAATCAAATCTCATAGGATCTTTTTTTCTAGTATTGCATTGTTATGCCATGCTCAGTTCCTGTCAATTGCCCTGCTGTAATTTGTTTACCCTTCATGCCATATTGTTTATCTAAGGAGAGCACCTCTAGTGAACTATGGACCCCGGTCCAATCTTTACCATTGATACATCTTCCACAGTTACTTGTTTACTTGCTGCAAACCATTACCTTCCACACCATACGTCTAATCCTTTTTTACAGCAAACCAGTGAGCTTGACAACCTCACTGATTCGTTGGGGCAAAGTCTTGATTTTGTGTTGTGCAGGTCTCCACGTTGCCAGCAACACCTGTGTGACGTTTCCTTCCTCCTACTGGTTCGATAACCCGGTTTCTTACTGAGGGAAACTTGTTGCTGTGCTGCTTCATACCTTTCTCTTGGGGTTTCCAACGAAGCATTTCACGACAAGTATTGGATGCCATCAAGCTAATTTCTGGTGCTGTTGCCGGGGAGGCTAAGGACGTCTTCACTAGGGGAGTCCTTCACTTCCTTTCTCTTTACTTTGTTTTTAGTTTGCTTAGTTTCTTTTGCTTGGTTTTGTTTGCCTCTTTTAAAAAAACCCAAAAAATTAGTCTAGTTTGGTTTGCTTGCCTTATTCAAAAACACAAAAAAATTAGTTCCTACTCTGATTGCTGGTCTGTTGTTGCCTTGCTTGGTCATTCTTTCTATCAATGGATGGTTTCTTTGAAACTAGTTCTTATTTGCAAGGTGGGTTCACGAAAGAACAAAAGTATTATTATAAGGAACACCATTTGTCAAAAAAGGGAAACACTTATGGTAACAAATTGATAAGTTGAATACTATTGCTAGAGACGTGTGCTCAACTTATAATGTTACTTATTGCTTTGATAAATCTTGTTGTTGTAGGAGGTATAAACACCTTCCTTTTCAGTGTGGGTATAATGATAATGTTACCATATATTCTTATGTTAGGGGAAATTATGACTTTTATGATGTGGAACAAATTGAAGAATTTATTGCTTTCAAGGGTGCATTTGAACTTGCTAGTTTGCTTGAAAATACTGATGATGGACCTTATGAATGTGAGGTTTATGAGATACTTAAATTTTTCTTTGATAATTACAAGGAAGCAAATGGGTATATTCTTGAATATTTTAATATATGCTTTCCATACATGGGAGAGACTAATGCCTTGCAGGAGCCTATGGAAGAAGAAATTGTTGAAACTTGAAGCTCATTAGATGAAAAAGAGGAGGAGAGTGATGAACAAAAGGAGGAAGAATGGATTATCTACCCATGCCTACCTTCTAATGAGAGTAACTCTTTACCTCTTGTATTATTTGATTGTCCCCCTTGCTTACCAAAGGAAGATGAATGTTATGTTCCTGTGGATCCTTTTGAAATATCTACTTTGGGTAAAAACTTTGAAGGTTTTAATACCACTATTTTTGAGCTTGATAGAAATTATGTATTTGTAGATCATGAAAAGCATGCTTTATGTGATAGCTATATTGTTGAGTTTATTCATGTTTCTACTGAAAGTTATTATGAGAGAGGTAAACATGGTTTTATGTATCTCAAAAATATTAAGTTTCCCCTCTTTATGTTAAAAATCTTGAAGTTGCATTTGTTTTGATTTCCTATGCTAGTTGCTTTGTGCTTTCATGACTTGTTTATTTACAAGATTCCTATGCATAGGAAGTGGGTTAGACTTAAAATGTGTTTTGAATTTGCTTCTTGATGCTCTCTTTGACTTCAATTCATAATTCTTATGTGAGCATCTTCTCAAGCTTCTTGTGCCTAACTTAAAGCCGTTAAAGAAAAGTACTTGTTGGGAGATAACCCAAGAGTTTCCTTGAGTCTTGGAAGTTATTACTTCTGTAATAACCTCTCCTTATCCTTTTTGTTTGCTTTTTGTGCCAAAAATGACCACTAATGAGAGGGAACTAACTTTTGGGGAGTTGCTGTCCTGAAACAGATTTCTCTCCTCCACCAAAAAATTCGTGAGGAGGCTCTGTAACTCGGATTGAGCTCAAAATTTACAAATAAATCCCCCAGTACGTTGGCTAACTTTATTTAGTTCAACACTTTTTGATTTGAGCAACAGAAGATGTTCGAAAAAATTCGTTTCTACCTGTTGGTCTGTTTTGATAGATTTCTGCCATTATTTGCATTTGCCTCTTATTGATTCCTTTTTGAGCTCGCTTCATGTAAATTGACTTTCTTTGAAGGAGTTACTACAGTAGCTTGTGTTTTTAGTGAAAATCCTTGCTGTTCCAAAGCTTTGCCAAGCGGTCTAATATCTTTTGAATAACCTAATGTTGCTAATGAAGATTGTGTGAAGTTTTGTATGAAGGAAAAATTTCAGGTGTAGAGAGAGAATGATGCAATGAGATGAAGGATGGAAAAAAGCTCAACCTTGGGGATTCCACCATGGTGTCACCCCAAGAAATATCCAAGAGGTACAAGCGTCAAAGCTTGGGGATGCCCAAGGCATCCCCTTCTTCATCAATAAAAAGCTCAAGTCTGTCTAGACACTTCACTTTTATTTTTTCATGCACAGTTGTGTTGTTCTTGGAGCGTCTTAGTTTTCGTTTTATTTGCTTAGTTTTTAGTCTGCTTTAGTAGTTTGTACCCCCGCTCTCGCTGTGTTGTTTTTCAAATAAGTTTGCTTGGTGTTTGGAAAGGACTAGTAAGTTCTTGCTTGAAGTGCAAAAGGAGCTTGCATTTACTGTGACTAAGACTTTAGCATGACATGCTAGGTGTTGTTTTAGCATTATGCTTAGTGATTTTTTCTGTAGCATGTCTTGTTCCAAACAATTGGGATTGCTTAGTGTTCCTTGAAAAAATTATGCATTGTTTTAGCATGCAAAAGCATAGTATTATGGTATTCTCCTTTGATGTTTTGCTTGGGTTGACTTGGCACAGGCTCACACCTTGTTATGACTATGACAAGTCACCATTAGACTCTATGATCATTTAGTCCTTGACTTGTAGTACACTCTTTGCTTTGATTAGTTTGCTTTGTTGCATTGCATAATTGTGTCCATTATTGCTCTCTTAGTTGGTTGCTCCCAGTCTTTTGCTAGCCTCCACTTGTATCAGTAAGTTCTACTCATGCTTCCAACTCCTAAGAAACCAAGTTATTCCAAAGTGTCCACTATAAACTCCTATGCATGGTGTGTTACACCATTCCAAGTATATTCTTGTTTTCAACTATCTTCCAATTAAAAACTATTTTGGTATGTGAAAACTTAGTGATTAAAGCCCTCACGAACTTGATGTCACACTTTATTCTTTGCCCCTAATAAACTTGAACCACTATGACAACTTTGTTGTATATGCTTGCACTTATAAGTTGGAATTAGCAGAACCGTGCTGTCACGGGGAACGTTTTCAACATTGCACTTGTACCTTGTTGTACTCAGTTGATATCATGTTCTTTTCTCTATGGATGTCACCGGTGTGAAATAAAGAGGGTACTTGTAAGTCCATGGAGTTTGTATCCTGTGTTAGAGAAACGCCTGGGCCGCTAGCCTAAGCCATGCCTAATCATGGTGGAAACTTGCAGCATCACCATAGTGACATCTATGAAGCATTCTTCTTATAAAAAAGAGACACTTTGATAAAAGAGGAAAGAGAGAAAAAAATCACCATATTCCCATGGTACATCAGGAGAATTTATGAGATGCTCATTGTCTGCTTGCCTTGTCATTTTGGTTATGGGAAAGCTCTTGTACCATGTGCAAGGGGTACCCCATTGGCGGTTCTCAATGATATGCAAATACTTAAAGTGACAAGAACTTACCTGGACTCAAAGTTGAGTATGCATGAGGTGTGGCCCTCGTATTCAAGGGGCATGAGATTGCCAACTTATACTTCGTCAAGCATATACTCTAGCTTTGCCACTTTAACCTTAACCACTTCAAGATGCTTATGATAGGGGCAATGAGGGATGAAAGCTAACAAGTACCATAATTTCTGGAAGCTCTTTTTGAAACTTGTAATCCCTGCTTCCTTTACAAATAAAAGGCCTTTCTTCCACCATTATTGAGTCTCCACCTTCTACCTTTAGGCACCATTAAGAGAGCATAGTTGTCATTCTGTGTGAAGTGTTCCAAAGCTTATTAATTGATGCATGTTGTGTTATTACTTGCTCTTGTGCTACTTGTTTCTAGTCACCCTTGTGAACTTTGCAGGTGTCCTATTCATTGTATTTCTACTCTAGGAGGGATAAGCTGATTGCCACTATGCTATGTTTTCTGCATGTGAAAGAAACAAACGTTTTTCAATGCATGTTATTCATGATCTTTTTTTTGAACCTAAAGAATGTGAGGCAAAAGCCCCACAGCAATTTTATTGCTCAAACTGAACCAAAAAGTTTACAAAGAGAAAATTTACAAAACTGAGAAAAAAGGAAAAACTACCTGTACACCCTCTACCTGAATCCCCACTAAAGATATCCACAGGACTACTGTAAGCTGCCTATCCAGGCCATAAGAGAGGGGTGAAGATTCTTTTTAATCCTGTACCCAAGTAAGGACATATCATGGACAAAGTTCCTCTTCCAACCAGCAAATGTTGGTCTCTCATTTTGGAAGATTTTCCCATTTCGTTGCTTCCATATATTCCAACATGCCATAATCACAACCTCCATAAAGAAAGGTTTAGCAAACTCTTTCCTTGCTGCATTCACAGCAACTTGAATATCTTGACCAGGTGGCCAGTCAATCTACAACTTTTACTAGCATCGCGGAGTTGGAATCTTCACCATGATGAAACTGTTAAAATAGTTCAAATTCATCAGAGATGATGAAGATGCTTGCATTGGCAAGAAATTAAGTGGGAGCGCTAAGACATATTTCTAATATATTATGTGGAAGACATATTGTTGATTGGAAATGATGTATCTTTTATTGACGCAGGTTAAGAATTTCATCTCGATGAAAGACTTAGGCAAAACTTGAATATTTGGTATCAATATCTATCTATATATATATATATATATAGATTGAGACACTAATATGGTTGTGCCAAATGTACATAGATGAGATATTGAAAGAGTTCAGTATGGAAATGACAAGAAAGGTTCTTGCCACACAGAAAGGATTAAATCAAAATTCAAGTGTATCGACACTTGGTATAAGTGAAACAAAGATTCAAGTATTTTTGATACTTGATCACAAAGAGAGTTTATCAATCAAACTGTGATATATACACATCCAAATATGTCCTATACTCTAAATGTTATGAGCATATACCAGAATGATTCATAAGATGATTATTGCATGATAGTAAAGATATTCCTACGATCTTTTGGAAGAACTAAGAGTATATTATTTTTGTAGAGGTGACAAATAGATGGTTAGTTCATTGTAAAAGTACCACATTGATAATAGTTTTGTCACAAAGTACAAATTAAGTTTATCTCAATCTAAACTAAGGGTGGCACAATATAATGGAAAGTAAGTTCCATAATGGATTTGGATGAGTTCCAAAGTTAATACATTGAGACAGATACTACAACAAAAGGCTAAGTATATGGCTGCTATTATAGTAGCAAAAGAGGGCATTTGTGTCAAGTAGTTTGTTATCAAACTAGGTGTGGTTCACAGCAGGATAGTACTATGAAGATATATTGTATGACAATATTATCAACATGTATTAACCCGAAGGAACTAAAGGTCTCACCAAAGGACCAAATTTATACAAAGCCATCTCATTAAAGAATGAGTGATGCGTAGAGACACAAAGACATGCAATTACACAAATACCTGAAAGTATCAGATCCGAATATCAGTTGACCATTAGCAATTGTGTAAATACAACACCGGAAAGCCATAGGTGTTGAATACACAAAGATTTGAAACTAGATTATTGTCTCTAGGGCAAATGGGAGACTGTTGGAGATATGCCCAAGAGGCAATAATAAAGTGGTCATTATCATATCTTCATGCTTATGATAAATGTTTACATCCCATGCTATAATTGTATTAACCAGAAACATTCATACTTGTGTGATTTGTAAACATGTAAGAGTCCCTATTAAATCCTCTTGTTAAACTATCTTGTTGGTTAATATATGATCATGGTTTCATGATCATGAACAATGAGATGTTATTAACAACAAGGTCATATCACTAGGAGAATGATGTGATGGACATACTCCTATAGTTAAGTGTAGCATAAGATCAAGTCATTTAAATAGTTCACTTGCTATAATCATTCAATACATAGTAACCTAAATCCTTCGACCATGAGATCATGTTAATAACCATCACCGGATGGATGCTTTGATGACATCAAAAACCACTTCGTAACTGGGTGGTTATTGTAACATCCCTAAAATCATTTTTTCAAAGTTTTGCACATCATCCATGCATTCATAATCATTTTAGGATCATTTTCAAAGTCATTACAAAAACAGAAGCATTTGAATGCTTATTATTTTATGTAAGCAAAGCATTGATCCAATGCTACTCTCTAATGAGAGATTATTTGTTTTAAACCAAAGATGTCTGTTCATAGGTTTGTTTGATAAGTTCCAAAGTTTGGACAAAGATTCTAAAACAAAGAAACAAATTTAAACCATTTCTTTGTCTTTATTAAGCAATGGGTAAAAACATTGTTTATTTTAAAAATTCCAAAGTGCCAAATTATTTTAAAGTGTATAACATGGTTCTGCAACCAAATGTGTACAATTTTCACTTTACAAAAATCCAAAAGTGGTTTGAATTCAAACTTATTTGAAAATGTTTCTTGAAAATCAAAATAGAAATAGAAAAGGATAAAAGAATTAGAACTGGGCCAGGCGCCACCCTTTCGGCCCAGTAGCCAAAACATCCCACCCGGGGTCTCCCTTCTCCCTCTATTTCTCACCGCAGTGGCGCACACCCACCCGCTGACACCCTGGACCCACCCTGCCCCGTCATCGTCGTCCTCAATCACCGCGCGATGACTGCTCCGCCGTTACCACCACGCCAGAGACGCCACGTTTAAAACCTCGTTAAATCCAATTGATTCAAAGCGTAACTCTCGCCCTGCTCCTGGCTACTTAATCTCCTCGCCACTAGGCTGCCCATATTTCACCACACTCTGCCGCGGTACCGACGAACTCCGGTAGTGAATTCCGGTGAGCTCTCTGCGCCCCTTGACTCCTAACTTCGCCAGTACAGTCACTGCAACTTTGCGCATCTCCTGAAGCCATTGGTTTGTATTCTGGTGATCCAGGTCGCCATCCCCGTCCACACCCGCAAGCGTCAGAACCACCGCTCGACTCTGACGAGCAATCTAGGTAAAGCCCGACCGCCCCTTGCCTTCTCTTTGATGCTATCAGTTTCTCCATGGCCTTGCGCACCTCCAGACCCATCTGATTCATGCTAGGGCGATCCATAGCCTCGGCAACGTCTTTGCAAGCACCCGACGTCGCCAGCAACTCCGACGAGGTCCTGCCGCTGTGTTCGTGCGCTCCTTGAAAAGCCACTGCCACGTTGAGCTCCAGCACGTCTCTGCAAGTCTGGTGAGTCTCCCCATTTTCTTCCTTGCTTCTAGTAGCCACCGCAACTCCGTAGACCGAGCGAGCCGCCGCTCACCGTCGCTGCGCGCCGCCAGTTGTTGGTCGTTTGATCAACGGCCGTAGGATCTTGATCCAGTGGCTACGATAGAACATAACCCGAAGGGGTATCTTTTGATCTCATCCGTGCGATCCCCTTTAGATCCAACACACCACATCGGCCGATCTGTGCGAAGCGGTATGGACGAATCATAACGTGACGTGTGGCCTGTTATTCGTTTGAAAAATCCGAATTAGATCTATTAGTGATTCAAACTTGCAAAATTCATAACTTTTGATCCACACGTTCAAATTTTACAAATTTTATATCATTGGAATCAGGAGAAAGAATTCTATCCATTTATGCAATGTGTTTAATGCTTTGCTTCTGTAAAATTGGTTATTTTTGTAGAGACATTTATAGGCTTATTTTGAGTAGAGAAATTATTTGAAAAATGATTTAAAGATAAAATAAAGTTTATTTAGTGTGTCTTGGTTTTGTTTATGATTCAGTACTGTATACTTGTCTTGTTTGGTGTAGAAAATCATCACATGGCATTTGCATGCATTCATATATTTTTTCTTGTATATTTTTGATATGTGAATTTCGTGCCATTATTTTATTTGTAGATTTTGGTGCTAATAGTGATTGTGGTTGTGAAGATTGTTGCTACTACCCAAACTACCAAGGCAAGTGGTGCTTCATGTTTTTATTCCTATATTTTTTTACCTATGCATTAGAAATATTTTGTATAGGACTTGCATGATTATTTTGCTAAGTATCTATATGCTATGCTTGGGAAATCCTAGTAGTTGTAGAAATGTTAGAATTTCCTTTAAGTTAGGATACTTGTTATTTCCATGCTTAGCCTAGCTAATAGCAACCAAGGGTGGAATATAATCATGCTATGGAAAATATTGTTAAGTCTTTTGACTTATGGTTTTGTTTAATAAAACAACTAAGTGAATGAAACACCTGGGTGGAATGGTAATTGCTTGGTGGATTTTGGTTGAGTGGTTACACAAGGCCCATTTCTATGGTTTACCTTGTGTATATCACTTGTGGAAAGCCACCCAGGAACAAAGGGATTTGAGATGCCAAATGTTAAGAAGCTTCTAGTGTAGCCACATGGCATTATGGGCTCTGCCACTACTAGAGAAAAGCCTATGCGAGGCTGTAGAGGTCCCAACCTTTAATAAGGTAGAGATCCCTGTGTTTACAATGCTAGTCCCTGGATCAATAGCTAGCATCCACAGTTAAGATGTAATATCAAGAAACAAAGGTCATAATATAACTTTATAACCAGGAATAACATAATTTTATTACATCTTACATAGCTCTTTGGCTATTACATTACATTGCAGCAAAAATCTATAAGCATGGGGTCCTTCATCTTCAAAGTTCCACAGGCAAACATGCTGGTTGTAGACATGTAATCCTAGTCAATCAACTTCACTAATATCAAACAAACCTGCAACATAACAAGTTGCAGCCACAAGGGTTAATACATTTGAATTGTATTGGCAAGTTTCGCTACTATGTTGAATGTAAGTGGATCCTATTATTACATGCATATTTGGCTAAGTAGGGTTTTAGGCTCATTTGCAGAAAGCAATAATTTATCCTATCTTTTCAAAATGGTTTTGTTCTTTTGTCAAATCTTTCTGAACTCCTTGGTAAACCCCAAGTGTTTCTAGTCTTTGTCAAAATCTCTTGAGCCCCTTGGTAAATCCCCAAGTGCTGCAAGTTTTTATCAAATCTCTTGAGCTCCTTGGTAACCCCAAGTGCTTCAAGTTTTTATCCAAATCTCTTGAGCTCCTTGGTACCCCCAAGTGCTTCAAGTCTTTTGTTGTCTCTTTAAAGTTTTTCTTTTAGAAATTGGAATGTCGAGATTTCCCATAGCTTCAAGCTTTAGTTGCTCAGTATTGTCCATAACCGGGGACACGGCTAAGTACTTAGAATTTTTTTATCTTCTGCAGAAGTTGTACACTTTACCCACATGACACAATCTCATCTTGTTGCCACCAGTGGCCGCTGGATAAGTACTCACCAAGATGGAGTACTGGCAGGTTGAGAATGTGACGAAGTCTTTCCAGAGGGTCCTCCCATACATCATTGCTAGCTTGTCTTCAGGCACCAATGTAGGGTTCCTAGTTCCCTCATTTGCAGTAAACCTGAAGACAATGAATGGGTCTTCCCAATGTAGTTGACTAAGCCAGAGCCATATGTAGCATGTGGCTGTACACGAAAGCCACTGTTGGAGAAACATGTTCAATCTCTAAGTCCCTGGGTGGTTTTCTTTTGGTGCACAACACAAAGAGATTTCCATCGACATGGTTCCTTTTGTTGCCACCTTGTCCAAAACTTGAGTATCCTTGTCCACCCAGGTGGTTCATTGAGTACTTGTTTTATTATACAAAACACAAGTCTTTTCTCATCTTTATAAAATCTTAACATGTATCTCTTCTCAAAATAAGTTGCATGGCTAAGCATTTTTACAACTACATTGTTTTCTCTAAGGAATATATAAGGTATCCTATTAGGATTTGGCATAGCATAAGTTATAGAAATTCTTTTCATGCATGTTTCAAAATCCACTAAGTATAATGAAAATAGTAGGACTTTAGATGATAGTGTAACTTGCCTTTTTGGTAGGGAATGTTGGTTCACTTCTTGATCTTGCTAATCTCACACTCTTCTAATTTTACTACAAGTATATCAAGCAAACATAGATTCAACTAGCATTCCAACCAATATTCAAACAATCAAACACACATAAAATAATAGGAACCAAGTCATACATGCAAGCATGCAAAAGATAGTTTTATTTGCAAAGGTGGTTTCTACTAGGCTCTAAACATTGTAAGGTTCAAAGTGGTCATTTTCTAAGGTGGCAAAGTCATTTGCAAAAGGGTTTTATCTATAAACCATTTTTTTTAAACCAATCATTATTTTATGTGGTGGAAAATGCTTTTAGTGAAGCAACCATTTTATATTGTTCACCAAATAAGTTGTTAAATCACAAAACTTGGTATTTAGGGTCAGTAGGTTTGATCCAAATCATTTTCCCAAAGTTTTTATTCCAAAATCATTTTCATAACAAAATCAATAGGTTTTATTTGTAAATAAAGAATACTTGGAAAACTTGTTTAAAATAAATAAATAATTTTTGATGTTTAATTAAAATAGTAAAACCTTTATTTTTAATAAACTTGGATATTAAATCCTTATTATTTTATTTAAATAAACCTTTACTATTTTTATCAAATAGAAATATTTTTATTTCAAAGGCTTGGCCAAGTTTTAATTTGGCTCTTTAAATAATCTTTATTTATATTTCTACCTTCTCATTTGAAAACCAAATCTTTTTATTAAAAGATTCAAAATAGTAATTCCAAATATTTTTTAACTTTATTGTTTAATTATCTTTTTAAATCCCTTTAGGATTTTATTTAATCAAATAGGTTTGAAGGTTTCCAATTGGAATCAAAAAGTTTCTTCTCACCCTGAAAATCAACAAAGTTTTATTTTATTCATTTATTTTTCACATTACAAGATTTGGAAAATCTTGGGATGTGACAGAGGCGCACCTAAAAGCCTATCCGAGGCGCATATCATATGCGCCTCTAGCGTCAAGCCTCGGGTATTTTTTATGCGAGGCGCATATGATATGCGCCTCCTATACTTCACATATGCGAGGAGCATATCGATATGCGCCTCGCATATTATTATGAATATGCGAGGCGCATATTGATATGCGCCTCGCATATGTGAATTATAGGAGGCGTATATCATATGCGCCTCGCATATGTTTTACAATGCGCCTCGTATATTTATAGTATATGCGCCTCCTATAGTATCCTACATGCGCCTCCGGTAATATTTTTGAAATTCAAGTTTTACAGACCACTATAAATAATAATATACAGATATTCAAATATACAATATAGTTCAGAATACAGCATAAAGAGCACAGAATTTTTTAGAAACTTGCAATTTGCCAAAGCATAATAGAACCAACATGAATACAATACATTACACATCAATCATGACATACAAGTTCATACATCAAGTGTTTGTGCCACAAGTTCACACCTCCGAGTACAAGTTCACAATCACATTACACCTTCGAGTACAAGTTCACAATCACATTACAACTCCAACGACGTAGCTCTACCTAGATGAAGTAGAACACATAACCTACCATGAAGAGCAACAAGGTGGTGAACACGAGGAAGTTCCTCCACTTCTTCCTTTCATGCCTCCTCCACTTCTCTTCCGCGACCTCTCTACTCTCATAGCCTTGGTAGCTGTTGCCCGAGAAGTTGTTCACTTGCTTCTGGCAGTCTTTCCACTCCTCGTACACACCTGGAACCCGACCGACATACACGACATAACACCTCGGCATCTCCTACACATAATAAAGATGATATTACTTATGTCAGTGGAAAGCAATAGCTAGAAGTTCACAAGATAGAATCATGCATATATATATATATATATGGGTGCAACAAAATGTAAGAAATCACGTTCTAATCATCGACATTTCGAAGAAACACCAAAAAAAAGCAAACCAAGAATGACTTGGATTAGTGCCTCATACTTAGATTGGGCACGGAAATAACAATGCTCGTTGTTCGATCTCATGCGGCAAGTAGAGTATATGCCCAAATTACTAGTCTACTTGGCACACAAGATCGAACAGCGGCATAGTCATACACGTGACACCACAACACGTTCTAATCATCGGCATTTCGAAGAAAGGCAAAGAAAGCAAACCACAAGAAGTAGGGAAGCAATGACAAATGAAAAGCAACAAGCACTTAAAATAGTTCGTAACACAAATAACTAGCTAGTGTCTCTCACAATCAAGTTCAACGGTTGACGAAACATATTCTAGAGGTTTTGCTAGGCAAGTTTAACATAGTGATAAGAGGTTACAACACGAGTTCGGAACTAACAGCTAGGTACCCAGGCAATGCAATCATGAAGTCTTCTTTGGCTCTTGAGTCGGCTTTGGGGGGCATTGATGAAGCCCGACCGAGTTTTCGCCATTTGCATGAACATCTTGCCGTCACCCTGCTATGCTAAGCGTTCGTCTATCTCCCTGTTGGACGGTGTATAGCCGCCGTAGAAGGTGCCTCCGGTTTTTATGACTCCCTAGTACACGATTATCGCGATCTCCTCCTGGATGTTGAAGAAGTGTTGCCTGAGGTTGCGAGCCTATATGCATGCAAGCTTTTCAGCCCACTTCACGAGGTCAGATGGCAGCGTTTTGGTCTCCATGTCATTAAAGAACGCCTTCATGTGGTAAATGGCGTAGAAGGCATCCTTCCCACTGCCAGGCGGTTGCTTGACGCAGGCAAACTTCGTTGTGTGGCGGAACACGTGCGCGCCGAACTTTACATGTGGCCTTGCCGGTTTGACGCCTCCCGCTGCGACGTAGCCGGTGAGAGCGCCATCAAGAATTTTCTTGATATTGTGTAGTTTTTTTGGATCGCACTGTTTGAGTCGAGGTACAAGGCTGTTGAGTGTTTCAAATTCAAGCTTATGAGCACACAGCCTGTCCGATCATCCTCCGTGATGGGATGGTAGGGAAGGAGAATCACATCCTTGTCCGAGTATGTTTGCAGGAAGTTTGAGAGGTAGTCGGTCGCCAGATCTATGGCCTCGATCTTCAGACGCGCCACGCATGAAGTAGGGATCCACTATCTGGATGCCCGGATCTTGTCTCGGTGATCTCCATGGCCATATTGAGGAGAACAGCCGACCAGGGTATTGTGCAAATCGAAACCCGTTCAACATGTCAAACAGGTCGGTATGCCGACGTAGAAGATATCCCCGGGGTACATGGAAAGCACGGCATATGAGAAGGCACCTTAGCCTTGAAAACGAGGTACGACTGATCGTTGTCGCGAATGCGGCACTGCTCAATTGTGAGACATCCATAATGAATACTACGCATATGCGAGCCTGCGACCTCGAGCATCGATTTACACATCATCGGTACACCTGCCACGTGCTGCTGATTCCTGGCTTGCCCCACGCCCGTCCGGAAAAGAGGATTTGGATCCCGCCCCGATCACCCTTAGGCTTCCTTTTGCACCCTTCTTGTTTACGGCTTCGCCACTGCGTTCACCTCATCGACCGCCTTATGGAGGGTGTCGGGCTGATCAAAGGAACTACCGCCTTGGAGGCTCGGTGAAGGGGACAGTGGAGGCGTCTCGACTAGTTGGGAAGAGACGCACCTTGCAAGGGGTTTCGCTGGTGCTGGTTGGGTCTCGGCAACTTGATGTGCCTGATGGTCCCGCTCATACAAATCAGAAAACCTTGTGTTAACAAACTGGTCACCGTAGTTCGGTCAATTTCTTCATCATCATCGGGATTCGTGCCATGTTGTCCAAGTCTCCCATCTCGAAGTCTTCATCATGTGCTGGTTGTGCTGCCTCTAGGGTGATGTTGAGCTGGTCCTCTGTCCCCAAACGGATCTGGCTCTTCGGCCATAGGTACAAGTAGCCGAAGCCGGTATTGAGGACCGCTGCCGTGTCCTCATCATCCCATCCTTGAGGTTGAGAGGGAGGTTCCACTTGCTCGTAGCCCGGAAGCACCATACTGTATTTGACCCTCATCATGTTAGGTGGCATTGTGACATTGTGCATTTTATGTTCTCGTTGAACAATAGTACCCTTGGCAACATCCATCAACTGGCCGCCCACCCAAAGGCATTAGAGTGCAAGGAGTGTCTCCTGAAGATCGACATGTAGGCCGAGCGTTATAAAAACAGAGATCAAGTCATCGGTGTGGTTGAGCCTCCCAACTCTCGCTTTAATTAGTTAGTTACCTTGAGGGCATCAAACTCGGCCAATGTCGAGGCACCGACGCCGACAGGCTTGACCACGCAAGTGGCGGAGTGCTCGATGGCACGGTGCGGGCGGCGCCTTCGCCGCAGATGGGCAAGTTAAGCTCGAGCTAGAGGAGTCTCCACCACCACCGCCTCTGAGGAGTCACCAACGCCTCGGCCGCGCCACATTGTCCGATTAGGCTGTTGAGGTTGGGAACCGTGGCGGCCCCTGCTACCACCCTTCCGCCACTTGTTGTACTTTTCCATGTAGACGGGAAGGATGGTGTTGAGCTTCGTTCACTTGTGAATGGACTTGTGACTGGACTTGTGTCCGGACTTGTTCTTGGCACTTTGTCTCGGCGGTACACAGCCTTGTTCACGGCATCTTGGACTATATTTGGAAAGGCTTCCACCTGTTCCCTTAGGAGTTTTACCTCGGCGCTTTCGGCCTTCTTGCCCTTCCTCTCCGGGGTGCCATAGTACTCGGACCATGATATGCCGCCAAAGCCGACCACACGGCCAGCCGACGGGGCCGCCAGGGGATCGACACTCTTGGTCCGGTTCAGCGCCCTATTAAAAGTGGTGTCCCACTTGGCGACAAAAGTGGCGGCGCCGACCAGGATGAGGAGCTCTACACCTCGTCCGCGCACAAGGAACGCGAAGCATTTGATCAGAAAACTGGACTTCATTGATTAATCATGAATGCAATTAATCGACTTGCATGCAAACTACTTACATATTTTTGCATGAAGTCCTTCACCCTCGGAGCAAAGGGGCCGGTGGGCTCCGAAGAATAATCAGAACCCCCTTTTGGCGGGGCAAACCGGGCCCTGACGAAGTTCTTTGCCTGCTCCTCCTTTATGTCGTCAAAGGGACGTGTCAACCCCTTTGCACGAGCGTCGGCGTCCTCCTTATCCCATTTGGGCCTCGTGGCTCTATAACCGCCGAAGCCGAGATGGTGGGTACCAATGTTTCGGGATCTCATATTCTTGCCCTTCTCATTCCTGGCTTTGCCCAAGGCGGAGTTACATCTGGCCTTGAACACATTATAGTCTTCTTCCTTGACCAGAGGCTCCTTCTTGACGAGCTCTGGATAACTTAGATTCTCCTCGAAAATCAGATTCTTCACCCGAGCCTTCCAATTTGACAAGGCCTTGGTCATCCTCCCGAGGGCATACTTGTTCACCGGATTCCCTTTGAGATTGTCATTATTATACTTGTTTTCCTCATCACCCGAGAACGCGTATCTTGCGTGCAGCTTCCGGAGAAGCTGGATGAGGAAACCCTTGTTCTCTTCGGCCTTCAGGTTCTCCATGCTGATCGTGACGGTGTTCCGGAGGATTGCCGCGAGCTGGTTAGAGTAACCCCCAACAAATTCTTCTGGCTCCAAAGGCGCACCTTTAGGGCTCACGCTTGTGATGATGGACCTTTTGAGGTCGACCACGATCGGGGTCCGATCCTTTCGAGACTTCTTTGATGCGCTACCACCGTCTGTAGTAGCTTCACCGCCGCCATCAGTGATAGTGGCGTCGCCATCGGCGTCCCCCATCTCCTCATTGCCCGAAGAGGTATCCTCGTCCTCCTCCATCTCGTCGTCGCGCGGAACAAATTCCGGGGCCTCTAGGGATTCCATCTCCGCCTGCTGCTCCCAAAAGGGCTTCTAGCTAGAAGGGCCCGGATCCGACATTTCTAAACACACAAATAAATGAAACTAATAAGCACAAAAATTCACAGAAAATTTTGGCATGAACTTTGCTAATTTTCTATGTCTAGGAGTGCCAGAAATTCGCTAGAACGGAAATGAATCAACATTCCAGCAAAACATTGGCAACTCAAAAAAAAACCTGCACAAAAAGGATCAACTGCCATCATCACAGTCATTTTCTGCCAGCATACACAAACACATACATATATCGGATCAGTGCCATACATACAGTATCCTGGTGCAGTTTAACATACATCATGGTCTGGCACAAAACTTGGAGAATTCTCATACAAGCCACAAAATGTCAGTAGGAAACACAGAACTTGGAGAATTCTCATACAAGCGCACTACAACAGAACTTTTCTGGCCAGGAAACATTGCTGACTACAACACGAACTTGGAGAATTCTCATACAACAGCCACAAAATGTCGGGTTTCCGCATGAATATTGATAGCACTAATTAGTTCAATTTAGCAGGGATCTTGTGTGGAATAACTAAATGAATATTGATAGTAGCACTGATTAGTTCATGGCCAAAATAACAATACTTATGTTGTTAAGCGGTGATGGTAAGATGACCTCGCATTGTGCGATATAGCAAGTTACAGGAGTCTAAATTCAGTTAAGAGAGTTGCAACTTTAGTACCTCTATTTCATTTAAAACAGAAGCAAGATGTCAATAAGATCACAAGAACTAATGTAAATGACAGTGAGAACATATATTTCTAAAAGTACAGATAGGCATTTAGCTTCAGATGATGCTTAGACTGACAGGCATGTTAGCCTCCTACTCCAAATCAATGCTTAGACTGACATGCATTTAGCTTCAGATGATGCTTAGAATGACAGTGAGAACTAATGTAGATGAGTAACATTTAGCTTCAGATGATGCTTAGACATAAGCTATGGAAACAAATTATTGACCACAAGTATAAAAATGATAAACCCAACCTTTTTGCTTGTCCTGATAATGGTATCTCTCCCTTTTGGAAAGGGGCTATGTGGGCTGCTAGGGCTGGAAAAATGGGGTATCAATGGAAAGTTGGCAATGGACAGAAAACAAAATTCTGGGAGGACCATTGGTTTGGTACCTGCAGTCTAGCTATTTAGTTTTGTGATCTATAGTAGTTCCCACTCATATTCCAGCTGTGTGGAAGATTAGTGTCCCCCCTAGGTTACATGTCTTCCTTTGGTTGCTTTCCAATAATAAGCTACTCACTAGAGATAACCTGAACAAAAGGCAAAAATTGTCTAATTTATCTTGTGTATTTTGCTCTGATGCAGAATCTTGTGTTCGTTTATTTTTTGGGTGTGCTGTTGCCAAGGAGCTCTGGAGGAATGTCCACTGACAGGCTCCCAAGGGCAGACAGATAAGCTTTCAATTACAAGTAGATGGATATGTGATAAAACACAAAAAACTGCTAACATAATTCACACGGCTGCCTTGTGGTGTTTGTGGAAATGCAGAAGCGATGTGTTTTAACAGATCATCTTGGCCTGGGATTCAGGTGTTGTTTCAGAAGATGGACTGAGAACTGAGGGCAAAACAAGGACCAAAACAAGGGCTAACTACCTGTAGGCCGTTGCCGATCATGCGGTTGATGGCTTTGCTGCCAGACAGAAGGAAGGGAGACCGGAGGGCTGGAGGAGGCCGGGCCGCTCCAAAGAACCGCACCGAAGGGCGGAGGTGGACGCCGGCAGCGGCTGAGAAACCCTAGAAGGGGAGGAGAGGGGAAGAGGCGTGGGTGGGTGGGGGGCAGGGACTCACCGGAGAGAGGGATTGCCAAAGCTGGAGGAGCTGCCCTCCTTCACGGGGCAGCGGTGTCGGGCTCCTCCTTCACGGGGACGGCGGCGTCGGGCTCCTCCTCCACGGGGCGGCGGCGAGCTCCTCCTTCACGGGGATGGCTGCGTCGGGCTCCTCCTCCACAGGGCGGCGGAAAGCTCCTCCTTCACGGGGACGGCGGCGTCGGGCTCCTCCTCCATGGGGCGGCGTCGGGCTCCTCCTCCACGGCGGCGACGACTTCGATCTATCTGAGATATGTGAAGTCGTGTACTAGCTGTAGTACTAGCTGTGTGACTTGATGTGTGCCGGTTATGCGAGGCGCATGTCGCAAAGTGCGCCTCGTATAATATTACGCGAGGCGCATCTGGGCTAAATGCGCCTCGCATAATATGCAATCCTAGACAAATAGGGCAGTGCGCAGGTTGCTATCAACAAACACACAGCAGCCTAGTGGTAGTACATGCCTTGTCCTATTTCACTGCTGGCCACCCAGGTTCGAATCCTAAGGTTAACAATTTTTTGGAAAAAAAATTTAAAGGCCATTTTTCATGTAAAAGCATTGTCCAAACACAATATGAACTATAAAATATACTACAAATATTTTAAATATTCAAATATTGCTAAAACAACAAAAGTGAGTATTCTCAATGAATGTGTCTTGTCGATACATAATATTCTCAATGCAATATTATTATAACACACACATAATGAAAATTAAGAATGTTTTGATACATAATAGTAGGCCACACACACGACGGTTCTTGACAATGGTCGGAGCGCGCTAGAGTTTCTTGACAATGGTCGTCTTCTTGCCCTTCTTTGTCGCGGTTGCATAGGTTAGGTCCGGGACGTCTTCACTACTTCTCTTGAACGGAAGTCCTTTCTTAGGTAGGGTGGTGGTGTACGGTGTTTGGTTGCCATACCCGTCTTCTATCTTCGGGTCACCGTTCTGTTCAAAGTCTTGCTCGTTGGCGACTCCGTCCATTCCGATAATGTTCCTTTTGCCTCTCCTGACGACAACCCGTCTAGGCTTTGATGGGTCTTTGATGTACCAGCATTGGTCGACTTTGCTAGCCAAAACCCAAGGCTCATTTCTTGTGGGTGCGTTCGCGCTGGTGGTCTTTGACGGTATAACCATCATGGTGAAATACCGGTCTTCTTTCTCGACGCTCTTGGCCCACCTGACATGGAACATCGGCACCTTCTCCGTAACATAGTCGAGCTCCCAAATCTCCTCGATCCTTCCGTAGTATCTTTCCAGGATGTCGCCGGTGTAGAATATCCCTGTTACCCCTGAGTTCTGGTAATCGCAGTTATTGTCTTTTTCCTCTGTGTAGAACGTGTATCCGTTGATATCGTAAGCCTGATAGGTCATGAGGTTGTGCGAGGCGCCCTGTGACAATGAGAATATGAGTTTATCTTCCTCCGAGTACTCGCCCTGCGGTGGATTAGCTATGACCTTCTCCCTAAACCACCGCGTGAAACCGGAGTTGTGCTCCTTGATAACATCTTCCTCCCTCGGGACCTGGCGCCCCTGATCAGCATAATTCTTCTTGACAAACTCTTTGTGCTCATGTATGTATGGATCAACCACCTGCAGGTGTTGTAGCGCGACCAGGTTTGCTCTTTCAAAGTCCTTGGTTCGGCCCTCCATGTCGACATGCTTTGCACGTCGACCCTCGCGGTGACCCCATCCAGCGAGCCTCCCGAGGTGCTTGTTGAATGGCATACCAAGAGGGGTCTCAGTTTATAGAAAGTTCGAGAAGAAAGAGATGCACTCTTCGGCCAGGAAGCCGTTTTCTATGCTTCCATCTGGACGGGACTTGTTCTTAACGTATCCCTTGATGTGTCCATTGAGCCTTTCGAACGGCATCATGCTTCGCAGAAACGCAGGACCGAGCTGGACGATATCCTCCACGACATGGAGAAGCAGATGAAGCATGATGTCGAAGAAAGCGGGGGGGAAATAGATCTCGAGCTCGCACATTATCACCACGATCTCGTCCTGTAGCCTCATGAGCTGCTTAATGCCTATCGACTTCCGAGAGATGACGTCAAAAAAGTTGCAGAGGCCAAACAGTGTTTCACGGATGTGCTTGTCCATTATACCTCGGATCGCGACCAGGAGTACACCTTCATTAGCACGGCGACGTCGTGAGACTTCATCCCGCTGAAGCGCTGCTTCGCCTCGTCTAGCCATCTGCTTATCTTCCCCGCGTAGCCGTTCGGAAATTTGACTCCGAGGAGGCACTTCATAAACTGTATGGCCTCCTTCTTACTCAGAGTGAAGCATGAGGCCTTGAGCTTGACCTCTCCCTTCTTAACCTTTTTCCCCTTGCGACGACGGCTATTCTGTGTTTCTGTCTCCTCCACCTCGTCCTCCTCCTCATCATCGCTAGGTGGTGGTTGAAGTTCATCCCTGATGCCCATATGCTTCAAGTCGTTCCTTGCCTTCGGCCCATCTTTGGTCTTGTCGGTGTTAAGGAGGGTGGCAAGCAGACTCTCGCCCACGTTCTTCGTGATATGCATGAGATCAAGGCTATGAGGCACGCGGAGGATCTTCCAGTATGGCAAGTCCCAGAAAACAGACCTCGCCTTCCATACCTTCAGTAACGGCTCTGGCTTCTTCTGGGTCTTTCCTGGCGCAGGGCACTCCTTCCAGTTATTCAACAGCTTGTAGATTTCTGCACCACTCTTCTGGTGTGGGATTCCTCGGAGCTCGATCGTCCCATCGAACAGAAGTCCTAGCTTTCTCCAGGCGTGATTCTTGGGAAGCCACCTCCGAGCCCCAAGGAACACGGTTTTCCGGACCCGGGATCTTTACGTAGCTGGCGGTACGTTGTATTATCCTTGCACCTAACGCACCCATAGAATCCTTGGACCACTTGCCCGAGAAGTATCCGTGAATCGATAGTCTTGCACCGTCGTGATCACCGCCGCTCTCATGTCAAAGTACTCTTGTCTCGAGGCGTCCCATGTACGGGCTCCTTCTTCCCATAACATGGCCAACTCCTCTTTCAACAACGTGAGATACAGATTGATGTCTGTACCAGGTTGTTTTGGCCCTTGAACGAGCATACTCATGGTTACGTACTTCTTCTTCATGCACAACCAGGGGGGAGATTGTAGATCCATACAAACACGGGCCAGGTGCTGTGTGTGCTGCTCGCTTCCAAACGGATTGAGTCCGTCAGTGCTCACGCCCAGCCCGAGGTTCCTTGACTCTTTCCCAAAATGTTGGTAATATTGTAAGTCCAACGCCTTCCACAGCAAGCATCCAAGGGTGCCTCAACATTTCCTCCTTCTCCGGATCATCGTCTTCCGGCCTCTTTCTTTCTGCGTGCCAGCGCATGAGCTGTGCTTCCTTAGGGTCTGTGAAATACCGCTGCAAACGAGGAGTTAGAGGAAAGTACCACACCACCTTCCTAGGAGCTTTCTTGGTCCCTCTCTTGTATCGAGAGGTCTTGCACACCGGACACGTGGTCTTCTCCGCGTCCTCGCCCCGGTAGATGATGCAATCATTTATGCAGACGTGGTATTTCACGTGCGGTAGATTGAGAGGGCACATGACTTTCTTCGCCTCAGCGATATTAGTCGGACATGTGTTCCCCTTCTTGGGAAGAATATCGTGCCAGAATACAATGTTGTCGTCGAAACATTCGTCGGTCATTTTGTGTTTCGCCTTCATCTCCAGAGCCCTAAGCGTTACATTTAGACGGGTATCCCCGTCGTTGCATCCGTCAAACAATGGAGTGACCGCGTCTTTCTCCATTTGCTCCAGTTTAGCCTTCTCTCTACCGGCGGCTCTAGCATTACTCGTCTCCTTGAGAAGCAGATCTTGGACATGAGGGTCTCGCAACCAGCTCGAATCATGGTCGGCACCACCTTGATCATCTTCGTGTCCATGCCCGACGCCACCTTGATCATATTCGTGTCCATGTCCAGTGCCACCACCCTGATCTTCGTTATCATGACTGGCGTCTTGATCTTCGTGATCATCACTGGCATCTTGATCTTCACCATTATTGACATCCTCATCATCATATTCGTCATCACGTATCCATCGAGTGTAGCCATCCATGAAACTACGTCGAAGCAGGTGCGACTCAGCATTCGAATCATGCCTTATCGGATACATCATCTTGCGGTCCGACATGGACATCTTATCTCTGTCTTGTTTGCACGTTCCATGTCCCCTCGCATGTCATCCACCTATCCACGCGGGCTTTGTTGATCAGTGGTCGGACCATGGCCGCCTGCGTGGTACAAAGAGCAAGAGAATAATTAGAGCATATATGGACGTGGATCGCCGGAAAAATTCGACATGACCTCCCCTAAAAAAGAGGACATCCACGAGTGCCAGAAATTCGCCGGAAAAGAAATAAATCGACATTACGGCGAAACATTGGCATCTCAAATGAAATCCCTGCACAAAAAGTAGCACCACAACACAATCATATAGTCGGTGTCTCCGACAACGCGCATACATGCAAGCAACACCTTCACGCTTCCTCCAACAACGACTTGCACAAGAGAGCCGGAGGAGAAGTAAATGGACATGTTGTAGATCTAGAGGAGCAAGAGACTTCACTTACATATGGGTGTCAACCAATGGATGTTGAGCAAGCTTCTATGGTGAATCAATGGGGGAAATGAGGTGGGGAGGAGGAGGGGGCGACCAGATTTGTCTTGGTGGAGGAGGAAGAAGTGGCACTAGTGAGTGGGGTGGTAGTTGCCTCCATGTGCAAAAAGCTGGAAAAAAGTGGTGCCAGGTTATGCGAGGCGCATATTGCACAATATGCGCCTCCTATAATTCAAACTATAGGAGGCGCATATAGCAATATGCGCCTCGCATATGCGGCCACCTACCACCGCCCTGGCCCGCAGGAGTTACTTGAGGCGCATATGACCATATGCGCCTCGCATATTATCAAATATAGGAGGCACATATAGCCATATGCGCCTCGCATATTCGTGCACCTACCAACACGCGGGCCCACATAGATTATGCGAGGCGCATTCTGTCCATATGCGCCTCGCCTATCTGATATATAGGAGGCGCATATGACTAGAATGCGCCTCACATAATATGGGGCTGCTAGATTCTGTCCGTACAGGGATTATAGGAGGCGCATTCTTATCATATGCGCCTCGCCTATTTTTATACTAGAGGCGCATGGAGAAGGAGTGTGCCTCGCCTATTTTATAGGAGGCGCATATGGTATAAATGTGCCTCGCATAAGCATGTCTCCTATAGCCTTTTCTCTAGTAGTGTGCCTGGATCATATGGGTTGCAATAACTTAGCCAAATGGACAGTTGGTGGTAGGGGAATGATAGGTTTGGAGCGCGTCCATTTTGGTCTAAGGGAAGGCTTCTGAAAGGTCCTATCTTGGTGAAAATCAAGTCTTGTGGGGGAAAGTGCACAACCTCTGCAGATGGAAGAAATCTAAGTACTTAGCCATGTCCCTGGTATTGGACAATTTGAGCACCAAGACATGGAAGCTATCAAGAATCTCCTCATCCCAATTTCCTAAGTTAAAACTTGTGGTTGAACAAGGGTAAAGGTTCACTAATTTCTATTGGTGGTTCCTTGGGAAAGTTTGTCAAAGAAAAACTTAGGGTTTTCAATTGATAGGTAAAACCTATTTTGAGCAAAGCAAGCCTAAGCTACACTTAGCCAAATTCATGTAGTAACTAGATGTTATTATTCTACTAAGGTATCACTTGCTAATACTATTCCAATGTATTGACCCATTGTGGATGTAACTTGTGATGTTGCAGGTTACTCTAATGATGATTAGGGGTTATGAGTCTACACTCAACATGCTTGCCTGTGGCACATGAAGATGAAGACTATTTTTATATTGTTATGATTCAACTCTTGTATTATGCCTATGTCCATGGAGTTGTAAAAGACTATGTTATCTCTGGAATGACGATGTAATAATGACCTTTGTTTCTGTGTACTTCATCTTAAATTGTGGATGCTAGCATTTGATCCAGGGACTAGCATTGCAATCACAGGGATCCTTACCTTTATAAGGGTGGGATCTTACAAATGGTATTAGAGCACTGTGTTGCCTGTAGGATTAAGACCCTAGGATTAGATTAGAAACCACTAAGGAAAATTTTCAACAATTTCCACACTTGTCTTTTTCTTCTCGTAAACTTTTCTAATCTTCTTTCTCATATCTATTTGTAGATGAACTCCATCAACGAAGCCGTAATGAAGGGACCACTCATGACCATGACTTTAGAGTGTGAAACTGAATTTCCAAAAGCCCTCAAGAACCTTATGGTTACCATGGGGATACATGGTGCATCTATGTACAAGGGTTTCCCAGTGATGGATGAAGGATAAGAGTATTGGTGGGTGCAACTTCACTTGTAAAAAAACAAGGAAGACAACCACAAGGAATCAGGATTCTGCATGGTCACCAACTCAGTAATGCACACCACATTCTTTGACTCTGCAAGAGATGCAGCTTGGAAGGCCATCAAAGAGCTTGGTGATAGACTCAAGTGCAGAATGCTTAACACCCAAAATGATCTTAGGGAAGAAAAGAAGCATACCCAAGAGTTGTAAACTACCAACCAACAACTAAGGGGAGACATCAAAGACTTGATTTGGGAATCTTGTGAACAAGATAGACAGATGGCTACTAAGGATGCTTTGATAGCCATTTTGACTAGTGAGTGAGAGTTGTAATGTATTTCATTAGTTGGACCACAACACTTATCGTTTTATTTTCAAATTTTTTTTGTCCAAGTTATGTTGAACCTTGGATGCTTTTAATGGATGTATGTATGCCATGACTTGTGTGTTTGATTGCCAAAGATATGCATGTGATGCTTTGCCTTGTGAATTATCTCTATTGAAGTTGATTCTAACTTTCTCTATCTTATAAATAGATGCCTAATTTTACTATCAGCACGGCTGAAGAGTTCAAGGGAACTCGTTTTGGAACTCGTCTTATTGAGCTCACTAGTGTGCTCAACCTTCCGATTCCTAGCATCATGATGCTTCCCCTCACCAAGTTTGAGAGGAAGGACCTTTGGGGCTTCAAAGTTACCCAGCCAGGACGCCAGACTGAGCCAGCCTCGGAGGCTATCACCTTCAAGCTAATGCATGACGACAAAGAGAGAGGCTTAGAAGTAGTCATGCGGGATTTACTTGGGCGTTTGTTAGGGAGACACTCCAGGGAGCTTAGGGGTACTCACTTCCACGCCTTCGGAAGACGCGACGAGGAGGGTGAGGCTATTGAGTTCGAGGATGCTGCTAGAGAGACGGCAAAGCCGATTCGTCTGTACCTTCAGGACCTAGAGGTTCTCCTTAGGCACCTAGATACTGATAGGACCAACGTCATGCTTAGCAATGGCAATGACGAGTCTTGACAGCCGTGAGAAGGACAAGCTCTTCGCGGAGCAAGACGAGATAGTCAAGGAAATGGAGGCTAAGTTTGAGAACCAGGACAGTAAGTTCAAGAGCCAAGAGAAATGTAACATCCCTAAAATCATGCTTCAAAAACTCATGCATATCATCCATGCATCCATGATCATTTAGGGTTCCTTTTCAAAACCAATTCAAAAACAGGAGCATGTGATGCTCATTATTTTATGTGAGCAAACACTAATCAAATGCCACTCTCAAATGGGAGTATAATTTTTTTAAAACCATGCTTTGTTGCTCTCAGATTGTTTTGGTTGAATGTTAGTGCTTGGACCAAAATTTACAAAACAAATATGGTTTTAAAACCATTTTCAAAACTTATTCAACTCAAGTGCTATGATACTGTTTAGTTTGTTTAATCAAAGGGACCAAGCTAGTACAGAGAGACCACATGGTTTCATGCCCAAAAATATGAGTGTTACACTTTACAAAATCCAGGAAAGATTTGAATTCAAATGGCTTTTGAATTTATTTGATTTTGGTTCCTGAAAAATCAAAATAGAAAAAGATAAAGATAAAAGAATGAGGAAAAGGCCGGCGCCACCAAACAGGCCCAGCAGTAGAAGCAGCCCACGAGCCCACCCGGAGCAACCCCTTCCCCCTCCCTCTTCCAAGCGTGCAAACTTACCCCGCAGAGACTGATCAGTGGACCCTCTCCACGTCAGCTCCTTCTTCCCCAAATCCCGCGCGCAGACGCCGTCGCCGACCGTTTCTTCCCTCTTCACTGCCGCGATTTTAATCCTCTTAATTGGCGATGAATGCGTGCGTGATCCCTGCCCCTGCTCCGGCTATAAGATCGCCTCCCCTCGCCGCTCATTTCCCCTCACTCAGCGCAGACACCACGCCACCAGGCTGCGCGCATTCAAGCTCGAACCGTCGCAACCCGACGAACTCTGGCGTGCGATTCTGATAAGCGTCGACCGCCCCCTTGTCTCTGATTCAAACGGGCGTGATCAGCATATCCTTGCGCATCGTCTCATTCCATCCGTTTGCTCTATAATGCACTAGGGCGTCACCTCGTCCACCTCTGCAAACCACAGCACCGCCGCCCAACTCCGTCGAGGAATACTGGTAAACTTCGAGCGCCCCTTGTCCCCTCTCTGACCCCTTTCGTGTTCGCCACAACCGTGCGCACCCCCTGATGCATTTCATTCATGCTAGGACGGCGCAGAGCCTCGGCAACGTTGACGTCTGCAACCACCCGACGCCGCGCACGACTCCGACGAGCTCCAGCGACCACCTCTGCGCGCCCCTTTGCCAACCAAGCCCACCTCGAGCATCAGCAACGTACGGCGAACTTGATAAGCCACTTCACCCCCTCCCGCACGACCTAAATCGTCGGCACCATCTCTGACGGAGCCGCCGCCGCCACTCGCCGCCGCTAGCGCCGCCCGTCTATAGTCGTTTGATCAGTGACCGTACGATCCAGATCTAATGATTAGGAATAGATCTTAGCGAAGCGGTACGAACAGATCTGGGCTGTGCAGGTTAAGTTAGATCCAACAGTGCGCGAGCGTGATCCGGTGCGAAACGGTATCGTCAATCGAGATCTTTGCCAGTGGCGGTTCTTTGATTTAAAATCAGATTTTATATCTATTAGATGTTTAATTCATAACTTTTGATCCCACGTCCAAATTTGACAAATTTTATATCAATGGAATCAGGAGAGAAAATCCTTTCCAATTATGCAATGTGTTTAATGATTTTCTTCTGTTAAAATGATTGTTTTCATAGAAACATTTGTAGGCATAATTTGGGTATAGTAATTATTTGAAAAATGTTCTATTGTTCAAATAAAGTTTATTTGGCAAGTTTTGAACTTTTTTAAGATTCAGTATTATGAACTTGTCTTGTTTGGTGTAGAAAATCATCACATGGCATTATGCATGCATCCATATATTTTTGATTGTATTTATTTTGTATGTGATTTTGGTGCTATTATTTTATGTGTAGATTTTGGTGCAAATAGTGATTGTGATTGTGAGGATTGTTGCTACTCTCCAAACCACCAAGGCAAGTGGTGCTTCATGATTTATTCCTATGTTTTTTCAACTATGCATTAGAAATATTTTGCTAGTCTTGCATGGATATTTTTGATCTATATGCTATACTTGGCAAATCCTAGTAGTTGTAGAATTGCTAGAAATATTTTTAAGTCTTATCAATGCCATGCTTAGCCTAGCTAGTAGCAACCAAGGGTGGTTATATATTGATGCTATGAGAAAATATTTCTAAGTCTTTGGACTTGTGTTTTGTTTAATAAAACAACTAAGTGAATGAAACACCTGGGTGGAATGGAAGGAATGGTTTTTGTTGAGTGGTTACACAAGGCCCATTTATATGGTTTACCTTGTGTATCACACTTGTGGAAAGCCACCCAGGAACAAAGGGATTTGAGATGCCATATGTTAAGAAGCTTCTAGTGCAGCCACTTGGCAATATAGGCTCTGCCTAGATCATATAGGTTGCAATAACTTAGCCATTTGGACAGTTGGTGGTAGTAGGATGATAGGTTGGAGCGCGTCCATTTGGTCTAAGGGAAGGCTTCTGAAAGGTCCTGTCTTGGTGAAAATCAAGTCTTGTGGGGAAAGTGCACAACCTCTGCAGATGGAAGAATCTAAGTACTTAGCCATGTCCCTGGTATTGGACAACTTGAGCATCAAACCATGGAAGCTATCAAGAATCTCCTCATCCCAATTTCTAAGTTAAAACTTGTGGTTGAACAAGGGTGAAGGTTCACCAATGTCTATTGGTGGTTCCTTGGGAAAGTTTTTGTCAAAGAAAAACTTAATGTTTTCAACTAATAGGTAAAACCTATTTTGAGCAAGCAAGACTAAGCTACACTTAGCCAAAATGCATATAGTATCTAGTTGCCAATATTATTCTAAGGTATCACTTGCCAATACTATTCCAATGTATTGACCCACTGTGGTTGTAACTTGTGATGTTGCAGGTTATTCTAATGGTGATTAGGGGTTATGAGTCTACACTCAACATGCTTGCCTATAGCACATGAAGATGAAGACTTATTTATCTTATTATATATTTGAACTCTTGTATTAGGTATGTGGCCATGGAGTTTGTAAAAGACTATGTTTGTCTCTGGAATGATATGTAATAATGACCTTTGTTTCTGTGTACTTCATCTTAAACTGTGGATGCTAGCATTGATCCAGGGACTAGCATTGTAATCACAGGGATCCTTACCTTTATAAAGGGAGGGATCTTACAGATGGTATCAGAGCACTGTGTTGCCTGTAGGATTATGACCCTAGGATTGGAAACCACTAAGGAAAATTTTTAACAACTTCCACACTTGTCTTTTCTTCTCGTAAACTTTTCTAATCTTCTTTCTCATCTCTATTTGTAGATGAACTCCATCACGAAGCCGTGAAGAAGGGACCACTCATGACCATGACTTTGGAATGTGAGACAGAATTCCCCAAGGCTCTCAAGGACCTCATGGTTGCCATGGGAATACATGGTGCAACTGTGTACAAAGGTTTTCCTGTGATGGATGAAGGAGTTGAGTACTGGTGGGTGCAACTTCACTTGTATAAAAACAAGGAAGACAACCACAAGGAATTAGGATTCTGCATGGTCACAAATTCAGTGATGCACACTACATTCTTTGATTCAGCAAGGGATGCAACTTGGACGGCCATCAAAGAACTTGGTGACAGAATCAAGGGAAGAATGCTCAACACCCAGAATGACCTTAGGGAAGAAAAGAAGCATACCCAAGAGTTAGAGGCTACCAACCAAAGTTTAAGGAAGGACATCATAGACTTAGCAATGGAGTCATGTGATCTAGATAGACATATTGCCTCTAGGGATGCCCTGCTAGCCAACTTGCAAGTGAGATGGGATTGTAACGTACTTCGTTAGTTGGACCACCACACTCATCATTTTATTTCCCAAATGTTGTTTAAAATAAGTTGAACCTTGGTTGTTTGTAATGGATCCATGTATGCCATGACTTGTGTGTTTTGATTTCCAAAGATATGCATGTGATGCCTTGTCTTGTGATTTATCTTGAATTGTGTTGATTCTAACTTTTTCTATCTTATTAAATAGATGTCTAATGTTACTATCAGCACGGCTGAAGAGTTCAAGGGAACTCGTTTTGGCACTCGTATTATTGAGCTCACTAGTTTGCTCAATCTCCCACTTCCTACCATCATGATGCTTCCCCTCACCAAGTTTGAGAGGAAAGACCTTTGGGGCTTCAAGGTTAATCAGCCAGGACGCCAGACTGAGCCTACCACGAAGGCAATCATCTTCAAGCTCATGCATGATGACAAGGAGAGAGGCCTATAGGTAGTCATGCAGGATTTGCTTGGACGGTTACTAGGGAGACACTCTCGAGAGATTAGAGGTACTCACTTCCACGCCTTCGGTAGACGTGATGAGGATGGTGAGGCCATTGACTTCGAGGATGCTTCGAGAGAGACGGCAGAGCCGATTCGTCTATACCTCCAGGACTTAGAGGTTCTTCTTAGGCACCTAGATACTGATAGGACCAACGTCATGCTCAGCAATGACGAACTCCAGGTGCAGCTTCGTGAGAAGGACAAGCTCTTCGTGGAGCAAGATGAGATAGTCAAAGAAATGGAGGCCAAGTTTGAGAGTCAGGATAGAAAGTTCAAGAGTCAAGTGAAGAGAGTCCAAGATAGGAACAAGAGGATTAGAGACATGAGTGCAGAACTAGAGGCCAAGGACTTCGAGCTCGAGCATCAGCAAGGTGTGATTGATAGGCTTCATGCACAGAAGAGGGCTCTCAAAGCAAAAGTAGAGACCTTGACCACCAATATCGAGGAATACAAGACCGCTATGGAGAATGCAGGTCTTACACTTGTTGATGAGGAGGTTGATGCAGAGGAGTAGTGATGACTACTCATTTACCATTTATTTACCATGCTTTTGATTATTGAGTCGCATTGACCATCCAACATGTGGATGGCTTGCTATTGGTGTGTTTACTTTTCAAAATTGTTGTCTTTGTTGTTGAACTCTTACTACTTTGATGCATGTTTGGTGATTGTCTATGCGATGTAATGTGCATGTTAGCATCTATGGGTATCTCATTCTTATCTTTATTGAAAACCATAAATACCTCCTCGACGTGCCAATCCCAACCCTAACAACAACATCACCCCTGAGATGCAACAGATGATGACAGCTCAGACTCAGTTGATGCAAATGATGACCACGTTCATCCAGAATCAGAACAACAAAAACAATAATAATAATAACAACAACAACAACAACAACAATCAGAACAACCCACCGGGTTTTGACATGCTTACCAGGTTCTTGAGGCTGAGGCCAGCAAAGTTCTCAGGAACTACTGATCCTATGGTGGCCAATGATTGGCTACGCTCTGTGAACAAGGACTTGGTAACTGTTGGCTATACTGATGAAGAGAAGGTCAGATTTGCAGCACACTTGTTGGAAGGACCAGCAGCCACTTGGTGGGATAACTTCCAGATCACCACTCCCATTGCGGATGTGACATGGGCTATCTTCGAAGATGGTTTCCGTACCGCTCACATCTCATCCGGAGTGATGATTCTGAAGAAAAAGGATTTTCATAACTTGAAGCAGCGCCACCGCAGCGTGGCAGAGTATATTGAGGAGTTCAACAATCTGGCACGTTATGCACCGGATGAAGTTGACATTGATGCTAAGAGGAAAGAAAAGTTCCTTGAAGGATTGAACGATGAACTGAACCTGCAGCTATCTGTGGCTTATGTTCCCACTTATCAGTCTCTTTGTGACAAGGCTGCTATTTTGGAGAGCAAGATGAAACAAGTTGAAAGCAGGAAGAGAAAGCACGCTGACAAGCACAGCTCGGATCGTCTCACAATCGTTCCCATTATGATGATAGTGGGAGTTCTGGATCCCACAAGCATGGGAAGTACAAAAAACACCACAACCACAACCGTTATCATGACAACAAGCACCACCGTAGTCATGACAATGATAAGTACAAGAATCACAAGAGTGGATATAAGAGCCACCACAATGGAAGTGGAAGTGGTAGTGGAAGCCAGCCTGTCAAGAAGGATCTTAGTCAGGTTGAATGTTTCAAGTGCAAGAAGATGGGGCATTATGCAAATGAATGCCCAGAAAAGAAAGTTGAAGGACCCAATAAGCCCAACCCTTTTCAAAAGGGACAAGTGAACCACATTAATGTGGAGGAGATCTATGAGGAATCTGATGCTATTGCTGGTAAGTTCAAACTCAATTCTATTCCAACACTTGTTCTTTTTTATACTGGTGCATCACATTCATTCATATCAAAAGCATTTGTTGATAGAAATGGGTTTCCAACTGAAAACATTGGGTGTCCAATATAAGTAAGTTCTCCTGGTGGAGATATGATAGTAAGTCATGGATGTCGGGATCTAGTGATAGAGTTTGGAAAACATAAGTTTCCAGTGAGTCTGATAATCCTAGATTCCCAAGGACTGGATGTAATTTTGGGAATGGATTGGATGACCAAGTATGAAGGAATACTAGATTGTGCCAATCGTACTGTTGCACTCACAACCCCGGAAAAGAAACGGATTAGATTCAAGTCTAACTTTGAATCAAAAGGGAGTAAGCTAAATTCTCTTAAGGGGGTTAGCATAGATAGTGTGCCAATTGTGAGTGAATATCCGGATGTGTTTCCGGAAGAATTGCCAGGAATGCCACCAGATAGAGATGTGGAATTTCTTATTGATTTGCTACCAGGATCTGGACCAATAGCAAAGAGACCGTACAAGATGTCAGTGGATGAGTTGAAAGAACTCAAGAAGCATCTTGGAGAATAGTTGCAGAAAGGTTTTATCCAACCAAGTTCTTCATCTTGGGGAGCACCAGTTTTGTTTGTGGAAAAGAAAGATAGAATTCAAAGGTTATGCATAGATTACCGTTCACTCAATGAGGTGACTATCAAGAACAAATACTCTTTGCCAAGAATCAATGACTTGTTTGATCAGTTAGAAGGAGCTTGTGTGTTCTCAAAGATTGATCTCCGGTCAGGTTATTTCCAACTCAAGATAAGAGAACAAGACATACCTAAGACATCTTTCACCACTAGGTATGGATTATATGAGTACACCGTGATGCCATTTGGTTTGACCAATGCACCAGCATACTTCATGAATATGATGAACAAGGTGTTCATGGAGTTCCTTGATAAGTTTGTTGTCGTTTTCATCGATGACATTTTGATCTACTCCAAGAGCAAAGAAGAGCATGAAGGACATCTACGTTTGATACTTGAGAAGCTTAGAGAGCATAAGCTGTATGCCAAATTCAGCAAGTGTGAGTTTTGGTTGAATGAAGTTGGATTTCTTGGACACATTGTGTTAGGAGATGGTGTAGCAGTTGATCCTGCTAAAGTTTCAGCTGTAACTGAATGGGAATCTCCTAAGTCAGTGAAAGAGGTTCGTAGTTTCCTTGGCTTGGCAGGATACTACAGAAGATTTATCGAGAATTTTTCCAAGGTAGCTAAGCCTATGAC
Organism: Avena insularis; assembly: GCA_023614405.1. Classification (NCBI taxonomy): domain Eukaryota; kingdom Viridiplantae; phylum Streptophyta; class Magnoliopsida; order Poales; family Poaceae; genus Avena; species Avena insularis. The sequence goes on along the minus strand of CM042693.1, from coordinate 311,541,033 downwards.
AGAGTTGCTAAAGAAAGACAAGAAATTTGCTCGGTCTGAGGGTTGTGAACTTAGTTTTCAAGAATTGAAGAAAAGACTAGTGACAGCACCTGTCTTATGTTTGCCAGATTTGGAGAAATATTTCCAAGTATATTGTGATGCATCTCATCATGGATTAGGTGCAGTACTTATGCAAGAAGGGAAAGTTGTGGCTTATGCCTCGAGACAACTCAAAACTCATGAGGTAAACTACGCTACTCATGATTTAGAGTTAGCCTCTATTGTCCATGCACTCAAAACGTGGAGACATTATCTTTTGGGAAAGCGATGTGAAGTGTTCACAGATCACAAGAGTTTGAAGTATATCTTCACCCAGAAAGAAATTAACATGAGACAAATAAGATGGTTAGAACTCATTAAGGACTATGATTTGAGTCTGTAATACCACCCTGGTAAAGCAAATGTTGTAGAGGATGCTCTAAGCCGTAAAGTTTTTGTGAATGGCCTTACTAAGGGAGAATTGCCTGATGATCTGTGTGCCCAATTCAGAGATCTCAGATTGGAGATTGTGCCGGAGGGACATCTCATGTCTTTGGATGTTCAACCCACTTTGTTGGACAAGATCAAAGAATCCCAAAAGACAGATAAGGAAATTGAAGAGATTAAGGAAAAAATTGGCAAGGGAAAAGCCAAAGGATTCCATGAAGATGAACAGGGTACTTTATGGTATGGAAAACGTATCTGTGTTCCACAATATCCGGAATTTCGGAAACTGATTTTACAAGAAGCCCACAACTCACCATATTCCATTCATCCGGGTAACACCAAAATGTACATGGATATGAAGGAAAGATTCTGGTGGAATAACCTCAAGAAGGATATCGCCGAACATATTGCTTTGTGTGATGTATGTAGTAGAGTGAAAGAAGAACATCAGAAACCAGCAAGATTGTTACAACCACTACCAATTCCTGATTGGAAGTGGGACAAGATTGATATGGATTTCATCACCGGATTGCCAAGGACCAGGTCAGGATATGATTCTATATGGGTAGTAGTGGATCACCTAACTAAAGTGGCTCATTTCATACCCGTGAAGACAACTTATACAAGTGCTAAGTTAGCCAAAATTTATATGAGTAGAATTGTATGTCTACATGGAGTACCCAAGAGTATTGTGTCTGATAGGGGAACTCAATTCACTTATCATTTTTGGAGGCAATTACATGAGTCATTGGGAACAAGGTTGGAATTTAGCACTGCTTTTCATCCTCAGACTGATGGACAAACAGAAAGGACCAACCATATACTTGAAGATATGCTGAGGGCATGTGCTCTAGATTATGGAGCCAGTTGGGACGAAAGTCTGCCTTACGCAGAATTCTCTTACAATAACAGCTATCAAGCTAGTATTGAAATGGCACCATTTGTGTTTCTCTATGGGAGAAAATGTACCACCCCATTGCTATGGAATGGTGTGGGAGAAAGAGGTTTGTTCGGACCAGAACTAATCAAAGAGGCTGAAGAGAAGGTCAAGCTAGTTAAGGACAGGTTGAAGATAGCACAGTCCCGATAGAAGAGCTACGCAGATCCTAAGCGTAGAGAAGTCACCTATGAAGTGGGTGATAGATCTTATCTTAGAGTGTCACCACTTCGTGGAGTTAAGAGGTTTGGAGTTAAAGGAAAATTGGCCCCAAGATATGTTGGACCATTCAAGATTCTGAGCCGTAAAGGAGAAGTAGCATAAGAGATTGAATTGCCTGAATCATTGTCTGCCGTTCACAATGTGTTTCATGTGAGTCAGCTTAAGAAATGCCATCCAGAAATGGAAGAGACTTCTTTGAAGGATATTATACCTTTGGAAGAGGTTCAATTGGAGAGTGATCTCACTCATGAAGATAAGCCTATCAAGATTCTTGAGACTGCAGTAAGATTTACTCGGACTAAGACTATCAAATTCTGCAAAGTTCAATGGAACCATCATTCCGAAGAAGAAGCAACATGGGAAAGAGAAGATGATCTTCGGAAAGACCACCCTCACCTATTTGCTAGCCAACCCGAATCTCGAGGGCGAGATTAACCTTAAGGGGGGTAGATTTGTAACATCCCTAAAATCATGCTTCAAAAACTCATGCATATCATCCATGCATCCATGATCATTTAGGGTTCCTTTTCAAAACCAGTTCAAAAACAGGAGCATGTGATGCTCATTATTTTATGTGAGCAAACACTAATCAAATGCCACTCTCAAATGGGAGTATAATTGTTTTAAAACCAAGCTTTGTTGCTCTCAGATTGTTTTGGTTGAATGTTAGTGCTTGGACCAAAATTTACAAAACAAATATGGTTTTAAAACCATTTCAAAACTTATTCAAATCAAGTGCTATGATACTGTTTAGTTTGTTTAATCAAAGGGACCAAGCTAGTACAGAGAGACCACATGATTTCATGCCCAAAAATATGAGTGTTACACTTTACAAAATCCAAGAAAGATTTGAATTCAAATGGCTTTTGAATTTATTTGATTTTAGTTCCTGAAAAATCAAAATAGAAAAAAGATAAAGATAAAAGAATGATGAAAAGGCCGGCGCCACCAAATAGGCCCAGCAGCAGAAGCAGCCCACGAGCCCACCCGGAGCAACCCCTTCCCCCTCCCTCTTCCACGCGTGCAAACTTACCCCACAGAGACTGATCAGTGGACCCTCTCCACGTCAGCTCCTTCTTCCCCAAATCCTGCGCGCAGACGCCGTCGCCGCCCATTTCTTCCCCCTTCACTGCCGCGATTTTAATCTGCTTAATTGGCGATGAATGCGTGCGTGATCCCCACCCCTGCTCCGGCTATAAGATCCCCTCCCCTCGTGGCTCATTTCCCCTCACTCAGCGCAGACACCACGCCACCAGGCTGCGCGCATTCAAGCTCGAACCGTCGCTGCCGACGAACTCCGGCATGCGATTCCGGTAAGCGTCGACCGCCGCCTTGTCTCTGATTCAAATGGGCGTGATCAGCATATCCTTGCGCATCGTCTCATGCCATCCGTTTGCTCTGTAATGCACTAGGGCGTCACCTCCATCCACCTCTGCAAACCACAGCCCGCCGCCCAACTCTGACAAGGAATACTGGTAAACTTCGAGCGCCCCTTGTCCCCTCTCTGACCCTGTCGTGTTCGCCACAACCGTGCGCACCCCCTGATGCATTTCATTCGTGCTAGGACGGCGCAGATCCTTGGCAATATTGACGTCTGCAACCACCCGACGCCGCGCACAACTCTGACGAGCTCCAGCGACCACCTCTGCGCGCCCCTTCGCCAAACAAGCCCACCTTGAGCATCAGCAACGTAAGGCGAACTCGGTAAGCCACTTCACCCCCTCCCGCGCGACCTAAATCGTCGGCACCGTCTCTGACAGAGCCGCCGCCGCCACTCGCCGCCGCTAGCGCCGCCCGTCTATAGTCGTTTGATCAGTGACCATAGGATCCAGATCTAACGATTAGGAATAGATCTTAGCGAAGCGGTACGAACAGATCTAGGCCGTGCAGGTTAAGTTAGATCCAACGGTGCGCGAGCGTGATCCGGTGTGAAATGGTATTGTCCAATCAGATGCTGCCGCGTGGCCAGTTCTTTGATTTAAAATCATATTTTATATCTATTAGATGTTTAAACTTGTTTAATTCATAACTTTTGATTCCCACGTCCAAATTTGACAAATTTTATATCAATGGAATCAGGAGAGAAAATCCTTTCCATTTATGCAATGTGTTTAATGATTTGCTTCTGTTAAAATGATTGTTTTCATAGAAACATTTGTAGGCATAATTTGGGTATAGTAAATATTTGAAAAATGTTCTATTGTTCAAATAAAGCTTATTTGGCAAGTTTTGAACTTTTTTAAGATTCAGTACTGTGCACTTGTCTTGTTTGGTGTACAAAATCATCACATGGCATTATGCATGCATCCATATATTTTTGCTTGTATTTATTTTGTATGTGATTTTGGTGCTATTATTTTATGTGTAGATTTTGGTGCAAATAGTGATTGTGATTGTGAGGATTGTTGCTACTCTCCAAACTACCAAGGCAAGTGGTGCTTCATGATTTATTCCTATGTTTTTTCAACTATGCATTAGAAATATTTTGCTAGTCTTGCATGGATATTTTTGATCTATATGCTATACTTGGGAAATCCTAGTAGTTGTAGAATTGCTAGAAATATTTCTAAGTCTTATCAATGCCATGCTTAGCCTAGCTAGTAGCAACCAAGGGTGGTTATATATTCATGCTATGAGAAAATATTTCTATGTCTTTAGACTTGTGTTTTGTTTAATAAAACAACTAAGTGAATGAAACACCTGGGTGGAATGGAAGGAATGGTTTTTTTTGAGTGGTTACACAAGGCCCATTTCTATGGATTACCTTGTATATCTCACTTGTGGAAATCCACCCAGGAACAAAGGGATTTGAGATGCCATATGTTAAGAAGATTCTAGTGCAGCCACTTGGCAAAATGGGCTCTGCCTGGATCATATAGGTTGCAATAACTTAGCCATTTGGACAGTTGGTGGTAGTGGGATGATAGGTTGGAGCGCGTCCATTTGGTCTAAGGGAAGGCTTCTGAAAGGTCCTGTCTTGGTGAAAATCAAGTCTTGTGGGGAAAGTGCACAACCTCTGCAGATGGAAGAATCTAAGTACTTAGCCATGTCCCTGGTATTGGACAACTTGAGCATCAAGACATGGAAGCTATCAAGAATCTCCTCATCCCAATTTCTAAGTTAAAACTTGTGGTTGAACAAGGGTGAAGGTTCACCAATGTCTATTGGTGGTTCCTTGGGAAAGTTTTTGTCAAAGAAAAACTTAGTGTTTTCAACTAATAGGTAAAACCTATTTTGAGCAAGCAAGCCTAAGCTACACTTAGCCAAAATGCATATAGTATCTAGTTGCCAATATTATTATAAGGTATCACTTGCCAATACTATTCCAATCTATTGACCCAGTATGGCTGTAACTTGTGATGTTTGCAAGTTATTCTGATGGTGATTAGGGGTTATGAGTCTACACTCAACATGCTTTCCTGTGGCACATGAAGATGAAGACTTATTTATCTTATTATATATTTGAACTCTTGTATTAGGCCTGTGGCCATGGAGTTTGTAAAAGAATATGTTTGTCTCTGGAATGATATGTAATAATGACCTTTGTTTCTGTGTACTTCATCTTAAACTGTGGATGCTAGCATTGATCCAGGGACTAGCATTGCAATCACGGGGATCCTTACCTTTATAAAGGGAGGGATCTTACAAGAAAAGTGTCCAAGATAGGAACAAGAGGATTCAAGAGATGAATGCAGAACTAGAGGCCAAGGACTTCGAGCTCGAGCATCAGTAGGGTGTGATTGAGAGATTTGGTTCATAGAAGAGGGCTCTCAAAGCCAAGATAGAGGCCTTGACTACCAATGTCGAGGAATACAAGACTGCTATGGAGAATGTAGGTCTTACACTTGTTGATGAGGAGGTTGACGCAGAGGAGTAGTGACGACTACTCATTTATCTATCATTTACCATGCTTATGATTATTGAGTTGCAATGACCATCGAACATGTGGATGGCTTGCTATTGGTGTGTTTTCTTTTCAAACTTGTTGTTTATGTCGTTGAACTTTATGTTATTTTGATGCTTGTTTTGGTGATTGTCTATGTGATGTATTGTGCATGTTAAGCATCTATGGGTATCTCATTCTTATCCTTATGAAAACCACAGATGCCTCCTGGACGTGCCAACCCCAACCCGAACAACAACAATGTCACCCCCGAGATGCAGCAGCTGATGATAGCACATGCACAGCTGATGCAGATGATGACCACTTTCATGCAGAATCAGAATAACAACAACAACAATAACAACAACAACAACAATCAGAACAACCCACCAGGATTTGACATGCTCACCAGATTCCTAAGACTGAGGCCTGCAAAGTTCTCAGGAACCACTGATCCAATGGTGGCCAATGATTGGCTACGTTCAGTGAACAAAGATTTGGTGACTGTCATTGCAAGACGAGGAGAAAGTCAGGTTTGCAGCACACCTGTTGGAAGGACCAGCAGCTACTTGGTGGGATAACTTTCAGATCACCACTCTCATTGAGGATGTGACATGGGCTATCTTTGAAGATGGTTTCCGTACATCTCACATCTCATCCGGAGTTATGAATTTGAAGAAGAAGGAGTTTCATAACCTGAAGCAGCGCCACCGCAGCGTGGCTGAATATATTGAAGAGTTTAACAATCGGGCGCGTTATGCACCGGATGAAGTTGATACCGATGCCAAGAGGAAAGAGAAGTTCCTCGAAGGACTGAATGATGAACTGAACCTGCAGTTATCAGTGGCCTATGTCTCCACCTACCAATCCCTTTGTGACAAGGCTACCATCTTAGAGAATAAGATGAAATAGGTTGAAAGTAGAAAGAGGAAGCATAGCTCTGACAAGCACAGCTCGGGATCGTCTCACAAGCGTTCCCATTATGATGATAGTGGGAGTTCCGGATCCCACAAGCACGGAAAATACAACAACCACCACAGCCACAACCGCCATCATGACAACAAGCATCACCGTAGTCATGATAGTGACAAGTAGAAGAACCACAAGGGTGGACATAAGAGTCACCACAGTGGAGGTGGAAGTGGAAGTGACAGTCAGCCTGCAAAAAGAGATATCAGTCAGGTTTAATGTTTCAAGTTTAAGAAGCTGGGGCATTATGAAAATGAGTTCCCAAAGAAGAAAGTTGAAGGAACTACTAAGCCCAACCCTTTCCAGAAAGGACAAGTGAACCACATCAATGTGGAAGAGATTTATGAGGAGTCTGATGCTGTGGCTGGTAAGTTCAAATTCAATTCTATTCCAGCACTTGTTCTTTTTGATACTGGTGCATCACATTCATTCATATCAAAAGAATTTGTTGATAGAAATGGGTTTCCAACCAAAAATATTGGGTGTCCAATAAAAGTAAGTTATCCCGATGGGGATATGATAGTAAGTCTTGGATGTCGTGATCTAGTGATAGAATTTGGAAAGCATAAGTTTCCAGTGAGTCTAATAATCCTAGATTCCCAAGGACTGGTGTAAGGTTCCCAACCTTTAATAAGGTAGAGATCCCTGTGTTTACAATGCTAGTCCCTGGATCAATAGCTAGCATCCACAGTTAAGATGTAATATAAAGAAAAAAAGGTCATAATACAACTTTATAACCAGGAATAAAATAATTTACTACATCTTACATAGCTCATTTGGCTATCTCATTACAATGCAGCAGAATATAACAATAGCATGGGGTCCTTCATCTTCAAAGTGCCACAGGCAATCATGTTGGTTGTAGACTTGTAATCCTAATCAATATACTTCACTACATCAAACAAACCTGCAACATAATAAGTTACAGCCACAAGGGTCAATACATTTGAATTGTATTGGCAAGTGATACTATGGTAGTATAGTGGAGTCTATCATCTATATGGCTTGCTTTTCTCAAAATAGTTTTTCCTTATCATTTGAAAACACTAAGTTTTTGCTTGACAAAATCACCCAAGGCATCTCCCAATAGAAATTGGTGATCGTTCAACCCTTGTTCAACCACAAGTTTTTAACTTAGAAATTGGGATGAGGAGATTCTTGATATCTTCCATGTCTTGGTGCTCAAATTGTCCTTTTCCAGGGACATGGCTAAGTACTTAGATTTTACACTCTGCAGAGGTGCTGCTCTTTCCCCACAAGACTTAGTTTCACCAAGACAAGATCTTTCTGAAGCCTTCCCTTAGACCAGAATGGACGCGCTCCAACCTATCATTCCCCTACCACCAGCTGTCCATTTGGCTAAGTTATTGAAACCTATATGATCCAGGCAGAGCCCATAATGCCAAGTGGCTGCACTTGAAGCTTCTCAACATTTGACATCTCAAATCTCTTTGTTCCTGGGTGGCCATCCACAAGTGTGATACACAAGGTAAACCATAGAAATGGGCCTTGTGTAACCACTCAACACAAACCATTCCTTCCATTCCACCCAGGTGATTCATTCACTTAGTTGTTTTATTAAACAAAACACAAGTCCTTGACTTAGAAATATTCCATAGCATGAAATATAATTCACCCTTGTTTTCTACTAGCTAAGCTAAGCATGATAGTAGTAGGAATCTTAACCTAGGAAATTTCTACTAATGTTTCATCTACTAGGATTTCCCATGGCATAGTTTATACTTAGCAAAAATTCCATGCAAGTCCTACTTAGAAATATCACTAATGCATAGTGAAAATAATGGGATCAAAGTATGAAGCATCACTTGCCTTTTTGGTAGAGAATATAAGTTCACTCCTTGATCTTTGCAATATTCACACTCTTCAAATCACTACAATTCAATCAAGCAAGCAATATTTCAATCTACCATTCAAGCAACATCACATAAAATAATAGAACCAAAACAATGCATGCAAGCATTCCAAACTTTGTTTTATTTACAAAAGTGGTTTATAATAGGTTATAAACATTCTAAAACACTTATTGGTCATTTTATAAAGTGGAAAAACTAATTGCAAAAGATTCTACCTACAAACCATTTTTAAACCAAATCATTATTTTATGTGGTTGAAAATGCCTTTATCAAAGTAACAATCTTTATAGGGTTTACCAAATACATTTTTAAATCATAAAACTTGGTGCTTGGGGTCAGAGAGTTTATTCCAAAACATTTCCCAAAGATTTTCTCCCAAAAGTATTTTTCAATAAATAAACATTATTTTATTAGACTAGAAATGCTTTAAATCAAAGATTTATTCTTTTGCTTCACCAAATATGTTTTTGAAACCACCAATTTATTTCTATGGTCAGTATATTCAAAACAAACTATTTGCCAAAGATTTTATCCCTAAAATCATTTTAGAACAAATTTTATATTCTAAATATGTCTACACAAGTTTCTGTAAAAACAATCATTTTATCAGAAGCAATTCACTAAACAAAGGGCATGGTCAGAAAGTACTTGTCTTGCTGATTCCATTGATATAAAATTTGCAAATTTGGACGTGTGGTTTGAAAGTTATGAATTATTCAAATTGGAACATCAAATAGATCAAATCCTGGTTTTTTATAAACAGGCAGGGCCACGTGGCGCTTTCCCTCTTGGCGTGCACCGTTTAGCGGATCAGAATCTGGGCCGTTAGAGCAAGTTAAATCGCATGGCTCAGAGGCTCTCGTACCCCTTCACTTACGTTCTATCGTGTGCGTTTGATATAAATCCCTCTGACAAGACGCTTACCATCATGCATGGCGCTAAGCGGCAGGTGGTGGTGGCAGCTCAGCTACGTCTGGCGACTACAGGAAGCAAGGGAGGAAGGGGAGTGGCACGGGGGATGAGGCTACAGCGCACCTGAAGGAAAAAGAGGTATGGCGTTAGACACGCAAGAGTGAGGCGAGCATGAGAGTGTCAACGAGGGGGAGCGGCACGGTCAGTACTTACGGGGAGGGTCGTCGGAGTTGGAGACAAACGGCGGTGTGTTCTGTCGAGGTTGCTGCCGACGATGGGGGAAACGCGCTGTGGCGCTGAAGGTGCGAATAGGGCGCCGAGATTGGGGGTCACGCTCGTGTGCTAGAGGAGGCGAGGGCGACGGGGTTTGGCCGGAATTGGAGGTGGAGTTCGCCGGAGGCAGTGGGGGTTCAGAGATGATTCCGTGCAGCCTGGTGGCTCTCGAGGCGTGTTGTTTGGGGGAGAAGGAAGAGGGGAGCCTGGCGATTAATACTGCATGGTCACGACGAGGATTAAACGCGGCATTAAGGAGAATTGATCGCGAGAAATCAGCGGCAGAAAACGGCCAGGGGCGTGGTCTTCGCGTGGGTGGAGACGATGGCGAGGTGGCAGTGGGGCCTAGTGTCACCGAGATAGAGAGGGGTGAGGTGGGGTCCAGTCGTCATTCTCTGTGCAGGTAAATTTCCGAGTAAGAAGAAAAACGGTTCGGGGGTGAGAGGAAGTGGGTCAAATGGCTTTGGGCGGATAAACTTTGCTTTTTTATACTGATTCTTTTTCCCTTTTTCTATTTCTATTAATCTGTTTTGATTTTGTTTAAACTTTTCAAACCTCCAATTGAATTCAAACTTCTCTCAAACTTTTTGTGTATTCAAGTACTGATTATTACTGCTTTCTGAAGTCAAATTTAAATAAAACTTTTATTCTTTTAGGGTCTTTTAATTATTTAAATAGGCCCTTGTTTTAAAACAAATAGGATTTAATAATATTTTCAAACACCATTTGAATTTCTAAAACCTTCCAAATATTTTCAGTAGGTTTTTATTTGTTTATTTGGGTGTCAAATAATTCATCTTGAATTATTTGGAAAAGTTTTTAATATGATTTATTAATCATAAAAAAAATTGGATTTCTCTTTATTCAAACAGATTTTGGTTTATGCCATTTCATTTTATTTGGAAATGGATTATAATCATTCCATTTGATTATGGATTAGGTCAAGATTTGATTTTGGACTTTAAATAATCCTCATTTAATAATTTTTTCTTTATCTTATAAAATCCATATCTTTTTATTTGTATATCCAAACTTGGTGATTCCAATTTGTAAAATCTTATTTAATAATTGTTTATCCTTTTAAATCTTTTTAGGATTATTTGTTCACCATTTGGTATGGATTTTAGATAAGTGCTTTATTAGCTTTGGAAATTATTTTTCCTTATCTTATTAAAATTCATAAGATTTTATCTATGGATCCAAATTAAGTGAAACCCATCCATATGGTTTTATAATATTTCTATTTGTCATTCTTGATCATTTTGAAATGTTTATTGACAAATTTTTATATGGATCAAATCCATAGGCTTGGGGATAACTTGGGAATGTTTTTCTTCCATTAGGGTTTTAGGGTCTTGGTTTATTTTCCAAGTGTTTAAATTTCCAGATGCATTTATGAAGAATGCATTTCACTTGATTTGAATTTAGTTGGATTCAAACATTTACCAAAGTTTGTTCAAGATGGGATTTTATGTTTCCATTTAGAAACAAAAGTTTTTTTTCACCCTAAATTTCAACAATTATTTATTTTGTTTATTTATTTTTCACATTACAAGATTTGGAAAATCTTGGGATGTGACAGGCTACCGCCCTTAAAATAAATCTCGTCCCGAGATTTGGGGAGGCTAGGGTTACAAGTTGGATCAAAGCAACTAGGGTACTACCACCCTTAAAATTTTTCCAACTAGATTACTTCTTGGCTTGCTTGGGATTTTGTTGAAACTTCTCTGGGCAAACATCTGCATAGTGTCCTTTGTTTCCACACATGAAACATGTGACAAGGCTGAGATCCTTCCTAGGCTTTATCTTGTGCTTCATCTTTTCTGGACAATTGCTTGCATAATGTCCTTGGTTACCACAATTGTAACATGTGATAAGATTGAGTTCTTCACGTATCTTCTGTGGACAAGTTGACACATAATGGCCTAAATCTTTGCAGTTGTTGCACCATACTTGGCTAATCTCCTTATACTTTTTCTTCTTCTCTGGACATTCATTGGCATAGTGTCCCATCTCTTTGCAATGGCAACATTGCACTTGGCTTTTGTCCTTCTTCTTCTTGGGTTTCTCCAAAGCTAGGAGTGCTTCTAGTTCATGCTCTTCATATCTTATCTCAAAGGTAGGAAAGTTTCCTGGTCTCCTTGACCTTTTCCTTGGATAATACATATGTCTCCTCTTTGGTCCTTTAAATTGAGTCATATTGCATGGAGGTGCAAGTTGAGATTTTACTTTGTCTTCATCCTTCTTGGTAAAATTTGTTTTCTCATAGTAGTCTGCAATGAGTTGTTGCACTCCACCTTGTTTCCTTTGTTGAACTATGGAATAGATGGGGCATTGGATAGGGACATGATTATTTCCTTCACATAGGAAACAAGTAGCTTGAGATGTGGGGCATTGATTAGCTGGATGTTTCTCTTCACAATTGGGGCATTGATCTTCATGCTCCTTGGAAGTGTGATCCTTGTTTCCACAAATATTGCAAGCTTGAGTTCCTTCTAAAATATCATCCTTGACATCTTGGTTGCCATAATCTCCTTGGGAAGAGTTGTCTCCCATGTTGATCATTTGATTTGTCACCTTATGCAACAATTGTGTTTGGGTTTCCAAAAACCTTTGCATGGTTGGATCTACCTCACTGGTGTTGGCTAAAAATTGAGGTGTCACTTGGTTCAACTGGGTTTGGGTTACTATGAGTTCCCTCATGTTGATCTCTTGGTTGTTGTTGTTGTCAACATCCTTGATGTTGGAGTTCCTTGGAGTAGTCATCTGTTTGGGTTGGATTGGGATTAGAATAGACAAAAGATTTCTAAGGAATCAATTCTAATCACACACATCACAATTCACACAAGCAAAGTGCAAGCAATCACAAACAAACATTCCACTCAAACAACAAGTTTCAAGCATATTTTAGGCAACCAAAAATATTTTTGTTTCACCACATAAGTTGGTGGGTTTGACTTAAACTAAATATGGTGGTCCATCTATATGGTTCACTTGAGATCTTTCCATCCTTCTTGGTTGATTCTTCTTGAACAAGATCTTTGTATCCTTGGATAATTTCTTGAATCTTGGTCACAAAACTTCAAAGTGATGATGGTTCCTTCTAAGTCGTATTCCCTTAGTCTTCAAGTCCTGAGTAATGTCTCTTAGCTCACTTGTAGTCCTTAGTGATATCCAAGTTGAAGTCCTTGTTGAGACTAAGGTTGAAATTACTTGAAGATGTTGAAGTCATTTGACTTGATGTGTAACATCCCTAAAAACATGTTTCAAACTCATGCATATCATCCATGCATCCATGATCATATGAAATTCATTTCAAACAAATCATTTCAAAACAGAAGCATATATGCTTATTATTTCATGTAAGTTTCCTCTAGCCTTAGTGCTATCTTCCAATGAGAAGAGTACTTTGTTTGGTTCAGTAAGGTTTGAATTCAAACTTAGGCACCTTCAAAAGCTTGAGCAAAGTTTTCAAGACAAAATGAGTAACTAAAACCAATATTATCCCTATTGAATATATCACATAAAGGCTTGGTTTTATTTTTATTTTCATTTGATCAAAGTGTTTTGTGTAAACAGTAGTGTTTGACACACATTTGAGTGCAAGGTTTGCAGTATAAAAACCTAGAGAATATTTGAATTCAAACTCATTTGATTTGGAGTTGAAAATCATTTCAGAAAATCAAACAGAAAAAGAAAAAGGTTAAAATGGAAAAAAAAGCTAATAGACGAATCTGCCCCAACTAAGCCCAGCAACCCACCCCACGAACCGTTTTTCTTTACTCACACCCGCACCCGCCGAGTGACTGACAGACAGGACCCACCCCCTCTCTATTTCTCTCGCTGACAGCCGCGGCCCACACGACGTCGTCGTCTCCAACCCGCGACGTGTTCTTCCCCAAATCACGCTGGTCGTTCCCTGTATTGATTCGCGGCGTCAATTCACGTTGAATGCCGGAGTAAATCTTGCTCGCGACCATGCTACTTAAACCCCCTCTGCCCCCTCTCCATTTCCCCGGACTCGAGCACGAGAGGACCCCAGTGCCCAATCATCCTCGCTGGCAGCAGACAGAGCTCACTCCGGCGACCAATCCCGGTGAGCCCCGTGCACCCCTTCTTCTCTAGTTCTTGCAGACAGCTTCGCCACTTCTTTGCGCACCTTCTGACACCATTGGTTCCTCCTATACCGCCACAGGTCGTCGTCTTCGTCAAGCACAGCAAGGTTCCAACGACGTCCTCAACTCCGGCGATTAAATTTGGTGAGCCCCGTGTTCCCCTTCGCCTCTGATTCACACGAGTATGTTCGCCGCAGTCTTGCGCACCCCCTGATGCCTTTGTTTCGTGCTAGGGTGACCAGGAGCATCGCCAACGTCGTCGGCCCCCCGAGCCCGACGCAGCCAGCAACTCCGACGAGCCCGTGCAGCCGTATCCGTGCGCCCCTTGCCAAGTCGTCGCCAGGTTGAGCATCAGTGCATCGCCACGATTCTGGTAAGCATCTCCAACGACCCCAGAGCCACCTGTAGCACCGCGCCGCCGTAGGCAGAGCTCGCCGCCGCCAGATGCCACCGCCAGCGCCGCCCAGCTATGGTTGCTTGATTAAGGACCGTAGGATCTAGATCTAGCGCGTATATACAGATCACTTATCGAAGCGTTATGAGTAGATCTGGGCCGTGCAGACTAAGTAGATCTAACGGCTTGTGAGCGTGATCCCGAGCGAACCGGTACGCACCAATCAGATTAAGACGCGTGGCTAGAGATTAGATTTAAAAACAGGATTTGAATCTATTAGTGGTTTGAATTTGTTTTAGCTATAACTTTTGATCCCCACATTCAAATTTGACAAATTTTATATCATTGGAATCAGGAGAACAAGCCCTTTCTAAATATGCAATGTGTTTAATGTTTTGCTTCTGTTAAAATGGTTTTATTTACAGAAACATGTGTTGGGATATTTTGAGTATATGAATTGTTTGAGAAATGTTTTAAGGTTTAAATAAATGTTGTTTGGCAAGTTTTGAACTTGTTTATGAACCAGTACTGTACACTTGCTTTGTTGAGTTTTAAAAATCATCACATATCATATTGCATGCATTCATATATTTTTGTTTGTATATATTTTGTATGTGATTTGTTGCTATGATTTTATGTGTAGATTTTGGTGCCAATAGTGATTGTGATTGTGAGGAGTGTAGATACTCTCCAAACTACCAAGGCAAGTGGTGCTTCATGATATTTTTATCCCTATGTTTTCTACTAAGCATTAGAAATATTTTGCTAGTCTTGCATGTTATATTTTGCTTATATGCCATCTTGGGAAATCCTAGTAGTTGTAGAATTGCTAGGAAATTTCTAAGTTAAGATGCTTATCTATGCCATGATTAGCCTAGCTAGTAGCAACCAAGGGTGGTGAAATATACATGCTATGATAAAAATATTTCTAAGTCTTTGGACTTGTGTTTTGCCTAATAAAACAACTAAGTAAATGAAACACCTGGGTGGAATGGAAGGAATGGTTTATGTTGAGTGGTTACACAAGGCCCATTTCTATGGTTTACCTTGTGTATCTCACTTGTGGAAAGCCACCCAGGAACAAAGAGATTTTAGAGGCCAAATGTTAAGAAGCTTCTAGTGTAGCCACTTGGCAATATGGTCTCTGCCTGGATCACATAGGTTGCTAGAACTTAGCCATTTGGACAGTTGGTGGTAGTGGGATGATAGGTTGGAACACGTCCATTTGGTCTAAGGGAAGGCTTCTAAAAGGTCCTGTCTTGGTGAAAATCAAGTCTTGGTGGGAAAGTGCACAACCTCTGCAGATGGAAGAATCTATGTACTTAGCCATGTCCCTGGAAAAGGACAATTGAGCATCAAGACATGGAAGCTATCAAGAATCTCCTCATCCCAATTTCTAAATAAAACTTGTGGTTGAACAAGGGTGAAGGACCTCAATGTCTATTGGTGGTTCCATGGGAAAAGTTTTGACAAAGAAAAACTTAGTGTTTTCAACTAATAGGCAAAACCTATTTTGATCAAAGCAAGCCTAAGCTACACTTAGCCAAATTGCATATAGTATCTAGTCCACCAAAATTTATACTAAGGTATCACTTGCCAATACTATTCCAATGTATTGACCCACTGTGGTTGTAACTTGTGATGTTGCAGGTTACTCTGATGAAGCTTAGGAGTCATGAGTCTACACTCAACATGTTTGCCTGTGGCACATGAAGATGAAGACTTTTATCTATTTACTTATTTAAACTCTTGTAATAGGCCTGTGGCCATGGAGTTGTAAAGACTATGTTGTCTCTGGAATGACTGTAATAATGACCTTTGTTTCTGTGTACTTCATCTTAAACTGTGGATGCTAGCATTGATCCAGGGACTAGCATTGCAATCACAGGGATCCTTTTCCTTTATAAAGGAGGGATCTTACAGATGGTATCAGAGCACTGTGTTGCCTGTAGGATTATGACCCTAGGATTGGAAACCACTAAGGAAAAAAATTTCAACAACTTCTACACTTGTATATTCTTCTCGTAAACTTTTCTAATCTTCTTTCTCATCTCTATTTGTAGATGAACTCCATCAACGAAGCCGTAAGGAAGGGACCACTCATGACAATGACTTTGGATTGCGAGACAGAGTTTCCCAAGGCTCTCAAGGACCTCATGGTTGCAATGGAAATACATGGTGCAGCTGCGTACAAAGGTTTTCCTGTGATGGATGGAGGAGTTGAGTACTGGTGGGTGCAACTTCACTTGTATAAAAACAAGGAAGACAACCACAAGGAATCAGGATTCTGCATGTTCACCAATTCAGTGGTGCACACTACATTCTTTGAATCAGCAAGGGATGCAGCTTGGAAGACCATCAGAGAACTTGGTGGTAGAGTCAAGTGCAGAATGCTCGACATCCAAAATGACCTAAAGGAAGAGAAGAAATATACCCAAGAGTTGGAGGCTACCAACCAAACCTTAAGAGGAGACATTATAGACTTAGTGATGGAGTCATGTGATCAAGATAGAGTGATTGCTTCTAGAAATATTGTGTTAGCCAACATATCTAGTGAGATAGGATTGTAAGCGTACTTTGTTAGTTGGACCACCACTTATCACCTTATTTTCCAAATGTTGCTAAAAATAAGTTGAACCTTGGATGTTGTAATGGATTCATGTATGCCATGACTTGTGTGTTTTGATTTCCAAAGATATGCATGTGATGCTTTGCCTTGTGTTTTATCTTAAATTGTGTTGTTTCTAACTTTTTCTATCTAATAAATAGATTCCTAATGTTACCATCAGCACTGTTGAGGAGTTCCAAGGAACTTGCTTTGGCCCTCGTATTATTGAGCTTACTAGTTTGCTCAATCTCCCTCTTCCTACCATCATGGTGCTTCCCCTCACCAAGTTTGAGAGGAAAGACCTTTGGGGTTTCAAGGTCAATCAGCCCGGATGCCAGACTGAGCCTACCACGGAGGATATCATCTTCAAGCTCATGCACGATGACAAGGAGAGAGGCCTAGAGGTAGTTATGCAGGACTTGATTGGACGTCTGCTAGGGAGACACTCTCGACAGGTTAGAGGTACTCACTTCCACGTCTTCGGTAGACGTGATGAGGATGGAGAGGCCATCGACTTCGAGGACACTTCGAGGGAGACAGCGGAGCCGATTCGTCTATACCTCTAGGACTTAGAGGTTCTCATTAGGCACGTGGACACTGATAGGACCAACGTCATGCTCAACAATGATGAACTCCAGGTGCAGCTTCGTGAGAAGGACAAGCTCTTCGTGGAGCAAGATGAGATAGTCAAGGAGATGGAGGCAAAGTTCGAGAGCCAGGACAGAAAGTTCAAGAGTCAAGATAAGCGAGTCCAGGATAGGAACAAGAGGATTCGGGACATGACTGAAGAACTGCAGGCCAAGGACTTCGAGCTCGAGCATCAGCAGACGGTGATTGAGAGGCTTCGTTCTCAGAAGAGGGCTCTCAAAGCCAAAGTAGATACCTTGACCGCCAATGTCGAGGAATACAAGACCGCTATGGAGAATGCAGGTCTTACCTTTGTTGAGGAGGAGGTTGATGCCGAGGAGTAGAGTTGACTACTCATTTATCATTTATTTATCATACTTTATTTGTGTCACAATGACCATCCAACATGTGGATGGCTTGGTATTGGTGTGTTTACTTTGCAAACTTGTCGTTTTTGTTGTTGAACTATTATTATTATGATGCATGTTTTGTGATTGTTTATGTGATGTATTGTGCATGAAAGCATCTATGGGTATCTCATGCTTATCTCTATTGAACAAACCACAGATGCCTCCCCGTCGTGCCAATCCCAACCCCAACAACAACAACATCACTCCTGAGATGCAACAAATGATGACAACTCAGACTTAGCTAATGCAAATGATGACGACGTTCATCCAGAACCAAAACAACAACAACAACAACAACAACAATAAAAACAACAACCCACCGGGTTTTGACATGCTTACCAGGTTCTTGAGATTGAGGCCAGCAAAGTTCTCAGGAACAACTGATCCTATGGTGGGCAATGATTGGCTACGCTCTGTGAACAAGGACTTGGTAACTGTGGGCTGTACTGATGCAGAAAAAGTCAGATTTGCAGCACATTTGTTGGAAGGACCTGCTGCCACTTGGTGGGATAACTTTCAGATCACCACTCCCATCGAAGATGTGACATGGGCTATTTTTGAAGATGGCTTTCGTACTGCTCATATCTCATCTGGAGTGATGAGTCTGAAGAAGAAAGAGTTTCATAACCTAAAGCAGCGCCACCGCAGCGTGGCAGAGTATATTGAGGAGTTCAACAATCTGGCGCGTTATGCACCGGATGAAGATGACACTGATGCTAAGAGGAAGGAAAAGTTCCTTGAAGGGCTGAATGATGAACTGAACCTGCAGTTAGTTGTGGCTTATGTTCCCACATACCAGTCTCTTTGTGATAAGGCTGCTATTTTGGAGAACAAAATGAAGCAAGTTGAGAGCAGGAAGAGAAAGCACTCGGACAAGCACAGCTCGGGATCGTCTCACAAACGTTCCCATTATGATGATAGTGGAAGCTCAGGATTCCACAAGAATGGGAAATTCAACAAGCATCACCGTAGTCATGAAAATGACAAGTACAAGAACCACAAGAGTGGATATAAGAGCCACGATAGTGGTAGTGGAAGTGGCAGTGGAAGACAGCCTGTCGAGAAGGAAATTAGTCAGGTTAAGTGTTTCAAGTGCAAGAAGATGGGGCATTATGCCAATGAATGCCCAGAAAAGAAAGTTGAAGGACCCAACAAGCCCAACCCTTTTCAAAAGGGACAAGTGAACCACATCAATGTGGAGGAAATTTATGAGGAGCCTGATGCTGTTGCTGGTAAGTTCAAACTCAATTCTGTTCCAGCATTTGTTCTCTTTGATATTGGTGCATCTCATTCATTCATATCGAGAGCATTTGTTGAAAGAAATGAACTACCGGTAGAAACTATTAGGTGTCCTATAAAATTAAGTTCTCCTGGCGGAGAAATGATAGTGAATTCAGGGTGTCATGATCTAGTCATAGAGTTTGGGAAGTATAAGTTTCCCGTTAACTTGATAATCCTAAACTCCCAAGGATTGGATGTCATTTTGGGAATGGACTAGATGACTAAGCACAAGGGAGTGATAGATTGTGCCAACCATACTGTCTCACTCACAACTCCAGAAAATAAAAGGATCAGATTCAAGACCAACTTTGAAGCAAAAAGGAGTATGCTAAATTCTCTTAAGGGGGTTAGCATAGACAGTGTGCCAATTGTGAGTGAATATCCGGATGTGTTTCCAGAAGAATTGCCGGGAATGCCACCAGATAGAGATGTGGAGTTCCTTATTGATTTGCTACCAGGATCTGGACCAATAGCAAAGAGACCATACAAGATGTCAGTTGATGAACTGAAAGAACTCAAGAAACAACTTGGAGAATAGTTGCAGAAAGGATTTATTCAACCAAGTTCTTCATATTGGGGAGCACCAGTTTTGTTTGTGGAAAAGAAAGATAGAAGTCAAAGGTTATGCGTAGATTACCGTTCACTCAATGAGGTGACCATCAAGAACAAATACCCTTTGCCTAGAATCAATGACTTGTTTGATCAGCTAGAAGGAGCTTGTGTGTTCTCAAAGATTGATCTTCGGTCAGGTTATTTCCAACTCAAGATAAGGGAACAAGACATACCTAAGACAGCTTTCACCACAAGGTATGGATTGTATGAGTATACAGTGATGACATTTGGTTTGACCAATGCACCAGCATACTTTATGAATATGATGAACAAGGTGTTCATGGAATTCCTTGATAAGTTTGTTGTCGTTTTCATCAATGACATTTTAATCTACTCCAAGAGCATAGAAGAGCATGAAGGACATTTACGTTTGATACTTGAGAAGCTTAGAGAGCATAAACTGTATGCCAAATTCAGCAAGTGTGAATTTTGGCTAAATGAAGTTGGATTTCTTGGACACGTTGTGTCAGGAGATGGTGTAGCAGTTGATCCTGCTAAAGTTTCCGTATGGCGAATGGGAATCTCCCAAGTCAGTGAAAGAAGTTCGTAGTTTCCTTGGCTTAGCAGGTTACTACAGAAGGTTCATTGAGAATTTCTCCAAGGTAGCTAAGCCTATGACAGAATTGCTAAAGAAAGACAAGAAATTTGCTTGGTCTGAAGGTTGTGAACTCAGCTTTCAGGAATTGAAGAAGAGACTTGTGACAGCACCAGTCTTGTGTTTGCCAGATTTGGAAAAACATTTCCAAGTATATTGTGATGCATCTCATCATGGTTTGGGTGCAGTACTTATGCAAGACGGGAAAGTTGTGGCTTATGCCTCGAGACAACTCAAAACTCATGAAGTGAACTACCCTACTCATGATTTAGAGTTAGCCTCTGTTGTCCATGCACTCAAAACATGGAGACATTATATTTTGGGAAAGAGTTGTGAAGTGTTCACAGATCACAAGAGTTTGAAGTATATCTTCACCCAGAAAGAAATTAACATGAGACAAATAAGATGGCTAGAACTCATCAAGGACTATGACTTAAGTTTGCAAAACCACCCCGGTAAAGCAAATGTTGTAGCAGATGCTCTAAGCCGTAAGGTTTTTGTGAATGGCCTTACTAAGGGAGAATTGCTAGGTGATCTATGTGCCCAATTTAGAGATCTCAGATTGGAGATTGTGCCTGAAGGACATCTCATGTCTTTGGATGTTCAACCCACTTTGTTGGACAAGATCAAAGAAGCCCAGAAGATTGATAAGGAAATTGAAGAAATTAAGGAAAAGATTGGCAAAGGAAAAGCCAAAGGATTCCATGAAGACGAACAAGGTACTTTATGGCATGGGAAACGTATCTGTGTTCCACAAGATCCGGAGCTTCGGAAACTGATTTTGCAAGAAGCACACAACGCACCGTATTCCATTCATCCGGGTAACACCAAAATGTACATGGATATGAAAGAAAGATTTTGGTGGAATAATCTCAAGAAAGACATCGCCGAACATATTGCTTTGTGTGATGTATGTAGCAGAGTGAAGGCGGAACACCAAAAACCAGCAGTCTTGCTAAAAACACTACCTATTCCTGATTGGAAGTGGGACAAGATTGGTATTGATTTCATTACCGGATTACCAAGGACCCGGTCCGGATATGATTCTATTTGGGTAGTAGTGGATCGCCTAACTAAAGTGGCTCATTTCATACCCGTGAAGACAACCTATACAAGTGCTAAGTTGGCCAAAATCTATATGAGGAGAATTGTATGTCTACATGGAGTGCCCAAGAGTATTGTGTCTGATAGGGGAACTCAATTCACTTCCCATTTTTGGAGACAGCTACATGAGTCATTGGGAACGAGGTTTGAATTCAGCACTGCTTTTCATCCTCAAACTGATGGACAAACAGAAAGGACTAATCAGATTCTTGAAGATATGTTGAGGGCATGTGCCCTAGACTATGGAGCCAGTTGGGACGAAAGTCGCCTTTACATGAATTTTCTTATAACAACAGCTATCAAGCCAGCATTGAGATGGCACCATTTGAGTTTCTCTACGGGAGAAAATGTACCACCCCATTGTTATGGAATGGTGTGGGAGAAAGAAGTTTGTTCGGACCAGAACTTATCGAAGAAGCCGAAGAGAAGGTCAAGTTGGTTAAGGACGGATTGAAGATAGCACAGTCCCGACAGAAAAGCTACGCAGATCCTAAGCGTAGAGAAGTCACCTACGAAGTTGGTGATAGAGCTTATATTAGAGTGTCACCACTTCGTGGAGTGAAGAGGTTCGGAGTAAAAGGAAAGTTGGCCCCATGATATGTTGGACCATTCAAGATTCTGAGTCGTAAAGGAGAAGTTGCTTATGAAATTGAATTGCCAGAGTCTTTGTCCGCTATCCATAATGTGTTTCATGTGAGTCAGCTTAAAAATGTCATCCAGAAATGGAAGAAACTTCTTTGAAGGATACTATACCTTTGGAAGAGGTTCAGTTGGAGAGTGACCTCACTTATGAGGAGAAACCTATCAAGATTCTTGAGACTGCAGAAAGAGTCACACGGACTAAGACTATCAGGTTTTGCAAAGTGTAGTGGAACCATCATTCCGAAGAGGAAGCAACATGGGAAAGAGAAGATGATCTTCGGAAAGACCACCCTCACCTATTTGCTAGCCAATCCGAATCTCGAGGGCGAGATTCATCTTAAGGGGGTTAGATTTGTAACATCCCTAAAAACATGTTTCAAACTCATGCATATCATCCATGCATCCATGATCATATGAAATTCATTTCAAACAAATCATTTCAAAACAGAAGCATATATGCTTATTATTTCATGTAAGTTTGCTCTAGCCTTAGTGCTATCTTCCAATGAGAAGAGTACTTTGTTTGGTTTAGTAAGGTTTGAATTCAAACTTAGGCACCTTCAAAAGCTTGAGCAAAGTTTTCAAAACAAAATGAGTAAATAAAACCAATATTATGCCTATTGAATATATCACATAAAGGCTTGGTTTTATTTTTATTTTCATTTGATCAAAGTGTTTTGAGTAAACAGTAGTGTTTGACACACATTTGAGTGCAAGGTTTGCAGTATAAAAACCTAGAAAAGATTTGAATTCAAACTCATTTGATTTGGAGTTGAAAATCATTTTAGAAAATCAAACAGAAAAAGAAAAAGGTTAAAAGGGAAAAAAATAAGCTAACAGGCGAATCTGGCCCAACTAAGCCCAGCAACCCACCCATGAACCGTTTTCTTTACTCACACACTACACCTTGATTGGTGACAGGACCCACCCCCTCTCTATTTGTCTCGCTGACAGCCGCGGCCCACACGGCGTCGTCGTCTCCACCCCGCGACGTGTTCTTCCCCAAATCACGCCGGCCGTTCCCTGTATTGATTCGCGGTGTCAATTCACGTTGAATGCCGGAGTAAATCTTGCTCGCGACCATGCTATTTAAACCCCCTCTGCCCCCTTTCCATTTCCCCCCAGACTCCAAGCACAAAGCGCCCCCAGGCTGCCCGCAATCATCCTCGCACCGCCGCAGACAGAGCTCACTCCGGCGACCAATCCCGGTGAGCCCCGTGCGCCCCTTCTTCTCTAGTTCTTGCAGACAGCTTCGCCACTTCTTTGCGCACCTTCTGACACCATTGGTTCCTCCTATACCGCCCCAGGTCGTTGTCTTCGTCAAGCACAGCAAGGTTTCGACGACGTCCTCAACTCTGGCGATTAAATTTGGTGAGCCCCGTGTTCCCCTTCGCCTCTGATTAACACGAGTATGTTCGCCATAGTCTTGCGCACCCCCTGATACCTTTGTTTCGTGCTAGGGTGACCAGGAGCATCGCCAACGTCGTCGTCCACCCGAGCCCGACGCAGCCAGCAACTCCGACGAGCCCGTGCAGCCGTATCCGTGCGCCCCTTTCCAAGCCGTCGCCAGGTTGAGCATCAGTGCATCGCCACGATTCCGGTAAGCATCTCCGACGACCCCAGAGCCACCTGTAACGCCGCGCCGCCGTAGGCAGAGCTCGCCGCCGCCAGATGCCACCGCCAGCGCCGCCCATCTATGGTTGCTTGATTAAGGACCATAGGATCTAGATCCAGCGCGTATAAACAGATCACTTATCGAAGCGTTATGAGTAGATCTGGGCCGTGCAGAGTAAGTAGATCTAACGGCTTGTGAGCGTGATCCTGAGCGAACCGGTACGCACCAATCAGATTAAGACACGTGGCTAGAGATTAGATTTAAAAACAGGATTTGAATCTATTAGTGGTTTGAATTTGTTTTAGCTATAACTTTTGATCCCCACGTTCAAATTTGACAAATTTTATATCATTGGAATTAGGAGAACGAGCCCTTTCTAAATATGCAATGTGTTTAATGTTTTGCTTCTGTTAAAATGGTTTTATTTACAGAAACATGTGTAGGGCTATTTTGAGTATATGAATTGTTTGAGAAATGTTTTAAGGTTTAAATAAATGTTGTTTGGAAAGTTTTGAACTTGTTTATGAACCAATACTGTACACTTGCTTTGTTGAGTTTTAAAAATCATCACATATCATATTGCATGCATTCATATATTTTTGTTTGTATATATTTTGTATGTGATTTG
The DNA here is from genome assembly GCA_023614405.1 of Avena insularis. Classification (NCBI taxonomy): domain Eukaryota; kingdom Viridiplantae; phylum Streptophyta; class Magnoliopsida; order Poales; family Poaceae; genus Avena; species Avena insularis. The sequence goes on along the minus strand of CM042693.1, from coordinate 311,516,867 downwards.
TTGCTATGATTTTATGTGTAGATTTTGGTACCAATAGTGATTGTGATTGTGAGGAGTGTAGCTACTCTCCAAACTACCAAGGCAAGTGGTGCTTCATGATATTTTTATCCTTATGTTTTCTACTAAGCATTAGAAATATTTTGCTAGTCAGAAATATTTTGCTAGTCTTGCATGTTATATTTTGCTTATATGCCATGTTGGGAAATCCTAGTAGTTGTAGAATTGCTAGGAAATTTCTAAGTTAAGATGCTTATCTATGCCATGCTTAGCCTAGCTAGTAGCAACCAAGGATGGTGAAATATACATGCTATGATAAAAATATTTCTAAGTCTTTGGACTTGTGTTTTGCCTAATAAAACAACTAAGTAAATGAAACACCTGGGTGGAATGGAAGGAATGGTTTATGTTGAGTGGTTACACAAGGCTCATTTCTATGGTTTACCTTGTGTATCTCACTTGTGGAAAGCCACCCAGGAACAAAGAGATTTTAGAGGCCAAATGTTAAGAAGCTTCTAGTGCTGCCACTTGGCAATATGGGCTCTGCCTGGATCACATAGGTTGCTAGAACTTAGCCATTTGGACAGTTGGTGGTAGTGGGATGATAGGTTGGAACGCATCCATTTGGTCTAAGGGAAGGCTTCTGAAAGGTCCCGCCTTGGTGAAAATCAAGTCTGGTGGGGAAAGTGCACAACCTCTGCAGATGGAAGAATCTAAGTACTTAGCCATGTCCCTGGAAAAGGACAACTTGAGCATCAAGACATGGAAGATATCAAGAATCTCCTCATCCCAATTTATAAATAAAACTTGTGGTTGAACAAGGGTGAAGGACCTCAATGTCTATTGGTGGTTCCATGGGAAAAGTTTTGACAAAGAAAAACTTAGTGTTTTCAACTAATAGGCAAAACCTATTTTGAGCAAAGCAAGCCTAAGCTACACTTAGCCAAATTGCATATAGTATCTAGTCCACCAAAATTTATACTAAGGTATCACTTGCCAATACTATTCCAATGTATTGACCCACTGTGGATGTAACTTGTGATGTTGCAGGTTACTCTGATGAAGATTAGGAGTCACGAGTCTACACTCAACACGTTTGCCTGTGGCACATGAAGATGAAGACTTTTATCTATTTACTTATTTAAACTCTTGTAATAGGCCTGTGGCCATGGAGTTGTAAAGACTATGTTGTCTCTGGAATGACTGTAATAATGACCTTTGTTTCTGTGTACTTCATCTTAAACTGTGGATGCTAGCATTGATCCAGGGACTAGCATTGCAATCACAGGGATCCTTTTCCTTTATAAAGGAGGGATCTTACATGATGAAGTCCTTTGCAAATGGTAAAGTCTTTGGGCATGGAGAAGGCTTTATCCATCAAGTTGAAATAGACTAGATGTAGAATTAAAACCAAAAATGGTTGAGGAAAGAGTTTACAAGATTGTTTGTAAATAAGTTTTGGAACAAATACAACTCCTATTTTTCTAAGGGGTTTTGTCCAATCCTAGGGTTACAATCCTACAGGCAACACAGTGCTCTGATACCATCTGTAAGGTTCCCAACCTTTAATAAGGTAGAGATCCCTGTGTTTATAATGCTAGTCCCTGGATCAATAGCTAGCATCCATAGTTAAGATGTAATATCAAGAAACAAAGGTCATAATACAACTTTATAACTAGGAATAAAATAATTTACTACATCTTACATAGCTCATTTGGCTATCTCATTACAATGCATCAGAATATAACAATAGCATGGGGTCCTTCATCTTCAAAGTGCCATAGGCAATCATGTTGGTTGTAGACTTGTAATCCTAATCAATATACTTCACTACATCAAACAAACCTGCAACATAATAAGTTACTACCACAAGGGTCAATACATTTGAATTGTATTGGCAAGTGATACTATGGTAGTATAGTGGAGTCTATCATCTATATGCATTTGGCTAAGTGGATCTTAGGCTTGCTTTGCTCAAAATAGTTTTTCCTTATCATTTGAAAACACTAAGTTTTTGCTTGACAAAATCACCCAAGGAATCTCCCAATAGAAATTGGTGATCGTTCAACCCTTGTTCAACCACAAGTTTTTAACTTAGAAATTGGGATGAGGAGATTCTTGATAGCTTCCATGTCTTGATGCTCAAATTGTCCTTTTCTAGGGACATGGCTAAGTACTAAGATTTTACACTCTACAGAGGTGGTGCACTTTCCCCACAAGATTTGGTTTCACCAACACAAGATCTTTCAGAAGCCTTCCCTTAGACCAGAATGGACGCGCTCCAACCTATCATTCCCCTACCACCAACTGTCCATTTGGCTAAGTTATTGCAACCTATATGATCCAGGCAGAGCCCATAATGCCAAGTGGCTGCACTTGAAGCTTCTCAACATTTGACATCTCAAATCTCTTTGTTCCTAGGTGGCCATCCACAAGTGTGATACACAAGGTAAACCATAGAAATGGGCCTTGTGTAACCACTCAACACAAACCATTCCTTCCATTCCACCTAGGTGATTCATTCACTTAGTTGTTTTATTAAACAAAACACAAGTCCTTGACTTAGAAATATTCCATAGCATGAAATATAATTTACCCTTGTTTTCTACTAGCTAAGCTAAGCATGATAGTAGTAGGAATCTTAACCTAGGAAATTTCTACTAAGGTTTCATCTACTAGGATTTCCCATGGCATAGTTTATACTTAGCAAAAATTCCATGCAAGTCCTACTTAGAAATATCACTAATGCATAGTGAAAATAATGGGATCAAAGTATGAAGCATCACTTGCCTTTTTGGTATAGAATATAAGTTCACTCCTTGATCTTTGCATTATTCACACTCTTCAAATCAATACAATTCAATCAAGCAAGCAATATTTCAATCTACCATTCAAGCAACATCACATAAAATAATAGAACCAAAACAATGCATGCAAGCATGCCAAACTTTGTTTTATTTACAAAAGTGGTTTATAATAGGTTATAAACATTCTAAAACACTTATTGGTCATTTTATAAAGTGGCAAAACTAATTGCAAAAGATTCTACCTACAAACCATTTTTAAACCAAATCATTATTTTATGTGGTTCAAAATGCCTTTATCAAAGTAACAATCTTTATAGGGTTTACCAAATACATTTTTAAATCATAAAACTTGGTGCTTGGGGTCAGAGAGTTTATTCCAAAACATTTCCCAAAGATTTTCTCCCAAAAGTATTTTTCAATAAATAAACATTATTTTATTAGACTAGAAATGCTTTAAATCAAAGATTTATTCTTTTGCTTCACCAAAAATGTTTTTGAAACCACCAATTTATTTCTATGGTCAGTAGATTCAAAACAAACTATTTGCCAAAGATTTTATCCCTAAAATCATTTTAGAACAAATTTTATATTCTAAATATGTCTACACAAGTTTCTGTAAAAACAATCATTTTATCAGAAGCAATTCACTAAACAAAGGGCATGGTCATAAAGTACTTGTCTTGCTGATTCCATTGATATAAAATTTTCAAAATTTGGACGTGTGGTTTGAAAGTTATGAATTATTCAAATTGGAACATCAAATAGATCAAATCCTGGTTTTTTTATAAACAGGCAGGGCCACGTGGCGCTTTCCTACTGGCGCGTACCGTTTCGCGCGGATCAGCAGATACGGGCCGTTAGATCAAGTTACATCGCATGGCTCAGAGGCTCTCGTACCCCTTTGCTTACGTTCTATCGTGTGCGTTTGATCTAAATCCTACGGCGCACAACACGCTTACCATCGAGTGGCGGCGCTGGCTCTGGCTACAGCGTCGCGGCGACTACAGGAAGCAAGGGAGGAAGGGGAGTGGCTCACCAGGTTCGCGTGATCGTGGTGATGCTCAAGGTACTCGTAGTTGACGAAGGGGCGAACGGAGCTGTTGTCAATTGCTCGCCGGAGCTGCGCTTCTCGTCGGTATGTGCTGGTCTTGACGGGGGATGAGGCTACAGCGCACGTGAAGGCAAAAGAGGTGTGGCGTTAGACACGCAAGAGTGAGGCGAGCATGAGAGTGTCAATGAGGGGGAGCGGCATGGTCAGTACTTACGGGGAGGGTCGCCGGAGTTGGAGACAGACAGCGGCGTGTTTAGTCGAGGTTGCTGCCGACGATGGGGGGCACGCGCGAGCGAGCTGAGGGTGCAGAGAGGAGCGCCAGGGATTGGGGGTCACACTCGTGTGCTAGAGGAGGCGAGGGCGGCGGGGTTTGGCCAGAATTGGAGGTGGAGTTCACCGGAGGCAGTGGGGGTTCGGAGATGATTCCGTGCAGCCTGGTGGCTCTTGAGGCGTGTTGTTTGGGGGAGAAGGAAGAGGGGAGCCTGGCGATTAATACTGCATGGTCACGACGAGGATTAAATGTGGCATTAAGGAGAATTGATCGCAAGAAATCAGCGGCAAAAAACGGCCAGGGGCGTGGTCTTCGCGTGGGTGGAGACGATGGCGAGGTGGCAGTGGGGCCTGGTGTCAGCGAGATAGAGAGGGGTGAGGTGGGGTCCAGTCGTCATTCTCTGTGCGGGTCAATTTCTGAGTAAGAAGAAAAATGGTTCGGGGGTGAGAGGAAGTGGGCTGCCGGGCCAGATGGCTTAGCTGGGATGGGCTGCTCTTTTTTTGTATTGATTCTTTTTCCCTTTTTCTATTTCTATTAATCTGTTTTTGATTTTGTTTAAACTTTTCAAACCTCCATTTGAATTCAAACTTCTCTCAAACTTTTTGTGTATTCAAGTACTGATTATTACTGCTTTCTGAAGTCAATTTTAAATAAAACTTTTATTCTTTTAGGGTCTTTTAATTATTTAAATAGGCCCTTGTTTTAAAGCAAATAGGATTTAATAATATTTTCAAACACCATTTGAATTTATAAAACCTTCCAAATCTTTTCTCTAGGTTTTTATTTGTTTATTTGGGTGTCAAATAATTCATCTTGAATTATTTGGAAAAGTTTTTAATATGATTTATTAATCATAAAAAAAATTTAATTTGTCTTTATTCAAACAGCATTTGGTTTATGCCATTTTATTTTATTTTGGAAAATTCTTTATCCTTTTATTTTATTTGGAAATGGATTATAATCATTCCATTTGATTATGGATTAGGTCAAGATTTGATTTTGGCCTTTAAATAATCCTCATTTAATAATTTTTTCTTTATCTTATAAAATCCATATCTTTTTATTTGTAGATCCAAACTTGGTGATTCCAATTTGTAAAATCTTATTTAATAATTTTTTATCCTTTTAAATCTTTTTAGGATTATTTGTTCACCATTTGGTATGGATTTTAGATAAGTGCTTTATTAGCTTTGGAAATTATTTTTCCTTATCTTACTAAAATTCATAAGATTTTATCTGTGGCTCCAAATTAAGTGAAACCCATCCATATGGTTTTATAATATTTCTATTTGTCTTTCTTGATCATTTTGAAATGTTTGTTGACAAATTTTTATATGGATCAAATCCATAGGCTTGGGGATAACTTGCGAATGTTTTTCTTCCATTAGGGTTTTAGGGTTTTGGTTTATTTTCCAAGTGTTTAAATTTCCAGATGCATTTATGAAGAATGCATTTCACTTGATTTGAATTTAGTTGGATTCAAACATTTACCAAAGTTTGTTCAAGATGGCATTTTATGTTTCCATTTAGAAACAAAAGTTTCTTTTCACCCTAAATTTCAACAATTATTTATTTTGTTTATTTATTTTTCACATTACAAGATTTGGAAAATCTTGGGATGTGACAACTGGATGTAATTTTGGGAATGGACTGGATGACCAAGTATGAAGGAGTACTAGATTGTGCCAATCATACTGTCACACTCACAACCCCGGAAAAGAAACGGATAATATTCAAGTCTAACTTTGAATCAAAAGGGAGTAAGCTAAATTCTCTTAAGGGGGTTAGCATAGATAGTGTGCCAATTGTGCGAGAATATCCGGATGTGTTTCCGGAAGAATTGTCGAGAATGCCACTAGACAGAGATGTGGAATTTCTGATTGACTTGCTGCCAGGATCAGGACCAATAGCAAAGTTGATGAGTTGAAAGAACTCAAGAAACAACTTGGAGAACAGTTGCAGAAAGGATTTATTCAACCAAGTTCTTCATATTGGGGAGCACCAGTTTTGTTTGTGGAAAAGAAATATAGAAGTCAAAGGTTATGCGTAGATTACCGTTCACTCAATGAGGTGACCATCGAGAACAAATACCCTTTGCCTAGAATCAATGACTTGTTTGATCAGCTAGAAGGAGCTTGTGTGTTCTCAAAGATTGATCTTCGGTCAGGTTATTTCCAACTCAAGATAAGGTAACAAGACATACCTAAGACAGCTTTCACCACAAGGTATGGATTGTATGAGTATACAGTGATGACATTTGGTTTGACCAATGCACCAGCATACTTTATGAATATGATGAACAAGGTGTTCATGGAATTCCTTGATAAGTTTGTTGTCGTTTTCATCAATGACATTTTAATCTACTCCAAGAGCAAAGAAGAGCATGAAGGACATTTGCGTTTGATACTTGAGAAGCTTAGAGAGCACAAGCTATATGCCAAATTTAGCAAGTGTGAATTCTGGTTGAATGAAGTTGGATTTCTTGGACACGTTGTGTCAGGAGATGGTGTAGCAGTTGATCCCGCAAAAGTGTTAGCTCTAACTTAATGGGAATCTCCTAAGTGAGTGAAGGAAATTCGTAGTTTCCTTGGCTTGGCAGGATACTACAGAAGATTCATTGAGAATTTCTCCAAGGTAGCTAAGCCAATGACGGAGTTACTAAAGAAAGACAAGAAATTTGCTTGGACTGAAGGATGTGAACTCAGTTTCCAAGAATTGAAAAAGAGACTAGTGACAGCACCAGTTCTATGTATGCCAGATTTGGAGAAAGATTTCCAAGTGTATTGTGATGCATCTCATCATGGATTAGGTGCAATTATAATGTAAGAAGGGAAAGTTGTGGCTTATGCCTCGAGACAACTCAAAACTCATGAGGTAAATTACCCTACTCATGATTTGGAGTTAGCCTCTGTTTTCCATGCACTCAAAACATGGAGACATTATCTTTTGGGAAAACTATGTGAAGTGTTCACAGATCACAAAAGTTTGAAGTATACCTTCACTCAGAAAGAAATCAACATGAGACAAAGAAGATGGCGAGAACTCATCAAGGACTATGACTTGAGTTTGCAATACCACCCCGGTAAAGCAAATGTTGTAGCAGATGCTTTAAGCCGTAAGGTATTTGTGAATGGCCTTACTAAGGGAGTGTTGCCAGATGATCTGTGTGCCCAATTTAGAGACCTTAGATTGGAGATTGTGCCTGAGGGACATCTCATGTCATTGGATGTTCAGCCCACATTGTTGGACAAGATCAAGGATGCCCAAAAGACGGACAAGGAAATAGAAGAGATTAAGGAAAAGATTGGCAAAGGAAAAGCCAAAGGATTCCAAGAAGACGAACAAGGTACTTTATGGTATGGAAAATGTATCTGCGTTCCGCAAGATCCGGAGCTTCGGAAACTGATTTTACAAGAAGCACACAACTCACCATATTCCATTCATCCGAGTAACATCAAAATGTACATGGATATCAAGGAAAGATTTTGGTGGAATAATCTCAAGAAGGACATCGCCGAACATATTGCTTTGTGTGATGTATATAGTAGAGTGAAAGCGGAACATCAGAAACCAGCAGGATTGCTACAACCACTACCTATTCCTGATTGGAAGTGGGACAAGATTGGCATGGATTTCATCACTGGATTGCCAAGGACCAGGTTAGGATATGATTCTATTTGGGTAGTAGTGGATCGCCTAACTAAGGTGTCTCATTTCATACCCATGAAGACAACCTATACAAGTGCTATGTTAGCCAAGATCTATATGAATAGGATTATGTCTGCATGGAGTACCCCAAGAGTATTGTGTCTGATAGGGGAACTCAATTCACTTCTCATTTTTGGAGGCAATTACATTAGTCATTGGGAACGAGATTGGAATTCAGCACTGCTTTTCATCCTCAAACTGATGGACAGACAAAAAGGACCAACCATATTCTAGAAGATATGTTAAGGGCATGTGCCCTAGACTATGGAGCCAGTTGGGATGAAAGTCTGCCTTACGCAGAATTCTCTTACAATAACAGCTATCAAGCCAGTATTGAGATGGCACCATTTGAGTTTCTCTATGGGAGAAAGTGTACTACCCCATTGCTATGGAATGGTGTGGGAGAAAGAAATTTGTTTGGACCAGAACTGATCAAAGAGGCTGAAGAGAAAGTCAAGCTAGTAAAGGAAACCTATGAGGTGGGTGATAGAGCTTACCTTAGAGTGTCACCACTTCGTGGAGTAAAGAGATTTGGAGTCAAAGGAAAATTGTCCCCAAGATATGTTGGACCATTCAAGATTCTGAGTCATAAAGGAGAAGTAGCTTATCAAATTGAATTGCCAGAATCATTGTCTGCAGTTCACAATGTGTTTCATGTGAGTCAGCTAAAGAAATGCCATCCAGAAATGGAAGAGACTTCTTTGAAGGATACTATACCTTTAGAGGAGGTCCAATTGGAGAGTGATCTCACTTATGAGGAAAAACCCATCAAAATTCTTGAGACTGCAGAAAGAGTTACTCGGAATAAGACTATCAAATTTTGCAAAGTTCAATGGAACCATCATTCCGAAGAAGAAGCAACATGGGAAAGAGAAGATGATCTTCGGAAAGACCACCCTCACCTATTTGCTATCCAATCCGAATCTCGGTGGCGAGATTCACCTTAAGGGGGTTAGATTTGTAACATCCCTAAAATCATGTTTTCAAAGTTTTGCACATCATCCATGCATTCATAATCATTTTAGGATCATTTTCAAAGTCATTACAAAAAGAGAAGTATTTGAATGCTTATTATTTTATGTAAGCAAAGCATTGATACAATGCTACTCTCTAATGAGAGATTATTTGTTTTAAACCAAAGATGTTTGTTCATAGGTTTGTTTGATAAGTTCCAAAGCTTGGACAAAGATTTCAAAACAAAGAAACAAATTTAAACCATTTCTTTGTCTTTATTAAGCAATGGGTAAAAACATTGTTTATTTTAAAAATTCCAAAGTGCCAAATTATTTTAAAGTGTACAACATTGTTATGCAACCAAATGTGTACAATTTTCACTTTACAAAAATCCAGAACTGGTTTGAATTCAAACTTATTTGAAACTCATTTGAAAATGTTTCCTAAAAATCAAAATAGAAATAGAAAAGGATAAAATAATTAGAACTGGGCCAGGCGCCACCCTTTTGGCCCAATAGCCAAAAGAGCCCACCCGTGGTCTTCCTTCTCCCTCTGTTTCTCACCGCAGCGGCGCACACCCACCCGCTGACACCCTGGACCCACCCTGCCCCGTCATCGTCGTCCTCAATCACCGCGCGATGACTGCTCCGCTGTTACCACCGCGCTAGAGACGCCGCGTTTAAAACCTCGTTAAATCCCATTGATTCAGAGCATAACTCTCGCCCGCTCCTGGCTACTTAATCTCCTCGCCACCAGGCTGCCCATATTTCACCAAACTCTGCCGCGGTACCGACGAACTCCGGCAGTGAATTCCGGTGAGCTCTCTGCGCCCCTTGAATCCTAACTTCGCCAATACAGTCACTACCACTTTGCGCATCTCCTAAAGCCATTGGTTTGTCGTCTGGTGATCTAGGTCGCCATCCCCGTCCACACCCGCAAGCGTTAGAACCACCGCTCGACTCCGATGAGCAATCTAGGTAAAGCCCGACCACCCCTTGCCTTCTCTTCGATGCTATTAGTTTCTCCATGGCCTTGCGCACCTCCTGACCCATACAATTCATGCTAGGGAGATCCATAGCATCGGCAACGTCTTCGTCTGCAAGCACCCGACGTCGCCAGCAACACCGACGAGGTCCTACCGCTGTGTCCGTGCACCCCTTGACAAGCCACTGCCACATTGAGCTCCAGCACGTCTCTGCGAGTCTGGTGAGTCTCCCCATTCTCTTCCTCGCTTCCAGTAGCTACCGCAACGCCGTAGACCGAGCGCGCCGCCGCTCACCGTCGCCACGTGCCGCCAGTTGTTGGTCGTTTGATCAACGGCCGTAGGATCTTGATCCAGTGGCTACGATAGAACATAATCCGAAGGGGTATCTTTTGATCTGATCCGTGCGATCCCCTTTAGATCCAACGCACCGCATCAGACGATCTGTGTGAAGCGGTATGGACGAATCATAACGTGACGCATGGCCTGTTATTCGTTTTAAAAATCTGAATTAGATCTATTAGTGATTCAAACTTGCAAAATCCATAACTTCTGATCCACACGTTCAAATTTTATTTCATTGGAATCAGGATAAAGAATGCTATCCATTTATGCAATGTGTTTAATGTTTTGCTTCTGTAAAATTGGTTATTTTTGCAGAGAAATTTATAGGCTTATTTTGATTATAGAAATTATTTGAAAAATAATTTAAAGATCAAATAAAGTTTATTTAGTGTGTCTTGGTCTTGTTTATGATTCAGTACTGTATACTTGTCTTGTTTGGTGTAGAAAATCATCACATGGAATTTGCATGCATTCATATATTTCTGTGTAGGGGTTCGTAGCATGGAAAACTAAAAATTTCTACCGCATGAACACACAATCAAGATCTAATCTATGATCAAGCCAAGATCTATATACTAGATTTTAGCAACGAGTCGATAGAATACTAACCCTCGAAGATCCAAAGTGGTTAACGAGAGCAGATTCTCGTGGGTGATGTAGTCGTACACTTGCCGATCTCAAGATCGCGTAGACGATCCTTCTGGCGCTGCGTTCCGGCAGCGCCCCATGATCGGTCACATCGCTCGACTTTCGATGAAGACCTTCCTCTCCCTTGTTCCAGCAGGTAGCGGAGGTTGTAGCTCTCTCCTTGTGATTCCGGCAGCACGACGACGTGGTGTCAGAAGTAGAGGGGAGATCTCGCAGGGCTTCGCCTTAAGCCAGAGAGAGTATGGTGGAGCAAGAGAGGTTCCTTGGCGATCTAGGGTTTAGAAGCACCAAGGGGAGAGGTTTAGCTGGCGGCTAGGGTTTGGGGAAACCCTAGTCGGCGGCAGCAGCAGGTGGTGGTGCGTGGGGATAGGGTTTGAGGTGTGAGGGAGAGGGTAGCCCTACCCCTCCTTATATAGGTGGGAGGGTGCGGCTTGGGAGGAGGGAGTCCTACTCCAACTCCTCCTCCTTGGCCGGCGGTTGGAGGGAGGGGACTTCCTCCCCAAGTAGGTTTCCTACTCTCCCTCCACCAAGCAAACTTGAGATTTGACTTTTTCAAATTGGCGTTTGACTTTCAAACTTCGATTTGATTTCTCTCTTTATTTTTCCCAGCCAGGTGACCTAGTACATGATGCAACCATTACACATTGTCATGACACATTCATGTACCCTTCCCCTCCGGAGTGCCGGACCTTCCGGGCCCTTCTAGAACATTCCTGGTGAAAACACCGGAATCATTCCCGAACTCCGAAACAGGATTTTCCTTATATGAATCTTATTCTCCAGACCATACCGGATCTCCTCGTGATATCCCGGATCCCATCCGAGACTCCGAACAACATTCGGTCTCTTACTCAGCATTCCATAACTACACAACAACATCGAATCCTTAAGTGTGTCTCCCTACGGTTCGTGAATTATGCGGACATGACCGAGACACTTCTCCGATCAATAACCAATATAGGAGTATGGAAATTCATATGGCTCCCACATATTTCTACGATTACTTTGCGATCGAATGAACCACTTACATATGATACCAATATCCCTTTGTCTCATGATAGTTTACTTATCCGAGGTTTTGATCGTCGGTATCTCTCCATACCTAGTTCAACCTCGTTACCGATAAGTACTCTTTTCTCGTTCCCATGATATGTGATCCCTTGTGGGCCAGTCACATGCTTGCAAGCTAATTGGATGACATTCCACCGAGAGGGCCCAGGGTATCTATCCGTCATATGGATGGACAAATCCCACTCTTGATCCATGTGCCTCAACCCATACTTTCCGAACACTCAATGACACCTTTATAGCCACCCACTTACGGTGTGGTGTTTGATGTCATCAAAGCATCCTTCCGGTGATGGTGATTAACATGATCTCATGGTCGAAGGAATTAGGTTACTATGTATCAGAAAGCTTATAAAAAATGAACTATATTAAATGACTTGATCTTTATGCTACGCTTAACTATATGAGTATGTCCATCACATCATTCTCCTAATGATATGACCCTATTGTTAATAACATCTCTATGTTCATGATCAGGAAACCATGATCATATATTAACCAACAAGCTAGTTTAACAAGAGGATTTACTAGTGACTCTTTTATGTTTACAAATGACACAAGTATTAATGTTTCGGGTTAATACAATTATAGCATGGTATGTAAACATTTATCATAAGTATGAAGATATGATAATAACCACTTTATTATTGCCTCTTGGGCATATCTCCAACAGTCTCCCATTTGCACTAGAGTCAATAATCTAGTTTCAAACCTTTGTGTATTCAACACCTATGGATTTCTAGTGTCGTATATTCACGATTGCTAGTGGTCAACTGATCTCTGGATCCGACACTTTCAGGTCCGTGTGTAATTGCATGTCTTTGCGTCTCTACGCATCACTCATTCTCTAATGAGATGGATTTGTATAAATTTGGTCCGTCGGTGTGACCTTTAGTTCTTTGGGGTTAAAACATGTTAATAATATTGTCATACAATATATCTTCATAGCATTATCCCTGCTGTGAACTACACCTAGTTTGATAATAAACTACTTGACACAAATGCCCTCTTTTGCTCCTATAATAGCAGTTATATACTTAGCCCTTTTGTTGTAGTATGTGTCACAATGTCTTAACTTTGGAACTCATCCAAATTCATTATGGAACTCACATTCCATCATATTGTGCCACCCTTAGTTTAGATTGAGATAAACTTAATTTGTACTTTGTGACAAAACTAGTATCAATGTAATTCATTTACAGTGAACTAACCATCTATTTGTCACTTCTACAAAATAATATATTCTTAGTTCTTTTACAAGATCATAAGAATATCTTTACTATCGTCCAATAATTCTCTTATGAATCATTCTGGTATATGCTCATAACATTTAGAGCATAGGACATATCTGGATTTGTACACATCACAACATGATTGATAAAATACTCTTTGTGATTGTATCTATCAAGTATCAAAAATACTTAAATCTTTATTCAATCCTTCCTGTGCAAAAAGAACTTTTCTTGTAGTTTCTATATTGAACTCATTCAATATCTCATCTATGTACTTCTGGCACAACCATATTGGCGTCACCATTTATCCATATAGACATTGATGCCAAATATTCGGGTTCTGCCTAAGTCTTTCATCGAGATGAAATTCTTATCATGTGTTAATAAAAAGATACATCATTTCCAATCAACAATATGTCTTCCACATAATGTATTAGAAACATGGCTTAGCGCTCCCACTTAATTTCTTGCAAATGCAAGCATCTTCATCGTCTCTGATGAAATTAAACTATTTTAACAATTTTCATCATAGTGAAGATTCCAACTCCGCGATGCTTACTTCAACCATTGAAGTTTGCATATGCTTTTAGCATCCTTTGAATTAACAAAACCCTTTGGACTGTGTCATGCACACGTCCTAGGTAACCATTCCATTAGAAGAACTTGTTTTGTTTATTCAACACATAACAAAATTATATGTCGTGGTTGCTATATTAACCCGTCTAGACTAAATATTGCTTAATGAAAGATCAGATCTTGTCATAGTCAATTCTTTGAACATTGTCGTGAACTCTTTCCCGATATGTCGATAATTTCATAGATGTGAAACATCCATGTCTATTTCTTTATAGATCCAAATATGACTGTAAGGTCTTGTAGCTTTTCCAGAGGGTCTTTCAAGTTCAAAGCTTGATCTCTCGTATATGGAACTATCACGGATTTTATGGCTTCAAGACATTTGACGGAGTCAGGGCCCATCATCGCTTCTTTGCATGTAGTCGGATTATTATTGTCAAATAATGATTTAACTCTCAAATCTTGGTATTTGATTGTTTACCCGACCTACTTGTTTCAATAGGAACTTAGATCTCCGTGACCACAACCTTTGAGGCACGTGAGCCATGAGCATTTTTGCTGCCTCTGGAACACTTTTCGGTGCTGCACAACTTTGCACATATTGCTATGGTTCTTTTAACCTTATCAAAGTTCTCTTGTCCTCCCACTTAAATTTTCACGGAAAATTTCTTTCTCAAAGAAACTTGACGTTCTAAGCGACAAATATTTTTGTCTTTGGTGTTTATGGAGGAATACTCAACGATTATTCAAAATAACATACAAAGATATGTTCATCCGATTTTGGTTGCAAACATCTTTCTTATGCATAGCATACCAATTTTTAAGAAAGGACAACTTGGGTTTTATCCCAAACCATATCTTTATATGGTGTCAATTCAACGGATTATGATGGAGCTCTTTTCAGTGGAAAAATGGTAGTCTCTAAAGCTTTTAATCTTTTAAAATATAATGACAGTTTTATGAATTACACCTTTGATCTTACCATGTCAAACAAGGTTTAATTACATATCTCGAACGCTCCATACTCTTATGGTGTTTCGGGAAATGCAAATCCACCGAACGGTTCCTTAAATCTTAGGTATTATGCTAAACTTGTAACTCCAATATCTTCCTTTATGATCTTATCAAAAACTATTTATATTCTTGTTACAATGATTTTGCACTTCATCTTGAAAGTCTTTGAACTTTTCAAATGTTTCATACTTCATCCTTATTAAGTAAATATTCATATATTCACTCAAATTTTTGGAGAAAGCATATGAAGTTTGAAATTCATCGCTCTTAACTACACATAATGGACTTCATGCAACAATATGTATAAGTTCCAATAAGCTAGTCATTCGTTCCCTTTTGGCCTATGAACGAAGTTTTAATTATTTCTAGGAAAGTTTCACAAGCGTCATTTGATCAAAATCAAAAAGACTCCAAAATTCCATCCATATGGAGTTTCTTCATGTTTTCTTTTCAATATAATTTAAACGGTGATGTCACTTCCTAAGTGATCTTTCAATCAATTGTATTTCGACATTTTTAGCACTTATTTTATGGATGTGATTTTTCCAACGAGATTTGTGAATCATCCATCTTTTATGGATTACGGCAATTATTTGAACAACCCTTTTTGTTCTCATAATACCTGATAAAACAATTGTTGAAGGCAAGCTTTGATGTTTAACGAGCATCATAACCCTTTATTTGTTCTCGACGAACATCATCACATATTATTTTGCTAGTTACTTAGGCCATTGTAGTTCATGAATTCTGTTGTTTCGTATGACGATTCATACCAACAAATTCAGTATCCAATACTTAAGAACCACATTATTAAACAAGCAAAGAATACAGCCATAACACGTATATCCTCTATATACCCAAGCTAAACAATTCTAGTCTTTTCTTTTCTACCATATATTTATGAGATTCTCTTTCAGTATTTCCTTTTTTTCTGTTTGAAAGAATCTATCAACATCAATAGTGGAGCCATATACATGACACATAGTCCAAAGCATGTATAGTAAAATACCAATGTCTTTGGACTTGCACTTTGAAGTAGATCACCATCATCAAATGTTTGGTGTTCTTTCAAATTTCTTTCTTTAGTAATCTCTTGGTGTAGTAAACATTTTACCTACACCAAATATTCACCCTTTACATGAAATTATCCATGATCAAGCTACTTTTAGCTTATAACGGTGAATCGCGAGTATAATGTTGCTCTCCAAAACCTTTTGGAGGATTAGGACAACTAGTGTCTCCAACCTTTTGCAAATTCTCATCAAATATGAGAACATGACTTTTTCCATATTATACCCATTCATGTTGCAGCCAAAACTTTGTTTCAGATATCACAATATATTCCACACATCATGGCTTCTGAAACAACTCTTTCAGATCCCAGATAACCTTGATATTAAGACAATCCTTTGAATATCAAGAATCATGGAGACAAACATGATACTCGTACACTAACACTTGGAATTGTCACTCTTGATTTAATACCAATTATTAAACTTCATGGAGTAACCGGAACTTACTGAAAGTTTGCAATAGGACTTTTAAACTTTAGATTAACACTTCAAAACAATACGATACCAGTTCGTAAAGTAACTAACCAGAATTCTATAGTTCTATCATCTCAATTATAACTAAGCGCAAGGTGGTAAACGGATGCCAATGACTACAACAATTATGTAAATTCACTTTGATTTAATTTATGATAAATAGTGTTCAACTTTTAAACATATTGCCGTTGAACTCCCACTCAAAACAATATCCCTCACATTGTTTTAGTGATCACACGAACCAAATCCACCACATCAAAACCGATCATCACGAGAGTTGATGTAGCTTCAATGGCGAACAATCAACATGTTCATCATATCTACTATATGACTCATGCTTTACCTTTCGGTGATCCGTGTTCCGAGACCATGTCTGTACATGCTAGGCTCGTCAAGATCAAACCTTAGCTTCCGCATGAGCAAATCTGGCTTGCTCACGTTGTATACACTCGCAGAATCTAACACACCCAATCATCATGTGGTGCTTCGAAACAACGAGATTTAGCAACGTTGCTTACTAAGGATGAACACTTTAAAACTTGAAATTTTGTGCTTGAGGGATCATCTTATAATGCTACCATCGTGAACTAAGCAATACAAGATGCATAAAAGGATTAACATCACATGCAATTCATAATATGTGATATGATATGGCCTTTCTTCTTGTTCTTCCGATCTCCATCTTCAATCACGAACATGATCTCCATCATCACCGGTGTGGCATCAAGGTCAATGGCGCCGCTTCATGGTTGTCGTCCACTAGCATCAACTATTACAACTTCTTTGAATAGACATGCAGGTCTTAACGGAATTTTAAAAGACAACCATATGGCTCCTGCCGGTTGCCAACTTACAATAAGGGACATTGCATACATCATATATAATCACAATCATGGCCATATCACATCACAGCACTCCTCTGCAAAACAAAGTTAGACGCCTCTAATTTTCTTTGCATGTTTTACGTGGTTTGGGGCTTTCAGTAAGTGTCGTTCTAACTTACGAACAAGAACCACAATATTGATACTAGTATTGTCAATCACCCGTTGTAAATTGAATTTTAACTATGTTGGGAGAAACAAGCACCCGCAAAGCCACTTATGCAATACTAGTTGCATGTCAAGCGTGGAGCAAGTCTCATGAACTATGTCATGTAAGGTTAGCCCGGGCCGCTTCATCCCACCATCCCGCAAGATTAAAAGTACACAAGAAGCAATCGAGAACAAAAGCATTAATGCCCATAATGACCATTGTGTTCTACTCGTGCAACAGATCTACATATAGACACGGCTCTGATACCACTGTAGGGGTTCGTAGCATGGAAAACAAAAATGTTCTACCGCATGAACACACAATCAAGATCTAATCTATGATCAAGGCAAGATCTATCTACTAGATTGTAGCAACGAGTCGATAGAATACTAACCCTCTAAGATCCAAAGCGGTTAACGAGAGCAGATTCTCGTGGGTGATGTAGTCGTACACTTGCCGATCTCAAGATCGCGTAGACGATCCTTCCGGCGCTGTGTTCTGGCAGCGCTCCCGCAGTCGTTCACACGTTCGGTACTCGATGAATACCTTCCTCTCCCTTGTTCCAGCAGGCAGCAAAGATTGTAGCTCTCTCCTCGTGATTCC